>CM057460.1:206334372-208734372 GCA_030035585.1 Dugong dugon
CCTTTGTGTGCCATGCCTAAGAAAGTTGCCTGTGCATTGTCTTCCTGGATAAAGTGTATGACGTATCCCTCTCAAGCAGTTGAAATCATTCAGGGTTTCCAGCATTCCGGGAGTCTTTCGGTGCTGCGCGGCTGAGAATACCGCTCTCCAGACCATATCGCCAATGAGAAGAGAAACCGTGTTTCTCCCGTTCGGGAACAAGAATGAGGCAGAGTTGCCGTTTTCCTGAGTAAAGGCTATGTTAGCAGCAAGTCTAAGTTCACCAAAGCACTGCATGAAAGAGAAAGCAACATACAGCATTCTCCTTGAAGCTGCTTAACAGAATCTACTGAAGTTTTCAGTGTTGTTAGAAGAGAGAGTCCGCCCATCAAAAGCTGTTGTCTCAGTGGGAGAAGACTGGTGAGTGCCTGCCTTGCATGTGTTTGAATCCCCTGATTTTCAAAGGGAACTTTGCATAAAAGGGAATGAAGGTACACTTGGCATTCAAAGCCAAACAGGCAGATCGTTTGTCTTCAAGTGGAGTAGGGCAGAAGAAGTTCAGTTTTGCCGCCTAAAGCTTGTGTGCTTAACACGAGCATGTATCTTCTTCGTGGCGGAAAGAGAAAGCAAGAGCTAGTTGCTCTCAGTCTGGGGAGAAAGGGAGAAGGATTCACTTACTGTGTTTGAAAATCCCTCTGTGTGACATGCCTGCGAATGTTGCCTGTGCATTGTCTACCTGGAGAAAGCGGATGACTTTTCTCCCTTTCACGTAGTTGAAGGCGTTCAGAGTTTCCAACGTTCCAACGGGAGGCTTTCTGTGCAGGGCGCCTGAGACAACCGCTTCACAGACGGTATCGCTAATGGAGAAGGGAAAGTGCGTTTCTCCCGTTCTGGAACACGGACGAGGCAGAGCTGCCGTTTTCCTGAGTAAAGGCTATGTTAGCAGCCAGTGTAGGTTCCCAGTTCAGCCTCTGAAAGAGAAAGCCAAATACAGCGTCCTCCTCCAAGCTGTTTAACTCAATCTACTGAAGTTTTCACTTTAGTTAGAAGAAGCTGTCCACCCACCACAGGCTGCTTTCTCAAATGTTCTCCCAGTGGCAGAAGACTGGAGAGCGCCTTCCTTGCAAGTATTTCAATCCCCTGGTTTGCAATGGGAACTTTACATAGCAGGGAATGAGCTAGAGGACAGCACAACAGGTAGAGTTTTGGTGAGTAAACCTTGTGTGCTTAACGCGAGCATGTAGCTTCTTCGTGGCAGAAAGAGACAGCAAGAGCTACTTGCTCTCAGACTGGGGATGAAGAGAGAAGGACTCACTTACTGTATCTGATCATCTCTCTGTGTTACACGCCTAAGACAGTTGCCTGTGCATTGGCTACCTGGATACAGCGTCTGACTTTTCTGCCTTTCAAGTAGTTGAAGGCGTTCAGCTTTTACAGCATTCCGGGAGGCATTCTGTGCTGCATGGCTGAGAATACCACTTAACAGACACTATCGCTAAAGGAGAAGCCCGACCGGGTTTCTCCCGTTCTGGAACATGAAGAGGCACAGGCGTGGTTTCCTGAGCAGAGGCTATGCTAGCAGCAAGTCTAAGTTCCCCAAAGCAATGCATGAAAGAGAAAGCCAACTACAGCATTCTCCTTCAAGCTGCTTAAATGAATCTAGTGAAGTTTTCAGTTTCGTCCGAAGAAACAGTCTGCCCACGAACAGCTGCTCTCGAAAACTTTGTCTCAGTGGGAGAAGACTGCAGACTGCCTGTCTTGCAAGCATTTGAATCCCCCTGTTTTCAAAGGTGACTTTGCAATTCAGGGAATGAAGGGACCGTTGGCATTCACAGCCAAACAGGCAGATTGCTTCCCTTCAGACAGAAGATGGCAGAGGAGGTTCAGTTTTGCTGACTAGACCTTGGGTGCTTAACAGGAGCATGTAGCTTTTTCCCTGCCAGAAAGAGAAAGGAAGACCCAACTGCTCTCAGTCTGGGGACGATGGGAGAAGCATTCACTTACTGGGTTTGAAAATCCCTCTGTGTTACATGCCTAAGGAAGTTGCCTGTGCACTGTCTACCTGGATAAAGCATATGACTTTTCTCCCTTTCAAGTAGTTGAAGGCGTTCAGAGTTTACAGCGTTCCGGGGGGCATTCTGTGCTGCACGGCTGAGAATACCGCTTAACAGACGGTATCGCTGAAGGAGAAGAGAAAGCGCGTTTCTCCCGTTCTGGAACACGAATGAAGCAGAGCTGCTGTTTTCCTGAGTAAAGGCTATGTCAGCAAGCAGTGTAGGTTCCCAATTCAGCCCATGGAAGAGAAAGCCACATACAGCGTTCCCCTTCATCCTGTTTAACTGAATCTACTGAAGTTTTCAGGTTTGTTAGAAGAAACAGTCTACCCCCCAAAGCTGCTTTCCCAAGTGTACTCTCAGGGGGAGAAGACTGGAGAGTTCCTGCCTTGCAAGCATTTGAATCCCCTGGTTTTCAAAGGGAGCTTTGCAGAAGAGGGAATGAAGAGAGTTTTGGCTTTCAAATCAGAACAGGTAGATTGTTTGCCTTCAGCCAGAGGATGGCAGAAGTGGTTCAGTTTTGCTGACTCAAGCTTGTGTGCTTAACGCGAGCATGTAGCGTCTGCCCGGCCAGAAAGAGAAAGGAAAGAGCCATTTGCTCTCAGTCTGGGGACGAAGCGAGAAGGTTTCACTTACGGGGTTTGAAATCCCTCTGTGTTGCATGCCTAAGAGAGTTGCCTGTGCGTCGTCTACCTGGAGAAAGCTTATGACTTTTCTCCCTTTCAAGTAGTTGAAGGCCTTCAGGGTTTCCAGCATTCCGGGTGGCATTCTCTGCTGCGCGGCTGAGAATTCGGCTTTATGGACGGACTCGCTAAAGGAGAAGAGCAACCGCGTTTCTCTCCTTTTGAACACGAATGAGGCAGAGCCGACGTTTTCCGGACTGTAGGCTGTGTTAGCAGCCAGTGTAGGTTCCCAATTCAGCCCAGGAAAGAGAAAAGAAAATACAGCGTTCCCCTTCAAGCTGCTTATCTGAATCTACTGAAGGTTTCAGGTTTGTTGGAGAAAACTGCCTGCACAACACCAGGTACGTTCTCCAGCATTCTCTCCATCGGAGAAGACTGGAGAGTGCCTGCCTTGCAGGTGTTTCAATGCCCTGGTTTTCAAAGGGAACTTTGCAGAAGCGGGAGTGAAAGTAATCTTGGCATTCAAAGCCAAACAGGCAGATCGTTTGCCTTCAGCTAGAGGACGGCAGAAGCGGTTCAGTTTTGCTGAGGAAACCTTGTGTGCTTAACCCGAGCATGTACCTCTGCCAGAAAGAGAATGTAAGAGCGGATTGCTCTCAAGATCAGAATGACCTGAGAAGGATTCACTGAGTGTGTCTGAAAATCCCTTTGTGTGCCATGCCTAAGAAAGTTGCCTGTGCATTGTCTTCCTGGATAAAGTGTATGACGTATCCCTCTCAAGCAGTTGAAATCATTCAGGGTTTCCAGCATTCCGGGAGTCTTTCGGTGCTGCGCGGCTGAGAATACCGCTCTCCAGACCATATCGCCAATGAGAAGAGAAACCGTGTTTCTCCCGTTCGGGAACAAGAATGAGGCAGAGTTGCCGTTTTCCTGAGTAAAGGCTATGTTAGCAGCAAGTCTAAGTTCACCAAAGCACTGCATGAAAGAGAAAGCAACATACAGCATTCTCCTTGAAGCTGCTTAACAGAATCTACTGAAGTTTTCAGTGTTGTTAGAAGAGAGAGTCCGCCCATCAAAAGCTGTTGTCTCAGTGGGAGAAGACTGGTGAGTGCCTGCCTTGCATGTGTTTGAATCCCCTGATTTTCAAAGGGAACTTTGCATAAAAGGGAATGAAGGTACACTTGGCATTCAAAGCCAAACAGGCAGATCGTTTGTCTTCAAGTGGAGTAGGGCAGAAGAAGTTCAGTTTTGCCGCCTAAAGCTTGTGTGCTTAACACGAGCATGTATCTTCTTCGTGGCGGAAAGAGAAAGCAAGAGCTAGTTGCTCTCAGTCTGGGAGAAAGGGAGAAGGATTCACTTACTGTGTTTGAAAATCCCTCTGTGTGACATGCCTGCGAATGTTGCCTGTGCATTGTCTACCTGGAGAAAGCGGATGACTTTTCTCCCTTTCACGTAGTTGAAGGCGTTCAGAGTTTCCAACGTTCCAACGGGAGGCTTTCTGTGCAGGGCGCCTGAGACAACCGCTTCACAGACGGTATCGCTAATGGAGAAGGGAAAGTGCGTTTCTCCCGTTCTGGAACACGGACGAGGCAGAGCTGCCGTTTTCCTGAGTAAAGGCTATGTTAGCAGCCAGTGTAGGTTCCCAGTTCAGCCTCTGAAAGAGAAAGCCAAATACAGCGTCCTCCTCCAAGCTGTTTAACTCAATCTACTGAAGTTTTCACTTTAGTTAGAAGAAGCTGTCCACCCACCACAGGCTGCTTTCTCAAATGTTCTCCCAGTGGCAGAAGACTGGAGAGCGCCTTCCTTGCAAGTATTTCAATCCCCTGGTTTGCAATGGGAACTTTACATAGCAGGGAATGAGCTAGAGGACAGCACAACAGGTAGAGTTTTGGTGAGTAAACCTTGTGTGCTTAACGCGAGCATGTAGCTTCTTCGTGGCAGAAAGAGACAGCAAGAGCTACTTGCTCTCAGACTGGGGATGAAGAGAGAAGGACTCACTTACTGTATCTGATCATCTCTCTGTGTTACACGCCTAAGACAGTTGCCTGTGCATTGGCTACCTGGATACAGCGTCTGACTTTTCTGCCTTTCAAGTAGTTGAAGGCGTTCAGCTTTTACAGCATTCCGGGAGGCATTCTGTGCTGCATGGCTGAGAATACCACTTAACAGACACTATCGCTAAAGGAGAAGCCCGACCGGGTTTCTCCCGTTCTGGAACATGAAGAGGCACAGGCGTGGTTTTCCTGAGCAGAGGCTATGCTAGCAGCAAGTCTAAGTTCCCCAAAGCAATGCATGAAAGAGAAAGCCAACTACAGCATTCTCCTTCAAGCTGCTTAAATGAATCTAGTGAAGTTTTCAGTTTCGTCCGAAGAAACAGTCTGCCCACGAACAGCTGCTCTCGAAAACTTTGTCTCAGTGGGAGAAGACTGCAGACTGCCTGTCTTGCAAGCATTTGAATCCCCCTGTTTTCAAAGGTGACTTTGCAATTCAGGGAATGAAGGGACCGTTGGCATTCACAGCCAAACAGGCAGATTGCTTCCCTTCAGACAGAAGATGGCAGAGGAGGTTCAGTTTTGCTGACTAGACCTTGGGTGCTTAACAGGAGCATGTAGCTTTTTCCCTGCCAGAAAGAGAAAGGAAGACCCAACTGCTCTCAGTCTGGGGACGATGGGAGAAGCATTCACTTACTGGGTTTGAAAATCCCTCTGTGTTACATGCCTAAGGAAGTTGCCTGTGCACTGTCTACCTGGATAAAGCATATGACTTTTCTCCCTTTCAAGTAGTTGAAGGCGTTCAGAGTTTACAGCGTTCCGGGGGGCATTCTGTGCTGCACGGCTGAGAATACCGCTTAACAGACGGTATCGCTGAAGGAGAAGAGAAAGCGCGTTTCTCCCGTTCTGGAACACGAATGAAGCAGAGCTGCTGTTTTCCTGAGTAAAGGCTATGTCAGCAAGCAGTGTAGGTTCCCAATTCAGCCCATGGAAGAGAAAGCCACATACAGCGTTCCCCTTCATCCTGTTTAACTGAATCTACTGAAGTTTTCAGGTTTGTTAGAAGAAACAGTCTACCCCCCAAAGCTGCTTTCCCAAGTGTACTCTCAGGGGGAGAAGACTGGAGAGTTCCTGCCTTGCAAGCATTTGAATCCCCTGGTTTTCAAAGGGAGCTTTGCAGAAGAGGGAATGAAGAGAGTTTTGGCTTTCAAATCAGAACAGGTAGATTGTTTGCCTTCAGCCAGAGGATGGCAGAAGTGGTTCAGTTTTGCTGACTCAAGCTTGTGTGCTTAACGCGAGCATGTAGCGTCTGCCCGGCCAGAAAGAGAAAGGAAAGAGCCATTTGCTCTCAGTCTGGGGACGAAGCGAGAAGGTTTCACTTACGGGGTTTGAAAATCCCTCTGTGTTGCATGCCTAAGAGAGTTGCCTGTGCGTCGTCTACCTGGAGAAAGCTTATGACTTTTCTCCCTTTCAAGTAGTTGAAGGCCTTCAGGGTTTCCAGCATTCCGGGTGGCATTCTCTGCTGCGCGGCTGAGAATTCGGCTTTATGGACGGACTCGCTAAAGGAGAAGAGCAACCGCGTTTCTCTCCTTTTGAACACGAATGAGGCAGAGCCGACGTTTTCCGGACTGTAGGCTGTGTTAGCAGCCAGTGTAGGTTCCCAATTCAGCCCAGGAAAGAGAAAAGAAAATACAGCGTTCCCCTTCAAGCTGCTTATCTGAATCTACTGAAGGTTTCAGGTTTGTTGGAGAAAACTGCCTGCACAACACCAGGTACGTTCTCCAGCATTCTCTCCATCGGAGAAGACTGGAGAGTGCCTGCCTTGCAGGTGTTTCAATGCCCTGGTTTTCAAAGGGAACTTTGCAGAAGCGGGAGTGAAAGTAATCTTGGCATTCAAAGCCAAACAGGCAGATCGTTTGCCTTCAGCTAGAGGACGGCAGAAGCGGTTCAGTTTTGCTGAGGAAACCTTGTGTGCTTAACCCGAGCATGTACCTCTGCCAGAAAGAGAATGTAAGAGCGGATTGCTCTCAGGATCAGAATGACCTGAGAAGGATTCACTGAGTGTGTCTGAAAATCCCTTTGTGTGCCATGCCTAAGAAAGTTGCCTGTGCATTGTCTTCCTGGATAAAGTGTATGACGTATCCCTCTCAAGCAGTTGAAATCATTCAGGGTTTCCAGCATTCCGGGAGTCTTTCGGTGCTGCGCGGCTGAGAATACCGCTCTCCAGACCATATCGCCAATGAGAAGAGAAACCGTGTTTCTCCCGTTCGGGAACAAGAATGAGGCAGAGTTGCCGTTTTCCTGAGTAAAGGCTATGTTAGCAGCAAGTCTAAGTTCACCAAAGCACTGCATGAAAGAGAAAGCAACATACAGCATTCTCCTTGAAGCTGCTTAACAGAATCTACTGAAGTTTTCAGTGTTGTTAGAAGAGAGAGTCCGCCCATCAAAAGCTGTTGTCTCAGTGGGAGAAGACTGGTGAGTGCCTGCCTTGCATGTGTTTGAATCCCCTGATTTTCAAAGGGAACTTTGCATAAAAGGGAATGAAGGTACACTTGGCATTCAAAGCCAAACAGGCAGATCGTTTGTCTTCAAGTGGAGTAGGGCAGAAGAAGTTCAGTTTTGCCGCCTAAAGCTTGTGTGCTTAACACGAGCATGTATCTTCTTCGTGGCGGAAAGAGAAAGCAAGAGCTAGTTGCTCTCAGTCTGGGGAGAAAGGGAGAAGGATTCACTTACTGTGTTTGAAAATCCCTCTGTGTGACATGCCTGCGAATGTTGCCTGTGCATTGTCTACCTGGAGAAAGCGGATGACTTTTCTCCCTTTCACGTAGTTGAAGGCGTTCAGAGTTTCCAACGTTCCAACGGGAGGCTTTCTGTGCAGGGCGCCTGAGACAACCGCTTCACAGACGGTATCGCTAATGGAGAAGGGAAAGTGCGTTTCTCCCGTTCTGGAACACGGACGAGGCAGAGCTGCCGTTTTCCTGAGTAAAGGCTATGTTAGCAGCCAGTGTAGGTTCCCAGTTCAGCCTCTGAAAGAGAAAGCCAAATACAGCGTCCTCCTCCAAGCTGTTTAACTCAATCTACTGAAGTTTTCACTTTAGTTAGAAGAAGCTGTCCACCCACCACAGGCTGCTTTCTCAAATGTTCTCCCAGTGGCAGAAGACTGGAGAGCGCCTTCCTTGCAAGTATTTCAATCCCCTGGTTTGCAATGGGAACTTTACATAGCAGGGAATGAGCTAGAGGACAGCACAACAGGTAGAGTTTTGGTGAGTAAACCTTGTGTGCTTAACGCGAGCATGTAGCTTCTTCGTGGCAGAAAGAGACAGCAAGAGCTACTTGCTCTCAGACTGGGGATGAAGAGAGAAGGACTCACTTACTGTATCTGATCATCTCTCTGTGTTACACGCCTAAGACAGTTGCCTGTGCATTGGCTACCTGGATACAGCGTCTGACTTTTCTGCCTTTCAAGTAGTTGAAGGCGTTCAGCTTTTACAGCATTCCGGGAGGCATTCTGTGCTGCATGGCTGAGAATACCACTTAACAGACACTATCGCTAAAGGAGAAGCCCGACCGGGTTTCTCCCGTTCTGGAACATGAAGAGGCACAGGCGTGGTTTTCCTGAGCAGAGGCTATGCTAGCAGCAAGTCTAGGTTCCCCAAAGCAATGCATGAAAGAGAAAGCCAACTACAGCATTCTCCTTCAAGCTGCTTAAATGAATCTAGTGAAGTTTTCAGTTTCGTCCGAAGAAACAGTCTGCCCACGAACAGCTGCTCTCGAAAACTTTGTCTCAGTGGGAGAAGACTGCAGACTGCCTGTCTTGCAAGCATTTGAATCCCCCTGTTTTCAAAGGTGACTTTGCAATTCAGGGAATGAAGGGACCGTTGGCATTCACAGCCAAACAGGCAGATTGCTTCCCTTCAGACAGAAGATGGCAGAGGAGGTTCAGTTTTGCTGACTAGACCTTGGGTGCTTAACAGGAGCATGTAGCTTTTTCCCTGCCAGAAAGAGAAAGGAAGACCCAACTGCTCTCAGTCTGGGGACGATGGGAGAAGCATTCACTTACTGGGTTTGAAAATCCCTCTGTGTTACATGCCTAAGGAAGTTGCCTGTGCACTGTCTACCTGGATAAAGCATATGACTTTTCTCCCTTTCAAGTAGTTGAAGGCGTTCAGAGTTTACAGCGTTCCGGGGGGCATTCTGTGCTGCACGGCTGAGAATACCGCTTAACAGACGGTATCGCTGAAGGAGAAGAGAAAGCGCGTTTCTCCCGTTCTGGAACACGAATGAAGCAGAGCTGCTGTTTTCCTGAGTAAAGGCTATGTCAGCAAGCAGTGTAGGTTCCCAATTCAGCCCATGGAAGAGAAAGCCACATACAGCGTTCCCCTTCATCCTGTTTAACTGAATCTACTGAAGTTTTCAGGTTTGTTAGAAGAAACAGTCTACCCCCCAAAGCTGCTTTCCCAAGTGTACTCTCAGGGGGAGAAGACTGGAGAGTTCCTGCCTTGCAAGCATTTGAATCCCCTGGTTTTCAAAGGGAGCTTTGCAGAAGAGGGAATGAAGAGAGTTTTGGCTTTCAAATCAGAACAGGTAGATTGTTTGCCTTCAGCCAGAGGATGGCAGAAGTGGTTCAGTTTTGCTGACTCAAGCTTGTGTGCTTAACGCGAGCATGTAGCGTCTGCCCGGCCAGAAAGAGAAAGGAAAGAGCCATTTGCTCTCAGTCTGGGGACGAAGCGAGAAGGTTTCACTTACGGGGTTTGAAAATCCCTCTGTGTTGCATGCCTAAGAGAGTTGCCTGTGCGTCGTCTACCTGGAGAAAGCTTATGACTTTTCTCCCTTTCAAGTAGTTGAAGGCCTTCAGGGTTTCCAGCATTCCGGGTGGCATTCTCTGCTGCGCGGCTGAGAATTCGGCTTTATGGACGGACTCGCTAAAGGAGAAGAGCAACCGCGTTTCTCTCCTTTTGAACACGAATGAGGCAGAGCCGACGTTTTCCGGACTGTAGGCTGTGTTAGCAGCCAGTGTAGGTTCCCAATTCAGCCCAGGAAAGAGAAAAGAAAATACAGCGTTCCCCTTCAAGCTGCTTATCTGAATCTACTGAAGGTTTCAGGTTTGTTGGAGAAAACTGCCTGCACAACACCAGGTACGTTCTCCAGCATTCTCTCCATCGGAGAAGACTGGAGAGTGCCTGCCTTGCAGGTGTTTCAATGCCCTGGTTTTCAAAGGGAACTTTGCAGAAGCGGGAGTGAAAGTAATCTTGGCATTCAAAGCCAAACAGGCAGATCGTTTGCCTTCAGCTAGAGGACGGCAGAAGCGGTTCAGTTTTGCTGAGGAAACCTTGTGTGCTTAACCCGAGCATGTACCTCTGCCAGAAAGAGAATGTAAGAGCGGATTGCTCTCAGGATCAGAATGACCTGAGAAGGATTCACTGAGTGTGTCTGAAAATCCCTTTGTGTGCCATGCCTAAGAAAGTTGCCTGTGCATTGTCTTCCTGGATAAAGTGTATGACGTATCCCTCTCAAGCAGTTGAAATCATTCAGGGTTTCCAGCATTCCGGGAGTCTTTCGGTGCTGCGCGGCTGAGAATACCGCTCTCCAGACCATATCGCCAATGAGAAGAGAAACCGTGTTTCTCCCGTTCGGGAACAAGAATGAGGCAGAGTTGCCGTTTTCCTGAGTAAAGGCTATGTTAGCAGCAAGTCTAAGTTCACCAAAGCACTGCATGAAAGAGAAAGCAACATACAGCATTCTCCTTGAAGCTGCTTAACAGAATCTACTGAAGTTTTCAGTGTTGTTAGAAGAGAGAGTCCGCCCATCAAAAGCTGTTGTCTCAGTGGGAGAAGACTGGTGAGTGCCTGCCTTGCATGTGTTTGAATCCCCTGATTTTCAAAGGGAACTTTGCATAAAAGGGAATGAAGGTACACTTGGCATTCAAAGCCAAACAGGCAGATCGTTTGTCTTCAAGTGGAGTAGGGCAGAAGAAGTTCAGTTTTGCCGCCTAAAGCTTGTGTGCTTAACACGAGCATGTATCTTCTTCGTGGCGGAAAGAGAAAGCAAGAGCTAGTTGCTCTCAGTCTGGGGAGAAAGGGAGAAGGATTCACTTACTGTGTTTGAAAATCCCTCTGTGTGACATGCCTGCGAATGTTGCCTGTGCATTGTCTACCTGGAGAAAGCGGATGACTTTTCTCCCTTTCACGTAGTTGAAGGCGTTCAGAGTTTCCAACGTTCCAACGGGAGGCTTTCTGTGCAGGGCGCCTGAGACAACCGCTTCACAGACGGTATCGCTAATGGAGAAGGGAAAGTGCGTTTCTCCCGTTCTGGAACACGGACGAGGCAGAGCTGCCGTTTTCCTGAGTAAAGGCTATGTTAGCAGCCAGTGTAGGTTCCCAGTTCAGCCTCTGAAAGAGAAAGCCAAATACAGCGTCCTCCTCCAAGCTGTTTAACTCAATCTACTGAAGTTTTCACTTTAGTTAGAAGAAGCTGTCCACCCACCACAGGCTGCTTTCTCAAATGTTCTCCCAGTGGCAGAAGACTGGAGAGCGCCTTCCTTGCAAGTATTTCAATCCCCTGGTTTGCAATGGGAACTTTACATAGCAGGGAATGAGCTAGAGGACAGCACAACAGGTAGAGTTTTGGTGAGTAAACCTTGTGTGCTTAACGCGAGCATGTAGCTTCTTCGTGGCAGAAAGAGACAGCAAGAGCTACTTGCTCTCAGACTGGGGATGAAGAGAGAAGGACTCACTTACTGTATCTGATCATCTCTCTGTGTTACACGCCTAAGACAGTTGCCTGTGCATTGGCTACCTGGATACAGCGTCTGACTTTTCTGCCTTTCAAGTAGTTGAAGGCGTTCAGCTTTTACAGCATTCCGGGAGGCATTCTGTGCTGCATGGCTGAGAATACCACTTAACAGACACTATCGCTAAAGGAGAAGCCCGACCGGGTTTCTCCCGTTCTGGAACATGAAGAGGCACAGGCGTGGTTTTCCTGAGCAGAGGCTATGCTAGCAGCAAGTCTAGGTTCCCCAAAGCAATGCATGAAAGAGAAAGCCAACTACAGCATTCTCCTTCAAGCTGCTTAAATGAATCTAGTGAAGTTTTCAGTTTCGTCCGAAGAAACAGTCTGCCCACGAACAGCTGCTCTCGAAAACTTTGTCTCAGTGGGAGAAGACTGCAGACTGCCTGTCTTGCAAGCATTTGAATCCCCCTGTTTTCAAAGGTGACTTTGCAATTCAGGGAATGAAGGGACCGTTGGCATTCACAGCCAAACAGGCAGATTGCTTCCCTTCAGACAGAAGATGGCAGAGGAGGTTCAGTTTTGCTGACTAGACCTTGGGTGCTTAACAGGAGCATGTAGCTTTTTCCCTGCCAGAAAGAGAAAGGAAGACCCAACTGCTCTCAGTCTGGGGACGATGGGAGAAGCATTCACTTACTGGGTTTGAAAATCCCTCTGTGTTACATGCCTAAGGAAGTTGCCTGTGCACTGTCTACCTGGATAAAGCATATGACTTTTCTCCCTTTCAAGTAGTTGAAGGCGTTCAGAGTTTACAGCGTTCCGGGGGGCATTCTGTGCTGCACGGCTGAGAATACCGCTTAACAGACGGTATCGCTGAAGGAGAAGAGAAAGCGCGTTTCTCCCGTTCTGGAACACGAATGAAGCAGAGCTGCTGTTTTCCTGAGTAAAGGCTATGTCAGCAAGCAGTGTAGGTTCCCAATTCAGCCCATGGAAGAGAAAGCCACATACAGCGTTCCCCTTCATCCTGTTTAACTGAATCTACTGAAGTTTTCAGGTTTGTTAGAAGAAACAGTCTACCCCCCAAAGCTGCTTTCCCAAGTGTACTCTCAGGGGGAGAAGACTGGAGAGTTCCTGCCTTGCAAGCATTTGAATCCCCTGGTTTTCAAAGGGAGCTTTGCAGAAGAGGGAATGAAGAGAGTTTTGGCTTTCAAATCAGAACAGGTAGATTGTTTGCCTTCAGCCAGAGGATGGCAGAAGTGGTTCAGTTTTGCTGACTCAAGCTTGTGTGCTTAACGCGAGCATGTAGCGTCTGCCCGGCCAGAAAGAGAAAGGAAAGAGCCATTTGCTCTCAGTCTGGGGACGAAGCGAGAAGGTTTCACTTACGGGGTTTGAAAATCCCTCTGTGTTGCATGCCTAAGAGAGTTGCCTGTGCGTCGTCTACCTGGAGAAAGCTTATGACTTTTCTCCCTTTCAAGTAGTTGAAGGCCTTCAGGGTTTCCAGCATTCCGGGTGGCATTCTCTGCTGCGCGGCTGAGAATTCGGCTTTATGGACGGACTCGCTAAAGGAGAAGAGCAACCGCGTTTCTCTCCTTTTGAACACGAATGAGGCAGAGCCGACGTTTTCCGGACTGTAGGCTGTGTTAGCAGCCAGTGTAGGTTCCCAATTCAGCCCAGGAAAGAGAAAAGAAAATACAGCGTTCCCCTTCAAGCTGCTTATCTGAATCTACTGAAGGTTTCAGGTTTGTTGGAGAAAACTGCCTGCACAACACCAGGTACGTTCTCAGGCATTCTCTCCATCGGAGAAGACTGGAGAGTGCCTGCCTTGCAGGTATTTCAATGCCCTGGTTTTCAAAGGGAACTTTGCAGAAGCGGGAGTGAAAGTAATCATGGCATTCAAAGCCAAACAGGCAGATCGTTTGCCTTCAGCTAGAGGACGGCAGAAGCGGTTCAGTTTTGCTGAGGAAACCTTGTGTGCTTAACCCGAGCATGTACCTCTGCCAGAAAGAGAATGTAAGAGCGGATTGCTCTCAGGATCAGAATGACCTGAGAAGGATTCACTGAGTGTGTCTGAAAATCCCTTTGTGTGCCATGCCTAAGAAAGTTGCCTGTGCATTGTCTTCCTGGATAAAGTGTATGACGTATCCCTCTCAAGCAGTTGAAATCATTCAGGGTTTCCAGCATTCCGGGAGTCTTTCGGTGCTGCGCGGCTGAGAATACCGCTCTCCAGACCATATCGCCAATGAGAAGAGAAACCGTGTTTCTCCCGTTCGGGAACAAGAATGAGGCAGAGTTGCCGTTTTCCTGAGTAAAGGCTATGTTAGCAGCAAGTCTAAGTTCACCAAAGCACTGCATGAAAGAGAAAGCAACATACAGCATTCTCCTTGAAGCTGCTTAACAGAATCTACTGAAGTTTTCAGTGTTGTTAGAAGAGAGAGTCCGCCCATCAAAAGCTGTTGTCTCAGTGGGAGAAGACTGGTGAGTGCCTGCCTTGCATGTGTTTGAATCCCCTGATTTTCAAAGGGAACTTTGCATAAAAGGGAATGAAGGTACACTTGGCATTCAAAGCCAAACAGGCAGATCGTTTGTCTTCAAGTGGAGTAGGGCAGAAGAAGTTCAGTTTTGCCGCCTAAAGCTTGTGTGCTTAACACGAGCATGTATCTTCTTCGTGGCGGAAAGAGAAAGCAAGAGCTAGTTGCTCTCAGTCTGGGGAGAAAGGGAGAAGGATTCACTTACTGTGTTTGAAAATCCCTCTGTGTGACATGCCTGCGAATGTTGCCTGTGCATTGTCTACCTGGAGAAAGCGGATGACTTTTCTCCCTTTCACGTAGTTGAAGGCGTTCAGAGTTTCCAACGTTCCAACGGGAGGCTTTCTGTGCAGGGCGCCTGAGACAACCGCTTCACAGACGGTATCGCTAATGGAGAAGGGAAAGTGCGTTTCTCCCGTTCTGGAACACGGACGAGGCAGAGCTGCCGTTTTCCTGAGTAAAGGCTATGTTAGCAGCCAGTGTAGGTTCCCAGTTCAGCCTCTGAAAGAGAAAGCCAAATACAGCGTCCTCCTCCAAGCTGTTTAACTCAATCTACTGAAGTTTTCACTTTAGTTAGAAGAAGCTGTCCACCCACCACAGGCTGCTTTCTCAAATGTTCTCCCAGTGGCAGAAGACTGGAGAGCGCCTTCCTTGCAAGTATTTCAATCCCCTGGTTTGCAATGGGAACTTTACATAGCAGGGAATGAGCTAGAGGACAGCACAACAGGTAGAGTTTTGGTGAGTAAACCTTGTGTGCTTAACGCGAGCATGTAGCTTCTTCGTGGCAGAAAGAGACAGCAAGAGCTACTTGCTCTCAGACTGGGGATGAAGAGAGAAGGACTCACTTACTGTATCTGATCATCTCTCTGTGTTACACGCCTAAGACAGTTGCCTGTGCATTGGCTACCTGGATACAGCGTCTGACTTTTCTGCCTTTCAAGTAGTTGAAGGCGTTCAGCTTTTACAGCATTCCGGGAGGCATTCTGTGCTGCATGGCTGAGAATACCACTTAACAGACACTATCGCTAAAGGAGAAGCCCGACCGGGTTTCTCCCGTTCTGGAACATGAAGAGGCACAGGCGTGGTTTTCCTGAGCAGAGGCTATGCTAGCAGCAAGTCTAAGTTCCCCAAAGCAATGCATGAAAGAGAAAGCCAACTACAGCATTCTCCTTCAAGCTGCTTAAATGAATCTAGTGAAGTTTTCAGTTTCGTCCGAAGAAACAGTCTGCCCACGAACAGCTGCTCTCGAAAACTTTGTCTCAGTGGGAGAAGACTGCAGACTGCCTGTCTTGCAAGCATTTGAATCCCCCTGTTTTCAAAGGTGACTTTGCAATTCAGGGAATGAAGGGACCGTTGGCATTCACAGCCAAACAGGCAGATTGCTTCCCTTCAGACAGAAGATGGCAGAGGAGGTTCAGTTTTGCTGACTAGACCTTGGGTGCTTAACAGGAGCATGTAGCTTTTTCCCTGCCAGAAAGAGAAAGGAAGACCCAACTGCTCTCAGTCTGGGGACGATGGGAGAAGCATTCACTTACTGGGTTTGAAAATCCCTCTGTGTTACATGCCTAAGGAAGTTGCCTGTGCACTGTCTACCTGGATAAAGCATATGACTTTTCTCCCTTTCAAGTAGTTGAAGGCGTTCAGAGTTTACAGCGTTCCGGGGGGCATTCTGTGCTGCACGGCTGAGAATACCGCTTAACAGACGGTATCGCTGAAGGAGAAGAGAAAGCGCGTTTCTCCCGTTCTGGAACACGAATGAAGCAGAGCTGCTGTTTTCCTGAGTAAAGGCTATGTCAGCAAGCAGTGTAGGTTCCCAATTCAGCCCATGGAAGAGAAAGCCACATACAGCGTTCCCCTTCATCCTGTTTAACTGAATCTACTGAAGTTTTCAGGTTTGTTAGAAGAAACAGTCTACCCCCCAAAGCTGCTTTCCCAAGTGTACTCTCAGGGGGAGAAGACTGGAGAGTTCCTGCCTTGCAAGCATTTGAATCCCCTGGTTTTCAAAGGGAGCTTTGCAGAAGAGGGAATGAAGAGAGTTTTGGCTTTCAAATCAGAACAGGTAGATTGTTTGCCTTCAGCCAGAGGATGGCAGAAGTGGTTCAGTTTTGCTGACTCAAGCTTGTGTGCTTAACGCGAGCATGTAGCGTCTGCCCGGCCAGAAAGAGAAAGGAAAGAGCCATTTGCTCTCAGTCTGGGGACGAAGCGAGAAGGTTTCACTTACGGGGTTTGAAAATCCCTCTGTGTTGCATGCCTAAGAGAGTTGCCTGTGCGTCGTCTACCTGGAGAAAGCTTATGACTTTTCTCCCTTTCAAGTAGTTGAAGGCCTTCAGGGTTTCCAGCATTCCGGGTGGCATTCTCTGCTGCGCGGCTGAGAATTCGGCTTTATGGACGGACTCGCTAAAGGAGAAGAGCAACCGCGTTTCTCTCCTTTTGAACACGAATGAGGCAGAGCCGACGTTTTCCGGACTGTAGGCTGTGTTAGCAGCCAGTGTAGGTTCCCAATTCAGCCCAGGAAAGAGAAAAGAAAATACAGCGTTCCCCTTCAAGCTGCTTATCTGAATCTACTGAAGGTTTCAGGTTTGTTGGAGAAAACTGCCTGCACAACACCAGGTACGTTCTCCAGCATTCTCTCCATCGGAGAAGACTGGAGAGTGCCTGCCTTGCAGGTGTTTCAATGCCCTGGTTTTCAAAGGGAACTTTGCAGAAGCGGGAGTGAAAGTAATCTTGGCATTCAAAGCCAAACAGGCAGATCGTTTGCCTTCAGCTAGAGGACGGCAGAAGCGGTTCAGTTTTGCTGAGGAAACCTTGTGTGCTTAACCCGAGCATGTACCTCTGCCAGAAAGAGAATGTAAGAGCGGATTGCTCTCAGGATCAGAATGACCTGAGAAGGATTCACTGAGTGTGTCTGAAAATCCCTTTGTGTGCCATGCCTAAGAAAGTTGCCTGTGCATTGTCTTCCTGGATAAAGTGTATGACGTATCCCTCTCAAGCAGTTGAAATCATTCAGGGTTTCCAGCATTCCGGGAGTCTTTCGGTGCTGCGCGGCTGAGAATACCGCTCTCCAGACCATATCGCCAATGAGAAGAGAAACCGTGTTTCTCCCGTTCGGGAACAAGAATGAGGCAGAGTTGCCGTTTTCCTGAGTAAAGGCTATGTTAGCAGCAAGTCTAAGTTCACCAAAGCACTGCATGAAAGAGAAAGCAACATACAGCATTCTCCTTGAAGCTGCTTAACAGAATCTACTGAAGTTTTCAGTGTTGTTAGAAGAGAGAGTCCGCCCATCAAAAGCTGTTGTCTCAGTGGGAGAAGACTGGTGAGTGCCTGCCTTGCATGTGTTTGAATCCCCTGATTTTCAAAGGGAACTTTGCATAAAAGGGAATGAAGGTACACTTGGCATTCAAAGCCAAACAGGCAGATCGTTTGTCTTCAAGTGGAGTAGGGCAGAAGAAGTTCAGTTTTGCCGCCTAAAGCTTGTGTGCTTAACACGAGCATGTATCTTCTTCGTGGCGGAAAGAGAAAGCAAGAGCTAGTTGCTCTCAGTCTGGGGAGAAAGGGAGAAGGATTCACTTACTGTGTTTGAAAATCCCTCTGTGTGACATGCCTGCGAATGTTGCCTGTGCATTGTCTACCTGGAGAAAGCGGATGACTTTTCTCCCTTTCACGTAGTTGAAGGCGTTCAGAGTTTCCAACGTTCCAACGGGAGGCTTTCTGTGCAGGGCGCCTGAGACAACCGCTTCACAGACGGTATCGCTAATGGAGAAGGGAAAGTGCGTTTCTCCCGTTCTGGAACACGGACGAGGCAGAGCTGCCGTTTTCCTGAGTAAAGGCTATGTTAGCAGCCAGTGTAGGTTCCCAGTTCAGCCTCTGAAAGAGAAAGCCAAATACAGCGTCCTCCTCCAAGCTGTTTAACTCAATCTACTGAAGTTTTCACTTTAGTTAGAAGAAGCTGTCCACCCACCACAGGCTGCTTTCTCAAATGTTCTCCCAGTGGCAGAAGACTGGAGAGCGCCTTCCTTGCAAGTATTTCAATCCCCTGGTTTGCAATGGGAACTTTACATAGCAGGGAATGAGCTAGAGGACAGCACAACAGGTAGAGTTTTGGTGAGTAAACCTTGTGTGCTTAACGCGAGCATGTAGCTTCTTCGTGGCAGAAAGAGACAGCAAGAGCTACTTGCTCTCAGACTGGGGATGAAGAGAGAAGGACTCACTTACTGTATCTGATCATCTCTCTGTGTTACACGCCTAAGACAGTTGCCTGTGCATTGGCTACCTGGATACAGCGTCTGACTTTTCTGCCTTTCAAGTAGTTGAAGGCGTTCAGCTTTTACAGCATTCCGGGAGGCATTCTGTGCTGCATGGCTGAGAATACCACTTAACAGACACTATCGCTAAAGGAGAAGCCCGACCGGGTTTCTCCCGTTCTGGAACATGAAGAGGCACAGGCGTGGTTTTCCTGAGCAGAGGCTATGCTAGCAGCAAGTCTAAGTTCCCCAAAGCAATGCATGAAAGAGAAAGCCAACTACAGCATTCTCCTTCAAGCTGCTTAAATGAATCTAGTGAAGTTTTCAGTTTCGTCCGAAGAAACAGTCTGCCCACGAACAGCTGCTCTCGAAAACTTTGTCTCAGTGGGAGAAGACTGCAGACTGCCTGTCTTGCAAGCATTTGAATCCCCCTGTTTTCAAAGGTGACTTTGCAATTCAGGGAATGAAGGGACCGTTGGCATTCACAGCCAAACAGGCAGATTGCTTCCCTTCAGACAGAAGATGGCAGAGGAGGTTCAGTTTTGCTGACTAGACCTTGGGTGCTTAACAGGAGCATGTAGCTTTTTCCCTGCCAGAAAGAGAAAGGAAGACCCAACTGCTCTCAGTCTGGGGACGATGGGAGAAGCATTCACTTACTGGGTTTGAAAATCCCTCTGTGTTACATGCCTAAGGAAGTTGCCTGTGCACTGTCTACCTGGATAAAGCATATGACTTTTCTCCCTTTCAAGTAGTTGAAGGCGTTCAGAGTTTACAGCGTTCCGGGGGGCATTCTGTGCTGCACGGCTGAGAATACCGCTTAACAGACGGTATCGCTGAAGGAGAAGAGAAAGCGCGTTTCTCCCGTTCTGGAACACGAATGAAGCAGAGCTGCTGTTTTCCTGAGTAAAGGCTATGTCAGCAAGCAGTGTAGGTTCCCAATTCAGCCCATGGAAGAGAAAGCCACATACAGCGTTCCCCTTCATCCTGTTTAACTGAATCTACTGAAGTTTTCAGGTTTGTTAGAAGAAACAGTCTACCCCCCAAAGCTGCTTTCCCAAGTGTACTCTCAGGGGGAGAAGACTGGAGAGTTCCTGCCTTGCAAGCATTTGAATCCCCTGGTTTTCAAAGGGAGCTTTGCAGAAGAGGGAATGAAGAGAGTTTTGGCTTTCAAATCAGAACAGGTAGATTGTTTGCCTTCAGCCAGAGGATGGCAGAAGTGGTTCAGTTTTGCTGACTCAAGCTTGTGTGCTTAACGCGAGCATGTAGCGTCTGCCCGGCCAGAAAGAGAAAGGAAAGAGCCATTTGCTCTCAGTCTGGGGACGAAGCGAGAAGGTTTCACTTACGGGGTTTGAAAATCCCTCTGTGTTGCATGCCTAAGAGAGTTGCCTGTGCGTCGTCTACCTGGAGAAAGCTTATGACTTTTCTCCCTTTCAAGTAGTTGAAGGCCTTCAGGGTTTCCAGCATTCCGGGTGGCATTCTCTGCTGCGCGGCTGAGAATTCGGCTTTATGGACGGACTCGCTAAAGGAGAAGAGCAACCGCGTTTCTCTCCTTTTGAACACGAATGAGGCAGAGCCGACGTTTTCCGGACTGTAGGCTGTGTTAGCAGCCAGTGTAGGTTCCCAATTCAGCCCAGGAAAGAGAAAAGAAAATACAGCGTTCCCCTTCAAGCTGCTTATCTGAATCTACTGAAGGTTTCAGGTTTGTTGGAGAAAACTGCCTGCACAACACCAGGTACGTTCTCAGGCATTCTCTCCATCGGAGAAGACTGGAGAGTGCCTGCCTTGCAGGTATTTCAATGCCCTGGTTTTCAAAGGGAACTTTGCAGAAGCGGGAGTGAAAGTAATCATGGCATTCAAAGCCAAACAGGCAGATCGTTTGCCTTCAGCTAGAGGACGGCAGAAGCGGTTCAGTTTTGCTGAGGAAACCTTGTGTGCTTAACACGAGCATGTAGCTCTGCCAGAAAGAGAATGTAAGAGCGGATTGCTCTCAGGATCAGAATGACCTGAGAAGGATTCACTGAGTGTGTCTGAAAATCCCTTTGTGTGCCATGCCTAAGAAAGTTGCCTGTGCATTGTCTTCCTGGATAAAGTGTATGACGTATCCCTCTCAAGCAGTTGAAATCATTCAGGGTTTCCAGCATTCCGGGAGTCTTTCGGTGCTGCGCGGCTGAGAATACCGCTCTCCAGACCATATCGCCAATGAGAAGAGAAACCGTGTTTCTCCCGTTCGGGAACAAGAATGAGGCAGAGTTGCCGTTTTCCTGAGTAAAGGCTATGTTAGCAGCAAGTCTAAGTTCACCAAAGCACTGAATGAAAGAGAAAGCAACATACAGCATTCTCCTTGAAGCTGCTTAACAGAATCTACTGAAGTTTTCAGTGTTGTTAGAAGAGAGAGTCCGCCCATCAAAAGCTGTTGTCTCAGTGGGAGAAGACTGGTGAGTGCCTGCCTTGCATGTGTTTGAATCCCCTGATTTTCAAAGGGAACTTTGCATAAAAGGGAATGAAGGTACACTTGGCATTCAAAGCCAAACAGGCAGATCGTTTGCCTTCAAGTGGAGTAGGGCAGAAGAAGTTCAGTTTTGCCGCCTAAAGCTTGTGTGCTTAACACGAGCATGTATCTTCTTCGTGGCGGAAAGAGAAAGCAAGAGCTAGTTGCTCTCAGTCTGGGGAGAAAGGGAGAAGGATTCACTTACTGTGTTTGAAAATCCCTCTGTGTGACATGCCTGCGAATGTTGCCTGTGCATTGTCTACCTGGAGAAAGCGGATGACTTTTCTCCCTTTCACGTAGTTGAAGGCGTTCAGAGTTTCCAACGTTCCAACGGGAGGCTTTCTGTGCAGGGCGCCTGAGACAACCGCTTCACAGACGGTATCGCTAATGGAGAAGGGAAAGTGCGTTTCTCCCGTTCTGGAACACGGACGAGGCAGAGCCGCCGTTTTCCTGAGTAAAGGCTATGTTAGCAGCCAGTGTAGGTTCCCAGTTCAGCCTCTGAAAGAGAAAGCCAAATACAGCGTCCTCCTCCAAGCTGTTTAACTCAATCTACTGAAGTTTTCACTTTAGTTAGAAGAAGCTGTCCACCCACCACAGGCTGCTTTCTCAAATGTTCTCCCAGTGGCAGAAGACTGGAGAGCGCCTTCCTTGCAAGTATTTCAATCCCCTGGTTTGCAATGGGAACTTTACATAGCAGGGAATGAGCTAGAGGACAGCACAACAGGTAGAGTTTTGGTGAGTAAACCTTGTGTGCTTAACGCGAGCATGTAGCTTCTTCGTGGCAGAAAGAGACAGCAAGAGCTACTTGCTCTCAGACTGGGGATGAAGAGAGAAGGACTCACTTACTGTATCTGATCATCTCTCTGTGTTACACGCCTAAGACAGTTGCCTGTGCATTGGCTACCTGGATACAGCGTCTGACTTTTCTGCCTTTCAAGTAGTTGAAGGCGTTCAGCTTTTACAGCATTCCGGGAGGCATTCTGTGCTGCATGGCTGAGAATACCACTTAACAGACACTATCGCTAAAGGAGAAGCCCGACCGGGTTTCTCCCGTTCTGGAACATGAAGAGGCACAGGCGTGGTTTTCCTGAGCAGAGGCTATGCTAGCAGCAAGTCTAAGTTCCCCAAAGCAATGCATGAAAGAGAAAGCCAACTACAGCATTCTCCTTCAAGCTGCTTAAATGAATCTAGTGAAGTTTTCAGTTTCGTCCGAAGAAACAGTCTGCCCACGAACAGCTGCTCTCGAAAACTTTGTCTCAGTGGGAGAAGACTGCAGACTGCCTGTCTTGCAAGCATTTGAATCCCCCTGTTTTCAAAGGTGACTTTGCAATTCAGGGAATGAAGGGACCGTTGGCATTCACAGCCAAACAGGCAGATTGCTTCCCTTCAGACAGAAGATGGCAGAGGAGGTTCAGTTTTGCTGACTAGACCTTGGGTGCTTAACAGGAGCATGTAGCTTTTTCCCTGCCAGAAAGAGAAAGGAAGACCCAATTGCTCTCAGTCTGGGGACGATGGGAGAAGCATTCACTTACTGGGTTTGAAAATCCCTCTGTGTTACATGCCTAAGGAAGTTGCCTGTGCACTGTCTACCTGGATAAAGCATATGACTTTTCTCCCTTTCAAGTAGTTGAAGGCGTTCAGAGTTTACAGCGTTCCGGGGGGCATTCTGTGCTGCACGGCTGAGAATACCGCTTAACAGACGGTATCGCTGAAGGAGAAGAGAAAGCGCGTTTCTCCCGTTCTGGAACACGAATGAAGCAGAGCTGCTGTTTTCCTGAGTAAAGGCTATGTCAGCAAGCAGTGTAGGTTCCCAATTCAGCCCATGGAAGAGAAAGCCACATACAGCGTTCCCCTTCATCCTGTTTAACTGAATCTACTGAAGTTTTCAGGTTTGTTAGAAGAAACAGTCTACCCCCCAAAGCTGCTTTCCCAAGTGTACTCTCAGGGGGAGAAGACTGGAGAGTTCCTGCCTTGCAAGCATTTGAATCCCCTGGTTTTCAAAGGGAGCTTTGCAGAAGAGGGAATGAAGAGAGTTTTGGCTTTCAAATCAGAACAGGTAGATTGTTTGCCTTCAGCCAGAGGATGGCAGAAGTGGTTCAGTTTTGCTGACTCAAGCTTGTGTGCTTAACGCGAGCATGTAGCGTCTGCCCGGCCAGAAAGAGAAAGGAAAGAGCCATTTGCTCTCAGTCTGGGGACGAAGCGAGAAGGTTTCACTTACGGGGTTTGAAAATCCCTCTGTGTTGCATGCCTAAGAGAGTTGCCTGTGCGTCGTCTACCTGGAGAAAGCTTATGACTTTTCTCCCTTTCAAGTAGTTGAAGGCCTTCAGGGTTTCCAGCATTCCGGGTGGCATTCTCTGCTGCGCGGCTGAGAATTCGGCTTTATGGACGGACTCGCTAAAGGAGAAGAGCAACCGCGTTTCTCTCCTTTTGAACACGAATGAGGCAGAGCCGACGTTTTCCGGACTGTAGGCTGTGTTAGCAGCCAGTGTAGGTTCCCAATTCAGCCCAGGAAAGAGAAAAGAAAATACAGCGTTCCCCTTCAAGCTGCTTATCTGAATCTACTGAAGGTTTCAGTTTTGTTGGAGAAAACTGCCTGCACAACACCAGGTACGTTCTCAGGCATTCTCTCCATCGGAGAAGACTGGAGAGTGCCTGCCTTGCAGGTATTTCAATGCCCTGGTTTTCAAAGGGAACTTTGCAGAAGCGGGAGTGAAAGTAATCATGGCATTCAAAGCCAAACAGGCAGATCGTTTGCCTTCAGCTAGAGGACGGCAGAAGCGGTTCAGTTTTGCTGAGGAAACCTTGTGTGCTTAACACGAGCATGTAGCTCTGCCAGAAAGAGAATGTAAGAGCGGATTGCTCTCAGGATCAGAATGACCTGAGAAGGATTCACTGAGTGTGTCTGAAAATCCCTTTGTGTGCCATGCCTAAGAAAGTTGCCTGTGCATTGTCTTCCTGGATAAAGTGTATGACGTATCCCTCTCAAGCAGTTGAAATCATTCAGGGTTTCCAGCATTCCGGGAGTCTTTCGGTGCTGCGCGGCTGAGAATACCGCTCTCCAGACCATATCGCCAATGAGAAGAGAAACCGTGTTTCTCCCGTTCGGGAACAAGAATGAGGCAGAGTTGCCGTTTTCCTGAGTAAAGGCTATGTTAGCAGCAAGTCTAAGTTCACCAAAGCACTGCATGAAAGAGAAAGCAACATACAGCATTCTCCTTGAAGCTGCTTAACAGAATCTACTGAAGTTTTCAGTGTTGTTAGAAGAGAGAGTCCGCCCATCAAAAGCTGTTGTCTCAGTGGGAGAAGACTGGTGAGTGCCTGCCTTGCATGTGTTTGAATCCCCTGATTTTCAAAGGGAACTTTGCATAAAAGGGAATGAAGGTACACTTGGCATTCAAAGCCAAACAGGCAGATCGTTTGCCTTCAAGTGGAGTAGGGCAGAAGAAGTTCAGTTTTGCCGCCTAAAGCTTGTGTGCTTAACACGAGCATGTATCTTCTTCGTGGCGGAAAGAGAAAGCAAGAGCTAGTTGCTCTCAGTCTGGGGAGAAAGGGAGAAGGATTCACTTACTGTGTTTGAAAATCCCTCTGTGTGACATGCCTGCGAATGTTGCCTGTGCATTGTCTACCTGGAGAAAGCGGATGACTTTTCTCCCTTTCACGTAGTTGAAGGCGTTCAGAGTTTCCAACGTTCCGGGAGGCTTTCTGTGCAGGGCGCCTGAGACAACCGCTTCACAGACGGTATCGCTAATGGAGAAGGGAAAGTGCGTTTCTCCCGTTCTGGAACACGGACGAGGCAGAGCCGCCGTTTTCCTGAGTAAAGGCTATGTTAGCAGCCAGTGTAGGTTCCCAGTTCAGCCTCTGAAAGAGAAAGCCAAATACAGCGTCCTCCTCCAAGCTGTTTAACTCAATCTACTGAAGTTTTCACTTTAGTTAGAAGAAGCTGTCCACCCACCACAGGCTGCTTTCTCAAATGTTCTCCCAGTGGCAGAAGACTGGAGAGCGCCTTCCTTGCAAGTATTTCAATCCCCTGGTTTGCAATGGGAACTTTACATAGCAGGGAATGAGCTAGAGGACAGCACAACAGGTAGAGTTTTGGTGAGTAAACCTTGTGTGCTTAACGCGAGCATGTAGCTTCTTCGTGGCAGAAAGAGACAGCAAGAGCTACTTGCTCTCAGACTGGGGATGAAGAGAGAAGGACTCACTTACTGTATCTGATCATCTCTCTGTGTTACACGCCTAAGACAGTTGCCTGTGCATTGGCTACCTGGATACAGCGTCTGACTTTTCTGCCTTTCAAGTAGTTGAAGGCGTTCAGCTTTTACAGCATTCCGGGAGGCATTCTGTGCTGCATGGCTGAGAATACCACTTAACAGACACTATCGCTAAAGGAGAAGCCCGACCGGGTTTCTCCCGTTCTGGAACATGAAGAGGCACAGGCGTGGTTTTCCTGAGCAGAGGCTATGCTAGCAGCAAGTCTAGGTTCCCCAAAGCAATGCATGAAAGAGAAAGCCAACTACAGCATTCTCCTTCAAGCTGCTTAAATGAATCTAGTGAAGTTTTCAGTTTCGTCCGAAGAAACAGTCTGCCCACGAACAGCTGCTCTCGAAAACTTTGTCTCAGTGGGAGAAGACTGCAGACTGCCTGTCTTGCAAGCATTTGAATCCCCCTGTTTTCAAAGGTGACTTTGCAATTCAGGGAATGAAGGGACCGTTGGCATTCACAGCCAAACAGGCAGATTGCTTCCCTTCAGACAGAAGATGGCAGAGGAGGTTCAGTTTTGCTGACTAGACCTTGGGTGCTTAACAGGAGCATGTAGCTTTTTCCCTGCCAGAAAGAGAAAGGAAGACCCAACTGTTCTCAGTCTGGGGACGATGGGAGAAGCATTCACTTACTGGGTTTGAAAATCCCTCTGTGTTACATGCCTAAGGAAGTTGCCTGTGCACTGTCTACCTGGATAAAGCATATGACTTTTCTCCCTTTCAAGTAGTTGAAGGCGTTCAGAGTTTACAGCGTTCCGGGGGGCATTCTGTGCTGCACGGCTGAGAATACCGCTTAACAGATGGTATCGCTGAAGGAGAAGAGAAAGCGCGTTTCTCCCGTTCTGGAACACGAATGAAGCAGAGCTGCTGTTTTCCTGAGTAAAGGCTATGTCAGCAAGCAGTGTAGGTTCCCAATTCAGCCCATGGAAGAGAAAGCCACATACAGCGTTCCCCTTCATCCTGTTTAACTGAATCTACTGAAGTTTTCAGGTTTGTTAGAAGAAACAGTCTACCCCCCAAAGCTGCTTTCCCAAGTGTACTCTCAGGGGGAGAAGACTGGAGAGTTCCTGCCTTGCAAGCATTTGAATCCCCTGGTTTTCAAAGGGAGCTTTGCAGAAGAGGGAATGAAGAGAGTTTTGGCTTTCAAATCAGAACAGGTAGATTGTTTGCCTTCAGCCAGAGGATGGCAGAAGTGGTTCAGTTTTGCTGACTCAAGCTTGTGTGCTTAACGCGAGCATGTAGCGTCTGCCCGGCCAGAAAGAGAAAGGAAAGAGCCATTTGCTCTCAGTCTGGGGACGAAGCGAGAAGGTTTCACTTACGGGGTTTGAAAATCCCTCTGTGTTGCATGCCTAAGAGAGTTGCCTGTGCGTCGTCTACCTGGAGAAAGCTTATGACTTTTCTCCCTTTCAAGTAGTTGAAGGCCTTCAGGGTTTCCAGCATTCCGGGTGGCATTCTCTGCTGCGCGGCTGAGAATTCGGCTTTATGGACGGACTCGCTAAAGGAGAAGAGCAACCGCGTTTCTCTCCTTTTGAACACGAATGAGGCAGAGCCGACGTTTTCCGGACTGTAGGCTGTGTTAGCAGCCAGTGTAGGTTCCCAATTCAGCCCAGGAAAGAGAAAAGAAAATACAGCGTTCCCCTTCAAGCTGCTTATCTGAATCTACTGAAGGTTTCAGGTTTGTTGGAGAAAACTGCCTGCACAACACCAGGTACGTTCTCCAGCATTCTCTCCATCGGAGAAGACTGGAGAGTGCCTGCCTTGCAGGTGTTTCAATGCCCTGGTTTTCAAAGGGAACTTTGCAGAAGCGGGAGTGAAAGTAATCTTGGCATTCAAAGCCAAACAGGCAGATCGTTTGCCTTCAGCTAGAGGACGGCAGAAGCGGTTCAGTTTTGCTGAGGAAACCTTGTGTGCTTAACCCGAGCATGTACCTCTGCCAGAAAGAGAATGTAAGAGCGGATTGCTCTCAGGATCAGAATGACCTGAGAAGGATTCACTGAGTGTGTCTGAAAATCCCTTTGTGTGCCATGCCTAAGAAAGTTGCCTGTGCATTGTCTTCCTGGATAAAGTGTATGACGTATCCCTCTCAAGCAGTTGAAATCATTCAGGGTTTCCAGCATTCCGGGAGTCTTTCGGTGCTGCGCGGCTGAGAATACCGCTCTCCAGACCATATCGCCAATGAGAAGAGAAACCGTGTTTCTCCCGTTCGGGAACAAGAATGAGGCAGAGTTGCCGTTTTCCTGAGTAAAGGCTATGTTAGCAGCAAGTCTAAGTTCACCAAAGCACTGCATGAAAGAGAAAGCAACATACAGCATTCTCCTTGAAGCTGCTTAACAGAATCTACTGAAGTTTTCAGTGTTGTTAGAAGAGAGAGTCCGCCCATCAAAAGCTGTTGTCTCAGTGGGAGAAGACTGGTGAGTGCCTGCCTTGCATGTGTTTGAATCCCCTGATTTTCAAAGGGAACTTTGCATAAAAGGGAATGAAGGTACACTTGGCATTCAAAGCCAAACAGGCAGATCGTTTGTCTTCAAGTGGAGTAGGGCAGAAGAAGTTCAGTTTTGCCGCCTAAAGCTTGTGTGCTTAACACGAGCATGTATCTTCTTCGTGGCGGAAAGAGAAAGCAAGAGCTAGTTGCTCTCAGTCTGGGGAGAAAGGGAGAAGGATTCACTTACTGTGTTTGAAAATCCCTCTGTGTGACATGCCTGCGAATGTTGCCTGTGCATTGTCTACCTGGAGAAAGCGGATGACTTTTCTCCCTTTCACGTAGTTGAAGGCGTTCAGAGTTTCCAACGTTCCAACGGGAGGCTTTCTGTGCAGGGCGCCTGAGACAACCGCTTCACAGACGGTATCGCTAATGGAGAAGGGAAAGTGCGTTTCTCCCGTTCTGGAACACGGACGAGGCAGAGCTGCCGTTTTCCTGAGTAAAGGCTATGTTAGCAGCCAGTGTAGGTTCCCAGTTCAGCCTCTGAAAGAGAAAGCCAAATACAGCGTCCTCCTCCAAGCTGTTTAACTCAATCTACTGAAGTTTTCACTTTAGTTAGAAGAAGCTGTCCACCCACCACAGGCTGCTTTCTCAAATGTTCTCCCAGTGGCAGAAGACTGGAGAGCGCCTTCCTTGCAAGTATTTCAATCCCCTGGTTTGCAATGGGAACTTTACATAGCAGGGAATGAGCTAGAGGACAGCACAACAGGTAGAGTTTTGGTGAGTAAACCTTGTGTGCTTAACGCGAGCATGTAGCTTCTTCGTGGCAGAAAGAGACAGCAAGAGCTACTTGCTCTCAGACTGGGGATGAAGAGAGAAGGACTCACTTACTGTATCTGATCATCTCTCTGTGTTACACGCCTAAGACAGTTGCCTGTGCATTGGCTACCTGGATACAGCGTCTGACTTTTCTGCCTTTCAAGTAGTTGAAGGCGTTCAGCTTTTACAGCATTCCGGGAGGCATTCTGTGCTGCATGGCTGAGAATACCACTTAACAGACACTATCGCTAAAGGAGAAGCCCGACCGGGTTTCTCCCGTTCTGGAACATGAAGAGGCACAGGCGTGGTTTTCCTGAGCAGAGGCTATGCTAGCAGCAAGTCTAAGTTCCCCAAAGCAATGCATGAAAGAGAAAGCCAACTACAGCATTCTCCTTCAAGCTGCTTAAATGAATCTAGTGAAGTTTTCAGTTTCGTCCGAAGAAACAGTCTGCCCACGAACAGCTGCTCTCGAAAACTTTGTCTCAGTGGGAGAAGACTGCAGACTGCCTGTCTTGCAAGCATTTGAATCCCCCTGTTTTCAAAGGTGACTTTGCAATTCAGGGAATGAAGGGACCGTTGGCATTCACAGCCAAACAGGCAGATTGCTTCCCTTCAGACAGAAGATGGCAGAGGAGGTTCAGTTTTGCTGACTAGACCTTGGGTGCTTAACAGGAGCATGTAGCTTTTTCCCTGCCAGAAAGAGAAAGGAAGACCCAACTGCTCTCAGTCTGGGGACGATGGGAGAAGCATTCACTTACTGGGTTTGAAAATCCCTCTGTGTTACATGCCTAAGGAAGTTGCCTGTGCACTGTCTACCTGGATAAAGCATATGACTTTTCTCCCTTTCAAGTAGTTGAAGGCGTTCAGAGTTTACAGCGTTCCGGGGGGCATTCTGTGCTGCACGGCTGAGAATACCGCTTAACAGACGGTATCGCTGAAGGAGAAGAGAAAGCGCGTTTCTCCCGTTCTGGAACACGAATGAAGCAGAGCTGCTGTTTTCCTGAGTAAAGGCTATGTCAGCAAGCAGTGTAGGTTCCCAATTCAGCCCATGGAAGAGAAAGCCACATACAGCGTTCCCCTTCATCCTGTTTAACTGAATCTACTGAAGTTTTCAGGTTTGTTAGAAGAAACAGTCTACCCCCCAAAGCTGCTTTCCCAAGTGTACTCTCAGGGGGAGAAGACTGGAGAGTTCCTGCCTTGCAAGCATTTGAATCCCCTGGTTTTCAAAGGGAGCTTTGCAGAAGAGGGAATGAAGAGAGTTTTGGCTTTCAAATCAGAACAGGTAGATTGTTTGCCTTCAGCCAGAGGATGGCAGAAGTGGTTCAGTTTTGCTGACTCAAGCTTGTGTGCTTAACGCGAGCATGTAGCGTCTGCCCGGCCAGAAAGAGAAAGGAAAGAGCCATTTGCTCTCAGTCTGGGGACGAAGCGAGAAGGTTTCACTTACGGGGTTTGAAAATCCCTCTGTGTTGCATGCCTAAGAGAGTTGCCTGTGCGTCGTCTACCTGGAGAAAGCTTATGACTTTTCTCCCTTTCAAGTAGTTGAAGGCCTTCAGGGTTTCCAGCATTCCGGGTGGCATTCTCTGCTGCGCGGCTGAGAATTCGGCTTTATGGACGGACTCGCTAATGGAGAAGAGAAACCGCGTTTCTCTCCTTTTGAACACGAATGAGGCAGAGCCGACTTTTTCCGGACTGTAGGCTGTGTTAGCAGCCAGTGTAGGTTCCCAATTCAGCCCAGGAAAGAGAAAAGAAAATACAGCGTTCCCCTTCAAGCTGCTTATCTGAATCTACTGAAGGTTTCAGGTTTGTTGGAGAAAACTGCCTGCACAACACCAGGTACGTTCTCAGGCATTCTCTCCATCGGAGAAGACTGGAGAGTGCCTGCCTTGCAGGTATTTCAATGCCCTGGTTTTCAAAGGGAACTTTGCAGAAGCGGGAGTGAAAGTAATCATGGCATTCAAAGCCAAACAGGCAGATCGTTTGCCTTCAAGTGGAGTAGGGCAGAAGAAGTTCAGTTTTGCCGCCTAAAGCTTGTGTGCTTAACACGAGCATGTATCTTCTTCGTGGCGGAAAGAGAAAGCAAGAGCTAGTTGCTCTCAGTCTGGGGAGAAAGGGAGAAGGATTCACTTACTGTGTTTGAAAATCCCTCTGTGTGACATGCCTGCGAATGTTGCCTGTGCATTGTCTACCTGGAGAAAGCGGATGACTTTTCTCCCTTTCACGTAGTTGAAGGCGTTCAGAGTTTCCAACGTTCCAACGGGAGGCTTTCTGTGCAGGGCGCCTGAGACAACCGCTTCACAGACGGTATCGCTAATGGAGAAGGGAAAGTGCGTTTCTCCCGTTCTGGAACACGGACGAGGCAGAGCTGCCGTTTTCCTGAGTAAAGGCTATGTTAGCAGCCAGTGTAGGTTCCCAGTTCAGCCTCTGAAAGAGAAAGCCAAATACAGCGTCCTCCTCCAAGCTGTTTAACTCAATCTACTGAAGTTTTCACTTTAGTTAGAAGAAGCTGTCCACCCACCACAGGCTGCTTTCTCAAATGTTCTCCCAGTGGCAGAAGACTGGAGAGCGCCTTCCTTGCAAGTATTTCAATCCCCTGGTTTGCAATGGGAACTTTACATAGCAGGGAATGAGCTAGAGGACAGCACAACAGGTAGAGTTTTGGTGAGTAAACCTTGTGTGCTTAACGCGAGCATGTAGCTTCTTCGTGGCAGAAAGAGACAGCAAGAGCTACTTGCTCTCAGACTGGGGATGAAGAGAGAAGGACTCACTTACTGTATCTGATCATCTCTCTGTGTTACACGCCTAAGACAGTTGCCTGTGCATTGGCTACCTGGATACAGCGTCTGACTTTTCTGCCTTTCAAGTAGTTGAAGGCGTTCAGCTTTTACAGCATTCCGGGAGGCATTCTGTGCTGCATGGCTGAGAATACCACTTAACAGACACTATCGCTAAAGGAGAAGCCCGACCGGGTTTCTCCCGTTCTGGAACATGAAGAGGCACAGGCGTGGTTTTCCTGAGCAGAGGCTATGCTAGCAGCAAGTCTAGGTTCCCCAAAGCAATGCATGAAAGAGAAAGCCAACTACAGCATTCTCCTTCAAGCTGCTTAAATGAATCTAGTGAAGTTTTCAGTTTCGTCCGAAGAAACAGTCTGCCCACGAACAGCTGCTCTCGAAAACTTTGTCTCAGTGGGAGAAGACTGCAGACTGCCTGTCTTGCAAGCATTTGAATCCCCCTGTTTTCAAAGGTGACTTTGCAATTCAGGGAATGAAGGGACGGTTGGCATTCACAGCCAAACAGGCAGATTGCTTCCCTTCAGACAGAAGATGGCAGAGGAGGTTCAGTTTTGCTGACTAGACCTTGGGTGCTTAACAGGAGCATGTAGCTTTTTCCCTGCCAGAAAGAGAAAGGAAGACCCAACTGTTCTCAGTCTGGGGACGATGGGAGAAGCATTCACTTACTGGGTTTGAAAATCCCTCTGTGTTACATGCCTAAGGAAGTTGCCTGTGCACTGTCTACCTGGATAAAGCATATGACTTTTCTCCCTTTCAAGTAGTTGAAGGCGTTCAGAGTTTACAGCGTTCCGGGGGGCATTCTGTGCTGCACGGCTGAGAATACCGCTTAACAGACGGTATCGCTGAAGGAGAAGAGAAAGCGCGTTTCTCCCGTTCTGGAACACGAATGAAGCAGAGCTGCTGTTTTCCTGAGTAAAGGCTATGTCAGCAAGCAGTGTAGGTTCCCAATTCAGCCCATGGAAGAGAAAGCCACATACAGCGTTCCCCTTCATCCTGTTTAACTGAATCTACTGAAGTTTTCAGGTTTGTTAGAAGAAACAGTCTACCCCCCAAAGCTGCTTTCCCAAGTGTACTCTCAGGGGGAGAAGACTGGAGAGTTCCTGCCTTGCAAGCATTTGAATCCCCTGGTTTTCAAAGGGAGCTTTGCAGAAGAGGGAAAGAAGAGAGTTTTGGCTTTCAAATCAGAACAGGTAGATTGTTTGCCTTCAGCCAGAGGATGGCAGAAGTGGTTCAGTTTTGCTGACTCAAGCTTGTGTGCTTAACGCGAGCATGTAGCGTCTGCCCGGCCAGAAAGAGAAAGGAAAGAGCCATTTGCTCTCAGTCTGGGGACGAAGCGAGAAGGTTTCACTTACGGGGTTTGAAAATCCCTCTGTGTTGCATGCCTAAGAGAGTTGCCTGTGCGTCGTCTACCTGGAGAAAGCTTATGACTTTTCTCCCTTTCAAGTAGTTGAAGGCCTTCAGGGTTTCCAGCATTCCGGGTGGCATTCTCTGCTGCGCGGCTGAGAATTCGGCTTTATGGACGGACTCGCTAAAGGAGAAGAGCAACCGCGTTTCTCTCCTTTTGAACACGAATGAGGCAGAGCCGACGTTTTCCGGACTGTAGGCTGTGTTAGCAGCCAGTGAAGGTTCCCAATTCAGCCCAGGAAAGAGAAAAGAAAATACAGCGTTCCCCTTCAAGCTGCTTATCTGAATCTACTGAAGGTTTCAGTTTTGTTGGAGAAAACTGCCTGCACAACACCAGGTATGTTCTCCAGCATTCTCTCCATCGGAGAAGACTGGAGAGTGCCTGCCTTGCAGGTGTTTCAATACCCTGGTTTTCAAAGGGAACTTTGCAGAAGCGGGAGTGAAAGTAATCTTGGCATTCAAAGCCAAACAGGCAGATCGTTTGCCTTCAGCTAGAGGACGGCAGAAGCGGTTCAGTTTTGCTGAGGAAACCTTGTGTGCTTACCACGAGCATATAGCTTGTTCTCTGCCAGAAAGAGAATGTAAGAGCGGATTGCTCTCAGGATCAGGATGACCTGAGAAGGATTCACTGAGTGTGTCTGAAAATCCCTTTGTGTGCCATGCCTAAGAAAGTTGCCTGTGCATTGTCTTCCTGGATCAAGTGTATGACTTTTATCCCTCTCAAGTAATTGAAACCATTCAGGGTTTCCAGCATTCCGGGAGGCTTTCGGTGCTGCGCGGCTGAGAATACCGCTTTCCAGACCATATCGCCAATGAGAAGAGAAACGGTGTTTCTCCCGTTCGGGAACAAGAATGAGGCAGAGTTTCCGTTTTCCTGAGGAAAGGCTATGTTAGCAGCAAGTCTAAGTTCACCAAAGCACTGCATGAAAGAGAAAGCAACATACAGCATTCTCCTTGAAGCTGCTTAACTGAATCTACTGAAGTTTTCAGTGTTGTTAGAAGAAAGAGTCCGCCCATCAAAAGCTGTTGTCTCAGTGGGAGAAGACTGGTGAGTGCCTGCCTCGCATGTGTTTGAATCCCCTGATCTTCAAAGGGAACTTTGCACAAAAGGGAATGAAGGTACACTTGGCATTCAAAGCCAGACAGGCAGATCGTTTGCCTTCAAGTGGAGTAGGGCAGAAGAAGTTCAGTTTTGCCGCCTAAAGCTTGTGTGCTTAACACGAGCATGTATCTTCTTCGTGGCGGAAAGAGAAAGCAAGAGCTAGTTGCTCTCAGTCTGGGGAGAAAGGGAGAAGGATTCACTTACTGTGTTTGAAAATCCCTCTGTGTGACATGCCTGCGAATGTTGCCTGTGCATTGTCTACCTGGAGAAAGCGGATGACTTTTCTCCCTTTCACGTAGTTGAAGGCGTTCAGAGTTTCCAACGTTCCAACGGGAGGCTTTCTGTGCAGGGCGCCTGAGACAACCGCTTCACAGACGGTATCGCTAATGGAGAAGGGAAAGTGCGTTTCTCCCGTTCTGGAACACGGACGAGGCAGAGCCGCCGTTTTCCTGAGTAAAGGCTATGTTAGCAGCCAGTGTAGGTTCCCAGTTCAGCCTCTGAAAGAGAAAGCCAAATACAGCGTCCTCCTCCAAGCTGTTTAACTCAATCTACTGAAGTTTTCACTTTAGTTAGAAGAAGCTGTCCACCCACCACAGGCTGCTTTCTCAAATGTTCTCCCAGTGGCAGAAGACTGGAGAGCGCCTTCCTTGCAAGTATTTCAATCCCCTGGTTTGCAATGGGAACTTTACATAGCAGGGAATGAGCTAGAGGACAGCACAACAGGTAGAGTTTTGGTGAGTAAACCTTGTGTGCTTAACGCGAGCATGTAGCTTCTTCGTGGCAGAAAGAGACAGCAAGAGCTACTTGCTCTCAGACTGGGGATGAAGAGAGAAGGACTCACTTACTGTATCTGATCATCTCTCTGTGTTACACGCCTAAGACAGTTGCCTGTGCATTGGCTACCTGGATACAGCGTCTGACTTTTCTGCCTTTCAAGTAGTTGAAGGCGTTCAGCTTTTACAGCATTCCGGGAGGCATTCTGTGCTGCATGGCTGAGAATACCACTTAACAGACACTATCGCTAAAGGAGAAGCCCGACCGGGTTTCTCCCGTTCTGGAACATGAAGAGGCACAGGCGTGGTTTTCCTGAGCAGAGGCTATGCTAGCAGCAAGTCTAGGTTCCCCAAAGCAATGCATGAAAGAGAAAGCCAACTACAGCATTCTCCTTCAAGCTGCTTAAATGAATCTAGTGAAGTTTTCAGTTTCGTCCGAAGAAACAGTCTGCCCACGAACAGCTGCTCTCGAAAACTTTGTCTCAGTGGGAGAAGACTGCAGACTGCCTGTCTTGCAAGCATTTGAATCCCCCTGTTTTCAAAGGTGACTTTGCAATTCAGGGAATGAAGGGACGGTTGGCATTCACAGCCAAACAGGCAGATTGCTTCCCTTCAGACAGAAGATGGCAGAGGAGGTTCAGTTTTGCTGACTAGACCTTGGGTGCTTAACAGGAGCATGTAGCTTTTTCCCTGCCAGAAAGAGAAAGGAAGACCCAACTGCTCTCAGTCTGGGGACGATGGGAGAAGCATTCACTTACTGGGTTTGAAAATCCCTCTGTGTTACATGCCTAAGGAAGTTGCCTGTGCACTGTCTACCTGGATAAAGCATATGACTTTTCTCCCTTTCAAGTAGTTGAAGGCGTTCAGAGTTTACAGCGTTCCGGGGGGCATTCTGTGCTGCACGGCTGAGAATACCGCTTAACAGACGGTATCGCTGAAGGAGAAGAGAAAGCGCGTTTCTCCCGTTCTGGAACACGAATGAAGCAGAGCTGCTGTTTTCCTGAGTAAAGGCTATGTCAGCAAGCAGTGTAGGTTCCCAATTCAGCCCATGGAAGAGAAAGCCACATACAGCGTTCCCCTTCATCCTGTTTAACTGAATCTACTGAAGTTTTCAGGTTTGTTAGAAGAAACAGTCTACCCCCCAAAGCTGCTTTCCCAAGTGTACTCTCAGGGGGAGAAGACTGGAGAGTTCCTGCCTTGCAAGCATTTGAATCCCCTGGTTTTCAAAGGGAGCTTTGCAGAAGAGGGAAAGAAGAGAGTTTTGGCTTTCAAATCAGAACAGGTAGATTGTTTGCCTTCAGCCAGAGGATGGCAGAAGTGGTTCAGTTTTGCTGACTCAAGCTTGTGTGCTTAACGCGAGCATGTAGCGTCTGCCCGGCCAGAAAGAGAAAGGAAAGAGCCATTTGCTCTCAGTCTGGGGACGAAGCGAGAAGGTTTCACTTACGGGGTTTGAAAATCCCTCTGTGTTGCATGCCTAAGAGAGTTGCCTGTGCGTCGTCTACCTGGAGAAAGCTTATGACTTTTCTCCCTTTCAAGTAGTTGAAGGCCTTCAGGGTTTCCAGCATTCCGGGTGGCATTCTCTGCTGCGCGGCTGAGAATTCGGCTTTATGGACGGACTCGCTAAAGGAGAAGAGCAACCGCGTTTCTCTCCTTTTGAACACGAATGAGGCAGAGCCGACGTTTTCCGGACTGTAGGCTGTGTTAGCAGCCAGTGAAGGTTCCCAATTCAGCCCAGGAAAGAGAAAAGAAAATACAGCGTTCCCCTTCAAGCTGCTTATCTGAATCTACTGAAGGTTTCAGTTTTGTTGGAGAAAACTGCCTGCACAACACCAGGTATGTTCTCCAGCATTCTCTCCATCGGAGAAGACTGGAGAGTGCCTGCCTTGCAGGTGTTTCAATACCCTGGTTTTCAAAGGGAACTTTGCAGAAGCGGGAGTGAAAGTAATCTTGGCATTCAAAGCCAAACAGGCAGATCGTTTGCCTTCAGCTAGAGGACGGCAGAAGCGGTTCAGTTTTGCTGAGGAAACCTTGTGTGCTTACCACGAGCATATAGCTTGTTCTCTGCCAGAAAGAGAATGTAAGAGCGGATTGCTCTCAGGATCAGGATGACCTGAGAAGGATTCACTGAGTGTGTCTGAAAATCCCTTTGTGTGCCATGCCTAAGAAAGTTGCCTGTGCATTGTCTTCCTGGATCAAGTGTATGACTTTTATCCCTCTCAAGTAATTGAAACCATTCAGGGTTTCCAGCATTCCGGGAGGCTTTCGGTGCTGCGCGGCTGAGAATACCGCTTTCCAGACCATATCGCCAATGAGAAGAGAAACGGTGTTTCTCCCGTTCGGGAACAAGAATGAGGCAGAGTTTCCGTTTTCCTGAGGAAAGGCTATGTTAGCAGCAAGTCTAAGTTCACCAAAGCACTGCATGAAAGAGAAAGCAACATACAGCATTCTCCTTGAAGCTGCTTAACTGAATCTACTGAAGTTTTCAGTGTTGTTAGAAGAAAGAGTCCGCCCATCAAAAGCTGTTGTCTCAGTGGGAGAAGACTGGTGAGTGCCTGCCTCGCATGTGTTTGAATCCCCTGATCTTCAAAGGGAACTTTGCACAAAAGGGAATGAAGGTACACTTGGCATTCAAAGCCAGACAGGCAGATCGTTTGCCTTCAAGTGGAGTAGGGCAGAAGAAGTTCAGTTTTGCCGCCTAAAGCTTGTGTGCTTAACACGAGCATGTATCTTCTTCGTGGCGGAAAGAGAAAGCAAGAGCTAGTTGCTCTCAGTCTGGGGAGAAAGGGAGAAGGATTCACTTACTGTGTTTGAAAATCCCTCTGTGTGACATGCCTGCGAATGTTGCCTGTGCATTGTCTACCTGGAGAAAGCGGATGACTTTTCTCCCTTTCACGTAGTTGAAGGCGTTCAGAGTTTCCAACGTTCCAACGGGAGGCTTTCTGTGCAGGGCGCCTGAGACAACCGCTTCACAGACGGTATCGCTAATGGAGAAGGGAAAGTGCGTTTCTCCCGTTCTGGAACACGGACGAGGCAGAGCCGCCGTTTTCCTGAGTAAAGGCTATGTTAGCAGCCAGTGTAGGTTCCCAGTTCAGCCTCTGAAAGAGAAAGCCAAATACAGCGTCCTCCTCCAAGCTGTTTAACTCAATCTACTGAAGTTTTCACTTTAGTTAGAAGAAGCTGTCCACCCACCACAGGCTGCTTTCTCAAATGTTCTCCCAGTGGCAGAAGACTGGAGAGCGCCTTCCTTGCAAGTATTTCAATCCCCTGGTTTGCAATGGGAACTTTACATAGCAGGGAATGAGCTAGAGGACAGCACAACAGGTAGAGTTTTGGTGAGTAAACCTTGTGTGCTTAACGCGAGCATGTAGCTTCTTCGTGGCAGAAAGAGACAGCAAGAGCTACTTGCTCTCAGACTGGGGATGAAGAGAGAAGGACTCACTTACTGTATCTGATCATCTCTCTGTGTTACACGCCTAAGACAGTTGCCTGTGCATTGGCTACCTGGATACAGCGTCTGACTTTTCTGCCTTTCAAGTAGTTGAAGGCGTTCAGCTTTTACAGCATTCCGGGAGGCATTCTGTGCTGCATGGCTGAGAATACCACTTAACAGACACTATCGCTAAAGGAGAAGCCCGACCGGGTTTCTCCCGTTCTGGAACATGAAGAGGCACAGGCGTGGTTTTCCTGAGCAGAGGCTATGCTAGCAGCAAGTCTAGGTTCCCCAAAGCAATGCATGAAAGAGAAAGCCAACTACAGCATTCTCCTTCAAGCTGCTTAAATGAATCTAGTGAAGTTTTCAGTTTCGTCCGAAGAAACAGTCTGCCCACGAACAGCTGCTCTCGAAAACTTTGTCTCAGTGGGAGAAGACTGCAGACTGCCTGTCTTGCAAGCATTTGAATCCCCCTGTTTTCAAAGGTGACTTTGCAATTCAGGGAATGAAGGGACGGTTGGCATTCACAGCCAAACAGGCAGATTGCTTCCCTTCAGACAGAAGATGGCAGAGGAGGTTCAGTTTTGCTGACTAGACCTTGGGTGCTTAACAGGAGCATGTAGCTTTTTCCCTGCCAGAAAGAGAAAGGAAGACCCAACTGCTCTCAGTCTGGGGACGATGGGAGAAGCATTCACTTACTGGGTTTGAAAATCCCTCTGTGTTACATGCCTAAGGAAGTTGCCTGTGCACTGTCTACCTGGATAAAGCATATGACTTTTCTCCCTTTCAAGTAGTTGAAGGCGTTCAGAGTTTACAGCGTTCCGGGGGGCATTCTGTGCTGCACGGCTGAGAATACCGCTTAACAGACGGTATCGCTGAAGGAGAAGAGAAAGCGCGTTTCTCCCGTTCTGGAACACGAATGAAGCAGAGCTGCTGTTTTCCTGAGTAAAGGCTATGTCAGCAAGCAGTGTAGGTTCCCAATTCAGCCCATGGAAGAGAAAGCCACATACAGCGTTCCCCTTCATCCTGTTTAACTGAATCTACTGAAGTTTTCAGGTTTGTTAGAAGAAACAGTCTACCCCCCAAAGCTGCTTTCCCAAGTGTACTCTCAGGGGGAGAAGACTGGAGAGTTCCTGCCTTGCAAGCATTTGAATCCCCTGGTTTTCAAAGGGAGCTTTGCAGAAGAGGGAATGAAGAGAGTTTTGGCTTTCAAATCAGAACAGGTAGATTGTTTGCCTTCAGCCAGAGGATGGCAGAAGTGGTTCAGTTTTGCTGACTCAAGCTTGTGTGCTTAACGCGAGCATGTAGCGTCTGCCCGGCCAGAAAGAGAAAGGAAAGAGCCATTTGCTCTCAGTCTGGGGACGAAGCGAGAAGGTTTCACTTACGGGGTTTGAAAATCCCTCTGTGTTGCATGCCTAAGAGAGTTGCCTGTGCGTCGTCTACCTGGAGAAAGCTTATGACTTTTCTCCCTTTCAAGTAGTTGAAGGCCTTCAGGGTTTCCAGCATTCCGGGTGGCATTCTCTGCTGCGCGGCTGAGAATTCGGCTTTATGGACGGACTCGCTAAAGGAGAAGAGAAACCGCGTTTCTCTCCTTTTGAACACGAATGAGGCAGAGCCGACGTTTTCCGGACTGTAGGCTGTGTTAGCAGCCAGTGAAGGTTCCCAATTCAGCCCAGGAAAGAGAAAAGAAAATACAGCGTTCCCCTTCAAGCTGCTTATCTGAATCTACTGAAGGTTTCAGTTTTGTTGGAGAAAACTGCCTGCACAACACCAGGTACGTTCTCCAGCATTCTCTCCATCGGAGAAGACTGGAGAGTGCCTGCCTTGCAGGTGTTTCAATACCCTGGTTTTCAAAGGGAACTTTGCAGAAGCGGGAGTGAAAGTAATCTTGGCATTCAAAGCCAAACAGGCAGATCGTTTGCCTTCAGCTAGAGGACGGCAGAAGCGGTTCAGTTTTGCTGAGGAAACCTTGTGTGCTTACCACGAGCATATAGCTTGTTCTCTGCCAGAAAGAGAATGTAAGAGCGGATTGCTCTCAGGATCAGGATGACCTGAGAAGGATTCACTGAGTGTGTCTGAAAATCCCTTTGTGTGCCATGCCTAAGAAAGTTGCCTGTGCATTGTCTTCCTGGATCAAGTGTATGACTTTTATCCCTCTCAAGTAATTGAAACCATTCAGGGTTTCCAGCATTCCGGGAGGCTTTCGGTGCTGCGCGGCTGAGAATACCGCTTTCCAGACCATATCGCCAATGAGAAGAGAAACGGTGTTTCTCCCGTTCGGGAACAAGAATGAGGCAGAGTTTCCGTTTTCCTGAGGAAAGGCTATGTTAGCAGCAAGTCTAAGTTCACCAAAGCACTGCATGAAAGAGAAAGCAACATACAGCATTCTCCTTGAAGCTGCTTAACTGAATCTACTGAAGTTTTCAGTGTTGTTAGAAGAAAGAGTCCGCCCATCAAAAGCTGTTGTCTCAGTGGGAGAAGACTGGTGAGTGCCTGCCTCGCATGTGTTTGAATCCCCTGATCTTCAAAGGGAACTTTGCACAAAAGGGAATGAAGGTACACTTGGCATTCAAAGCCAGACAGGCAGATCGTTTGCCTTCAAGTGGAGTAGGGCAGAAGAAGTTCAGTTTTGCCGCCTAAAGCTTGTGTGCTTAACACGAGCATGTATCTTCTTCGTGGCGGAAAGAGAAAGCAAGAGCTAGTTGCTCTCAGTCTGGGGAGAAAGGGAGAAGGATTCACTTACTGTGTTTGAAAATCCCTCTGTGTGACATGCCTGCGAATGTTGCCTGTGCATTGTCTACCTGGAGAAAGCGGATGACTTTTCTCCCTTTCACGTAGTTGAAGGCGTTCAGAGTTTCCAACGTTCCAACGGGAGGCTTTCTGTGCAGGGCGCCTGAGACAACCGCTTCACAGACGGTATCGCTAATGGAGAAGGGAAAGTGCGTTTCTCCCGTTCTGGAACACGGACGAGGCAGAGCCGCCGTTTTCCTGAGTAAAGGCTATGTTAGCAGCCAGTGTAGGTTCCCAGTTCAGCCTCTGAAAGAGAAAGCCAAATACAGCGTCCTCCTCCAAGCTGTTTAACTCAATCTACTGAAGTTTTCACTTTAGTTAGAAGAAGCTGTCCACCCACCACAGGCTGCTTTCTCAAATGTTCTCCCAGTGGCAGAAGACTGGAGAGCGCCTTCCTTGCAAGTATTTCAATCCCCTGGTTTGCAATGGGAACTTTACATAGCAGGGAATGAGCTAGAGGACAGCACAACAGGTAGAGTTTTGGTGAGTAAACCTTGTGTGCTTAACGCGAGCATGTAGCTTCTTCGTGGCAGAAAGAGACAGCAAGAGCTACTTGCTCTCAGACTGGGGATGAAGAGAGAAGGACTCACTTACTGTATCTGATCATCTCTCTGTGTTACACGCCTAAGACAGTTGCCTGTGCATTGGCTACCTGGATACAGCGTCTGACTTTTCTGCCTTTCAAGTAGTTGAAGGCGTTCAGCTTTTACAGCATTCCGGGAGGCATTCTGTGCTGCATGGCTGAGAATACCACTTAACAGACACTATCGCTAAAGGAGAAGCCCGACCGGGTTTCTCCCGTTCTGGAACATGAAGAGGCACAGGCGTGGTTTTCCTGAGCAGAGGCTATGCTAGCAGCAAGTCTAGGTTCCCCAAAGCAATGCATGAAAGAGAAAGCCAACTACAGCATTCTCCTTCAAGCTGCTTAAATGAATCTAGTGAAGTTTTCAGTTTCGTCCGAAGAAACAGTCTGCCCACGAACAGCTGCTCTCGAAAACTTTGTCTCAGTGGGAGAAGACTGCAGACTGCCTGTCTTGCAAGCATTTGAATCCCCCTGTTTTCAAAGGTGACTTTGCAATTCAGGGAATGAAGGGACGGTTGGCATTCACAGCCAAACAGGCAGATTGCTTCCCTTCAGACAGAAGATGGCAGAGGAGGTTCAGTTTTGCTGACTAGACCTTGGGTGCTTAACAGGAGCATGTAGCTTTTTCCCTGCCAGAAAGAGAAAGGAAGACCCAACTGCTCTCAGTCTGGGGACGATGGGAGAAGCATTCACTTACTGGGTTTGAAAATCCCTCTGTGTTACATGCCTAAGGAAGTTGCCTGTGCACTGTCTACCTGGATAAAGCATATGACTTTTCTCCCTTTCAAGTAGTTGAAGGCGTTCAGAGTTTACAGCGTTCCGGGGGGCATTCTGTGCTGCACGGCTGAGAATACCGCTTAACAGACGGTATCGCTGAAGGAGAAGAGAAAGCGCGTTTCTCCCGTTCTGGAACACGAATGAAGCAGAGCTGCTGTTTTCCTGAGTAAAGGCTATGTCAGCAAGCAGTGTAGGTTCCCAATTCAGCCCATGGAAGAGAAAGCCACATACAGCGTTCCCCTTCATCCTGTTTAACTGAATCTACTGAAGTTTTCAGGTTTGTTAGAAGAAACAGTCTACCCCCCAAAGCTGCTTTCCCAAGTGTACTCTCAGGGGGAGAAGACTGGAGAGTTCCTGCCTTGCAAGCATTTGAATCCCCTGGTTTTCAAAGGGAGCTTTGCAGAAGAGGGAATGAAGAGAGTTTTGGCTTTCAAATCAGAACAGGTAGATTGTTTGCCTTCAGCCAGAGGATGGCAGAAGTGGTTCAGTTTTGCTGACTCAAGCTTGTGTGCTTAACGCGAGCATGTAGCGTCTGCCCGGCCAGAAAGAGAAAGGAAAGAGCCATTTGCTCTCAGTCTGGGGACGAAGCGAGAAGGTTTCACTTACGGGGTTTGAAAATCCCTCTGTGTTGCATGCCTAAGAGAGTTGCCTGTGCGTCGTCTACCTGGAGAAAGCTTATGACTTTTCTCCCTTTCAAGTAGTTGAAGGCCTTCAGGGTTTCCAGCATTCCGGGTGGCATTCTCTGCTGCGCGGCTGAGAATTCGGCTTTATGGACGGACTCGCTAAAGGAGAAGAGAAACCGCGTTTCTCTCCTTTTGAACACGAATGAGGCAGAGCCGACGTTTTCCGGACTGTAGGCTGTGTTAGCAGCCAGTGAAGGTTCCCAATTCAGCCCAGGAAAGAGAAAAGAAAATACAGCGTTCCCCTTCAAGCTGCTTATCTGAATCTACTGAAGGTTTCAGTTTTGTTGGAGAAAACTGCCTGCACAACACCAGGTACGTTCTCCAGCATTCTCTCCATCGGAGAAGACTGGAGAGTGCCTGCCTTGCAGGTGTTTCAATGCCCTGGTTTTCAAAGGGAACTTTGCAGAAGCGGGAGTGAAAGTAATCTTGGCATTCAAAGCCAAACAGGCAGATCGTTTGCCTTCAGCTAGAGGACGGCAGAAGCGGTTCAGTTTTGCTGAGGAAACCTTGTGTGCTTAACCCGAGCATGTACCTCTGCCAGAAAGAGAATGTAAGAGCGGATTGCTCTCAGGATCAGAATGACCTGAGAAGGATTCACTGAGTGTGTCTGAAAATCCCTTTGTGTGCCATGCCTAAGAAAGTTGCCTGTGCATTGTCTTCCTGGATAAAGTGTATGACGTATCCCTCTCAAGCAGTTGAAATCATTCAGGGTTTCCAGCATTCCGGGAGTCTTTCGGTGCTGCGCGGCTGAGAATACCGCTCTCCAGACCATATCGCCAATGAGAAGAGAAACCGTGTTTCTCCCGTTCGGGAACAAGAATGAGGCAGAGTTGCCGTTTTCCTGAGTAAAGGCTATGTTAGCAGCAAGTCTAAGTTCACCAAAGCACTGCATGAAAGAGAAAGCAACATACAGCATTCTCCTTGAAGCTGCTTAACAGAATCTACTGAAGTTTTCAGTGTTGTTAGAAGAGAGAGTCCGCCCATCAAAAGCTGTTGTCTCAGTGGGAGAAGACTGGTGAGTGCCTGCCTTGCATGTGTTTGAATCCCCTGATTTTCAAAGGGAACTTTGCATAAAAGGGAATGAAGGTACACTTGGCATTCAAAGCCAAACAGGCAGATCGTTTGTCTTCAAGTGGAGTAGGGCAGAAGAAGTTCAGTTTTGCCGCCTAAAGCTTGTGTGCTTAACACGAGCATGTATCTTCTTCGTGGCGGAAAGAGAAAGCAAGAGCTAGTTGCTCTCAGTCTGGGGAGAAAGGGAGAAGGATTCACTTACTGTGTTTGAAAATCCCTCTGTGTGACATGCCTGCGAATGTTGCCTGTGCATTGTCTACCTGGAGAAAGCGGATGACTTTTCTCCCTTTCACGTAGTTGAAGGCGTTCAGAGTTTCCAACGTTCCAACGGGAGGCTTTCTGTGCAGGGCGCCTGAGACAACCGCTTCACAGACGGTATCGCTAATGGAGAAGGGAAAGTGCGTTTCTCCCGTTCTGGAACACGGACGAGGCAGAGCCGCCGTTTTCCTGAGTAAAGGCTATGTTAGCAGCCAGTGTAGGTTCCCAGTTCAGCCTCTGAAAGAGAAAGCCAAATACAGCGTCCTCCTCCAAGCTGTTTAACTCAATCTACTGAAGTTTTCACTTTAGTTAGAAGAAGCTGTCCACCCACCACAGGCTGCTTTCTCAAATGTTCTCCCAGTGGCAGAAGACTGGAGAGCGCCTTCCTTGCAAGTATTTCAATCCCCTGGTTTGCAATGGGAACTTTACATAGCAGGGAATGAGCTAGAGGACAGCACAACAGGTAGAGTTTTGGTGAGTAAACCTTGTGTGCTTAACGCGAGCATGTAGCTTCTTCGTGGCAGAAAGAGACAGCAAGAGCTACTTGCTCTCAGACTGGGGATGAAGAGAGAAGGACTCACTTACTGTATCTGATCATCTCTCTGTGTTACACGCCTAAGACAGTTGCCTGTGCATTGGCTACCTGGATACAGCGTCTGACTTTTCTGCCTTTCAAGTAGTTGAAGGCGTTCAGCTTTTACAGCATTCCGGGAGGCATTCTGTGCTGCATGGCTGAGAATACCACTTAACAGACACTATCGCTAAAGGAGAAGCCCGACCGGGTTTCTCCCGTTCTGGAACATGAAGAGGCACAGGCGTGGTTTTCCTGAGCAGAGGCTATGCTAGCAGCAAGTCTAAGTTCCCCAAAGCAATGCATGAAAGAGAAAGCCAACTACAGCATTCTCCTTCAAGCTGCTTAAATGAATCTAGTGAAGTTTTCAGTTTCGTCCGAAGAAACAGTCTGCCCACGAACAGCTGCTCTCGAAAACTTTGTCTCAGTGGGAGAAGACTGCAGACTGCCTGTCTTGCAAGCATTTGAATCCCCCTGTTTTCAAAGGTGACTTTGCAATTCAGGGAATGAAGGGACGGTTGGCATTCACAGCCAAACAGGCAGATTGCTTCCCTTCAGACAGAAGATGGCAGAGGAGGTTCAGTTTTGCTGACTAGACCTTGGGTGCTTAACAGGAGCATGTAGCTTTTTCCCTGCCAGAAAGAGAAAGGAAGACCCAACTGCTCTCAGTCTGGGGACGATGGGAGAAGCATTCACTTACTGGGTTTGAAAATCCCTCTGTGTTACATGCCTAAGGAAGTTGCCTGTGCACTGTCTACCTGGATAAAGCATATGACTTTTCTCCCTTTCAAGTAGTTGAAGGCGTTCAGAGTTTACAGCGTTCCGGGGGGCATTCTGTGCTGCACGGCTGAGAATACCGCTTAACAGACGGTATCGCTGAAGGAGAAGAGAAAGCGCGTTTCTCCCGTTCTGGAACACGAATGAAGCAGAGCTGCTGTTTTCCTGAGTAAAGGCTATGTCAGCAAGCAGTGTAGGTTCCCAATTCAGCCCATGGAAGAGAAAGCCACATACAGCGTTCCCCTTCATCCTGTTTAACTGAATCTACTGAAGTTTTCAGGTTTGTTAGAAGAAACAGTCTACCCCCCAAAGCTGCTTTCCCAAGTGTACTCTCAGGGGGAGAAGACTGGAGAGTTCCTGCCTTGCAAGCATTTGAATCCCCTGGTTTTCAAAGGGAGCTTTGCAGAAGAGGGAATGAAGAGAGTTTTGGCTTTCAAATCAGAACAGGTAGATTGTTTGCCTTCAGCCAGAGGATGGCAGAAGTGGTTCAGTTTTGCTGACTCAAGCTTGTGTGCTTAACGCGAGCATGTAGCGTCTGCCCGGCCAGAAAGAGAAAGGAAAGAGCCATTTGCTCTCAGTCTGGGGACGAAGCGAGAAGGTTTCACTTACGGGGTTTGAAAATCCCTCTGTGTTGCATGCCTAAGAGAGTTGCCTGTGCGTCGTCTACCTGGAGAAAGCTTATGACTTTTCTCCCTTTCAAGTAGTTGAAGGCCTTCAGGGTTTCCAGCATTCCGGGTGGCATTCTCTGCTGCGCGGCTGAGAATTCGGCTTTATGGACGGACTCGCTAAAGGAGAAGAGAAACCGCGTTTCTCTCCTTTTGAACACGAATGAGGCAGAGCCGACGTTTTCCGGACTGTAGGCTGTGTTAGCAGCCAGTGAAGGTTCCCAATTCAGCCCAGGAAAGAGAAAAGAAAATACAGCGTTCCCCTTCAAGCTGCTTATCTGAATCTACTGAAGGTTTCAGTTTTGTTGGAGAAAACTGCCTGCACAACACCAGGTACGTTCTCCAGCATTCTCTCCATCGGAGAAGACTGGAGAGTGCCTGCCTTGCAGGTGTTTCAATACCCTGGTTTTCAAAGGGAACTTTGCAGAAGCGGGAGTGAAAGTAATCTTGGCATTCAAAGCCAAACAGGCAGATCGTTTGCCTTCAGCTAGAGGACGGCAGAAGCGGTTCAGTTTTGCTGAGGAAACCTTGTGTGCTTACCACGAGCATATAGCTTGTTCTCTGCCAGAAAGAGAATGTAAGAGCGGATTGCTCTCAGGATCAGGATGACCTGAGAAGGATTCACTGAGTGTGTCTGAAAATCCCTTTGTGTGCCATGCCTAAGAAAGTTGCCTGTGCATTGTCTTCCTGGATCAAGTGTATGACTTTTATCCCTCTCAAGTAATTGAAACCATTCAGGGTTTCCAGCATTCCGGGAGGCTTTCGGTGCTGCGCGGCTGAGAATACCGCTTTCCAGACCATATCGCCAATGAGAAGAGAAACGGTGTTTCTCCCGTTCGGGAACAAGAATGAGGCAGAGTTTCCGTTTTCCTGAGGAAAGGCTATGTTAGCAGCAAGTCTAAGTTCACCAAAGCACTGCATGAAAGAGAAAGCAACATACAGCATTCTCCTTGAAGCTGCTTAACTGAATCTACTGAAGTTTTCAGTGTTGTTAGAAGAAAGAGTCCGCCCATCAAAAGCTGTTGTCTCAGTGGGAGAAGACTGGTGAGTGCCTGCCTCGCATGTGTTTGAATCCCCTGATCTTCAAAGGGAACTTTGCACAAAAGGGAATGAAGGTACACTTGGCATTCAAAGCCAGACAGGCAGATCGTTTGCCTTCAAGTGGAGTAGGGCAGAAGAAGTTCAGTTTTGCCGCCTAAAGCTTGTGTGCTTAACACGAGCATGTATCTTCTTCGTGGCGGAAAGAGAAAGCAAGAGCTAGTTGCTCTCAGTCTGGGGAGAAAGGGAGAAGGATTCACTTACTGTGTTTGAAAATCCCTCTGTGTGACATGCCTGCGAATGTTGCCTGTGCATTGTCTACCTGGAGAAAGCGGATGACTTTTCTCCCTTTCACGTAGTTGAAGGCGTTCAGAGTTTCCAACGTTCCAACGGGAGGCTTTCTGTGCAGGGCGCCTGAGACAACCGCTTCACAGACGGTATCGCTAATGGAGAAGGGAAAGTGCGTTTCTCCCGTTCTGGAACACGGACGAGGCAGAGCCGCCGTTTTCCTGAGTAAAGGCTATGTTAGCAGCCAGTGTAGGTTCCCAGTTCAGCCTCTGAAAGAGAAAGCCAAATACAGCGTCCTCCTCCAAGCTGTTTAACTCAATCTACTGAAGTTTTCACTTTAGTTAGAAGAAGCTGTCCACCCACCACAGGCTGCTTTCTCAAATGTTCTCCCAGTGGCAGAAGACTGGAGAGCGCCTTCCTTGCAAGTATTTCAATCCCCTGGTTTGCAATGGGAACTTTACATAGCAGGGAATGAGCTAGAGGACAGCACAACAGGTAGAGTTTTGGTGAGTAAACCTTGTGTGCTTAACGCGAGCATGTAGCTTCTTCGTGGCAGAAAGAGACAGCAAGAGCTACTTGCTCTCAGACTGGGGATGAAGAGAGAAGGACTCACTTACTGTATCTGATCATCTCTCTGTGTTACACGCCTAAGACAGTTGCCTGTGCATTGGCTACCTGGATACAGCGTCTGACTTTTCTGCCTTTCAAGTAGTTGAAGGCGTTCAGCTTTTACAGCATTCCGGGAGGCATTCTGTGCTGCATGGCTGAGAATACCACTTAACAGACACTATCGCTAAAGGAGAAGCCCGACCGGGTTTCTCCCGTTCTGGAACATGAAGAGGCACAGGCGTGGTTTTCCTGAGCAGAGGCTATGCTAGCAGCAAGTCTAGGTTCCCCAAAGCAATGCATGAAAGAGAAAGCCAACTACAGCATTCTCCTTCAAGCTGCTTAAATGAATCTAGTGAAGTTTTCAGTTTCGTCCGAAGAAACAGTCTGCCCACGAACAGCTGCTCTCGAAAACTTTGTCTCAGTGGGAGAAGACTGCAGACTGCCTGTCTTGCAAGCATTTGAATCCCCCTGTTTTCAAAGGTGACTTTGCAATTCAGGGAATGAAGGGACGGTTGGCATTCACAGCCAAACAGGCAGATTGCTTCCCTTCAGACAGAAGATGGCAGAGGAGGTTCAGTTTTGCTGACTAGACCTTGGGTGCTTAACAGGAGCATGTAGCTTTTTCCCTGCCAGAAAGAGAAAGGAAGACCCAACTGCTCTCAGTCTGGGGACGATGGGAGAAGCATTCACTTACTGGGTTTGAAAATCCCTCTGTGTTACATGCCTAAGGAAGTTGCCTGTGCACTGTCTACCTGGATAAAGCATATGACTTTTCTCCCTTTCAAGTAGTTGAAGGCGTTCAGAGTTTACAGCGTTCCGGGGGGCATTCTGTGCTGCACGGCTGAGAATACCGCTTAACAGACGGTATCGCTGAAGGAGAAGAGAAAGCGCGTTTCTCCCGTTCTGGAACACGAATGAAGCAGAGCTGCTGTTTTCCTGAGTAAAGGCTATGTCAGCAAGCAGTGTAGGTTCCCAATTCAGCCCATGGAAGAGAAAGCCACATACAGCGTTCCCCTTCATCCTGTTTAACTGAATCTACTGAAGTTTTCAGGTTTGTTAGAAGAAACAGTCTACCCCCCAAAGCTGCTTTCCCAAGTGTACTCTCAGGGGGAGAAGACTGGAGAGTTCCTGCCTTGCAAGCATTTGAATCCCCTGGTTTTCAAAGGGAGCTTTGCAGAAGAGGGAATGAAGAGAGTTTTGGCTTTCAAATCAGAACAGGTAGATTGTTTGCCTTCAGCCAGAGGATGGCAGAAGTGGTTCAGTTTTGCTGACTCAAGCTTGTGTGCTTAACGCGAGCATGTAGCGTCTGCCCGGCCAGAAAGAGAAAGGAAAGAGCCATTTGCTCTCAGTCTGGGGACGAAGCGAGAAGGTTTCACTTACGGGGTTTGAAAATCCCTCTGTGTTGCATGCCTAAGAGAGTTGCCTGTGCGTCGTCTACCTGGAGAAAGCTTATGACTTTTCTCCCTTTCAAGTAGTTGAAGGCCTTCAGGGTTTCCAGCATTCCGGGTGGCATTCTCTGCTGCGCGGCTGAGAATTCGGCTTTATGGACGGACTCGCTAAAGGAGAAGAGAAACCGCGTTTCTCTCCTTTTGAACACGAATGAGGCAGAGCCGACGTTTTCCGGACTGTAGGCTGTGTTAGCAGCCAGTGAAGGTTCCCAATTCAGCCCAGGAAAGAGAAAAGAAAATACAGCGTTCCCCTTCAAGCTGCTTATCTGAATCTACTGAAGGTTTCAGTTTTGTTGGAGAAAACTGCCTGCACAACACCAGGTACGTTCTCCAGCATTCTCTCCATCGGAGAAGACTGGAGAGTGCCTGCCTTGCAGGTGTTTCAATGCCCTGGTTTTCAAAGGGAACTTTGCAGAAGCGGGAGTGAAAGTAATCTTGGCATTCAAAGCCAAACAGGCAGATCGTTTGCCTTCAGCTAGAGGACGGCAGAAGCGGTTCAGTTTTGCTGAGGAAACCTTGTGTGCTTAACCCGAGCATGTACCTCTGCCAGAAAGAGAATGTAAGAGCGGATTGCTCTCAGGATCAGAATGACCTGAGAAGGATTCACTGAGTGTGTCTGAAAATCCCTTTGTGTGCCATGCCTAAGAAAGTTGCCTGTGCATTGTCTTCCTGGATAAAGTGTATGACGTATCCCTCTCAAGCAGTTGAAATCATTCAGGGTTTCCAGCATTCCGGGAGTCTTTCGGTGCTGCGCGGCTGAGAATACCGCTCTCCAGACCATATCGCCAATGAGAAGAGAAACCGTGTTTCTCCCGTTCGGGAACAAGAATGAGGCAGAGTTGCCGTTTTCCTGAGTAAAGGCTATGTTAGCAGCAAGTCTAAGTTCACCAAAGCACTGCATGAAAGAGAAAGCAACATACAGCATTCTCCTTGAAGCTGCTTAACAGAATCTACTGAAGTTTTCAGTGTTGTTAGAAGAGAGAGTCCGCCCATCAAAAGCTGTTGTCTCAGTGGGAGAAGACTGGTGAGTGCCTGCCTTGCATGTGTTTGAATCCCCTGATTTTCAAAGGGAACTTTGCATAAAAGGGAATGAAGGTACACTTGGCATTCAAAGCCAAACAGGCAGATCGTTTGTCTTCAAGTGGAGTAGGGCAGAAGAAGTTCAGTTTTGCCGCCTAAAGCTTGTGTGCTTAACACGAGCATGTATCTTCTTCGTGGCGGAAAGAGAAAGCAAGAGCTAGTTGCTCTCAGTCTGGGGAGAAAGGGAGAAGGATTCACTTACTGTGTTTGAAAATCCCTCTGTGTGACATGCCTGCGAATGTTGCCTGTGCATTGTCTACCTGGAGAAAGCGGATGACTTTTCTCCCTTTCACGTAGTTGAAGGCGTTCAGAGTTTCCAACGTTCCAACGGGAGGCTTTCTGTGCAGGGCGCCTGAGACAACCGCTTCACAGACGGTATCGCTAATGGAGAAGGGAAAGTGCGTTTCTCCCGTTCTGGAACACGGACGAGGCAGAGCCGCCGTTTTCCTGAGTAAAGGCTATGTTAGCAGCCAGTGTAGGTTCCCAGTTCAGCCTCTGAAAGAGAAAGCCAAATACAGCGTCCTCCTCCAAGCTGTTTAACTCAATCTACTGAAGTTTTCACTTTAGTTAGAAGAAGCTGTCCACCCACCACAGGCTGCTTTCTCAAATGTTCTCCCAGTGGCAGAAGACTGGAGAGCGCCTTCCTTGCAAGTATTTCAATCCCCTGGTTTGCAATGGGAACTTTACATAGCAGGGAATGAGCTAGAGGACAGCACAACAGGTAGAGTTTTGGTGAGTAAACCTTGTGTGCTTAACGCGAGCATGTAGCTTCTTCGTGGCAGAAAGAGACAGCAAGAGCTACTTGCTCTCAGACTGGGGATGAAGAGAGAAGGACTCACTTACTGTATCTGATCATCTCTCTGTGTTACACGCCTAAGACAGTTGCCTGTGCATTGGCTACCTGGATACAGCGTCTGACTTTTCTGCCTTTCAAGTAGTTGAAGGCGTTCAGCTTTTACAGCATTCCGGGAGGCATTCTGTGCTGCATGGCTGAGAATACCACTTAACAGACACTATCGCTAAAGGAGAAGCCCGACCGGGTTTCTCCCGTTCTGGAACATGAAGAGGCACAGGCGTGGTTTTCCTGAGCAGAGGCTATGCTAGCAGCAAGTCTAAGTTCCCCAAAGCAATGCATGAAAGAGAAAGCCAACTACAGCATTCTCCTTCAAGCTGCTTAAATGAATCTAGTGAAGTTTTCAGTTTCGTCCGAAGAAACAGTCTGCCCACGAACAGCTGCTCTCGAAAACTTTGTCTCAGTGGGAGAAGACTGCAGACTGCCTGTCTTGCAAGCATTTGAATCCCCCTGTTTTCAAAGGTGACTTTGCAATTCAGGGAATGAAGGGACCGTTGGCATTCACAGCCAAACAGGCAGATTGCTTCCCTTCAGACAGAAGATGGCAGAGGAGGTTCAGTTTTGCTGACTAGACCTTGGGTGCTTAACAGGAGCATGTAGCTTTTTCCCTGCCAGAAAGAGAAAGGAAGACCCAACTGCTCTCAGTCTGGGGACGATGGGAGAAGCATTCACTTACTGGGTTTGAAAATCCCTCTGTGTTACATGCCTAAGGAAGTTGCCTGTGCACTGTCTACCTGGATAAAGCATATGACTTTTCTCCCTTTCAAGTAGTTGAAGGCGTTCAGAGTTTACAGCGTTCCGGGGGGCATTCTGTGCTGCACGGCTGAGAATACCGCTTAACAGACGGTATCGCTGAAGGAGAAGAGAAAGCGCGTTTCTCCCGTTCTGGAACACGAATGAAGCAGAGCTGCTGTTTTCCTGAGTAAAGGCTATGTCAGCAAGCAGTGTAGGTTCCCAATTCAGCCCATGGAAGAGAAAGCCACATACAGCGTTCCCCTTCATCCTGTTTAACTGAATCTACTGAAGTTTTCAGGTTTGTTAGAAGAAACAGTCTACCCCCCAAAGCTGCTTTCCCAAGTGTACTCTCAGGGGGAGAAGACTGGAGAGTTCCTGCCTTGCAAGCATTTGAATCCCCTGGTTTTCAAAGGGAGCTTTGCAGAAGAGGGAATGAAGAGAGTTTTGGCTTTCAAATCAGAACAGGTAGATTGTTTGCCTTCAGCCAGAGGATGGCAGAAGTGGTTCAGTTTTGCTGACTCAAGCTTGTGTGCTTAACGCGAGCATGTAGCGTCTGCCCGGCCAGAAAGAGAAAGGAAAGAGCCATTTGCTCTCAGTCTGGGGACGAAGCGAGAAGGTTTCACTTACGGGGTTTGAAAATCCCTCTGTGTTGCATGCCTAAGAGAGTTGCCTGTGCGTCGTCTACCTGGAGAAAGCTTATGACTTTTCTCCCTTTCAAGTAGTTGAAGGCCTTCAGGGTTTCCAGCATTCCGGGTGGCATTCTCTGCTGCGCGGCTGAGAATTCGGCTTTATGGACGGACTCGCTAAAGGAGAAGAGAAACCGCGTTTCTCTCCTTTTGAACACGAATGAGGCAGAGCCGACGTTTTCCGGACTGTAGGCTGTGTTAGCAGCCAGTGAAGGTTCCCAATTCAGCCCAGGAAAGAGAAAAGAAAATACAGCGTTCCCCTTCAAGCTGCTTATCTGAATCTACTGAAGGTTTCAGTTTTGTTGGAGAAAACTGCCTGCACAACACCAGGTATGTTCTCCAGCATTCTCTCCATCGGAGAAGACTGGAGAGTGCCTGCCTTGCAGGTGTTTCAATACCCTGGTTTTCAAAGGGAACTTTGCAGAAGCGGGAGTGAAAGTAATCTTGGCATTCAAAGCCAAACAGGCAGATCGTTTGCCTTCAGCTAGAGGACGGCAGAAGCGGTTCAGTTTTGCTGAGGAAACCTTGTGTGCTTACCACGAGCATATAGCTTGTTCTCTGCCAGAAAGAGAATGTAAGAGCGGATTGCTCTCAGGATCAGGATGACCTGAGAAGGATTCACTGAGTGTGTCTGAAAATCCCTTTGTGTGCCATGCCTAAGAAAGTTGCCTGTGCATTGTCTTCCTGGATCAAGTGTATGACTTTTATCCCTCTCAAGTAATTGAAACCATTCAGGGTTTCCAGCATTCCGGGAGGCTTTCGGTGCTGCGCGGCTGAGAATACCGCTTTCCAGACCATATCGCCAATGAGAAGAGAAACGGTGTTTCTCCCGTTCGGGAACAAGAATGAGGCAGAGTTTCCGTTTTCCTGAGGAAAGGCTATGTTAGCAGCAAGTCTAAGTTCACCAAAGCACTGCATGAAAGAGAAAGCAACATACAGCATTCTCCTTGAAGCTGCTTAACTGAATCTACTGAAGTTTTCAGTGTTGTTAGAAGAAAGAGTCCGCCCATCAAAAGCTGTTGTCTCAGTGGGAGAAGACTGGTGAGTGCCTGCCTCGCATGTGTTTGAATCCCCTGATCTTCAAAGGGAACTTTGCACAAAAGGGAATGAAGGTACACTTGGCATTCAAAGCCAGACAGGCAGATCGTTTGCCTTCAAGTGGAGTAGGGCAGAAGAAGTTCAGTTTTGCCGCCTAAAGCTTGTGTGCTTAACACGAGCATGTATCTTCTTCGTGGCGGAAAGAGAAAGCAAGAGCTAGTTGCTCTCAGTCTGGGGAGAAAGGGAGAAGGATTCACTTACTGTGTTTGAAAATCCCTCTGTGTGACATGCCTGCGAATGTTGCCTGTGCATTGTCTACCTGGAGAAAGCGGATGACTTTTCTCCCTTTCACGTAGTTGAAGGCGTTCAGAGTTTCCAACGTTCCAACGGGAGGCTTTCTGTGCAGGGCGCCTGAGACAACCGCTTCACAGACGGTATCGCTAATGGAGAAGGGAAAGTGCGTTTCTCCCGTTCTGGAACACGGACGAGGCAGAGCCGCCGTTTTCCTGAGTAAAGGCTATGTTAGCAGCCAGTGTAGGTTCCCAGTTCAGCCTCTGAAAGAGAAAGCCAAATACAGCGTCCTCCTCCAAGCTGTTTAACTCAATCTACTGAAGTTTTCACTTTAGTTAGAAGAAGCTGTCCACCCACCACAGGCTGCTTTCTCAAATGTTCTCCCAGTGGCAGAAGACTGGAGAGCGCCTTCCTTGCAAGTATTTCAATCCCCTGGTTTGCAATGGGAACTTTACATAGCAGGGAATGAGCTAGAGGACAGCACAACAGGTAGAGTTTTGGTGAGTAAACCTTGTGTGCTTAACGCGAGCATGTAGCTTCTTCGTGGCAGAAAGAGACAGCAAGAGCTACTTGCTCTCAGACTGGGGATGAAGAGAGAAGGACTCACTTACTGTATCTGATCATCTCTCTGTGTTACACGCCTAAGACAGTTGCCTGTGCATTGGCTACCTGGATACAGCGTCTGACTTTTCTGCCTTTCAAGTAGTTGAAGGCGTTCAGCTTTTACAGCATTCCGGGAGGCATTCTGTGCTGCATGGCTGAGAATACCACTTAACAGACACTATCGCTAAAGGAGAAGCCCGACCGGGTTTCTCCCGTTCTGGAACATGAAGAGGCACAGGCGTGGTTTTCCTGAGCAGAGGCTATGCTAGCAGCAAGTCTAGGTTCCCCAAAGCAATGCATGAAAGAGAAAGCCAACTACAGCATTCTCCTTCAAGCTGCTTAAATGAATCTAGTGAAGTTTTCAGTTTCGTCCGAAGAAACAGTCTGCCCACGAACAGCTGCTCTCGAAAACTTTGTCTCAGTGGGAGAAGACTGCAGACTGCCTGTCTTGCAAGCATTTGAATCCCCCTGTTTTCAAAGGTGACTTTGCAATTCAGGGAATGAAGGGACGGTTGGCATTCACAGCCAAACAGGCAGATTGCTTCCCTTCAGACAGAAGATGGCAGAGGAGGTTCAGTTTTGCTGACTAGACCTTGGGTGCTTAACAGGAGCATGTAGCTTTTTCCCTGCCAGAAAGAGAAAGGAAGACCCAACTGCTCTCAGTCTGGGGACGATGGGAGAAGCATTCACTTACTGGGTTTGAAAATCCCTCTGTGTTACATGCCTAAGGAAGTTGCCTGTGCACTGTCTACCTGGATAAAGCATATGACTTTTCTCCCTTTCAAGTAGTTGAAGGCGTTCAGAGTTTACAGCGTTCCGGGGGGCATTCTGTGCTGCACGGCTGAGAATACCGCTTAACAGACGGTATCGCTGAAGGAGAAGAGAAAGCGCGTTTCTCCCGTTCTGGAACACGAATGAAGCAGAGCTGCTGTTTTCCTGAGTAAAGGCTATGTCAGCAAGCAGTGTAGGTTCCCAATTCAGCCCATGGAAGAGAAAGCCACATACAGCGTTCCCCTTCATCCTGTTTAACTGAATCTACTGAAGTTTTCAGGTTTGTTAGAAGAAACAGTCTACCCCCCAAAGCTGCTTTCCCAAGTGTACTCTCAGGGGGAGAAGACTGGAGAGTTCCTGCCTTGCAAGCATTTGAATCCCCTGGTTTTCAAAGGGAGCTTTGCAGAAGAGGGAATGAAGAGAGTTTTGGCTTTCAAATCAGAACAGGTAGATTGTTTGCCTTCAGCCAGAGGATGGCAGAAGTGGTTCAGTTTTGCTGACTCAAGCTTGTGTGCTTAACGCGAGCATGTAGCGTCTGCCCGGCCAGAAAGAGAAAGGAAAGAGCCATTTGCTCTCAGTCTGGGGACGAAGCGAGAAGGTTTCACTTACGGGGTTTGAAAATCCCTCTGTGTTGCATGCCTAAGAGAGTTGCCTGTGCGTCGTCTACCTGGAGAAAGCTTATGACTTTTCTCCCTTTCAAGTAGTTGAAGGCCTTCAGGGTTTCCAGCATTCCGGGTGGCATTCTCTGCTGCGCGGCTGAGAATTCGGCTTTATGGACGGACTCGCTAAAGGAGAAGAGAAACCGCGTTTCTCTCCTTTTGAACACGAATGAGGCAGAGCCGACGTTTTCCGGACTGTAGGCTGTGTTAGCAGCCAGTGAAGGTTCCCAATTCAGCCCAGGAAAGAGAAAAGAAAATACAGCGTTCCCCTTCAAGCTGCTTATCTGAATCTACTGAAGGTTTCAGTTTTGTTGGAGAAAACTGCCTGCACAACACCAGGTATGTTCTCCAGCATTCTCTCCATCGGAGAAGACTGGAGAGTGCCTGCCTTGCAGGTGTTTCAATACCCTGGTTTTCAAAGGGAACTTTGCAGAAGCGGGAGTGAAAGTAATCTTGGCATTCAAAGCCAAACAGGCAGATCGTTTGCCTTCAGCTAGAGGACGGCAGAAGCGGTTCAGTTTTGCTGAGGAAACCTTGTGTGCTTACCACGAGCATATAGCTTGTTCTCTGCCAGAAAGAGAATGTAAGAGCGGATTGCTCTCAGGATCAGGATGACCTGAGAAGGATTCACTGAGTGTGTCTGAAAATCCCTTTGTGTGCCATGCCTAAGAAAGTTGCCTGTGCATTGTCTTCCTGGATCAAGTGTATGACTTTTATCCCTCTCAAGTAATTGAAACCATTCAGGGTTTCCAGCATTCCGGGAGGCTTTCGGTGCTGCGCGGCTGAGAATACCGCTTTCCAGACCATATCGCCAATGAGAAGAGAAACGGTGTTTCTCCCGTTCGGGAACAAGAATGAGGCAGAGTTTCCGTTTTCCTGAGGAAAGGCTATGTTAGCAGCAAGTCTAAGTTCACCAAAGCACTGCATGAAAGAGAAAGCAACATACAGCATTCTCCTTGAAGCTGCTTAACTGAATCTACTGAAGTTTTCAGTGTTGTTAGAAGAAAGAGTCCGCCCATCAAAAGCTGTTGTCTCAGTGGGAGAAGACTGGTGAGTGCCTGCCTCGCATGTGTTTGAATCCCCTGATCTTCAAAGGGAACTTTGCACAAAAGGGAATGAAGGTACACTTGGCATTCAAAGCCAGACAGGCAGATCGTTTGCCTTCAAGTGGAGTAGGGCAGAAGAAGTTCAGTTTTGCCGCCTAAAGCTTGTGTGCTTAACACGAGCATGTATCTTCTTCGTGGCGGAAAGAGAAAGCAAGAGCTAGTTGCTCTCAGTCTGGGGAGAAAGGGAGAAGGATTCACTTACTGTGTTTGAAAATCCCTCTGTGTGACATGCCTGCGAATGTTGCCTGTGCATTGTCTACCTGGAGAAAGCGGATGACTTTTCTCCCTTTCACGTAGTTGAAGGCGTTCAGAGTTTCCAACGTTCCAACGGGAGGCTTTCTGTGCAGGGCGCCTGAGACAACCGCTTCACAGACGGTATCGCTAATGGAGAAGGGAAAGTGCGTTTCTCCCGTTCTGGAACACGGACGAGGCAGAGCCGCCGTTTTCCTGAGTAAAGGCTATGTTAGCAGCCAGTGTAGGTTCCCAGTTCAGCCTCTGAAAGAGAAAGCCAAATACAGCGTCCTCCTCCAAGCTGTTTAACTCAATCTACTGAAGTTTTCACTTTAGTTAGAAGAAGCTGTCCACCCACCACAGGCTGCTTTCTCAAATGTTCTCCCAGTGGCAGAAGACTGGAGAGCGCCTTCCTTGCAAGTATTTCAATCCCCTGGTTTGCAATGGGAACTTTACATAGCAGGGAATGAGCTAGAGGACAGCACAACAGGTAGAGTTTTGGTGAGTAAACCTTGTGTGCTTAACGCGAGCATGTAGCTTCTTCGTGGCAGAAAGAGACAGCAAGAGCTACTTGCTCTCAGACTGGGGATGAAGAGAGAAGGACTCACTTACTGTATCTGATCATCTCTCTGTGTTACACGCCTAAGACAGTTGCCTGTGCATTGGCTACCTGGATACAGCGTCTGACTTTTCTGCCTTTCAAGTAGTTGAAGGCGTTCAGCTTTTACAGCATTCCGGGAGGCATTCTGTGCTGCATGGCTGAGAATACCACTTAACAGACACTATCGCTAAAGGAGAAGCCCGACCGGGTTTCTCCCGTTCTGGAACATGAAGAGGCACAGGCGTGGTTTTCCTGAGCAGAGGCTATGCTAGCAGCAAGTCTAGGTTCCCCAAAGCAATGCATGAAAGAGAAAGCCAACTACAGCATTCTCCTTCAAGCTGCTTAAATGAATCTAGTGAAGTTTTCAGTTTCGTCCGAAGAAACAGTCTGCCCACGAACAGCTGCTCTCGAAAACTTTGTCTCAGTGGGAGAAGACTGCAGACTGCCTGTCTTGCAAGCATTTGAATCCCCCTGTTTTCAAAGGTGACTTTGCAATTCAGGGAATGAAGGGACGGTTGGCATTCACAGCCAAACAGGCAGATTGCTTCCCTTCAGACAGAAGATGGCAGAGGAGGTTCAGTTTTGCTGACTAGACCTTGGGTGCTTAACAGGAGCATGTAGCTTTTTCCCTGCCAGAAAGAGAAAGGAAGACCCAACTGCTCTCAGTCTGGGGACGATGGGAGAAGCATTCACTTACTGGGTTTGAAAATCCCTCTGTGTTACATGCCTAAGGAAGTTGCCTGTGCACTGTCTACCTGGATAAAGCATATGACTTTTCTCCCTTTCAAGTAGTTGAAGGCGTTCAGAGTTTACAGCGTTCCGGGGGGCATTCTGTGCTGCACGGCTGAGAATACCGCTTAACAGACGGTATCGCTGAAGGAGAAGAGAAAGCGCGTTTCTCCCGTTCTGGAACACGAATGAAGCAGAGCTGCTGTTTTCCTGAGTAAAGGCTATGTCAGCAAGCAGTGTAGGTTCCCAATTCAGCCCATGGAAGAGAAAGCCACATACAGCGTTCCCCTTCATCCTGTTTAACTGAATCTACTGAAGTTTTCAGGTTTGTTAGAAGAAACAGTCTACCCCCCAAAGCTGCTTTCCCAAGTGTACTCTCAGGGGGAGAAGACTGGAGAGTTCCTGCCTTGCAAGCATTTGAATCCCCTGGTTTTCAAAGGGAGCTTTGCAGAAGAGGGAATGAAGAGAGTTTTGGCTTTCAAATCAGAACAGGTAGATTGTTTGCCTTCAGCCAGAGGATGGCAGAAGTGGTTCAGTTTTGCTGACTCAAGCTTGTGTGCTTAACGCGAGCATGTAGCGTCTGCCCGGCCAGAAAGAGAAAGGAAAGAGCCATTTGCTCTCAGTCTGGGGACGAAGCGAGAAGGTTTCACTTACGGGGTTTGAAAATCCCTCTGTGTTGCATGCCTAAGAGAGTTGCCTGTGCGTCGTCTACCTGGAGAAAGCTTATGACTTTTCTCCCTTTCAAGTAGTTGAAGGCCTTCAGGGTTTCCAGCATTCCGGGTGGCATTCTCTGCTGCGCGGCTGAGAATTCGGCTTTATGGACGGACTCGCTAAAGGAGAAGAGAAACCGCGTTTCTCTCCTTTTGAACACGAATGAGGCAGAGCCGACGTTTTCCGGACTGTAGGCTGTGTTAGCAGCCAGTGAAGGTTCCCAATTCAGCCCAGGAAAGAGAAAAGAAAATACAGCGTTCCCCTTCAAGCTGCTTATCTGAATCTACTGAAGGTTTCAGTTTTGTTGGAGAAAACTGCCTGCACAACACCAGGTATGTTCTCCAGCATTCTCTCCATCGGAGAAGACTGGAGAGTGCCTGCCTTGCAGGTGTTTCAATACCCTGGTTTTCAAAGGGAACTTTGCAGAAGCGGGAGTGAAAGTAATCTTGGCATTCAAAGCCAAACAGGCAGATCGTTTGCCTTCAGCTAGAGGACGGCAGAAGCGGTTCAGTTTTGCTGAGGAAACCTTGTGTGCTTACCACGAGCATATAGCTTGTTCTCTGCCAGAAAGAGAATGTAAGAGCGGATTGCTCTCAGGATCAGGATGACCTGAGAAGGATTCACTGAGTGTGTCTGAAAATCCCTTTGTGTGCCATGCCTAAGAAAGTTGCCTGTGCATTGTCTTCCTGGATCAAGTGTATGACTTTTATCCCTCTCAAGTAATTGAAACCATTCAGGGTTTCCAGCATTCCGGGAGGCTTTCGGTGCTGCGCGGCTGAGAATACCGCTTTCCAGACCATATCGCCAATGAGAAGAGAAACGGTGTTTCTCCCGTTCGGGAACAAGAATGAGGCAGAGTTTCCGTTTTCCTGAGGAAAGGCTATGTTAGCAGCAAGTCTAAGTTCACCAAAGCACTGCATGAAAGAGAAAGCAACATACAGCATTCTCCTTGAAGCTGCTTAACTGAATCTACTGAAGTTTTCAGTGTTGTTAGAAGAAAGAGTCCGCCCATCAAAAGCTGTTGTCTCAGTGGGAGAAGACTGGTGAGTGCCTGCCTCGCATGTGTTTGAATCCCCTGATCTTCAAAGGGAACTTTGCACAAAAGGGAATGAAGGTACACTTGGCATTCAAAGCCAGACAGGCAGATCGTTTGCCTTCAAGTGGAGTAGGGCAGAAGAAGTTCAGTTTTGCCGCCTAAAGCTTGTGTGCTTAACACGAGCATGTATCTTCTTCGTGGCGGAAAGAGAAAGCAAGAGCTAGTTGCTCTCAGTCTGGGGAGAAAGGGAGAAGGATTCACTTACTGTGTTTGAAAATCCCTCTGTGTGACATGCCTGCGAATGTTGCCTGTGCATTGTCTACCTGGAGAAAGCGGATGACTTTTCTCCCTTTCACGTAGTTGAAGGCGTTCAGAGTTTCCAACGTTCCAACGGGAGGCTTTCTGTGCAGGGCGCCTGAGACAACCGCTTCACAGACGGTATCGCTAATGGAGAAGGGAAAGTGCGTTTCTCCCGTTCTGGAACACGGACGAGGCAGAGCCGCCGTTTTCCTGAGTAAAGGCTATGTTAGCAGCCAGTGTAGGTTCCCAGTTCAGCCTCTGAAAGAGAAAGCCAAATACAGCGTCCTCCTCCAAGCTGTTTAACTCAATCTACTGAAGTTTTCACTTTAGTTAGAAGAAGCTGTCCACCCACCACAGGCTGCTTTCTCAAATGTTCTCCCAGTGGCAGAAGACTGGAGAGCGCCTTCCTTGCAAGTATTTCAATCCCCTGGTTTGCAATGGGAACTTTACATAGCAGGGAATGAGCTAGAGGACAGCACAACAGGTAGAGTTTTGGTGAGTAAACCTTGTGTGCTTAACGCGAGCATGTAGCTTCTTCGTGGCAGAAAGAGACAGCAAGAGCTACTTGCTCTCAGACTGGGGATGAAGAGAGAAGGACTCACTTACTGTATCTGATCATCTCTCTGTGTTACACGCCTAAGACAGTTGCCTGTGCATTGGCTACCTGGATACAGCGTCTGACTTTTCTGCCTTTCAAGTAGTTGAAGGCGTTCAGCTTTTACAGCATTCCGGGAGGCATTCTGTGCTGCATGGCTGAGAATACCACTTAACAGACACTATCGCTAAAGGAGAAGCCCGACCGGGTTTCTCCCGTTCTGGAACATGAAGAGGCACAGGCGTGGTTTTCCTGAGCAGAGGCTATGCTAGCAGCAAGTCTAGGTTCCCCAAAGCAATGCATGAAAGAGAAAGCCAACTACAGCATTCTCCTTCAAGCTGCTTAAATGAATCTAGTGAAGTTTTCAGTTTCGTCCGAAGAAACAGTCTGCCCACGAACAGCTGCTCTCGAAAACTTTGTCTCAGTGGGAGAAGACTGCAGACTGCCTGTCTTGCAAGCATTTGAATCCCCCTGTTTTCAAAGGTGACTTTGCAATTCAGGGAATGAAGGGACGGTTGGCATTCACAGCCAAACAGGCAGATTGCTTCCCTTCAGACAGAAGATGGCAGAGGAGGTTCAGTTTTGCTGACTAGACCTTGGGTGCTTAACAGGAGCATGTAGCTTTTTCCCTGCCAGAAAGAGAAAGGAAGACCCAACTGCTCTCAGTCTGGGGACGATGGGAGAAGCATTCACTTACTGGGTTTGAAAATCCCTCTGTGTTACATGCCTAAGGAAGTTGCCTGTGCACTGTCTACCTGGATAAAGCATATGACTTTTCTCCCTTTCAAGTAGTTGAAGGCGTTCAGAGTTTACAGCGTTCCGGGGGGCATTCTGTGCTGCACGGCTGAGAATACCGCTTAACAGACGGTATCGCTGAAGGAGAAGAGAAAGCGCGTTTCTCCCGTTCTGGAACACGAATGAAGCAGAGCTGCTGTTTTCCTGAGTAAAGGCTATGTCAGCAAGCAGTGTAGGTTCCCAATTCAGCCCATGGAAGAGAAAGCCACATACAGCGTTCCCCTTCATCCTGTTTAACTGAATCTACTGAAGTTTTCAGGTTTGTTAGAAGAAACAGTCTACCCCCCAAAGCTGCTTTCCCAAGTGTACTCTCAGGGGGAGAAGACTGGAGAGTTCCTGCCTTGCAAGCATTTGAATCCCCTGGTTTTCAAAGGGAGCTTTGCAGAAGAGGGAATGAAGAGAGTTTTGGCTTTCAAATCAGAACAGGTAGATTGTTTGCCTTCAGCCAGAGGATGGCAGAAGTGGTTCAGTTTTGCTGACTCAAGCTTGTGTGCTTAACGCGAGCATGTAGCGTCTGCCCGGCCAGAAAGAGAAAGGAAAGAGCCATTTGCTCTCAGTCTGGGGACGAAGCGAGAAGGTTTCACTTACGGGGTTTGAAAATCCCTCTGTGTTGCATGCCTAAGAGAGTTGCCTGTGCGTCGTCTACCTGGAGAAAGCTTATGACTTTTCTCCCTTTCAAGTAGTTGAAGGCCTTCAGGGTTTCCAGCATTCCGGGTGGCATTCTCTGCTGCGCGGCTGAGAATTCGGCTTTATGGACGGACTCGCTAAAGGAGAAGAGAAACCGCGTTTCTCTCCTTTTGAACACGAATGAGGCAGAGCCGACGTTTTCCGGACTGTAGGCTGTGTTAGCAGCCAGTGAAGGTTCCCAATTCAGCCCAGGAAAGAGAAAAGAAAATACAGCGTTCCCCTTCAAGCTGCTTATCTGAATCTACTGAAGGTTTCAGTTTTGTTGGAGAAAACTGCCTGCACAACACCAGGTATGTTCTCCAGCATTCTCTCCATCGGAGAAGACTGGAGAGTGCCTGCCTTGCAGGTGTTTCAATACCCTGGTTTTCAAAGGGAACTTTGCAGAAGCGGGAGTGAAAGTAATCTTGGCATTCAAAGCCAAACAGGCAGATCGTTTGCCTTCAGCTAGAGGACGGCAGAAGCGGTTCAGTTTTGCTGAGGAAACCTTGTGTGCTTACCACGAGCATATAGCTTGTTCTCTGCCAGAAAGAGAATGTAAGAGCGGATTGCTCTCAGGATCAGGATGACCTGAGAAGGATTCACTGAGTGTGTCTGAAAATCCCTTTGTGTGCCATGCCTAAGAAAGTTGCCTGTGCATTGTCTTCCTGGATCAAGTGTATGACTTTTATCCCTCTCAAGTAATTGAAACCATTCAGGGTTTCCAGCATTCCGGGAGGCTTTCGGTGCTGCGCGGCTGAGAATACCGCTTTCCAGACCATATCGCCAATGAGAAGAGAAACGGTGTTTCTCCCGTTCGGGAACAAGAATGAGGCAGAGTTTCCGTTTTCCTGAGGAAAGGCTATGTTAGCAGCAAGTCTAAGTTCACCAAAGCACTGCATGAAAGAGAAAGCAACATACAGCATTCTCCTTGAAGCTGCTTAACTGAATCTACTGAAGTTTTCAGTGTTGTTAGAAGAAAGAGTCCGCCCATCAAAAGCTGTTGTCTCAGTGGGAGAAGACTGGTGAGTGCCTGCCTCGCATGTGTTTGAATCCCCTGATCTTCAAAGGGAACTTTGCACAAAAGGGAATGAAGGTACACTTGGCATTCAAAGCCAGACAGGCAGATCGTTTGCCTTCAAGTGGAGTAGGGCAGAAGAAGTTCAGTTTTGCCGCCTAAAGCTTGTGTGCTTAACACGAGCATGTATCTTCTTCGTGGCGGAAAGAGAAAGCAAGAGCTAGTTGCTCTCAGTCTGGGGAGAAAGGGAGAAGGATTCACTTACTGTGTTTGAAAATCCCTCTGTGTGACATGCCTGCGAATGTTGCCTGTGCATTGTCTACCTGGAGAAAGCGGATGACTTTTCTCCCTTTCACGTAGTTGAAGGCGTTCAGAGTTTCCAACGTTCCAACGGGAGGCTTTCTGTGCAGGGCGCCTGAGACAACCGCTTCACAGACGGTATCGCTAATGGAGAAGGGAAAGTGCGTTTCTCCCGTTCTGGAACACGGACGAGGCAGAGCCGCCGTTTTCCTGAGTAAAGGCTATGTTAGCAGCCAGTGTAGGTTCCCAGTTCAGCCTCTGAAAGAGAAAGCCAAATACAGCGTCCTCCTCCAAGCTGTTTAACTCAATCTACTGAAGTTTTCACTTTAGTTAGAAGAAGCTGTCCACCCACCACAGGCTGCTTTCTCAAATGTTCTCCCAGTGGCAGAAGACTGGAGAGCGCCTTCCTTGCAAGTATTTCAATCCCCTGGTTTGCAATGGGAACTTTACATAGCAGGGAATGAGCTAGAGGACAGCACAACAGGTAGAGTTTTGGTGAGTAAACCTTGTGTGCTTAACGCGAGCATGTAGCTTCTTCGTGGCAGAAAGAGACAGCAAGAGCTACTTGCTCTCAGACTGGGGATGAAGAGAGAAGGACTCACTTACTGTATCTGATCATCTCTCTGTGTTACACGCCTAAGACAGTTGCCTGTGCATTGGCTACCTGGATACAGCGTCTGACTTTTCTGCCTTTCAAGTAGTTGAAGGCGTTCAGCTTTTACAGCATTCCGGGAGGCATTCTGTGCTGCATGGCTGAGAATACCACTTAACAGACACTATCGCTAAAGGAGAAGCCCGACCGGGTTTCTCCCGTTCTGGAACATGAAGAGGCACAGGCGTGGTTTTCCTGAGCAGAGGCTATGCTAGCAGCAAGTCTAGGTTCCCCAAAGCAATGCATGAAAGAGAAAGCCAACTACAGCATTCTCCTTCAAGCTGCTTAAATGAATCTAGTGAAGTTTTCAGTTTCGTCCGAAGAAACAGTCTGCCCACGAACAGCTGCTCTCGAAAACTTTGTCTCAGTGGGAGAAGACTGCAGACTGCCTGTCTTGCAAGCATTTGAATCCCCCTGTTTTCAAAGGTGACTTTGCAATTCAGGGAATGAAGGGACGGTTGGCATTCACAGCCAAACAGGCAGATTGCTTCCCTTCAGACAGAAGATGGCAGAGGAGGTTCAGTTTTGCTGACTAGACCTTGGGTGCTTAACAGGAGCATGTAGCTTTTTCCCTGCCAGAAAGAGAAAGGAAGACCCAACTGCTCTCAGTCTGGGGACGATGGGAGAAGCATTCACTTACTGGGTTTGAAAATCCCTCTGTGTTACATGCCTAAGGAAGTTGCCTGTGCACTGTCTACCTGGATAAAGCATATGACTTTTCTCCCTTTCAAGTAGTTGAAGGCGTTCAGAGTTTACAGCGTTCCGGGGGGCATTCTGTGCTGCACGGCTGAGAATACCGCTTAACAGACGGTATCGCTGAAGGAGAAGAGAAAGCGCGTTTCTCCCGTTCTGGAACACGAATGAAGCAGAGCTGCTGTTTTCCTGAGTAAAGGCTATGTCAGCAAGCAGTGTAGGTTCCCAATTCAGCCCATGGAAGAGAAAGCCACATACAGCGTTCCCCTTCATCCTGTTTAACTGAATCTACTGAAGTTTTCAGGTTTGTTAGAAGAAACAGTCTACCCCCCAAAGCTGCTTTCCCAAGTGTACTCTCAGGGGGAGAAGACTGGAGAGTTCCTGCCTTGCAAGCATTTGAATCCCCTGGTTTTCAAAGGGAGCTTTGCAGAAGAGGGAATGAAGAGAGTTTTGGCTTTCAAATCAGAACAGGTAGATTGTTTGCCTTCAGCCAGAGGATGGCAGAAGTGGTTCAGTTTTGCTGACTCAAGCTTGTGTGCTTAACGCGAGCATGTAGCGTCTGCCCGGCCAGAAAGAGAAAGGAAAGAGCCATTTGCTCTCAGTCTGGGGACGAAGCGAGAAGGTTTCACTTACGGGGTTTGAAAATCCCTCTGTGTTGCATGCCTAAGAGAGTTGCCTGTGCGTCGTCTACCTGGAGAAAGCTTATGACTTTTCTCCCTTTCAAGTAGTTGAAGGCCTTCAGGGTTTCCAGCATTCCGGGTGGCATTCTCTGCTGCGCGGCTGAGAATTCGGCTTTATGGACGGACTCGCTAAAGGAGAAGAGCAACCGCGTTTCTCTCCTTTTGAACACGAATGAGGCAGAGCCGACGTTTTCCGGACTGTAGGCTGTGTTAGCAGCCAGTGTAGGTTCCCAATTCAGCCCAGGAAAGAGAAAAGAAAATACAGCGTTCCCCTTCAAGCTGCTTATCTGAATCTACTGAAGGTTTCAGTTTTGTTGGAGAAAACTGCCTGCACAACACCAGGTACGTTCTCCAGCATTCTCTCCATCGGAGAAGACTGGAGAGTGCCTGCCTTGCAGGTGTTTCAATGCCCTGGTTTTCAAAGGGAACTTTGCAGAAGCGGGAGTGAAAGTAATCTTGGCATTCAAAGCCAAACAGGCAGATCGTTTGCCTTCAGCTAGAGGACGGCAGAAGCGGTTCAGTTTTGCTGAGGAAACCTTGTGTGCTTAACCCGAGCATGTACCTCTGCCAGAAAGAGAATGTAAGAGCGGATTGCTCTCAGGATCAGAATGACCTGAGAAGGATTCACTGAGTGTGTCTGAAAATCCCTTTGTGTGCCATGCCTAAGAAAGTTGCCTGTGCATTGTCTTCCTGGATAAAGTGTATGACGTATCCCTCTCAAGCAGTTGAAATCATTCAGGGTTTCCAGCATTCCGGGAGTCTTTCGGTGCTGCGCGGCTGAGAATACCGCTCTCCAGACCATATCGCCAATGAGAAGAGAAACCGTGTTTCTCCCGTTCGGGAACAAGAATGAGGCAGAGTTGCCGTTTTCCTGAGTAAAGGCTATGTTAGCAGCAAGTCTAAGTTCACCAAAGCACTGCATGAAAGAGAAAGCAACATACAGCATTCTCCTTGAAGCTGCTTAACAGAATCTACTGAAGTTTTCAGTGTTGTTAGAAGAGAGAGTCCGCCCATCAAAAGCTGTTGTCTCAGTGGGAGAAGACTGGTGAGTGCCTGCCTTGCATGTGTTTGAATCCCCTGATTTTCAAAGGGAACTTTGCATAAAAGGGAATGAAGGTACACTTGGCATTCAAAGCCAAACAGGCAGATCGTTTGTCTTCAAGTGGAGTAGGGCAGAAGAAGTTCAGTTTTGCCGCCTAAAGCTTGTGTGCTTAACACGAGCATGTATCTTCTTCGTGGCGGAAAGAGAAAGCAAGAGCTAGTTGCTCTCAGTCTGGGGAGAAAGGGAGAAGGATTCACTTACTGTGTTTGAAAATCCCTCTGTGTGACATGCCTGCGAATGTTGCCTGTGCATTGTCTACCTGGAGAAAGCGGATGACTTTTCTCCCTTTCACGTAGTTGAAGGCGTTCAGAGTTTCCAACGTTCCAACGGGAGGCTTTCTGTGCAGGGCGCCTGAGACAACCGCTTCACAGACGGTATCGCTAATGGAGAAGGGAAAGTGCGTTTCTCCCGTTCTGGAACACGGACGAGGCAGAGCCGCCGTTTTCCTGAGTAAAGGCTATGTTAGCAGCCAGTGTAGGTTCCCAGTTCAGCCTCTGAAAGAGAAAGCCAAATACAGCGTCCTCCTCCAAGCTGTTTAACTCAATCTACTGAAGTTTTCACTTTAGTTAGAAGAAGCTGTCCACCCACCACAGGCTGCTTTCTCAAATGTTCTCCCAGTGGCAGAAGACTGGAGAGCGCCTTCCTTGCAAGTATTTCAATCCCCTGGTTTGCAATGGGAACTTTACATAGCAGGGAATGAGCTAGAGGACAGCACAACAGGTAGAGTTTTGGTGAGTAAACCTTGTGTGCTTAACGCGAGCATGTAGCTTCTTCGTGGCAGAAAGAGACAGCAAGAGCTACTTGCTCTCAGACTGGGGATGAAGAGAGAAGGACTCACTTACTGTATCTGATCATCTCTCTGTGTTACACGCCTAAGACAGTTGCCTGTGCATTGGCTACCTGGATACAGCGTCTGACTTTTCTGCCTTTCAAGTAGTTGAAGGCGTTCAGCTTTTACAGCATTCCGGGAGGCATTCTGTGCTGCATGGCTGAGAATACCACTTAACAGACACTATCGCTAAAGGAGAAGCCCGACCGGGTTTCTCCCGTTCTGGAACATGAAGAGGCACAGGCGTGGTTTTCCTGAGCAGAGGCTATGCTAGCAGCAAGTCTAAGTTCCCCAAAGCAATGCATGAAAGAGAAAGCCAACTACAGCATTCTCCTTCAAGCTGCTTAAATGAATCTAGTGAAGTTTTCAGTTTCGTCCGAAGAAACAGTCTGCCCACGAACAGCTGCTCTCGAAAACTTTGTCTCAGTGGGAGAAGACTGCAGACTGCCTGTCTTGCAAGCATTTGAATCCCCCTGTTTTCAAAGGTGACTTTGCAATTCAGGGAATGAAGGGACCGTTGGCATTCACAGCCAAACAGGCAGATTGCTTCCCTTCAGACAGAAGATGGCAGAGGAGGTTCAGTTTTGCTGACTAGACCTTGGGTGCTTAACAGGAGCATGTAGCTTTTTCCCTGCCAGAAAGAGAAAGGAAGACCCAACTGCTCTCAGTCTGGGGACGATGGGAGAAGCATTCACTTACTGGGTTTGAAAATCCCTCTGTGTTACATGCCTAAGGAAGTTGCCTGTGCACTGTCTACCTGGATAAAGCATATGACTTTTCTCCCTTTCAAGTAGTTGAAGGCGTTCAGAGTTTACAGCGTTCCGGGGGGCATTCTGTGCTGCACGGCTGAGAATACCGCTTAACAGACGGTATCGCTGAAGGAGAAGAGAAAGCGCGTTTCTCCCGTTCTGGAACACGAATGAAGCAGAGCTGCTGTTTTCCTGAGTAAAGGCTATGTCAGCAAGCAGTGTAGGTTCCCAATTCAGCCCATGGAAGAGAAAGCCACATACAGCGTTCCCCTTCATCCTGTTTAACTGAATCTACTGAAGTTTTCAGGTTTGTTAGAAGAAACAGTCTACCCCCCAAAGCTGCTTTCCCAAGTGTACTCTCAGGGGGAGAAGACTGGAGAGTTCCTGCCTTGCAAGCATTTGAATCCCCTGGTTTTCAAAGGGAGCTTTGCAGAAGAGGGAATGAAGAGAGTTTTGGCTTTCAAATCAGAACAGGTAGATTGTTTGCCTTCAGCCAGAGGATGGCAGAAGTGGTTCAGTTTTGCTGACTCAAGCTTGTGTGCTTAACGCGAGCATGTAGCGTCTGCCCGGCCAGAAAGAGAAAGGAAAGAGCCATTTGCTCTCAGTCTGGGGACGAAGCGAGAAGGTTTCACTTACGGGGTTTGAAAATCCCTCTGTGTTGCATGCCTAAGAGAGTTGCCTGTGCGTCGTCTACCTGGAGAAAGCTTATGACTTTTCTCCCTTTCAAGTAGTTGAAGGCCTTCAGGGTTTCCAGCATTCCGGGTGGCATTCTCTGCTGCGCGGCTGAGAATTCGGCTTTATGGACGGACTCGCTAAAGGAGAAGAGAAACCGCGTTTCTCTCCTTTTGAACACGAATGAGGCAGAGCCGACGTTTTCCGGACTGTAGGCTGTGTTAGCAGCCAGTGAAGGTTCCCAATTCAGCCCAGGAAAGAGAAAAGAAAATACAGCGTTCCCCTTCAAGCTGCTTATCTGAATCTACTGAAGGTTTCAGTTTTGTTGGAGAAAACTGCCTGCACAACACCAGGTACGTTCTCCAGCATTCTCTCCATCGGAGAAGACTGGAGAGTGCCTGCCTTGCAGGTGTTTCAATGCCCTGGTTTTCAAAGGGAACTTTGCAGAAGCGGGAGTGAAAGTAATCTTGGCATTCAAAGCCAAACAGGCAGATCGTTTGCCTTCAGCTAGAGGACGGCAGAAGCGGTTCAGTTTTGCTGAGGAAACCTTGTGTGCTTACCACGAGCATATAGCTTGTTCTCTGCCAGAAAGAGAATGTAAGAGCGGATTGCTCTCAGGATCAGGATGACCTGAGAAGGATTCACTGAGTGTGTCTGAAAATCCCTTTGTGTGCCATGCCTAAGAAAGTTGCCTGTGCATTGTCTTCCTGGATCAAGTGTATGACTTTTATCCCTCTCAAGTAATTGAAACCATTCAGGGTTTCCAGCATTCCGGGAGGCTTTCGGTGCTGCGCGGCTGAGAATACCGCTTTCCAGACCATATCGCCAATGAGAAGAGAAACGGTGTTTCTCCCGTTCGGGAACAAGAATGAGGCAGAGTTTCCGTTTTCCTGAGGAAAGGCTATGTTAGCAGCAAGTCTAAGTTCACCAAAGCACTGCATGAAAGAGAAAGCAACGTACAGCATTCTCCTTGAAGCTGCTTAACTGAATCTACTGAAGTTTTCAGTGTTGTTAGAAGAAAGAGTCCGCCCATCAAAAGCTGTTGTCTCAGTGGGAGAAGACTGGTGAGTGCCTGCCTCGCATGTGTTTGAATCCCCTGATCTTCAAAGGGAACTTTGCACAAAAGGGAATGAAGGTACACTTGGCATTCAAAGCCAGACAGGCAGATCGTTTGCCTTCAAGTGGAGTAGGGCAGAAGAAGTTCAGTTTTGCCGCCTAAAGCTTGTGTGCTTAACACGAGCATGTATCTTCTTCGTGGCGGAAAGAGAAAGCAAGAGCTAGTTGCTCTCAGTCTGGGGAGAAAGGGAGAAGGATTCACTTACTGTGTTTGAAAATCCCTCTGTGTGACATGCCTGCGAATGTTGCCTGTGCATTGTCTACCTGGAGAAAGCGGATGACTTTTCTCCCTTTCACGTAGTTGAAGGCGTTCAGAGTTTCCAACGTTCCAACGGGAGGCTTTCTGTGCAGGGCGCCTGAGACAACCGCTTCACAGACGGTATCGCTAATGGAGAAGGGAAAGTGCGTTTCTCCCGTTCTGGAACACGGACGAGGCAGAGCCGCCGTTTTCCTGAGTAAAGGCTATGTTAGCAGCCAGTGTAGGTTCCCAGTTCAGCCTCTGAAAGAGAAAGCCAAATACAGCGTCCTCCTCCAAGCTGTTTAACTCAATCTACTGAAGTTTTCACTTTAGTTAGAAGAAGCTGTCCACCCACCACAGGCTGCTTTCTCAAATGTTCTCCCAGTGGCAGAAGACTGGAGAGCGCCTTCCTTGCAAGTATTTCAATCCCCTGGTTTGCAATGGGAACTTTACATAGCAGGGAATGAGCTAGAGGACAGCACAACAGGTAGAGTTTTGGTGAGTAAACCTTGTGTGCTTAACGCGAGCATGTAGCTTCTTCGTGGCAGAAAGAGACAGCAAGAGCTACTTGCTCTCAGACTGGGGATGAAGAGAGAAGGACTCACTTACTGTATCTGATCATCTCTCTGTGTTACACGCCTAAGACAGTTGCCTGTGCATTGGCTACCTGGATACAGCGTCTGACTTTTCTGCCTTTCAAGTAGTTGAAGGCGTTCAGCTTTTACAGCATTCCGGGAGGCATTCTGTGCTGCATGGCTGAGAATACCACTTAACAGACACTATCGCTAAAGGAGAAGCCCGACCGGGTTTCTCCCGTTCTGGAACATGAAGAGGCACAGGCGTGGTTTTCCTGAGCAGAGGCTATGCTAGCAGCAAGTCTAAGTTCCCCAAAGCAATGCATGAAAGAGAAAGCCAACTACAGCATTCTCCTTCAAGCTGCTTAAATGAATCTAGTGAAGTTTTCAGTTTCGTCCGAAGAAACAGTCTGCCCACGAACAGCTGCTCTCGAAAACTTTGTCTCAGTGGGAGAAGACTGCAGACTGCCTGTCTTGCAAGCATTTGAATCCCCCTGTTTTCAAAGGTGACTTTGCAATTCAGGGAATGAAGGGACGGTTGGCATTCACAGCCAAACAGGCAGATTGCTTCCCTTCAGACAGAAGATGGCAGAGGAGGTTCAGTTTTGCTGACTAGACCTTGGGTGCTTAACAGGAGCATGTAGCTTTTTCCCTGCCAGAAAGAGAAAGGAAGACCCAACTGCTCTCAGTCTGGGGACGATGGGAGAAGCATTCACTTACTGGGTTTGAAAATCCCTCTGTGTTACATGCCTAAGGAAGTTGCCTGTGCACTGTCTACCTGGATAAAGCATATGACTTTTCTCCCTTTCAAGTAGTTGAAGGCGTTCAGAGTTTACAGCGTTCCGGGGGGCATTCTGTGCTGCACGGCTGAGAATACCGCTTAACAGACGGTATCGCTGAAGGAGAAGAGAAAGCGCGTTTCTCCCGTTCTGGAACACGAATGAAGCAGAGCTGCTGTTTTCCTGAGTAAAGGCTATGTCAGCAAGCAGTGTAGGTTCCCAATTCAGCCCATGGAAGAGAAAGCCACATACAGCGTTCCCCTTCATCCTGTTTAACTGAATCTACTGAAGTTTTCAGGTTTGTTAGAAGAAACAGTCTACCCCCCAAAGCTGCTTTCCCAAGTGTACTCTCAGGGGGAGAAGACTGGAGAGTTCCTGCCTTGCAAGCATTTGAATCCCCTGGTTTTCAAAGGGAGCTTTGCAGAAGAGGGAATGAAGAGAGTTTTGGCTTTCAAATCAGAACAGGTAGATTGTTTGCCTTCAGCCAGAGGATGGCAGAAGTGGTTCAGTTTTGCTGACTCAAGCTTGTGTGCTTAACGCGAGCATGTAGCGTCTGCCCGGCCAGAAAGAGAAAGGAAAGAGCCATTTGCTCTCAGTCTGGGGACGAAGCGAGAAGGTTTCACTTACGGGGTTTGAAAATCCCTCTGTGTTGCATGCCTAAGAGAGTTGCCTGTGCGTCGTCTACCTGGAGAAAGCTTATGACTTTTCTCCCTTTCAAGTAGTTGAAGGCCTTCAGGGTTTCCAGCATTCCGGGTGGCATTCTCTGCTGCGCGGCTGAGAATTCGGCTTTATGGACGGACTCGCTAAAGGAGAAGAGAAACCGCGTTTCTCTCCTTTTGAACACGAATGAGGCAGAGCCGACGTTTTCCGGACTGTAGGCTGTGTTAGCAGCCAGTGTAGGTTCCCAATTCAGCCCAGGAAAGAGAAAAGAAAATACAGCGTTCCCCTTCAAGCTGCTTATCTGAATCTACTGAAGGTTTCAGGTTTGTTGGAGAAAACTGCCTGCACAACACCAGGTACGTTCTCCAGCATTCTCTCCATCGGAGAAGACTGGAGAGTGCCTGCCTTGCAGGTGTTTCAATGCCCTGGTTTTCAAAGGGAACTTTGCAGAAGCGGGAGTGAAAGTAATCTTGGCATTCAAAGCCAAACAGGCAGATCGTTTGCCTTCAGCTAGAGGACGGCAGAAGCGGTTCAGTTTTGCTGAGGAAACCTTGTGTGCTTAACCCGAGCATGTACCTCTGCCAGAAAGAGAATGTAAGAGCGGATTGCTCTCAGGATCAGAATGACCTGAGAAGGATTCACTGAGTGTGTCTGAAAATCCCTTTGTGTGCCATGCCTAAGAAAGTTGCCTGTGCATTGTCTTCCTGGATAAAGTGTATGACGTATCCCTCTCAAGCAGTTGAAATCATTCAGGGTTTCCAGCATTCCGGGAGTCTTTCGGTGCTGCGCGGCTGAGAATACCGCTCTCCAGACCATATCGCCAATGAGAAGAGAAACCGTGTTTCTCCCGTTCGGGAACAAGAATGAGGCAGAGTTGCCGTTTTCCTGAGTAAAGGCTATGTTAGCAGCAAGTCTAAGTTCACCAAAGCACTGCATGAAAGAGAAAGCAACATACAGCATTCTCCTTGAAGCTGCTTAACAGAATCTACTGAAGTTTTCAGTGTTGTTAGAAGAGAGAGTCCGCCCATCAAAAGCTGTTGTCTCAGTGGGAGAAGACTGGTGAGTGCCTGCCTTGCATGTGTTTGAATCCCCTGATTTTCAAAGGGAACTTTGCATAAAAGGGAATGAAGGTACACTTGGCATTCAAAGCCAAACAGGCAGATCGTTTGTCTTCAAGTGGAGTAGGGCAGAAGAAGTTCAGTTTTGCCGCCTAAAGCTTGTGTGCTTAACACGAGCATGTATCTTCTTCGTGGCGGAAAGAGAAAGCAAGAGCTAGTTGCTCTCAGTCTGGGGAGAAAGGGAGAAGGATTCACTTACTGTGTTTGAAAATCCCTCTGTGTGACATGCCTGCGAATGTTGCCTGTGCATTGTCTACCTGGAGAAAGCGGATGACTTTTCTCCCTTTCACGTAGTTGAAGGCGTTCAGAGTTTCCAACGTTCCAACGGGAGGCTTTCTGTGCAGGGCGCCTGAGACAACCGCTTCACAGACGGTATCGCTAATGGAGAAGGGAAAGTGCGTTTCTCCCGTTCTGGAACACGGACGAGGCAGAGCTGCCGTTTTCCTGAGTAAAGGCTATGTTAGCAGCCAGTGTAGGTTCCCAGTTCAGCCTCTGAAAGAGAAAGCCAAATACAGCGTCCTCCTCCAAGCTGTTTAACTCAATCTACTGAAGTTTTCACTTTAGTTAGAAGAAGCTGTCCACCCACCACAGGCTGCTTTCTCAAATGTTCTCCCAGTGGCAGAAGACTGGAGAGCGCCTTCCTTGCAAGTATTTCAATCCCCTGGTTTGCAATGGGAACTTTACATAGCAGGGAATGAGCTAGAGGACAGCACAACAGGTAGAGTTTTGGTGAGTAAACCTTGTGTGCTTAACGCGAGCATGTAGCTTCTTCGTGGCAGAAAGAGACAGCAAGAGCTACTTGCTCTCAGACTGGGGATGAAGAGAGAAGGACTCACTTACTGTATCTGATCATCTCTCTGTGTTACACGCCTAAGACAGTTGCCTGTGCATTGGCTACCTGGATACAGCGTCTGACTTTTCTGCCTTTCAAGTAGTTGAAGGCGTTCAGCTTTTACAGCATTCCGGGAGGCATTCTGTGCTGCATGGCTGAGAATACCACTTAACAGACACTATCGCTAAAGGAGAAGCCCGACCGGGTTTCTCCCGTTCTGGAACATGAAGAGGCACAGGCGTGGTTTTCCTGAGCAGAGGCTATGCTAGCAGCAAGTCTAAGTTCCCCAAAGCAATGCATGAAAGAGAAAGCCAACTACAGCATTCTCCTTCAAGCTGCTTAAATGAATCTAGTGAAGTTTTCAGTTTCGTCCGAAGAAACAGTCTGCCCACGAACAGCTGCTCTCGAAAACTTTGTCTCAGTGGGAGAAGACTGCAGACTGCCTGTCTTGCAAGCATTTGAATCCCCCTGTTTTCAAAGGTGACTTTGCAATTCAGGGAATGAAGGGACCGTTGGCATTCACAGCCAAACAGGCAGATTGCTTCCCTTCAGACAGAAGATGGCAGAGGAGGTTCAGTTTTGCTGACTAGACCTTGGGTGCTTAACAGGAGCATGTAGCTTTTTCCCTGCCAGAAAGAGAAAGGAAGACCCAACTGCTCTCAGTCTGGGGACGATGGGAGAAGCATTCACTTACTGGGTTTGAAAATCCCTCTGTGTTACATGCCTAAGGAAGTTGCCTGTGCACTGTCTACCTGGATAAAGCATATGACTTTTCTCCCTTTCAAGTAGTTGAAGGCGTTCAGAGTTTACAGCGTTCCGGGGGGCATTCTGTGCTGCACGGCTGAGAATACCGCTTAACAGACGGTATCGCTGAAGGAGAAGAGAAAGCGCGTTTCTCCCGTTCTGGAACACGAATGAAGCAGAGCTGCTGTTTTCCTGAGTAAAGGCTATGTCAGCAAGCAGTGTAGGTTCCCAATTCAGCCCATGGAAGAGAAAGCCACATACAGCGTTCCCCTTCATCCTGTTTAACTGAATCTACTGAAGTTTTCAGGTTTGTTAGAAGAAACAGTCTACCCCCCAAAGCTGCTTTCCCAAGTGTACTCTCAGGGGGAGAAGACTGGAGAGTTCCTGCCTTGCAAGCATTTGAATCCCCTGGTTTTCAAAGGGAGCTTTGCAGAAGAGGGAATGAAGAGAGTTTTGGCTTTCAAATCAGAACAGGTAGATTGTTTGCCTTCAGCCAGAGGATGGCAGAAGTGGTTCAGTTTTGCTGACTCAAGCTTGTGTGCTTAACGCGAGCATGTAGCGTCTGCCCGGCCAGAAAGAGAAAGGAAAGAGCCATTTGCTCTCAGTCTGGGGACGAAGCGAGAAGGTTTCACTTACGGGGTTTGAAAATCCCTCTGTGTTGCATGCCTAAGAGAGTTGCCTGTGCGTCGTCTACCTGGAGAAAGCTTATGACTTTTCTCCCTTTCAAGTAGTTGAAGGCCTTCAGGGTTTCCAGCATTCCGGGTGGCATTCTCTGCTGCGCGGCTGAGAATTCGGCTTTATGGACGGACTCGCTAAAGGAGAAGAGAAACCGCGTTTCTCTCCTTTTGAACACGAATGAGGCAGAGCCGACGTTTTCCGGACTGTAGGCTGTGTTAGCAGCCAGTGAAGGTTCCCAATTCAGCCCAGGAAAGAGAAAAGAAAATACAGCGTTCCCCTTCAAGCTGCTTATCTGAATCTACTGAAGGTTTCAGTTTTGTTGGAGAAAACTGCCTGCACAACACCAGGTACGTTCTCCAGCATTCTCTCCATCGGAGAAGACTGGAGAGTGCCTGCCTTGCAGGTGTTTCAATACCCTGGTTTTCAAAGGGAACTTTGCAGAAGCGGGAGTGAAAGTAATCTTGGCATTCAAAGCCAAACAGGCAGATCGTTTGCCTTCAGCTAGAGGACGGCAGAAGCGGTTCAGTTTTGCTGAGGAAACCTTGTGTGCTTACCACGAGCATATAGCTTGTTCTCTGCCAGAAAGAGAATGTAAGAGCGGATTGCTCTCAGGATCAGGATGACCTGAGAAGGATTCACTGAGTGTGTCTGAAAATCCCTTTGTGTGCCATGCCTAAGAAAGTTGCCTGTGCATTGTCTTCCTGGATCAAGTGTATGACTTTTATCCCTCTCAAGTAATTGAAACCATTCAGGGTTTCCAGCATTCCGGGAGGCTTTCGGTGCTGCGCGGCTGAGAATACCGCTTTCCAGACCATATCGCCAATGAGAAGAGAAACGGTGTTTCTCCCGTTCGGGAACAAGAATGAGGCAGAGTTTCCGTTTTCCTGAGGAAAGGCTATGTTAGCAGCAAGTCTAAGTTCACCAAAGCACTGCATGAAAGAGAAAGCAACGTACAGCATTCTCCTTGAAGCTGCTTAACTGAATCTACTGAAGTTTTCAGTGTTGTTAGAAGAAAGAGTCCGCCCATCAAAAGCTGTTGTCTCAGTGGGAGAAGACTGGTGAGTGCCTGCCTCGCATGTGTTTGAATCCCCTGATCTTCAAAGGGAACTTTGCACAAAAGGGAATGAAGGTACACTTGGCATTCAAAGCCAGACAGGCAGATCGTTTGCCTTCAAGTGGAGTAGGGCAGAAGAAGTTCAGTTTTGCCGCCTAAAGCTTGTGTGCTTAACACGAGCATGTATCTTCTTCGTGGCGGAAAGAGAAAGCAAGAGCTAGTTGCTCTCAGTCTGGGGAGAAAGGGAGAAGGATTCACTTACTGTGTTTGAAAATCCCTCTGTGTGACATGCCTGCGAATGTTGCCTGTGCATTGTCTACCTGGAGAAAGCGGATGACTTTTCTCCCTTTCACGTAGTTGAAGGCGTTCAGAGTTTCCAACGTTCCAACGGGAGGCTTTCTGTGCAGGGCGCCTGAGACAACCGCTTCACAGACGGTATCGCTAATGGAGAAGGGAAAGTGCGTTTCTCCCGTTCTGGAACACGGACGAGGCAGAGCCGCCGTTTTCCTGAGTAAAGGCTATGTTAGCAGCCAGTGTAGGTTCCCAGTTCAGCCTCTGAAAGAGAAAGCCAAATACAGCGTCCTCCTCCAAGCTGTTTAACTCAATCTACTGAAGTTTTCACTTTAGTTAGAAGAAGCTGTCCACCCACCACAGGCTGCTTTCTCAAATGTTCTCCCAGTGGCAGAAGACTGGAGAGCGCCTTCCTTGCAAGTATTTCAATCCCCTGGTTTGCAATGGGAACTTTACATAGCAGGGAATGAGCTAGAGGACAGCACAACAGGTAGAGTTTTGGTGAGTAAACCTTGTGTGCTTAACGCGAGCATGTAGCTTCTTCGTGGCAGAAAGAGACAGCAAGAGCTACTTGCTCTCAGACTGGGGATGAAGAGAGAAGGACTCACTTACTGTATCTGATCATCTCTCTGTGTTACACGCCTAAGACAGTTGCCTGTGCATTGGCTACCTGGATACAGCGTCTGACTTTTCTGCCTTTCAAGTAGTTGAAGGCGTTCAGCTTTTACAGCATTCCGGGAGGCATTCTGTGCTGCATGGCTGAGAATACCACTTAACAGACACTATCGCTAAAGGAGAAGCCCGACCGGGTTTCTCCCGTTCTGGAACATGAAGAGGCACAGGCGTGGTTTTCCTGAGCAGAGGCTATGCTAGCAGCAAGTCTAAGTTCCCCAAAGCAATGCATGAAAGAGAAAGCCAACTACAGCATTCTCCTTCAAGCTGCTTAAATGAATCTAGTGAAGTTTTCAGTTTCGTCCGAAGAAACAGTCTGCCCACGAACAGCTGCTCTCGAAAACTTTGTCTCAGTGGGAGAAGACTGCAGACTGCCTGTCTTGCAAGCATTTGAATCCCCCTGTTTTCAAAGGTGACTTTGCAATTCAGGGAATGAAGGGACCGTTGGCATTCACAGCCAAACAGGCAGATTGCTTCCCTTCAGACAGAAGATGGCAGAGGAGGTTCAGTTTTGCTGACTAGACCTTGGGTGCTTAACAGGAGCATGTAGCTTTTTCCCTGCCAGAAAGAGAAAGGAAGACCCAACTGCTCTCAGTCTGGGGACGATGGGAGAAGCATTCACTTACTGGGTTTGAAAATCCCTCTGTGTTACATGCCTAAGGAAGTTGCCTGTGCACTGTCTACCTGGATAAAGCATATGACTTTTCTCCCTTTCAAGTAGTTGAAGGCGTTCAGAGTTTACAGCGTTCCGGGGGGCATTCTGTGCTGCACGGCTGAGAATACCGCTTAACAGACGGTATCGCTGAAGGAGAAGAGAAAGCGCGTTTCTCCCGTTCTGGAACACGAATGAAGCAGAGCTGCTGTTTTCCTGAGTAAAGGCTATGTCAGCAAGCAGTGTAGGTTCCCAATTCAGCCCATGGAAGAGAAAGCCACATACAGCGTTCCCCTTCATCCTGTTTAACTGAATCTACTGAAGTTTTCAGGTTTGTTAGAAGAAACAGTCTACCCCCCAAAGCTGCTTTCCCAAGTGTACTCTCAGGGGGAGAAGACTGGAGAGTTCCTGCCTTGCAAGCATTTGAATCCCCTGGTTTTCAAAGGGAGCTTTGCAGAAGAGGGAATGAAGAGAGTTTTGGCTTTCAAATCAGAACAGGTAGATTGTTTGCCTTCAGCCAGAGGATGGCAGAAGTGGTTCAGTTTTGCTGACTCAAGCTTGTGTGCTTAACGCGAGCATGTAGCGTCTGCCCGGCCAGAAAGAGAAAGGAAAGAGCCATTTGCTCTCAGTCTGGGGACGAAGCGAGAAGGTTTCACTTACGGGGTTTGAAAATCCCTCTGTGTTGCATGCCTAAGAGAGTTGCCTGTGCGTCGTCTACCTGGAGAAAGCTTATGACTTTTCTCCCTTTCAAGTAGTTGAAGGCCTTCAGGGTTTCCAGCATTCCGGGTGGCATTCTCTGCTGCGCGGCTGAGAATTCGGCTTTATGGACGGACTCGCTAAAGGAGAAGAGAAACCGCGTTTCTCTCCTTTTGAACACGAATGAGGCAGAGCCGACGTTTTCCGGACTGTAGGCTGTGTTAGCAGCCAGTGAAGGTTCCCAATTCAGCCCAGGAAAGAGAAAAGAAAATACAGCGTTCCCCTTCAAGCTGCTTATCTGAATCTACTGAAGGTTTCAGTTTTGTTGGAGAAAACTGCCTGCACAACACCAGGTACGTTCTCCAGCATTCTCTCCATCGGAGAAGACTGGAGAGTGCCTGCCTTGCAGGTGTTTCAATACCCTGGTTTTCAAAGGGAACTTTGCAGAAGCGGGAGTGAAAGTAATCTTGGCATTCAAAGCCAAACAGGCAGATCGTTTGCCTTCAGCTAGAGGACGGCAGAAGCGGTTCAGTTTTGCTGAGGAAACCTTGTGTGCTTACCACGAGCATATAGCTTGTTCTCTGCCAGAAAGAGAATGTAAGAGCGGATTGCTCTCAGGATCAGGATGACCTGAGAAGGATTCACTGAGTGTGTCTGAAAATCCCTTTGTGTGCCATGCCTAAGAAAGTTGCCTGTGCATTGTCTTCCTGGATCAAGTGTATGACTTTTATCCCTCTCAAGTAATTGAAACCATTCAGGGTTTCCAGCATTCCGGGAGGCTTTCGGTGCTGCGCGGCTGAGAATACCGCTTTCCAGACCATATCGCCAATGAGAAGAGAAACGGTGTTTCTCCCGTTCGGGAACAAGAATGAGGCAGAGTTTCCGTTTTCCTGAGGAAAGGCTATGTTAGCAGCAAGTCTAAGTTCACCAAAGCACTGCATGAAAGAGAAAGCAACGTACAGCATTCTCCTTGAAGCTGCTTAACTGAATCTACTGAAGTTTTCAGTGTTGTTAGAAGAAAGAGTCCGCCCATCAAAAGCTGTTGTCTCAGTGGGAGAAGACTGGTGAGTGCCTGCCTCGCATGTGTTTGAATCCCCTGATCTTCAAAGGGAACTTTGCACAAAAGGGAATGAAGGTACACTTGGCATTCAAAGCCAGACAGGCAGATCGTTTGCCTTCAAGTGGAGTAGGGCAGAAGAAGTTCAGTTTTGCCGCCTAAAGCTTGTGTGCTTAACACGAGCATGTATCTTCTTCGTGGCGGAAAGAGAAAGCAAGAGCTAGTTGCTCTCAGTCTGGGGAGAAAGGGAGAAGGATTCACTTACTGTGTTTGAAAATCCCTCTGTGTGACATGCCTGCGAATGTTGCCTGTGCATTGTCTACCTGGAGAAAGCGGATGACTTTTCTCCCTTTCACGTAGTTGAAGGCGTTCAGAGTTTCCAACGTTCCAACGGGAGGCTTTCTGTGCAGGGCGCCTGAGACAACCGCTTCACAGACGGTATCGCTAATGGAGAAGGGAAAGTGCGTTTCTCCCGTTCTGGAACACGGACGAGGCAGAGCCGCCGTTTTCCTGAGTAAAGGCTATGTTAGCAGCCAGTGTAGGTTCCCAGTTCAGCCTCTGAAAGAGAAAGCCAAATACAGCGTCCTCCTCCAAGCTGTTTAACTCAATCTACTGAAGTTTTCACTTTAGTTAGAAGAAGCTGTCCACCCACCACAGGCTGCTTTCTCAAATGTTCTCCCAGTGGCAGAAGACTGGAGAGCGCCTTCCTTGCAAGTATTTCAATCCCCTGGTTTGCAATGGGAACTTTACATAGCAGGGAATGAGCTAGAGGACAGCACAACAGGTAGAGTTTTGGTGAGTAAACCTTGTGTGCTTAACGCGAGCATGTAGCTTCTTCGTGGCAGAAAGAGACAGCAAGAGCTACTTGCTCTCAGACTGGGGATGAAGAGAGAAGGACTCACTTACTGTATCTGATCATCTCTCTGTGTTACACGCCTAAGACAGTTGCCTGTGCATTGGCTACCTGGATACAGCGTCTGACTTTTCTGCCTTTCAAGTAGTTGAAGGCGTTCAGCTTTTACAGCATTCCGGGAGGCATTCTGTGCTGCATGGCTGAGAATACCACTTAACAGACACTATCGCTAAAGGAGAAGCCAGACCGGGTTTCTCCCGTTCTGGAACATGAAGAGGCACAGGCGTGGTTTTCCTGAGCAGAGGCTATGCTAGCAGCAAGTCTAAGTTCCCCAAAGCAATGCATGAAAGAGAAAGCCAACTACAGCATTCTCCTTCAAGCTGCTTAAATGAATCTAGTGAAGTTTTCAGTTTCGTCCGAAGAAACAGTCTGCCCACGAACAGCTGCTCTCGAAAACTTTGTCTCAGTGGGAGAAGACTGCAGACTGCCTGTCTTGCAAGCATTTGAATCCCCCTGTTTTCAAAGGTGACTTTGCAATTCAGGGAATGAAGGGACGGTTGGCATTCACAGCCAAACAGGCAGATTGCTTCCCTTCAGACAGAAGATGGCAGAGGAGGTTCAGTTTTGCTGACTAGACCTTGGGTGCTTAACAGGAGCATGTAGCTTTTTCCCTGCCAGAAAGAGAAAGGAAGACCCAACTGCTCTCAGTCTGGGGACGATGGGAGAAGCATTCACTTACTGGGTTTGAAAATCCCTCTGTGTTACATGCCTAAGGAAGTTGCCTGTGCACTGTCTACCTGGATAAAGCATATGACTTTTCTCCCTTTCAAGTAGTTGAAGGCGTTCAGAGTTTACAGCGTTCCGGGGGGCATTCTGTGCTGCACGGCTGAGAATACCGCTTAACAGACGGTATCGCTGAAGGAGAAGAGAAAGCGCGTTTCTCCCGTTCTGGAACACGAATGAAGCAGAGCTGCTGTTTTCCTGAGTAAAGGCTATGTCAGCAAGCAGTGTAGGTTCCCAATTCAGCCCATGGAAGAGAAAGCCACATACAGCGTTCCCCTTCATCCTGTTTAACTGAATCTACTGAAGTTTTCAGGTTTGTTAGAAGAAACAGTCTACCCCCCAAAGCTGCTTTCCCAAGTGTACTCTCAGGGGGAGAAGACTGGAGAGTTCCTGCCTTGCAAGCATTTGAATCCCCTGGTTTTCAAAGGGAGCTTTGCAGAAGAGGGAATGAAGAGAGTTTTGGCTTTCAAATCAGAACAGGTAGATTGTTTGCCTTCAGCCAGAGGATGGCAGAAGTGGTTCAGTTTTGCTGACTCAAGCTTGTGTGCTTAACGCGAGCATGTAGCGTCTGCCCGGCCAGAAAGAGAAAGGAAAGAGCCATTTGCTCTCAGTCTGGGGACGAAGCGAGAAGGTTTCACTTACGGGGTTTGAAAATCCCTCTGTGTTGCATGCCTAAGAGAGTTGCCTGTGCGTCGTCTACCTGGAGAAAGCTTATGACTTTTCTCCCTTTCAAGTAGTTGAAGGCCTTCAGGGTTTCCAGCATTCCGGGTGGCATTCTCTGCTGCGCGGCTGAGAATTCGGCTTTATGGACGGACTCGCTAAAGGAGAAGAGCAACCGCGTTTCTCTCCTTTTGAACACGAATGAGGCAGAGCCGACGTTTTCCGGACTGTAGGCTGTGTTAGCAGCCAGTGTAGGTTCCCAATTCAGCCCAGGAAAGAGAAAAGAAAATACAGCGTTCCCCTTCAAGCTGCTTATCTGAATCTACTGAAGGTTTCAGGTTTGTTGGAGAAAACTGCCTGCACAACACCAGGTACGTTCTCCAGCATTCTCTCCATCGGAGAAGACTGGAGAGTGCCTGCCTTGCAGGTGTTTCAATGCCCTGGTTTTCAAAGGGAACTTTGCAGAAGCGGGAGTGAAAGTAATCTTGGCATTCAAAGCCAAACAGGCAGATCGTTTGCCTTCAGCTAGAGGACGGCAGAAGCGGTTCAGTTTTGCTGAGGAAACCTTGTGTGCTTAACCCGAGCATGTACCTCTGCCAGAAAGAGAATGTAAGAGCGGATTGCTCTCAGGATCAGAATGACCTGAGAAGGATTCACTGAGTGTGTCTGAAAATCCCTTTGTGTGCCATGCCTAAGAAAGTTGCCTGTGCATTGTCTTCCTGGATAAAGTGTATGACGTATCCCTCTCAAGCAGTTGAAATCATTCAGGGTTTCCAGCATTCCGGGAGTCTTTCGGTGCTGCGCGGCTGAGAATACCGCTCTCCAGACCATATCGCCAATGAGAAGAGAAACCGTGTTTCTCCCGTTCGGGAACAAGAATGAGGCAGAGTTGCCGTTTTCCTGAGTAAAGGCTATGTTAGCAGCAAGTCTAAGTTCACCAAAGCACTGCATGAAAGAGAAAGCAACATACAGCATTCTCCTTGAAGCTGCTTAACAGAATCTACTGAAGTTTTCAGTGTTGTTAGAAGAGAGAGTCCGCCCATCAAAAGCTGTTGTCTCAGTGGGAGAAGACTGGTGAGTGCCTGCCTTGCATGTGTTTGAATCCCCTGATTTTCAAAGGGAACTTTGCATAAAAGGGAATGAAGGTACACTTGGCATTCAAAGCCAAACAGGCAGATCGTTTGTCTTCAAGTGGAGTAGGGCAGAAGAAGTTCAGTTTTGCCGCCTAAAGCTTGTGTGCTTAACACGAGCATGTATCTTCTTCGTGGCGGAAAGAGAAAGCAAGAGCTAGTTGCTCTCAGTCTGGGGAGAAAGGGAGAAGGATTCACTTACTGTGTTTGAAAATCCCTCTGTGTGACATGCCTGCGAATGTTGCCTGTGCATTGTCTACCTGGAGAAAGCGGATGACTTTTCTCCCTTTCACGTAGTTGAAGGCGTTCAGAGTTTCCAACGTTCCAACGGGAGGCTTTCTGTGCAGGGCGCCTGAGACAACCGCTTCACAGACGGTATCGCTAATGGAGAAGGGAAAGTGCGTTTCTCCCGTTCTGGAACACGGACGAGGCAGAGCCGCCGTTTTCCTGAGTAAAGGCTATGTTAGCAGCCAGTGTAGGTTCCCAGTTCAGCCTCTGAAAGAGAAAGCCAAATACAGCGTCCTCCTCCAAGCTGTTTAACTCAATCTACTGAAGTTTTCACTTTAGTTAGAAGAAGCTGTCCACCCACCACAGGCTGCTTTCTCAAATGTTCTCCCAGTGGCAGAAGACTGGAGAGCGCCTTCCTTGCAAGTATTTCAATCCCCTGGTTTGCAATGGGAACTTTACATAGCAGGGAATGAGCTAGAGGACAGCACAACAGGTAGAGTTTTGGTGAGTAAACCTTGTGTGCTTAACGCGAGCATGTAGCTTCTTCGTGGCAGAAAGAGACAGCAAGAGCTACTTGCTCTCAGACTGGGGATGAAGAGAGAAGGACTCACTTACTGTATCTGATCATCTCTCTGTGTTACACGCCTAAGACAGTTGCCTGTGCATTGGCTACCTGGATACAGCGTCTGACTTTTCTGCCTTTCAAGTAGTTGAAGGCGTTCAGCTTTTACAGCATTCCGGGAGGCATTCTGTGCTGCATGGCTGAGAATACCACTTAACAGACACTATCGCTAAAGGAGAAGCCCGACCGGGTTTCTCCCGTTCTGGAACATGAAGAGGCACAGGCGTGGTTTTCCTGAGCAGAGGCTATGCTAGCAGCAAGTCTAAGTTCCCCAAAGCAATGCATGAAAGAGAAAGCCAACTACAGCATTCTCCTTCAAGCTGCTTAAATGAATCTAGTGAAGTTTTCAGTTTCGTCCGAAGAAACAGTCTGCCCACGAACAGCTGCTCTCGAAAACTTTGTCTCAGTGGGAGAAGACTGCAGACTGCCTGTCTTGCAAGCATTTGAATCCCCCTGTTTTCAAAGGTGACTTTGCAATTCAGGGAATGAAGGGACCGTTGGCATTCACAGCCAAACAGGCAGATTGCTTCCCTTCAGACAGAAGATGGCAGAGGAGGTTCAGTTTTGCTGACTAGACCTTGGGTGCTTAACAGGAGCATGTAGCTTTTTCCCTGCCAGAAAGAGAAAGGAAGACCCAACTGCTCTCAGTCTGGGGACGATGGGAGAAGCATTCACTTACTGGGTTTGAAAATCCCTCTGTGTTACATGCCTAAGGAAGTTGCCTGTGCACTGTCTACCTGGATAAAGCATATGACTTTTCTCCCTTTCAAGTAGTTGAAGGCGTTCAGAGTTTACAGCGTTCCGGGGGGCATTCTGTGCTGCACGGCTGAGAATACCGCTTAACAGACGGTATCGCTGAAGGAGAAGAGAAAGCGCGTTTCTCCCGTTCTGGAACACGAATGAAGCAGAGCTGCTGTTTTCCTGAGTAAAGGCTATGTCAGCAAGCAGTGTAGGTTCCCAATTCAGCCCATGGAAGAGAAAGCCACATACAGCGTTCCCCTTCATCCTGTTTAACTGAATCTACTGAAGTTTTCAGGTTTGTTAGAAGAAACAGTCTACCCCCCAAAGCTGCTTTCCCAAGTGTACTCTCAGGGGGAGAAGACTGGAGAGTTCCTGCCTTGCAAGCATTTGAATCCCCTGGTTTTCAAAGGGAGCTTTGCAGAAGAGGGAATGAAGAGAGTTTTGGCTTTCAAATCAGAACAGGTAGATTGTTTGCCTTCAGCCAGAGGATGGCAGAAGTGGTTCAGTTTTGCTGACTCAAGCTTGTGTGCTTAACGCGAGCATGTAGCGTCTGCCCGGCCAGAAAGAGAAAGGAAAGAGCCATTTGCTCTCAGTCTGGGGACGAAGCGAGAAGGTTTCACTTACGGGGTTTGAAAATCCCTCTGTGTTGCATGCCTAAGAGAGTTGCCTGTGCGTCGTCTACCTGGAGAAAGCTTATGACTTTTCTCCCTTTCAAGTAGTTGAAGGCCTTCAGGGTTTCCAGCATTCCGGGTGGCATTCTCTGCTGCGCGGCTGAGAATTCGGCTTTATGGACGGACTCGCTAAAGGAGAAGAGAAACCGCGTTTCTCTCCTTTTGAACACGAATGAGGCAGAGCCGACGTTTTCCGGACTGTAGGCTGTGTTAGCAGCCAGTGAAGGTTCCCAATTCAGCCCAGGAAAGAGAAAAGAAAATACAGCGTTCCCCTTCAAGCTGCTTATCTGAATCTACTGAAGGTTTCAGTTTTGTTGGAGAAAACTGCCTGCACAACACCAGGTACGTTCTCCAGCATTCTCTCCATCGGAGAAGACTGGAGAGTGCCTGCCTTGCAGGTGTTTCAATGCCCTGGTTTTCAAAGGGAACTTTGCAGAAGCGGGAGTGAAAGTAATCTTGGCATTCAAAGCCAAACAGGCAGATCGTTTGCCTTCAGCTAGAGGACGGCAGAAGCGGTTCAGTTTTGCTGAGGAAACCTTGTGTGCTTACCACGAGCATATAGCTTGTTCTCTGCCAGAAAGAGAATGTAAGAGCGGATTGCTCTCAGGATCAGGATGACCTGAGAAGGATTCACTGAGTGTGTCTGAAAATCCCTTTGTGTGCCATGCCTAAGAAAGTTGCCTGTGCATTGTCTTCCTGGATCAAGTGTATGACTTTTATCCCTCTCAAGTAATTGAAACCATTCAGGGTTTCCAGCATTCCGGGAGGCTTTCGGTGCTGCGCGGCTGAGAATACCGCTTTCCAGACCATATCGCCAATGAGAAGAGAAACGGTGTTTCTCCCGTTCGGGAACAAGAATGAGGCAGAGTTTCCGTTTTCCTGAGGAAAGGCTATGTTAGCAGCAAGTCTAAGTTCACCAAAGCACTGCATGAAAGAGAAAGCAACGTACAGCATTCTCCTTGAAGCTGCTTAACTGAATCTACTGAAGTTTTCAGTGTTGTTAGAAGAAAGAGTCCGCCCATCAAAAGCTGTTGTCTCAGTGGGAGAAGACTGGTGAGTGCCTGCCTCGCATGTGTTTGAATCCCCTGATCTTCAAAGGGAACTTTGCACAAAAGGGAATGAAGGTACACTTGGCATTCAAAGCCAGACAGGCAGATCGTTTGCCTTCAAGTGGAGTAGGGCAGAAGAAGTTCAGTTTTGCCGCCTAAAGCTTGTGTGCTTAACACGAGCATGTATCTTCTTCGTGGCGGAAAGAGAAAGCAAGAGCTAGTTGCTCTCAGTCTGGGGAGAAAGGGAGAAGGATTCACTTACTGTGTTTGAAAATCCCTCTGTGTGACATGCCTGCGAATGTTGCCTGTGCATTGTCTACCTGGAGAAAGCGGATGACTTTTCTCCCTTTCACGTAGTTGAAGGCGTTCAGAGTTTCCAACGTTCCAACGGGAGGCTTTCTGTGCAGGGCGCCTGAGACAACCGCTTCACAGACGGTATCGCTAATGGAGAAGGGAAAGTGCGTTTCTCCCGTTCTGGAACACGGACGAGGCAGAGCCGCCGTTTTCCTGAGTAAAGGCTATGTTAGCAGCCAGTGTAGGTTCCCAGTTCAGCCTCTGAAAGAGAAAGCCAAATACAGCGTCCTCCTCCAAGCTGTTTAACTCAATCTACTGAAGTTTTCACTTTAGTTAGAAGAAGCTGTCCACCCACCACAGGCTGCTTTCTCAAATGTTCTCCCAGTGGCAGAAGACTGGAGAGCGCCTTCCTTGCAAGTATTTCAATCCCCTGGTTTGCAATGGGAACTTTACATAGCAGGGAATGAGCTAGAGGACAGCACAACAGGTAGAGTTTTGGTGAGTAAACCTTGTGTGCTTAACGCGAGCATGTAGCTTCTTCGTGGCAGAAAGAGACAGCAAGAGCTACTTGCTCTCAGACTGGGGATGAAGAGAGAAGGACTCACTTACTGTATCTGATCATCTCTCTGTGTTACACGCCTAAGACAGTTGCCTGTGCATTGGCTACCTGGATACAGCGTCTGACTTTTCTGCCTTTCAAGTAGTTGAAGGCGTTCAGCTTTTACAGCATTCCGGGAGGCATTCTGTGCTGCATGGCTGAGAATACCACTTAACAGACACTATCGCTAAAGGAGAAGCCAGACCGGGTTTCTCCCGTTCTGGAACATGAAGAGGCACAGGCGTGGTTTTCCTGAGCAGAGGCTATGCTAGCAGCAAGTCTAAGTTCCCCAAAGCAATGCATGAAAGAGAAAGCCAACTACAGCATTCTCCTTCAAGCTGCTTAAATGAATCTAGTGAAGTTTTCAGTTTCGTCCGAAGAAACAGTCTGCCCACGAACAGCTGCTCTCGAAAACTTTGTCTCAGTGGGAGAAGACTGCAGACTGCCTGTCTTGCAAGCATTTGAATCCCCCTGTTTTCAAAGGTGACTTTGCAATTCAGGGAATGAAGGGACGGTTGGCATTCACAGCCAAACAGGCAGATTGCTTCCCTTCAGACAGAAGATGGCAGAGGAGGTTCAGTTTTGCTGACTAGACCTTGGGTGCTTAACAGGAGCATGTAGCTTTTTCCCTGCCAGAAAGAGAAAGGAAGACCCAACTGCTCTCAGTCTGGGGACGATGGGAGAAGCATTCACTTACTGGGTTTGAAAATCCCTCTGTGTTACATGCCTAAGGAAGTTGCCTGTGCACTGTCTACCTGGATAAAGCATATGACTTTTCTCCCTTTCAAGTAGTTGAAGGCGTTCAGAGTTTACAGCGTTCCGGGGGGCATTCTGTGCTGCACGGCTGAGAATACCGCTTAACAGACGGTATCGCTGAAGGAGAAGAGAAAGCGCGTTTCTCCCGTTCTGGAACACGAATGAAGCAGAGCTGCTGTTTTCCTGAGTAAAGGCTATGTCAGCAAGCAGTGTAGGTTCCCAATTCAGCCCATGGAAGAGAAAGCCACATACAGCGTTCCCCTTCATCCTGTTTAACTGAATCTACTGAAGTTTTCAGGTTTGTTAGAAGAAACAGTCTACCCCCCAAAGCTGCTTTCCCAAGTGTACTCTCAGGGGGAGAAGACTGGAGAGTTCCTGCCTTGCAAGCATTTGAATCCCCTGGTTTTCAAAGGGAGCTTTGCAGAAGAGGGAATGAAGAGAGTTTTGGCTTTCAAATCAGAACAGGTAGATTGTTTGCCTTCAGCCAGAGGATGGCAGAAGTGGTTCAGTTTTGCTGACTCAAGCTTGTGTGCTTAACGCGAGCATGTAGCGTCTGCCCGGCCAGAAAGAGAAAGGAAAGAGCCATTTGCTCTCAGTCTGGGGACGAAGCGAGAAGGTTTCACTTACGGGGTTTGAAAATCCCTCTGTGTTGCATGCCTAAGAGAGTTGCCTGTGCGTCGTCTACCTGGAGAAAGCTTATGACTTTTCTCCCTTTCAAGTAGTTGAAGGCCTTCAGGGTTTCCAGCATTCCGGGTGGCATTCTCTGCTGCGCGGCTGAGAATTCGGCTTTATGGACGGACTCGCTAAAGGAGAAGAGAAACCGCGTTTCTCTCCTTTTGAACACGAATGAGGCAGAGCCGACGTTTTCCGGACTGTAGGCTGTGTTAGCAGCCAGTGTAGGTTCCCAATTCAGCCCAGGAAAGAGAAAAGAAAATACAGCGTTCCCCTTCAAGCTGCTTATCTGAATCTACTGAAGGTTTCAGGTTTGTTGGAGAAAACTGCCTGCACAACACCAGGTACGTTCTCCAGCATTCTCTCCATCGGAGAAGACTGGAGAGTGCCTGCCTTGCAGGTGTTTCAATGCCCTGGTTTTCAAAGGGAACTTTGCAGAAGCGGGAGTGAAAGTAATCTTGGCATTCAAAGCCAAACAGGCAGATCGTTTGCCTTCAGCTAGAGGACGGCAGAAGCGGTTCAGTTTTGCTGAGGAAACCTTGTGTGCTTAACCCGAGCATGTACCTCTGCCAGAAAGAGAATGTAAGAGCGGATTGCTCTCAGGATCAGAATGACCTGAGAAGGATTCACTGAGTGTGTCTGAAAATCCCTTTGTGTGCCATGCCTAAGAAAGTTGCCTGTGCATTGTCTTCCTGGATAAAGTGTATGACGTATCCCTCTCAAGCAGTTGAAATCATTCAGGGTTTCCAGCATTCCGGGAGTCTTTCGGTGCTGCGCGGCTGAGAATACCGCTCTCCAGACCATATCGCCAATGAGAAGAGAAACCGTGTTTCTCCCGTTCGGGAACAAGAATGAGGCAGAGTTGCCGTTTTCCTGAGTAAAGGCTATGTTAGCAGCAAGTCTAAGTTCACCAAAGCACTGCATGAAAGAGAAAGCAACATACAGCATTCTCCTTGAAGCTGCTTAACAGAATCTACTGAAGTTTTCAGTGTTGTTAGAAGAGAGAGTCCGCCCATCAAAAGCTGTTGTCTCAGTGGGAGAAGACTGGTGAGTGCCTGCCTTGCATGTGTTTGAATCCCCTGATTTTCAAAGGGAACTTTGCATAAAAGGGAATGAAGGTACACTTGGCATTCAAAGCCAAACAGGCAGATCGTTTGTCTTCAAGTGGAGTAGGGCAGAAGAAGTTCAGTTTTGCCGCCTAAAGCTTGTGTGCTTAACACGAGCATGTATCTTCTTCGTGGCGGAAAGAGAAAGCAAGAGCTAGTTGCTCTCAGTCTGGGGAGAAAGGGAGAAGGATTCACTTACTGTGTTTGAAAATCCCTCTGTGTGACATGCCTGCGAATGTTGCCTGTGCATTGTCTACCTGGAGAAAGCGGATGACTTTTCTCCCTTTCACGTAGTTGAAGGCGTTCAGAGTTTCCAACGTTCCAACGGGAGGCTTTCTGTGCAGGGCGCCTGAGACAACCGCTTCACAGACGGTATCGCTAATGGAGAAGGGAAAGTGCGTTTCTCCCGTTCTGGAACACGGACGAGGCAGAGCCGCCGTTTTCCTGAGTAAAGGCTATGTTAGCAGCCAGTGTAGGTTCCCAGTTCAGCCTCTGAAAGAGAAAGCCAAATACAGCGTCCTCCTCCAAGCTGTTTAACTCAATCTACTGAAGTTTTCACTTTAGTTAGAAGAAGCTGTCCACCCACCACAGGCTGCTTTCTCAAATGTTCTCCCAGTGGCAGAAGACTGGAGAGCGCCTTCCTTGCAAGTATTTCAATCCCCTGGTTTGCAATGGGAACTTTACATAGCAGGGAATGAGCTAGAGGACAGCACAACAGGTAGAGTTTTGGTGAGTAAACCTTGTGTGCTTAACGCGAGCATGTAGCTTCTTCGTGGCAGAAAGAGACAGCAAGAGCTACTTGCTCTCAGACTGGGGATGAAGAGAGAAGGACTCACTTACTGTATCTGATCATCTCTCTGTGTTACACGCCTAAGACAGTTGCCTGTGCATTGGCTACCTGGATACAGCGTCTGACTTTTCTGCCTTTCAAGTAGTTGAAGGCGTTCAGCTTTTACAGCATTCCGGGAGGCATTCTGTGCTGCATGGCTGAGAATACCACTTAACAGACACTATCGCTAAAGGAGAAGCCCGACCGGGTTTCTCCCGTTCTGGAACATGAAGAGGCACAGGCGTGGTTTTCCTGAGCAGAGGCTATGCTAGCAGCAAGTCTAAGTTCCCCAAAGCAATGCATGAAAGAGAAAGCCAACTACAGCATTCTCCTTCAAGCTGCTTAAATGAATCTAGTGAAGTTTTCAGTTTCGTCCGAAGAAACAGTCTGCCCACGAACAGCTGCTCTCGAAAACTTTGTCTCAGTGGGAGAAGACTGCAGACTGCCTGTCTTGCAAGCATTTGAATCCCCCTGTTTTCAAAGGTGACTTTGCAATTCAGGGAATGAAGGGACCGTTGGCATTCACAGCCAAACAGGCAGATTGCTTCCCTTCAGACAGAAGATGGCAGAGGAGGTTCAGTTTTGCTGACTAGACCTTGGGTGCTTAACAGGAGCATGTAGCTTTTTCCCTGCCAGAAAGAGAAAGGAAGACCCAACTGCTCTCAGTCTGGGGACGATGGGAGAAGCATTCACTTACTGGGTTTGAAAATCCCTCTGTGTTACATGCCTAAGGAAGTTGCCTGTGCACTGTCTACCTGGATAAAGCATATGACTTTTCTCCCTTTCAAGTAGTTGAAGGCGTTCAGAGTTTACAGCGTTCCGGGGGGCATTCTGTGCTGCACGGCTGAGAATACCGCTTAACAGACGGTATCGCTGAAGGAGAAGAGAAAGCGCGTTTCTCCCGTTCTGGAACACGAATGAAGCAGAGCTGCTGTTTTCCTGAGTAAAGGCTATGTCAGCAAGCAGTGTAGGTTCCCAATTCAGCCCATGGAAGAGAAAGCCACATACAGCGTTCCCCTTCATCCTGTTTAACTGAATCTACTGAAGTTTTCAGGTTTGTTAGAAGAAACAGTCTACCCCCCAAAGCTGCTTTCCCAAGTGTACTCTCAGGGGGAGAAGACTGGAGAGTTCCTGCCTTGCAAGCATTTGAATCCCCTGGTTTTCAAAGGGAGCTTTGCAGAAGAGGGAATGAAGAGAGTTTTGGCTTTCAAATCAGAACAGGTAGATTGTTTGCCTTCAGCCAGAGGATGGCAGAAGTGGTTCAGTTTTGCTGACTCAAGCTTGTGTGCTTAACGCGAGCATGTAGCGTCTGCCCGGCCAGAAAGAGAAAGGAAAGAGCCATTTGCTCTCAGTCTGGGGACGAAGCGAGAAGGTTTCACTTACGGGGTTTGAAAATCCCTCTGTGTTGCATGCCTAAGAGAGTTGCCTGTGCGTCGTCTACCTGGAGAAAGCTTATGACTTTTCTCCCTTTCAAGTAGTTGAAGGCCTTCAGGGTTTCCAGCATTCCGGGTGGCATTCTCTGCTGCGCGGCTGAGAATTCGGCTTTATGGACGGACTCGCTAAAGGAGAAGAGAAACCGCGTTTCTCTCCTTTTGAACACGAATGAGGCAGAGCCGACGTTTTCCGGACTGTAGGCTGTGTTAGCAGCCAGTGAAGGTTCCCAATTCAGCCCAGGAAAGAGAAAAGAAAATACAGCGTTCCCCTTCAAGCTGCTTATCTGAATCTACTGAAGGTTTCAGTTTTGTTGGAGAAAACTGCCTGCACAACACCAGGTACGTTCTCCAGCATTCTCTCCATCGGAGAAGACTGGAGAGTGCCTGCCTTGCAGGTGTTTCAATACCCTGGTTTTCAAAGGGAACTTTGCAGAAGCGGGAGTGAAAGTAATCTTGGCATTCAAAGCCAAACAGGCAGATCGTTTGCCTTCAGCTAGAGGACGGCAGAAGCGGTTCAGTTTTGCTGAGGAAACCTTGTGTGCTTACCACGAGCATATAGCTTGTTCTCTGCCAGAAAGAGAATGTAAGAGCGGATTGCTCTCAGGATCAGGATGACCTGAGAAGGATTCACTGAGTGTGTCTGAAAATCCCTTTGTGTGCCATGCCTAAGAAAGTTGCCTGTGCATTGTCTTCCTGGATCAAGTGTATGACTTTTATCCCTCTCAAGTAATTGAAACCATTCAGGGTTTCCAGCATTCCGGGAGGCTTTCGGTGCTGCGCGGCTGAGAATACCGCTTTCCAGACCATATCGCCAATGAGAAGAGAAACGGTGTTTCTCCCGTTCGGGAACAAGAATGAGGCAGAGTTTCCGTTTTCCTGAGGAAAGGCTATGTTAGCAGCAAGTCTAAGTTCACCAAAGCACTGCATGAAAGAGAAAGCAACGTACAGCATTCTCCTTGAAGCTGCTTAACTGAATCTACTGAAGTTTTCAGTGTTGTTAGAAGAAAGAGTCCGCCCATCAAAAGCTGTTGTCTCAGTGGGAGAAGACTGGTGAGTGCCTGCCTCGCATGTGTTTGAATCCCCTGATCTTCAAAGGGAACTTTGCACAAAAGGGAATGAAGGTACACTTGGCATTCAAAGCCAGACAGGCAGATCGTTTGCCTTCAAGTGGAGTAGGGCAGAAGAAGTTCAGTTTTGCCGCCTAAAGCTTGTGTGCTTAACACGAGCATGTATCTTCTTCGTGGCGGAAAGAGAAAGCAAGAGCTAGTTGCTCTCAGTCTGGGGAGAAAGGGAGAAGGATTCACTTACTGTGTTTGAAAATCCCTCTGTGTGACATGCCTGCGAATGTTGCCTGTGCATTGTCTACCTGGAGAAAGCGGATGACTTTTCTCCCTTTCACGTAGTTGAAGGCGTTCAGAGTTTCCAACGTTCCAACGGGAGGCTTTCTGTGCAGGGCGCCTGAGACAACCGCTTCACAGACGGTATCGCTAATGGAGAAGGGAAAGTGCGTTTCTCCCGTTCTGGAACACGGACGAGGCAGAGCCGCCGTTTTCCTGAGTAAAGGCTATGTTAGCAGCCAGTGTAGGTTCCCAGTTCAGCCTCTGAAAGAGAAAGCCAAATACAGCGTCCTCCTCCAAGCTGTTTAACTCAATCTACTGAAGTTTTCACTTTAGTTAGAAGAAGCTGTCCACCCACCACAGGCTGCTTTCTCAAATGTTCTCCCAGTGGCAGAAGACTGGAGAGCGCCTTCCTTGCAAGTATTTCAATCCCCTGGTTTGCAATGGGAACTTTACATAGCAGGGAATGAGCTAGAGGACAGCACAACAGGTAGAGTTTTGGTGAGTAAACCTTGTGTGCTTAACGCGAGCATGTAGCTTCTTCGTGGCAGAAAGAGACAGCAAGAGCTACTTGCTCTCAGACTGGGGATGAAGAGAGAAGGACTCACTTACTGTATCTGATCATCTCTCTGTGTTACACGCCTAAGACAGTTGCCTGTGCATTGGCTACCTGGATACAGCGTCTGACTTTTCTGCCTTTCAAGTAGTTGAAGGCGTTCAGCTTTTACAGCATTCCGGGAGGCATTCTGTGCTGCATGGCTGAGAATACCACTTAACAGACACTATCGCTAAAGGAGAAGCCCGACCGGGTTTCTCCCGTTCTGGAACATGAAGAGGCACAGGCGTGGTTTTCCTGAGCAGAGGCTATGCTAGCAGCAAGTCTAAGTTCCCCAAAGCAATGCATGAAAGAGAAAGCCAACTACAGCATTCTCCTTCAAGCTGCTTAAATGAATCTAGTGAAGTTTTCAGTTTCGTCCGAAGAAACAGTCTGCCCACGAACAGCTGCTCTCGAAAACTTTGTCTCAGTGGGAGAAGACTGCAGACTGCCTGTCTTGCAAGCATTTGAATCCCCCTGTTTTCAAAGGTGACTTTGCAATTCAGGGAATGAAGGGACCGTTGGCATTCACAGCCAAACAGGCAGATTGCTTCCCTTCAGACAGAAGATGGCAGAGGAGGTTCAGTTTTGCTGACTAGACCTTGGGTGCTTAACAGGAGCATGTAGCTTTTTCCCTGCCAGAAAGAGAAAGGAAGACCCAACTGCTCTCAGTCTGGGGACGATGGGAGAAGCATTCACTTACTGGGTTTGAAAATCCCTCTGTGTTACATGCCTAAGGAAGTTGCCTGTGCACTGTCTACCTGGATAAAGCATATGACTTTTCTCCCTTTCAAGTAGTTGAAGGCGTTCAGAGTTTACAGCGTTCCGGGGGGCATTCTGTGCTGCACGGCTGAGAATACCGCTTAACAGACGGTATCGCTGAAGGAGAAGAGAAAGCGCGTTTCTCCCGTTCTGGAACACGAATGAAGCAGAGCTGCTGTTTTCCTGAGTAAAGGCTATGTCAGCAAGCAGTGTAGGTTCCCAATTCAGCCCATGGAAGAGAAAGCCACATACAGCGTTCCCCTTCATCCTGTTTAACTGAATCTACTGAAGTTTTCAGGTTTGTTAGAAGAAACAGTCTACCCCCCAAAGCTGCTTTCCCAAGTGTACTCTCAGGGGGAGAAGACTGGAGAGTTCCTGCCTTGCAAGCATTTGAATCCCCTGGTTTTCAAAGGGAGCTTTGCAGAAGAGGGAATGAAGAGAGTTTTGGCTTTCAAATCAGAACAGGTAGATTGTTTGCCTTCAGCCAGAGGATGGCAGAAGTGGTTCAGTTTTGCTGACTCAAGCTTGTGTGCTTAACGCGAGCATGTAGCGTCTGCCCGGCCAGAAAGAGAAAGGAAAGAGCCATTTGCTCTCAGTCTGGGGACGAAGCGAGAAGGTTTCACTTACGGGGTTTGAAAATCCCTCTGTGTTGCATGCCTAAGAGAGTTGCCTGTGCGTCGTCTACCTGGAGAAAGCTTATGACTTTTCTCCCTTTCAAGTAGTTGAAGGCCTTCAGGGTTTCCAGCATTCCGGGTGGCATTCTCTGCTGCGCGGCTGAGAATTCGGCTTTATGGACGGACTCGCTAAAGGAGAAGAGAAACCGCGTTTCTCTCCTTTTGAACACGAATGAGGCAGAGCCGACGTTTTCCGGACTGTAGGCTGTGTTAGCAGCCAGTGAAGGTTCCCAATTCAGCCCAGGAAAGAGAAAAGAAAATACAGCGTTCCCCTTCAAGCTGCTTATCTGAATCTACTGAAGGTTTCAGTTTTGTTGGAGAAAACTGCCTGCACAACACCAGGTACGTTCTCCAGCATTCTCTCCATCGGAGAAGACTGGAGAGTGCCTGCCTTGCAGGTGTTTCAATACCCTGGTTTTCAAAGGGAACTTTGCAGAAGCGGGAGTGAAAGTAATCTTGGCATTCAAAGCCAAACAGGCAGATCGTTTGCCTTCAGCTAGAGGACGGCAGAAGCGGTTCAGTTTTGCTGAGGAAACCTTGTGTGCTTACCACGAGCATATAGCTTGTTCTCTGCCAGAAAGAGAATGTAAGAGCGGATTGCTCTCAGGATCAGGATGACCTGAGAAGGATTCACTGAGTGTGTCTGAAAATCCCTTTGTGTGCCATGCCTAAGAAAGTTGCCTGTGCATTGTCTTCCTGGATCAAGTGTATGACTTTTATCCCTCTCAAGTAATTGAAACCATTCAGGGTTTCCAGCATTCCGGGAGGCTTTCGGTGCTGCGCGGCTGAGAATACCGCTTTCCAGACCATATCGCCAATGAGAAGAGAAACGGTGTTTCTCCCGTTCGGGAACAAGAATGAGGCAGAGTTTCCGTTTTCCTGAGGAAAGGCTATGTTAGCAGCAAGTCTAAGTTCACCAAAGCACTGCATGAAAGAGAAAGCAACGTACAGCATTCTCCTTGAAGCTGCTTAACTGAATCTACTGAAGTTTTCAGTGTTGTTAGAAGAAAGAGTCCGCCCATCAAAAGCTGTTGTCTCAGTGGGAGAAGACTGGTGAGTGCCTGCCTCGCATGTGTTTGAATCCCCTGATCTTCAAAGGGAACTTTGCACAAAAGGGAATGAAGGTACACTTGGCATTCAAAGCCAGACAGGCAGATCGTTTGCCTTCAAGTGGAGTAGGGCAGAAGAAGTTCAGTTTTGCCGCCTAAAGCTTGTGTGCTTAACACGAGCATGTATCTTCTTCGTGGCGGAAAGAGAAAGCAAGAGCTAGTTGCTCTCAGTCTGGGGAGAAAGGGAGAAGGATTCACTTACTGTGTTTGAAAATCCCTCTGTGTGACATGCCTGCGAATGTTGCCTGTGCATTGTCTACCTGGAGAAAGCGGATGACTTTTCTCCCTTTCACGTAGTTGAAGGCGTTCAGAGTTTCCAACGTTCCAACGGGAGGCTTTCTGTGCAGGGCGCCTGAGACAACCGCTTCACAGACGGTATCGCTAATGGAGAAGGGAAAGTGCGTTTCTCCCGTTCTGGAACACGGACGAGGCAGAGCCGCCGTTTTCCTGAGTAAAGGCTATGTTAGCAGCCAGTGTAGGTTCCCAGTTCAGCCTCTGAAAGAGAAAGCCAAATACAGCGTCCTCCTCCAAGCTGTTTAACTCAATCTACTGAAGTTTTCACTTTAGTTAGAAGAAGCTGTCCACCCACCACAGGCTGCTTTCTCAAATGTTCTCCCAGTGGCAGAAGACTGGAGAGCGCCTTCCTTGCAAGTATTTCAATCCCCTGGTTTGCAATGGGAACTTTACATAGCAGGGAATGAGCTAGAGGACAGCACAACAGGTAGAGTTTTGGTGAGTAAACCTTGTGTGCTTAACGCGAGCATGTAGCTTCTTCGTGGCAGAAAGAGACAGCAAGAGCTACTTGCTCTCAGACTGGGGATGAAGAGAGAAGGACTCACTTACTGTATCTGATCATCTCTCTGTGTTACACGCCTAAGACAGTTGCCTGTGCATTGGCTACCTGGATACAGCGTCTGACTTTTCTGCCTTTCAAGTAGTTGAAGGCGTTCAGCTTTTACAGCATTCCGGGAGGCATTCTGTGCTGCATGGCTGAGAATACCACTTAACAGACACTATCGCTAAAGGAGAAGCCCGACCGGGTTTCTCCCGTTCTGGAACATGAAGAGGCACAGGCGTGGTTTTCCTGAGCAGAGGCTATGCTAGCAGCAAGTCTAAGTTCCCCAAAGCAATGCATGAAAGAGAAAGCCAACTACAGCATTCTCCTTCAAGCTGCTTAAATGAATCTAGTGAAGTTTTCAGTTTCGTCCGAAGAAACAGTCTGCCCACGAACAGCTGCTCTCGAAAACTTTGTCTCAGTGGGAGAAGACTGCAGACTGCCTGTCTTGCAAGCATTTGAATCCCCCTGTTTTCAAAGGTGACTTTGCAATTCAGGGAATGAAGGGACCGTTGGCATTCACAGCCAAACAGGCAGATTGCTTCCCTTCAGACAGAAGATGGCAGAGGAGGTTCAGTTTTGCTGACTAGACCTTGGGTGCTTAACAGGAGCATGTAGCTTTTTCCCTGCCAGAAAGAGAAAGGAAGACCCAACTGCTCTCAGTCTGGGGACGATGGGAGAAGCATTCACTTACTGGGTTTGAAAATCCCTCTGTGTTACATGCCTAAGGAAGTTGCCTGTGCACTGTCTACCTGGATAAAGCATATGACTTTTCTCCCTTTCAAGTAGTTGAAGGCGTTCAGAGTTTACAGCGTTCCGGGGGGCATTCTGTGCTGCACGGCTGAGAATACCGCTTAACAGACGGTATCGCTGAAGGAGAAGAGAAAGCGCGTTTCTCCCGTTCTGGAACACGAATGAAGCAGAGCTGCTGTTTTCCTGAGTAAAGGCTATGTCAGCAAGCAGTGTAGGTTCCCAATTCAGCCCATGGAAGAGAAAGCCACATACAGCGTTCCCCTTCATCCTGTTTAACTGAATCTACTGAAGTTTTCAGGTTTGTTAGAAGAAACAGTCTACCCCCCAAAGCTGCTTTCCCAAGTGTACTCTCAGGGGGAGAAGACTGGAGAGTTCCTGCCTTGCAAGCATTTGAATCCCCTGGTTTTCAAAGGGAGCTTTGCAGAAGAGGGAATGAAGAGAGTTTTGGCTTTCAAATCAGAACAGGTAGATTGTTTGCCTTCAGCCAGAGGATGGCAGAAGTGGTTCAGTTTTGCTGACTCAAGCTTGTGTGCTTAACGCGAGCATGTAGCGTCTGCCCGGCCAGAAAGAGAAAGGAAAGAGCCATTTGCTCTCAGTCTGGGGACGAAGCGAGAAGGTTTCACTTACGGGGTTTGAAAATCCCTCTGTGTTGCATGCCTAAGAGAGTTGCCTGTGCGTCGTCTACCTGGAGAAAGCTTATGACTTTTCTCCCTTTCAAGTAGTTGAAGGCCTTCAGGGTTTCCAGCATTCCGGGTGGCATTCTCTGCTGCGCGGCTGAGAATTCGGCTTTATGGACGGACTCGCTAAAGGAGAAGAGCAACCGCGTTTCTCTCCTTTTGAACACGAATGAGGCAGAGCCGACGTTTTCCGGACTGTAGGCTGTGTTAGCAGCCAGTGTAGGTTCCCAATTCAGCCCAGGAAAGAGAAAAGAAAATACAGCGTTCCCCTTCAAGCTGCTTATCTGAATCTACTGAAGGTTTCAGGTTTGTTGGAGAAAACTGCCTGCACAACACCAGGTACGTTATCCAGCATTCTCTCCATCGGAGAAGACTGGAGAGTGCCTGCCTTGCAGGTGTTTCAATGCCCTGGTTTTCAAAGGGAACTTTGCAGAAGCGGGAGTGAAAGTAATCTTGGCATTCAAAGCCAAACAGGCAGATCGTTTGCCTTCAGCTAGAGGACGGCAGAAGCGGTTCAGTTTTGCTGAGGAAACCTTGTGTGCTTAACCCGAGCATGTACCTCTGCCAGAAAGAGAATGTAAGAGCGGATTGCTCTCAGGATCAGAATGACCTGAGAAGGATTCACTGAGTGTGTCTGAAAATCCCTTTGTGTGCCATGCCTAAGAAAGTTGCCTGTGCATTGTCTTCCTGGATAAAGTGTATGACGTATCCCTCTCAAGCAGTTGAAATCATTCAGGGTTTCCAGCATTCCGGGAGTCTTTCGGTGCTGCGCGGCTGAGAATACCGCTCTCCAGACCATATCGCCAATGAGAAGAGAAACCGTGTTTCTCCCGTTCGGGAACAAGAATGAGGCAGAGTTGCCGTTTTCCTGAGTAAAGGCTATGTTAGCAGCAAGTCTAAGTTCACCAAAGCACTGCATGAAAGAGAAAGCAACATACAGCATTCTCCTTGAAGCTGCTTAACAGAATCTACTGAAGTTTTCAGTGTTGTTAGAAGAGAGAGTCCGCCCATCAAAAGCTGTTGTCTCAGTGGGAGAAGACTGGTGAGTGCCTGCCTTGCATGTGTTTGAATCCCCTGATTTTCAAAGGGAACTTTGCATAAAAGGGAATGAAGGTACACTTGGCATTCAAAGCCAAACAGGCAGATCGTTTGTCTTCAAGTGGAGTAGGGCAGAAGAAGTTCAGTTTTGCCGCCTAAAGCTTGTGTGCTTAACACGAGCATGTATCTTCTTCGTGGCGGAAAGAGAAAGCAAGAGCTAGTTGCTCTCAGTCTGGGGAGAAAGGGAGAAGGATTCACTTACTGTGTTTGAAAATCCCTCTGTGTGACATGCCTGCGAATGTTGCCTGTGCATTGTCTACCTGGAGAAAGCGGATGACTTTTCTCCCTTTCACGTAGTTGAAGGCGTTCAGAGTTTCCAACGTTCCAACGGGAGGCTTTCTGTGCAGGGCGCCTGAGACAACCGCTTCACAGACGGTATCGCTAATGGAGAAGGGAAAGTGCGTTTCTCCCGTTCTGGAACACGGACGAGGCAGAGCCGCCGTTTTCCTGAGTAAAGGCTATGTTAGCAGCCAGTGTAGGTTCCCAGTTCAGCCTCTGAAAGAGAAAGCCAAATACAGCGTCCTCCTCCAAGCTGTTTAACTCAATCTACTGAAGTTTTCACTTTAGTTAGAAGAAGCTGTCCACCCACCACAGGCTGCTTTCTCAAATGTTCTCCCAGTGGCAGAAGACTGGAGAGCGCCTTCCTTGCAAGTATTTCAATCCCCTGGTTTGCAATGGGAACTTTACATAGCAGGGAATGAGCTAGAGGACAGCACAACAGGTAGAGTTTTGGTGAGTAAACCTTGTGTGCTTAACGCGAGCATGTAGCTTCTTCGTGGCAGAAAGAGACAGCAAGAGCTACTTGCTCTCAGACTGGGGATGAAGAGAGAAGGACTCACTTACTGTATCTGATCATCTCTCTGTGTTACACGCCTAAGACAGTTGCCTGTGCATTGGCTACCTGGATACAGCGTCTGACTTTTCTGCCTTTCAAGTAGTTGAAGGCGTTCAGCTTTTACAGCATTCCGGGAGGCATTCTGTGCTGCATGGCTGAGAATACCACTTAACAGACACTATCGCTAAAGGAGAAGCCCGACCGGGTTTCTCCCGTTCTGGAACATGAAGAGGCACAGGCGTGGTTTTCCTGAGCAGAGGCTATGCTAGCAGCAAGTCTAAGTTCCCCAAAGCAATGCATGAAAGAGAAAGCCAACTACAGCATTCTCCTTCAAGCTGCTTAAATGAATCTAGTGAAGTTTTCAGTTTCGTCCGAAGAAACAGTCTGCCCACGAACAGCTGCTCTCGAAAACTTTGTCTCAGTGGGAGAAGACTGCAGACTGCCTGTCTTGCAAGCATTTGAATCCCCCTGTTTTCAAAGGTGACTTTGCAATTCAGGGAATGAAGGGACCGTTGGCATTCACAGCCAAACAGGCAGATTGCTTCCCTTCAGACAGAAGATGGCAGAGGAGGTTCAGTTTTGCTGACTAGACCTTGGGTGCTTAACAGGAGCATGTAGCTTTTTCCCTGCCAGAAAGAGAAAGGAAGACCCAACTGCTCTCAGTCTGGGGACGATGGGAGAAGCATTCACTTACTGGGTTTGAAAATCCCTCTGTGTTACATGCCTAAGGAAGTTGCCTGTGCACTGTCTACCTGGATAAAGCATATGACTTTTCTCCCTTTCAAGTAGTTGAAGGCGTTCAGAGTTTACAGCGTTCCGGGGGGCATTCTGTGCTGCACGGCTGAGAATACCGCTTAACAGACGGTATCGCTGAAGGAGAAGAGAAAGCGCGTTTCTCCCGTTCTGGAACACGAATGAAGCAGAGCTGCTGTTTTCCTGAGTAAAGGCTATGTCAGCAAGCAGTGTAGGTTCCCAATTCAGCCCATGGAAGAGAAAGCCACATACAGCGTTCCCCTTCATCCTGTTTAACTGAATCTACTGAAGTTTTCAGGTTTGTTAGAAGAAACAGTCTACCCCCCAAAGCTGCTTTCCCAAGTGTACTCTCAGGGGGAGAAGACTGGAGAGTTCCTGCCTTGCAAGCATTTGAATCCCCTGGTTTTCAAAGGGAGCTTTGCAGAAGAGGGAATGAAGAGAGTTTTGGCTTTCAAATCAGAACAGGTAGATTGTTTGCCTTCAGCCAGAGGATGGCAGAAGTGGTTCAGTTTTGCTGACTCAAGCTTGTGTGCTTAACGCGAGCATGTAGCGTCTGCCCGGCCAGAAAGAGAAAGGAAAGAGCCATTTGCTCTCAGTCTGGGGACGAAGCGAGAAGGTTTCACTTACGGGGTTTGAAAATCCCTCTGTGTTGCATGCCTAAGAGAGTTGCCTGTGCGTCGTCTACCTGGAGAAAGCTTATGACTTTTCTCCCTTTCAAGTAGTTGAAGGCCTTCAGGGTTTCCAGCATTCCGGGTGGCATTCTCTGCTGCGCGGCTGAGAATTCGGCTTTATGGACGGACTCGCTAAAGGAGAAGAGAAACCGCGTTTCTCTCCTTTTGAACACGAATGAGGCAGAGCCGACGTTTTCCGGACTGTAGGCTGTGTTAGCAGCCAGTGAAGGTTCCCAATTCAGCCCAGGAAAGAGAAAAGAAAATACAGCGTTCCCCTTCAAGCTGCTTATCTGAATCTACTGAAGGTTTCAGTTTTGTTGGAGAAAACTGCCTGCACAACACCAGGTACGTTCTCCAGCATTCTCTCCATCGGAGAAGACTGGAGAGTGCCTGCCTTGCAGGTGTTTCAATACCCTGGTTTTCAAAGGGAACTTTGCAGAAGCGGGAGTGAAAGTAATCTTGGCATTCAAAGCCAAACAGGCAGATCGTTTGCCTTCAGCTAGAGGACGGCAGAAGCGGTTCAGTTTTGCTGAGGAAACCTTGTGTGCTTACCACGAGCATATAGCTTGTTCTCTGCCAGAAAGAGAATGTAAGAGCGGATTGCTCTCAGGATCAGGATGACCTGAGAAGGATTCACTGAGTGTGTCTGAAAATCCCTTTGTGTGCCATGCCTAAGAAAGTTGCCTGTGCATTGTCTTCCTGGATCAAGTGTATGACTTTTATCCCTCTCAAGTAATTGAAACCATTCAGGGTTTCCAGCATTCCGGGAGGCTTTCGGTGCTGCGCGGCTGAGAATACCGCTTTCCAGACCATATCGCCAATGAGAAGAGAAACGGTGTTTCTCCCGTTCGGGAACAAGAATGAGGCAGAGTTTCCGTTTTCCTGAGGAAAGGCTATGTTAGCAGCAAGTCTAAGTTCACCAAAGCACTGCATGAAAGAGAAAGCAACGTACAGCATTCTCCTTGAAGCTGCTTAACTGAATCTACTGAAGTTTTCAGTGTTGTTAGAAGAAAGAGTCCGCCCATCAAAAGCTGTTGTCTCAGTGGGAGAAGACTGGTGAGTGCCTGCCTCGCATGTGTTTGAATCCCCTGATCTTCAAAGGGAACTTTGCACAAAAGGGAATGAAGGTACACTTGGCATTCAAAGCCAGACAGGCAGATCGTTTGCCTTCAAGTGGAGTAGGGCAGAAGAAGTTCAGTTTTGCCGCCTAAAGCTTGTGTGCTTAACACGAGCATGTATCTTCTTCGTGGCGGAAAGAGAAAGCAAGAGCTAGTTGCTCTCAGTCTGGGGAGAAAGGGAGAAGGATTCACTTACTGTGTTTGAAAATCCCTCTGTGTGACATGCCTGCGAATGTTGCCTGTGCATTGTCTACCTGGAGAAAGCGGATGACTTTTCTCCCTTTCACGTAGTTGAAGGCGTTCAGAGTTTCCAACGTTCCAACGGGAGGCTTTCTGTGCAGGGCGCCTGAGACAACCGCTTCACAGACGGTATCGCTAATGGAGAAGGGAAAGTGCGTTTCTCCCGTTCTGGAACACGGACGAGGCAGAGCCGCCGTTTTCCTGAGTAAAGGCTATGTTAGCAGCCAGTGTAGGTTCCCAGTTCAGCCTCTGAAAGAGAAAGCCAAATACAGCGTCCTCCTCCAAGCTGTTTAACTCAATCTACTGAAGTTTTCACTTTAGTTAGAAGAAGCTGTCCACCCACCACAGGCTGCTTTCTCAAATGTTCTCCCAGTGGCAGAAGACTGGAGAGCGCCTTCCTTGCAAGTATTTCAATCCCCTGGTTTGCAATGGGAACTTTACATAGCAGGGAATGAGCTAGAGGACAGCACAACAGGTAGAGTTTTGGTGAGTAAACCTTGTGTGCTTAACGCGAGCATGTAGCTTCTTCGTGGCAGAAAGAGACAGCAAGAGCTACTTGCTCTCAGACTGGGGATGAAGAGAGAAGGACTCACTTACTGTATCTGATCATCTCTCTGTGTTACACGCCTAAGACAGTTGCCTGTGCATTGGCTACCTGGATACAGCGTCTGACTTTTCTGCCTTTCAAGTAGTTGAAGGCGTTCAGCTTTTACAGCATTCCGGGAGGCATTCTGTGCTGCATGGCTGAGAATACCACTTAACAGACACTATCGCTAAAGGAGAAGCCCGACCGGGTTTCTCCCGTTCTGGAACATGAAGAGGCACAGGCGTGGTTTTCCTGAGCAGAGGCTATGCTAGCAGCAAGTCTAAGTTCCCCAAAGCAATGCATGAAAGAGAAAGCCAACTACAGCATTCTCCTTCAAGCTGCTTAAATGAATCTAGTGAAGTTTTCAGTTTCGTCCGAAGAAACAGTCTGCCCACGAACAGCTGCTCTCGAAAACTTTGTCTCAGTGGGAGAAGACTGCAGACTGCCTGTCTTGCAAGCATTTGAATCCCCCTGTTTTCAAAGGTGACTTTGCAATTCAGGGAATGAAGGGACCGTTGGCATTCACAGCCAAACAGGCAGATTGCTTCCCTTCAGACAGAAGATGGCAGAGGAGGTTCAGTTTTGCTGACTAGACCTTGGGTGCTTAACAGGAGCATGTAGCTTTTTCCCTGCCAGAAAGAGAAAGGAAGACCCAACTGCTCTCAGTCTGGGGACGATGGGAGAAGCATTCACTTACTGGGTTTGAAAATCCCTCTGTGTTACATGCCTAAGGAAGTTGCCTGTGCACTGTCTACCTGGATAAAGCATATGACTTTTCTCCCTTTCAAGTAGTTGAAGGCGTTCAGAGTTTACAGCGTTCCGGGGGGCATTCTGTGCTGCACGGCTGAGAATACCGCTTAACAGACGGTATCGCTGAAGGAGAAGAGAAAGCGCGTTTCTCCCGTTCTGGAACACGAATGAAGCAGAGCTGCTGTTTTCCTGAGTAAAGGCTATGTCAGCAAGCAGTGTAGGTTCCCAATTCAGCCCATGGAAGAGAAAGCCACATACAGCGTTCCCCTTCATCCTGTTTAACTGAATCTACTGAAGTTTTCAGGTTTGTTAGAAGAAACAGTCTACCCCCCAAAGCTGCTTTCCCAAGTGTACTCTCAGGGGGAGAAGACTGGAGAGTTCCTGCCTTGCAAGCATTTGAATCCCCTGGTTTTCAAAGGGAGCTTTGCAGAAGAGGGAATGAAGAGAGTTTTGGCTTTCAAATCAGAACAGGTAGATTGTTTGCCTTCAGCCAGAGGATGGCAGAAGTGGTTCAGTTTTGCTGACTCAAGCTTGTGTGCTTAACGCGAGCATGTAGCGTCTGCCCGGCCAGAAAGAGAAAGGAAAGAGCCATTTGCTCTCAGTCTGGGGACGAAGCGAGAAGGTTTCACTTACGGGGTTTGAAAATCCCTCTGTGTTGCATGCCTAAGAGAGTTGCCTGTGCGTCGTCTACCTGGAGAAAGCTTATGACTTTTCTCCCTTTCAAGTAGTTGAAGGCCTTCAGGGTTTCCAGCATTCCGGGTGGCATTCTCTGCTGCGCGGCTGAGAATTCGGCTTTATGGACGGACTCGCTAAAGGAGAAGAGCAACCGCGTTTCTCTCCTTTTGAACACGAATGAGGCAGAGCCGACGTTTTCCGGACTGTAGGCTGTGTTAGCAGCCAGTGTAGGTTCCCAATTCAGCCCAGGAAAGAGAAAAGAAAATACAGCGTTCCCCTTCAAGCTGCTTATCTGAATCTACTGAAGGTTTCAGGTTTGTTGGAGAAAACTGCCTGCACAACACCAGGTACGTTATCCAGCATTCTCTCCATCGGAGAAGACTGGAGAGTGCCTGCCTTGCAGGTGTTTCAATGCCCTGGTTTTCAAAGGGAACTTTGCAGAAGCGGGAGTGAAAGTAATCTTGGCATTCAAAGCCAAACAGGCAGATCGTTTGCCTTCAGCTAGAGGACGGCAGAAGCGGTTCAGTTTTGCTGAGGAAACCTTGTGTGCTTAACCCGAGCATGTACCTCTGCCAGAAAGAGAATGTAAGAGCGGATTGCTCTCAGGATCAGAATGACCTGAGAAGGATTCACTGAGTGTGTCTGAAAATCCCTTTGTGTGCCATGCCTAAGAAAGTTGCCTGTGCATTGTCTTCCTGGATAAAGTGTATGACGTATCCCTCTCAAGCAGTTGAAATCATTCAGGGTTTCCAGCATTCCGGGAGTCTTTCGGTGCTGCGCGGCTGAGAATACCGCTCTCCAGACCATATCGCCAATGAGAAGAGAAACCGTGTTTCTCCCGTTCGGGAACAAGAATGAGGCAGAGTTGCCGTTTTCCTGAGTAAAGGCTATGTTAGCAGCAAGTCTAAGTTCACCAAAGCACTGCATGAAAGAGAAAGCAACATACAGCATTCTCCTTGAAGCTGCTTAACAGAATCTACTGAAGTTTTCAGTGTTGTTAGAAGAGAGAGTCCGCCCATCAAAAGCTGTTGTCTCAGTGGGAGAAGACTGGTGAGTGCCTGCCTTGCATGTGTTTGAATCCCCTGATTTTCAAAGGGAACTTTGCATAAAAGGGAATGAAGGTACACTTGGCATTCAAAGCCAAACAGGCAGATCGTTTGTCTTCAAGTGGAGTAGGGCAGAAGAAGTTCAGTTTTGCCGCCTAAAGCTTGTGTGCTTAACACGAGCATGTATCTTCTTCGTGGCGGAAAGAGAAAGCAAGAGCTAGTTGCTCTCAGTCTGGGGAGAAAGGGAGAAGGATTCACTTACTGTGTTTGAAAATCCCTCTGTGTGACATGCCTGCGAATGTTGCCTGTGCATTGTCTACCTGGAGAAAGCGGATGACTTTTCTCCCTTTCACGTAGTTGAAGGCGTTCAGAGTTTCCAACGTTCCAACGGGAGGCTTTCTGTGCAGGGCGCCTGAGACAACCGCTTCACAGACGGTATCGCTAATGGAGAAGGGAAAGTGCGTTTCTCCCGTTCTGGAACACGGACGAGGCAGAGCTGCCGTTTTCCTGAGTAAAGGCTATGTTAGCAGCCAGTGTAGGTTCCCAGTTCAGCCTCTGAAAGAGAAAGCCAAATACAGCGTCCTCCTCCAAGCTGTTTAACTCAATCTACTGAAGTTTTCACTTTAGTTAGAAGAAGCTGTCCACCCACCACAGGCTGCTTTCTCAAATGTTCTCCCAGTGGCAGAAGACTGGAGAGCGCCTTCCTTGCAAGTATTTCAATCCCCTGGTTTGCAATGGGAACTTTACATAGCAGGGAATGAGCTAGAGGACAGCACAACAGGTAGAGTTTTGGTGAGTAAACCTTGTGTGCTTAACGCGAGCATGTAGCTTCTTCGTGGCAGAAAGAGACAGCAAGAGCTACTTGCTCTCAGACTGGGGATGAAGAGAGAAGGACTCACTTACTGTATCTGATCATCTCTCTGTGTTACACGCCTAAGACAGTTGCCTGTGCATTGGCTACCTGGATACAGCGTCTGACTTTTCTGCCTTTCAAGTAGTTGAAGGCGTTCAGCTTTTACAGCATTCCGGGAGGCATTCTGTGCTGCATGGCTGAGAATACCACTTAACAGACACTATCGCTAAAGGAGAAGCCCGACCGGGTTTCTCCCGTTCTGGAACATGAAGAGGCACAGGCGTGGTTTTCCTGAGCAGAGGCTATGCTAGCAGCAAGTCTAAGTTCCCCAAAGCAATGCATGAAAGAGAAAGCCAACTACAGCATTCTCCTTCAAGCTGCTTAAATGAATCTAGTGAAGTTTTCAGTTTCGTCCGAAGAAACAGTCTGCCCACGAACAGCTGCTCTCGAAAACTTTGTCTCAGTGGGAGAAGACTGCAGACTGCCTGTCTTGCAAGCATTTGAATCCCCCTGTTTTCAAAGGTGACTTTGCAATTCAGGGAATGAAGGGACCGTTGGCATTCACAGCCAAACAGGCAGATTGCTTCCCTTCAGACAGAAGATGGCAGAGGAGGTTCAGTTTTGCTGACTAGACCTTGGGTGCTTAACAGGAGCATGTAGCTTTTTCCCTGCCAGAAAGAGAAAGGAAGACCCAACTGCTCTCAGTCTGGGGACGATGGGAGAAGCATTCACTTACTGGGTTTGAAAATCCCTCTGTGTTACATGCCTAAGGAAGTTGCCTGTGCACTGTCTACCTGGATAAAGCATATGACTTTTCTCCCTTTCAAGTAGTTGAAGGCGTTCAGAGTTTACAGCGTTCCGGGGGGCATTCTGTGCTGCACGGCTGAGAATACCGCTTAACAGACGGTATCGCTGAAGGAGAAGAGAAAGCGCGTTTCTCCCGTTCTGGAACACGAATGAAGCAGAGCTGCTGTTTTCCTGAGTAAAGGCTATGTCAGCAAGCAGTGTAGGTTCCCAATTCAGCCCATGGAAGAGAAAGCCACATACAGCGTTCCCCTTCATCCTGTTTAACTGAATCTACTGAAGTTTTCAGGTTTGTTAGAAGAAACAGTCTACCCCCCAAAGCTGCTTTCCCAAGTGTACTCTCAGGGGGAGAAGACTGGAGAGTTCCTGCCTTGCAAGCATTTGAATCCCCTGGTTTTCAAAGGGAGCTTTGCAGAAGAGGGAATGAAGAGAGTTTTGGCTTTCAAATCAGAACAGGTAGATTGTTTGCCTTCAGCCAGAGGATGGCAGAAGTGGTTCAGTTTTGCTGACTCAAGCTTGTGTGCTTAACGCGAGCATGTAGCGTCTGCCCGGCCAGAAAGAGAAAGGAAAGAGCCATTTGCTCTCAGTCTGGGGACGAAGCGAGAAGGTTTCACTTACGGGGTTTGAAAATCCCTCTGTGTTGCATGCCTAAGAGAGTTGCCTGTGCGTCGTCTACCTGGAGAAAGCTTATGACTTTTCTCCCTTTCAAGTAGTTGAAGGCCTTCAGGGTTTCCAGCATTCCGGGTGGCATTCTCTGCTGCGCGGCTGAGAATTCGGCTTTATGGACGGACTCGCTAAAGGAGAAGAGAAACCGCGTTTCTCTCCTTTTGAACACGAATGAGGCAGAGCCGACGTTTTCCGGACTGTAGGCTGTGTTAGCAGCCAGTGAAGGTTCCCAATTCAGCCCAGGAAAGAGAAAAGAAAATACAGCGTTCCCCTTCAAGCTGCTTATCTGAATCTACTGAAGGTTTCAGTTTTGTTGGAGAAAACTGCCTGCACAACACCAGGTACGTTCTCCAGCATTCTCTCCATCGGAGAAGACTGGAGAGTGCCTGCCTTGCAGGTGTTTCAATACCCTGGTTTTCAAAGGGAACTTTGCAGAAGCGGGAGTGAAAGTAATCTTGGCATTCAAAGCCAAACAGGCAGATCGTTTGCCTTCAGCTAGAGGACGGCAGAAGCGGTTCAGTTTTGCTGAGGAAACCTTGTGTGCTTACCACGAGCATATAGCTTGTTCTCTGCCAGAAAGAGAATGTAAGAGCGGATTGCTCTCAGGATCAGGATGACCTGAGAAGGATTCACTGAGTGTGTCTGAAAATCCCTTTGTGTGCCATGCCTAAGAAAGTTGCCTGTGCATTGTCTTCCTGGATCAAGTGTATGACTTTTATCCCTCTCAAGTAATTGAAACCATTCAGGGTTTCCAGCATTCCGGGAGGCTTTCGGTGCTGCGCGGCTGAGAATACCGCTTTCCAGACCATATCGCCAATGAGAAGAGAAACGGTGTTTCTCCCGTTCGGGAACAAGAATGAGGCAGAGTTTCCGTTTTCCTGAGGAAAGGCTATGTTAGCAGCAAGTCTAAGTTCACCAAAGCACTGCATGAAAGAGAAAGCAACGTACAGCATTCTCCTTGAAGCTGCTTAACTGAATCTACTGAAGTTTTCAGTGTTGTTAGAAGAAAGAGTCCGCCCATCAAAAGCTGTTGTCTCAGTGGGAGAAGACTGGTGAGTGCCTGCCTCGCATGTGTTTGAATCCCCTGATCTTCAAAGGGAACTTTGCACAAAAGGGAATGAAGGTACACTTGGCATTCAAAGCCAGACAGGCAGATCGTTTGCCTTCAAGTGGAGTAGGGCAGAAGAAGTTCAGTTTTGCCGCCTAAAGCTTGTGTGCTTAACACGAGCATGTATCTTCTTCGTGGCGGAAAGAGAAAGCAAGAGCTAGTTGCTCTCAGTCTGGGGAGAAAGGGAGAAGGATTCACTTACTGTGTTTGAAAATCCCTCTGTGTGACATGCCTGCGAATGTTGCCTGTGCATTGTCTACCTGGAGAAAGCGGATGACTTTTCTCCCTTTCACGTAGTTGAAGGCGTTCAGAGTTTCCAACGTTCCAACGGGAGGCTTTCTGTGCAGGGCGCCTGAGACAACCGCTTCACAGACGGTATCGCTAATGGAGAAGGGAAAGTGCGTTTCTCCCGTTCTGGAACACGGACGAGGCAGAGCCGCCGTTTTCCTGAGTAAAGGCTATGTTAGCAGCCAGTGTAGGTTCCCAGTTCAGCCTCTGAAAGAGAAAGCCAAATACAGCGTCCTCCTCCAAGCTGTTTAACTCAATCTACTGAAGTTTTCACTTTAGTTAGAAGAAGCTGTCCACCCACCACAGGCTGCTTTCTCAAATGTTCTCCCAGTGGCAGAAGACTGGAGAGCGCCTTCCTTGCAAGTATTTCAATCCCCTGGTTTGCAATGGGAACTTTACATAGCAGGGAATGAGCTAGAGGACAGCACAACAGGTAGAGTTTTGGTGAGTAAACCTTGTGTGCTTAACGCGAGCATGTAGCTTCTTCGTGGCAGAAAGAGACAGCAAGAGCTACTTGCTCTCAGACTGGGGATGAAGAGAGAAGGACTCACTTACTGTATCTGATCATCTCTCTGTGTTACACGCCTAAGACAGTTGCCTGTGCATTGGCTACCTGGATACAGCGTCTGACTTTTCTGCCTTTCAAGTAGTTGAAGGCGTTCAGCTTTTACAGCATTCCGGGAGGCATTCTGTGCTGCATGGCTGAGAATACCACTTAACAGACACTATCGCTAAAGGAGAAGCCCGACCGGGTTTCTCCCGTTCTGGAACATGAAGAGGCACAGGCGTGGTTTTCCTGAGCAGAGGCTATGCTAGCAGCAAGTCTAAGTTCCCCAAAGCAATGCATGAAAGAGAAAGCCAACTACAGCATTCTCCTTCAAGCTGCTTAAATGAATCTAGTGAAGTTTTCAGTTTCGTCCGAAGAAACAGTCTGCCCACGAACAGCTGCTCTCGAAAACTTTGTCTCAGTGGGAGAAGACTGCAGACTGCCTGTCTTGCAAGCATTTGAATCCCCCTGTTTTCAAAGGTGACTTTGCAATTCAGGGAATGAAGGGACCGTTGGCATTCACAGCCAAACAGGCAGATTGCTTCCCTTCAGACAGAAGATGGCAGAGGAGGTTCAGTTTTGCTGACTAGACCTTGGGTGCTTAACAGGAGCATGTAGCTTTTTCCCTGCCAGAAAGAGAAAGGAAGACCCAACTGCTCTCAGTCTGGGGACGATGGGAGAAGCATTCACTTACTGGGTTTGAAAATCCCTCTGTGTTACATGCCTAAGGAAGTTGCCTGTGCACTGTCTACCTGGATAAAGCATATGACTTTTCTCCCTTTCAAGTAGTTGAAGGCGTTCAGAGTTTACAGCGTTCCGGGGGGCATTCTGTGCTGCACGGCTGAGAATACCGCTTAACAGACGGTATCGCTGAAGGAGAAGAGAAAGCGCGTTTCTCCCGTTCTGGAACACGAATGAAGCAGAGCTGCTGTTTTCCTGAGTAAAGGCTATGTCAGCAAGCAGTGTAGGTTCCCAATTCAGCCCATGGAAGAGAAAGCCACATACAGCGTTCCCCTTCATCCTGTTTAACTGAATCTACTGAAGTTTTCAGGTTTGTTAGAAGAAACAGTCTACCCCCCAAAGCTGCTTTCCCAAGTGTACTCTCAGGGGGAGAAGACTGGAGAGTTCCTGCCTTGCAAGCATTTGAATCCCCTGGTTTTCAAAGGGAGCTTTGCAGAAGAGGGAATGAAGAGAGTTTTGGCTTTCAAATCAGAACAGGTAGATTGTTTGCCTTCAGCCAGAGGATGGCAGAAGTGGTTCAGTTTTGCTGACTCAAGCTTGTGTGCTTAACGCGAGCATGTAGCGTCTGCCCGGCCAGAAAGAGAAAGGAAAGAGCCATTTGCTCTCAGTCTGGGGACGAAGCGAGAAGGTTTCACTTACGGGGTTTGAAAATCCCTCTGTGTTGCATGCCTAAGAGAGTTGCCTGTGCGTCGTCTACCTGGAGAAAGCTTATGACTTTTCTCCCTTTCAAGTAGTTGAAGGCCTTCAGGGTTTCCAGCATTCCGGGTGGCATTCTCTGCTGCGCGGCTGAGAATTCGGCTTTATGGACGGACTCGCTAAAGGAGAAGAGAAACCGCGTTTCTCTCCTTTTGAACACGAATGAGGCAGAGCCGACGTTTTCCGGACTGTAGGCTGTGTTAGCAGCCAGTGAAGGTTCCCAATTCAGCCCAGGAAAGAGAAAAGAAAATACAGCGTTCCCCTTCAAGCTGCTTATCTGAATCTACTGAAGGTTTCAGTTTTGTTGGAGAAAACTGCCTGCACAACACCAGGTACGTTCTCCAGCATTCTCTCCATCGGAGAAGACTGGAGAGTGCCTGCCTTGCAGGTGTTTCAATACCCTGGTTTTCAAAGGGAACTTTGCAGAAGCGGGAGTGAAAGTAATCTTGGCATTCAAAGCCAAACAGGCAGATCGTTTGCCTTCAGCTAGAGGACGGCAGAAGCGGTTCAGTTTTGCTGAGGAAACCTTGTGTGCTTACCACGAGCATATAGCTTGTTCTCTGCCAGAAAGAGAATGTAAGAGCGGATTGCTCTCAGGATCAGGATGACCTGAGAAGGATTCACTGAGTGTGTCTGAAAATCCCTTTGTGTGCCATGCCTAAGAAAGTTGCCTGTGCATTGTCTTCCTGGATCAAGTGTATGACTTTTATCCCTCTCAAGTAATTGAAACCATTCAGGGTTTCCAGCATTCCGGGAGGCTTTCGGTGCTGCGCGGCTGAGAATACCGCTTTCCAGACCATATCGCCAATGAGAAGAGAAACGGTGTTTCTCCCGTTCGGGAACAAGAATGAGGCAGAGTTTCCGTTTTCCTGAGGAAAGGCTATGTTAGCAGCAAGTCTAAGTTCACCAAAGCACTGCATGAAAGAGAAAGCAACATACAGCATTCTCCTTGAAGCTGCTTAACTGAATCTACTGAAGTTTTCAGTGTTGTTAGAAGAAAGAGTCCGCCCATCAAAAGCTGTTGTCTCAGTGGGAGAAGACTGGTGAGTGCCTGCCTCGCATGTGTTTGAATCCCCTGATCTTCAAAGGGAACTTTGCACAAAAGGGAATGAAGGTACACTTGGCATTCAAAGCCAGACAGGCAGATCGTTTGCCTTCAAGTGGAGTAGGGCAGAAGAAGTTCAGTTTTGCCGCCTAAAGCTTGTGTGCTTAACACGAGCATGTATCTTCTTCGTGGCGGAAAGAGAAAGCAAGAGCTAGTTGCTCTCAGTCTGGGGAGAAAGGGAGAAGGATTCACTTACTGTGTTTGAAAATCCCTCTGTGTGACATGCCTGCGAATGTTGCCTGTGCATTGTCTACCTGGAGAAAGCGGATGACTTTTCTCCCTTTCACGTAGTTGAAGGCGTTCAGAGTTTCCAACGTTCCAACGGGAGGCTTTCTGTGCAGGGCGCCTGAGACAACCGCTTCACAGACGGTATCGCTAATGGAGAAGGGAAAGTGCGTTTCTCCCGTTCTGGAACACGGACGAGGCAGAGCTGCCGTTTTCCTGAGTAAAGGCTATGTTAGCAGCCAGTGTAGGTTCCCAGTTCAGCCTCTGAAAGAGAAAGCCAAATACAGCGTCCTCCTCCAAGCTGTTTAACTCAATCTACTGAAGTTTTCACTTTAGTTAGAAGAAGCTGTCCACCCACCACAGGCTGCTTTCTCAAATGTTCTCCCAGTGGCAGAAGACTGGAGAGCGCCTTCCTTGCAAGTATTTCAATCCCCTGGTTTGCAATGGGAACTTTACATAGCAGGGAATGAGCTAGAGGACAGCACAACAGGTAGAGTTTTGGTGAGTAAACCTTGTGTGCTTAACGCGAGCATGTAGCTTCTTCGTGGCAGAAAGAGACAGCAAGAGCTACTTGCTCTCAGACTGGGGATGAAGAGAGAAGGACTCACTTACTGTATCTGATCATCTCTCTGTGTTACACGCCTAAGACAGTTGCCTGTGCATTGGCTACCTGGATACAGCGTCTGACTTTTCTGCCTTTCAAGTAGTTGAAGGCGTTCAGCTTTTACAGCATTCCGGGAGGCATTCTGTGCTGCATGGCTGAGAATACCACTTAACAGACACTATCGCTAAAGGAGAAGCCCGACCGGGTTTCTCCCGTTCTGGAACATGAAGAGGCACAGGCGTGGTTTTCCTGAGCAGAGGCTATGCTAGCAGCAAGTCTAAGTTCCCCAAAGCAATGCATGAAAGAGAAAGCCAACTACAGCATTCTCCTTCAAGCTGCTTAAATGAATCTAGTGAAGTTTTCAGTTTCGTCCGAAGAAACAGTCTGCCCACGAACAGCTGCTCTCGAAAACTTTGTCTCAGTGGGAGAAGACTGCAGACTGCCTGTCTTGCAAGCATTTGAATCCCCCTGTTTTCAAAGGTGACTTTGCAATTCAGGGAATGAAGGGACCGTTGGCATTCACAGCCAAACAGGCAGATTGCTTCCCTTCAGACAGAAGATGGCAGAGGAGGTTCAGTTTTGCTGACTAGACCTTGGGTGCTTAACAGGAGCATGTAGCTTTTTCCCTGCCAGAAAGAGAAAGGAAGACCCAACTGCTCTCAGTCTGGGGACGATGGGAGAAGCATTCACTTACTGGGTTTGAAAATCCCTCTGTGTTACATGCCTAAGGAAGTTGCCTGTGCACTGTCTACCTGGATAAAGCATATGACTTTTCTCCCTTTCAAGTAGTTGAAGGCGTTCAGAGTTTACAGCGTTCCGGGGGGCATTCTGTGCTGCACGGCTGAGAATACCGCTTAACAGACGGTATCGCTGAAGGAGAAGAGAAAGCGCGTTTCTCCCGTTCTGGAACACGAATGAAGCAGAGCTGCTGTTTTCCTGAGTAAAGGCTATGTCAGCAAGCAGTGTAGGTTCCCAATTCAGCCCATGGAAGAGAAAGCCACATACAGCGTTCCCCTTCATCCTGTTTAACTGAATCTACTGAAGTTTTCAGGTTTGTTAGAAGAAACAGTCTACCCCCCAAAGCTGCTTTCCCAAGTGTACTCTCAGGGGGAGAAGACTGGAGAGTTCCTGCCTTGCAAGCATTTGAATCCCCTGGTTTTCAAAGGGAGCTTTGCAGAAGAGGGAATGAAGAGAGTTTTGGCTTTCAAATCAGAACAGGTAGATTGTTTGCCTTCAGCCAGAGGATGGCAGAAGTGGTTCAGTTTTGCTGACTCAAGCTTGTGTGCTTAACGCGAGCATGTAGCGTCTGCCCGGCCAGAAAGAGAAAGGAAAGAGCCATTTGCTCTCAGTCTGGGGACGAAGCGAGAAGGTTTCACTTACGGGGTTTGAAAATCCCTCTGTGTTGCATGCCTAAGAGAGTTGCCTGTGCGTCGTCTACCTGGAGAAAGCTTATGACTTTTCTCCCTTTCAAGTAGTTGAAGGCCTTCAGGGTTTCCAGCATTCCGGGTGGCATTCTCTGCTGCGCGGCTGAGAATTCGGCTTTATGGACGGACTCGCTAAAGGAGAAGAGAAACCGCGTTTCTCTCCTTTTGAACACGAATGAGGCAGAGCCGACGTTTTCCGGACTGTAGGCTGTGTTAGCAGCCAGTGAAGGTTCCCAATTCAGCCCAGGAAAGAGAAAAGAAAATACAGCGTTCCCCTTCAAGCTGCTTATCTGAATCTACTGAAGGTTTCAGTTTTGTTGGAGAAAACTGCCTGCACAACACCAGGTACGTTCTCCAGCATTCTCTCCATCGGAGAAGACTGGAGAGTGCCTGCCTTGCAGGTGTTTCAATACCCTGGTTTTCAAAGGGAACTTTGCAGAAGCGGGAGTGAAAGTAATCTTGGCATTCAAAGCCAAACAGGCAGATCGTTTGCCTTCAGCTAGAGGACGGCAGAAGCGGTTCAGTTTTGCTGAGGAAACCTTGTGTGCTTACCACGAGCATATAGCTTGTTCTCTGCCAGAAAGAGAATGTAAGAGCGGATTGCTCTCAGGATCAGGATGACCTGAGAAGGATTCACTGAGTGTGTCTGAAAATCCCTTTGTGTGCCATGCCTAAGAAAGTTGCCTGTGCATTGTCTTCCTGGATCAAGTGTATGACTTTTATCCCTCTCAAGTAATTGAAACCATTCAGGGTTTCCAGCATTCCGGGAGGCTTTCGGTGCTGCGCGGCTGAGAATACCGCTTTCCAGACCATATCGCCAATGAGAAGAGAAACGGTGTTTCTCCCGTTCGGGAACAAGAATGAGGCAGAGTTTCCGTTTTCCTGAGGAAAGGCTATGTTAGCAGCAAGTCTAAGTTCACCAAAGCACTGCATGAAAGAGAAAGCAACATACAGCATTCTCCTTGAAGCTGCTTAACTGAATCTACTGAAGTTTTCAGTGTTGTTAGAAGAAAGAGTCCGCCCATCAAAAGCTGTTGTCTCAGTGGGAGAAGACTGGTGAGTGCCTGCCTCGCATGTGTTTGAATCCCCTGATCTTCAAAGGGAACTTTGCACAAAAGGGAATGAAGGTACACTTGGCATTCAAAGCCAGACAGGCAGATCGTTTGCCTTCAAGTGGAGTAGGGCAGAAGAAGTTCAGTTTTGCCGCCTAAAGCTTGTGTGCTTAACACGAGCATGTATCTTCTTCGTGGCGGAAAGAGAAAGCAAGAGCTAGTTGCTCTCAGTCTGGGGAGAAAGGGAGAAGGATTCACTTACTGTGTTTGAAAATCCCTCTGTGTGACATGCCTGCGAATGTTGCCTGTGCATTGTCTACCTGGAGAAAGCGGATGACTTTTCTCCCTTTCACGTAGTTGAAGGCGTTCAGAGTTTCCAACGTTCCAACGGGAGGCTTTCTGTGCAGGGCGCCTGAGACAACCGCTTCACAGACGGTATCGCTAATGGAGAAGGGAAAGTGCGTTTCTCCCGTTCTGGAACACGGACGAGGCAGAGCTGCCGTTTTCCTGAGTAAAGACTATGTTAGCAGCCAGTGTAGGTTCCCAGTTCAGCCTCTGAAAGAGAAAGCCAAATACAGCGTCCTCCTCCAAGCTGTTTAACTCAATCTACTGAAGTTTTCACTTTAGTTAGAAGAAGCTGTCCACCCACCACAGGCTGCTTTCTCAAATGTTCTCCCAGTGGCAGAAGACTGGAGAGCGCCTTCCTTGCAAGTATTTCAATCCCCTGGTTTGCAATGGGAACTTTACATAGCAGGGAATGAGCTAGAGGACAGCACAACAGGTAGAGTTTTGGTGAGTAAACCTTGTGTGCTTAACGCGAGCATGTAGCTTCTTCGTGGCAGAAAGAGACAGCAAGAGCTACTTGCTCTCAGACTGGGGATGAAGAGAGAAGGACTCACTTACTGTATCTGATCATCTCTCTGTGTTACACGCCTAAGACAGTTGCCTGTGCATTGGCTACCTGGATACAGCGTCTGACTTTTCTGCCTTTCAAGTAGTTGAAGGCGTTCAGCTTTTACAGCATTCCGGGAGGCATTCTGTGCTGCATGGCTGAGAATACCACTTAACAGACACTATCGCTAAAGGAGAAGCCCGACCGGGTTTCTCCCGTTCTGGAACATGAAGAGGCACAGGCGTGGTTTTCCTGAGCAGAGGCTATGCTAGCAGCAAGTCTAAGTTCCCCAAAGCAATGCATGAAAGAGAAAGCCAACTACAGCATTCTCCTTCAAGCTGCTTAAATGAATCTAGTGAAGTTTTCAGTTTCGTCCGAAGAAACAGTCTGCCCACGAACAGCTGCTCTCGAAAACTTTGTCTCAGTGGGAGAAGACTGCAGACTGCCTGTCTTGCAAGCATTTGAATCCCCCTGTTTTCAAAGGTGACTTTGCAATTCAGGGAATGAAGGGACCGTTGGCATTCACAGCCAAACAGGCAGATTGCTTCCCTTCAGACAGAAGATGGCAGAGGAGGTTCAGTTTTGCTGACTAGACCTTGGGTGCTTAACAGGAGCATGTAGCTTTTTCCCTGCCAGAAAGAGAAAGGAAGACCCAACTGCTCTCAGTCTGGGGACGATGGGAGAAGCATTCACTTACTGGGTTTGAAAATCCCTCTGTGTTACATGCCTAAGGAAGTTGCCTGTGCACTGTCTACCTGGATAAAGCATATGACTTTTCTCCCTTTCAAGTAGTTGAAGGCGTTCAGAGTTTACAGCGTTCCGGGGGGCATTCTGTGCTGCACGGCTGAGAATACCGCTTAACAGACGGTATCGCTGAAGGAGAAGAGAAAGCGCGTTTCTCCCGTTCTGGAACACGAATGAAGCAGAGCTGCTGTTTTCCTGAGTAAAGGCTATGTCAGCAAGCAGTGTAGGTTCCCAATTCAGCCCATGGAAGAGAAAGCCACATACAGCGTTCCCCTTCATCCTGTTTAACTGAATCTACTGAAGTTTTCAGGTTTGTTAGAAGAAACAGTCTACCCCCCAAAGCTGCTTTCCCAAGTGTACTCTCAGGGGGAGAAGACTGGAGAGTTCCTGCCTTGCAAGCATTTGAATCCCCTGGTTTTCAAAGGGAGCTTTGCAGAAGAGGGAATGAAGAGAGTTTTGGCTTTCAAATCAGAACAGGTAGATTGTTTGCCTTCAGCCAGAGGATGGCAGAAGTGGTTCAGTTTTGCTGACTCAAGCTTGTGTGCTTAACGCGAGCATGTAGCGTCTGCCCGGCCAGAAAGAGAAAGGAAAGAGCCATTTGCTCTCAGTCTGGGGACGAAGCGAGAAGGTTTCACTTACGGGGTTTGAAAATCCCTCTGTGTTGCATGCCTAAGAGAGTTGCCTGTGCGTCGTCTACCTGGAGAAAGCTTATGACTTTTCTCCCTTTCAAGTAGTTGAAGGCCTTCAGGGTTTCCAGCATTCCGGGTGGCATTCTCTGCTGCGCGGCTGAGAATTCGGCTTTATGGACGGACTCGCTAAAGGAGAAGAGAAACCGCGTTTCTCTCCTTTTGAACACGAATGAGGCAGAGCCGACGTTTTCCGGACTGTAGGCTGTGTTAGCAGCCAGTGAAGGTTCCCAATTCAGCCCAGGAAAGAGAAAAGAAAATACAGCGTTCCCCTTCAAGCTGCTTATCTGAATCTACTGAAGGTTTCAGTTTTGTTGGAGAAAACTGCCTGCACAACACCAGGTACGTTCTCCAGCATTCTCTCCATCGGAGAAGACTGGAGAGTGCCTGCCTTGCAGGTGTTTCAATACCCTGGTTTTCAAAGGGAACTTTGCAGAAGCGGGAGTGAAAGTAATCTTGGCATTCAAAGCCAAACAGGCAGATCGTTTGCCTTCAGCTAGAGGACGGCAGAAGCGGTTCAGTTTTGCTGAGGAAACCTTGTGTGCTTACCACGAGCATATAGCTTGTTCTCTGCCAGAAAGAGAATGTAAGAGCGGATTGCTCTCAGGATCAGGATGACCTGAGAAGGATTCACTGAGTGTGTCTGAAAATCCCTTTGTGTGCCATGCCTAAGAAAGTTGCCTGTGCATTGTCTTCCTGGATCAAGTGTATGACTTTTATCCCTCTCAAGTAATTGAAACCATTCAGGGTTTCCAGCATTCCGGGAGGCTTTCGGTGCTGCGCGGCTGAGAATACCGCTTTCCAGACCATATCGCCAATGAGAAGAGAAACGGTGTTTCTCCCGTTCGGGAACAAGAATGAGGCAGAGTTTCCGTTTTCCTGAGGAAAGGCTATGTTAGCAGCAAGTCTAAGTTCACCAAAGCACTGCATGAAAGAGAAAGCAACATACAGCATTCTCCTTGAAGCTGCTTAACTGAATCTACTGAAGTTTTCAGTGTTGTTAGAAGAAAGAGTCCGCCCATCAAAAGCTGTTGTCTCAGTGGGAGAAGACTGGTGAGTGCCTGCCTCGCATGTGTTTGAATCCCCTGATCTTCAAAGGGAACTTTGCACAAAAGGGAATGAAGGTACACTTGGCATTCAAAGCCAGACAGGCAGATCGTTTGCCTTCAAGTGGAGTAGGGCAGAAGAAGTTCAGTTTTGCCGCCTAAAGCTTGTGTGCTTAACACGAGCATGTATCTTCTTCGTGGCGGAAAGAGAAAGCAAGAGCTAGTTGCTCTCAGTCTGGGGAGAAAGGGAGAAGGATTCACTTACTGTGTTTGAAAATCCCTCTGTGTGACATGCCTGCGAATGTTGCCTGTGCATTGTCTACCTGGAGAAAGCGGATGACTTTTCTCCCTTTCACGTAGTTGAAGGCGTTCAGAGTTTCCAACGTTCCAACGGGAGGCTTTCTGTGCAGGGCGCCTGAGACAACCGCTTCACAGACGGTATCGCTAATGGAGAAGGGAAAGTGCGTTTCTCCCGTTCTGGAACACGGACGAGGCAGAGCCGCCGTTTTCCTGAGTAAAGGCTATGTTAGCAGCCAGTGTAGGTTCCCAGTTCAGCCTCTGAAAGAGAAAGCCAAATACAGCGTCCTCCTCCAAGCTGTTTAACTCAATCTACTGAAGTTTTCACTTTAGTTAGAAGAAGCTGTCCACCCACCACAGGCTGCTTTCTCAAATGTTCTCCCAGTGGCAGAAGACTGGAGAGCGCCTTCCTTGCAAGTATTTCAATCCCCTGGTTTGCAATGGGAACTTTACATAGCAGGGAATGAGCTAGAGGACAGCACAACAGGTAGAGTTTTGGTGAGTAAACCTTGTGTGCTTAACGCGAGCATGTAGCTTCTTCGTGGCAGAAAGAGACAGCAAGAGCTACTTGCTCTCAGACTGGGGATGAAGAGAGAAGGACTCACTTACTGTATCTGATCATCTCTCTGTGTTACACGCCTAAGACAGTTGCCTGTGCATTGGCTACCTGGATACAGCGTCTGACTTTTCTGCCTTTCAAGTAGTTGAAGGCGTTCAGCTTTTACAGCATTCCGGGAGGCATTCTGTGCTGCATGGCTGAGAATACCACTTAACAGACACTATCGCTAAAGGAGAAGCCCGACCGGGTTTCTCCCGTTCTGGAACATGAAGAGGCACAGGCGTGGTTTTCCTGAGCAGAGGCTATGCTAGCAGCAAGTCTAAGTTCCCCAAAGCAATGCATGAAAGAGAAAGCCAACTACAGCATTCTCCTTCAAGCTGCTTAAATGAATCTAGTGAAGTTTTCAGTTTCGTCCGAAGAAACAGTCTGCCCACGAACAGCTGCTCTCGAAAACTTTGTCTCAGTGGGAGAAGACTGCAGACTGCCTGTCTTGCAAGCATTTGAATCCCCCTGTTTTCAAAGGTGACTTTGCAATTCAGGGAATGAAGGGACCGTTGGCATTCACAGCCAAACAGGCAGATTGCTTCCCTTCAGACAGAAGATGGCAGAGGAGGTTCAGTTTTGCTGACTAGACCTTGGGTGCTTAACAGGAGCATGTAGCTTTTTCCCTGCCAGAAAGAGAAAGGAAGACCCAACTGCTCTCAGTCTGGGGACGATGGGAGAAGCATTCACTTACTGGGTTTGAAAATCCCTCTGTGTTACATGCCTAAGGAAGTTGCCTGTGCACTGTCTACCTGGATAAAGCATATGACTTTTCTCCCTTTCAAGTAGTTGAAGGCGTTCAGAGTTTACAGCGTTCCGGGGGGCATTCTGTGCTGCACGGCTGAGAATACCGCTTAACAGACGGTATCGCTGAAGGAGAAGAGAAAGCGCGTTTCTCCCGTTCTGGAACACGAATGAAGCAGAGCTGCTGTTTTCCTGAGTAAAGGCTATGTCAGCAAGCAGTGTAGGTTCCCAATTCAGCCCATGGAAGAGAAAGCCACATACAGCGTTCCCCTTCATCCTGTTTAACTGAATCTACTGAAGTTTTCAGGTTTGTTAGAAGAAACAGTCTACCCCCCAAAGCTGCTTTCCCAAGTGTACTCTCAGGGGGAGAAGACTGGAGAGTTCCTGCCTTGCAAGCATTTGAATCCCCTGGTTTTCAAAGGGAGCTTTGCAGAAGAGGGAATGAAGAGAGTTTTGGCTTTCAAATCAGAACAGGTAGATTGTTTGCCTTCAGCCAGAGGATGGCAGAAGTGGTTCAGTTTTGCTGACTCAAGCTTGTGTGCTTAACGCGAGCATGTAGCGTCTGCCCGGCCAGAAAGAGAAAGGAAAGAGCCATTTGCTCTCAGTCTGGGGACGAAGCGAGAAGGTTTCACTTACGGGGTTTGAAAATCCCTCTGTGTTGCATGCCTAAGAGAGTTGCCTGTGCGTCGTCTACCTGGAGAAAGCTTATGACTTTTCTCCCTTTCAAGTAGTTGAAGGCCTTCAGGGTTTCCAGCATTCCGGGTGGCATTCTCTGCTGCGCGGCTGAGAATTCAGCTTTATGGACGGACTCGCTAAAGGAGAAGAGAAACCGCGTTTCTCTCCTTTTGAACACGAATGAGGCAGAGCCGACGTTTTCCGGACTGTAGGCTGTGTTAGCAGCCAGTGAAGGTTCCCAATTCAGCCCAGGAAAGAGAAAAGAAAATACAGCGTTCCCCTTCAAGCTGCTTATCTGAATCTACTGAAGGTTTCAGTTTTGTTGGAGAAAACTGCCTGCACAACACCAGGTACGTTCTCCAGCATTCTCTCCATCGGAGAAGACTGGAGAGTGCCTGCCTTGCAGGTGTTTCAATACCCTGGTTTTCAAAGGGAACTTTGCAGAAGCGGGAGTGAAAGTAATCTTGGCATTCAAAGCCAAACAGGCAGATCGTTTGCCTTCAGCTAGAGGACGGCAGAAGCGGTTCAGTTTTGCTGAGGAAACCTTGTGTGCTTACCACGAGCATATAGCTTGTTCTCTGCCAGAAAGAGAATGTAAGAGCGGATTGCTCTCAGGATCAGGATGACCTGAGAAGGATTCACTGAGTGTGTCTGAAAATCCCTTTGTGTGCCATGCCTAAGAAAGTTGCCTGTGCATTGTCTTCCTGGATCAAGTGTATGACTTTTATCCCTCTCAAGTAATTGAAACCATTCAGGGTTTCCAGCATTCCGGGAGGCTTTCGGTGCTGCGCGGCTGAGAATACCGCTTTCCAGACCATATCGCCAATGAGAAGAGAAACGGTGTTTCTCCCGTTCGGGAACAAGAATGAGGCAGAGTTTCCGTTTTCCTGAGGAAAGGCTATGTTAGCAGCAAGTCTAAGTTCACCAAAGCACTGCATGAAAGAGAAAGCAACATACAGCATTCTCCTTGAAGCTGCTTAACTGAATCTACTGAAGTTTTCAGTGTTGTTAGAAGAAAGAGTCCGCCCATCAAAAGCTGTTGTCTCAGTGGGAGAAGACTGGTGAGTGCCTGCCTCGCATGTGTTTGAATCCCCTGATCTTCAAAGGGAACTTTGCACAAAAGGGAATGAAGGTACACTTGGCATTCAAAGCCAGACAGGCAGATCGTTTGCCTTCAAGTGGAGTAGGGCAGAAGAAGTTCAGTTTTGCCGCCTAAAGCTTGTGTGCTTAACACGAGCATGTATCTTCTTCGTGGCGGAAAGAGAAAGCAAGAGCTAGTTGCTCTCAGTCTGGGGAGAAAGGGAGAAGGATTCACTTACTGTGTTTGAAAATCCCTCTGTGTGACATGCCTGCGAATGTTGCCTGTGCATTGTCTACCTGGAGAAAGCGGATGACTTTTCTCCCTTTCACGTAGTTGAAGGCGTTCAGAGTTTCCAACGTTCCAACGGGAGGCTTTCTGTGCAGGGCGCCTGAGACAACCGCTTCACAGACGGTATCGCTAATGGAGAAGGGAAAGTGCGTTTCTCCCGTTCTGGAACACGGACGAGGCAGAGCCGCCGTTTTCCTGAGTAAAGGCTATGTTAGCAGCCAGTGTAGGTTCCCAGTTCAGCCTCTGAAAGAGAAAGCCAAATACAGCGTCCTCCTCCAAGCTGTTTAACTCAATCTACTGAAGTTTTCACTTTAGTTAGAAGAAGCTGTCCACCCACCACAGGCTGCTTTCTCAAATGTTCTCCCAGTGGCAGAAGACTGGAGAGCGCCTTCCTTGCAAGTATTTCAATCCCCTGGTTTGCAATGGGAACTTTACATAGCAGGGAATGAGCTAGAGGACAGCACAACAGGTAGAGTTTTGGTGAGTAAACCTTGTGTGCTTAACGCGAGCATGTAGCTTCTTCGTGGCAGAAAGAGACAGCAAGAGCTACTTGCTCTCAGACTGGGGATGAAGAGAGAAGGACTCACTTACTGTATCTGATCATCTCTCTGTGTTACACGCCTAAGACAGTTGCCTGTGCATTGGCTACCTGGATACAGCGTCTGACTTTTCTGCCTTTCAAGTAGTTGAAGGCGTTCAGCTTTTACAGCATTCCGGGAGGCATTCTGTGCTGCATGGCTGAGAATACCACTTAACAGACACTATCGCTAAAGGAGAAGCCCGACCGGGTTTCTCCCGTTCTGGAACATGAAGAGGCACAGGCGTGGTTTTCCTGAGCAGAGGCTATGCTAGCAGCAAGTCTAAGTTCCCCAAAGCAATGCATGAAAGAGAAAGCCAACTACAGCATTCTCCTTCAAGCTGCTTAAATGAATCTAGTGAAGTTTTCAGTTTCGTCCGAAGAAACAGTCTGCCCACGAACAGCTGCTCTCGAAAACTTTGTCTCAGTGGGAGAAGACTGCAGACTGCCTGTCTTGCAAGCATTTGAATCCCCCTGTTTTCAAAGGTGACTTTGCAATTCAGGGAATGAAGGGACCGTTGGCATTCACAGCCAAACAGGCAGATTGCTTCCCTTCAGACAGAAGATGGCAGAGGAGGTTCAGTTTTGCTGACTAGACCTTGGGTGCTTAACAGGAGCATGTAGCTTTTTCCCTGCCAGAAAGAGAAAGGAAGACCCAACTGCTCTCAGTCTGGGGACGATGGGAGAAGCATTCACTTACTGGGTTTGAAAATCCCTCTGTGTTACATGCCTAAGGAAGTTGCCTGTGCACTGTCTACCTGGATAAAGCATATGACTTTTCTCCCTTTCAAGTAGTTGAAGGCGTTCAGAGTTTACAGAGTTCCGGGGGGCATTCTGTGCTGCACGGCTGAGAATACCGCTTAACAGACGGTATCGCTGAAGGAGAAGAGAAAGCGCGTTTCTCCCGTTCTGGAACACGAATGAAGCAGAGCTGCTGTTTTCCTGAGTAAAGGCTATGTCAGCAAGCAGTGTAGGTTCCCAATTCAGCCCATGGAAGAGAAAGCCACATACAGCGTTCCCCTTCATCCTGTTTAACTGAATCTACTGAAGTTTTCAGGTTTGTTAGAAGAAACAGTCTACCCACCCAAAGCTGCTTTCTCAAGTGTACCCTCAGGGGGAGAAGACTGGAGAGTTCCTGCCTTGCAAGCATTTGAATCCCCTGGTTTTCAAAGGGAGCTTTGCAGAAGAGGGAATGAAGAGAGTTTTGGCTTTCAAATCAGAACAGATAGATTGTTTGCCTTCAGCCAGAGGATGGCAGAAGTGGTTCAGTTTCGCTTGACTCAAGCTTGTGTGCTTAACGCGAGCATGTAGCGTCTGCCCGGCCAGAAAGAGAAAGGAAAGAGCCATTTGCTCTCAGTCTGGGGACGAAGTGAGACGGTTTCTCTTATGGGGTTTGAAAATCCCTCTGTGTTGCATGCCTAAGAGAGTTGCCTGTGCGTCGTCTACCTGGAGAAAGCTTATGACTTTTCTCCCTTTCAAGTAGTTGAAGGCCTTCAGGGTTTCCAGCATTCCGGGTGGCATTCTCTGCTGCGCGGCTGAGAATTCGGCTTTATGGACGGACTCGCTAAAGGAGAAGAGAAACCGCGTTTCTCTCCTTTTGAACACGAATGAGGCAGAGCCGACGTTTTCCGGACTGTAGGCTGCTGTGTTAGCAGCCAGTGTAGGTTCCCAATTCAGCCCAGGAAAGAGAAAAGAAAATACAGCGTTCCCCTTCAAGCTGCTTATCTGAATCTACTGAAGGTTTCAGTTTTGTTGGAGAAAACGGCCTGCACAACACCAGGTACGTTCTCCAGCATTCTCTCCATCTCCGTCCGTGTGAGAAGACGGAAAAGTGCCTGCCTTGCAAGTGTTTGAATCCCCTGGTTCTCAAAGGGAACTTTGCAGAACAGGGAATGAACATACTTTTGGCTGGTACTCATAAATTGTAATTCTCGGATATCACTCCTTCTTTTCCTTCAATTTCCACTTCATTCTCAATAAGTTGTTGTTGTAAATTCACAAATACTAATTACCACAATATTGCAGCTACAACACCAGAAAATTCCAGAGAATCAGCAAATATAAAAACACTGGCAGTACCCAAAACAGCAGGTGCTGGTAGTGTATGCAAAGGAAACCTAATGATTCCATGGGTCATTGCAATTGGGTAATGACAGTTCTGACCGGAGGGCATTACCCATTGTCAATGAGTCAATTCCCACTCATAGCGACTCTATAGGACAGAGTAGAACTGCCCTATAAAGTTTCCTAGGAAATGCCTGATGGATTCGAACAGCTGCTCTTTTGATTAGCACACATAGCTCTTAACCGCTATGCCACCAGGGTTTCTGCAGGGCATTAGAAGGTTCAGAAAGTAAATTAACATAGAGTTTTGCCTCGTAGGTATATTGACACATGTAAGCTGAGCTTACAAAAACTGTTTTTGTTGTTATGACTTAACTACATGGATATTTTTATTTAAAAGTATGAATTTATGCTGAAACCCTGCACACAAATTGTATAGATAGTCCTTATGGTGTCACTTCTTCTGACAGTGTCACCCCTAGTGTTGCCACTGCTTTTGGTCTCGCCTCCATTTTCTTGTCTCCCGTGGCATCTATCAGTTCTTTTGCCTCCACCCTCCCATGACTGTGCTGCTCTAGACTCCACCCCTGTAAGAACCCCATGGAAAATGCTAGAGAGTGGTCCACGGGCCTCCAGTTGCTCAGGAACTTGGGAGGAGACGGTGTGTAGGGATCTATGCATCTAAAAAGCCCCTCAGGTCATTCTGGTGCTTATTTTAGAGGGCAGCAGTGAGCAGGCCCCCTTCCTGAGCATGGCTGTGAGAGGTTTCCCATGGTCCCTCTGCTTTGCTTGGTCTAGGGAAAGGCAGAGAAGAGAAGGATGACCGAAGGCAGTGGGAAGGGTTTAGTGCTGCAAAGCCTGTCCTGATCGAGCTTAGGGAATTTGTTTCCTCCACTCTCATCACTAGCAGTGAGCTGACTCTTCTCTGCTCAGACTAAAGAGGACTTACCCAAATGAGCTCAATACAGACTCCAGATTTGATTTTACAGTCTTCAGTTAACAAAGGGCAATTCAATATTAGCAGTAATTGACTGCTTTAAAAAGTTATAAAGAAAACCCCGAACAAAATGAAATGAGCCTCTTCCTTTGCCACCCTTCAGGCCCCAAGCTTTCTCACCTTCTACCTGCCAATACTGTTTGAACTGCTTTGAGGTTCTTGGAATAAAGGTCTCAGGAATATCACTGCTTTCACCCCTTGAGGAATTTCCCCAATGCTGGTTATGCTAAGGCCTGAGAATCCCGCAGGGGCTGCCACAGCCTGTGTACTAGACATTCAACACACTGTGGTTTGGGAGCACTTCAGTCTTCCAGCAATTAGGCATGACTCAGGGACCTGACCCCAGAGGTGTTCAGACTTCCTGAAGCCAATGCTGCCCAATCCCGGATTATCGCCACATCTGGTTCTTAGGATTAGTCAGTCCATCGTGTCCCCTGAGCAGCATTTCTGTGGAAGGATACCTAAGAGCACTGTGGGTTTGTGCCATGCACTCTGAAAACCTGCCCCCTTTGTGTGGGGCAAGGAGCTACTGAAAAACACTATTGAATCTGGCGGAAACCACAGCCCACGGTACTGGGGGAATCTGGGAGGGTGAGAGGTGGAGAAGCCAGAAAGGTCTGGTCGTGGAGACAGACAGGGGCCAGCATGACCTGAAGCCACAAAGCTGACCTAAGGGAAAAGGTCTCACACATGCCCAACCTAGGCCCATTTCTGCTTCCAAAGGAGAAAGTCTTTCCCTGCTCTTATCCAACTAGACTGTAAAGGCCTTTGACTTAAGACATGATCAAGCCTTCAAAGCCTCTTAGGGCGAATGACAGTCAAGGAGTCTCTGCCCAACCCCACCTACTCAGTCCTGTTCATTTGGGTTCAAAACGATAGTAACCAGTTTCTCATTTGCAAAGCCCCTTCTGTGTGTAAAAAGAAATACGTGAATTCTTAGGAAATCCTGCAAGGAAGGTACTTTTGAAATTCAGTATTTTTACTTTTTACTGAAACATAAAAAGGGAAAAGGAAGAAAAGAAAATGCCACACACTGGGTGAGACATTTACAATGAACACAGCTGCCTCAGGATTATGGATTGAATTGTGTTCCCTAAAAGGATGCGTTGTAATTCCTAAACTCTATGCCTTGGTTATAATCTCATTTGGGAATGGTTGTCTTTGTTATATTAATGAGGCAGGATTAGTGTAGGGTTATCTTCAGTCAATCTCTTTTGAGATATAAAAAAGATCCAACCAGCAAGCTCCGAAGCAGAGACGGGGGAAGAGAGATGCCAAGACACAAGGAGACCTCCAAGGAACGGGGAAGCAGATGCTTAAGAGACAAGGACCTTCTTCCAGAACCGACAGAGAGAGAAAGACTTCCCCTAGTGTCCACACTCTGAATTTGGACTTCTAGCCTCCTAAACTGTGAGAAAAACGTCTGTTTGGAAAGCCATTCACTTGTGGTACTTCTATTATAGAAGCACTAGATAACTAAGACAAGAATATACTAAGATCTCTCCCAAAGTATAGAAAAAAGGCAAAAACGAAGTGGAGAAGGGTCACTGGAAGACAAATTGGAGAACAGGGACCCAAAATGGCCTATAACACAGGCTCTCTGTCAGAAACAATCACAGATACACACAGAGACCACAAGGAAACAGTCGTCCCAACCCACAGGGCCAGACCCATAGAGTAACAGGACTTTAGTCCTTCCTACCCACAGGGCCAACCCATGGAGGAACAGGACTTTAGTCTTTCCTCCCCACAGGGCCACACCCATAGAGAAACAGGACTTTAGTCCTTCCTACCCACAGAGTCAACCCATAGATGAACAGGACTTTAGTCCTTCCTCCCCACAGGCCAGAGCCAGGGAGGAACAGAACTTCAGACTTTCCTCCCCACAGGTCCAGACCCAGGGAGGAACAGGTCTTCAGTCCTTCCTGCCCACAGGTCCAGACCCAGGGACGAACAGGACTTTAGTCCTTCCTCCCTATAGGGCCAGACCCAGGGAGGAACAGAACTTCAGACTTTCCTCCCCACAGGTCCAGACCCAGCGAGGAACAGGACTTCAGTCCTTCCTGCCCACATGCCAGACCCAGGGAGGAACAGGACTTTAATCCTTCCTGTCCACAGGGCCAGACTCAGGGAGGAACAGGACTTTAATCCTTCCTGTCCACAGGGCCAGCCTGAGGAAGGAACAGGACTTTAGTCCTTCCTGCCCACAGGGCCAGACCCAAGACTTTTGAGGCTGTAACTGAGAAAAGAGGATCAGCGTAGACCACCACTGGAGCTGACTCTGCATCCCACATGTCTTTGACCAGACCTGCCCAGAACAACTTAGCTCTGCTTTTGGTTAAAGGAAAAGCCAAGCGAGCTTCATCAAGTGGCTGGAGATGGACATGGGAGAGCATTTCCCTTACTCCAGCTTCTTGAAACACGCATCTGCTGTCTAAGAGGAGAAAATCAAATTGAAAACCCGTGCAGTGCACAGGTGGGTTCACCACTGTCCATCTCCCTGGGGCCAGCCATGAAATCTTATAGCCTATTTCAGGGTGGCACAGCATGGCCATATTGAGAGGAAAATCCCCATGGTTCCCTGAGATGCACTTCCAGCTCTGCCCCTGCCCTGGCCTATTCCAACACCACCCCTGGGCCCCAGGATCTTGGAATTTGACACGACTACGTAGTTCACCTTGTAAAACTTAATGCTTAAAAGCCACTTCGTCAATAAGGGTTAACCGGAGCACTCATTTAAAGTTGCAACCAGCAAACACTTCCCTCCGACTCACACTCATGTACTTTCTAAGCTTGCCCTATTTTATGACTAGCACTTATCACCTTTAACACATTAAATATTTTCCTAGTTTATTACATTTATTATCTATTGTCTCCCCAGTGGAATATAACTTTTGCGAGGACAGGAATTTTGTATGTCTTGTGGGATGATACATCCCCATTGCATAGAACACTACCTAGTATACGGTGTTTTAGGTACTTAAATATTTGTGGAATGGATAAATGAATCCAAAGGAAGACACTCAAACTGAAAATCTCTCTCCTGTCTCCTCTTCTGTCCTATAAAGGGGAATTTGCAGAGATGGGCGTAGTGGTACTGCAGGATTCAGAGGCATCTTCCCGAGAAGTCGGAGAACTGGAGTTTGGTGCTGACACGGACACTTTGTGCTACCTTGTTTCCTCAGACATTTGGGACCCACCTGGAGGTAAGAGCACTCCCAGATCAAGGATCAGGCCCGGCATTTTTGGGGCGTGGCTTCCAGCTCTATTGATAAGCTGCCCTCTCTTACTTTCAGTTCGTGATGGGAACATTTCACGCGTATTCCCTCTTATTGATGTTTGAGCATTACAGGATTGCCATCTAGCAGTTGTTTGTTCCCAGGCTGCATCTGAACTCATCCCTCTGACTTTTGTTTTCTGTCTTATCTAAACTTTTACTTGCATTCTTTCTCTAAATGAAGTCTAGGGAGGCTGTTTTCTGAAGTGCTCCAGGGTCCCATAAGCCACAAAATCTACTCACAGGCACAGGTCAGTCACTTAAAAGCTGTAAAGATCGGTCACCAGCCACAGAGCAGTTAAAGAATCCTGTGGTAGGAAAAACCGACGTGAGATGGATCACAGTGCGAGGCCATCCACTGGTTGCAAGCAAACAGTCACACACCATAAGGAGCACACTGGTTTAAGCAACACACAGTCCAACTCCACAGCAGAATCCCCTGTTATGTTTTCATCAGACCCTGGGAGTACTGGTCTCTGTTTATCATGGTTTTGCTTATTGGTCCAGTTGTGAGGATTTTTGTATTCCTTATGTTGAGGTGGAATCTGTACTGAAGGCTGTGGTCTTTGATCTTCATCAATAAGTGTTTCAAGTCCTCTTCACTTTCTACAAGCAAGGTTGTGCCATCTGCATAACAGGTTGTTAATGAGTCTTCTTCCAAACCCGATGCCCTGTTCTTCTTCCTATTGTCCAGCTTCTTGGATTATTTGCTCAACATATAGATTGAATAGGTATGGTGAAAGGATACAACCCTGATACACACCTTCTCTAACTTTAAACCACACAGGATCCCCTTGTTCTGTTCGAACAACTGCCTCTTAGTCTATGTACAGTTTCCTTATAAGCGCAATTAAGTGTTCTGGAATTCCCATTCTTCGCAGTGTTATCCATAATTTGTTATGACACAGAGTCGAATGCCTTTGCATAGTTAATAAAACAAAGGTAAACATCCTTCTGGTATTGTCCGCTTTCATCCAGGATCCATCTGATATCAGCTATGATATCCCTGGTTCCATGTCCTCTTCTGAATCTGGCTTCATACAGTGTTGTCATGTTAGAGTTGAGGAATTACCTTTTGATCAGAGAAGAAAGATGGCATTTATGTTTGTACTTGAGCATCTCATAAGTGGCAGGAACCACATAAATCATCTAACTGTAACAATGTTTTGCATGATTATTCTTTAGGGGACTTTTTTTTTAAATCTTGCCTTCCAGAATCTTTTCACTTTTCTGATTTAAATGTCACATTTCAAGTCCCAGACTGCTCGTTCAATTAATACCAAGAGATACTGGGAGATTTTGGTCTTGGGAAAACCTGCAAATACATTATTAGGGTTAACAACCATTCAGCATTATCTACTACTAAATTCTTAGTACCCTGTCATTTCTTAAGTATCTTAAGGGTGTAAATATGTCTAAAATGGGTCCAATAATTCATACATGTATATATTTATTTTCAAAATAAAATAAGAATGTTATTAAAAAATTATAAAATTAAAAATTACTCACATTTTATCAAAATACTGATTTTTTTATGTTTTCCTCCACCCAGTTTCCTGTGTTTGCTGACTCATACGTGGTAATTATGGTGGTGTAGGCACAACTTCCTATTTCCTTTATGAATAAAATTAACAAGAATAATAGCCAGCGTATCTTGAGTACTCAATATTGTTAAGCATATTTCTGAGCAAGTTATCTGAATTAACTCATTTTACATTCACCTGTATACTATATTATCCCCATTTTATAAATGAGGAATCCAAGGCCTAAATTCACAGAGCTTAGGCATATGGCAGCTAAGATTTCAACACAGGCAGTTGGTTCAGAGCCCACTGTGGCTCCTTAAGTACATTCACCACTAAACGACATAAAAATATCTGTATTGACAAAGTTCTCATCATGTTTTCGAAGCACATTCCAATAAATAGATATTCCTTGCTTTCCAGCAACTTTATGGCTGTTATGTTAATCAAGATCCAAACAATAAACAGATACACAATGTGCTAATACACATTTAATAAAGGGAGATTTTCCAAATATCTGGGCTGGCTATAGGTAAAGTACAAGGAACAGTACGATACCCTGGGGCCATTACCACTCCGGTCAAAGGTGAGATGGGGAATGAAGTTCCAGGAAGCTGAGGACAGAAGGTTCTGTGTAGGGAGGGCTGCCTAACAGCAACTATGATCATCCTGGAGAGAAATAGCCTGATGTGGCAGCCTCCTAGAGGAAAATTGGAGAATAAATATACTAGCCTCACTTTACTCACATCTTACTATCTCATGCCATGGCTTCCCATCGGCTGAAGCCAACCAGAAGCTAAGGGGTTCGAAAGCCCACTGATGTAGTCCATATAGGTCGGCCTGTAGGGCACAGAGCAAGGTAGAGAAAAGTGGAGAGTGAATCATCTAAAGCATGAAATAATATCCACCAAAGCCCATCTATGTTGTCCTCAGCATCCATTTCTGCCCATAATTTAGATAAACATTCACAGCCTTGTGGGGCAAGGAAACTCCCATTGACTACCATATCACCGAGTGATGTCAATGTAATGATAATTTCACGGAAACCTACGCTATCAGCCAACAATAGTCTTCTAAACATATATTGGCATAATTAAAGCAGGGTGGCACAATTATTTTACATAATGCATAACTTCTGTAGTTCCCGTTTCGCTAGTTGGGTATGACATCAGAGTTTTTAATCATGTTGTTGTTGTCAGGTATCACCAAGTCAGTTCTGACTCATAGTGACCCTGTGTACAACAGAACAAAACACTGCCCGGTCCTGAACCATCCTCACAATCGTTTTGCTTGAGCCCATTGTTGCAGCATCCCTGCGATCTCAATGAAGGTCTTACTCTTTTTAACTGAGCCTCTACATTACCAAGCATTATGAACTTTTCCAAGGAATAGCCCCCCGATAACATGTCCAAAATGTATGAGACAAAGTCACACCATACTTGGTTCTGAGGAACATTCTGGATGTACTTCTTCCAAGACAGATTTGTCCATTCCTCTGGTAGTTCATGGTATATTCAGTATTCTTCACCACCACCACAATTCTTCTTTGGTTTTTCTTGTTCATTGTCCACCTTTCGCATACCTATGAGGCGGTTGAAAACTCCATGGCTTGGGGCAGTCTCCCCTTAGTGCTTAAAGTGACATCTTTATTTTTTAACACTTTGAAGATGTCTTTTGTGAAAGTCACCAAGACATATTAGAATCAAACTTGCCAAAACCAAAGATAGAGAATTTTACGACTGGCTAGGGATAAATGAAAAGTCATCTACAAAGGAAAGTCAATAACACTAAGCTCTGACTACTCAGTAGAAACCATGCAGGAAAGAAGGCAATGCGATGACATATATAAAGCCTTGAAGGAAAAAATTGCCAGCCAAGAATTATATATCCAGAAAAACTGTCTCTCAAATATGATGGTGGAATTAGGGCATTTTTCAGATAAACAGAAATTTAGGGAATTGACAAAAACCAAACCCAAATTATAAGAAATACTAAAGGGAATCCTCCAGTTAGAAAATAACATCAGATAAAAACTCAAGACTAGAACACAGGACAGAGCAGCCAGATGTCAATCCAGATAGGGAAGTCACAAAAATAAAGCTAAAAAAAAAAAAAAAAGAAATAGGGGAAACAGAGATGTCAATATGTAAACGATGACAACATTAAAACAAAAGAGAGGGACTAAAAAATGTAGACAGATTTTTCATATGGAGACGAAGTCAAGGCAATACAAAGAAATAAAAGACTGGTTTAATCTTAGACAAATAGGGGTAAATATAGAGGTAACTACAAAGGAAACTAACAATCCAAAGCATCAAAATAAAAAGCAAGAAAGACATAAAGACTCAGCAAATACAAAATCAACAACAATGAGACAGATGAAAAGAAAATACATAAAGAAAAATGACTCAGCACAGAAAATTAAGGGGAGCAAAGAAACTGTGAACAACACACAAAAAATGACATCAAACTGACAGCACTAACCTCATACCTGTCAATAATTACGCTGAATGTAAATGGACTAAATGCACAAATAAAGAGACAGAGAGTTGCAGAATGGATAAAAAAACCTGATCTGCCTATATACTGCCTAGAAGAGACACGCCTTAGACTTAAAGTCACAAACAAACTAAAACTCAAAGGATGGAAAAAAATATATCAAGCAAATAATACAAAAAAGAGAAGGAGTGGCAATATTAATTTCTGACAAAATAGACTTTAAAGTGAAATCCACCACAAGGATAAGGAAAGGCACCATATAATGATTAAAGGGTCAATACACCAGGAGGACATAACTATAATAAACATTTATGCACCCAATGACAGGGCTCCAAAAAACATAAAACAAACTCTAATAGCATTGAAAAGTGAGGTACACAGCTCCACACTAATAATAGGAAACTTCAACACACCACTTTTGGTGAAGAAAAGAACATCCAGAAAGAGGTTCAACAAAGACAGAAGATCTAAATGCCACAATCAACCAACTTGATCTCATGGACACATACCAAACTCTGCACCCAACAGCAGCCAAGTATACTTTCTTTTCCAACGCACATGGCACATTCTTCAGAAAAGACGACATATTAGGCCATAAAGCAAACCTTAACAGAATCCAAAGCATCGAAATATTACAAAGTGTCTTTTCTGACAATAAAACCATAAAAGCAGAAATCAATAACAGAAAAAGCAAGGAAAAAAACCAAACACATGGAAACTGAACAACACCTTCCTCAAAAACTACTGGGCTAGAGAAGAATTTAAAGATGAAATAAAGAAATTGATAGACTCAAATGAGAATGAAAACACATCCTACCAGAACCTTTGGGACACAGCAGAAGCAGTGCTCAGGGGTCAGTTTATAGCAATAAATGCACACATCCAAAAAGAAGAAAGGGCCACAATCAAAACATTAAGCCTACAACTTGAACAAGTAGAAAGAGAGCAGCATAAGAAGCCCTCGGGCACCAGACGAAAGTAAATAATAAGAATTAGAGCAGAATTAAATGAAATACAGAATAGAAAAACAATTGAAAGAGTTAACAAGACCAAACTCTGGTTCTTTGAAAAGCTCAACAAAATTGATAAACCATTGACCAAATTGACAAAAGAAAAACAGGAAAAACTCCTATAAGAAATGAGATGGGTGATATCACAACAGACCCAACTGAAATTTAAAAAATATTAACAGAATACTATGAAAAATTATACTCTATCAAATTTGAAAACCTAGAGGAAATGGACAAGTTTTTAGAAACTCACTGCTTACCTAAACGAACACCAACAAGAGGAAGAACAACTAAATAAACCTATAACCAAAGAAGAGATTGAAAAGGTAATTCAATAACTCCCAACAAAAAAAGCCCTAGCCCTGATGGTTTCACTGGAGAATTCTCCCAAACTTTCAGAGAAGCGTTAACACCACTACTACTAAAGGTATTTCAGAGCATAAAAAAGGACGAAATACCTCAAACCCTTTCTATGAAGCCAGCATAACCCTGATACCAAAACCAGGTAAAGACACCACAAAAAAAGAAAATTGCAGACCAATATCCCTCATGAACATTGACGCAAAAATCCTCAACAAAATTTTAGCCAATAGAATTCGGCAACATAACAAAAAAAAAAATTCACCATGACCAAGCGGGATTTATACCAGGTATGCTGGGATGGTTCAACATTAGAAAAACAATCAGTGTAATCCATCATATAAATAAAACAAAAGACAAGAACCACATGATCTTATCAATTGATGCAATAAAGGCATTTGACAAAGTCCAACACCCATTCATGATAAAAAAAAGTCTCAATAAAGTAGGAATAGAAGGGAAATTCCTTAATATAATTAACAGCATTTATACAAGACCAACAGCCAACATCATCCTATGTGGAGAGACTTTGAAAGCATTCCCCTTGAGAACAGGAACCAGACAAAGTTGTCCTCTCTCACCACTATTATTCAACATTGTGCTGGAGGTCCTAGCCAGAGAAGTTAGGCTAGAAAAAGAAAGAAAGGGCATCCAGATTGCTAAGGAAGAACTCAAAGTATCTCTATTTGCAGATTATATGATCTTATACACAGAAAACCCCAAAGAATCCACAAGAAAACTGCTGGAACTAATAGAAGATTTCAGCAAAGTTTCAGAATACAAGATAAACATACAGAAATCAATTGGATTCCTTTACACCAACAAAGAGAACCTTGAAGAGGAAATCACCAAATCAATACCATTTACTCTAGCCCCCAAGAAGATAAAATACTTAGGAGTAAATCTAACCAGAGATGTAAAAGATCCCTACAGAGAAAATAACAAGACACTACTGCAAGAAACCAGAAGAAACCTGCATAAGTGGAAAAATATCCCTTGCTCATGGATAGGTAGACTCAACATAGTGAAAATGTCAATTCTACCCAAAGCAAGCTACAGATACAATGCAATCCCGGTCCAACTTCCAGCAGTTTTTCTTAATGAGATGGAGAAACAAATCACCAACTTCAGATGGGAAGGGAAGAGGCCCCGAATCAATAAAGCATTACTCAAGAAGAAGAAGAAAGTGGGAGGCCTTACACTACCTGATTTTAGGACCGATTGTACTGCCACGGTAGCCCAAACAGCCTGGTACTGGTATAACAACAAATACATAGACCAATGGAACAGAGAGGAGAATCCAGATATAAGCTCATCCACCTTTGAGCAGCTGATATTTGACAAACGGCCAAAGTCCATTAATTGGGAAAAGACAGTCTCTTTAACACGTGGGATTGGCATAACTGGATATCTATATCCAAAAAACTGAAACAAGACCCATACCTCACACCATGTACAAAAAGTAAATCAAATTGGAACAAAGACTCCAATGTAAAATAGAAAACGATAAAGATCATGGAAGAAAAAATAGGGACAATGTTAGGAGCCCTAATACATGGCATAAACACAATATGAAACATAAGTAACAACGCACAAGCAGCAGAAGAGAGACTAGATAAATGCAAGCTCCTAAAAATCAAACACTTCTGCTCATCAAAAGACTTCACCAAAAGAGTCAAAAGACAACCTACAGACTGGGAAAAAAATTGTGGCTGTGACAAATCGGATCAGCGTCTAATCTCTAAAATCGACAAGATACTGCAAAATCTTCACAACAAAAAGACAAATAATCCGATTAAAAAATGGGCAAAGGATATGAACAGACACTTCACCAAAGAAGATATTGAGGCGGCTAAAGGACACACCAAGAAATTCTCACGATCTGTAGCCATTAGAGAAATACAGATCAAAACTACAATGAGATATCTTCTCACCCCAACAAGGCTACCGTTAATCCAAAAAACACAAAATAAGAAACACTGGAGAGGTTGTGGAGAGACTGGAACACTTATACACTGTTGGTGGGAAAGTAAAATGGTACAACCACTTTGGAAATCAATTTGGTGCCTCCTTAAAAAGCTAGAAATAGAAGTACCATATGATCCAACTATCCTGTTCCTTGGACTATATCCTAGAGAAACAAGAGCCATCACACGAATAGATATATGCACCCCCATGTTCATTGCAGCACTGTTCACAATAGCAAAAAGATGGAAGCAACCTAGGAGCCCATCGACAGACAAATGAATGAACAAATTATGGTAGATCCACACAATGGTATATTAATGGATATAGAACAACGATGAAGCTGTAAAACTTCGTGTAACTCGGTGGAACCTGGAACTTATTATGCTGAGTGAATTTAGTCAGTCACAGAAGGACAAATACTGTATAAGACCACTATTATAAGAACTCATGGAAAGGTTTAAATACAGAAGAAAACATTCTTTGATGGTTACGGGGATGGGGAGGGAGGGTGAGGGTTATTCACTAACTAGACAGTAGATAAAAATGGTCTTAGGTGAAGGGAAGGACAGCACACACTACAGGGGAAGTCTGCACAACTGGACTAAACCAAAGCTAAGAAGTTTCCTGAATGCAATCAAATACTTTGAGAGACAGAGTAGCAGGGATGAGGGGTCTGGGGACCATGCTTTCGGGGGATATCTAAGTCAATTGGCATAAGAAATCTTATTAAGAAAATGTTCTGCATCCCACTTTGGTGAGTGGTGTCTGGGGTCTTAAAAGCTTGCAAGCGGCCATCTAAGATGCTTCAATTGGTTCCAACCACTTGGAGTAAAGGAGAACGAAGAACATCAAAGACACAAGGAAAGTATTAGCCCAAGAGACAGAATGGACCACATAAACCAGAGACTTCATCAGCCTGAGACCAGAAGAAATAGATGGTGCCCGGCTACCACCAATGAAAGTCCTTACAGGGAACACAACAGAGGGTCCCTGATGGAGCAGTAGAAGGATGGGGTGCAGAACTCATATGCTAGTTAGAAGACCAGACTTAATGGTCTGACTGAGACTGGAGGTGCCCCGGAAAGCATGGCCCCTGGAATCTCTATCAGTCCAGAACTGAAACAAATTCTGAGGCCAACTCTTCAGACAGGGATTGGACCGGACTGTGGGACATAAAGTGATACTCATGAAGAGTGTGCCTCTTAGTCAAGTAGATACAAGAGACCAAAGGGGCAGCTTCTGTCCAGAGGTGAGATGGGAAGACAGAGAGAGCTAGGAGCTGGTTGAATGCTCATGGGGAATCAGGGGCGGAAAGGAGGAGTGTGCTGTCGCAGAATGGGGTGAGAAATTAGGGTCTCATAACAATGTATGTAAAAAAAATTGTGTGGGAGACTAACCTGAAACGTAAACTTCATTTAATTGCAACAATAAAAAAAAAAAGAAAAGAAATTAGTGTGAAGTTTTGAAATGAATTCCTCTTTGAGTTTACATATGATTATGTAGTACTTCATGTTAGGTTTTGAAATTTCCTTTGCTTATGATCAGAATTTTCTAAAAGTCTTCTGATATCTTTAGGAGGGACTAGAAGACATCAGTCAAGAATGCACTTTGTGTAATCTTTGTGAAGATGGTAAGTAGCCAGCTTCCTTTACATGTATTTTTCTAACACTCACCAGACTTACAAGTTTGGATAAAATTGGAGAATTTTTTTTGAATCATTGAAAAGCTGAAAATATAGATTACTCTTGCAGCATGCTATATTACCTTTTGCTGTGCATCTGTAATTCGCAGACCCCAGTGTTGGCTCCCTGAGATTTCCAGAGACTAGCTGAAATCAAAGAAAAGCTGTTATTCCTGTATGATGCTTTTTGAGAAATTTACCATTTATTTATAAATATGTATGTATGTAGATGTGCCATCGCCCAACTTCAGCATTCGACGAGCCATGGCTGACCCTGTTTCCTTAGACCCCAACCCATCTGCCTCCCTCCCTCCTTCCAATGTGCCTGCGGAGCAAATCCTGGAAGCCTTGTTATCACAACTGTAAATATGTTGGCTCTATCTGAAAAGTCAGACTTTTAATGCATAGAACATCATCATCAGACCTAAAACAAGAACAATAATTCCTTAATATCATTAGATGGGCAGTCAGAGATCAACTTTACAATTGTCCAGTGACTGTCAGGAATGATTGTTTTACAGACTGAGTGAGGATGCAAGTAAGTTTCACACATTATAATTGGCTTATACATTGGCTAATATGTTTCTGAAATCTGTCTTTCTGTTTCTCCCTCTCATCACTCCCAATTTATCTATTTAAGGAGGTTTATGTGTCCTGTGGAGTTGGTCACAGTTTGGATTTTGCTGGTCATGTCCCTGTGGGGGCCTTTCACAGCCTCCTCTGTTGTCTGTATTTCCTGTGAGTGGGTAATTGAATCCAGACCAGTTATCTGATTCAAGTTTGATGTTCTGTAAACGTTACTTCAGAAGTGGTACATAAAAGTAGGATTTGTTCATTTGCTTTTTTCTCATTACCAAAGGAATTATTCAGTGTAACACTACAGTTCATTCAAAAGAAGAAAAAAAGTGTAGTAGGACAGATTCTTGTAGATAGTTTACACTCTATATGTTGTGTTTTTCTTTTTTTCATAAAATGCAAGCACACTGCACACTCTTGGTTTAGAAACTGAGTTTTCTTCACTTAAAAAAATGCCATTTGCATTGCTCATTTAATCCTCTCATTCTCCCCAAGCTGGTAAATTTGGTCTTGGTAGTCTTTCTGATTCTTCATTGTATTAGAGCAGCTTCTCAATATGAACTGGAGTTTGGGTAGATTTTCTGTGTTAACACCACAACTTGTATCGAATTGAGGAATAATTTCCTAATTTGCTCATTCTACTTTTCAGCATTTAAGTTAACAATGGTAATAATTTCTTTCATGTATGAGTGATGCTTTCTTACAAATGACAAGAAAATAGTCATCTAAGATTTGTGTTGTCACATCCGCTTTCCCCTTCCCCCTACTTACTATCCCCCTCCTAATTGTTTGCAGGCATTTATAAACCATCCTGGCTGAAGAATGTGATGGTCAGAGCCACAGTGGACACAGCTATAAGGTAGGTCTAAACACAGGGTGCTAGGCCTGAAATGCTGGACCAAGACATTAGGATTTCATTTCATGTGCACTGGGGGCTGTTGAAAGGCTGTGAGGAGGAAAGTGGCATACAGAAAATTCTATTCTAAAAGGCTTAATCTGGGAAAGTTGTGCACGACTCAGGAGAAGAAAGACAGATGAGTAGGTGTAAGAAGGACATCAGGACAGTCCAGACTTGTGGCCATGAGAGCCTTAGCTGACAAGGGAATAATGGGAAGAGGAAGACAGCCAGGCTGTACAGGACTGTGGATGGAGACATGTCCAGGCTTGGCTGAAGAGTGGACAGTATGGGCACAAACCCTTCCCATTGGGTGCCATTAGAGAATTAGAGGAGCCTGGACCTCCTATAGGTATGACACATAGGTGAAGGCTGGCACTTCAAATGAACACAGAGATGTTCAAGGAAGCAACTGACCTGAGGCTGAGGTTGAAGGATTAGATTTTGGATATAGACCCACAGACCCAATGAGTGCAAAACCTGCAAAGGATCTGAGGAATCAGCCAGGATAGTGGCTACTGCAAGTGCTGCTAGGACCCCCAGAGTCCTCTAGCAAGGACCACCCTGAGGATTGGGACATGGTTACAGGAAAACACTAAAGTGCCCGGGGTCTGCTTCTTGTCCCCTCAATGACCTCACCCCACTCTAAACACACCCATGTTTATTCATTTGATTAAAGCGTTGTAGGTCAAAAGAAAACATTTGGAAAACCACATCAAAGTTTAAAGTTTGGAGACTGACTTTTTTTGGAGGAGAATAACTTTCCCAAAATCACACAGGCCCAAAGCTTCCTCCTGTAATATAACTGATTTGGAATAATTTCAAAACACCCAGTGAGAATGTCCAGCAGTCAGTGGGAAACATGTAGCTGACCATCGAGGCACCGGTGGAGTCCTTGTTTGTTCCTTCACAGACCGGTTGTGGACCTGCGGTACCCTGGGCCTGCTGGGAGCTAACAGGACCCCAGACACACTGTGCCTATCCTACCACAGAAAGACTCAACAAAACCCATGCCTGCAGACAGGTGAATAAGCACTTGAATGAGAAAGGGAACTTGAGAGACAACAGGCTTGAGGAGAAAGTGATGGATCAGGGCGTGGTTTTAACCTTTTTTTTGCTTGTTTGTTTCAACTTTTTTGAGCCTAATTTCATTTTTCTATGTTGTCTTCTTTCCAAGAATTTAAGGATATACCTTTTGTGGGAAGGAGCTACAGGAGAGGCTAGTGTTCATAAGCAAGATTTTTCAAATGGAAGAGTCCACTACACTGTACCCCTACTTGGAAATCTCAGATCGACATTCTCATTTCCCAGGTAGTACTTTTTTTCTCTTTTCCTAAGAAATAAAGTATTTTACCTATAAACCCTATACCTGTTGCTGTCTAGCCGATTCCAAGTCACAGTGACCCTATAGATACTAAAAAGTATCACAAGGAATACACTATCTGACTCCCCAAATGAATCTGTTTCTATACTATGTTGTTTATGCCTCCAGACGCAAAGCAATCCCAAAGCTGGTCCAAATTACCAAGCTTTCCATTACAGATGCAAGCCAAATACATACGATGCAACTGTCTTAATCAAAAAATCTACCTGTATCTGTGGAACTATATATGCCTTTCCTCTTAAAACTATGTGCCTTTTTTAGACAAACTTCCACTTATTTCTAGGTCCTGTCTCTTTGCCTACTGAGGCCCTCACGCTTGAAAGCCAAAGAACACAACTCTAGCAGTTTTTCCATGTACTGGATCAGTTCCAAGAATATTCAAACAGATGTAGCCTTCAACGAGAAAACAAAAGATCGCTCCCTACATTCTGCCAGAGAGTGCCCAATTTATGAATCCCTTTAACTGCAAAACTCCTTAAAAAGGTTATCAAGAAGATGATAACTACCACGTTGCCAAGTCGAACAGTTGCTGTTACATTGTCATCCTGACTATGTCTGACTCGATTGCTTCCTTCTCCTTGAAACTCTTCCTTTGACTCCCACACTCAGTGATCCCCCATTACTGGCTACTCCCTGCCCATCTCCTTCTTTTAGTGCTTCAAAGCTCAGATCCAGGATCTCTTCTGCTTTCGTTTATAGTCTTTTCTCATGTGCTCTCAGTCTCTCCGTGGTAGTCTAAACTTGTATATTCAACTACCCTCTCCACTGTTAAATCAAGATGTCTAAGGGGCATGTCAAATATGTGATCAAAAACCAAAGTCTTGGTATCTTCCGTCTCCCTCAACCTTCCCCATATTAGCAAATCAGCAATTCAATTATTGTTCAAAACTCATAAAGCCATCCCCTTCTTGTCTCATACATAACATTTGGTATCGAGTACTGAAGTCTTCATATCAAAATACTCCCAGAATTAGACTACTATTCACCTCCTCCATTTCTACTCTCAACCAGTTATCTGCATCTCTAAGCTCCTTATGAGTTTCTCCCTGCTTCTACCCGTAAAACCAGAATTATCCTTCTAAATGCAAGTCACATGATTCCTATGCCTCTAATTGCTTCCCATCTCACTCAGAGTAAAATCCAATCTCCTTCCCATGACTTATGAGATTCTGGGTCACTTGCCTCCTGCTGACCTCCTTGACCCCATCCTTTATTCTTTTCCCCTTTACACTTCTGAAGTCACACTGGTCTCCTCAATGCATTGAGCATACAAGCATGCTCTTGCCTGGAGCATTTGTCTTCACTGCCCCCTTTTTCTGCTATGTCTTTTGCTAGATAGTCTCATAGATCATTATCACCTTCTTTCAGATCTGTAAAAATGACCTAGAGGTATTCCCTGATCAACCTCCACCACACCCCTGTCCGTCAGTCCACATGCTTTATTTTCCTTTCTTTTTCAACACATCTTCAGCAATTGATGTGTCTTTTTCTTCCTACTAGAATATAGGCTCCTTAACAAAAGGAGTTTATTTTCACTCATTGCTGTTGCACAGTGCCTGAGAATCTTGTGGCAAATCTTAGGCCCTCAAATACTTGTTGAATGAATGGTGAATAAATGAATATCTTCACTAGGCACTGGAAAAGGGAGAGTCTAGGTAAAAAGAATTTCTTGAGACCAGAACTATCCCCCCAAATGAAATGCTGTTCAAATTGAGATCAGCTGAAATGGTTGAAGGTCCCCACAAAAGAATAAAACAATGGATCTTACGAAGAAGCTCCTGACTCAGATGTTTACTACCTTGAAAAATAAGTCAGGATGTCTGACTGCTTCTGATTTTTCTTTGATGTACATTTAAAGTCAAATCAGGCCCTCCCACTGAGGTGCCCAAGTTTTCCATATATAAAAGTTTGATGCTGTGAATTGATCCCTGAGTTCTATCACAACAATTATGAATCTTGCTAAATGTGTCTTAAAAGATGTTCCTGGATTTATTCAGACAAGGATTAAATGAGTGGAAAATTGAAGAGACAATGATGTTATTAAATAAAAATGTAGCTCTGTATTTACACTGCAATATGTGACTTTGCAAGATGATAAAAGCATTAGTAGCCACCAATCTTGCCAGTTTTCCTTCCAAACTAGAGGTTAACACAACTTTGCGCTACTCTGCACTAGTTTCACACACAGCTGGTGTTCGGGATATTGTTGAATTATACCCAGTCTAGTCAGTGTTCAGAGATTAAACTGGGTCCCCATCCTCTGACAATGGTGTTCCAAAAGAGACACGAGGCAACGTAGATCCAAGTGTTTATTGTAAAAACACTAACTCTACAGCTACTTCCATCAGCAATGTAATATCTGAAACAAAGTCTGAAGTTTGTTCCTTGAATTTGCACATTAACCAGATATGGAAACTTTAACCATACGATACAATATTTTCATCTGAAACTTGGTCTATCATACTTTGCACTTAAGATTTGAATCGAGAAGTGTTCCTGAAGGAAGCAACACAACTGAATGTCTAGAACAACAATGTAAAGAGGAGATGGAAAACATCAAGGTTTGCACTTTGATTCCTTAGCATAATGACCTAAAATCATTTATATGGACTTTAAAGAATAGTTTTTTACTTTAAGTCAATGACAGGGCATATAGCTAATTGGTTATAGTAGGAGAATGTGACTTGGGTTTTAAAAACTAATTGAATTTAGACGTATTAAAATAATCTAAAACTATAAGACAAAAACAAAAACAAAAACAAAAACAGCCAAACGCGTTATCATCAAGTTGATTCCAACTCATAGCGACTCTATAGGACAATACAGAACTATCCACAGGGTTTCTAAGGCAGTAATCTATACAGAGGCATGTTCAGTCACCATAATGCACCAATGACAGAAAATTAAACAAAATCAGACCAAAACAACAACAAAATACCACACACGAAAACAATCCTTTGTAGACATCGTGAAGTTTGAAAATTGTAAAAATATGCACGGCAGGCATCAGACTTTGTCTTACTTCAGGAGGAGGAGAGAGAATCACCAACATCAGCCCAAGGCTGATTCCTATGAAGTGGAGGTCAGACATGCCTCCTCCTTCCAACTTTTTTTTAAACAATTAGGACAGCAGCCATCCCTGGCACAGCACTCTCTACTTCTCTGCTGAATTCAATAATTCATCACAATGGCCACAGAGCTCACAGATGATACTCGTGATTTGGGGGTTTACAGGGGAAGTAACACTTGCAGTTCAGGCTCAAGGATACTCAGAATACAGTTCTTCCATCAGGACAGCCTCTTCCCAACCCTGCTCGCAGGCATGACTCGCCCTGGCCCTAGGCCTCTCCACAAAGACATTCAGCTCTCTCTCTCTATGGGTCTGGAAGCCCACTGTGCCGTCTCCTGCTGCCAGGTCTCTGCTACAGGGTCTCTCCTGCCACCACTTCTCATCGCCTTCAGGGTTACAGCTTGTTCTCTTTCTCTCTCAGTCGTCTTCCAGGAGTTTCTCAGTGCAAGGACCTCGGATTCAAAGGACGAGCTCTTCGCTCCTGGCTTTCCTTCTTGAAGGTGGTAGGATCCTCTTCTCTGCTTTGGAATTGGCTCTCTTTTAAGGCAAAACTGACCAATCCCCTTGGCAGGCCACAATTACGCTATCACATAGTCTCGCCCAATCATCTGGGTGGGAGTTACAAGACCATGGCTGGAAAGGCCACACAAAAGTAATCAATTACCACGCAGGCTACCCCTTGGCTTTCTAGCCATGGTTCTTTCATATTTGGAGGATAACTTCCCTCTCCCAATTTCTTTTACCAGTCCGAAACCATCATTAATAGTTAGTCTTTCAATAGGGCAAAGAGTCCACTGGATAAGGTTACTCAGGTACCAGCCATTCAGGTCTGCTGCAGGTGTTCGTCTGATCTGGTCAGATTCTCCAAAAGTCACCTCGTCTTCACCCTTTCCGGCCTCTGATAAAATTAACTGAGAGAAGATTTTTCCCTTGCTCTGATCCTCGCGAGGTATCAGCATAGCAAATGGGGCTTTAGGTTCCGCCATTCTACTCAAGCCCAACAGAGCCTCCCCCTTAGTGCACTCTTTCACACTTACAGCTTCTACAAATACAGATTTCACAATCACAATTAACCCAGTCAACAATCAACACTCACAGCTGAATCATATAATCCTATCAGCATCTTCCCTACCCTCTCTTCCCCAGGCCCATCAGGAAAAGAGGAATCTCTTCAGTGGAGATCCTCCCCTGTACCCCTCATTTAATGTAAGCCCATTCATGAAGTTGTGTAAGCCAGACACTTCATGTCTTTATCTGTCCCTGTTTTAGATAGCCAGTGTTTAAATTGCCCATACATATCAAACCAGCACTCTGAGGAGGTAAGTATGTTCCTTGGTCTTGAAGAATCTCCTGTTCTGGTGGGACTTGGAGCATCTGCATCCAGAAGCAAAGTCCAGTCGAGTCCAGAGCAAGCATCAAATTGCAGCAATCTACACCAGCTCACGGAGTCAAACATCTTTCTCTTCATTCGGTCAGCTTCTGGTCAGCTCCTGGTCAGCTCATCCCTAGCCATCCAAGCTAGGCCACAATGGGTAGCAGCCTCAGGCTCAAGACTTCACACACACTTCCTGGCACTTCAGACAGCCTCTTCACACACTCTCATCCCTAGACCCCTTGGGTGTGGGCAACAGGTTCCACCTGTAAACTTCAGGAGTCTGACAACTCCTTTTACTCTTGACCAGCCAGCCCTTCCTCTCTCTCATCTCTAGCCCCCGTGGGCTGGATTGAAGTGTGCCAATGGAACATGTTCAAACTCAGCCTGTCTCTTTATTGTTGCAATTTCTCCACTTCTAATCATTAGTAGACCCAGGTGGTCACCACAAGAGAGCAGAGGAAGCTGCCTACTTGCCAGCTCCCTTTAACTTCCAGGCCTGGAAGTTTTTGATGGACACTGACTTTTCCTGCCCTGATGCATCCAACAGCAAACTGCTTGCTTGAAATTTAAAAAAAAAAAGTCACTTTTTTCTGCAGAACCTTGCTTCAAATGCAAGCCTTCTGTTCTCTCAGCGGTTCTGGGTGGTCCTGAATGTCTTTTCAAATGAAAATCTGGGCACGGCTCAGGTTTTCAACCTAAGTCCCCACTCTACACACAGGTCTACCACATTCAAATCAACAGCTTGTGTTTCTCTCTGGCAAATCCTAGTTCTTCCTTTAGCATATCCGATCAAGTAATGGCTGAGGCGGAGTTCCATGTTCTCTATAATCTATAATACCCAATATTAATTTCCAGTGTACATTTAGGTCTGCTTCACAACATTAGGTAGGAGAAACTTTCGATATCCATAGTACATTAGATGCATGCATAATCCTGAACACATAACCCTTTTTAAACATCCCAGTTTAGTCTTCTCTACACTTCAACTATCCTCCCATTCAAATGCATATGGTTTTGGGCCTCTGGCTGGGTGGAAGGAGAAGACCCTAGCCCCTATCAATCCTCCTGCTTATCTGGCCTCGCTTTTTGCCCCAGACCACTCCAGGTGCAGCTTTTCAGCCGTTACAGGTAGCAACAACAAAAACAACCATCCAAGATTCAAGAGTTTCAATTCCCACACCCCTTTGTTCTTTCTCTTACAAAGTTCCCTGCTTTCATGAGTCTGGAGCCATTGCAAAGAAAGCTGCTGATGACACTAACTGTGAAAACTGCTTGGGGAGGCAGTGTGTGACCTACTCCAACCCCACAAGAGGGAAGGAGAACCAAGCTATAGAGTGCAAGACTGACTCCCATAAGGTGGAAATGAGAGAAGCATACTCTTTCCACCACCATCTTTACGAATTCTGGCACCAACTGTCCCTCGCACAACATTCTCTACTTCTCTGCCTGGTTCAATAATTCATTGCAATGGCCACACAGAAATCACAGACCATACTCAGGATTATGGGGTTTATTGGGGAAGTTACAGTTACAAGTCAGGCTCAAGGACACTCCGAATACAGTGCTTCCATCAGGACAGCCTGTTCCCAGCCATGCTCACAGGTCTGACTCTCCCTGGCCCTAGGCCTCTCCCCAAAGGCCCTCAGCTTTCTGTCTCAATGGGCCAGGAAGTCCAAGGCACTGACTCCTGCTGCCAGGTCTCTGCTGCCAGATCTCTCCTGCCATCGCCTCTGACCTTCTTCAGAGTTACAGCTTCCTCACTCTCTGTCTTCTGCTTCCAGGAGCTTCTCAGAGCAGGAATTTTGGGTCCAAAGGAAGCGCTCTCCACTCCTGGCTGTTCTTCCTTCGTGGTGGTTAGATGCTCTTCTCTGCTCTGGAATTAGCTCTCTTTTGAGCCAAAACTGACCAATCTCCTTGGTGGGCCACAATCACCCTATCACACAGTCCCGCCCAAGCACCTGAGTGGAAGTTCCAAAAGCATGGCTAGACAGGCCACACCAAGTAAACAATCGCACGACAGTACATTGGACTCATTTTTCAAGTGAAGTCTCTAAAAATCACATAGGAGCAGACTGGTAAAGAACATAATAAATAGCAAGAACATTTTCATAATTATGACTTCTGTATTTGGAAGAAATCTATAGCACTGTTCTTCTTTTGCCATTTCACAGGAATCATGGAGTTTAGTGGAAGATATTGCAGTACCAGAAAACTCTACGGTAGCGCCTGTGAGGAGAGAAGTCTTACAAACGTGGACATTCCACCAGAGTCAAAAGAAAGATGTTTGCACCAACAAGAGTTTATTACACTATTACTTGAGCAGATAGAACTAAAAATGAACATTGCTTCTCTGCAGACGCCTCAGATGTGCCTTGGATTCCCTAATGTCAGTTTCGCAGACATTACCAGGTTTTATGATTCTGCGCCAGATACTAGTGAGGTTATTTCAGTGTAATTTCACTATTTTCCCAAAAGGTATACACACCTACCGAATATATAGACATGGCTTACTAAAATACTTAATTTATTAAGAAATGATTTGCTCTGTGGTAGACACTCTGCTATGCATCAAAGTACACGATCATTGTCTAGAGTGATAGATTACCGGTGAAGACCTGGATGCTTACAGCAATGCGTCATAGAGGAAGTTGCAGGTAGTTAGGGAAGTAAATAGCAGGGAGTATCTAGGGAGATGAAAAAAATTGCTGCTGAATCGATTCGGGACTTTTAAGTAGAACAGGGAGCAGCTTGGGTCTTTTTTAAGCTGTTTTTATTATACTTTAGGTGAAAGTTTACACAACAAATAGTTTCTCATTAAGCACTTAGTACACATATTGTTCTATGACAGTGGTTACCAACACCACGACATGTCAACACTGTCCCTTCTCAACCTTGGGTTCCCTATTACCAGCTTTCCTGTCCTCTCTTGCCTTCCAGTCCTTGCCCATTGACTGTTGTGCCCCATTGGTCTCGTTTTGTTTTATGGGGCTGCCTAATCTTTGGCTGAGTGGCGAACGGCGGGAGTGAATTCACTACTGAGCTAAAAGGGTGTCCGGAGCCCATAGTCTCGGGATTTCTCCAGTCTCTGTCAGGCCAGTAAATCTGGTCTTTTTTTTTTTTTTTTTTTTTGTCAGTTAGAATTTTGTTCTCCATTTTTCTCCAGCTCTGTCTAGGACCCTCTGTTGTGATCCCAGTCAGAGCAGTCAGTGGACGTAGCCGGGCACCATCTAGTTGTACTGGACTCAGTCTAGTGGAGGCCATGGTAGTTGTGGTCCATTAGTCCTTTGGACTAATCTTTCCCTTGTATTTTGTTTTCTTCATTCTCCCTTGTTCCCGAAGTGGTGAGACCGGTGGAGTATCTTAGATGCCTGCTCACAGGCTTTTAAGACCCCAGACGCTACTCACCAAGGTGGAATGTAGAACATTGTCTTGATAAACTGTCTTATGCCAATTGAGCTAGATGTTCCCCAAGACCACGGTCCCCACAACCCTCCGCCCAGCAATTCAGTCCCTCAGGGAGTTTGGATGTGTCTGTAGAGCTTCCCTGACCTTTCCTTGTACAAGTTGTGCTGGTTTCCCCAGTACTGTGTACTGTCTCACCCTTCATCAAAGTTACCACTTATCTATAGTCTATTTAGTATTTCTCCCCACCGCTCCAATCCCTCGTAAGCAACAAGGATTCTTTCTTTTTGTGTGCAAACTTTTTCCTGAGTTTTTACAGTATAGGTCTCATACAATATTGGTTCTTTTGTGATTGGCTTATTATTTCACTCAGCATAATGTTCTCCAGTTTAATCCATGTTATGAGATGCTTCACACTTTCATCATTGTTCTTTATCATTGCATAATACTCTATTGTGTGTATGTACCATAGTTTGTTTATCCATTCATCTGTTGATGGGCATCTAGGTTGTTTCCATCATTTTGCTATTGTGAACAATGCTTCAGTGAACATGGGTGTGCTTATGTCTATTCGTGTGACAGCCCTTATTTCTCTAGGATATAGTCCTAGGAGTGGGATTGCTTAATCTATGCTATTTCTATTTCTAGCTTTCTAAGGAAGTGCCATATGCATTCCCACCAGCAGTGCATAAGAATTCCCATCTTCCCGCAGCCTCTCCAACATCTGTTATTTCCAGTGTGCTTGACTTGTGCCAGTAATGCCGGGATGAGATGGTATCTCATTGTGGTATTAATTTGCATTTCTCTAATGGCTAATGATCGCGAGCATTTCCTCATGTATCTGTTAGCCACTTGAATATATTCTTTGGTGAAGTGTCTGTTGATTTCCTTCGCCTGCTTTTTAAGTGGATTATTTGTCTTTTTGTTGTAGAAGTGTTGGATTTTCCTGTAGATTTTAGAGATTAGACCTTTGTCTGACTTGAAATGTCCATAAATTTTTTCAGGTTCTCCTTTTACTCTTTTGGTGAAGTCTTTTGATGAGCATAAGTGTTTAACTTTTATAAGATCCCAGTTATCTAGCTTGTCTTCTAGAGTTTGTGTGTTGTTTGTTATGGTTTGTATCCTGTTAATGCTGTGAATTAGAGACTCTAGCGTTGATCCCATTTTTCATTCTATGAAGTTTATAGTTTTTGGCTTTATATTTAGGTCTTTGATCCATTTTGAATTAGTTTTTGTGTATGGTGTGAGGTATGGGTTGTGTTTCTTTTTTTTGCAGATGGACATCCAGTTTTGCCAGCACCATTTGTGAAAACACTATCTTTTCCCCATTTGATGGACTTTGGGCCATTGTCAAAGATCGGGTGATGGTAGGTAGATGGCGTTACATCTGGGTTCTCAAGTGTGTTGCGTTGGTCACGTATCTGTCGTTGTACCAATACCAGGCTGTTTTGACTACCGTAGCTGTTCAGCAGGTTCTGAGGTCAGGTAGTTTGTCCTCTTACTTTATTCTTCTTCTTCAATACTGCTTTGCTTATATGGGGCTTCTTCCCTTTCCATATAAAGTTAATGATTAGTTTTTCCATCTCTTTAAAGAATGTTGTTGGAATCAATGTAATCCCTCACATAAATAAAAGACAAGACCCACATGATCTTTTCAATCGATGCCTTTACATTTGACGAAGCCCAACACCCATTCATGATAAAAACTCTCAACAAAATAGGAACAGAAGGGAAATTCCTCAGCATAATTAAGGGCATCTCTACAAAGCCAACAGCCAACTTCATCCTAAATGGAGAGAGTTTGAAAGCATTCCCCTTGGGAACAGAAACTAAACCGGATGCCCTCTATCACCACTCTTATTCAACATTGTGCTAGAGGACCTAGCTAGAGCAGGTAGGCCAGAAAAAGAAAACAGGGCATCCAAATTAGTAGGAACAAAGTAGTGTATCTCTATTTGTAGATGATATGATCTCATACCCAGAAAAACCCAAAGAATCCACAAGAAAACTACTAGAACTAATAGAAGATTTCAGTAAAGTTTCAGGTTACAAGATAAATATACAAAACTCAGTTGGGTTCCTCTACACCAACATTTACAATAACCCCCAAGAAGATAAAATACTTAGGAATAAATCTAACCAGAGATGGAAAAGACCTGTACAAGGAAAATTACAAGACACAACTGCAAGAAAGCAAAAGAGACCTGCACAAGTGAAAAAACAAACCTTCCTCATGGATAGGAAGACTCAACATTCTGAAAATGTCAATTCTACACAAAGTGATCAACAGAAACAATACAATCCCAATCCAAATTCCAATGGCATTTTTTGATGAGACGGAGAAACAAATCACCAATTTCATATGGAAAAGGAAGAGACCCTGGATAAGTAAAGCATTCCTCAAGAAGAAGAACAAAGTGTGTGGCCTAACACTACCTGATGTTAGAAAGTGTTATAGCACCACAGTACTCAAAACAGCCTGGTACTGGTAAAACAACAGACACATAAGCCAATAGAACAGAATTTAGATTCCAGACATAAATTCACCCACCTATGAGCAGCTGATATTTGACAAAGGCCCAAAGTCCGTTAAGTGGGGAAAAGACAGTCTCTTTAAGAAATGGTGCTGGCATAACTGGATAACCACCTGCAAAAAACTGAAACAAGACCCATACCTCACACCATGCACAAAAAGTAACTCAAAATGGATCAAATACTTAAATATAAAATCTAAAACGATAAAGATCATGGAAGAAAATATAGGGACAATGCTAGAAGCCCTAATACGTGGCACGAACAGAATCGGAACCACAAGTAACAATGTACAAGCACCAGCAGAGAGACTAGATAACTGGGAGCCCCTAAAAATCAAACACTTACGCTCATCAAAAGACTTCACCAAAAGAGTCAAAAGACAAGCTACAGACTGGGAAAAAATTTGGCTACGACAAATTTGATCAGCTTCTAATCCCTAAAATTACAAGATACTGAAAACCTCAACAACAAAAACATCAATAACCCGATTAAAAAATGCGGAAAGCATATGAACAGACACTTCATCAAAGAAGATATTCAGGCGGCTAACAGACACATGAAGAAATGCTCACGATCTGTAGCCATTAGAGAAATGCAGATCAAAACTACAATGAGATATCTCACCACAACAAGACTAGCATTAATCCAAACAACAGAAAATAATAAATGTTGGAGAGGTTCTGGGGAGACTGGAACACTTACACACTGTTGGTGGGAATGTAAAATGGTACAATCACTTGGGAAATCAATTTGGCGCTTCCTTAGAAAGCGGGAAATAGAAGTATTATACGACCCAGCTATCCCGCTTCTTGGAATATATCCTAGAGAACTAAGAGCCGTCACATGAATAGATATATGCACACCCATGTTAATTACAGCACTGTTCACAATAGCAAAAAGATGGAAACAACCTGGGTGCCCATCAATGGACGAATGGATAAGTAAATTATGGTCTACCCACACAATGGGATACTATTGAATGATAAAGAACAATGACGAGGCCATGAAACGTCTTATAACCTGGAGGAATCTGGAGGGCATTATGCTGCGTGAATTTAGTCTGAAACAGAAAGACAAATATTGTATAAGACCACTATTATAAGAACTCAAGAAAAGGTTTAAACACAGAAGATAACATTCTTTGATGGTTACGAGGGTGTTGAGGGAGGGTGTTAGTTACTAAGTAGATAGTAGATAAGAATGATGTTCGGTGAAGGGAAGGACAGCACACACTACAGGGGAAGTCAGCACAACTGAACTAAACCAAAGCTACGAAGTTTCCTGAATACAATCAAGCACTTTGAGGGACAGAGTAGCAGGGGTAGGGGTTTGGGGATCATGCTTTCAGGAGACATCTAGGTCAATTGGCATAACAAATCTTATTAAGAAAATGTTCTGCATCCTACTTTGGTGAGTGGCGTCTGGGGTCTTGAAAGGTTGCAAGCGCCCACCTAAGATGCATCAATTGGTCCCAACCACTTGGAGTAAAGGAGAATGAAGACCATCAAAGACACAAGGAAAGTATGAGCCCAAGAGATAGAAAGGGCCACATAAACCAGAGACTCCATCAGCCTGAGACCAGAAGAACTAGATGGTGCCTGGCTACCCCCACTGACTGCCCTGACAGGGAACACAACAGACATTCCCTGATGGAGCAGGAGAAAGGTGGGGTGCAGAACTCAAATTCGAGAAAGAAGACAGGACTTAGTGGTCTGAATGAGACTGGAGGAACCCCGGAAAGCATGGCCTCCGGATTCTCTATCAGCCCAGAACTAAAACAGTTTCCGAGGCCAACTCTTCAGATGGATTGGACTGGACTGTGGGACATAAAGTGATACTCGTGAGGAGTGTGCCACTTAGCTCAGGTAGCTAGAAGAGACCAAAGCGGCAGTTTCTGTCCAGAGGTGAGATGGGAAGGCAGGGGTAGGAGCTGGTTGAATGGGCATGAGGAATCAGGGTGGAAGGAGGAGCGCACTCTCACAGAATGGGGAGAGCAATTAGGGTCAGGTAACAATATATGTATAAATTTTTGTATGGGAGACTAACTTGAAATGTAAACTTCATTTAAACTGCAACAATAAACAACAAGAATAAAACCAAAAAACAAAAAAAAAAGAATGTTGTTGGTATTTGGATCGGGATTGCGTTGTATTTGTAAATTGCTTTGGGTAGAATTGTCATTTTCACAATGTTGATTCTACCTATCAATGAGCATGATATGTTTTTTCCATTTATGTAGATCCCTTTGGGTTTCTTGCATTAGTGTCTTGTGGTTTTCTTTGTATATGCTTTTTACATCCCTGGTTCGATTTAGTCCTAAGTATTTTATTTTTTTAGGGGCTATTATAAATGGTATTGTTTTCCTGATTTTCTTTTCAATGAGTAATAAAGACTGAGAAGAATTGATGCACTTGAATTATGGTGTTGGCGAGGATTATTGAACATATCATGGACTTTCAGAAGTAGTTAGAAAGTCTTTCTTGGAGGAAGTACAGCCAGAGTGCTCCTTGGAAGCAAGGATGGTGAGACTTCATCTCAGGTACTTTGGACATGTTATCAGGAGGGATCAGTCCCTGGAGAAGGACATCATGCTTGGTAAAGTAGAGGGTCAACGAAAAACAGGAAGACTCTACAGGAGATGGGTTGACCCAGTGGCTGCAACAATGAGCTCAAACATAACAACGATCGTTAGGATGGCGCAGGACCAGTGTTTCAGTGTTTCCTTTTGTTGTACGTAGAGTTGCTATGAGTAGGAACTGACTTGATGACACCTAACAACAACAACTTTTAGTCTCTTGTACTAGTGTTTTATATGTTTCATTGTCTTTTACATCTTGTTTAGGTTTATTCGTAGGTATTTTATCATTCGGGGGGCCATTATAAGGTTATTATTTTATCGATTTCCTTTTCAGAGTAAAGAAACCCGACTAATAATTGGTGTGTTGACCTTGTAACCTGCGACATTGCTGAAACCTTCTATTAGATCCAGAAGCTTTCCTTTGGAATCTTTGGCATCTTCTATGTAAAGGATTATGTCATCCACAAATAGGCATACTTTTATTTCTTCTTTCTAATTTGGATACCCTTTATTTCTCTTAGTTGCCTTTTTCCTATGGCCAGCACTTCCAGTGCAGTACTGAATAAGACTGGTGATAATGGGCATCCTTTTCTCATTGCCATTCTCAAGAGAAAGGGTCTCATCCTTTCTCCATGGAGAATAATGTTGGAAGATGGTTTTGCATATATACCCTCAATTACGTCAAGAAATGTCCCTGTTATTCCTATTTGGCTGAAAGCTTTCGTCAGAAAAGGTGTTAGGTTTCATCAAATGCCTTTTCTGCATCAAATGAAATGATCATGTGATTCTTTTACTTGGTTTTATGTGATGAATGGCACGGACTGACTTTCTAATTTTGAGCCACCCTCGCATGCCTGCTATGAATTCTACTTGATCATGATGTATTATTTTCTGACTACGTCGTTAATTTCTGTTTGCCTGAATTTTGTCAAGAATATTTGTGTCTACATTCATGAGGGATATTGGTCTGTAATTTTCTTTTTCGTGTTGTCTTTACCTGACTTTGCTATCCAGGTGATAATGGCTTCATAGAATGAGTTAGGGAGCATTCCTTTTCTTCTATGTTTTTGAAGAGTTTCAGTAGAATTGGTGTTAACTTTTCTCTGAATGTTTGGTAAAATTCCCTGGTGAAGCTGTCTGGTTCTGGGCTTTTGTTGTTGTTATTGGGAGTTACTTGATGCCATCTTTAGTCTCTTCTTTTGTTATGGGTCTGTTTAGTTTTTCTCTTTCTATTTGTGTTCGTTTAGGTAGGTAGAGTGTTTTTCCAGGAATTTGTCCATTTCTTCTAGGGCACAATCAGTCAACTTGACCTTATAGACATATATAGATCGCTTCACCCAACAGTTGCTAAGTACACATTCTTTTCTAATGCACATGGAAAGTTCTCCTTAATAGACCACATTTTAGGCCACAGAACAACCCTCAACAAAATTCAAAACATTGAGGTAATACAAAGTCTCTTATCTGACCACAACACATTAAAATTAGAAATTAACAACAAGAAGAGCATGGAAACAAAAATCAATTACATGAAAACTGAATTATGCCCTGCTTAAAAACCACTGGGTAATAGAAGAAATCAGAGATGGAATAAAAAATGTCATAGACTGAAATGAAAATGAAAACCCATTATACCAAAATCTTTGGTACACAGCAAAGGCAGTCCTCAGAGGTCAATTTATAGCAAGAGACGCATGCTTCAGAAAACAAGAAGGGGACACCACTCAAACATATAGAAAGAGAAGAGCAAGAAAAAGCAGACAGCCACCAGAAGAAAGGAAACAATAAAGATGAGAGCAGAAATAAATTAAATAGAGAATTAAAAAAAATAGAAAGAATCAACAAAACCGAAGGCTGGTTCTTTGAACAGATCAACAAAATCCACAAACCACTGGACAAATGGAGAAAAAAAAAAAAAAAAAAAAAAAAAGAACAGGAGAGGATGCAAATAACCCAAATAAGAAATGAAATGGGGGACATTGCAGCAGACCCAACTGAAATAAAAAAGATCATAATAGAGTATTATGAAAAACTATACTCCAACAAATTTGAAAACCTAGAGGAAATGGATAAATATCTAGAAACACAATACCTACCCAAACTAACACAAAATGATGTCAAAAATCTCAACAGGAGAAAAGATTGAAAAGTTAATAATAATAAAAGAAAACCTCCCAACTACAAAAAAGCCTCGGTCCAGAAGGCTTCACTGGAGAATTCTACCAATCATTCAGAGAAGAGTTTACACCAGGACTATTCAAACTATTTCAGAATATAAAAAATGAAGCTATACTTCCAAATTCATTCTATGAAGCCAGCATAACCCTGATACCAAAAACAAGCAAAGACACTACCAAAAAAAAAAAAAAAAATTACATACTGATATCTCTCATGAATATAGATGCAAAAATTCTCAACAAAATTCTAGCCAATAGAATTCAGCATCATATCAAAAAGATAATACACCATGACCAAGTAGGATTCATATCAGGTATGCAAGGATGGTTCAACATTAGAAAATCAATCCACATAATCCACCACAGAAATAAAAGGTAAGAAAAGAATCACATGATCATCTCAATTGACACAGAAAAGGCATTCAACAAAGTCCAACACCCATTCCTGATAAAAATTCGCAAAAAAATGTGTGTAGAAGGGAAATTTCTCAACATAATGAGTGACATCTATGCAAAACCGACAGCCAACATGATTCTTAATGAAGAGAGGCTGAAAACTTTTCCCTTGAGAACTGGAACAAGACAAGGATGCCCTTTATTTCCACTCCTATTTAACATTGTGCTGGAAGTCCTAGCTAAAGCAAAAAGGCAAGAAAAAGAAATAAAGGGCATCCAAATTGATAATGAAGAAGTTAAACTGTCCCTGTTTGCAGATGATATGATACTATACATAGAAAACCCAAAAGACTCCATTAGAAAACTGGAACTAACAGAAAGATCCAGCAAAGGAGCATGATACAAGAGAAACATGCAAAAATCTGTTGGATTTCTATACACAAATAAAGAGAATGATGAAAAGGAAATCAGGACTGCAATACCATTTATAATAGCCCCTAAAAAAAGTAAAATGCTTAGGAATAAATCTAACCAGGGATGTAAAAGACCTATACAAAGAAACCTACAAAACGCTACTGCATGAACCCAAAAGAGATCTGCATAAACAGAAAAACATACCACGCTCGTGGATAGGTAGACTCAACATTGTGAACACGACGATTCTACCCAAAGCGGCTTAAAAAGAGAGTGCGATCTCGTTCCAAATAGCAACAATATTCCTTAAAGAAATTGAAAAACACATCATTAACTTTATGTGGAAAGGGAAGAAGCCTCAGATAAGTAAAGCACTATTGAAGAAGAAGAATAAAGTAGGAGGACTTGCACTATCTGACCTCAGAACCTACTATACAGCTATAGCAGTCAAAACAGCCTGGTGCTGCTACAAAGACAGAGACATTGACCAATGGAACAGAATGGAGAACCCAAACATAAATCCATCTACCTACCGTCACCTGATCTTCGACAATGGCTCAGAGTCCATCAGATGGGGAACAGACAGTCTTTTTAACAAATGGTGCTGGCAAAACTGGATGTCCATCTGCAAAAAAATAAAAGAGGACACATACCTCACACCTTACACAGAAAGTCATTCAAAATGGATAAAGACCTAAATATAAAGCCCAAAACTATAAAGTTCATAGAAGAAAAAATAGAATCAATGCTAGAGGCCCTAGTACACAGCATTAACAAGATACAAACCGTAACCGACAACACACAAACTCCAGAAGATAAGCTAGATAACTGAGATCTTCTAAAAATTAAATACTTACGCTCATCAGAAGACTTCAAAGAGTAACAAGAGAACCTACAGACTGGGAAAAATATTTTGGCTATTACAAATCAGAGAAAGGTCTAATCTCTAAAATCTACAGGAAAACCCAACACCTCTAGAACAAAAAGACAGGTAATCCTATTAAAAAAATCAGCAAAGGAAATGAACAGATACTTCACCAAAGAAGACACTGAAGCAGCTAACAGACATCTGAGGAAATGTTTTCGATCACCAGCCATTGGAGAAATGCAAATCAAAACCACAATGAGATACCATCTCATCCTGGCATTACTGGCACAAGTCAAGAAACAGGAAATAAATGTTGGAGAGGCTGAGGGGAGATCAGATCTCTTACGCAGTGCTGGTGGGAATGTAAAATGGTACAATCATTTCAGAAAACCATATGGTATTCCTTAGAAAGCTAGAAATGGAAATACTATATGATCCAGCAATCCCGCTCCTAGGAATATATCCTCAGTGAGTCGTTACACGAATAGACATATGCACACCCAGGTTCATTGCAGCATTGTTCACATTAGGAAACAGATGGAAACAACCTAAATGCCCATCAACAGATGAATTGAGAAACTATGGTAGGTACACACAAATGGAGTATTATGCAACGATAAAGAACAATGTTGAATCTGTGAAGCATCTCACAACGTGGATGAATCTGGAGGGCATTATGCTAAGTGAAATAAGTCAATCACGAAAGGACAAATATTGTATGAGACGACTCTGTAAAAACTCATGAAAAAGTTCACATACAAAAAGAAACAATCTTCCATGGTTACAAGCGAGTTGAGGAGTGGGGATGGAAAAACACTAACTAGACAATGGATCAATGGTAACCTTGGTGAAGGGTAAGACAGTACACAATACTGGGGAAGCCAGCACAACTTGTCCAAGGCAAGTCGATGGAAGCTCCATAGACACATCCAAACTCTTTGAGGGACTGGGTTGCTGGGCTGAGGGCTGTGTGGACCACGGTCTTGGGAAACATCTAGCTCAATTCGAGTAACATAGTTTATAAAGAAAATGTGCTACATTTTACTTTGGTGAGTAGCGTCTGTGGTCTTAAAAGCCTCTGAGCAGCCATCAAAGACACTCCACCGGTCTCACTCCTTCGAGAGCAAGGGATAATGAAGAAAACTAAAGATACAAGGGAAAGATTAGTCCAAAGGACTAATGGACCACAACTACCATGGCCTCCACCAGACTGAGTCCAGTACAGCTAGATGGTGCCCGACTACCACCAAGGACTGCTCTGACAGGGATTACAATAGAGGGCCTGAGACAGAGCTAGGGAAAAATGTAGAACAAAATTCTAACTCATAAAAAAAAGACCAGATTTACTGGCCTGACAGAGACTGCAGAAACCCTGACAGTATGGCTCCTGGGCACCCTTTTAGCTCAGTAATGAAGTCACTCCCGAGGTTCACCCTTCAGCCAAAGATTAGACAGGCCCATCAAACAAAGTGAGACTAAAGGGGCACACTAGCCCAGGGGCAAGGACTAGAAGGCTGGAGGGGACAGGAAAGCGGGTAATAGGGAACCCAAGGTTGAGAAAGGAGTGTTCACATGTCGTGGGGGTGTTAACTAATGTCATAAAACAATATTTGTACTATCTGTTTAATGAGAAGCTAGTTCTGTAAACCTTTAAATAACACACAATAAAAAAGTTTGTATATTTAAACTCCTTATCTTTCCTTAGATTGAGAAAATTATTTTTAGGGTCATTGTCATAGATTGAATTATGTCCCCCCCAAAAATGTGTGTATCAATTTGGCTGGGCCATGATTCCTGGTATTGTGTGATGTGGGATATACGCCATTTAAACATGGCTGCACTATTGACAAGTGCAGCGCCCACAGGCCTCTTGGCTGTATAAGACATGTTGGAGACTTGTCAGAGATAAGAAAGAGACTAAGCACGACTTGTTTTCCCAAAGCTATTGTCCTGTTACTGATTGGCTTGTTTACCTGAATTCCTTCTCCCTTGCCCGAAATGGATTGTTGCTCACCCTAAACCGATTGTTCTGTTAATTGCTTTACTGCTTGCTGTATTGACTATAAAATAAACCCCTGGGACTGAAGCGGGGGTCGACTCCTCAGAGCGACCCTCCTAGTCCCACTTCTCTGTAAGAGTTGTGGAAAGGTTACTGTCTCTGCCTCTGCTCCCTGAGACAGTGTGATTTTCCTATATGTTGTAAATCCAGCCTCTATGATGTTAATGAGGGAGGATGGGTGGCAGTTGTGTTAGTAAGGCAGGACTCAGTCTACAAGACTGGATTGTGTCCTGAGGCAATCTCTTGAGATATAAAAGAGAGAAGTGAGCAGAGAGACAGGGGGACCTCATACTATCAAGAAAGCAGTGCCAGCAGAGCGCGTCCTTTGGACTGGGTTCCCTGCGCAGGGAATCTCCTATTCCGGGGGAACACTAATGAGAAGGCCAAGAGAGAGAGAGAGAGAGAGAGAGAAAGCCTTCCCCTGGAGCTGACACCCTGAATTTGGACTTTTAGCCTACTTTACTGTAAGGAAATAAACTTCTCTTTGTTAAAACCATCCGTTTGTGGTATTTCTGTTATAGCAGCACCAGATGACTGAGACAGTCATCATATTTAGAGAAATGAAAGTTTTTATTGAGGTAAAATTGTGTCTTATGTAACAAGTAAGCTACATTTTATATACAACCTATTACATTAATTATTTGATAAAGAACATACTTTGTATGAATAGAAAAGAACTGGACGAAAAATTGATGGACATTGAGACTACTAATAGGATAGAGTGGGAAGTGTAACAATGACTCTTTCTTTCACTTACAATAGGTGGTGTAAGAAGTGTACTATTATATGCAGCACATGCAAGGACTCTGAATCTGTGAGTGTTTCAGGATGGAGTCATAAAGAAATGTGAGTCTTTATAATGTTTATTAAGCTTTGCAACGTCTGACTTCTTAGATGCAGGTATCTCACTAGTCCCCTGGCCTTTCTTCACCTTGTATCATGTACTGTCTTAACAGCTTAGGTATTCTTTTACTCTTATTCCAATAAAAGTCTTAATGGCAAAAAAAGATGGTGTCAACGCTTCTCTGAATGTTTTTTAAAATTCCCCGGTGAAGCCATTTCGGCCTAGTTTTTTTTTTTTTTCCTGGCAAGGGAGTTAGTTGATGACATTTTTAATCTCTTCTTTTGTTAGGGATCTGTTTAGCTTTTTTCTCTCTGTATTAGTTTAGGTAGGTAGTGTGTTTTCAGGAATTTGTCCATTTCTTCTAGGTTTTCAAATTTGTTGGTGTACAATTTTGTTTTTATACTATCTTGTTTCTGTCAGTTGGATCTGTTGTACGTCTCCACTTTTATTTCTTATTTTGGTTGTTTATCTCTCATTATATTCCTTTGTCATTCTATCTAGTAATTTGTTTTATTGATCCTTTCAAAGAACCAACTTCTTGTCTTGTGGATTGTTTTTTTCTGTTTTCTATTTAGTGTATTTCTGCCTTGATCTTTATTGTTTTCTTTCTTCTGGTGGCTTTGGTCTTCCATTTCCATTTGTTCAAGTTTTCAGGTTAAGTTATTTGCTTTGCATCTTCTTTTATAGTGTAGACATTTATTGCTATGAATTTCCTTCGGAGCACTACTTTTGCTGTTTCCCAAAGGTTTTGGTATGCTGTGTTTTCAGTTTCATTTGATTCTAAGTATTTTTTTTTATTTTACTTTTGACTTCTTCTGCAACCCAATGCTTTTTCAGTAGTGTGTTATTTAGTTTAGAACATATTTTTAGGTTTCCGTTTTTCATGTTTATCTTCATGTTATTTTTTTATTACAGTTCATTTTTACAGTTTTTTGATTGTTGTAATTAAATGAAGTTTACATTTCAAGTTAGTCTCCCATACACAATATTTTTTTACATACACTGTTATGAGACCCCAACCGCTCACCCCATTCTGCAGCAGCACACTCTTCCCCTCCGCCCTGATTTCCCATGAACATTCAACCAGCTCCTAACTCTCTGCCTTCCCGTGTCAACTCTGGACAGAAGCCGCCCCTTTGGTCTCTTGTATCTACTTGACTAAGAGGCACTTTCTTCAAAAGTATCACTTTATGTCCCACAGTCCATTCCAATCCCTGTCTGAAGAGTTGGCCTCGGAAATTGTTTTAGTTCTGGGGTGATAGAGAGACCAGGGGCCCTGCTTTCCGGGGCACCTCCAGTCTCAGATCATTAAATCTGGTCTTCTTACTAGAATTTGAGTTCTGCATCTCATCATTCTATGGCTCCATCAGGGACCCTCTGTTGTGTTCCCTGTCAAGACACTTATTGGTGGTAGCCAGGCACCATCTAGTTCTGGTCTCAGGCTGATGAAGTCTCTGGTTTATGTGGCTCATTCTGTCTCTTGGGCCAATACTTTCCTTGTGTGTTTGGTGTTCCTCGTTCTCCTTTACTCCAAGAGGTTGGGACCAATTGATGCATCTTAGATGGCCGCTTGCAAGCTTTTAAGACCCCAGACACCACTCACCAAAGTAGGATGCAGAACGTTTTCTTATTAAGATTTCTTATGCCAATTGACTTAGATATCCCCCGAAAGCATGGTCGTCCCCAGACCCCTCATCCCTGCTACTCTGTCTCTAAAGTATTTGATTGCATTCAGGAAACTTCTTAGATTTGGTTTAGTCCAGTTGTGCAGACTTCCCCTGTAGTGTGTGCTGTCCTTCCCTTCACCTAAGACCATTTTTATCTACTGTCTAGTTAGTGAATAACCCTCACCCTCCCTCCCCACCCCCATAACCATCAAAGAATGTTTTCTTCTGTGTTTAAACCTTTTCTTGAGTTCTTATAATGGTGGTCTTATATATTTGTCCTTCTGTGACTGACTAAATTCACTCAGCATTAGTTCCAGCTTCCACCAAGTTATACGATGTTTCACAGCTTCATCATGTTCTTTATTGTTGTGGATATACCATAGTTTGTGTATCCATTCGTCCACTGAAGGGCACTTAGGTTGCTTCCATCTTTTGGCTATTGTGAACAGTGCTGCGATGAACATGGTTGTACATATATCTATTCGTGTGACAGCTCTTGTTGCTCTAGGATATATTCCAAGGAGCAGGACAGCTGGATCGTATGGTACTTCTATTTCTAGCTTTTTAAGGGAGTGCCAAATCGATTTCCAAACTGGTTGTACCATTTTACATTCCCAGCAACAGTGTATAAGTGTTCCAGTCTCTCCAGAACCTCTCCAGCATTTGTTATTTTCTATTTTTTGGATTAATGCTAGCCTTGTTGTGGTGAGATGATATCTCATTGTAGTTTTGATCTGTATTTCTCTAATGGCTAATGATCGTGAGCATTTCTTCATGTGTCAGTTAGCCACCTGAATATCTTCTTTGGTGAAGTGCCTGTTCATATCCTTTGCCCATTTTTTAGTTGGGGTTTTTGTCTTCTTGTTGAGGTTTTGCAGTATCTTGTAGTTTTTAGAGATTAGACGCTGATCAGATTTGTCGCAGCCAAAAATTTTTTCCCAGTCTGTAGGTTGTCTTTTGACTCTTTTGGTGAAGTCTTTTGATGAGTAGAAGTGTTTTATTTTTAGGAGCTTGCATTTGTCTAGTCTCTCTTCTGGTGCTTGTGCATTGTTACTTATGGTTCGTATTGTGTTTATGCCATGTATTAGGGCTCCTAGCGTTGTCCCTATTTTTTCCTCCAAGATCTTTATCGTTTTTTATTTTATATTTAAGTCTTTGATCCATTTTGAGTTAGTTTTTGTACACGGTGTGAGGTATGGGTCTAGTTTCAGTTTTTTGCATATTCAGGTGTGCCAGCACCATTTGTTAAAGGGACTGTCTTTTCCCTAACTAATGGACTTCGGGCCTTTGTCAAATATCAGCTGCTCATAGGTGGATGAGCTTATATCTGGATTCTCAAGTCTGTTCCATTGGTCTATGTATCTGTTGCTGTACCAGTACGAGGCTGTCTTGACTACCGTGGCAGTATAATAGGTTCTAAAATCAGGTAGTGTAAGGCCTCCCACTTTCTTCTTCTTCTTGAGTAATGCTTTATTGATTCGGGGCCTCTTCCCTTCCCATCTGAAGTTGGTGATTTGTTTCTCCATCTCGTTAAAATATGCTGCTGCAATTTGGATCGAGATTGGATTGTATCTGTAGCTTGCTTTAGGTAGAATTGACATTTTCACTATGTTGAGTCTACCTATCCATGAGCAAGGTATATTTTTCCACGTATGCAAGTCTCTTTTAGTTTCTTGCAGTAGTGTCTTGTAGTTTTCTCTGTATAGATCTTTTACATCTCTGATTAGATTTATTCCTAAGTATTTTATCTTCTTGGGGGCTATGGTAAATGGTATTGATTTGGTGATTTCCTCTTCAAGGTTCTCTTTGTTGGTGTAAAGGAATCCAATTGATTTTTGTATGTTTCTCCTGTATCCTGAAACTTTGCTGAAATCTTCTATTAGTTCCCGCAGTTTTCTTGTGGATTCCTAGGGGTTTTCTGGTATAAGATCATATCATCTGCAAATGGAGATACTTTGACTTCTTCCCAACCTATTTGGATGCCCTTTATTTCTTTTTCTAGCCTAACTTCTCTGGCTAGGACCTCCAGCACAGTGTTGAATAATAGTGGTGATATAGGGCGACCTTGTCTGGTTCCTGTTCTCAAGGGGAATGCTTTCAAAATCTTTCCATTCAGGATGATGTTGGCTGTTGGTTTTGTATAAATGCCCTTATGTATATTGAGGAATTTCCCTTCTATTCTTATTTTATTGAGAGTTTTTATGATGAATGGGTGTTGGACTTTGTCAAATGCCTTTCCTGCATTGATTGATAAGATTATGTGTTTCTTGTCTTTTGTTTTTTTTATGTGATGGATTATGTTGATTGTTTTTCTAATGTTGAGCCATCCCTGCATACCTGGTATAAATCCCACTTGATCATGGTGAATTATTTTTTTGATATGTTGCTGAATTCTATTGGCTAAAATTTTGTTGAGGATTTTTGTGTCAATGTTCATGAGGGATATTGGTCTGCAATTTTCTTTTTTGGTGGTGTCTTTACCTGGTTTTGGTATCAGGGTTATGCTGGCTTCTTAGAATGAGTTTGGGAGTATTCCGTCCTTTTCTACGCTCTGAAATACCTTTAGTAGAAGTGGTGTTATCTCTTCTCTGAAAGTTTGGTAGAATTCTCCGGTGAAGCCATCCAGGCCAGGGCTTCTTTTTTTTTTTTTTTTTTTTTTTTTGTGGCAATCTTTAATAACCTTTTCAATGTCTTGTTATGGGTTTATTTTGTTGTTCTACCTCTGTTTGTGTTAATTTAGGTACGTAGTGAGTTTCTAGAAATTTGTCTATTTCCTATAGGTTTTCAAATTTCTCAGAGTAGACTTTTTCGTCATATTCTCTTATGATTCTTTTAATTTCAGTTGGGTCTGTTGTGATATCACCCGTCTCATTTCTTATACGGGTTATCTGCTTCCTCTCCAGTTTTTTTTTTTTTTTTTTTGTCAGTTTGGCCAATGGTTTATCAATTTTGTTGCTCTTTTGAGAGAAACAGCTTTTGGACTTGTTAACTCTTTCCATTGTTTTTCAATTCTCTGTTTCATTTAATTCTGCTCTAATTCTTACTATTTCCTTCCTTCTGGCACCTGTGGGCTTCTTTTGCTGGTCTTTCTACTTGTTCCAGTTGTAGGGTTAATGCTTTGATTATGAGCCTTCCTTGTTTTTGGATGTGTGCATTTATTGCTATAAACTGACCTCTGAGCACTGCTTTTGCTGTATCCCAAAGGTTCCGGTAGGATGTGTTTTCATTCTCATTTGAGTCTATGAATTTCTTTATTCCATCCTTAATTTCTTGTATAACCCAGTAGTTTTTGAGCAAGGTGTTGTTCAGTTTCCATCTGTTTGATTTTTTTCCCTTGCTTTTTGTGTTGTTGATTTCCACTTTTATGGCTTTATGGTCAGAAAAGATGCTTTGTAATATTTCAATATTTTGGATTTTGTGAAGGCTTGCTTTATGGCCTAATATGTGGTCTATTCTGGAGAATGTTCCATGAGCATTGGAAAAGAAAGTATACTTGGCTGCTGTTGGGTGCAGTGTTTGGTATATGTCTATGAGATCAAGTTGGTTGACTGTAGCATTTAGCTCTTCCGTGTTTTTGTTGAGTTTCTTTCTGGATGTTCTGTCCTTCACCAAAAGTGGTGTGTCGAAGTCTCCTACTACTATTGTGGACCTATCTATCTCTCTCTTCAGAGCTGTTAGAGTTTGTTTTATGTATTTGGGAGCCCTGTTGTTGGGTGCGTAAATTTTATTATAGTTATGTCCTCCTGGTGTATTGACCCTTTAATCATTATATAGTGCCTTTCCTTATCCTTTGTGGTGGATTTTACTTTAGAGTCTATTCTGATTAATGTCGCCACTCCTGCTCTTTTTTGAGTGTTGTTTGCTTGATATTTTTTTCCATCCTTTGAGTTTTAGCCTGTTTGTGTCTTTAAGTCTGAGGTGCGTCTCTTGTAGGCAGCAAAGAGATGGATCATGCTTTTTTTATCCAATCTGCCACTCTCCGTCTCTTTATTGTTGCATTAAGTCTGTTTACATTCACATAATTATTGATAGGCATGAGTTTACTGCTGTCATCCTGATATCTCTTTTTGTGTGCTGTTCACAGGTTCTTTGTTCTCCTCAATTTTCTGTGCTGAGTCTTTTTTTTAATTTTTAATTTTTTTCATCTTTTTCTTTGTTGTAGATTTTGTGTTTGCTGGGTCTTTATGTTTTTCTACTTTCTATTTTCATTTGTAGGATTGTTAGATTCCTTTGTGGTTACCTTAGTATTTATCCCTATTTTTCTAAGTTTATACCAGTCTTTTGTTACTTTCTATTGCCTTAACTTCCTCTCCATATAGAAATCAATATCTCAATTTTTTAAGTCCCTCTTTTTTTGTTTTAATATTATCCTATTGAACATATTGATATCTGTTTCCCTATTTTCAATGTTTTCGCTTTGGTGTATTTTCAATTTCTTTATCTGAGTCAATATCTTGTTGCTCTGTCCTGTGTTCTAGTCTTGTGTTGTTAGCTTGTGTTATTGATTATCTAACCGTAGGACCCCCCTTTAGTATTTCTTGTAATTTTGGTTTGGTTTTTGCAAATTCCCTGAACTTCTGTTTATCTGGAAATGCCCTAATTTCACCATCATATTTGAGAGACAGTTTTGCTGGAGATATAATTCTTGGCTGGCAGTTATTTTCCTTCTAGGCTTTAAATATGTTATCCCATTGCCTTCTAGCCTGCATGGTTTCTGCTGAGTAGTCCAAGCGTATTCTAACTAACTCTCCTTTGTAGATGACTTTTCTTTTATCCCTAGCCACTCTCAAAATTCTCTCTTTATCTTCGGTTTTGGTAAGTTTGATTATAATATGTCTTGGTGACTTTCTTTAGGGATGTACCTTATGTGGGGTTCGATGAGCATCTTGGATAGATACCTTCTCATCTTTCATGATATCAGGGAAGTTTTCTGTCAACAAGTCTTCAACCATTTTCTCTATATTTTCTGTTATCCCCCCCTGTTCTGGTACTCCAATCACTCATAGGTTATTTCTCTTGATACAGTCCCACATGACTCTTAGAGTTTCTTCATTCTCTTTAATTCTTTTATCTGATTTTTCCTCAGATAAGTTGGCATCAAGAGCTTTATCTTCAATGTCACTAATTCTAGCTTCTACTGCCTCCATTCTGCTCCTATGACTTTCTATTGAGTTGTCTAATTCTGAAATTTTATCGTTAATCTTCTGGATTTCTGATTGCTGTTTCTCTATGGATTCTTGCAGCCTATTAAATTTGGCATTATGTTCTTGAATAATTTCTTTAAGTTCCACTACTACTGTGTCTGTATGTTCCCTGGCTGTTTATCTTCATGTTATTGATTTTTACCTTCATAGTATTATGGCCAGAGAAGATGTTTGGTATCATTTCAGATTTTAAAAATTTATTGAATTTTGTTATGTGCCCTAAGATATGATCTTTTCTGGATAGTGTTTCAAGTGCATTGAAGAAGAATGTGTATTGTGCTACTGATGTGTAGTATGTTATATATATGCCTGTTAGGTCCAATTGGTTAATAGTGTTATTTAGGTCTTGCATATCTTTATTTATTCTATTGCTAGTAGTTCTATCTATCATTGACAGTGGTATATTGGAAGCTCCTACTATTCTTGTAGAAATATCTATTACTCTCTTCAGTTCTGTTAAACTTTGCTCTAAGGGATCTGGTATTGGGTCCAAAAATATTTATAATTGTTATTTCTTCCTGGTGAATTTTCCCTTTTATCATCATATAGTGAACTTCTATCATGATATACTGCCCTTCTGTTTGTCTTATAATAGATTTTGACTTAAAGTATATTTTGTCAGGTATTAATATTGCCACTCCTGCCCTCTTTTGGTTCCTATTTACTTGGTATGTTTTGTTTTCCCAACCTTTGATTTTTAACCTATTTATGTCATTGTGCCTAATATATGTCTCTTGTAGGCATCATATTGCTGGGTCATTTTTTTTCATCCATTCTGCCACTTTCTGTATCTTAACTGATGGATTTAATCCATATGGAATTTCTTTAACTACGTCAATCGTTCCACCTTTTGTTTTGATGTTGTTAATTTCAACTTTGTATGTCAGAATCCATGTAGTCAGTTTTTAACTTTATTTTACTGTTGTGACGTCTTCACATGCCTTGGTATCAAAGTGATGCTGTCATTTGTTTTTACCTTAGGTTGTTGTTTGTTTGCTTGAGCCATCTCCTCTTGCCTCTTCAAGTGATTTGCGATTTCCTGTTGTCTTTGAAGAATTAAATATTTTATGTATGTCTATACAAGAAAAATCTCTATTATATATAATAAAACCTTATTATATACGTATATAAACAGATATATCCTATGTTTAATTGACTTTGTGTCTTATTTGTTTGGTTGATTTGTTTAATATATTAGGAGCTTGGCCTCTTCTTTTTTCAATTACATTGCTTCCTTTTATTTTTATTTTTTAATTGTTTTATGTTACTGGTCTATGTGTGACTCTGTTTCTGTCAGTTGGCTGAGTATGTTTTTCTCTCATTTATGAGTATGGTGTGTTGCACACACCCAGGGATCCTATGTCCTTAGGCATGTATGACTTCCATTAGAGGACTGGATGGAGGTGTGAGAGTGGATCCCTTCCCTGATGTGAGCCACTAGGTGTCTGGTGGTCAGGATCCCTTCACAGTTTATGAGGAATAGCTCATTCCCTTCTTTGGCGTGAATGTCTAGTGTGGCCCCAGGAGAACAGGATGGACCCTGGGCAGGGGTGGGGGCCAGGGCCTGTGCAGGCAGGCCAAGCAGGGATGGGTAGGTATCAGATAGAAGGGAGAGGGCACGAGACACAGGGGCAGGCAAATCATCTGAGTAAGGGCAGGGGCACAGGGAACCAGAGCTAGGTAGCCGGGCTGAGCAGGGGAAGAAGTGTTCAAGGAGTGAAAATGAAGCGTGACCTGAGGTGGTTTTGGGGATATTTCTAGTTGTTACTCTGCTGGCTACTACTCAAAGGGCATCTCCAGCCATTTTCCTGACCAGCAATACCAACCCTAGTTCCCTCCCTTCTCTGCATTCACTAGGGACACTGGATCTCTCCTTCTCCCTCTTTCTGTTTCCCTTTGACATTCTGCAGAGGTGCTTTCCCTGTCCTATCTATCTGTCATCCAGAGGCTCCAGTGATTCAGACTACCTTAACTTGTTCCAGTAGCACTTCCTTGGATTTCCCTAATGTCAAAGTTATGACACTCCCATATGTTGCCTCTTGGACTTGGTCAGACCAAGGACAAGCTCTCCTTACCTATTTTCCTTCCAAGTTTGTTTACCAAGTGCCTCTGCCTCTATCTGTGTTTTTGTTGAAGTTGTCTTTCTGGGCTTCTCACCTGATGTCTTAGGCTGGGTTCACTAAGGAAGTAAAACCAGTAAAGCATATAAAAATATATAGAGAGAAATTTATATCAAGGAAATGGGTCATGCAATTGTGAGGCCAGAATGTCCCGAGTCTGTGGATCAGGATAGAGGCTTCTCCTGATTCACATATCCACAGATCTGGTGACCCCAACAATGGCATGTTGGAGAGCAGGCCTCTTGCTCACAGGCTGTGAAGATTGATGAATCCCAAGATCATCAGGTAAGCTGCTAGCTCAATTCCCAAGAACCGGAGGTCAGACCAACAGCAGGCAGCTGCAGGATCCAGAGAGGGCAAAAGCCAGAATGTCCACTTATATACTAATGCAGGCAATATGCCCAAGGAAACTCCCTTTTAACTGATTGGCTACTCACAGCAGATTCCATCATGGGGTAGGGGGGGCAATCACATACACTGAGAATCGTGGCCCAGCCAAGTTGACATACAATCTTAACCATCACACCCAGGGATGATACATGCTGCCATCTCTAAATGACCACTCTGTGCTGAACAGCAGGCAGGTAAGAGATGTTCTGTGGTTCTCTGTGTTCCCACTAGTTTCTAGCTGTGCTTCCAGTTGTTGTTTCATCTGATTCTTCAGCCCACTGTTTGATGTTGAGGGGTCCAAAGTTGTTATTTGTGTCTCTTTTACCTAGTTTCTCAAGTCTTTGTTGTAGGGAGATGTTACAGTGTGTCTAGCTGAGCTGTCATCTTAACCAGAACTCCCACAATATTTTTAATTTAAAAACAAACTCATAAGTGTGTAGTTATATGACATGGGCAGGAAGTGATATTCTTAGACTCCAGAGATTGATATTGAGAACAGGCAGGAGGTTACATAGTTTGTTCCAACTTAGTTTACAAATCAAGAGATTGATAACAGGAACACCAGAGAATCAAAGAACCTTGCTAATCAACTCTGGGTTAGTTTATGTATAGATTTAGGAATACACATGCCTTTCTGGTCCTTTGTGGTGATACTAGCCTTCTGTAGAAAAGTTCCATCTAGATAACGCCTTTTTATTGCTTGCCAGTTAGTATTTTTACGATTAAGAGATTCAGCAGAATCCGTCATCTCATATTATGTAGTTTTAAAACATCAATGGAAAGCTCGCCCATAAGGAACACTTACTATGTGCAGACGAATGATTCACATGTTTAGCTCATTGATATTCAAACACCACCAGGCTGATGCTAATGTAATACCCCTTTTTAGAGAAGAAAATGGGGCACAGAGAGGTTCTAGTGTAGAACAAAACATTCTGGGGATGGTTAGATCTTTAAATATGCAATGGTTTATAGAATAAAAAGCAAGTAGAGTATTAAAAATTATTACATTGGACGTTCTCCAAACTGGGTTTCTCTCATTTATGGGTTATAAACATGGCTGTTCTAATAAAAAATGATTACATTTTGTATTCTAGTATTTTCTTTTATCATAACTATTAAGTACTGTAAGTCAAATGTCTAAAAGAGTTGCGTAAACAATAGTAGTACCAATTGCAAAATGTGAAGTTTATTTTCATCATCCAACTTGTAGTTTTCTGTCATTACATTTATGCGATAATAACGCTAGGCAAGTATTTTTTTATTTTGAAAATCTGAGACAGTTTTTTTAAAAGTGAAGCAACCTGAAGAAATCCTCCTTTTTTGAATTAAGTGGTGTGAAGTATGACATCCATATGCAGCTTCCTGTAGTGTCCCAACAACTTTGCAGAATTGAAATCTATCAACAGGAAGTAAGTGTTTTTTCTAAGTTGTTTTAGGAACTTGTTTCACTTTACTTTTTACCTATACCCACCAGCCGGTCTACGGGAGAAAAATGTGGTAGTCGACTTCCTTAACAATTTCACCCTTGGAAACCCTCTGGGGTGGTTCTGCTCTGTCCTATAGATAGGGATGCTATGAGTTGAAATCTACTCGATGGCAATGGTTTGGGTTTTTGGGGTTTGGCTAGAGAGCACTAGAATGAGACTGAAGGTACATGTCTTTTTCAAAACTCTTTGTGGTCACTGCTAAGGCACAAGTCTCTATCCTCCTCCTTTGACCAAGTTGTAAACTACTGTTTTTTACTAGTCAGTTTATTAAACTATGTCTAGATAAGATGTTTTGATAGTCTATACAATGTCTTTGTCCTATCTAGTTGGAACTGAACTTTTAACAATTTGTCCTCATGTTCTTCAGGAACGGTTGCAGCAGATTTATATTAATCAACATTACTAGATTACTAACTGATTTTAGTTTTTAATAAATTTTAAAAAGTATTTTATAATTTTTGTAATGTTTTATTTAGTCCATTATGCTCTGTTTATTGTTTTTCGCTTTGTTTTTTTATTCTGAGAGTTTATCACTATAAAAATTTTGTGATACACATTTAAAAATTTGTATTGTGGTAAAAAATTCTAAGTGTACAATTCAGTGACGTGAATCATATCCACCATATTGTGCTAACAGTAATTAACAGTAATTTGGTATGAATTATAAGTATTGGTTAAAGGAGCTCTGGTGGCACAAAGAGTTAAGCTCTTGTCTCCCAACCAAAAGGTTGGTGATTCAAACACATGTTGCCTTCTTGGAGAACTGCCTGGTGAACTGCTTCTGTAAATAAAGATTACAGCCATGAAAACCCTATGGATCAGTTATACTCTCTCAGCTGGGATAACTATGAGTCAAAATCGACTGGATAGCACCTACCAACAATAACTTTTGGATTAGTTTTTTCATTTCATTTCATTTTCCAAAACTTTTTTTTTAATGTAAGAAGAAAATAAAAAGGAACAAATACTTTTAAAAAGAAAGAGCTTCTCCTTCAGTGGTACGCTTAGACCAGAAGTATTTGAGAAGAAAAAGCTACCTAACATGCCTCTGACAAGAGGAGAAACACCTTAAAAAAACCAAATGTCTTGGCACACGCCCTCTACCTGTACTTAAGAACACCGTTAAGGGGAATGTTATTGTATTTTCGCTTATATTTCACATGTACACACTTGGTACATAATCTTTCCAAACTCCTGGCATAGGGAGAATTTCAATTAAAGAAGTTTTGCTTTTTTTTTTTTCTTAGAAAATGATTTACCAAAAATTCTAAAGGAAAACTCATTGATTTGGATGCCAGAAAATAAAAATCTGATTCTTAACTATGGTTGTAGTACATCCCAGGCACAGACAAGTCATGTAGCCTTTCATTTAATAACAAAGATCCCTTGCCAGCCACTGGTACAGGGACACATAAGTGACCCTGCAATTACAGTAAAATATCTACCTCTAAAAATAATTTGGATGTATCTTACAACATACTCATAAATCCCATTGCCATCTATTTGATTCTACTCATACCAACCCCATAGGACAGAGGAGAATTGCCCCATAGGGTTTCCAAAGAGTACCTGGTGAATTTGAACCGCCGACCTTTTGATTGGAAGCTAAGCTTTTAACCATTGTACAACCAGGGCTCCAAAGCATAACCATATGGGCTTTTGTAATATTTTACTTTAGAAATTTGGGACTATATTTAAAGTCTTTAATGGTTGGGTGAAAAAGAGAAACCTTGTATGACAGAACCCATCTAATATACATCATCAGCTATTTAGAACCTTTTATCACCTGTACCTCGGTTATGTTGTCCTCTCTTGTTTTTAGACTTCTATAAAGGTCTGGCTCCATAGCTCACATTTACCTAGGGCCTGTGAAGTCTCAGGTTCTTTTCTGCACCAAAAGGAGTGGTAAAGAATGGGTAGTTTCCTCTTTCTTTTATACGGACTTAGAAGCAAGCAGCCCACCTTCCATATAGACCAAAGGGGATTGGACACCCAATGGAGATATTTCTTCTCATTGGGACCAGAGCATTCTATCCTCTCACTTATCAGGAGGCTCCCTCCATCTTTCTCCCTGAAACTCCTCTATTAAAACCTACTTGCTGCTTTGTTTTTCTTTCTTTTTCCTCAAATGAGTGGGAATGACAACCATCTCTACATCACTATTCCCATACAAGGAAGTATGGCTAAAACATTTTTGGCTTCATGACTTAAAAAACTGAAATTCTTCACTTTTCTGCCTTTCAAGGAGGGGAAGTCACTCAGCGTTTACCTTACTGGGAGGCATTTTGGGCTGCGCGGCCAAGAATGCCGCCTTACAGCTGGTATCGCCAAAGGAGAAGAGAAACCACGTTTCTCCCATTCTGGTATAAGAATCCTTCAGAGCCACAGTTTTGCTGAGTAAAGACTATGTTCGCAGCAAGTCTAATTTCACCAGAGCACTGCATGAAGGCGAAAGCAAACTACAGGATTCTCCTTCAAGATGCTTAACTGAAGGTACTGAAGTTTTCACTTTTGTTAGAAAAACAGTCCGCCCACCAAAACTGCTTTCTCAAGTGTTCTCTCAGTGGGAGAAGACGGGGGAGTGCCTGCGTGGCAAGTATTTGAATCCCCCAGTTTTCAAAGGCAACTTTCCAGAAGAGGGAATGAATGTAATCTTGGCATTCAAAGCCATTGTTTGCCTTCAGCTAGAGGATGGCAGAAGCGGTTCAGTTTTGCTGAGGAAACCTTGTGTGCTTAACACGAGCAGGTAGCTTCTTCTCTGCCAGAAAGAGAACGTAAGAGCGGATTGCTCTCAGGATCAGGATGACATGATAAGGATTCACTTAGTGTGTCTGAAAATCCCTTTGTGTGCTATGCCTAAGAAAGTTGCATGTGCATTGTCTTCCTGGATAACGTGTATGACTTTTATCCCTCTCAAGTAGTTGAAACCATTCAGGGTTTCCAGCTTTCCGGGAGGCTTTCGGTGCTGCGCGGCTGAGAATACCGCTTTCCAGACCATATCGCCAATGAGAAGAGAAACCGTGTTTCTCCCGTTCGGGAATAAGAATGAGGCAGAGTTGCCATTTTCCTGAGTAAAGGCTATGTTAGCAGCAGGTCTAAGTTCACCAAAGCACTGCATGAAAGAGAAAGCAACATACAGCATTCTCCTTGAAGCTGCTTAACTGAATCTACTGAAGTTTTCAGTTTTGTTCAAAGAAACAGTCCGCCAATCAAAAGCTGTTTTCTCAAGTGTTGTCTCAGTGGGAGAAGACTGGAGAGTGCCTGCCTTGCATGTGTTTGAATCCCCTGATTTTCAAAGGGAACTTTGCATAAAAGGGAATGAAGGTACACTTGGCATTCAAAGCCAAACAGGCAGATCGTTTGCCTTCAAGTAGAGTAGGGCAGAAGAAGTTCAGTTTTGCCGCCTACACCTTGTGTGCTTAAGACGAGCATGTGTCTTCATCCTGGCGGAAAGAGAAAGGAAGAGCCATTTGCTCTCAGTCTGGGGACAATGTGAGAAGGTTTCACTTACTGGGTTTGAAAATCCCTCTGTGTCAGATGCCTGAGAATGTTGCCTGTGCATTGTCTACCTGGAGAAAGCGGATGACTTTTCTCCCTTTCACGTAGTTGAAGGCGTTCAGAGTTTCCAGCGTTCCGGGAGGCTTTTTGTGCTGGGCTCCTGAGACAACCGCTTCACAGACGGTATCGCTAAAGGAGAAGGGAAAGTGCGTGTCTCCGGTTCTGGAACACGGACGAGGCAGAGCTGCCGTTTTCCTGAGTAAAGGCTATGTTTGCAGCCAGTGTAGGTTCCCAGTTCAGCCTCTGAAAGAGAAAGCCAAATTTAGCGTCCTCCTCCAAGCTGTTTAACTCAATCTACTGAAGTTTTCAGTTTAGTTAGAAGAAGCTGTCCGCCCACCAGAGGCTGCTTTCTCAAATGTTCTCTTAGTGGCAGAAGACTGGAGAGCGCCTTCCTTGCAAGTATTTCAATGCCCTGGTTTTCAAAGGGAACTTTGCAGAAGCGGGAATGAATGTAATCTTGGCATTCAAAGCCAAACAGGCAGCTCGTTTGCCTTCAGCTAGAGGACGGCAGAAGCGGTTCAGTTTTGCTGAGGAAACCTTGTGTGCTTAACACGAGCAGGTAGCTTCTTCTCTGCCAGAAAGAGAACGTAAGAGGGGATTGCTCTCAGTATCAGGAGGACCTGAGAAGGATTCACTTAGTGTGTCTGAAAATCCCTTTGTGTTCCATGCCTAAGAAAGTTGCCTGTGCGTTGTCTTCCTGGATAAAGTGTATGACTTTTATCCCTCTCAAGGAGTTGAAACCATTCAGGGTTTCCAGCATTCCGGGAGGCTTTCGGTGCTGCGCGGCCGAGAATACCGCTTTCCAGACCATATTGCCAATGAGAAGAGAAACCGTGTTTCTCCCGTTCGGGAATAAGAATGAGGCAGAGTTGCCGTTTTCCTGAGTAAAGGCTATGTTAGCAGCAAGTCTAAGTTCATCAAAGCACTGCATGAAAGAGAAAGCAACATACAGCATTCTCCTTGAAGCTGCTTCACTGAATCTACTGAAGTTTTCAGTTTTGTTCAAAGAAACAGTCCGCCCATCAAAAGCTGTTTTCTCCAGTGTTCTCTCAGTGGGAGAAGACTGGAGAGTGCCTGCCTTGCATGTGTTTGAGTCCCCTGATTTTCAAAGGGAACTTTGTATAAAAGGGAATGAAGGTACACTTGGCATTCAAAGCCAAACAGGCAGATCGTTTGCCTCCAAGTAGAGTACAGCAGCAGAAGTTCAGTTTTGCCGCCTAAATCTTGTGTGCTTAACACGAGCATGTATCTTCTTCCTGGCAGAAAGAGAAAGCAAGAGCTAGTTGCTCTCAGTCTGGGGAGAAAGGGAGAAGGATTCACTTACTGTGTTTAAAAATCCCTCCGTGTTACATGCCTAAGAACGTTGCCTGTGCACTGTCGACCTGGAGAAAGCGGATGACTTTTCTCCCTTTCACGTAGTTGAAGGCGTTCAGAGTTTCCAGCATTCCGGGAGGCATTCTGTGCTGGGCGCCTGAGACAACCGCTTCACAGATGGTATCGCTAATGGAGAAGGGAAAGTGCGTGTCTCCCGTTCTGGAACATGGACGAGGCGGAACTGCCGTTTTCCTGAGTAAAGGCTATGTTTGCAGCCAGTGTAGGTTCCCAGTTCAGCCTCTGAAAGCGAAAGCCAAATACCGCGTTCTCCTCCAAGCTGTTTAACTCAGTCTATTGAAGTTTTCAGTTTAGTTAGAAGAAGCTGTCCGCCCACCAGAGGCTTGCTTTCTCAAATGTTCTCTCAGTGGCAGAAGACTGGAGAGAGCCTTCCTTGCAAGTATTTCGATCCCCTGGTTTTCAATGGGAACTTTACGTAACAGGGAATGAGCTAGAGGACAGCAGAACAGGTACAGTTTTGGTGAGTAAACCTTGTGTGCTTAACGCGATCATGTAGCTTCTTCGTGGCAGAAAGAGACAGCAAGAGCTTCTTGCCGTCAGACTGGGGATGAAGATAGAAGGATTGACTTACTGTATCTGATAATCTCTCTGTGTTACATGCCTAAGACAGTTGCCTGTGCATTGGCTACCTGGATACAGCGTATGACTTTTCTGCCTTTCAAGTAGTTGAAGGCGTTCAGCTTTTACAGCGTTCCGGGAGGCATTCTGTGCTGCATGGCTGAGAATACCACTTAACAGACAGTATCGCTAAAGGAGAAGCCAGACCGGGTTTCTCCCGTTCTGGAACATGAAGAGGCACAGGCGTGGTTTTCCTGAGTAGAGGCTATGCTAGCAGCAAGTCTAAGTTCCCCAAAGCAATGCATCAAAGAGAAAGCCAACTACAGCATTCTCCTTCAAGCTGCTTAAAAGAATCTACTGAAGTTTTCAGTTTTGTCCGAAGAAACAGTCTGCCCACTAACAGCTGCTCTCGAAAACTTTCTCTCGGTGGGAGAAGACTGCCCACTGCCTGCCTTGCAAGTATTTGAATCCCCCGGTTTTCAGAGGTGACTTTGCATTTCAGGGAATGAAGGTACCGTTGGCATTCACGGCAAAACAGGCAGATAGCTTTCCTTCAGATAGAAGATGGCAGAGGAGGTTCAGTTTTGCTGACTAAACCTTGGGTGCTTAACAGGAGCATGTAGCTTTTTCCCTGCCAGAAAGAGAAAGGAAGACCCAATTGCTCTCAGGCTGGGGACGATGGGAGAAGCATTCACTTACTGGGTTTGAAAATCCCTCTGTGTTACGTGCCTAATGAAGTTGCCTGTGCATTGTCTACCTGGATGAAGCATATGACTTTTCTCCCTTTCAAGTAGTTGAAGGCGTTCAGAGTTTACAGCGTTCCGGGAGGCATTCTGTGCTGCATGGCTGAGAATACCGCTTAACAGACGGTATCGCTAAAGCAGAAGAGAAAGCGCGTTTCTCCTGTTCTGGAACACGAACGAAGCAGAGCTGCTGTTTTCCTGAGTAAAGGCTATGTTAGCAAGCAGTGTAGGTTCCCAATTCAGCCCATGGAAGAGAAAGCCAAATACAGCGTTCCCCTTCATCCTGTTTAACTGAATCCACTGAAGTTTTCAGGTTTGTTAGAAGAAACAGTCTACCCACCCAAAGCTGCTTTCTCAAGTGTACTCTCAGGGGGAGAAGACGGGAGAGTGCCCGCCTTGCAAGTATTTGAATCCCCTGGTTTTCAAAGGCAACTTTGCAGAAGAGGGAATGAATGTAATCTTGGCATTCAAAGCCAAACAGGCAGCATGTTTGCCTTCAGCTACAGGATGGCAGAAGATGTTCAGTTTTGCTGAGTAAACCTTCTGTGCTTAAGGCGAGCATGTAGCTTCTTCCCTGCCAGAAAGAGAAAGGAAGAGCCATTTGCTCTCAGTCTGGGGACGATGTGAGAAGGTTTCACTTACTGGGTTTGAAAATCCCTCTATGTTACATGCCTAAGAGAGTTGCCTGTGCGTTGTCTACCTGGACAAGATTATGACTTTTCTCCCTTTCAAGTAGTTGAAGGCCTTCAGGGTTTCCAGCATTCTGGGTGGCATTCTCTGCTGCGCGGCTGAGAATTCGGCTTTATGGACGGACTCGCTAAAGGAGAAGAGAAACCGCGTTTCTCTCCTTTTGAACACGAATGAGGCAGAGCCGCCGTTAACCGGAGTGTAGGCTGTGTTAGCAGCCAGGGTAGGTTCCCAATTCAGCCCATGAAAGAGAAAAGAAAATACAGCGTTCCCCTTCAAGCTGCTTATCTGAATCTACTGAAGGTTTCGGTTTTGTTGGGGAAAACTGCCTGCACAACCCCAGGTAGGTTCTCCAACATTCTCTCCGTGGGAGAAGACTGGAGAGTGCCTGCCTTGCAAGTATTTCAATGCCCTGGTTTTCAAAGGGAACTTTGCAGAAGCGGGAATGAATGTAATCTTGGCATTCAAAGCCAAACAGGCAGCTCGTTTGCCTTCAGCTAGAGGACGGCAGAAGCGGTTCAGTTTTGCTGAGGAAACCTTGTGTGCTTAACACGAGCAGGTAGCTTCTTCTCTGCCAGAAAGAGAACGTAAGAGGGGATTGCTCTCAGTATCAGGAGGACCTGAGAAGGATTCACTTAGTGTGTCTGAAAATCCCTTTGTGTTCCATGCCTAAGAAAGTTGCCTGTGCGTTGTCTTCCTGGATAAAGTGTATGACTTTTATCCCTCTCAAGGAGTTGAAACCATTCAGGGTTTCCTGCATTCCGGGAGGCTTTAGGTGCTGCGCGGCCGAGAATACCGCTTTCCAGACCATATTGCCAATGAGAAGAGAAACCGTGTTTCTCCCGTTCGGGAATAAGAATGAGGCAGAGTTGCCGTTTTCCTGAGTAAAGGCTATGTTAGCAGCAAGTCTAAGTTCACCAAAGCACTGCATGAAAGAGAAAGCAACATACAGCATTCTCCTTGAAGCTGCTTCACTGAATCTACTGAAGTTTTCAGTTTTGTTCAAAGAAACAGTCCGCCCATCAAACGCTGTTTTCTCGAGTGTTGTCTCAGTGGGAGAAGACTGGTGAGTGCCTGCCTTGCATGTGTTTGAGTCCCCTGATTTTCAAAGGGAACTTTGCATAAAAGGGAATGATGGTACATTGGCATTGAAAGCTAATCAGGCAGATCGTTTGCCTCCAAGTAGAGTAGAGCAGAAGAAGTTCAGTTTTGCCGCCTACACCTTGTGTGCTTAACACGAGCATGTATCTTCTTCCTGGCAGAAAGAGAAAGCAAGAGCTAGTTGCTCTCAGTCTGGGGAGAAAGGGAGAAGGATTCACATCCTGTGTTTAAAAATCCCTCCGTGTTACATGCCTAAGAACGTTGCCTTTGCATTGTCTACCTGGAGAAAGCGGATGACTTTTCTCCCTTTCACGTAGTTGAAGGCGTTCAGAGTTTCCAGCATTCCGGGAGGCATTCTGTGCTGGGCGCCTGAGACAACCGCTTCACCGACTGTATCGCTAATGGAGAAGGGAAAGTGCGTGTCTCCTGTTCTGGAACACGGACAAGGCAGAGCTGCTGTTTTCCTGAGTAAAGGCTATGTTTGCAGCCAGTGTACGTTCCCAGTTCAGCCTCTGAAAGAGAAAGCCAAATACAGCGTTCTCCTCCAAGCTGTTTAACTCAGTCTACTGAAGTTTTTAGTTTAGTTAGAAGAAGCTGTCTGCCCACCAGAGGCTGCTTTCTCAAATGTTCTCTCAGTGGCAGAAGACTGGAGAGCGCCTTCCTTGCAAGTATTTCGATCCCCTGGTTTTCAATGGGAACTTTACATAACAGGGAATGAGCTAGAGGACAGCAGAACAGATACAGTTTTGGTGAGTAAACCTTGTGTGCTTAACGGGAGCATGTAGCTTCTTCCCTGCGAGAAAGGGAAAGGAAGAGCTATTTGCTCTCAGTGTGGGGATGAAGTGAGAAGTTTTCACTTACTGGGTTTGAAAATCCCTCTGTGTTACATGCCTGAGATAGTTGCATGTTCATTGTCTACCAGGAGAAAGCGGATGGCTTTTCTCCCTTTCACGTAGTTGAAGGTGTTCACGGTTTCCAGCATTTCGGGAGACATTCTGTGCTGCGCGGGATGAGAATACCGCTTAAGAGACGTTATCGCTAAAGGAGAAGAGAAACCGCGTTTCTCCAGTTCAGGAACACGAATGAGGCAGAGCCGCCGTTTTCCTGAGTAAAGGCTATGTTACCAGCAAGGGTAAGTTCCCAGTTCAGCCCATGAAATTGAAAGCCAAATACAGCGTTCTCCTTCAAGCTTCTTAACTGTATCTACTGAGGTTTTCAGTGTTTTCCAAAAAAGTGTATGCCCACCACCAGCTGTTCTCTCCAAAATTCCGTCCGTGTGAGAAGACGGAAAAGTGCCTGCCTTGCAAGTGTTTGAATCCCCTGGTTCTTAAAGGGAACTTTGCAGAACAGGGAATGAACATACTTTTGGCCGGTACTCATAAAGTATAATTCTCGGATATCACTCCTTCTTTTCCTTCAATTTCCACTTCATTCTCAATAAGTTGTTGATGTAAATTCACAAATACTAATTACCACAATATTGCAGCTACAACACCAGAAAATTCCAGAGAATCAGCAAATATAAAAAAACACTGGCAGTACCCAAAACAGCAGGTGCTGGTAGTGCATGCAAAGGAAACCGAATGATTCCATGGGTCAATGCAATTGGGTAATGACAGCTCTGACCGGAGGGCATTACCTATTGTAAATGAGTCAATTCCCACTCATAGCGACTCTATAGGACAGAGTAGAACTGCCCTATAAAGTTTCCTAGGAAATGCCTGATGGATTCGAACAGCTGCTCTTTTGATTAGCACACATAGCTCTTAACCGCTATGCCACCAGGGTTTCTGCAGGGCATTAGAAGGTTCAGAAAGTAAATTAACATAGAGTTTTGCCTCGTAGGTATATTGACACATGTAAGCTGAGCTTACAAAACTGTTTTTGTTGTTATGACTTAACTACATGGATATTTTTATTTAAAAGTATGAATTTATGCTGAAACCCTGCACACAAATTGTATAGATAGTCCTTTTGGTGTCACCTCTTCTGACAGTGTCACCCCTAGTGTTGCCACTGCTTTTGGTCTCGCCTCCATTTTCTTGTCTCCCGTGGCATCTATCAGTTCTTTTGCCTCCACCCTCCCATGACTGTGCTGCTCTAGACTCCACCCCTGTAAGAACCCCATGGAAAATGCTAGAGAGTGGTCCACGGGCCTCCAGCTGCTCAGGAACTTGGGAGGAGACGGTGTGTAGGGATCTATGCATCTAAAAAGCCCCTCAGGTCATTCTGGTGCTTATTTTAGAGGGCAGCAGTAAGCAGGCCCCCTTCCTGAGCATGGCTGTGAGAGGTTTCCCATGGTCCCTCTGCTTTGCTTGGTCTAGGGAAAGGCAGAGAAGAGAAGGATGACCGAAGGCAGTGGGAAGGGTTTAGTGCTGCAAAGCCTGTCCTGATCGAGCTTAGGGAATTTGTTTCCTCCACTCTCATCACTAGCAGTGAGCTGACTCTTCTCTGCTCAGACTAAAGAGGAATTACCCAAATGTGCTCAATACAGACTCCAGATTTGATTTTACAGTCTTCAGTTAACAAAGGGCAATTCAATATTAGCAGTAATTGACTGCTTTGAAAAGTTATAAACAAAACCCCGAACAAAATGAAATGAGCCTCTTCCTTTGCCACCCTTCAGGCCCCAAGCTTTCTCACTTTCTACCTGCCAATACTGTTTGAACTGCTTTGAGGTTCTTGGAATAAAGGTCTCAGGAATATCACTGCTCTCACCGCTTGAGGAATTTCCCCAGTGCTGGTTATGCTAAGGCCTGAGAATCCCGCAGGGGCTGCCACAGCCTGTGTACCAGACATTCAACACACTGTGGTTTGGGAGCACTTCATTCTTCGAACAATTAGGCATGACTCAGGGACCTGACCCCAGAGGTGTTCAGACTTCCTGAAGCCAATGCTGCCCACTCCCAGATTATCGCCACATCTGGTTCTTAGGATCAGTCAGTCCATCATGTCCCGGAGCAGCATTTCTGTGGAAGGATACCTAAGAGTACTGTGGGTTTGTGCCATGCACTCTGAAAACCTGCCCCCTTTGTGTGGGGCAAGGATCTACTGAAAAACACTATTGAATCTGGCAGAAACCACTGCCCATGGTACTGGGGGAATCTGGGAGGTTGAGAGGTGGAGAAGCTAGAAAGGCCTAGTCATGGAGACAGACAGGAGCTAGCATGACCTGAAGCCACAAAGCTGACCTAAGAGAAAAGGTCTCACACATGCCCAACCTAGGCCCATTTCTGCTTCCAAAGGAGAAAGTCTTTCCCTGCTCTTATCCAACTAGACTGTAAAGGCCTTTGACTTAAGACATGATCAAGCCTTCAAAGCCTCTTAGGGTGAATGACAGTCAAGGAGTCTCTGCCCAACCTCACCTACTCAGTCCTGCTCATTTGGGTTGAAAACGATAGTAACCAGTTTCTCATTTGCAAAACCCCTTCTTTGTGTAAAAAGAAATATGTGAATTCTTAGGAAATCCTGCAAGGAAGGTACTTTTTAAATTCAGTATTTTTACTTTTTACTGAAACATAAAAAGGGAAAAGGAAGAAAAGCAAATGTCACACACTGGGGCGAGACATTTACAATGAACACAGCTGCCTCAGAATTATGGATTGAATTGTGTCTCCTAAAAGGATGCGTTGTAATTCCTAAACTCTATGCCTTGGTTATAATCTCATTTGGGAATGGTTGTCTTTGTTATATTAATGAGGCAGGATTCGTGTAGGGTTATCTCCAGTCAATGTCTTTTGAGATATAAAAAAGATCCAACCAGCAAGCTCCGAAGCAGAGACGGGGGAAGAGAGATGCCAAGACAGAAGGAGACCTCCAAGGATCAGGGAAGCAGAAGCTTAAGAGACAAGGACCTTCTTCCAGAACCGACAGAGAGAGAAAGACTTCCCCTCGTGCCCACACTCTGAATTTCGACTTCCTAAACTGTGAGAAAAACGTCTGTTTGGAAAGCCATTCACTTGTGGTACTTCTATTATAGAAGCACTAGATAATGAAGACAAGAATATACTAAGATCTCTCTCAAAGTATAGAAAAAAGGCAAAAAAAGAAGTGGAGAAGGGTCACTGGAAGGCAAATTAGAGAACAGGGACCCAAAATGGCCTATAACACAGGCTCCCTCTCAGAAACAATCACAGATACACACAGAGACCACAACAAAAAAGTCCTCCCAACCCACAAGGCCAGACCCATAGAGTAACAGGACTTTAGTCCTTCCTACCCACAGAGCCAACCCATAGACGCTGTTAGTCCTTCCTCCTAACAGCGCCAGACCCATGGAGGAAAAGGACTTTACCCCTTCCTCCCTGTAGGGCCAGACCCAGGGAGGAACAGAACTTCAGTCCTTCCTGCCCACAGGGCCAGACCCAGGGAGGAACAGACTGTAGTCCTTCCTCACCACAGGGCCAGACCCAGGGACGAACAGGACTTTAATCCTTCCTGTCCCCAGGGCCAGCCCGAGGAAGGAACAGGACTTTAGTCCTTCCTGCCCACAGGGCCACACCCAAGACTTTTGAGGCTGTAACTGAGAAAAGAGGATCAGCGTAGACCACCACTGGAGCGGAGTCTTCATCCCACATGTCTTTGACCAGATCTGCCCAGAACAACTTAGCTCTGCTTTTGGTTAAAGGAAAAAGCCAAGCGAGCTTCATCAAGTGGCTGGAGATGGACATGGGAGAGCATTTCCCTTACTCCAGCTTCTTGAAACACGCATCTGCTGTCTAAGAGGAGAAAATCAAATTGAAAACCCGTGCAGTGCACATTCCAATAAATAGATATTCCTTGCTTTCCAGCAACTTTATGGCTGTTATGTTAATCAAGATCCAAACAATAAACAGATACACAATGTGCTAATACACATTTAATAAAGGGAGATTTTCCAAATATCTGGGCTGGCTATAGGTAAAGTACAAGGAACAGTACGATACCCTGGGGCCATTACCACTCCGGTCAAAGGTGAGATGGGGAATGAAGTTCCAGGAAGCTGAGGACAGAAGGTTCTGTGTAGGGAGGGCTGCCTAACAGCAACTATGATCATCCTGGAGAGAAATAGCCTGATGTGGCAGCCTCCTAGAGGAAAATTGGAGAATAAATATACTAGCCTCACTTTACTCACATCTTACTATCTCATGCCATGGCTTCCCATCGGCTGAAGCCAACCAGAAGCTAAGGGGTTCGAAAGCCCACTGATGTAGTCCATATAGGTCGGCCTGTAGGGCACAGAGCAAGGTAGAGAAAAGTGGAGAGTGAATCATCTAAAGCATGAAATAATATCCACCAAAGCCCATCTATGTTGTCCTCAGCATCCATTTCTGCCCATAATTTAGATAAACATTCACAGCCTTGTGGGGCAAGGAAACTCCCATTGACTACCATATCACCGAGTGATGTCAATGTAATGATAATTTCACGGAAACCTACGCTATCAGCCAACAATAGTCTTCTAAACATATATTGGCATAATTAAAGCAGGGTGGCACAATTATTTTACATAATGCATAACTTCTGTAGTTCCCGTTTCGCTAGTTGGGTATGACATCAGAGTTTTTAATCATGTTGTTGTTGTCAGGTATCACCAAGTCAGTTCTGACTCATAGTGACCCTGTGTACAACAGAACAAAACACTGCCCGGTCCTGAACCATCCTCACAATCGTTTTGCTTGAGCCCATTGTTGCAGCATCCCTGCGATCTCAATGAAGGTCTTACTCTTTTTAACTGAGCCTCTACATTACCAAGCATTATGAACTTTTCCAAGGAATAGCCCCCCGATAACATGTCCAAAATGTATGAGACAAAGTCACACCATACTTGGTTCTGAGGAACATTCTGGATGTACTTCTTCCAAGACAGATTTGTCCATTCCTCTGGTAGTTCATGGTATATTCAGTATTCTTCACCACCACCACAATTCTTCTTTGGTTTTTCTTGTTCATTGTCCACCTTTCGCATACCTATGAGGCGGTTGAAAACTCCATGGCTTGGGGCAGTCTCCCCTTAGTGCTTAAAGTGACATCTTTATTTTTTAACACTTTGAAGATGTCTTTTGTGAAAGTCACCAAGACATATTAGAATCAAACTTGCCAAAACCAAAGATAGAGAATTTTACGACTGGCTAGGGATAAATGAAAAGTCATCTACAAAGGAAAGTCAATAACACTAAGCTCTGACTACTCAGTAGAAACCATGCAGGAAAGAAGGCAATGCGATGACATATATAAAGCCTTGAAGGAAAAAATTGCCAGCCAAGAATTATATATCCAGAAAAACTGTCTCTCAAATATGATGGTGGAATTAGGGCATTTTTCAGATAAACAGAAATTTAGGGAATTGACAAAAACCAAACCCAAATTATAAGAAATACTAAAGGGAATCCTCCAGTTAGAAAATAACATCAGATAAAAACTCAAGACTAGAACACAGGACAGAGCAGCCAGATGTCAATCCAGATAGGGAAGTCACAAAAATAAAGCTAAAAAAAAAAAAAAAAGAAATAGGGGAAACAGAGATGTCAATATGTAAACGATGACAACATTAAAACAAAAGAGAGGGACTAAAAAATGTAGACAGATTTTTCATATGGAGACGAAGTCAAGGCAATACAAAGAAATAAAAGACTGGTTTAATCTTAGACAAATAGGGGTAAATATAGAGGTAACTACAAAGGAAACTAACAATCCAAAGCATCAAAATAAAAAGCAAGAAAGACATAAAGACTCAGCAAATACAAAATCAACAACAATGAGACAGATGAAAAGAAAATACATAAAGAAAAATGACTCAGCACAGAAAATTAAGGGGAGCAAAGAAACTGTGAACAACACACAAAAAATGACATCAAACTGACAGCACTAACCTCATACCTGTCAATAATTACGCTGAATGTAAATGGACTAAATGCACAAATAAAGAGACAGAGAGTGGCAGAATGGATAAAAAAACATGATCCGCCTATATACTGCCTAGAAGAGACACACCTTAGACTTAAACTCACAAACGAACTAAAACTCAAAGGATGGAAAAAAATATATCAAGCAAATTACACAAAAAAGAGAAGGAGTGGCAATATTAGTCTCTGACAAAATAGACTTTAAAGTGAAATCCACCACAAGGATAAGGAAGGGCACTGTATAATGATTAAAGGGTCAATACACCAGGAGGACATAACTATAATAAACATTTATGCACCCAACGACAGGGCTCCAAAAAACATAAAACAAACTCTAATAGCATTGAAAAGAGAGGTACACAACTCCACACTAATAATAGGAAACTTCAACACACCACTTTTGGTGAAGAAAAGAACATCCAGAAAGAGGTTCAACAAAGACAGAAGATCTAAATGCCACTCTCAACCAACTTGATCTCATGGACATATACCAAACTCTGCACCCAACAGCAGCCAAGTATACTTTCTTTTCCAACGCACATGGCACATTCTTCAGAAAAGACGACATATTAGGCCATAAAGCAAACCTTAACAGAATCCAAAGCATTGAAATATTACAAAGTGTCTTTTCTGACAATAAAACCATAAAAGCAGAAATCAATAACAGAAAAAACAAGGAAAAAAAATCAAACACCTGGAAACTGAACAACACCTTCCTCAAAAACTACTGGGTTAGAGAAGAATTTAAAGATGAAATAAAGAAATTGATAGACTCAAATGAGAATGAAAACACATCCTACCAGAACCTTTGGGACACAGCAGAAGCAGTGCTCAGGGGTCAGTTTATAGCAATAAATGCACACATCCAAAAAGAAGAAAGGGCCACAATCAAAACATTAAGCCTACAACTTCAACAAGTAGAAAGAGAGCAGCATAAGAAGCCCTCGGGCACCAGACGAAAGTAAATAATAAGAATTAGAGCAGAATTAAATGAAATACAGAATAGAAAAACAATTGAAAGAGCTAACAAGACCAAACTCTGGTTCTTTGAAAAGCTCAACAAAATTGATAAACCATTGACCAAATTGACAAAAGAAAAACAGGAGAGGAAGCAAATAACTCCTATAAGAAATGAGATGGGTGATATCACAACAGACCCAACTGAAATTTAAAAAATATTAACAGAATACTATGAAAAATTATACTCTATCAAATTTGAAAACCTGGAGGAAATGGACAAGTTTTTAGAAACTCACTGCTTACCTAAACTAACACCAACAAGAGAAGGAACAACTAAATAAACCTATAACCAAAGAAGAGATTGAAAAGGTAATTCAAAAACTCCCAACAAAAAAAGCCCTAGCCCTGATGGTTTCACTGGAGAATTCTCCCAAACTTTCAGAAAAGAGTTAACACCACTACTACTAAAGGTATTTCAGAGCATAAAAAAGGATGAAATACCTCAAACTCATTCTATGAAGCCAGCGTAACCCTGATACCAAAACCAGGTAAAGACACCACAAAAATAGAAAATTGCTGACCAATATCCCTCATGAACATTGACGCAAAAATCCTCAACAAAATTTTAGCCAATAGAATTCAGCAACATTCACCATGACCAAGTGGGATTTATACCAGGTATGCTGGGATGGTTCAAGATTAGAAAAACAATCAGTGTAATCCATCACATAAATAAAACAAAAGACAAGAACCACATGATCTTATCAATCGATGCAATAAAGGCTTTTGACATAGTCCAACACACATTCCTGATTAAAAAAAAACCCTCAATAAAATAGGAATAGAAGGGAAATTCCTCAATACAATTAACGGCATTTATACAAGACCAACAGCCAACATGGTCCTAAGTGGAAAGACTTTGAAAACATTCCCCTTGAGAACAGGAACCAGACAAGGTTGTCCTCTCTCACCACTATTATTCAACATTGTGCTGGAGGTACTAGTCAGAGCAATTAGGCTAGAAAAAGAAATAAAGGGCATCCAAATTGCTAAGGAAGAACTCAAAGTATCTCTATTTGCAGATTATATGATCTTATACACAGAAAACCCCAAAGAATCCACAAGAAAACTGCTGGAACTAATAGAAGATTTCAGCAAAGTTTCAGGATACAAGAGAAACATACAAAAATCAGTTGGATTCCTTTACACCAACAAGGAAAACCTTGAAGAGGAAATTACCAAATCAATACCATTTACTATAGCCCCTAAGAAGATAAAATACTTAGGAATAAATCTAATCAGAGATGTAAAAGATCTATCCAGAGAAAACTACAAGACAGTACTGCAAGAAACTAAAAGAAACCTGCATAAGTGGAAAAATATCCCTTGCTCATGGATAGGTACTCTACATTGTGAAAATGTCAATTCTACCCAAACCAAGCTACAGATACAAAGCAATCCTGGACCACCTTCTAGCAGCTTTTTTTAATGAGATGGAGAAACAAATCACCAACTTCAGATGGAAAGGGGAGAGGCCCTGAATCAATAAAGCATTACTCAAGAAGAAGAAGAAAGTGGGAGGCCTTACACTACCTGACTTTAGGACCTATTATACTGCCACGGTAGTCCAAACAGCCTGGTCCTGGTATAACAACAGATACATAGACCAATGGAACAGAGATGAGAATCCAGCTATAAGCTCATCTACCTTTGAGCAGCTGATATTTGACATAGGGCCAACGTCCATTAATTGGGAAAAGACAGTCTCTTTAACACATGGTACTGGCATAACTGGACATCTATATAAAAAAAAACTGAAACAAGACCCATACCTCACACCATGTACAAAAAGTAACTCGAATTGGATCAAAGACTTAAATGTAAAATTGAAAACGATAAAGATCATGGAAGAAAAAATAGAGACAATGCTAGGAGGCCTAATACATGGCATAAACACAATATGAACTATAAGTAACAATGCACAAGCACCAGAAGAGAGACTAGATAAATGCAAGCTCCTAAAAATCAATCACTTCTGCTCATCAAAAGACTTCACCAAAAGAGTCAAAAGACAACCTACAGACTGGGAAAAAAGTTTTGGCTGTGACGAATCTGATCAGCATCTAATCTCTAAAATTGACAAGATACAGCAAAATCTTAAGAACAAAAAGACAAATAATCTGAATAAAAAATGGGCAAAGGATATGAACAGGCACTTCAACAAAGAAGATACCCAGGTGGATAACTGCACATGAGGAAATACTCAGGATCATTAGCCATTAGAGAAATACAGATCAAAACTACAATGAGATATCGTCTCACCACAACAAGGTTAGCATTAATCCAAAAAAAAAAAAAAAAAACCAGGAAATAACAAATGCTGGAGAGGTTGTGGAGAGACTGGAACACTTTACACTGTTGGTGGGAATGTAAAATGGTACAACCACTTTAGAAATCAGTTTGGCACCTCCTTAAGAAGCTAGAAATAGACGTACCATAGGATTCAGCTGTCCTGCTCCTTGGAATATATCCTAGAGAAACAAGAGCCATCACACGAATAGATATATGCACCCCCATGTTCATTGCAGCACTGTTCACAATAGCAAAAAGATGGAAGCAACCTAGGAAGCCATCAACAGATGATTGAATAAACAAATTATGGTATATCCACACAATGGAATATTAATGGATAAAGAATGATGAAGCTGTAAAACATCCTGTAACTTGGTGGAAGCTGCAACTTATTATGCTGAGTGAATCTAGTCAGTCACAGAAGGACAAATACTGTATAAGACCGCTATTATAAGAACTCAGGAAAGGTTTAAATACAGACGAAAACATTCTTTGATGGTTACTGGGATGGGGAGGGACGGTGAGGGTTATTCACTAACTAGATAGTAGATAAGAATCATCATAGGTGAAGGGAAGGACAGCACACACTACAGGAGAAGTCTGCACAACTGGACTAAACCAAAGCTAAGAAGTTTCCTGAATGCAATCAAATACTTTGAGAGACAGAGTAGCAGGGATGGGGGGTGTGGGGACCATCCTTTCACGGGACATCTACATCAATTGGCATAAGAAAGCTTATTAAGAAAATGTTCTGCATCCTACTTTGGTGAGTGGTGTCTGGGGTCTTAAAAGCATGCAAGCAGCCATCTAAGATGCTTCAATTGGTCCCAACCACTTGGAGTAAAGGAGAATGAAGAACTTCAAAGACACAAGGAAAGTATTAGCCCAAGAGACAGAATGGACCACATAAACCAGAGACTTCATCAGCCTGAGACCAGAAGAAATAGATGGTGCCCGGCTACCACCAATGAAAGTGCTTACAGGGAACACAACAGAGGGTCCCTGATGGAGCAGTAGAAGGATGGGGTGCAGAACTCATATTCTAGTTAGAAGACCAGACTTAATGGTCTGACTGAGACTGGAGGTGCCCCAGAAAGCATGGCCCCTGGAATCTCTATCAGTCCAGAACTGAAACAATTTCTGAGGCCAACTCTTCAGACAGGGATTGGACCGGACTGTGGGACATAAAGTGATACTCATGAAGAATGTGCCTCTTAGTCATGTAGATACAAGAGACCAAAGGGGCAGCTACTGTCCAGAGGTGAGACGGGAAGACAGAGAGAGCTAGGAGCTGGTTGAATGGTCATTGGGAATCAGGGGCGGAAAGGTGGAGTGTGCTGTCGCAGAATGAGGTGAGAAATTAGGGTCTCATAACAATGTATGTAAAAAAAAATTGTGTGGGAGACTAACTTGAAACGTAAACTTCATTTAATTGCAACAATAAAAAAAAGAAAAGAAATTAGTGTGAAGTTTTGAAATGAATTCCTCTTTGAGTTTACATATGATTATGTAGTACTTCATGTTAGGTTTTGAAATTTCCTTTGCTTATGATCAGAATTTTCTAAAAGTCTTCTGATATCTTTAAGAGGGAGTAGAAGACATCAGTCAAGAAACACTTTGTGTAATCTTTGTGAAGATGGTAATTATTGCAATTCCTCCACTTCGAATCATTAGTAGACCCAGGTGGTCACCACAAGAGAGCAGAGGAAGCTGCCTACTTGCCAGCTCCCTTTAACTTCCAGGCCTAAAAGTTTTTGATGGACGCTTTTTCCTGCCTTGATCCATCCAACAGCAAACTGCTTGCTTGAAATTTAAAAAAAAAAGTCACTTTTTTCTGCAGAACCTTGCTTCAAATGCAAGTCTTCTGTTCTCTCAGCAGTTCTGGGTGGCCCTGAATGTCTTTTCAAATGAAAATCTGGGCGTGGCTCAGGTTTTCAACCTAAGTCCCCACTCTATACACAGGTCTACCACATTCAAATCAATAGCCTGTGTTTCTCTCTGGCAAATCCTAGTTCTTCCTTTAGCATATCCAATCAAGTAATGGCTGAGGCAGAGTTCCATGTTCTCTATAATCTATAATACCCAATATTAATTTCTAGTGTACATTTAGGTCTGCTTTACAACATTAGGTAGGAGAAACTTTCGATATCCATAGTACATTAGATGCATGCATAATTCTAAACACATAAACCTTTTAAAACATTCCAGTTTAGTCTTCTCTACACTTCAACTATCTTCCCATCCAAATGCATATGGCTTTGGGCCTCTGGCTGGGTGGAAGGAGAAGACCCTAGCCCCTATCAATCCTCCTGCTTATCTGGCCTCGCTTTTTGCCCCAGACCACTCCAGGTGCAGCTTTTCAGCCGTTACAGGTAGCAACAACAAAAACAACCATCCAAGATTCAAGAGTTTCAATTCCCACACCCCTTTGTTCTTTCTCTTACAAAGTTCCCTGCTTTCATGAGTCTGGAGCCATTGCAAAGAAAGCTGCTGATGACACTAACTGTGAAAACTGCTTGGGGGGGCAGTGTGTGACCTACTCCAACCCCACAAGAGGGAAGGAGAACCAAGCTATAGAGTGCAAGACTGACTCCCATAAGGTGGAAATGAGAGAAGCATACTCTTTCCACCACCATCTTTACGAATTCTGGCACCAACTGTCCCTCGCACAACATTCTCTACTTCTCTGCCTGGTTCAATAATTCATTGCAATGGCCACACAGAAATCACAGACCATACTCAGGATTATGGGGTTTATTGGGGAAGTTACAGTTACAAGTCAGGCTCAAGGACACTCCGAATACAGTGCTTCCATCAGGACAGCCTGTTCCCAGCCATGCTCACAGGTCTGACTCTCCCTGGCCCTAGGCCTCTCCCCAAAGGCCCTCAGCTTTCTGTCTCAATGGGCCAGGAAGTCCAAGGCACTGACTCCTGCTGCCAGGTCTCTGCTGCCAGATCTCTCCTGCCATCGCCTCTGACCTTCTTCAGAGTTACAGCTTCCTCACTCTCTGTCTTCTGCTTCCAGGAGCTTCTCAGAGCAGGAATTTTGGGTCCAAAGGAAGCGCTCTCCACTCCTGGCTGTTCTTCCTTCGTGGTGGTTAGATGCTCTTCTCTGCTCTGGAATTAGCTCTCTTTTGAGCCAAAACTGACAAATCTCCTTGGTGGGCCACAATCACCCTATCACACAGTCCCGCCCAAGCACCTGAGTGGAAGTTCCAAAAGCATGGCTAGACAGGCCACACCAAGTAAACAATCGCACGACAGTACATTGGACTCATTTTTCAAGTGAAGTCTCTAAAAATCACATAGGAGCAGACTGGTAAAGAACATAATAAATAGCAAGAACATTTTCATAATTATGACTTCTGTATTTGGAAGAAATCTATAGCACTGTTCTTCTTTTGCCATTTCACAGGAATCATGGAGTTTAGTGGAAGATATTGCAGTACCAGAAAACTCTACGGTAGCGCCTGTGAGGAGAGAAGTCTTACAAACGTGGACATTCCACCAGAGTCAAAAGAAAGATGTTTGCACCAACAAGAGTTTATTACACTATTACTTGAGCAGATAGAACTAAAAATGAACATTGCTTCTCTGCAGACGCCTCAGATGTGCCTTGGATTCCCTAATGTCAGTTTCCAAGACATTCGCCAGATACTAGTGAGGTTATTTCAGTGTAATTTCACTATTTTCCCAAAAGGTATACACACCTACCGAATATATAGACATGGCTTACTAAAATACTTAATTTATTAAGAAATGATTTGCTCTGTGGTAGACACTCTGCTATGCATCAAAGTACACGATCATTGTCTAGAGTGATAGATTACCAGTGAAGACCTGGATGCTTACAGCAATGTGTCATAGAGGAAGTTGCAGGTAGTTAGGCAAGTAAATAGCAGGGAGTATCTAGGGAGATGAAAAAAATTGCTGCTGAATCGATTCGGGACTTTTAAGTAGAACAGGGAGCAGCTTGGGTCTTTTTTAAGCTTTTTTTTACTGTACTTTAGGTGAAAGTTTACACAACAAATAGTTTCTTATTAAGCAGTTAGTACACATATTGTTCTATGACAGTGGTTACCAACACCATGACATGTCATCACTGTCCCTTCTCAACTTTGGGTTCCCTATTACCAGCTTTCCTGTCCTCTCCTGCCGTCTAGTCCTTGTCCATTGACTGTTGTGCCCCTTGAGTCTCATTTTGTTTTCTGGGGCTGTCTACTCTTTGGCTGAGTGGTGAACCGCGAGAGTGAATTCACTACTGAGCTAAAACGATGTCCGGAGCCCATAGTCTTGGGATTTTTCCAGTCTCTGTCAGGCCAGTAAATCTGGTCTTTTTTTGTGAGTTAGAATTCTGTTCTCCATTTTTCTCCAGCTCTGTCCGGGACCCTCTGATGTGATCCCAGTCAGAGCAGTCAGTGGACGTAGCCGGGCACCATCTAGTTGTACTGGACTCAGTCTAGTGGAGGCCATGGTAGTTGTGGTCCATTAGTCCTTTGGACTAATCTTTCCCTTGTATTTTGTTTTCTTCATTCTCCCTTGTTCCCGAAGTGGTGAGACCGGTGGAGTATCTTAGATGCCTGCTCACAGGCTTTTAAGACCCCAGACACTTCTCACCAAGGTAGAATGTAGAACATTGTCTTTATAAACTGTCTTATGCCAATTGAGCTAGATGTTCCCCAAGACCATGGTCCCCACAGCCCTCCGCCCAGCAATTCAGTCCCTCAGGGAGTTTGGATGTGTCTGTAGAGCTTCCCTGACCTTTCCTTGTACAAGTTGTGCTGGTTTCCCCAGTACTGTGTACTGTCTCACCCTTCATCAGAGTTACCACTTATCTATAGTCTATTTAGTATTTCCCCCCACCGCTTCCATCCCTCGTAACCAATAAAGATTGTTTCTTTTTGTGTGTAAACATTTTCCTGAGTTTTTACACTAGAGGTCTCATACAATATTTGTTCTTTTGTGATTGGCTTATTATTTCATTCAGCATAATGTCCTCCAGTTTAATCCATGTTATGAGATGCTTCACACATTCATCATTGTTCTTTATCATTGCATAATACTCTATAGTGTGTATGTACCGTAGTTTGTTTATCCATTCATCTGTTGATGGGCATCTAGGTTGTTTCCATCATTTTGATATTGTGAACAATGCTGCAGTGAACATGGGTGTGCTTATGTCTATTCGTGTGACAGCCCTTATTTCTCTAGGATATAGTCCTAGGAGGGTGATTGCTTGATCTATGATATTTCTATTTCTAGCTTTCTAAGGAAGTGCCATATGCATTCCCACCAGCAGTGCATAAGAATTCCCATCTTCCCGCAGCCTCTCCAACATCTGTTATTTCCAGTGTGCTTGACTTGTGCCAGTAATGCCGGGATGAGATGGTATCTCATTGTGGTATTAATTTGCATTTCTCTAATGGCTAGTGATCGTGAGCATTTCCTCATATATCTGTTAGCCACTTGAATATATTCTTTGGTGAAGTGTCTGTTCATTTCCTTTGGCTGTTTTTTAATTGGATTATTTGTCTTTTTGTTGTAGAGGTAGTGGATTTTCCTGTAGATTTTAGAGATTAGACCTTTGTCTGACTTGAAATGTCCATAAATTTTTTCAGGTTCTTCTTTTACTCTTTTGGTGAAGTCTTTTGATGAGCATAAGTGTTTAACTTTTATAAGATCCCAGTTATCTAGCTTGTCTTCTAAAGTTTGTGTGTTGTTTGTTATGGTTTGTATCCTGTTAATGCTGTGAATTAGAGCCTCTAGTGTTGATCCCATTTTTAATTCTATGAACTTTATAGTTTTTGGCTTTATATTTAGGAATTTGATCCATTTTGAATTAGTTTTTGTGTATGGTGTGAGATATGGGTTGTGTTTCATTGTTTTGAAGATGGACATCCAGTTTTGCCAGCACCATTTGTTAAAACACTATCTTTTCCCCATTTGCTGGACTCTGGGCCATTGTCAAAGATCAGATGATGGTAGGTAGATGGCTTTACATCAGGGTTCTCAATTGTGTTGCATTGGTCATGTATCTGTCGTTGTACCAATACCAGGCTGTTTTGACTACCGTAGCTGTCTAGCAGGTTCTGAGGTCAGGTAGTGAGTCCTCTTACTTTATTCTTCTTCTTCAATACTGTTTTGCTTATCTGGGGCTTCTTCCCTTTCCATATAAAGTTAATGATTAGTTTTTCCATCTCTTTAAAGAATGTTGTTGGAATCAATGTAATCCCTCACATAAATAAAAGACAGAACCACATGATCTTATCAATTGATGCCTTTACATTTGACGAAGTCCAACACCCATTCATGATAAAAACTCTCAACAAAATAGGAACAGAAGGCAAATTCCTCAACATAATTAAGGGCATTTCTACAAAGCCAACAGCCAACATCATCCTAAATAGAGAGAGTTTGGAAGCATTCCCCTTGAAAACGGAAACCAAACACAGATGCCCTTTATCACCACTCTTATTCAACATTGTGCTAAAGGACCTAGCTAGAGCAGTTAGGCTAGAAAAAGAAAACAGGACATCCAAATTGGTAGGAACAAAGTAAGTGTATCTCTATTTGCAGATGATATGATCTCATACACAGAAAAACCCAAAGAATCCACAAGAAAACTACTAGAACTAATAGAAGATTTCAGTAAAGTTTCAGGTTACAAGATAAATGTACAAAACTCAGTTGGATTCCTTTACACCAACAAAGAGAACGTTGAGGAGGAAATCACCAAATCAATACTATTTACAATAACCCCCAAGAAGATAACATACTTAGGAATAAATCTAACCAGAGATGTAAAAGACCTGTACAAGGAATATTACAAGACACAACTTCAAGGAAGGAAACGAGACCTGCACAAGTGGAAAAAAATACCTTCCTCGTGGATAGGAAGACTCAACATTGTGAAAATGTCAATTCTGCACAAAGCGATCTACAGATACAATGCAATCCCAATCTAAATTCCAATGGCATTTTTTAATGAGATGGAGAAATAAATCACCAACGTCATATGGAAAGGGAAGAGACCCTGGAAAGTAAAGCATTACTCAAGAAGAACAACAAAGTGGGTGGCCTAACACTTTCTGATTTTAGAACCTGTTATAGCACCACAGTAGTCAAAACAGACTGGTACTCGTACAACAACAGATACATAAGCCAATGGAACAGAATTTATAATCCCGACATAAATTCACTCACCTATGAGCAGCCGATATTTGACAAAGGCCCGAAGTCCGTTAAGTGGGGAAAAGACAGTCTCCTTAAGAAATGGTGCTGGCATAACTGGATATCCATCTGCAAAAAACTGAAACAAGACGATACCTCACACCATGCACAAAAACTAACTCAAAATGGATCAAATACTTAAATATACAATCAAAAAGATAAAGATCATGGAAGAAAAAATAGGGACAACGCTAGGAGCCCTAATACATGGCATGAACAAATAGGAACCACAAGTAACAATGTACAAGCACCAGAAGAGAGACTAGATAACTGGGAGCCCCTAAAAATCCAACACTTATGCTCATCAAAAGACTTCACCAAAAGAGTCCAAAGACAAGCTACAGACTGGGAAAAAATTTCGCTATGACAAATCTGATCGGCGTCTAGTCCCTAAAATTACAAGATACTGAAAACCTCAACAAGAAAAACATCAATAACCCGATTAAAAAATGGGGAAAGGATATGAACAGGCAGTTCATCAAAGAAGATATTCAGGGGGCTATCAGACACATGAAGACATTCTCACGATTAGAGAAATGCAGATCAAAACTACAATGAGATATCTCACCACAACTAGGCTACCATTAATCGAAAAAACAGAAAATAATAAATGCTGGAGAGGTTCTGGAGAGACTGGAACACTCACACACCTATGGTGGGAATGTAAAATGGTACAATCACTTGGGAAATCAATTTGGCGCTTCCTTAGAAAGCGAGAAATAGAAGTAGTATATGACTCAGCTATCCCGCTTTTGGAATATATCCTAGAGAAATAAGAGCTGTCACATGAATAGATATACGCACACCCATGTTAATTACAGCACTATTCACAATATCAAAAAGATGGAAACAACCTGGGTGCCCATCAATGGACGAATGGATAAGTAAATTATGGTCTACCCACACAATGGGATACTATGTAATGATAAAGAACAATGATGAAGCCGTGAAACATCTTATAACATGGAGGAATCTGGAGGGCATTATGCTGAGTGAATTTAGTCAGAAACAGAAAGACAAATATTGTATAAGGCCACTATTATAAGAACTCAAGAAAAGGATTAAACATAGAAGATAACATTCTTTGATGGTTACGAGGGTGTTGAGGGAGGGTGTTAGTTACTAAGTAGATAGTAGATAAGAATGATGTTAGGTGAAGGGAAGTACAGCGGACACTACAGGGGAAGTCAGCACAACTGAACTAAACCAAAGCTAAGAAGTTTCCTGAATACAATCAACCACTTTGAGGGATAGAGTAGCAGGGGTAGGGGTCTGGGGATCATGCTTTCAGGAGACATCTAGGTCAATTGGCATAACAAATCTTATTAAGAAAATGTTCTGCGTCATACTTTGGTGAGTGGCGTCTGGGGTCTTGAAAGGTTGCAAGCGCCCACCTAAGATGCATCAATTGGTCCCAACCACTTGGAGTAAAGGAGAATGAAGACCATCAAAGACACAAGGAAAGTATGAGCCCAAGAGATAGAAAGGGCCACATAAACCAGAGACTCCATCAGCCTGAGACCAGAAGAACTAGATGGTGCCTGGCTACCCCCACTGACTGCCCTGATAGGGAACACAACAGACATTCCCTGATGGAGCAGGAGAAAAGTGGGGTGCAGAACTCAAATTCGAGAAAGAAGACAAGACTTAGCGGTCTGAATGAGACTGGAGGAACCCCGGAAAGCATGGCCTCCGGATTCTCTATCAGCCCAGAACTAGAACAGTTTCCGAAGCCAACTCTTCAGATGTATTGGACTGAACTGTGGGACATAAAGTGATAATTGTGAAGAGTGTGCCACTTAGCTCAAGTAGATATAAGAGACCAAAGCGGCAGTTTCTGTCCAGAGGTGAGATGGAAAGACAGGGTTAGGAGCTGGTTGAATGGGCATGAGGAATCAGGGTGGAAGGAGGAGCGCACTCTCACAGTATTCGAAGAGCAATTAGGGTCAGGTAAAAATATATGTATAAATTTTTGTATGGGAAACTAACTTGAAATGTAAACTTCATTTAAACTACAACAATAAACAACAAGAATAAAACCAAAAAAAAAAAAAAAAGAATGTTGTTGGTATTTGGATCGGGATTGCGTTGTATTTGTAAATTGCTTTGGTTAGAATTGTCATTTTCACGATGTTGATTCTACCTATCAATGAGCATGATATGTTTTTTCCATTTACCTAGACCCCTTTGGTTTTCTTGCATTAGTGTCTTGTGGTTTTCTTTGTATATGCTTTTTACATCCCTGGTTCGATTTAGTCCTAAGTATTTTATTTTTTAGGAGCTATTATAAATGGTATTGTTTTCCTGATTTTCTTTTCAATGAGTAAGAAAGACTGAGAAGAATTGATGCACTTGAATTATGGTATTGGCGAGGATTATTGAACATATCATGGACTTTCAGAAGTAGTTAGTCTTTCTTGGAGGAAGTACAGCCAGAGTGCTCCTTGGAAGCAAGGATGGTGAGACTTCATCTCAGGTACTTTGGACATGTTATCAGGAAGGATCAGTCCCTGGAGAAGGACATCATGCTTGGTAAAGTAGAGGGTCAACAAAAAACAGGAAGACTCTCCAGGATATGGATTGACCCAATGGCTGCAGCAATGGGCTCAAACATAACAACGATCGTTAGGATGGCGCAGGACCAGTGTTTCAGTGTTTTCTTTTGTTGTACATAGGGTTGCTATGAGTAGGAACTGACTTGATGGCACCTAACAACAACAACTTTTAGTCCCTTGTACTAGTGTTTTATATATTTCATTGTCTTTTACATCTTGTTTAGGTTTATTCGTAGGTATTTTATCATTTGGGGGGCCATTATAAGGTTATTATTTTATCGATTTCCTTTTCAGAGTAAAGAAACCCGACTGGTGTGTTGACCTTGTAACCTGCAACATTGCTGAAATCTTCTATTAGAGCTAGAAGCTTTCCTTTGGAATCTTTGGCATCTTCTATGTAAAGGATTATGTCATCCACAAATAGGCATAGTTTTATTTCTTCCTTTCTACTTTGAATACCTTTTATTTCTCTTTCTTGCCTTTTTATATGGCCAGCACTTCCAGCGCAGTACTGAATAAGACTGGTGATAATGGGCATCCTTTTCTCATTGCCAATCTCAAGAGAAACGGTCTCATCTTTTCTCCATGGAGAATAATGTTGGAAGATGGTTTTGCATATATACCCTCAATTATGTCAAGGAATGTCCCTGTTATTCCTATTTTGCGCAGAGAGTTTGTCAGAAAAGGTGTTAGGTTTCATCAAATGCCTTTTCTGCATCAAATGAAACGATCATGTGATTCTTTTACTTGGTTTTATGTTATGAATGGCACTGATTGATTTTCTAATTTTGAGCCACCCTTGCATTCCTGTTATGAATTCTACTTGATCGTGATGTATTGTTTTCTGACTATGTCGTTAATTTCTATTTGCCTGAATTTTGTCAAGAATTTTTGTGTCTACATTAATGAGGGATATTGGTCTGTAATTTTCTTTTTTGTGTTGTCTTTACCTGACTTTGCTATCCAGGCGATGATGGCTTCATAGAATGAGTTAGGGAGCATTCCTTTCTCTTCTATGTTTTTGAAGAGTTTCAGTAGAATTGGTGTTAAATTTCTATGAATGTTTGGTAAAATTCCCTGGTGAAGCTGTCTGGTTCTGGGCTTTTGTTGTTCTTATTAGGAGTTACTTGATGCCATCTTTAGTCTCTTCTTTTGTTATGGGTCTGTTTAGCTTTTCTCTTTCTATTTGTGTTCGTTTAGGTAGGTAGAGTGTTTTTCCAGGAATTTGTCCATTTCTTCTAGGGCACAATCATCCAACTTGACCTTATAGATATATACAGATCGGTTCACCCAACAGTTGCTAAGTACACATTCTTCTAATGCACATGGAAAGTTCTCCTGAATAGACCACATTTTAGGCCACAGAACAACCCTCAACAAAATTCAAAACATTGAGATAATACAAAGTATCTTATCTGACCACAACACATTAAAATTAGAAATTAACAACAAGAAGAGTATGGAAACAAAAATCAATTACATGAAAACTGAATTATACCCTGCTTAAAAACCACTGGGTAATAGAAGAAATCAGAGATGGAATAAAAAATTTCATAGACTCCAATGAAAATGAAAACAGATTATAGCAAAATCTTTGGTACACAGCAAAGGCAGTCCTCAGAGGTCAATTTATAGCAAGAGATGCATGCATCAAAAAAGAAGAAGGGGACACCACTCAAACATATAGAAAGAGAAGAGCAAAAAAAAAAAAAAAAAAAAAAAAAAGCCCACAGCCACCAGAAGAAAGGAAATAATAAAGATCAGAGCAGACATAAATTAAATAGAGAATAAGAAAAATAGAAAGAATCAACAAAACCGAAAGCTGGTTCTTTGAAGAGATCAACAAAATCCACAAACTACTGGACAAATTGACAAAAAAAAAAAAAAAAACAGGAGAGGATGCAAATAAGAAATGAAATGGGGGACATTGCAGCAGATCCAACTGAAATAAAAAAGATCATAATAGAGTATTATGAAAAACTATACTCCAATAAATTTGAAAACCTAGAAGAAATGGATAAATTTCTAGAAACACACTACCTACCCAAACTAACACAAAATAATGTTGAAAATCTCAACAGGAGAAAAGATTGAAAAGTTAATAATTCAAAAAAAAAAAAAAAAACTCCCAACAACAAAAAAGCCGTGCTCCAGAAGGCTTCACTGGAGAATTCTACCAATCATTCAGTGAAGAGTTTACACCAGGACTATTCAAACTATTTCAGAATATAGAAAATGAAGCTATACTTCCAAATTCATTCTATGAAGCCAGCATAACCCTGATACAAAAACCAAGCAAAGACACTACAAAAAAAAATTACAGACCAATATCTCTCATGAATATAGATGCAAAAATTCTCAACAAAATTCTAGCCAATTGAATTCAGCATCATATCAAAAAAATAATACACCATGACCAAGTAGGATTCATATCAGGTATGCAAGGATGGTTCAACATTAGAAAATCAATCCACATAATCCACCACAGAAATAAAAGGTAAGAAAAGAATCGTATGATCATCTCAGTTGACACAGAAAAGGCATTCAACAAAGTCCAACACCCATTCCTGATAAAAATTCGCAATAAAATATGTATAGAATGGTTATTTCTCAACATAATGAGTGACATCTATGCAAAACCGACAGCCAACATGATTCTTAATGAAGAGAGGCTGAAAACTTTTCCCTTGAGAACTGGAACAAGACAAGGATGCCCTTTATTTCCACTCCTATTTAAAATTATGCTGGAAGTCCTAGCTAAAGCAAAAAGAAATAAAGGGCATCCAAATTGATAATGAAGATGTTAAACTGTCCCTGTTTGCAGATGATATGATACTATACATAGAAAACCCTAAAGACTCCATGAGAAAACTGGAACTAACAGAAAGGTCCAGCAAAGTAGCATGATACAAGAGAAACATACAAAAAACAGTCAGATTCCTATACACTAATAAAGAGAATGATGAAAGGGAAATCAGAACAGCAATACCATTTATAATAGCCCCTAAAAAAATAAAATACTTAGGAATAAATCTAACCAGGGATGGAAAAGACGTATACAAAGAAACCTACAAACCGCCACTGCATGAAACCAAAAGAGATCTGCATAAACAGAAAAACATACCATGCTTGTGGATAGGTAGACTCAACATTGTGAACATGACAATTCTACCCAAAGCAGTTTAAAAAGAGAAGGCAATCTCGTTCCAAATAGCAAAAATATTCCTTAAAGAAATTGAAAAACACATCATTAGCTTTATGTGGAAAGGGAAGAAGCCTCAGATAAGTAAAGCACTATTGAAGAATAAGAATAAAGTAGGAGGACTTGGCACTATCTGACCTCAGAACCTACTATACAGCTATAGTATTCAAAACAGCCTGGTGCTGCTACAAAGACAGAGACATTGACCAATGGAACAGAATTGAGAACCCAGATGTAAATCCATCCAACTACCGTCACCTGATCTTCGACAATGGCCCTGAGTCCATCAAATGGGGAACAGACAGTCTTTTTAAGAAATGGTGCTGGCGAAACTGGAAGTCCATCTGCAAAAAATTGAAACAGGACACATACCTCACACCTTACACGAAAACTCATTCAAAATGGATCAAAGACCTAAATATAAAGCCAAAAACTATAAAGTTCATAGAAGAAAAAATAGAATCAATGCTAGAGGCCCTAATAAACATCATTAACAAGATACAAACCATAACCGACAACACACAAACTCCAGAAGATAAGCTAGATAACTGAGATCTTTTAAAAATTAAATACTTACGCTCATCAGAAGACTTCAAAGAGTAACAAGAGAACCTACAGACTGGGAAAAATATTTTGGCTATTACAAATCAGAGAAAGGTCTAATCTCTAAAATCTACAGGAAAATCCAACACCTCTAGAACAAAAAGACAAGTAATCCTATTAAAAAATCAGCAAAGGAAATGAACAGATACTTCACCAAAGAAGACTCTAAAGCAGCTAACAGACATCTGAGGAAATGTTTTCGATCACCAGCCATTGGAGAAATGCAAATCAAAACCACAATGAGATACCATCTCATCCTGGCATTACTGGCACAAGTCAAGAAACAGGAAATAAATGTTGGAGAGGCTGAGGGGAGATCAGATCTCTTACGCAGTGCTGGTGGGAATGCAAAATGGTACAATCATTTCAGAAAACCATATGGTATTCCTTAGAAAGCAAAAAATGGAAATACTATATGATCCAGCAATCCCACTCCTAGGAATATATCCTCAATGAGTCATTACACGAATAGACATATGCACACCCAGATTCATTGCAGCATTGTTCACATTAGCAAAAAGATGGAAACAACCTAAACGCTCATCAACAGATGAATTGAGAAACTATGGTAGGTACACACAAATGGAGTATTATGCAACGATAAAGAACAATGTTGAATCTGTGAAGCATCTCACAACGTGGATGAATCTGGAGGGCATTATGCTAAGTGAAATAAGTCAATCACGAAAGGACAAATATTGTATGAGACGACTCTGTAAAAACTCATGAAAAAGTTTACATACAAAAAGAACAATCTTCGATGGTTACAAGCGAGTTGAGGAGTGGGGATGGAAAAACACTAACTAGACAATGGATCAAAGGTAAGCTTGGTGAAGAGTAAGACAGTACACAATACTGGGGAAGCCAGCACAACTTGTCCAAGGCAAGTCGATGGAAGCTCCATAAACACATCCAAACTCCCTGAGGGACTGGGTTGCTGGGCTGAGGGCTGTGTGGACCACGGTCTTGGGAAACATCTAGCTCAATTCGAGTAACATAGTTTATAAAGAAACTGTGCTACATTTTACTTTGGTGAGTAGCGTCTGTGGTCTTAAAAGCCTCTGAGCAGCCATCAAAGACACTCCACCGGTCTCACTCCTTCGGGAGCAAGGGATAATGAAGAAAACTAAAGATACAAGGGAAAGATTAGTCCAAAGGATTAATGGACCACAACTACCATGGCCTCCACCAGACTGAGTCCAGTACAGCTAGATGGTGCCCGACTACCACCACTGACTGCTCTGACTGGGATTACAATAGAGGGCCCAAGACAGAGCTAGGGAAAAATGTAGAACAAAATTCTAACTCATAAAAAAAGACCAGATTTACTGGCCTGACAGAGACTGCAGAAACCCTGACAGTATGGCTCCTGGGCACCCTTTTAGCTCAGTAATGAAGTCACTCCCGAGGTTCACCCTTCAGCCAAAGATTAGACAGGCCCATCAAACAAAGTGAGACTGAAGGGGCACACTAGCCCAGGGGCAAGGACTAGAAGGCTGGAGGGGACAGGAAAGCTGGTAATAGGGAACCCAAGGTTGAGAAAGTAGTGTTCATATGTCGTGGGGGTGTTAACTAATGTCATAAAACAATATTTGTACTATCTGTTTAATGAGAAGCTAGTTTTGTAAACCTTTATCTAAGGCACAATAAAAAAAAGTTTGTATATTTAAACTCCTTATCTTTCCTTAAATTGAGAAAACTATTTTTAGGGTCATTGTCATCGATTGAATTATGTCCCCCCCAAAAATATGTGTATCAGTTTGGCTGGGCCATGATTCATGGTATTGTGTGATGTGGGATATATGCCATTTAAACATGGCTGCACTATTGACAAGTGCAGCGCCCACAGGCTTCTAGGCTGTATATGACATGTTGGAGACTTGTCAGCGATAAGAAAGAGATTAAGCACGACTTGTTTTCCCAAAGCTATTGTCCTGTTACTGACTGGCTTGTTTACCTGAATTCCTTCTCCCTTGCCCAAAACTTATTGTTACTCACCCTAAACCATTTGTTCTGTTAATTGCTTTACTGCTTGCTGTATTGACTATAAAATAAACTCCTGGGACTGAAGCAGGGGTCGACACCTCAGAGTGACCCTCCTGGCCCCACTTCTCTGTAAGAGTTCTGGAAAGGTTACTGTCTCTGCCTCTGCTCCCTGAGACAGTGTGATTTTCCTATATGTTGTAAATCCTGCCTCTATGATATTAATGAGGGAGGATGGGTGGCAGTTGTGTTAGTAAGGCAGAACTCAGTCTACAAGATTGGAGTGTGTCCTGAGGCAATCTCTTGAGATATAAAAGAGAGAAGTGAGCAGAGAGACAGGGGGACCTCATACTATCAAGAAAGCAGTGCCAGGAGCAGAGCGTGTCCTTTGGACTGGGTTCCCTGCGCAGGGAATCTCCTATTCCGGGGAAACACTAATGAGAAGGCCGAGAGAGAGAGAGAGAGAGAGAGAGAGAGAGAGAGAGAGAGAGAGAGAGAGAGAGAGAGAGAAAGCCATCCCCTGGAGCTGACACCCAGAATTTGGACTTTTAGCCTACTTTACTGTAAGGAAATAAACTTGTCTTTGTTAAAACTATCCACTTGTGGTATTTCTGTTATAGCAGCACTAGATGACTAAGACAGTCATCATATTTAGAGAAATGAAAGTTTTTATTGAGGTAAAATTGTGTCTTATGTAACAAGTAAGCTACATTTTATATACAATCTATTACATTAATTATTTGATAAAGAACATACTTTGTATGAATAGAAAAGAATTGGACGAAAAATTGATGGACATTGAGACTACTAATAGGATAGAGTGGGAAGTGTAACTACGATTCCTTTCACTTATGGTAGGTGGTGGAAGAAGTGTACTATTATATGCAGCACATGCAAGGACTCTGAATCTGTGAGTGTTTCAGGATGGAGTCATAAAGAAATGTGAGTCTTTATAATGTTTATTAAGCTTTGCAACGTCTGACTTCTTAGATGCAGGTATCTCACTAGTCCCCTGGCCTTTGTTCACCTTGTATCAGGTATTGTCTTAACAGCTTAGGTACTCTTTTACTCTTATTCCAATAAAAGTCTTAATGGCAAAAAAAAAAAAAAAAAAAAGGAGATAATGTCAACGCTTTGGATTACTTCTGTTGTGCTGGCTTCCCCTGTAGTGTGTACTGTCCTTCCTTTCACCTAAGATGATTCTTATCTACTATCTAGTTAGTGAATAACCCTCACCCTCCCTCCCCATCCCCGTAACCATCAAAGAATGTTATCTTCTCTGTTTAAACCTTTTCTTGAGTTCTTATAGTAGTGGTCTTATACAGTATTTGTCCTTCTATCACTGACTGAATTCACTCAGCATAATTTCCAGCTTCCACCAAGGTATATGATGTTTCACAGCTTCATCATGTTCTTTATCATTGCGTAATATTCCATTGTGTGGATATACCATAGTTTGTGTATCCATTCGTCCACTGAAGGGCACTTAGGTTGCTTCCATCTTATGGCTATTTTGAACAGTGCTGCGATGAACATGGATGTGCATATGTCTCTTCATGTGATGGCTCTTGTTGCTCTAGAATATATTCCAAGGAGCAGGATAGCTGGATCGTATCGTACTTCTATTTCTAGCTTTTTAAGGAAGAGCCAAATCGATTTCCAAACTGGTTGTACCGTTTTACATTCCCAGCAACGGTGTATAAGTGTTCCAGTCTCTCCAGAACCTCTCCAGCATTTCTTATTTTGTATTTTTTGGATTAATGCTAGCCTTGTTGTGGTGAGATGATATCACAATGTAGTTTTGATCTGTATTTCTCTAATGGCTAATGATCCTGAGCATTTCCTCATGTGTCAGTTAGCCACCTCGGTTTCTTCTTTGGTGAAGTGCCTGTTCATATCCTTTGCCCATTTTTTAATCAGATAATTTGTCTTTTTGTTCTTAAAGGTTTTGCAGTATCTTGTCGATTTTAGAGATTAGACACTGATCAGATTCATCACAGCCAAAATTTTTTTCCCAGCCTGTAGGTTGTTTTTTGACTCTTTTGGTGAAGTCTTTTGATGAGCGGAAGTGTTTGATTTTTAGGAGCTTGCATTTATCTAGTCTCTCTTCTGCTGCTTGTGTGTTTTTACTTATGGTTCATATTGTTTGTATTGCATGTATTAGGGCTCCTAGCATTGTCCCTATTTTTTCTTCTATGATCTTTATCGTTTTTGATTTTATATTTAAGTCTTTCATCCATTTTGAGTTAGTTTTTGTACATGGTGTGAGGTATGGGTCTTGTTTCAGTTTTTTGGATATAGATATCCGGTTATGCCAGCACCATTTGTTAAAGAGACTGTCTTTTCCCCAATTAATGGACTTTGGGCCTTTGTCAAATATCAGCTGCTCAAAGGTGGATGAGCTTATATCTGGATTCTCAACTCTGTTCCATTGGTCTATGTATCCGTTGCTATACCAGTACCAGGCTGTCTTGACTACCGTGGCAGTATAATAGGTTCTAAAATCAGGTAGTGTAAGGCCTCCCACTTTCTTCTTCTTCTTGAGTAATTCTTTATTTATTTGGGGCCTCTTCCCTTTAAATATGAAGTTGGTGATTTGTTTCTCCATCTCATTAAAATATGCTGCTGCAATTTGGATCGAGATTGCTTTGTATCTGTAGCTTGATTTGGGTAGAATTGACATTTTCACTATGTTGAGTCTACCTATCCATGAGCAAGGTATATTTTTCCACTTATGCAGGTGTCTTTTAGTTTCTTGCAGTAGTGTCTTGTAGTTTTCTCTGTAAAGATCTTTTATATCTCTGGTTAGATTTACTCCTAAGTATTTTATCTTCTTGTGCGCTAGAGTAAATGGTATTGATTTGGTGATTTCCTCTTCAAGGTTCTCTTTGTTGGTGTAAAGGAATCCAATTGATTTTTGTATGTTTCTCCTGTATCCTGAAACTTTGCTGAAATCTTCTATTAGTTCCAGTAGTTTTCTTGTGGATTCCTTGGAGTTTTCTGTGTATAATATCATATCATCTGCAAATGGAGATACTTTGACTTCTTCCCAACCTATTTGGATGCCCTTTATTTCTCTTTCTAGCCTAACTGCTCTGCCTAGGACCTCTAGCACAGTGTTGAATAATAGTGGTGATAAAGGGCGACCTTGTCTGTTTCCTTTTCTCAAGGGGAACGCTTTCAAAGTCTCACCATTCAGGATGATGTTGGAAGTTCATTTTGTATAAGTGCGCTTAAGTATATTGAGGAATTTCCCTTCTATTCCTATTTTTTTGAGAGTTTTTATGATTGGACTTTGTCAAATGCCGTTCCTGCATCGATTTATAAGATCATGCAGTTCTTGTCTTTTGTTTTTTTTATGTGATGTATTACGTTGATTGTTTTTCTAATGTTGAACCATCCCCACATACCTGGTATAAATCCCACTTGGTCATGGTGAATTATTTTTTTGATATGTTGCTGAATTCTATTGGCTAAAATTTTGTTGAGGATTTTTGTGTCAATGTTCATGAGGGATATTGGTCTGCAATTTTCTCTTTTGGTGCTGTCTTTACCCGATTTTGGTATCAGGGTTATGCTGGCTTCTTAGAATGAGTTTTGGAGTATTCCGTCCTTTTCTACGTTCTGAAATACCTTCAGTAGAAGTGGTGTTATCTCTTCTCTGAAAGTTTGATAGAATTCTCTGGTGAAGCCATCCAGGCCAGGGCTTTTTTTTTTGTAGGCAGTTTTTTAATAACCTTTTCAATGTCTTGTTATGGGTTTATTTTGTTATTCTACCTCTGTTTGTGTTAATTTAGGTACGTAGTGAGTTTCTAGAAATTTGTCTATTTCCTATAGGTTTTCAAATTTCTCAGAGTACAATTTTTCATCATATTCTCTTATGATTCTTTTAATTTCAGTTGGGTCTGTTGTGATATCACCTGTCTCATTTCTTATACGGGTTATCTGCTTCCTCTCCAGTTTTTTTTTTTTTTTTTGGTCAGTTTGGCCAATGGTTTATCAATTTTGTTGCTCTTTTGAGAGAAACAGCTTTTGGACTTGTTAACTCTTTCCATTGTTTTTCAATTCTCTGTTTCATTTAATTCTGCTCTAATTCTTACTATTTCCTTCCTTCTGGCACCTGTGGGCTTCTTTTGCTGGTCTTTCTACTTGTTCCAGTTGTAGGGTTAATGCTTTGATTATGAGCCTTCCTTGTTTTTGGATGTGTGCATTTATTGCTATAAACTGACCTCTAAGCACTGCTGTTGCTGTGTCCCAAAGGTTCCGGTAGGATGTGTTTTCATTCTCATTTGAGTCTATGAATTTCTTTATTCCATCCTTAATTTCTTGTATAACCCAGTAGTTTTTGAGCAAGGTGTTGTTCAGTTTCCATCTGTTTGATGTTTTTCCCTTGCTTTTTGTGTTGTTGATTTCCACTTTTATGGCTTTATGGTCAGAAAAGATGCTTTGTAATATTTCAATATTTTGGATTTTGTGAAGGCTTGCTTTATGGCCTAATATGTGGTCTATTCTGGAGAATGTTCCATGAGCATTGGAAAAGAAAGTATACTTGGCTGCTGTTGGGTGCAGAGTTTGGTATATGTCTATGAGATCAAGTTGGTTGACTGTAGCATTTAGCTCTTCTGTGTTTTTGTTGAGTTTCTTTCTGGATGTTCTGTCCTTCACCAAAAGTGGCGTGTTGAAGTCTCCTACTACTATTGTGGACCTATCTATCTCTCTCTTCAGAGCTGTTAGAGTTTGTTTTATGTTTGGGAGCCCTGTTGTTGGGTGTGTAAATTTTATTATAGTTATGTCCTCCTGGTGTATTGACCCTTTAATCATTATATAGTGCCTTTCCTTATCCTTTGTGGTGGATTTTACTTTAGAGTCTATTCTGTCAGAGATTAATGTCGCCACTCCTGCTCTTTTTTGAGTGTTGTTTGCTTGATATATTTTTTCCATCCTTTGAGTTTTAGCCTGTTTGTGTCTTTAAGTTTGAGGTGCATCTCTTGTAGACAGCAAAGAGATGGATCATGCTTTTTTTATCCAATCTGCCACTCTCCGTCTCTTTATTGTTGCATTAAGTCCGTTTACATTCACATAATTATTGATAGGCAGGAGTTTATTGCTGTCATCCTGATATCTCTTTTTGTGTGCTTTCACAGTTTCGTTGTTCTCCTCAATTCTCTGTGCTGAGTCATTTTTAATTTTATTTTTTCATCTTTTTCTTTGTTGTAGATTTTGTGTTTGCTGGGTCTTTATGTTTTTCTACTTTTTTTTTCATTTGTAGGATTGTTAGATTCCTTTGTGGTTACCTTAGTATTTATCCCTATTTTTCTAAGTTTATACCAGTCTTTTATTGCTTTATATTGCCTTAACTTCCCCTCCATATAGAAATCAATATCTCAATTTTTTAAGTCCCTCTTTTTTTGTTTTAATATTATCCTTTTTTACATATTGATATCTGTTTCCCTATTTTCAATGTTTTAGCTTTGGTGTATTTTCAATTTCTGTATCTGAGTCAATATCTTGTTGCTATGTCCTGTGTTCTAGTCTTGTGCTGTTAGCTTGTGTTATTGATTATCTAACCGTAGGACTCCCTTTAGTATTTCTTGTAATTTTGGTTTAGTTTTTGCAAATTCCCTGAACTTCTGTTTATCTGGAAATGCCCTAGTTTCGCCATCATATTTGAGAGACAGTTTTCCGGGATATATAATTCTTGGCTGGCAGGTATTTTCCTTCTAAGCTTTAAATATGTTATCCCATTGCCTTCTAGCCTGCATGGTTTCTGCTGAGTACTCCAAGCGTATTCTAATTAACTCTCCTTCGTAGATGACTCTTCTTTTATCCCTAGCCGCTCTTAAAATTCTCTATCTTCGGTTTTGGTAAGTTTGATTATAATATGTCTTGGTGACTTTCTTTTGGAATGTACCTTATGTGGGGTTCGATGAGCATCTTGGATAGTTATCTTCTCATCTTTCATGATATCAGGGAAGTTTTCTATCAACAAATCTTCAAACATTTTCTCTATATTTTCTGTTATCCCCCCCTGTCCTGGTACTCCAATCACTCATAGGTTATTTCTCTTGATAGAGTCCCACATGACTCTTAAAGTTTCTTCATTCTTTTTAATTCTTTGATCTGATCTTTCCTCAAATAAGTTGGCGTCAAGAGCTTTATCTTCAATGTCACTAATTCTAACGTCTACTGCCTCAATTCTTCTCCTATGACTTTCTATTGAGTTGTCTAATTCTGAAATTTTATCGTTAATCTTCTGGATTTCTGATTAATCAGAAATTAATTAATTAATTAATTAATTAATTAATTAATTAAATTAATCTGTTACTCTCTATGGATTCTTGCAGCCTATTAAATTTGGCATTATGTTCTTGAATAACTTCTTTAAGTTCCACTACTACTGTGTCTTTATGTTCCCTGGCTGTTTATCTTCATGTTATTGATTTTTACCTTCACAGTATTATGGCCAGAGAAGATGTTTTGTATGATTGCAGATTTTAAAAATTTGTTGAATTTTGTTATGCACCCTAAGATATGATCTTTTCTGGATAATGTTCCAAGTGCATTGAAGAAGAATGTGTATTGTGCTACTGATGTGTAGTATGTTATATATATGCCTGTTAAGTCTAATTGGTTAATAGCGTTATTTAGGTCTTGTATATCTTTATTTATTCTATTGCTAGTAGTTCTATCTATCATTGACAGTGGTATATTAGAAGGTCCTACTATTATTGTAGAAATGTCTATTACTCTCTTCAGTTCTGTTAGACTTTGCTTTAAGGGATCTGGTATTGGATCCAAAAATATTTATAATTGTTATTTCTTCCTGGTGAATTGACCCTTTTATCATCATATAGTGAACTTTTATCATGATATACTGCCCTTCTTTTTGTCTTATAATAGATTTTGACTTAAAGTATATTTTGTCAGGTATTAATATTGCCACTCCTGCCCTCTTTTGGTTCCTATTTACTTGGTATGTTTTGTTTTCCCAACCTTTGATTTTTAACCTATTTATGTCATTGTGCCTAATGTATGTCTCTTGTAGGCATCATATTGCTGGGTCATTTTTTTTTATACATTCTGCCACTCTCCGAATCCTAACTGATGGATTTAATCTATACGGAATTTCGTTAACTACGTCAAGCATTCCAACTTTTGTTTTGATGTTGTTAATTTCACCTTTGTATCTCAGAATCCATGTAGTCCGTTTTTAACTTTATTTTATTTTTGTGACATCTTGGCATGTCTTGGTATCAAAGTGAAGCTGTCATTTGTTTTTACCTTAAGTTGTTGTTTGTTTGCTTGAGCCATCTCCTCCTGCCTCTTTAAGTGATTTGCAATTTCCTGTTGTCTTTGAAGAATTAAATATTTTATGTATGTCTATACAAGAAAAATCTCTATTATATGTAATAAAACCTTATTATATACGTATATAAACAGATATATCCTATGTTTAATTGACTTTGTGTTTTATTTGTTTGGTTGATTTGTTTACTATATTAGGAGCTTGGCCTCTTCTTTTTTCAATTACATTGCTTCCTTTTATTTTTATTTTTTAATTGTTTTATGTTACTGGTCTATGTGTGACTCTGTTTCTGTCAGCTGGCTGAGTATGTTTTTCTCTCATTTATGAGTATGGTGTGTTGCACACACCCAGGGATCCAATGTCCTTAGGCATGTATGACTTCCGTTAGAGGACTGGATGGAGGTGTGAGAGTAGATCCCTTCCCTGATGTGAGCCACTAGGTGTCTAGTGGTCAGGATCCCTTCACAGTTTATGAGGAATAGCTCATTCCCTTCTTTGGTGTGAATGTCTAGAGTGGCCCCAGGAGAACAAGATGGACCCTGGGCAGGGGTGGGGGCCAGGGCCTGTGCAGGCAGGCCAAGCAGGGGTGGGTAGGTATCAGATAGAAGGGAGAGGGCATGGGACACAGGGGCAGGCAAATCATCTGAGTAAGGGCAGGGGCACAGGAAACCAGAGCTAGATAACTGGGCTGAGCAGGGGGGAAAGTGTTCAAGGGGAGAAAAAGAAGAGTGGCCTGAGGTGTTTGGGGGATATTTCTAGTGTTACTCTGCTGGCTACTACTCAAAGGGCATCTCCAGCCATTTTCCTGACCAGCAATACCAGCCCTAGTTCCCTCCCTTCTCTGCATTCACTAGGGACACTGGATCTCTCCTTCTCCCTCTTTCTGTTTCCCTTTGACCTTCTGCAGAGGTGCTTTCCCTGTCCTATCTATCTGTCATCCAGAGGCTCCAGTGATTCAGACTACCTTAATTTGTTCCAGTAGCACTTCCTCATATTTCCCTAATGTCAAAGTTATGACACTCTCATATATTGCCTCTTGGACTTGGTCAGACCAAGGACAAGTTCTCCTTACCTATTTTCCTTCCAAGTTTGTTTACCAAGTACCTCTGCCTCTATCTGTGTTTTCCTTGAAGGTTTCTTTCTGGGCTTCTCACCTGAAGTCTTAGGATGGGTTCTCTAGAGAAGTAAAACCAGTAAAGCATATAAAAATATAAAGAGAGAAATTTGTATCAAGGAAATTGGTTATGCAATTGCGAGGCCAGAATGTCCCAAGTCTGTGGATCAGGATAGAGGCTTCTGATTCACATATCCACAGATCTGGTGAACCCAGCAATGGCATGTTGGAGAGCAGGGCTCTTGCTCACAGGCTGTGAAGATTGATGAATCCCAAGATCAGCAGGTAAGCTGCTAGCTCAATTCCCAAGAACCGGAGGTCAGACCAACAGGAGGCAGCTGCAGGATCCAGAGAGGGCAAAAGCCAGAATGTCCACTTATATACTAATGCAGGCAATACACCCAAGGAAACTCCCTTTTAACTGATTGGCTACTCACAGCAGATTCCATCATGGGGGCGGGGGCAATCACATACAAACACTGAGAATCGTGGCCCAGCCAAGTTGACATACAATCTTAACCATCACACCTAGGGATGATACATGCTGCCATCTCTAAATGACCACTCTGTGCTGAACAGCAGGCAGGTAAGAGATGTTCTGTGGTTCTCTGTGTTCCCACTAGTTTCTAGCTATCCTTCCAGTTGTTGTTTCATCTGATTCTTCAGCCCACTGTTTGATGTTGAGGGGTCCAAAGTTGTTATTTGTGTGTCTTTTACCTAGTTTCTCAAGTTTTTGTTGTAGGGAGATGTTACAGTGTGTCTAGCTGAGCTGTCATCGTAACCAGAACTCCCACAATATTTTTAATTTAAAAACAAGCTCATAAGTGTGTAGTTATATGACATGGGCAGGAAGTGATATTCTTAGACTCCAGAGATTGATATTGAGAACAGACAGGAGGTTACATAGTTTGCTCCAACTTAGTTTACAAATCAAGAGATTGATAACAGGAACACCAGAGAATCAAAGAATCTTGCTAATCAACTCTGGGTTAGTTTATGTATAGATTTAGGAATACACATCCCTTTCTGGTCCTTTGTGGTGATACTAGCCTTCTGTAGAAAAGTTCCATCTAGATAATACTTTTTTATTGCTTGCCAGTTAGTATTTTTATGATTAAGAGATTGAGGAGAATCTGTCATCTCATACTATGTAGTTTTAAAACATCAATTAAAAACTTGCCCATAAGGAACACTTACTATGTGCAGACAAATGATTCACATGTTTAGCTCATTGATATTCAAACACCACCAGGCTGATGCTAATGTAATACTCCTTTTTAGAGAAGAAAATGGGGCACAGAGAAGTTCTAGTGTAGAACAAAACATTCTGGGGAAGATTAAATCTTTAAATATGCAATGGTTTAGAGAATAAAAAGCAAGTAGAGTATTAAAAATTATTAAATTAGACGTTCTCCAAACTGAGTTAAAGTATTACTTCATTTATGGGTTATAAACATGGCTGTTCTAATAAAAAATGATTACATTTTGTATTCTAGTATCTTCTATTATCATAACTATTAAGTACTCTAAGTCAAATATCTAAAAGAGTTGCTTAAACAATAGTAGTACAAATTGCAAAATGTGAAGTTTATTTTCATCATCCAACTTGTAGTTTTCTGTCATTACATTTAGGTAATAAGAACACTAGGCAAGTATTTTTTTATTTTGAAAATCTGAGACAGTTTTTTTAAAAGTGAAACAACCCGAAGAAATCCTCCTTTTTTTGAATTAAGTGGTATGGAGTATGACATCCATATGCAGCTTCCTGTAGTGTCCCAACAACTTTGCAGAATTGAAATCTATCAACAGGAAGTAAGTGTTTTTTCTAAGTTGTTTTAGAAACTTGTTTTACTTTACTTTTTACCTATATATTACTTTCATGTTTCTCCCTTCTCTGCTTGTAGGCACTATTGATTAATTTCAGTACAACCATTCCAAAACAATTAAGTGCCAAAGTAAAACATAGAGATATAATGAAGATTCTTGATCTATCTTTCAGGTAGATAAAAACTAATTGTTTTTACAATAAATAGCACATTCCAATTAACCATAAACTAGTTTCAAAGTTCAACTGTGATCTTTCTTTACTACTGATGAGTGTTAGACTTGTCTTACTGTCATTCTCAACACTTTCTTAATCTTATGGCATATGGATTTAGGAGGAGTGAAAAATGAGCCTTAAATGTGATCTAAATTCAAGGATTTGAGCACACAGGACTATGGCAAAGAAGGTTGACTTGCTCCTTAGGAAGCTTGTTATTTACTTAAAAAGATTGACTGTATGTGAAGTTCTATGAGTCTTTTAGTGTCTTTATAGTAAAATACATGCTTATACATTTCTCCCATGCTTATTACTTATTCTTGGAGGAATGTCAAAATCTCCTGCTAAGACTGATTCTTAGTTATCTGACAAAATTCTTCATCATTAATTTCTTTGGGCATAGTAAACTTAGTTTTTTGAGAGATTGCCCCATTTTACATATCTGGCTCCCCAAATGAATCTGTTTCTGTAGTCTATTGTTTATGCTTCCAGAGGCAAAGCAGTTCAAAAGCTGGTCCAAATTACTAAACTTTCTATTATAGAAACAAGCCAAATTTATAGGATGCAAGTCTTTTAACCTACAAATCTACTTGTATCTGTGCCTTTCCTCTTGAAATGAACTATATGCCTTTCTTTGAATAACCTTCCACTTATTTCTAGATCCCTCTCTTTGTCTACTGAGGCCCTCACACTTGTAGGAGAAAAACACAACTCTAGCAATTATTCCCTGTACTGGATCAGGTCCCACAGTTTTCAAACAGATTATAACCCCCATCTGTAAAACAAAAGAGCATTCACTACAGCCTATGTTCAGTCAGACAATGCCCAAGTCATGATTCCCTTTAACTGCAAAACTCCTTAAAAGTTCTCTTAGTAATTTCTTAAACACCTCATTGCCTGTGGACACAAGGTGTTTGTTCTTAGCTTCACTTCTGGGAAGGAGCCCTAGTGACACACTGTTAAAGTGCTCAGCTGCTAACAGAAAGATTGGCTGTTGGAATCCACCAGCGGTTCTGTGGGAGAAGTTGTGGCAATCTGCTGCATAGAGATTTCCAGCTATGGAATCCCTAAGGGCTCGCTTTGAGTGAATAAACTCCAAGGCAGAGGGATTTTTGGTTTTGGTTTCACTTCTGGGCTCTCGGATATACACATGCTAAATACAGTCTAAACTTACTGGTGGGTCCCATAAATAATTTCTGATAAAACTGATTATTAAGCATTAATTACTATAGATTACAATTAATTTCAGTTTTGATTCTTTTTTCATATACTGGGAGATATGTTTAAGAAAGTTATGAAAACTCACTGAGGTTTTATTTAAACAATTTTAAGTCTCAAGTTTTTTATTCATTACATTATTGAATATTTGAAGTCAGCTAATAAATGCCTGTATTATGACCACTAGCTCATAACTACCTCGGACTCATTTCTCAAGTGAAGTCTCTAAAAGCCACATATGGGCAGTTTGGTGAAGAATATATAATCAATAGCAAGAACATTTTCATAATTATGACTGTATTTATAAGAAATTTATATCACTGTTATTATTTTGCTAATTCACAGGAATCACTGAGTTTAGTAGTACCAGAAAACTCTTTGGAAGAACCGTCTGAGGAGAGCAGTCTTATAAACCTGAAAGTTCCACCAGAATCAAAAGAAAGAAATCTTCACCGACAAGAATTTTTAATAAAATTACTTGAGATTGAACCAAAAATTAACAACGATTCTATGCAGAAGCCAGAGGCATTTCTGGGATGGATTAATGTCAGTTTAGATGACATTAGGAGTATTTTTATGATTCTGCATCAGGTACTAGTAAGTTTATTTCACTGTAAATATATTTTTCCCGGAAGTTTTACACACCTACCTTATATATAGGCATGAATTAATAAAATATATATTAATTCATTCAGCAATGATATGTTCTGTGGTAGACACTCTACTAGGCATCAAGGGTATATGATCATTGTCTACAGTGACAGAGTATTTGTAAAGTCCTGGATAATTATAACAAGGTGAAATAGAGGAAGTGCAGGTAGTTAAGGAAGCAAATAGAAGGGAATAAGTAGGGAGATTAAAAAAAAAAAGAAAAAGAAATAAAAAACACCTGTGGTTCTTCTATTGATTGCGACTTACAACGACCCTATAGGAAAGGGTAGAACTGCCTCACAACGTTTCCAAGGCTATACATTTTTACTGAAGCAAACTGTCACATGTTTCTTCAGCTGAGTGGCTGGGATGTTCGAACCACTGACCATTCAGTTAACAGCCAACCACTTAACCACTGTGCCACCTCTTCCGTCTGCAGCATTGCAGAAAGGAGAATAAGCATATCCTATTTTTATGAAAATAATGCGTGCCTTCTATGCTTGTTTGCCAACTGCTCCTTCCTCCCGGGAAGTATTTTCATAAGTGTTGATATGCCTTATATTCCCCACATGTTGGTGTAAGAAAAACAGTATAGTATGCTTATGAAAATACCTCGTGGGGTAAGGGGTTGGTTGAAAATAAAAGATAGAAGAAGGGTGTCTGTTTTTTTCTTTTTTTGTAAAAATATGGCAATTGCTTTTCAAAGTGGATTTCATTCTGAACTACAAAGCACACGTTTCATGGGAGTTTAATCTTCTGGATGAAGACAAAGGAAATCCACCGGGAATCTTTGCATATAGGTGTGGTTCTCAGGTATTTATAATCTGTTCACAGGCTACCCTACAAATATTTTCTTATGAAACAGTGTAGTACCATAGTATACCATTATTGTTGTTTCTAGGTGCCTTTGAGTCGGTTCCGACTCATAGTGACCTTGTGTACAACAGAAGGAAACACAGCTTGGTCTTTCGCCATCCTCACGATCATTGTTATGCTTGAGCCCATTTTGTTGCAGCCGCTTTGTCAATCCAGCTCCTTGAGGATCTTTCTCTTTTTCGCTGACCCTCTATTTTACCGAGCACGATGTCCTTCTTGGGGATTGATCCCTTCTAATAAAATGTCCAAAGTATGAGAGATGAAGACTCGCCACCCTCTCTACTGAGGAGCATTCTGGATGTGGAATGAGGAATATCTTTGCTGATATCAGATGGATCACTGCTGAAAGCAGAGAATAGCAGAAATATGTTTATCTGTGTTTTATTGACTACACAAAGGCATTTGACTGTGTGGATCATAACAAATTATGGATAACATTGTGAAGAATGGAAGTTCCATAACACTTAATTGTGCTCCTGAGGAAACTGTACATAGTTGGTATATCATGGGTACTTTCAATTTAAATAAGTGATAAGACTCACATAGTGATAACTATGTGGCAGTCACTCTTCCACATGCTTTACAACATGAACCTTTTTGATCCTCAGTGTAATTAGAATTATCGTGTGGTAGGTACTATACTTATCTCCATGTTACAAATAGCGTAACTGACAGCTCAAGGTCACACAGTAAGTGGCAGTGATATGACCTCTAGAGTAGATTTGGTAGGCTCTGGACATGTGCTATATTTATCAGGGATAGCATCAATAGACTCAAACATAAACAACAATTGTGAGCGTGGCGCAGAACACAGCAAAGTTTTGTTCTGTTATGCACAAGGTCACTATGTGTTGGAACCTTCTATATTGGCACCTAACAACAACAGCTTTAAGAAAGGAAAGATCTTCGGCCATCCTGCTGTGATAATCCCAACATCAGTCCCTGGTTCCCAGAGGGCGAGTACTTGGGAGACGTGTGGTTGTCTACCAGATTAGACAAGTACATGTCAGTCAAAGTTTTCCTAGTAGTCTACAAAGGGGAAGCATCAATTAGACAAGGGATTTATGCTGACTAGTCTGTTACAGAGATCATGGGGTGGGGTTGTGCTTGTATGAGGTGCCTGTCAGAGTCATCTGGAGGACTTTTCACAGGTCATAGATTCTACTTAAGAGGACTGAAGGAGCCCTGATGGCCCAGTGGTTAAAGTGCTTGGCTGCTAAATGGAAGGTCTGAGATTTGAAGCCACCATCCAGTCCACGGGAGAAAAATGTGGTAGTCGACTTCCTTAACAATTTCAGCCTTGGAAACCCTCTGGGGTGGCTCTGCTCTGTCCTATAGATAGGGTTGCTATGAGTTGAAATCTACTTGATGGCAATGGTTTGGGTTTTTGGGGTTTGGTTAGAGAGGACTAGAATGAGACTGAAGGTACATGCCTTTTTCAAAAGCTCTTTGTGGTCACTGCTAAGGCACGCATCTCTATCCTCCTCCTTTGTCCAAGGTGTAAACTACTGTTTTTTTCTAATCACTTTATTAAACTATGTCTAGATAGGATGTTTTGATATTCTACACAATGTCCTTGTCCTATCTAGTTGGAACTGAACTTTTAACAATTTGTCCTCATATTCTTCAGGAACTCTTGCAGCAGATTTACGCTCATCAACATTACTAGATTACTAACTGATTTTAGTTTTTAATAAATTTTAGGTAGTATTTTATAAATTTGTAATGGTTTATTTAGTCTAGTATGCCTCTGTTTATTGTTGTTTTTTGTTTTTATGTTTTTATTCTGAGACTTTATCAGTATAAAAAATTTTGTGATACACATTTAAAAATTTGTATTGTGGTAAAAAAGCTTGTCATTTTAATCAATTCTAAGTGTACAATTCAGTGACATGAATCGTATCCACCATATTGTGCTACCAGTAATTAACAGTAATTTGGTATAAATTATAAGTATTGGTTAAAAGAGCTCTGGTGGCACAAAGAGTTAAGCTCTTGTCTCCTAACCAAAAGGTTGGTGATTCAAGCACACGTTGCCTTCTTGGAGAACTATCTGGTGACCTGCTTCTGTAAATAAAGATTATAGCCAAGAAAACCCTATGGATCAGTTATACTCTATCAGCTGGGATAACTATGAGTCAAAATCGACTGGATAGCACCTACCAACAATAACTTTTGGATTAGTTTTTTCATTTCATTTCATTTTCCATGACTTTTTTTTTTTAATTTAAGAAGAAAATAAAAAGGAACAAATACTTTTAAAAAGAAAGAGCTCCTCCTTCGGTGGCACGCTTAGACCAGAAGTATTTGATAAGAAAAAGCTACCTAACATGCCTCTGACAAGAGGAGAAACACCTTTAAAAAACCAAATTTCTTGGCGCAAGCCCTCTACCTGTACTTAAGAACACCATTAAGGGGAATGTTATTGTAGTTTCACTTATATTTCATGTGTACACACTTGTACATAATCTTTCCAAACTCCTGGCAGAGGGAGAATTTCAAATAAAGAAGTTTTGCTTTTTTTTTTTTTAAACAAAATAATTTTCAAAGAATTCTAAAGGAAAACTCATTGATTCGGATGCCAGAAAATAAAAATCTGATTCTTAACTGTGGTTGTTGTACATCCCAGGCACAGACAAGTCATGCAGCCTATCATTTAATAACAAAGTTTTGTTAGATCCCTTGCCAACCACTGGTACAGGGACACATAGTGACACTTTAATTACAGTAAAATATCTACCTCTAAAAATAATTTGGCTGTATCTTAAAACATAGTCATAAATCCCATTGCCATCTATTTGATTATACTCATACCAACCCTTCAGGACAGAGTAGAATTGCCCCATAGGGTTTTCAAAGAGTACCTGGTGAATTCGAACTGCCGACCTTTTGGTTAGAAGCTAAGCTTTTAACCATTGTACAACCAGGGCTCCGAAGCATAACCATATGGCTTTTGTAATATTTTACTTTAGAAATTTGGGACTATATTTAAAGTCTTTAATGGTTGGGTGAAAAAGAGAAACCTTGTATGACAGAACCCATCTAATATACATCATCAGCTATTTAGAACCTTTTATCACCTATACCTAGGTTATGTTGTCCTCTTTTGTTTTTAGACTTCTATAAAGGTCTGGCTCCATAGCTCACATTTACCAAGGGTCTGTGAAGTCTCAGGTTCTTTTCTGCACCAAAAGGAGTGGTGAAGAATGGGTAGTTTCCTCTTGCTTTTATAGGGACTTAGAAGCAAGCAGCCCACCTTCCATATAAACCAAAGGGGTTGGACACCCAATGGAGATATTTCTTCTCATTGGGACCAGAGCATGGTTTCCTCTCACTTTCATCAGGAGGCTCCCTCCATCTTTCTCCCTGAAACTCCTCTATTAGAACCCACTTGCTGCTTTGTTTTACTTTCTTTTTCCTCTAATGAGTGGGAATGACAACCATCTCTACCTCACTCTTCACATAGAAGGAAGTATGGCAAAAACATTTTTTGCTTCATGACTCAAAAAACTGAAATTCTTCACTTTTCTCCCATTCAAGTAGGTGAAGTCATTCAGCTTTTACAGCTTTCCGGGAGGCATTTTGTGCTGCGCAGCCAAGAATGCTGCCTTACATCCAGTATCTCTGAAGGAGAAGAGAAATCGCGTTTCTCCCGTTCCGGTATACGACTGCTTCAGAGCCGCAGTTTTGCTGAGTAAAGACAATGTTAGCAGCAAGTCTAAGTTCACCAAAGCGCTGTATAAAAGAGAAAGCAAATGTAAAGCATTCTCCTTCAATCTGCTTAACTGAATCTACTGAAGTTTTCAGTTTTGTTAGAAGAAACAGTCTGCCCACCACCAGCTGCTTTCTAAAACATTCTCTCAGTGGGATAAGACTGGAGAGTGCCTGCTTTGCATGTATTTCAATCCCTGGTTTTCAAACGGAACTTTGCATAACAGGGAATGAAGGTACATTTGGCATTCAAAGCAAAACAGGAAGATTGCTTGCCTTCAGTTAGAGGATGGCAGAAGAGGTTCAATTTTACTAACTAAATCTTGTGCTCTTAAGGCAAGCATGTAGCCTATTCCCTGCAGCAAAGAGAAAGCAAAGCGAGTTGCTCTCAGTCTGTGGGATGAAGTGAGGTTTCAGTTACTGTGTTTGAAAATCCCTCTGTGTTACATGCCTAAGAAAGTTGCCTGAGCATTGTCTACCTGGGTAAAGGGACCCACTTTTCTCCCTTTCAAGTAGCTGAAGCCATTCACGGTTTACAGAATCCAGGGGTGCATTCTGTGCTGCACGGCCGATTATGCCACTTTACAGACGGTATCTCTAAAGGAGAAGAGAAACTGAGTTTCTCCAGTTCTGGTATATGACCAAGGCAGAGCAGCAGTTTTGCTGGGTAAAGACTATGTTAGCAGCAAATCTAAGTTCACCAAAGCACCGCATGAAAGAGAAAGCAAAATATAGAGTTCTCTTTCTAGCTGCTTCACTGAATCTACAGAAGTTTTCAGTTCTGTTAGGATAAGCGGTTTGCCCACCACCAGGTGCTTTCTCAAACATTCTCTCAGTGGGATAAGACTGGAGAGTGCCTGCCTTGCAAGTATTTGAATCCCCTGGTATTCAAAGGGAACTTTGTATAACAGGGAATGAAGGTACTTTGACATTCAAAAGCAAAACAGGCAGATTGCTTTCCTTCAGCTAGAGGATGGCAGAAGAGTTTCAGTTTGGTTGACTAAACCTTGTGCATTTAAAGGAAGCAGGAAGCCTCTTCCCTGCCAGAAACAGCAAGCAAAGCCTGTTGCTCTCATTCTGGAGAATGAAGTGAGGATTCACTTACTGTATTTGAAAATCCCTCTGTGTTACATGCCTAAGAAAGTTGCCTGTGCTTGTCTACCTGGATAAAGTGTATGACTTTTCTCCCTTTCAAGTAGTTGAAGCCTTTCAGGGTTTACAGCATTCCGGGAGGCATTCTGTGCTGAACGGCTGAGAATACTGCTTTACAGACCATATCCCTAAAGGAGAAGAGAAACCGCATTTCTCCTGTTCCAGAACACGAATGCGGCAGAGCCGCCGTTTTCCTGAGTAAAGGCTATGTTAGCAGCAAGTGTAAATTCCCAATTCAGCGCATGAAAGAGAAAGCCAAACACAGCGTTCTCCTTCAAGCTGCTTAACTGAATCTACTGAAGTTTTCAGTTTTGTTAGAAGAAACTGTCTGCCCACTGGCCAGCTGCTTTCTCAAACATTCTCTCAGTGGGAGAAGACTGGAGAGTGCCTGCCTTGCAAGTATTTGTATCTCCTGGTTTTCAAAAGGAACTTTGCATAACAGGGAATGAAGGTACACTTGGCATTCAAAACCAAACAGGCAGATTGTTTGCCTTCAGCTAGTGGATGGCAGAAGAGGTTCAGTTTTGCTGACTAAACCTTGTGGGCTTAACGGGAGCATGTAGCTTAATCCCTGCCAGAAGGAGAAAGCAAAAGCCATTTACTCTCAGTCTGGGGATGAAGTGAGAAGGATTCACTTACTGTGTTTGAAAATCCATCTGTTTTACATGCCTAAGAAAGTTTCCTGTGCATTGTCTATCTGGATGAAGTGTATGACCTTTCTCCCTTTCAAGTAGTTGAAGGTGTTCAGAGTTTACAGCGTTCCGGGAGGCATTCTGTGCTGCACGGCTGAGAATACCATTTTCACAGACCGTATCGCTAAAGGAGAAGAGAAACCGCGTTTCTCCCATTCTGGAACACGAATGAGGCAGAGCCACTGTTTTCCTGAGTAAAGGCTATGTTAGCAGCAAATGTAAGTTCCCAATTCAGCATGAAAGAGAAAGCCAAATACCGTATTCTCCTTCAAGCTGCTTAACTGAATCTACTGAAGTCAGTTTTGTTAGAAGAAACTGTCTGCCCACTGGCCAGCTGCTTTCTCAAACATTGTCTCAGTGGGAGAAGACTGGAGAATGCCTGCCTTGCAAGTTTTGAATCCCCTGGTTTTCAAAGGGAACTTTGCATAAGAGAGAATGAAGGTAGTTTTGGCATTCAAAGCCAAAGAGACAGATTGTTTGCCTTCAGCTAGAGGATGGCAGAAGAGATTCAGTTTTGGTGACTAAACCTTGTGTGCTTCTCGCGAGCATGTAGCTTCTTCCCTGCCAGAAAGAGAAAGCAAGAGCCTGCTGCTCTCAGTCTGGGGATGAAGTGAGAACGATTCACTTACTGTGTTTGAATATCCCTGTGTATTACATGCGTAAGAAAGTTGCCTGTGAATTGTCTACCTGGATAAAGTGTATGAGTTTTCTCCCTTTCAAGTAGGTGAAGCCATTCAGGGTTTACAGCATTCCAGGAGGCATTCTGTGCTGCGCAGCTGAGAATACCACTTTACAGACAGTATCGCTAAAGGAGAATAGAAACCGCGTTTCTCCCATTCTGGAACATGAATGAGGCAAGGCCGCAGTTTGGTAAGTAAAAAGGGTGTTAGCAGCAAGTATAAGTTCCCAATTCAGCGCATGAAAAAGAAAGGAAAATACAGCGTTCCCCTTCATGCTGCTTAACTGAATTTACTGAAATTTTTAGTTTTGGTAGATGAAACAGTCCGCCCACCCATAGCTGCTTTCTCAAAAGTTCTCTCAGTGGGAGAAGACTGGAGAGTGCCTGCCTTGCAAGTATTTCAATGCCCTGGTTTTCAAAGGGAACTTTGCAGAAGCGGGAATGAATGTAATCTTGGCATTCAAAGCCAAACAGGCAGATTGTTTGCCTTCAGCTAGAGGATGGCAGAAGCGGTTCAGTTTTGCCGAGTAAACCTTGTGTGCTTAACACGAGCAGGTAGCTTGTTCTCTGCCAGAAAGAGAATGTAAGAGCGGATTGCTCTCAGGATCAGGATGACCTAAGAAGGATTCACTTAGTGTGTCTGAAAATCCCTTTGTGTGCCATGCCTAAGAAAGTTGCCTGTGCATTGTCTTCCTGGATAAAGTGTATGACTTTTATCCCTCTCAAGTAGTTGAAACCATTCAGGGTTTACAGCATTCCGGGAGGCATTCTGTGCTGCATGGCTGAGAATACCTCTTTACAGACTGTATTGTTAAAGGAGAAGAGAAACCGTGTTTCTCCTGTTCTGGAACAGGAATGAGGCAGAGCCTCCATTTTCCTGAGTAAAGGTTATGTTAGCAGCAAGTTTATGTTCCCAAATCACCACATGAAAGAGAAAGCAAAATACTGCGTTTTCCTTCAAGCTGCTTAACTGAATCTACTGAAGTTTTCAGTTTTGTTAGATGAAATAGCCCACCCACCAGAAGCTGCTTTCACAAATGTTCTCTCAGTGGCAGAAGACTGGAGAGTGCCTTCCTTTCAAGGATTTGAATACCCTGGTTTTGCAAAGGAACTTTGCATAAGGTGGAATGAAGGTACCTTTGGTATTCAAAGCCAAACAGGCAGATTGTTTGCCTTCAGCTAGAGGATGGCAGAAGAAGTTCAGTTTTACTGACTAAACCTTGTGTGCTTCTCGCGAGTATGTAGCCTCTTCCCTGGCAGAAAGTGGAAGCAAAATCCAGTTGCTCTCTCTCTAAAAGACGATGTAAGAAGGAATCACTTACTGAGTTTGAAAATCCCTCCGTGTTACATGGCTAAGAAAGTTGCTTGGGCATTGTCGACCTGGGTAAAGTGTTCAACTTTTCTCCCTTTCAAGTAGGTGCAGCAATTCAGGGTTTACAGCTTTCGTGGATGCCTTCTGTACTGCAAGCCCGAGAATGCCGCCTTACAGACTTCATCGCTGGAGGAGAAGAGAAACCGTGTTTTCCCCGTTCTGGTATATAAGACAGCCGCAGAGCGGCAGTTCTGCTGAGTGAAGACTATGTTAGCAGCAATTGTAAGTTAGCTGTTCCCCGCATGAAAGAGAAAGCAAGATACAGCTTTCTCCTTCAAGCTGCTTAACTTAATCCACTGAGGTTTTCCCTTTGGTTAGAAGAAAGAGTCCGCCCACCACCTGCTGCCTTCTCAAAAGTTGTCTCAGTGGGAAAAGACTGGAGAGTGCCTGCCTTGCAAGTATTTGAATCCCCTGGTTTTCCAAGGGAACTTTGCATAAGAGGGAATGAAGGAACCTTTGGCATTCAAAGCAAAACAGGCAGATTGTTTGCCTTCAGCTAGAGGATGGGAGAAGAGATTCAGTTTTACTGACTAAACCTTGAGTGCTTCACGTGAGTATGTAGCTTCTTCCCTGGCAGAAAGAGGAAGGAAAAGCCAGTTGCTCTCACTATGGAGGACAATGTGAGAAGGAATCACTTCCTGAGTTTGAAAATTCCTCCGTGTTACATGGCTAAGTAAGTTCCCCAGGGATTGTCCACCTGGGTAAAGTGTCCGACTTTTTTCCCTTTCAAGTAGGTGAAGCAATTCAGGGTTTACAGTGTTCGGGGAGGTGTTCTGTGCTGTGAGCCCGAGAATGCCGCCTTACAGACTTCATCGCTGGAGAAGAAGAGAAACCGTGTTTCCCCCGTTCTGGTACAGGACAGCCGCAGAGCCTCAGTTTTGCTGAGTGAAGACTACGTTAGCAGCAATTGTAAGTTAGCAGTTCACTGCATGAAAGAGAAAGCAAAACACAGCTTTCTCTTTTAATCTGCTTAACTTAATCCACTGATGTTTTCAGTTTTGTTACAAGAAACAGTCCTCCTAACACCAGCTGCTTTCTCAAATGTTCTCTCAGTGGGGAAAGGCTGGAGAGTGCCTTCCTTTCAGTATTTGAATCCGCTGGTTTTCATGGGAACGTAGCATAACAGGGAATGAAAATACCTTTGGCATTCAAAGCAAAATTGGCAGATTTTTTGCGTTCAGCTAGAGGATGGCAGAAAAGGTTCAGTTTTACTGACGAAACCTTGTGTGCTTAACGCGAATATGTAGCCTCCTTCCTGCCAGAAAGAGGAAGAAAAGCCGGTTGCTCTCACTCTGGGGGATGAAGTGAGAAGGATTCACTTACTGTGTTTGAAAATCCTTCTGTGTTACATGCCTAAGAAATTTCCTGTGCATTGTCAACCTGGTAAAGTGTTCGACTTTTCTCCCTTTCAAGTAGGTGAAGCCATTCAGGATTTACAGCTTTCCCGGAAGGTATTCTGTGCTGTGAGGCGGAGAATGCTGCCTTACAGACGGTATCCCTGAAGGAGAAGAGAAACCGCGTTTCTCCCGTTCTGGTATAGGACAGCCGCAGAGGGGCAGTTTTCCTGAGTAAAGACTACTTTAGCAGCAATTGTAAGTTAGCAGTTCACCGCATGAAAGAGAAAGCAAAATACAGCGTTCTCCTTCAAGCTGCTTAACTTAATGCTGTGAAGTTTTCAGTTTTGTTAGAAGAAACAGTCCGCCAACCACCAGCTGCTTTCGCAAATGTTCTCTCAGTGGGAAAAGACTCTAGAGTGTCTGCCTTGCAAGTATTTGAATCCCCTGTTTTTCCAAGGGAACTTTGCGAAACTGGGAATGATGGTACCTTTGGCATTCAAAGCAAAACAGGCAGATTTTTTGCCTTCAGATAGAGGACAGCAGATAAGGCTCAGTTTTGCTGACTAAACCTTTTGTGCTGAAGACAGGCTTGTATCCTATTCCCTGCAAGAAAGTGAAAGCAAAATACAGTTGTTCTCAGTCTGGGGTATGAAGTGAGAAGAATTCACTTGCTGTGTTTGAAAATCCGTCTTTGTTACATGCCCAAGAGACTTGCCTGTGCATTGTGTACCTTAGTAAAGAGTTTGAATTTTCTCCCATTCGAGTACATGAAGCCTTGTGGGGTTAATAGCTTCCAGGAGGCAGTCTGTGCTGAGCGTGGGAGAATGCCGCCTTACAGATGGTAACTTTGTAGTAGAGGATAAAGGGTGTTTCTCTCATTGTGGTGGTGTGGCAGTGCTGTAGTTTTGATACCTAAATACTTTGTTAGCAGCACATGCCTGTTCCCAATTCACTGCATGAAAGAGAAAACAAAATTCAGAGTTCTCATTCAAGCTAGTTAACTGAATCAACTGAAGTTTTCAGTTTTGGTAGAACAAACAGTTCTCACACGATCAGCTGCTTTCTGAAACATTTTCTCAGTGGGATAAGACTGGCGAGTGTTTGCGTTGCAAGTGCTTGAGTCCCCTGGTTAACGAACGGATCTTTGCATTACAGGGAAAGAAGGTACATTTAGCATTCTAAGCAAAACAGGCAGATTGTTTGACTTCAGCTAGAGGACAGCAGAAGAGGTTCAGTTTCGCTGACTAAACTTTGTGTGCTTAACACAGGCATGTATCCTATTCCCTTCAAGAAAGATAAAGCAAAATACAGTTGCTCTCAGTCTGGGGTATGAAGTGAGAATTCACTTACTGTGTTTGAAAATTCCTCTGTGTTACTTGCCCAAGAAAGTTGCCTGTGCATTGTTTACCTAGGTACATTGTTTGAATTTTCTCTTGGTGGAGTAAGTGAAGTGAAACCCTGGGGGGTTTACACCTTTCCAGGAGGCAGTCTGTGCTGCCTGGGGGAGAATGCCACCTTACAGATGCCATCTCTGAAGGAGAAGAGAAAGCATGTTTCTCCATTTGTGGTATTCTTCAGCAGCAGTGCTGTAGTTTTGCTAAGGAAACACTATGTTAGCAGCACGAATATGTTCCCAATTCACTGCATGAAAGAGAAAACAAAATCCAGATTTCTCATTCAAGCTGGTTAACTGAATCAACTGAAGTTTTCAGTTTTGGTAGAACAATCAGTCCTTACACCACCAGCTGCTTTCTCAAACATTCTCTCAGTGGGATAAGACTGGAGAGTGTCTGCCTTGCAAGTACTTGAATCCCCTGGTTTTCGAATGGAACTTTGCATTATGTGGAATGAATGTACTTTTCGCATTCTAAAGAAAACAGGCAGATATTTTGTCTTCAGCTAGAGGACAGCAGAAGCGGTTCAGGCTTGCTGACTAAACCTTGTGTGTTTAACACTGGCATGTATCCCATGCCCTGCAAGAAAGAGAAAGGATGAGAGAGTTGCTCTCAGTATGCAGGGTGAGATGAGAAGGATTCACTTACTGTATTTGAAAATCCCTCTGTGTTACATGCCCAAGACAGTTGCCTGTGCATTGTCTACCTGGGTAAAGAGTTTGAATTTTCTCCCTCTTCAGTATTTGAAGCCCTGGGGGATTTACAGCTTTCCGGGTGGCACTCTGTGGTTTCCAGCAAAGACAGCACGTGGTATCTCTGAAGGAGAAAACAGCGCATTCCTGCCCTTCTGGTGTACAACAGCAGTAGAGAGGTAGTTTTCCTAAGTAAGCAGTATGTTAGCAGGACTTGCATGTTTTTAATGCACTGCATGAAAGAGAAAGCAGAATACAGTGTTTTCATTCAAGCTGTTTAACATAATCAAGTTGATTAAGCTATCATTTTTGATAAAACACAGTCCTCACGATATCTACAGGCTTTCTGAAATATTCTTTAAAAGGAGAGGACTGGTGACTCTCTCCCTTTAATGTCCCTGAATCCCCGGTTTTCAAAGAGAACTTTGCCTACAGAGAATCAGGTACCTTTTGCATTCTAGGAAGAACAAGACAGCCTTTTTCAAGTTCACTAAAGGGAGGCAGAATCACAATTTGAACTGCCAGACTTTTTGGTTCTAAGCTGTAGCACGCCGTAGCTCTTAACCACTGCACCATCAGTTCCTTTACAAAACATGTATAACCAAATACAAAACCGAAAATGATGTGAAAATATTAATATCACATAAGACAGATAAGGCTATAATATAATTTAAAGAAAAACATGAATAAAAGTAAAGAAGGTATACTTCTAATGATGTTTCAGTTCAACAGGAAGGTATAAAACTTCAAGTATATGCATCTAATAGCATGACTTTAACGTACACAGTGAGATCATGACACATTTATTTAAAGATTCAAAATCTGGATGGAATGAACTTTATCTTTTGTTAGGTGTATCTTTGTGATAAAAGTTTTCATTTGTTGGTGGTTTTCTTGTTTTGAGAATTTCCTTTTGTGTATGTTGAGGGAAGTAAATAATGAACTTACTGTAATTGCCAAAAATGAGAAAAACTCAGCATTTCTTTTCCTACCTTCAGGATAGACTATGGGGAAACAATCTAGTCATCTTGACATAGGCTTCTACCTGGACTTGTATCGGAGTTCTGGTAGTGTGGTTGTTAAGAGCTCAGCAGTTCGAATACAGCAGCTTCTCCTTTGAAGCCTTATGGGGCAGTTCTATTCTGTCCTATAGGGTCACTATGAGTTGCAATCAACTCAACAGCAATGGGTTTGCTTTGGTTTGGGTTTGGACTTGTATCTGGATAAAGTGACATTCCACTTTAGTGATATGGTGACATTTATTCACGTCCAATATCCATGTGCAAAAGGTCTGGGGTCTGCTACAGCCTTCTACTAGCACACAGATCTGCCTGGTCACTGGATCACTGGATGAGAATTTGGGAACATAGAAATTCAAAGGCCTAGAGGGCTGGGTAAGATTCAAGCAAACCAACCAATGCAGTTAAATTAAAGCAATAGAACAAGTGAGCTGGAAGGATAATGAACTTTGGTTCTAGAGAAGAAATGGTTTCATTAGTGAAACATTGTTCTTATAATTTCAACTTCTCTGCTTCTACTCACATCTCCTCTCAGCATGAAAACATAATCAATCATCTTCAACAGAATTAAAACAAACGGAAGAAACAAATATTTTATTTATTTATTACTTTTCTCTCAGTGCTTTCTAATTGTTAGGTTCCTGTTATTTAGACTTCCTTCAAATTCTAAATTCTAGGGAGCGAAATCCTAAGGTTTTTTCATTGCAACAACTTTCAACATCTCACAATTTCTGCAAAAATAATCATTCCATTGTGTCTACTTTTTTTGTTTTTTTCTTGTACTTTAGGTGAAGGTTTACAGAACAAAGAGTTTCTCATTAAACAGTCAGTAGTCATATTGTTTTATTACATTGGTTAACAACCCCATGACTTGTCAACACTCTCTCTTCTTGAACTTTTTTTTTTTTCTGGTGAAAATATGCATAGACAAAGATACACCATTTCAAACATTTCTACATGCACAATTCAGTGACATCAATTACTTTCTTCCAGTTCTGCTGCTATTCTCACTTTAGATGAAGGTTTACAGAACAAAATAGCTTCTCATTAAAAAGTTAACACACATGTTGCCTTATGATCATAGTTAACAACCCCACTGCATGTCAACAACAGTCCTTACTCAAACTTGGGTTCCCTATCACCAGCTTTCCGGTCCCCTTCTGCCCTCTAGTCTTTGTCTCTGGACTGCCGTGCCTCATTAGTCCCGTTTTGTTTTACGGGGCTGACCAATCCCGGGCTGAATTGTGAACTTCGGAAATGACTTCACCACTGAGCTAAAAGGGTGTCTGGGGGCCATACTCTCCGGTTTCTCCAGTCTCTTTCAGGCCAGAAGACCTGGTCTTTCTTTTGTGTGTTAGAATTTTGTTCTACTTCCTTCTCCAGCTCTGTCCAGAACCCTCTGTTGTGATCCTGGTCAGAGCAGTCAGTGGTAGTAGCCGGGGACCATCTAGCTGTACTGTACTCAGTCTGGTGGAGGCCTTGGTAGCTGTGGTTCATTAATCCTTTGGACAAATCTTTTCCTTGTATCCTGTTCTCTTCATTCTCTCTTGCTCCCGAAGGGGTGAGACCAGTGGAGTATCTTAAATGGTAGCTCACAGGCTTTTAAGATCCCAGATGGTATTCACTAAGGTAGAATGTAGAACATTGTCTTTATAAACTGTGTTATGCCAACTGAGCTAGATGTTCCCCGAGGCCGTGGTCCCCACAGCCCTCCACCCAGCAATTCAGTCCCTCAGGGAGTTTCGATGTGTCTATGGAGCTTCCATGAGTTTCCTTGTACAAGTTGTCCTGGTTTCCACAGTATTGGGTACTGTCTCACCCTTAACCCAAGACGCCACTTATCTATTGCCTATTTAGTATTCCCCCCACCCCGCCATCCATCCCTGGTAACCAACAAAGATTGTTACTTTTTGCGTGTAAACTTTTTCACGAGTTTTTACAATATAGGTCTTATACAATATTTGTCCTTTTGTGATTGACTTATTTCACTCAGCATAAGGTCCTCCAGGTTCATCCATGTTACGAGATGCTTAACAGATTCATCATTATTCTTTATCATTGCATAGTACTCCAATGTGTGTATGTAACATAGTTTGTTTATCCATTCTTCTGTTGATGGGCCTAGGGTTGTTCCCATCTTTTTGCTATTGTGAACAATGCTGCCATGAACATAGGTGTGCATAAGTCTATTCAAGTAATGACTCTTATTTCTCTAGGATATATTCCTATAAGTGGGATGACTGGATCCTATGGTATTTCTATTTCTAGCTTTCTAAGGAAGCGTCATATGATTTTCCAAAATGGTTGTATCATTTTGCATGCCCACCAGCAGTGCATAAGAGTTCCGATCTCCCTGCAGCCTTTTCAACATTTGTTATTTCCAGTGTTTTTGATTCGTGCCGGTAACGCCGGGGTGAGATGGTATCTCATTGTGGTTTTAATTTGCATTTCTCTAATGACTAGTGATCGCGAGCATTTCATCATGTGTCTGTTGGCCATTTGAATGTCTTCTTTGGTGAAGTGTCTGTTCATTTCCTTTGCCCATTTTTTAATAGGATTATTTGTCTTTTTGTTGTAGAGGTGTTGGATTTTCTTGCAAATTATGAAGTTAGACATTTACCTGACTTGTACTGTCCAAAAATTTTTTCCCATTCTGTAGATTCTCTTTTTTACTCTTTTGGTGAAGTCTTTTGAAGAGCATAGGTGTTTGATTTTTAGAATATCCCAGTTATCTAGCTTATCTTCTGGGGTTTGTGTGCAGATGGTTATGGTTTGTATCCTGTTAATGTCGTGTATTAGGGCTGGTAGCTTTTGTCCTATTTTTTCTTCTATGAACTCTCTAGTTTTCGGCTTTATATTTAGGTCCTTGATCCATTTTGAATTAGTTTTTGTATATGGTGTGAGGTATGAGTCCTCTTTCATTTTTTTGCAGGTAGATATCCAATTTTGCCAGCACCATTTGTTAAAAAGACTGTCTTTTCCCCATTTGATGGACTTCAGGCCTTTGTCAAAGATCAGGCGACCGTAGGCGGGTGGATTTACATCTGGTTTCTCAATTCTGTTCCATTGGTCAATGTATCTGTCATTGTAACAGTACCAGGCTTCTTTGAATACAGTAGCTGTATAGTAGGTCCTGAGGTAGGGTAGTGTGAGTCCTCCTAATTTATTCTTCTTCTTCAATAGTACTTTACTTACTCGGGGCTTCTTGCCTTTCCATATAATGTTAATGATTAGTTTTTCCATGACTTAGAAGAATGTTGTTGGTATTTGGATCAGGATTGCATTGTATTTGTAAATTGCTTTGGGTAGAATTGTCATTTTCACAATGTTGAGTCTACCTATCCATGAGCATGGTATGGGTTTCTTGCAGTAGCATTTTATAGTTTTCTTTGTATAGGTCTTTTACATCCTCGGTTAGATTTATTCTTAATTATTTTATTTTTTTAGGGGCTATTATAAATGACACTGTTTTCTGATTTCCTTTTCATCATTCTGTTCATTGGTGTGTAGGAAACCAAATGATTTGTGTATGTTTATCTTGTATCCTGCTACTTTGCTGAATCTTTCTATTAGTTCCAGTAGATTTCTCCTGGAGTCTTTAGGGTTTTCTGTGTATAGTATCATATCATCCACAAACAGGGACAGTTTAACTTCTTCATTACCAATCTGGATGCCTTGTATTTCTTTTTCTTGCCTTATTGCTCTAGATAGACCTTCCAGCACAATGTTAAATAGGAGTGGTGATAAAGGGCATCCTTGTCTTGTTCCTGTTCTCAAGGGGAATGTTTTCAGCCTCTCTCCATTAAGAATGATGTTGGCTGTTTGTTTTCCATAGATGCCCTTTATTATGTTGAGAAATTGTCCTTCTATACCTACTTTATTGAGAGTTTTTATCAGGAATGGGCGTTGGACTTTGTTGAATGCCTTTTCTGCATCATTTGAGATGATCATGTGATTCTTTTCTTTCCTTTAATTTACGTGGTGGATTACGTTGATTGATTTTCTAATGTTGAACCATCCTTGCATACCTGGTATGAATCCTACTTGGTCGTGGTGTATTATTTTTTTTTATATGATGCTGAATTCCATTGGATAGAATTTTGTTCAGAATTTTTGCATCTATATTCATGAGAGATATTGGCCTGTAATTTTCTTTTTTTTTTTGTGTGGCATCTTTGCCTGGTTTTGGTATCAGCATTATGCTGGCTTCATAGAATGAATTTGGAACTGTTGCTTCCTTTTCTATACTCTGAAATAGCTTGAGTAGTACTGGTACAAGCTCTTCTGTGAATGTTTTGTAGAATTCTCCAGTGAAGTCATGTGGTCCAGGGCTTTTTTTGATTGGGAGTTTTTTTTTTTATTATTACACTTTCAATCTCTGCTCTTGTTATGGGTCTGTTCAGAATTTCAACATCAGTTTTTTGTAGTTTGAGTAGGTAATGTGTTTCTAGAAATTTATCCATTTCCTCTAGGTTTTCAAATTTGTTGGAGTATACTTTTTCATAATATTCTGTTATGATCCTTTTTATTTCAGTTGGGTCTGTTGTAATGTTGGCCATTTCATTTCTTGTTTGGGTTATTTGCATCCTCTCCTGTTTTCTTTTGTCAGTATGAACAGTGGTTTGTCGATTATGTTGATTCTTTCAAAGAACCAACTTTCGGTTTTGTTGATTGTTTCTGTTGTTTTTCTATTTGCTATTTCATTTATTTTTGCTCTGATCTTTATTATTTACTTTCTTCTGGTGATTGTGGGCTTTTTTTGCTGTTCTCTTTCTATTTGTTTGAGTTGTGTAGTTAATGTTTTGATTTTGTCCCTTTCTTCTTTTTTGATGCATGCTTCTATTGCTAAAAGTTGTCCTCTGAGGACTGCCTTTGCTGTGTCCCAAAAGTTTTGGTATGACGTGTTTTAATTCTTGTTTGAGTCTAGGAATTTTTTGATTCCATCTCTGATTTCTTCTATTACCCACTGGTTTATAAGCAGGGTGTTATTCAGTTTCCATGTAATTGATTTTTTTTCCTTGCTCTTTCTGTTATTTCTACCTTGATGGCATTGTGGTAAGAGAAGATACTTTGTATTATCTCAACCTTTTGGATCTTGCTGAGGATTGAACTGTTACCTAAGATGTGGTCTATTCTGGAGAACGTTCCATGTGCATTGGAAAAGAATGTGTACTTTGCAGCTGTTGGATGGAGTGTTCTATATATGTCTGTGAGGTCAAGTTGGCTGATTGTGTCCTTTAGGTCTTCTGTATCTTTGCTGAGTTTCTTTTTAGTTGTTCTGTCCTTTACTGAGAGTTTTGTGTTGAAGTTTCCTACTATTATTGTGGAACTGTCAATTTCTCTTTTCAATGCCATTAGAGTTTGTTTTATGTATTTTGGAGCCCTGTCGTTGGGTGGGTAGATGTTCATTATGCTTATGTCTTCATGATGGATCATCTCCATAATCATTATATAGTGTCCTTCTTTGTCTTTTATGGTGGATTTTGTTTTAAAGTCTAATTTATCTGAGATCAGTATTCAATCTTGCTGTTTTTTGGTAGTTGTTTGCTTGATATATTTTTTCCAACCTTTGATTTTTAATAAATTCAAGTCTATGTTTCTAAGGTGTGTCTCTTGTAGACAGCATATTGATGGATCCTGTTTTTTTTTTTTTTTTTTTTAATCCATTCTGTCACTCTCTGTCTCTTTATGGTGCATTGAGGCCATTTACATTCAGTGTGATTATTGTTAGATTTGAGTTTATTGCTGTCATTTTTTAGTGCTTTTTTTTTGTGGTGCTGACATTTTCTTTGTTCCTTTTACTTTCTTATGCTGAATTACTTTTTTTCTGGATTTTTTTTCATTTCTTTTGTTTTTGTAGGTTTTGTTTTTACTGACACTTTATCTTTTTCCTCTTTATTTTTATGAATATGTTTGTTAACAGGCTTTGTGGTTACCATGAAATCTACCGTTATCTTTCTAAGCTTGTAGCAGTCTACTTGGTATCACTTTGCCTTCCTCTGCAGTAGAAGGTTCTATACCTACACGTTTATTCACTATTTTATTGTTCTGATGTTGTCATTTACAGATTAACTGCTCTGATTCTCTGTTGTATTTTTTTGGTTTTGGATAGCCTTGACAGTTCATTTCCTAGATTGGTATATGGCTGGTATGATCCTGCATCCTAGATTCAACCTGTGAGCTGAAGTTGTTTGTTCTCAGATCGAAGGACTCCTTTCAATAATTCTTGTAACTTTGCCTTGGTTTTTACTTGTTCCCTCAATTTCTGTTTATCTGGAATTGTCCTAATTTCACCATCATATTTGAATGAGAGTTTTGCAGGATATATTATTCTTGGCTGGCAATTTTTTTCTTTCAAGGCTTTATGTATTACCTCCCATTGCTTTCTTGCCTGCACGGTTTCTGCTGAATAATCTGCTTAGTCGTATTGTTTCTTCTCTGTGTGACTTCTTGGTTTTCTCAAGCTGCTCTCAGGATTGTCTGTTTTTCTTTGGTTTTTGCACGTGTGATCATGATATGCCTTGGTGATTTTCTTTTGGGGTCTATCTTATATGGGGTTCGTTGAGCCTCTTGATTGGCCAGCTTTTCATCTTTCATGATATTGGGGAAGTTTTCTGTCAGCAGTTCTTCAGTGATCCTCTCTGTGTTTTCTATTTTCTCCCCCTGTACTGGAGCTCCGATCCCTTGCCTATTTTTGCTTTTGATTGTATCCCACGTAATTCTCAGGGTGTCTTCATTTTTCTTCATTCTTTTTTCTGAGCTTTCCTCAAACAGAGTTGTATCCAAGTGGTTGTCTTCAATTCCACTGATCATGTCTTCCACTGCATCAAATCTGCTCCTCAGCCCCTCTATGACATTGTCCATCTCTGAAATCTTGTAGCTTATGTTTTGGATTTCTAATTGTTGTTTTTGCATGATTTTCTAGTTGTGAATTTATTTTGGCATTTTGTTTCTGCATTATGTTCCTGAATTCTTCTCTTTTTTGTCTATATTTTCCATGAATTTGCCTTTTTCATGAATGTGTGTATTTTTCCTCATTTTTGTCTGCTTTTTGCTTCAACTCTTGTATAATTCTGAGTGTTAGAGATTTGAGTTCCTTATTGGGCAGTGTCATGGTTTGAATTATGTCCGCCCAAAAGATGTATCAATAAGGCTGGGCCATGATTCCAGAATTGTGTTGTTGGCCTCCATTTTGTGATTCTAACTTTTTGCTAAAGAGGAATATGGTGGGATTGTAACACCATCCTTACCTGGGTCATATCCCTGACCCAATGTAAAGGGAGGATGTGGCCTGCACCACCTTTTACCTTACAAGAGTTAAAAGGAAAGGGAAGCAAGCAGAGAATTGGGGACCTCATTCCACCAAGAAGGCAGTGTCGGGAGCAGAGAGTGTCCTTTGGACCTGGGGTCCCTGTGTGGAGAAGCTCCTAGTCCAGGGGAACACTGATGAGAAGATTGTTGACAAAGAAAGAAAGCATTTCCCTGGAACTGATGCCCTGAATTTGGACTTTTAGCCTACTTTACTGTGAGGAAATAATCTTCTCTTTGTTAAAGCCATCCACTTGTGGTATTTCTGTTGGAGCAGCACTAGGTGACTAAGGCAGGTAGTTCTAGTGCCTTTCTTCTATTGGAAAGTCATCTGGTGTTTTATTTTGGACACCTACTGGCACCATCCTGTCCTGTTTTTGTAAATGGTTTGATATTGTCTGCGGTCTTCAGGGCACTCATTAGTTATTTTTCTCATTTATTGATTGTAGATTTTTTTCTTTTGTCTATGTCTGAGCAGGCAGACTGTGTGTTCTTTGTTGTTTGCTCATCTGTGGGCACAATACCTTTCGCCTCCTGCAATTGGCAGTGTCAGTCTCTCAGATATGATACAGCAGGGCAGGTCTAGCTGAAGAGGAGTGACTGGGATGGGTTGTTTGTCCCACTTACTACAGTGACCGGGGGGGGGGGTGCTGGTAATCAGTACAAGGCAGGTTCTTGTAGGCCGTGCCTGTACTCCTTGGTGGTGTGATGTTAAGCACAAGGTGCAGGTATGCAGGATGGAGGGGGGAGATTGTGATGTGTGGAGCTAAGTTGGGCATTGGAGAGAAGAGAGGGTAATAGGAGCCAAAAACCTACCAACAAAGAAAAAAGAGTGCTAAGGGAGCTTGCTGTTGGAGTGGAGAGACGAGAGACTATGAAAAGGAGAAAAACAAAAAGAGGAAGAAGAAAGAAAAGAAATGAACAAATAAAAATTAGAAAGATAAAAGAAAAGCAAAGCTCCCAGGGATCCCACCAGTGTGGCTGCGAGGTCTGGGGAAGTTGTTCCACGATGTTGAAATACAGCCTGGCAGGAAGGCATAGAGGTGTCACTCAGCACCATGTATTCAGGGGACAGGAAGAGAAGGAAGGTATAGAGATGAGAAACTGAGTAATGAAGAAAGACAAAAAGGTAAAAAGAGGGAAAAGAAAACAAAAGAAAGTTAAAAAAGAAAAGAACAACTCTCCTCAAAAAACAGAAAAAAGAAAACCACAAAGAAAGAAATGCACCCAGGAATCCCTCTGCTTGTCTTCACAAGCTGAGGGGGTAGGTCCCAAGGCATGCAGAACCATCTGGCCAGAAGGGACCCCCAATTCAAGAAAAGAAAAAGAACACAATTCAAAACAAACAACCAAAAACCCCCAGATAGGGAAGCAGTCCCACACTCTAGCGGAGCTCCACAGCCTTTCAGGAAGAAGCAAAGATGGCACACAGAGCCAGGCACTAGAGGGAAAGGAGGGGGAGGCAGCGAGAGGTAAGGAAGAAATCAGAAGCAGCAAAAAGCAACACCAGCAGCCAAAAAATGGCACCCAGGGAGTTGGCCAGTGTGGGTGGGCAGAATCCAAGCAGCTGGTGCTTCCCAGACAAAAAACCATGGCTGTGGGAAGCAGAGGAGGCCGAGTAGGGGTGAAGAATGGTGGGGATGGGAAAGTGTATATCATTGGTTACTGGTTATTCTATCTCCTGCTGGAAGCTCTGTGAAGCTGCTTTCTCATACCCCGTTTGCTGGTCTCTGATAGGAGTCCGAGATGGCAGATCTGCGCTGTGTTAGCTGATAGGGGACCTCTGCATGTATGTCTCCTCACTCTCTGTTCTGTGTCAGTTTCTTATTCCGTTCGGTGCTTGGCTGAGTCCTTTATCTCTTCATTTGATGTTTAGGGTTTTAGGATTGCTGTTTTCTCTGTTTGGCTTTAGTTTTTTGGATCTTTGCTGTGAAGGGACAGCGTGGAACTTCTGCCTAGAGCAAGTGGTTGCTGGAAGTCTGAGTTTACTTTTTATTCTGTGAATGATGACAAACTTGTTGGCTATTTCTCAAATTCCAAAATATTTGAGATTTTCATGACATTAAATTTTTTTTTATTTTTTCCCATACAAAAATTTATACATCCATTGTTATGTGACACTAACTGTTCTACCCATACTGTGACAGCCCACTCCTCCTTTCCACCCCTGATTCCCCATTTCCATTCAACCCGCTCCTAACCCTCTCTGCCTTCCCATCTAACCTCTTGACAGAAGCTGCCCATTTAGTCTCTTGTATCTACTTGAGCTAAGAGGCACACTCCTCACAGTATCCCTTTATGCCCCACAGTCCAGTCCAATCCTTGTCTGAAGAGTGGGGCTCAGGAATTGTTTTAGTTTATGGCTGAAAGAAAATCCAGGGGCCATGCTTTCCAGGGTTCCTCCAGTCTCAGTCAGACCATTAAGTCTGGTCTTCTTACTAGAATTTGAGTTCTGCACCCCACCTTTTTCCTGCTCCATTCGGGACTGTCTGTTGTGTCTCTTGTCAGGGCAGTCATTGGTGGTAGCCGGGCACCATCTAGTTCTTCTGGTCTGAGGTTGATGATGTCTCTGGTTTATGTGGCCCTTTCTGTCTCTTGGGCTAATACTTTCCTTGTGTCTTTAGTGTTCTTTATTCTTCTTTTCTCCAGGTGGTTGGGACAAATTGATGCATCTTAGATGGCCTCTTGCAAGCTTTTAAGACCCCAGACACCAATCCCCGAAGTAGGATGCAGAGCATTTTCTTAATAAGCTCTGTTATGCCAATTCAGATGTCCCCTGAAAGCATGGTCCCCAGACCCCTACCCCTGCTACTCTGTCTCTCAAATTGTTTGATTGTATTCCAGAAACTTCTTAGCTTTGGTCTAGTCCGTTGTGCTGACTTCCCCTATAGTGTGTGTTGTCCTTCCCTTCACCTAAGATAATTCTTATCTACTATCTAGTTAGTAAATAACCCTCACCCTCCCTTCCCACCCTCATAACCGTCAAAGAATATTTTCTTCTGTGTTTAAACCTTTTCTTGAGTTCTTATAATAGTGGTCTTATACAATATTAGTCGTTCTGTGACTGACTAAATTCACTCAGTATAATGCCCTCCAGATTCCTCCATGTTATAAGATGTTTCATGGCTTCATCATTGTTCTTTATCATTGTGTAGCCTTCCATTGTGTGGCTATACCGTAATTTGTTTATCCATTTGTCCACTGATGGGCACATAGGTTGTTTCCATTTTTTTGCTACTGTGAACAGTGCTGCAATGAACATAGGTGTGCATATATCTATTCGTGTGATGGCTTTTATTGCTCTCAGATATCCTCCAAGGAACAGAATAGCTGGATCATATGGTACTTCTATTTCTAGCTTTTTAAGGAAGTGTCAAGTCGATTTCCAAAGTGGTTGTATCATTTTACATTCCCACCAGCAGTGTATAAGTGTTCCAGTCTCTCCACAACCTCTCCAGAATTTATTATTTTGTATTTTTGTTTTTGTTTTTATTAAGGCTAGTCTTGTTGGGGTGAGATGATATCTCATTGTAGTTTTGATCTGCATTTCTCTAATGGCTAATGATCGTGACCATTTCTTCATGTGTCTATTAGCCACCTGAATATCTTCTTTGGTGAAGTGCCTGTTCATATCCTTTGTCCATTTTTTAATTGGGTTATTTGTTTTTATGTTGTTGAGGTTTTGCAGTATCTTGTAGATTTTAGAGATTAGACACTGATTGGATTTGTCGTAGCCAAAAATTTTTTCCCAGTCTGTAGGTTGTCTTTTGACTCTTTTGCTGATGTCTTTTGATGAGAATAAGTGTTTGATTTTTAGGTGTTCCCATTTGTCTAGTCTCTCTTCTGGTGCTTGTGCATTGTTACTTATGGTTTGTATTGTGTTTATGCCATGTATTAGGGCTCCTAGCATTGTCCCTATTTTTTCTTCCATGATCTTTATTGTTTTCGATTTTATATTTAAGTCTTTGATCCATTTTGAGTTAGATTTGTACATGGTGTGAGGTATGGGTCTTGTTTCAGTTTTTTACATATGGATATCCAGTTATGCCAGCACCATTTGTTAAAGTGACTGTCTTTTCCCCAGTTAACAAACTTTGGGCCTTTGTCAAATATTAGCTGCTCATTGGTGGATGAGCTTATATCTGGATTCTCAACTCTGTTCCATTGGTCTATGTATCTGTTGTTGTACCAGTACCAGATGTTTTGACTATCGTGGCAGTATAATAGGTCCTAAAATCAGGTAGTGTAAGGCCTCCCACTTTGTTCTTCTTCTTGAGTAATGCTTTATTTATTCGGGGCCTCTTCCCTTTCCATATAAAACTGGTGATTTGTTTCTCCATCTCATTAAAAAATGCTGGTGGAATTTGGATCGGGATTGCATTGTATTTGTAGATTGCTTTGGGTAGAATTACATTTTCACTATGTTGATTCTACCTATCCATGAGCAAGGTATATTTTTCCACTTATGCAGGTTTCCTTTAGTTTCTTGTAGTAGTGTCTTGTAGTCTTCTTTGTAGAATTCTTTTACATCTCTGGTTACATTTATTCCTAAGTATTTTATCTTATTGGGGGCTATTGTAAATGGTATTGATTTGTTGATTTCCTCTTCATGGTTCTCCTTGTTGATGTAAAGGAATCCAACTGATTTTTGTATGTTTATCTTGTATCCTGAAACCTTGCTGAAATTTTCTATTAGTTCCAGTAGTTTTCTTGTGGATTCTTTGTGGTTTTCTGTATATAAGATCATATCATCTGCAAATAGTGATACTTTGACTTCTCCCCTACCTATTTGGATGCACTTTATTTCTTTATCTAGCCTAATTGCTCAGGCTAGGACCTCCAGCATAATGTTGAATAAGAGTGGTGATATAGGGCATCCTTATCTGGTTCCCGTTCTCCAGGGGAATGCTTTTAAAGTCTCTGCATTTAGGATGATGTTGGCTGTTGGCTATGTATAAATGCCCTTAATTATATTGAGGAATTTCCCCTCTATTACTATTTTATTGAGAGTATTTTTTATCATGAATGGGTGTTGGAATTTGTCAACTGCCTTTTCTGCATAGATTGATAAGATCATGTGGTTTTTGTCTTTTGTTGTGTCTATGTGATGGATTACATTGATTGTTTTTCTAATGTTGAACCGTCCCTGCATACCTGGTATAAATTCCACTTGGTCATGGTGAATTATTTTTGTGATATGTTGCTGAATTGTATTGGCTAGAATTTTGTTGAGGATTTTTGTGTCAATATTTATGAGGGATATCTGTTTGTAATTTTCTTTTTTTTTGTGATGTCTTTACCTGGTTTTGGTATCAGGGTTATGTTGGATTCATACAATGAGTTTGGGAGTAGTCCATCCTTTTTTATGCTCGGAAATATTTTTAGTGGAAGTGGTGTTATCTCTTCTGTGAAAGTTTGTAGAATTCTCCAGTGAAACCGTGTGGGCCAGGAGTTTTTTCTGTTGGGAGTTTTTTAATAGCCTTTTCAATGTCTTCTTTTGTTCTGGGTTAATTTAGTTGTTGTACCTCTGTGTTAATTTTGGTAGGTAGTTTCTAGAAAGTTGTCCATTTCCTTTAGGTTTTCAAATTTGTCACAGTACTGTTTTTCATAGTAATCTGTTATGATTCTTTTCATTTCAGTTGGGTCTGTTGTGATATCACCCATTTCATTTCTTATGTTTTTCTCCTGTTTTTCTTTTGTCAGTTTGGCCAATGGTTTATCAATTTTGTTGATCTTTTCCAAGAACCAGATTTTAGACTTGTTAACTCTTTCAATTGTCTTTCTATTCTCTATTTAATTTAATTCTGCTCTAATCCTTATTATTTCCTTCCTTCTGGCACCTGTGGGCTTCTTTTGCTGCTCTCTTTCTACTTGTACCATGTGTAGATTAATGCTTTGATTATAAGCCTTTCTTCTTTTTGGATGTGTGCATTTATTGCAATAAACTGACCTCTGACCACTGCTTTTGCTGTGTCCCAAAGGTTCTGGTAGGATTTATTTTCATTCTCGTTTGATTCTATGAATTTCTTTATTCCATCCTTAATTTCTTCTATAACCCAGTAGTTTTTGAGCAAGGTGTTGTTCAGTTTCCATGTGTTTGATTTTTGCCCTGCTTTTTCTGTTGTTAATTTCTACTTTTATGGCTTTATGGTCAGAAAAGTTGCTTTGTAATATTTTGATGCTTTGTATTTTTTTAAAGGCTTGCTTTATGGCCTAATATGTGGTGTATTGTGGAGAATGTTCCATGTACGTTGGAAAATAACTTAAACTTGACTGCTGTCGGGTGCAGTGTTCCGTATATGTCTATGAGATCAAGTTGGTTGATTGTAGCATTTAGCTCTTCTGTGTCTTTGTTGAGGTTCTTTCTGGATGTTCTTTTCTTCACCAAAAGTGGTGTGTTGAAGTTTCCTATTATTAGTGTAGAGCTGTATACCCCTCTTTTCAATGCTATTAGAGTTTGTTTTATGTATTTTGGAGACCTGTTGTTGGGTGTGTAAATATTTATTATAGTTATGTCTTCCTGGTATATTGACCCTTTAATCATTAGATAGTACCCTTCCTTATCTTTTGTGGTAAATTTTACTTTAATGTCTATTTTCTAAGAGATTAATATTGCTACTCCTACTCTTTTTTGAGTGTTGTTTGCTTGATATATTTTTTTCCATCCTTTAAAGTTTTAGCCTGTTCGTTTCTTTCAGTCTAAGGTGCTTCTCTTGTAGGCAGCATATAGATGGATCATGCTTTTTTATCCAATCTGCCACTGTCATCTCTTTATTGGTACTTTAAGCCCATTTACTTTCAGCATAATTATGGATAGGTATGAGTTTAGTGCTGTCATCATCCTAATATCTCTTTTTGTGTGTTTTTCACAGTTTCTTTGTTCCCCTCAATTTTATGTGCTGAGTTGTTTTTCTTTATGTATTTTTTTTTCATCTTTTTCACTGCTGTAGATTTTGTGTTTGCTGTCTTTATGTTTTTCTACTTTTTTATTTTGCTTTGTGGGATTATTAGATTCCTTTGTGTTCACCTTAGTATTTACCCCTATTTTTCTAAGTTTATACCAGTCTTTTATTACTTATATTGCTTTAACTTCCCCTCCATATGAAAAATTAATGTCTGCATTTTTAAAGCCTCTTTTTGTTTTATTGGTGTCCTTTTTTACATATTGATATCTGTGTCCCTATTTTCAATGTTTTAGCTTTGATGTATTTTTGATTTCCCTTTCTGAGTCAATATCTGGTTGCTCTGTGCTGTGTTCTAGTCTTGCGTTATTATCTGGTGTTATTGATTATCTAACCATAGGACTCCCTTTAGTATTTCTTGTAATTTTGGTTTGGTTTTTGCAAATTCCCTGAACTTCTGTTCATCTGGAAATGTCCTAATTTTGCCATCATATTTGAGAGACAGTTTTGCGGGATATATAATTCTTGGCTGGCAGTTATTTTCCTTCAAGGCTTTATATGTGTCATCCCATTGCCTTCTAGCCTGCATGGTTTCTGCTGAGTAGTCCAAGCTTATTCTAATAGACTCTCCTTTGTAGATGACTTTTCTTTTATCCCTAGTCTCTCTTAAAATTCTCTCCTTATCTTTGGTTTTGCTAAGTTTGATTATAATATGTCTCGGTGACTTTCTTTTGGGATCTACCATATGTGGGGTTTGATGAGCATCTTACATAGATATCTTCTCATCTTTCATGATATCAAGGAAGTTTTCTGCCAACAAATCTTCAACAATATTCTTTGTATTTTCTGTTATCTCCTCTTGGTACTCCAATCACTTGTAGGTTATTTCTCTTGATAGAGTCCCACATAACTCTTAGAGTTTCTTCATTCTTTTCAATTCTTTTATCTGATTTTTCCTCAAATAAGTTGGCATCAAGAGCTTTGTCTTCAATGTCACTAATTCTAACTTCTACTGCCTCAATTCTTCTCCTATGACTTTCTATTGAGTTGTCTAATTCTGAAATTTTATTGTTAATCTTCTGGATTTCTGATTGCTGTCTCTCTATGGATTCTTGCAGCCTATTAAATTTGTCATGATGTTTTTGAATAACTTTTTTACGTTCCACTACTACTTTGTCTGTGTATTCTTTGGAAGTTACTGCATTCTGTAGAATTTTCTTTCTAATTTCTAGAAGAGTTCTGTGTATTAATCTTCTGTATTCTGCCTCTGATAATTCCAAGAAATTCTCTTCCTCCAGAGAATTTACTGATTCTTTATTTTGGGAGCTTGCTGAAGCCATCACGGTCTGCCTCTTTATGTGATTTGATATTGACTGTTGTCTCCGAGCCAACAATAATTTATTATAATTTTATTTTATATTTGTTTGGTGAGTCCTAGCTTCTTGTTTTGTTTTGATATGGCCCAATAGGCTGCTCGTGTGCGCTAGTTTGATGATTGACCCATTTGAATCTCTAACATCCTGTCACCAGGTAGTTAACATTATAACTAATTATCTGCACACAGGAGTCCATTAAATTTTCCTACATGGGTTCAGCTCAGGTGTCCAGGCAGTCAGTCACCAAGTGTGTGCTGCAGGCTCTCACCCACAGTCCTAGAGAGGCATGGATGATTGGTGCAGGCACTGGACTCTGGCTGTGGTAGAGGATCACGTGCTGAACCAGGTGGGGGGGCTGATGGTTGCCCCTGAGAGTCTGAAAGGAAAGTGTGTCCCTATTCTCTAGGGTGAGTAGGCAGGTGAGTTTTGCAGCCGTACTATGAGCACCTCTCTCTGTTGGCTGTAAAGACTTGAAGGCACCACTTTTTCTTGGACTCCTGTAGCAGGTGGCTAAGAGATTTAGGTGATGTCACCAGTCCTCAAGCCCCTGTTGCAGATCAATAAAAGTGCCTGTTTAAGGGGCAGGGCTATTTCGAGGGTCACAAATCTGCCACTTCACAGCTGTAACTGTTGAAGTTAAACTTCAGATGTTTGCCCTATTGTACTGTGATAATGAGGGCTTACGCTGTTGAGATGGGTCCCCACAAGTCTATACAGGGGGGTAAGGCACTCAGAGTCTGAGGACCCCTTATGCCTGTCGCTAGCAAAGGAGCTGTGCCAACCCTGTGTTCCTGGCTTAGGAGAGCCAGTAGCTTATTTATTTCCTCTCCAAGGCCAGGAGAGTGGGTCAGGGTGTCTTATGGGATCTACTTCTGGCCCAGCGGACTCCCATTGCAGAGCACAGAGGAAGGGTGTAAAAGGGAGAGAGGTTTTTCCCAAATGGGCTTTTTTTTTTTTTTAAATCCCCGTGAAAGGCCACACGCATGTACTTATCTTTAGCCACCTGGGAGCTGCTTTTCACTGGCTCAGAGTGTCCAAGCAGAATCTCTGCTGCCAGGTCTCTTTTGATGTGGAAACTGCTTCCCCAGCACGCACACAGCATATGTGTTTGTCTGCTTTACTGCAGACGCAGCGTGGCTGTAGAGCTGCAGTTTCATCGCTGCTGCCGCTCTGGCACTCTTCGCTTCTTCCAAACCGTCTCCCTCTCCCCCCGCTACTCAGTCGGATTCCTCAACTTTGAGATCAGGTTGGTTGATTGTAACATTTAGCTCCTCCGTGTCTTCGCTGAGGTTCTTTCTGGATGTTCTGTCCTTCACTGAAAGTGGTGTGTTGAAGTCTCTTACTACTATTGTGGAGCTATCTATCTCTCTTTTCAGTGCCGTTAGAGTTTATGTAGTTTGGAGTCCTGTCGTTGGGTGCATAAATATTTATTATAGTTATGTCCCCCTGGTGTATTGACCCTTTAATCATTATATAGTGTCCTTTTTTATCCTTTGTTGTGGGTTTTACTTTAAATTCTATTTTGCCAGAGATTAATGTTGCCACTCCTGCTCTTTTTTGAGTGTTGTTTACTTCACATATTTTTTCCATCCTTTGAGTTTCAGTTTGTGTCTTTAAGTCTAAAGTGTGTCTCTTGTAGGCAGCATATAGACAGATCATGATTTTTATCTATTCTGCCACTGTCTGTCTCTTTATTGGTGCATTTAATCCATTTTCATTGAGTGTAATTATTGATAGGTATGAGTTTAGTGCTGTCATTTCGATGTCCTTTTTTGTGTGTTGTTCACAGCTTCTTTGTTCCACTTAATTTTCTGTGCTTAGTCTTTTTTCTTTATGTATTTTCTTTTCATCTTTTTCATTGTTGTTGATTTTGTGTTTCCTGAGTCTTTATATTTTTCTAGTTTGTTGTTTTGACTTGTAGGATTGTTAGTTTCCTTTAGGTTACCTTAATATTTACTTCAATTTTTCTAAGTTTAGACCAGTCTTTCATTTAGTTATTTTGTCTTGACTTCCTCTCCATATGAAAATCTATGTCTACATTTTTGAAGTCCTTCTTTTTTGTTTTAGTGTTGTCATCTTTTACATATTGATGTCTGTTTCCCTATTTTTAGTGTTTTAGCTTTGATTTCCTTTTGTGACTTCCCTGTCTGGGTTGATATCTGGTTGCTCTCTCCTGTGTTCTAGTCTTGGGTTGTTATCTGATGTTACTGATTTTCTAACTGGAGGACTCCCTTTAGTATTTCTTGTAAGTTTGGTTTGTTTTTTGCAAATTTCCCTAAACTTCTATTTATCTGGAAATGGCCTAATTTCACCATCAAGTTTGAGAGACAGTTTTGCTGGATATGTAATTCTTGGCTGGCAGTTTTTTTCCTTCAAGGCTTTGTATATGTCATCCCATTGCCTTCTTGCCTGCATGCTTTCTAATGAGTAGTCTGAGATTATTCTTATTGACTCTCCTTTGTAGATGAGTTTTTGTTCATCCCTAGCTGCTCTTAAAATTCTCTCTTTGTGTTTGGTTTTGACATGTTTGATTATAATATGTCTTGGTGACTTTCTTCTGGGATCTAACTTATGTGGGATTTGATGAGCATTTTGGATAGATAACTTGTCATCTTACATGATATCAGAGAAGTTTTCTGCCAACAAATCTTCAACAATTCTCTCTGTATTTTCTGTTATTGCCCCCGTTCTGGTATTCCAGTCACTCGTAGGTTATTCCTCTTGATAGCGTCCTACATAGTTCCTAGGGTTTCTTTATTTTTTAAAATCCTTTTATCTGATTTTTCCTCAAATAAGTTGGTGTCAAGTGTTTTATCTTCAATCTTACTTATTCTGACTTTCTTTGCCTCAATTCTGCTCTTGTGAGTTTCTATTGAGTTGTCTAATTCTGAAATTTTATTGTTAATCTTCTGGATTTCTGTTCACTGTCTCTATGGATTCTTGCAGCCTGTTAAATTGTCATTATGCACTTCAGTAATCTTTTTAATTTCCTCTATTGTGTGTTCTGCTTTTTGCTAAATTTCTTTCCTAATTTCTTGAAGAGTTCTGTATATTAATCTTTTGTGTTCTGCTTATGGTAATTGCAAGAAATTTTCCTCTTCTGGGAAATTTCTGGATTCTTTATTTTTAGAGCTTGCTGAAGCCATCATGGATTGCTTCTTTTTGTGATTTGATATTGACTGTTTTCTCCAAGCCATCAATAAGTTATTATATTTGTTTATTTTATATTTGCCTGCTGTGTCCTAGCTTCTTTCTTTATTTTTTTGATATCCCTAAATTAGCTGCTCATATGAGCTAGTTTTTTTATTGGCTCCTTTGAAGCTCTAATGTCCTGTCACCAGCTGGTTAGATCTGTAGCTAGGTATGTAAGCTCAGAAGTTCGCACACTCCTCTTGTATGGATTCAGGTGCCCAGGTAGATAGACACCAACTGTCTGGTGTAGGCTCACACACTTGTAGACAGGTCTGGGTGATTGTTGTAGACACAGGAATCTGGCTGCAACAGGAGGACACACTATAAGCAAGGCAAGGGGCTGACAGCTGTCCCTGAATGTCTAGGATGCATGTATGTCCCTGTTCCCTAGACTGAATAGGTGGGTGGGTTTTACAGCCAGACTACGGACACCTAATGTTGTCTGCTGTAAGGACTGGGGGGCATCTCTTATTCATGGGCCCTTATAGCAGGTTGCTAGGTGGTGTGGGTGGAGACACCAGTCCTCAGGCCTTGATGTGGGTAGGTGAAGACTCTGCTAAATGGGCAGAGCAGTGTCAAATATCAAGAACTTATCATCTGACAGCTGAAAGAGTTCAAGTCAGACTTCAGATAGATACCCTATTGTACTGCAGTAATGAGGGCCCACACTGTTGAGATGGGCCCTCACAAGTCTCTGCAGGGGGAAAGGCACTCAAAGTCCATGAATCCCTTATGCCTGTGCTTAGGCAAAGGACCTGTGCTTACCCTGGGTTCCTGGCTTATGGGAGCCAGCAGTTTTTTTCCCCCTGTTTGTTAGTTTGTCCACGCTTCAAGGCAAGGAGAATGGCTCTGGGAGTGTGGCAGATCCTACCTCCAGCCCAGGGGACTCCGCAATTGTTGAAGTGGTCCAGGACCCAGTGTAAAGCAGGGAGTGGGGAGGTAAATGGGAGAGAAGTTTTTCCCTAAGGGGGGTGCTTTTGAGCTGCGTGGTAAGCCTTATTAAATTACTTATCTTTTGCTGATGATGGCTGCTTCTCACTGGTTCTGCATTGCTGAGAAGACTCTCAGTGGCTGGGTCTCTCCCGGTATGGAAAATGGGCCTCCCGAGCATGCTGCTTGCCTGCCTCACCACTCATGCTGCTTGCCTGCCTCACTGCTCATCGTCAAGCTGATCAGGCCTGACAGGCTTAGACTCTTGCTGGGTCAGGTCTGGCAACTCCTTGCTGCTTCCGAACCATCTCTCCCTCTCCCTGCCACTTAGTCCAGTTCCTCAACTCTGCCTTTGATGTTCAAGGCTCCCAGATTGCCATATATAATTGAATCACTTGTTTTTTCTGGTCTTTGTTGTAAGAGGGTCCACCAGAAACATCTGACTACTCAGCCATCTTGATCCCACCTCCATCATTAAAATTTTGACATCTGACATCAATTTCTTTAGATTCTCCTCTGAACTCTGTTTTCTCCTCTGCCACCCTCTCTCTTTGGTATTCTATCTTATGGCCACAAATTCAGTGACCATGTGTGTGCTTGTGAGCTCTCAACCTTCTAGTCTGATTTATCCTCCTATCTCTATCAAATACACAGTTGGCTGCTCTTATGCACCAAAAACTCAATGCCTACAGAATATATCTCTATTTCTTACAGCAATAGCTAGGAGCCCTGATGGTGCAGTGGTTAAGAGCTATGGCTACTAACCAAAATTTCAGCATTTTGAATCCACCAGCTGCTACTTGGAAACCCTATGGGGCAGTTGTACTCTGTACTATAGGGTTGCTATGAATTGGAATAGATGGCAATGGGATTTTTTTTTTATTCTTACCCTAATATACTACTGTTTCTGCATTGCTGATTAATTTATTCATTAATCCACTCATACTATCCTTACAGACATGGTTTTACACACAATGAATTTAATATTATTTAAACATACAACATGACTAGGACATACACTGTTCCATATTTCATTAAATGTTTAAATTTGGAAAACTGAAATTACAAAATAATAAAAAATTATGAGTGTTATAAATGTAATAAAAGTATAATTACATTGCATTTAAGAGTAACTTCCATGGCTGAGAATCTTATAATGTTTATAAAAGAAAGAATTATTAGTTCAGATCTTTGAAATGCACAGGTGTTGGACTGGTACATGTGAGAGAGAGTGGTGATAAATTTCAGGAAGAGGGAATTTTAGGTGTGTTAACCATACTATTTCAGGAGGTAGTTTATGGTCAAGAACCAATGGTCTTGAAGGAAGAAGTCCAAGATGCACTGAAGTCATTGGCCAAAAACAAGGCTCCAGAAGTTGATGGAATACCAGTTGACATATTTCAATAAATGGATGCAATGCTGGAAGCATTCACTTATTTATGGCAAGAAATTTGGAAGAGAGCTACTTCCCAATGGACTGGAAGAGATCCATATCTGTGCCCATTCCAAAGAAAGGTGATCAAAGAGAATGCAGAAATTATTGAACAAAATCATTAATATCACACTCAAGTAAAATTTTGCTGAAGATAATTCAAAAGTGGTAGTTGCTGTACATAGACAGGGAACTGCCTGAAATTCAAGCTGGATTCAGAAGATGACATGGAATGAGGGATATCATAGCTGATGTCAGATGGATCTTGGCTGAAAGCAGAGACTAACAGAAAGATGTTTACCTGGGTTTTATTGACTATCCAAAGGCACTGGACTGTGTGGGCCATAACAAATTATGGATAACATTAAAAAGAATGGGAATTCCAGAATTCTTAATGTGCTCATGGGAAATCTGTACAGAGACCAAGAGGCGGTCATTCAAAAAGAACTGGGAAATACTTAAAATCTCGAAAGATGTGTGTCTGGGTTGTATCCTTTCACCATACTTAGTCGATCTCTACGCTGAGCAAATACTCTGAGAAGATGGACTATATAAAGAAAAATATGGCATCAGGATTGGAGGAAGACTCATTAACATCCTGTGATATGCAGATGACACAACCTTTGTTGAAAACAAAGAAGACTTGAAGCACTTACTGATAAGGATCAAAGACTACAGCCTTCAATAGGGATTACACTTCAACATAAAGAAAACAAAAATCTTCACAACTGGAACAATAGGCAACATCATGATGAGTGGAGAAAAGATTGAAGTTGTCAAGGATTTCATTTTACTTGGATCCACAATCAACACCAATGGAAGCAGCAGTCAAGAAATCAAGGGATGCGTTGCATTGGGCAAACTGTTGCAAAAGACCTCTTTAAAGTGTTAAAAAGGAAAGACATCATTTGAGGACTAAAGTGCGCCTAATCTAAACCATAGTATTTTGAATTGCCTCATGTTCATGCAAAAGCTGGGCAATGAATAAGGAAGATGGAAGAACTGATACCTTTGAATTATCATGTTTGCAAAGAATAGTGAATATACCATAGACTTCCAGAAGAACAAACAAGTCTGTCTTGGAAGAAGTACAGCCAGAATGCTCCTTAGAAGCGAGAATGGAAAGACTTTGTCTCAAGTACCTTGGACATGTTATCAGGAGAGACCAATCCCTGGAGAAAGTCCCAATGCTTGGTAAAGTAGAGGGTCAATGAAAGAGAAAGACCTTGAAGAGATGGATTGGCACAATGACTGCAACAATGGGCTCAAAATAGGGCAAAGATTGTGAGGATGGCGCTGTTTTGTTCTGTAGCACGTAGATTTGCTATGAGTTGGAAATAACTCGATGGTACTTAACAACAACTGTAACTTGAAAAATAGCCCGGCACATAAAAAAACCTAAACAAAGTCCAGGAGAGGTTGAGTATAGAGAGTGAGGGAAAGGAGACAGGAGATGAGGACCTATAAGAGGCAGAAAAAAAATCCTGAGTGTCTACCAAGTTTTGGTGATTCACACTAATGGCTAAGGAGAAAAAATAAAAATAAATTATTTTAGGGTAGCTACTTAGCACAGAAGTCTAAAACAGATTATCCTGGGTTTTCATCTGAATGACCAGATGCCTGCATGAATAAAAAACGTCAGTCTGTTCATTGTGTGATTTACATACAAAGCTTGTTTCTATGACCACTTTTCTGATTTGTGAGGTAAACAATTTGTTTTAATGAAATGTTCTTTTTGGGAGTATTATCCCAACATATCTTAGTGCCTGAAACATATTTATTTTCACTATATATCCACTAGTACAGATTAACATATTTATACTAATAATTGTTATTTTTTACTTATATATGTCTTTTTCACGGTTGACTAGATTGTAAGTCTCTAATGACAGCAGTCATACCTCATTTCTCAGTGAACCAGAATGTGTACCAAGCATTTAATATCTTTATATTTTAAAGCAGTCTGATATTTTATATAATTTTCTTACATTTATTGTATGAAATAGGCAACATAAAACAGAGAAATAATATCATCTATCTCATAAGATTGTCATGAGGGTAAAGTAAAAAATATATGTAAAATTTTTAGCAGAGTACCTAGTGTATATATTGTTATTGTTAGGTGCCCTCCAGTTAGTTCCAACTCATAGCGATCTTATGTACAACAGAACAAAACACTGCCCGGTCCTGCACCGTCCTCACAAACGTTATTATGCTTGAGCCCTTTGTTGCAACCACTGTGTTAATCCATCTCTTAGAGGGAATCCCTCTTTTTCGCTGACCCTCTACTTTACCAAGCATGCTGTCCTTCTCCAGGGACTAATTCCTCCTGATAACATGTCCAAAGTAAGTGAGATGTCGTCTCGCCATCCTTGCTTCTAAGGAGCATGCTGGTTGTACTTATTCCAACATAGATTTGTTTCTTATTTTGGCAGTCCATGGTGTATTCAACATTCTTCGACAACACCATAATTGTAAGGCATCAATTCTTTGATGTTCCTTATTCATTGTCCAGCTTTCGCATATATATGATGCAATTGAAAATACCATGGCTTGGGTCAGGCACACCTTAGTCTTCAGGGTGACATCTTTGCTTTTCAACACATTAAAGAAGACTGTCGCAGCAGATTTGCCCAATGCATTGCATCTTTTGATTTCTTGACTGTTGCTTCCATGGGTGTTGATTGTGGATCCAGGTAAAATGAAATACTAGACAACTTCAATCTTTTCTCCATTTATCATGATGTTGCTTATAGGTCCAGTTGTGAGGATTTTTTTTCTTTATGCAGTTCAAATCCACAAGCTCCCCCTTGGAAACTTTATGGGGCAGTTCTACTCTGTCCTATAGTGTAGTGTCACTATGAGTCGGAATAGACTCGATGGCAAAGGGGTTTGGTTTTTCTTTTTTTTTGTTTATGCTGAAGTATATATATAGTATTCAATAAATATAGATGTGATGAATAGGAATATCATCATAATAACCCAATGACAATAAATACACTTAGAAGGATCATCTCAATCAGAACACCTCTACACAGGTTGCAAAACTATATTGCAAAATTCAAGTCTTTTTTTTAATGTTTGACTCTTAGCAATGCTTTGGTTTGAGGAAAATTTTTCCCTAACCACCTCTGACTTACCATGTGTAAAACCTGCATATCAAAGCCTACTTGGCAGTATATGATACTGAAGTTTAAACAAAATATCTGAGGGACTCTTCGTATTAATTCTAGGCTCATTATCCTGAGGGCAGCTACGCTGAATGGCAAAAATTAGCATGGGTCTTTGTTCTTCAGTGAATTAACCAGTATATTTGTTACAGAAATTCTCTTTACTTGTTCTCTTCACTTTGCCAATTTGGGAAACTTATACTTTTTGTTCAATTATATATTTTTTATGTATAATTTATTTCCTGGAGACCATTGATTCAAAAGATGCCCTGCATCTAGGGAAGCAGCAATAATAAACTCAGGTTTTACACCTCTTTCCAAGTTAAATTAATTTTGGGATGTAATCATGGAAATTTCATTCCAAGGCAAAGTCTTTATAAGCATTTTTATTGTAATGGCCATATCCTCTATTTTTTGTTTCCTAACTTCTTGATACTATTAGAAAATAAAATTAATCTGCAGAAGCAATTGAGTCTCACCCAAACCATGAACTTATAAACAAGAGAAATTCTCAAACTGTATACTTGAACTCTCTTAATATTCTGAGGTACCTTTCAGCATGTAAATAGAGAGCTTATAATATTGTTTTACAACTGATGTTCTTTGCTCCCCTTTTTATTCTTCTCATCCTCCCTATCACTGCGATTTCCTCTGATTTTTCTCCTCATCCTTTCACTTATTTCCAACTTGATGAAAACTTTTTGAATTGAACTGAGTGGTTCTTCATTGTTTTCACCTGAGTAATTAGCCTCTGCTTTTTCTTCAGCTGCCAACCACACTGCCAGTACGATCAAGATACACATCATTTGTTCACATTCATGTCACCCCTTTATCTTACCACAGGAATAACTCTTCCAAGAAATATAAATTACTCCGTAATTACTTTTGCCTTCTCCACAAAATTCATTACATTTGTACCCCCTCTGCACGATTACAAGAAAGTAATCTGATTAAAGCCTTGCACACAATGTTACCGTATTAAAAAGTTTAGGTCTTGTAAAGTAAAATAATTCATATAATAGAATTTTGAACATTTATTATAAGAAAATCACAGAGCAAACGCCATCTTGGAACATAGTCAATGAGTTAAAGAAGGAATTATTTAAAATTTGGGACTAGAATAAACAACAAAGCCTAAGTCAGAAGATACAGGTTCTTTTCTTATTGCCAGCATTAACTCTGTGACATAGGATACATTTTAAATAATATCTCCATTCATCAATCTATTAAAAAAAATGTAGCAATAAGAATTCCACTCATCTAATATTATCCCTCCCTCTCAATATCAATCTTTCATGCATTTGTAATTTGGGATATGAAATAACTCTTTACTTCCTGCCTTCAATTGCTAAGATTTATGGTGCAATGTACATACTCCAAAATAGTCAGCTTAGTGGGTAAGTAAACAAATTCACTCTCTGCAACAGGGTTATGTTTTCTCTTTACTTCTGGCCCTTGAATTCTAGTCCAAACTAAACAATATTTGTATCGAGTTGCTTCTCCCAAGATTAGTTAAAATTCATAAGTTCAATATTTCAACCCCTCTAGCTGAGCATTTGCTCTCTCTGACTGAATTCCAACAGAAACACAATCAATAATGACAAACAAAGTTATGTGTTTCATCATTTCACTTATCCTTGAAAGATCTGTAAAAATCTCATTCACTATGAGATCTAATTTCTTATGGACATTACATATGGCTGACTTTATATCGTTAGCAACCAATGTGTCAATGTGGAGGCTGGATCTCGTGAGTCAGGGTTCATAAGCTTTAAGAAACATGCCTATTATGTGATGACGCCCACTTATTTTTAAATTATTTTATTCTACATACAAAATAATATACATAGCTCTAAAATATGTCTTTTAACATACAAATTAAAATGAAATTGGATTTTATTGCAACTCAGTCAGCACCTTGAAAAACTACATCCTGAATAGATTAATGATATAATAAAGATCTATCCTAAAGGGCACAATTTTTGTCTTTTTCATGTGATTTGTGAACAGATTAATCCACTGTTAAGACTTTCTTCGCTTATGGGAGGTGTACAGGTTTTTCCAAACTCAGCTGTCACAGTCTTACTGTGTGACTGATTTTGCTGTTATAAGTCAATCTCATACCTGAGCTTTTACATCTTACACAGTTCATCTCAGGGGATATTTATATATTGAGAATATAATCATTTGTCCACATTAATATCCCACTATGAAAACCAAAGTTCATTAATGGATATTTGTAGGGTATTTCTAGGGTTAAGATGCAAAGATCCACAATTCTCTGTCATTCAGGGTTGAACCGAGAACATTATGGATCACAAAAACAAGGCCAGAGTCACTGAATTTATTTTTCTCGGGTTTCAGAAAGAGAAACAAATAGAATTTCTCCTCTTTGCTGTATTCCTGCTCATGTACATGACATCTTTGATTGGCAACACCATGATTATCCTTTTGGTGTGCGTTGACTATCATCTGTACTCACCTATGTATTTCTTTGTAGCCAACCTTTCCTTCATTGAGGTCACCATCACCTCCAGAGTGGTGTTAAAGATGCTAGCCAATATTTTTTCACTCACCAAAGCAATATCTTTTGTAGGATGTCTCACACAACCTATCTTCTACTTCCTCCTGGGATCCACAGAATTCTTCATCCTGGCTGTCATGTCCTTTGACTAGTACATGGCTATCTGTAACCCACTGAGGTACACCATCAGCATGAAAAAACAGACGTTTTTCATGGATCCTCTGGGATCCTATGTGGGTGTATTTTTTTCAATGTTGGGGCCATCAGTTTTAATTGCCCCCCTAATATTTTGTGGGCCAAATAAAATCCATCATTTCTTCTGTTATAGAGCCCCAGTGCTAAAGCTAGCTTGTGCAGATATCTCTGGCTGAGTTGGCTGATTTCCTCTCTTCTGCTGTGTTGCTCTTAGGCTCCCTGCTACTGACAGGAGTGTCTTACACTTACATTGTCATTACTATCTTTAGAATTCCCTCTGTCCGGGGACAGCAGAAGACCTTCTCCACTTATGTTTCCCATATCACGGTGGTTACACTTTATTACGGGAGCTCCATCTTCCTCTATGTCTGCCCCAATAAAGGTAAAGCAGTGGACAAAATTGTTACAGTGCTGAACACCATTGTAACACTGATGCTGAACCCTTTCATCTACAGTCTCCTGAATGAGAAAGTCAAAGAAGCCCTGAGAGTTGCCTTCAATAAGTATGTAGGTAAGCCAACAAATTTAAGATCTCAAAAATGATGCTTTAGAGAAGTCTATGACATTGCATGTCTGGCATCAATTCATTATTAATGATGTAATTAATTAAAGGTTAAAATTCTCGTGTAAGGAAGACACATTAAGAAAGCATATATTTTCTAATCTAGGCCTAATGTTCAGGAAGATGCTTAAAATCTTTGTGATGTTTTATATAGAATTATAAATGTATACGTATGTTTCTACATACATACATAATACATAAAATGATACTTCTTCCCATTTTCGTGTGCCTTCAATCCTTTCAAAACTCAATTCCTGCAAAACCTCAGGATTTGAACTCAATATCATTATTGGGTGGCTTTGCTTGAGATAGATTCTCATATTTTATTACACAACTCACTGGTGACTTTTTTCTCTTTCAAATAAATATATCTTTTGAGTTTAATACAAATAGAGTTCCTTTACAATGAAATAATCATAAACAATTTTGGACTTCATCTTATGCATACAAAATTAATTACCTAATTAGTTATTTAAATTTAATTTAAATTGTAGACTGATCTACTCAAGGTAGAGGCTTGAATTTTTTTCTTCACTTCTTTCAGCTTGAGAAATGCAGAGTCTGTTCTTCCCTTAGGTTTTCTAACTACATCTCTTTGTACATTTAATTATAATACTTCACTTTGTTTTCTCCAACCACTCTTTGAAATCTTCTGTTCAGCTCTTTTAATTAATCATTTCTCCCTTTTGCTTTAGCTACTCTATGTTCAAAAGCAAGTTTCAGAGTCTCATCTGACCTCCACTTTGGTCTTTTTTTTTTTTTTTCTTTCCTGTCTTTTTAATAAACTTTGCTTTCATCATGTATGATGTCTTTGATGTCATCCCACAGCTTGTCTGGTCTTCAGTCATTAGTGTTCAGTGAGTCAAATATGTTCTTAGAAAGGTCTCTAAATTCAGGTGGGATATGCTCAAGGTCCTACTTTGGATCCTGTGGACTTGTTTTAATCTTCTTCAGCTTCAACTGAACCTGTATATAAGCAATTGATGGTCTGTTCCATAATTGGCCTCTGGCTTTGTTCTGACTGGAGATATTTTGAGTTTCTCTGTCTTCTCTTTCCACAAATGTAAAAGACTTAATTCCTGTGTATTCCATCCAGCAAGGTCCATGTATATAGTCGCTGTTTATGTTGTTGAAAAAAAGCTATTTCCAATGAATAGGTCATTAGGTCTTGCAAAATTCTGTCATGTGAACTCCAGCATTGTATCTATCATCAAGGCTTATTTTCCAACTACTGATCTTTTTTCTTTGCTTCTAATCAGCAGTAATTTTCAATGCACTTTGACTGTGTGTTTGATCAATTTCAGACTTCAGAAGTTAGTAAAAATCTCCAAATTCTTCATCTCTGGCATTAGTGGTTGGTGTGTAAATTTGAGTAATAGTCACATTAACTGGTCTTCTTTGCTGGCATATGAATATTATCCTTTCACTGACAGTGTTGTACTTCAGGATACATCTTGAAATGTTTTATGAGTATATGTATACACTAAGTCCCGACAGTCATTTGTGGAGTGTTGGGCACAGAATACATTTGATTTTTGGTACCAATGGTCTGCTACTATACTTGGCTCCAAGTGTCTAGTAGAAGTACTTGGGCAAGAAAACCAAGTATTTGTGTTAAGTTTAGCTTATATACACTAAAGTGTCAAAAATAAGGGTCTATGGGTCATGTTTCTACAACATCTACTTTAGCCTACAATCACAAAATAAATTAAAAAAGTAGTTTAAACTTCAACAAATAAATAATGATGTCCAGTTATTATTATTTTTTAATGTTCCAGCAAGCAATGTTTTATTTTTATTATTTCAGAGAATAGGAAAAACAACAACAGCAACAAAACAGAATACTTCATCACATTATATTAGACTAATATACTACTTTGATCAAATTGAATCAAGGAGAGTATAAGAGAAGAATCTTGGAGAGTAATTATACTCCTAAAAATAAAGACAAATATTTATATTTAGCAATTGAATTTTCAGTAAATAAAAATAATCGTATGCAATTACTGTTAAATAAATTTTGAATAAGCTAAAATTACATTTAAAGAAAGTATTTGGTTTCTGAAAGATTCATGAATTGGTCAGCATGTTCCACATAAAATTAAGGAGTGCTTCTTTGAATTAAAGTAAGATTAGAATTTATATATAAAATCCAAACAGGCAGAGAAAAATACAAAACACACATATGTGTGTGTGTGTGTCTGTGTAGGCAGAATGGTTAAACATTGTTGCAATTGTAAGTGGTGTAATGCAATATATGTGGTAACCAATAAGAAATTAACAAGAAACAACGTTCAGAAGAAAAAAAAGGAAGAAAGGAAAAAGGCTCATCATAAGAAAGCAGCCAAATATAAACAGAAACAGAAAAATCTGAATTAAAAAGAAGTTATGAAATACTAAAAAAAAAAATAACAAAATGAGTGAGGTAGACACTTTGTTTTCAGTAATAACCTTCAGTGCAAATGGTCTAAACATGCTGTCTTAGTCATCTAATGCTGCTACAACAGAAATATCACAAGTGGATGGCTTTAACAAAGAGAAATTTATTTCTTCATAGTAAAGTAGGTTAAAAGTCCAAATTCAGGGCGTCAGCTCCAGGGGAAGTCCTTCTGTCTCTGTCGGCCTTCTCATCGTCATTTCCCCAGACTAGGAGCTTCTCTGTGCAGGGACCCCGGGTTCAAAGGACATGCTCTGCTCCTGGCACTGCTTTCTTGGTGATATGAGGTCTCCCTGTCTTTCTGCTTACTTCTCTCTTTTATATCTCAAGAGATTGCCTCAGGACGCAATCCAATCTTGTAGATTGAGTCCTACTTTACTAACACAACTGCCACCCATCCTCCCTGATTAACATCATAGAGGCAGAATTTACAACATACAGGAAAATCATACAATACCAGGAATCATGGCCCAGCCAAACTTATACATACATTTTCTGGGAACATGATTCAATCCATGACACACGCCCATGCAAAAGGCAGAGAGTGGCAGAATGTATTAAAAAAAAATCCATCCTTTTGTTGTCTACAAGAAACACACCTTACAAATAAGGACACAGAGATAGAAAATAAAATGATGGATAAAAATATTACATGCAACCAGTAAACAAAAAAAGAGCTGGGGTAGCCATTCTGTTATCAGATAGCATAGACTTTAAATCAAAATCTATTACAAAAGCTAAAGAAGGACTTTACATAGTAATAAAAACATCAATCCAGCAAGAAGACATCACAATTATGAATATATATGTACCTAATAGCAATACACCAAAATACATAAATCAAATGCTGCCTAATACAAAAGGACAAATATACAACTCCACAATAATAATAGGGGACTTCAACACACCACTTTCAATTATAGACAGAACATCTGAAAAGAAGATAACTAAGGACATTGAAAACTTATATAAAATCATAAAACAATTGGACCTAGTGGACACATATAGAACACTCCACCCACATCAGAATAATACACATTCTTCTCCAGTGAAATGGATCATTTTCCAGAATACACCACAAGCTAGGACACAAAAGAAGTCCCAACAAATTTAAAATCATTGAAATCATACAAAGCATCATCTCTGACCAAAATAGTATGAAGGTAGAAATCAACAAAAAGAAAAGTAACAGGGGGAAAAAGATACATGGAAACCAAATAGTACATTACTATAAAACTATTGGATCATAGAAGAAATAAAAAGTGAAATTAAAAAATTCATAGAATCAAACAAAAATGAAAACACAACACATCAAAACTTTGGGACACAGCAAAAGCATTACTCGGAGGGAAATTCATAGCAATAAATGTCTATGTTAAAAAAGAAGATAGAGACAATATCATTAATTTAAACCAACAATATGAACAAATAGAAAAGGAAGAGCAAAAGAAGACTAAAGCTACCAGAAAAAAATGAAATAATAAAAACCAGGGCAGAAATAAATAGAAAAACAAGAGAAAAAAATCAACAAAACCAGAAGTTGGTTCTTTGTAAGGATCAATAAAATAGACAAACCACTGGCTAGATTCACAAAAAGGAAAAAAAGAAGAGACAAATAACCAAATTAGGAAAATAAATTGGTGACATAACAACTGATCCAACAGAGATAAAGAAGATTATAACTGATTACTATGAAAAATTGTTCTCAAAGAAATTTGAAAACTTAGATGAAATGGATAAATTCCTAGAAAAACACTACCTTACCCAAGCTAACACAAAGGTAGAAAATTTAAACAGACTCATCACAAAAGAAGTTGTTGACTGTGTCATCAAAAAACTGCCAACAAAAAAAAGCCCAGGACCAGATGGCTACACTGGAGAATTCTACCAAACAATAAGAGTTGACACAGATCTTACTTCAATCTCTTCAAAAATGTAAGAGGAAGGAACACTACCAACTTTCTATGAAGGCAGCATAACCATGATATCTAAAACAGGCAAAGACATCACAAAAAAAAGAAAATTACACACCAATCCCTTATGAACATAGATGCAAAAATTTTCAACAAAATTCTAGCCAACAAACTTCAGTAACATGTTAACAAAAAATTACACAACATGATCAAGTGAGATTCATACCAGGATTACAAGCGTGGTTCAACATTAGAAAATCAGTCACTGTAATTCTCTACATAAATAAAACAAAGGAAAAGAACCATATGATCTATTAAAGGATGCAGAAAATGCATTCAATAATACTCAACACATTTTCCTGATAAAAACTGTCAGCAAAATAGGAATAGAAGGTAAATTTCTTGACATAATTAAGGGCATACATACAAAACCAATAACCAACAGTATACTCAACAGAGAAAGGCTGAAAGTCTTCCCTGTGATAATGGGAATGAGACAAGGATGCCCATTATCACCACTCTTATTCAACATTGTAATGGAAGTCTTAGCCAGAACAATGAGGCAAGAAACAGAAATAAAGTGTACCCAAACCAGGAAGGAAGAAGTAAAACCACCTATTTTCAGATGACATGATTCTATACATAGAAGACCTTAAAGATTCCACAAGAAAACTGCTGGAACTAATAGAAGAATTTAGTAATGTTGCAGGATACAAGATTAACACACAAAAATCAGTTGGGTTCCTCTACACTAAAAAAGACTACTTCAAAAAAGAAACCAAGAAAACAATACCATGCACCCCCAAATTGATGAAATACCTAGGAATTAACCTAATCAGAAACAGAAAAGACTTATACACTGAAAATTAGAAAACATGGTTACGAGAGACTAAAACAGACTTACAAAAACGGAAAGACAGTCTGTGCTCATGGATTGGAAGACTTTATATAATGAAAATGTCAATTCTACCTAAAGGGATCTACAGATAAAATGCAATCCAAATAAAAATCCAGACAATATTCTTTACTGAAATGGAAAAACAAATGACCAACTTCATATGGAAAGGACAGAAACACCTAATAACCAAAGCGATATAGAGGAAAAAGAACAAAGTAGGAAGCCTCACTTTCTCTGATATCAAAACACACTACACAGCCATTGTAATCAAAACAGCCTGGTATTGGTTCAACAATAGACACATAGACCAATGGAATACAATTGAGAATTCGGAATTTAATGCAGCCATCTATGGACAATTCATTTTCAACAAGAAGTCAAAGTCCATTCAATGGAACAGAAACAGTTTCTTTAATAAATGGTGCCTGCAAACCTGGATATCCATGTGCAGAAAGATGAAACAGGACCCTTACTTCAAACCATATAGAAAAACTAACTCAAAATGGATCGGAAACCTAAATGTTAAACCCAAAACCATAAAAATCCTGGAAGAAAACATAGGGAGAAAAACTATGCTACCTAATATTTTTTAAAAATAGGATAACAAACATAACAACAAATAGAAGACAAAATAGATAAATGAGACCTCATAAAAATTAAAAACTTATGCTAATCAAAAGACTTTATTAAGAGTAAATAAGCAACATACAGAGTGGGAAACATCTTCAGAAATGACTTATGTGTTAAAGGTCTAATCTTAAAAATCTATAGAAAGCTACAACATCTCAACAAAAGAAAGACAAACAACCCAATCACAAAGTGTGCAAAGGGCATGAACCGAACTTTCACTAAAGAGGACATCCAAGCTGTCAACAAACTTATGAAAAGATATTCACTATCATTAGCCATTAGAGAGATGCAAATCAAACTACAATATGATACCATCTTAAGCTGGCTAAAATGGCACTGATAAAAACAAACAGATAGCAATAAATGTTTGTGAGGGTGTGGGAAGATGGGAACCCTTATCCATTGCTTGGTGAAAGGGTACGGCCACTATGAAAAAGATGGTACGGCTTTTTCTCAAAAAACTAGAAATAGATCTATTGTATGATCCAGAAATCCCACTTCTAGGCATATACCCTTGGGACCTAAAAATAATGAAAAGGGGGGGGGGGGGGAGCAAGATGATGGAGTAGTCAGACTCTTCCTGTGGTCCCTCTTACAACAAAGACCTGAAAAAACAAGTGAATCGATTATATATGACAATCAAGGAGCCCTGAACATCAAAGGCAAAGTTGAGGAATCAGACTGAGTGGCAGAGGGAGGGAGATATGGTTCAGAAGCAGGGAGGAGTTGCCAGACTTGACCCAGCGGGAACCAGCACCCTGCAGGCCCGATTGGCTGGTATGCATGGTGAGGCAAGCAGTGGCACTCAGGACACTTTTTCCACATCGAGAGAGGCTGAGCAGTGGAGAATCTACTCAAGCTTCCAGAACCAGTGAAAAGCAGTCCTCAATCAGCAAAAGATAAGTACATGGGTCTAACTTACTGCATGGATCAAAAAACACTCCCTTTGGGAAGATCTTCTCTCCCACTTATGTGCCCCCTCTCTGCTCTACACCGGGTACCTGGCCTGCTTCAGCAATTTCCATGTCCCCAGGGCTGGAAGTAGGACCCATCACATGCCCTGAGCCATTGTCCCAGCCTTGGAGAGGGAACAAATTAACAAATAGGAAAAAATAATTGGCCAGCTCCCCTAAGTCGGGAACTCAGGGCAGGCATGGCTTCTTAGCCTAGGCACATGCACAAGGGGTCCACAGACTCTGAATGCCTTTTACCTCTGCATAGAACTGTGTTGGTCTATTTCAACAGTGTAGGCCCTCATTAGCACAGTACAACAGGGTATATACCTGAAGCCTAACTACTTCAACTGTATCAACTATATGGTGGAGTGGCAGGTGCGTGACATTTGACACTGCTCTGCACATTAAGCAGAGTCCTCATCTACTCAGATCAGGGGCCTAAGAATGGGTGGCTACACAAACACCACCTAGTCACCACGACAGGGGCCCAAAAATGAGTGATGTCTCCTGGTCGTTACAGTCAACAGCAATGGGTGCTCATAGTCCTGCTGCAAAACCCACACACTATGCACTCTAGGGAACAGGGACACGCTTTCCTCCCAGACACTCAGAGGCAGCCGTCAGCCCCCTGCTTTGCTCAGCCCATGACCCCCTACAGCAGTCAGATACCTGTGCCTATTCTAATCACCCCTGCACATCTAGAATTGTAGGGGAGAGCCTGCACCACTCAGTGACTGATTACCTGGACACCTGAGCTGAATCCATACAAGAAAAGTAAAAGGACTCCTGGGCTTACATACTTTGTAACAGATCTAACTACCTGGTGACAGGACATTACAGCTTCAAAGGTGCCAAAAATCAAACTAGCTCACATTATCAGCCTATTTGGGCATATTAAAACAAAACAAAAGAAGCTAGGACACAGCAATCAAATATAAAATAAATATAATAAATTATTGATGGCTCCGAGACAACAGTGAATATCAAATCATGGAAAAACCATGATGGCTTCAGCAAGCTCCCAAAGAAATCTTCTGGAGGAAGATAAATTCTTGGAATTACTGGAGGTAGAATACAAAGGAATAATACACAGAACTCTTTAAGAGATCAGGAAGCAGATAATTCAAAATGCAGGACAAGCCAAGGAACACACAGACAAACCAACAGAGGAACTTAAGAAGATTCAACAAGAGCATAATGACAAATTTAACAGGCTACAAGGAAATCCATAAAGAGACAGGAAACAGAAATCCAGAAGACTAACAAGAAAATTTCAGAATTAGACAACTCAATAGAAAATCATAGAAGAAGAATTGAGACAATGGAAGTCAGGGTTAGTGAGATTGAAGGGAAAACACTTGACTCCAACTTATTTGAGGGAAAATCAGGTAAAAGAAGTTTTTAAAAATGAAGAAACCGAGACTTCCAGCAAAATGGCACTCTTGGCAGAAGCACTATGCCGTCCCTCCACAGCAAAGATCCGAAAAACTAAGCCAAACAGAGAAAACAACAATCCTGAAACCTTAAAACATCAAATGAAGAGTTAAAGAACTCAGCCAAGCACCAAATGGAGTGAGAAAACTGACAGAGAACGGAGAGCATGGACAGATACATGCAGAGGTCCCCAACCAGATAATGCAGAGCAGATCTGCCATCTTGGACTCCTATTGGAGACCAGCAAACAGGGGGAACGAGAAAGCAGCTTCACAGAGCTTCCAGCAGGAGACGAAACAACCGGTAATTTGTGATATATGCTTTTCCACCCCCCACACTTCTTCACAACCACTCGGCCTCCTCTGCTTCCTGCGGCCACAATCTCTTGTCTGGGAAACACTGGCTGCCTGGATTCCACACACCCAAACAGGCCGGCTCTCTGAGTGCCATTTGTTGGCTGCTGGTGTTGCTTTTTTCCACTTCTTTTGATTTCTTCCTTACTTCTCACCACCTCCCCCTCCTTTTGCTCAAATACCTGGCTCCGGGTGCCATCTTTGCTTCTTCCTGAGGGGCTGTGGGGTTCTGTTTCAGTGTGGAGCAGCTTCCTGGTCTTGGCTGCCACACTGGTGGGATCCCAGGGCTTTTGTTCATTTGTTTGTTTGAATTGTTTGTTTTCTTCTCCTTTTCTTGAGTTGGGAGCCCTTTCTGGCCAGGCGGTGCTGCGTGGAAAAGAGATTACCCTCTCAGCTTGCACAGACGTGCAGAGGGATCCCTGAGAGCATTTCTTTATTCATTGGTTTATTTTTTTCTGTTTTTTTGGGGGGCTTTCCTTGTTCTTTTTTTTCTTTTTAATTTGTTTTGTTTTCTTTTCCCTCTTTTTCCCTTTTTGTCTTTCTTCACTACTCAGTTTCTCATCTCTCTATATCTTCCTTCTCTTTCTGTTCCCTGAATACCTGGCGTTGTACACCTCTATGCCTTCTACCCAGGATATACTGCAACACCTGAGAACAACTTTCCCAGACCTCATAGCTGCACCGGTGGGATCCTTGGGAACTTTGCAGTTCTTTAAACTTTCTGATTTTTATTTATTCATTCTTTTCCTTTCTTTTCTTCCTCTTCCCCTTTCTTTTTCTCAATTTCATAGTCTCTCATCTCTTCACTCCAATGGCAAGCTCCCCTAGCATTCTTTTTTGTTTGTATGTTTTTGGCTCCTGTTCCTCTCTCCTCTCTCCCATATCCATCTTAGCTACACACATAACAATCTCCCCGCTACATCCTGCCTACCAGTACCATGCACTTAACATCACACCACTAAGCAGCACAGTCACAGCCTATGGGAACCTGCCCTGCCCTGGTGGCTGTAGTAAGTGCCACAAACAACCCATCCCAGTAACTCCTCTTCAGCTAGACCTGCCCTGCCGTACCATATCTGAGTGACTGACCCTGCCAATTGGAGAAGGAGGCGAAAAGTATTGTGCCCACAGATGAGCAAACTACAAAGAACACACAGCCCGCCTGCTCAGACATAGTCAAATTTTTTTTTAAAAAGGGATGAAACAAGTAAATCTACAATCAATAAACGAGAAAAATAACTACTGAATGCCCTGAAGAAAGCAGACAGTATCAAAACATTTACAAAAACAGGACAGGATGGTTCCTGTAGGCATCCAAAATAAAGCACCAGATGACTTTGCAGTGGAAGAAAATGCACTAGAACTACCTCACAGGGAATTTAAATCTCTAATACTCAGAATTCTCCAAGAGCTGAGGCAAAAAGCTGACAAACATGGGGAAAAAATATACAAATTCATGGAAAATGCAGACAAAAAAATGGAAGTATTCAGGAAAATAATGCTGGAACAAAATACCAAAATAAATTCACAGCTAGAAATTATACAAAGACAACAGTTAGAAATCCAAAAGATAAACAACAAGATTTTAGAAATGGACAGTGTCATAGAAGGGTTGAGAAGCAGATTTGAAATGGTGGAAGACAGGATCAGTGGAATTGAAGACAAACACTTGGATACAACCGTGTTTCAGGAAAACTCAGAAAAAAGAACAAAGTAAAATGAAGAGACCCTGAGAGTTATGTGGGACACAATTAAAAGCAAAAATTTACAAGTGATTGGAATTCCAGAATGGGGGAGAAAACAGAAAACACAGAGAGGATCATTGAAGAACTGCTGACAGAAAACTTCCCCAATATCATGAAAGATGAAAAGATGGCCATCAAAGAATCTCAACGAACCCCATATAGGAGAGACTCCAAAGGCATATCGTAATCACACTCGACAAAACCAAAGACAAACAAAGAATCCTGAGAGCAGCTCGTGAAAAACAAGAAGTCACAGACAGAGGAGAAACAATAAGACTAAGCTCAGATTATTCAACAGAAACCATGCAGGCAAGAAGGCAATGGGATGACATATATAAAATCTTGAAAGAAAAAACTTGTCCGCCAGGGATAATATATCCTGCAAAACTCTCGTTCAAAATTGATGGTGAAATTAGGTCATTTCCAGATAAACAGAAATTAAGGGAATATATTAAAGTCAAACCAAACTTACAAGAATTATAAAATGGAGTTCTTCAATCTGAGGACAAACAACATCGGCTCACAGGCAGAATTTAGGAAACAGGATAGTACCAGCAAGATACCAATCTAAGAAATGAACTCTTGAGGACATCCAAAATGAAAAGAAATAGAACAGAGAATCAGAGCAGTTAATTACTAAATGACAACAACATCAAAACAATAAAAGAGGGAATAAACGGCATAGGTATAGAACCTTCTAATGGAGAGGAAAACAAGGCGATACCAAGTAATGGTAGACTGCTTCAAACTTAGAAAGATAAGTGTAAAATTCATGGTAACCACAAAGAAAGTTAACAAACATACTCATAAAAAAGAGGAAAAACATAAAGTCTCAGCAAAAACAAAACCTACAAAAACAAAAGAAATGAAACAAAATGCAGAAACAAAGTAACTCAGCACAAGAGAGTCAAAAGAACAAAGAAAACTTCAGCACCACAAAAAAAGCACTACAAAAGGACAGCAACAAACTCACATCTATCAATAATTACACTGAATATAAATGGACTCAATGCACCCATAAAGAGATGGAGAGTGACAGAATGCATAAGAAAACAGGATCCAACAATATGCTGTCTACAAGAGACACACCTTAGAAACAAAGATGTGAATTTATTAAAGGTCAAAGGTTGGAAAAAAATGTGTCAAGCTAACAACTACCAAAAAGAGCAGGAGTGGCAATTCTAATCTCAGATAAAATAGACTTTAAAGCAAAATCTGCCATAAAAGACAAAGAAGGACACTATATAATGATTAAAGGGATGATCCATCATAAAGACATAACCATAATAAACATCTAGGGACCCAATGACAGGGCTCCAAAATACATAAAACCAACTCTAACAACACTGAAAAGAGAAATTGACAGTTCCACAATAATAGTAGGAGACTTCAACCCACCAATCTCAGTAAAGGACAGAACAACTAAGAAGAAACTCAGCAAAGATACAAAAGCCTAAAGGGCACAATCAGCCAACTCGACCTCATAGAAATATATAGAACACTCCATCCAACTGCTGCAAAGCACACATTCTTTTCCAACGCACATGGAAAGTTCTCCAGAATAGACCACCTCTTAGGACAGAGAGCAATCCTCAAAAAACAAAACAAAAACGTTGAGATAATTCAAAGTATCTTCTCTGACCACAATGCCATCAAGGTAGAAATTAACAACAGAAAGAGCAAGGAAAAAAAACTCAATTGCATGGAAACTGAATAATACCCTGCTTACACATCACTGGGTAATAGAAGAAATCAAGATGCAATTAAAAAAATTGCTAGAATCAAATGAGAATGAACACGCATCATACAAAAACCTTTGGGACCCAGGAAAGGCAGTTCTCAGGGACAATTTATAGCAATAGATGCATGTATCAAAAAAGAAGAAAGGGACAAAATCAAAACATTAACTACAGAACTGAAACAAATAGAAAGAGAACAGCATAAAAAAAAGCCTGCAACCACCGGAAGAAAGGAAATAGTAAAGATCAGAGCAGAAATAAATGAAATAGAAAACAGAAAACAATAGAAAGAATCAACAAAACCAAAAGTTGGTTTTTTGAAGGAATCAACAAAATCGACAAACCACTGGCCAGATTGACAAAAGAAAAATAGGAGAGGACGCAAATAACCCAAATAAGAAATGAAATGGGGGACATTACAACAGACCCAACTGAAATAAAAAGAAATATAATAAAATGTTATGAAAAACTATACTCCAACTAATACGAAAACCTAGAGGAAATGGATAAATTTCTAGAAACACATGGCCTACACAAACTACAACAAAGTGATGTTGAAAATCTGAACAGACCCACAACAAGAGAAGACATTGAAAACGTAATAAAAAATCTCCCAACCAATAAAAGCCCTGGCCCAGATGGCTTCACTGGAGAATTCTACAAAACATTTACAGAAGAGCTTGTACCAGTAGTATTCAAGCTATTTCAGAGCATAGAAGAGAAAGCAACACTTCCAAATTCATTCTATGAAGCCAGCATAACGCTGATACCAAAACCAGGCAAAGACGTCACAAAAAAAGAAAATTACAGACCAATGTCTCTCATGAATATAGATGCAAAAATTCTGAACAAAATTATAGCCAATAGAATTCAGCATCATATCAGAAAAATAATACACCACGACCACGTAGGATTCATACCAGCTATGCAAGGATGTTTCAAAATTAGAAAATGAATCAACGTAATCCACCACATAAATAAAAGGAAAGAAAAGAATCACATGATCATCTCAATTGACACAGAAAAGGCATTTGACAAAGTCCAACACCCATTCCTGATAAAAACTCCCAGTCAAATAGGTATAGAAGGGAAATTTCTCAACATAATAAAGGGCATCTATGAAAAACCAATGGCCAACATCATTCTTAATGGAGAGAGGCTGAAAACACGACCCTCAAAAACAGGAACAAGGAAAGGATGCCCTTTATCACCACTCCTATTCAACATTGTGCTGGAAGTTCTAGCTAGAGCAATAAGGCAAGAAAAAGAAATAAAGGGCATCCAAATTGGTAATGAAGAAGTTAAACTGTCCCTGTTTGCAGACGATATCATTTTATACATAGAAAACCCTAAAAAGTCCGTGAGAAATCTACTGGAACTAATAGAAAGATTCAGCAGAGTAGCAGGATACAAGATAAACATTCAAAAATCAGTTGGATTCCTATACACCAATAAGGGGAACAATGAAAAGGAAATCAGGAAAACAATACCATTTATATTAGCCCCTAAAAAGATAAAATACTTAGGAATAAATCTAACCCGGAATGTAAAAGACCTATACAAAGAAAACTACAAAACACTACTGCATGAAACCCAAAGGGATCTACATAAATGAAAAAACATTCCATGCTCATGGATAGGCAGACTCAACACTGTGAAAATGACAATTCTACCCAAAGCAATTTACAAATACAACGCAATCCCGATCCAAATACCGATAACATTCTTCAAAGAAATGGAAAAACTAATCATTAACTTTATATGGAAAAGGAAGAAGCCCCGAATAAGTAAAGCACCACAGAAGAAGAAGGATAAAGTTGGATGACTCACACTACCTGACTTCAGAACCTACTATACAGCTACTGTAGTCAAAACAGCCTGGTACTGGTACACCGACAGATACATTGACCAATGGCACAGAATTGAGATCCCAGATGTAAACCATTCAACTACTGTCACCTTATCTTCGACAAGGGCCCAAAGTCCATCAAATGGGGAAAAGACAGTGTTTTTTTTTTTTTATTGTGCTTCAGGTGAAGGCTTACAGAATAGTTTCTCATGAAACAGTAGTACACATATTGTTTTATGACAATGGTTAACAACCCCACAACATGTCGACCCTCTAACTTCTCAACCTTTTTATTGGTGAAAATACACATAGCCAAAGATATACCATTTCAAAAATTTCTACGTGCACTGTTCAGTGACATCGACTACACTCTTCCAATTGTTCTGTTATTCCCACTTAAGATGAAGGCTTACAGAACAAAGTAGTTTCTTATTTAACAGTTACTACAAATGTTGCCCTATGACAATCGTTAAGAATCTCACAACACATCAACAATATTCTTACTCAACCTTGGGTTCCCTATCACCAGCTTCCTTGTCCCCTTCTCCCTTCTGGCCCTTGTCACAGGACTCCTGTACCTAGTTAGTCTCATTTGGTTCTACGGGGCTGTCCACTCCCAGGCTGAACGGTGAACCTTGGAGATAACTTCACCACTGAGCTAAAAGGGTGTCTGGGGGCCATACTCTCGGGGTTTCTCCAGTCTCTTTTAGGCCAGTAAATCTGGTCTTTTTTTTTTTTTTTTTTTTTGTGAGCTAGAATTATGTTCTACATACTTCTCCAGCTCTGTCCAGAACTCTCTTTTGTGAAAAGACAGTCTTTTTAACAATTGGTGCTGGCATAACTGGATATCCATCTGAAAAAAAATGAAACAGGACCTATACCTCACGCCGTATAGAAAAACTGCTTCAAAATGGATCAAAGACCTGAATATAAAGCCTAAAACTATAAAGTTCATAGAAGAAAAATAAGACCAACACTACAGGTCTTAATACACGGCATTAACAGGATACAAACCATAACGACCAATGCAGAAACCCCAATAGATAAGTTAGATAACTAGGTTCTTCTGAAAATTAAACCCCTATGGTCTTCAAAAGATTTCACCAAAAGAGTAAAAAGAGAACCTGCAGAGTGGGAAAAAATTTTTGGACAGTACAAGTCAAACAAAGGTCTAATCTCCATAATCTACAAGAAAATCCAACATCTCTACAACAAAAAGACAAATAATCCTATTAAAAAATGGGCAAAGGAAATGAACAGACTCTTCAGCAACGAAGACATTCAAATGGCCAACAGACTCATGAGGAAATGCTCGCGATTACTAGCCTTTAGAGAAATGGAAATTAAAACCACAATGAGATACCATCTCACCTCGGCATTACTGGCACGAATCAAAATATTGGAAATTACAAATGTTGGAGGGGCTGCGGAGAGATGGGAACTCTTATGCACTGCTGGTGGGAATGCAATATGATACAACCATTTTGGAAAATGATACGGCACTTCCTTAGAAAGCTAGAAATAGACATACCATTCGATCTAGCAATCCCACTACTAGGAATATATCCTAGAGAAAGAAGAGTCGTCACTCGAATAGAGATATGCACACCTATGTTCATGGCAGATTGTTCACAATAGCAAAAGGATGGAAACAACCTAGATTCCTATCAACAGATGAATGGATAAACAAACTATGGTACATACACACAATGGAGTACTATGCAGTGAGAAAGAGCAACAATGAATTTGTGAACCCTCTCATAACATGGATGAAACGGGAGGACATTATGTTGAGTGAAATAAGTCAATCACAAAAGGACAAATATTGTATGAGACCTGTATTGTAAAAACCCATGAAAAAGTTCACACACATATTGTAACAATCTTTGTCAGTTACCAGGGATGGGAGGGGTGGCAGGGAAATATTAAATAGGCAATAGATAAGTTGTATGTTGGGTGAAGGGTAAGACAGTACACAATACATGGGAAAGTAGCACAACTTGTACAAGAAAAGGTCATGGAAGCCCCATAGACACATCCAAACTCTCTGAGGGACTGAATTGCTGGGCAGAATGCTCTGGGGACCATGGTCTCGGGGAACATATAGCTCAATTGGCATAACACAGCTTATAAAGACAGTGTTCTGCATTCGACCTTGGTGAGTAGTGTCTGGGGTCTTAAAAGCCTGTGAGCGGCCATCTAAGATACTCCACTGGTCTCATCCCTTCGGGAGCAAGGGAGAATGAAGAGAACAGGATACAAGGAAAAGATTGGTCTGAAGGACTAATGGTCCACAGCTACCAAGACCTCCACCGGACTGATTCCAGTACAGCTAGATGGTGCCCAGCTACCACCACAGACTGCTCTGACCAGGATCACGACAGAGGGTTCTGGACAGAGCTAGAGAAGGATGTAGAACATAATTGTAACACACACACACAAAAAAAGACCAGATTTACTGGTCTAAAGGAGAGTGGATAAACCCCAAGAGTATGGCCCCAGACACCCTTTTAGCTCAGTGGTGAAGTTATCTCCAAGGTTCACTGTTCAGCCTGGGAGTGGACAGCCCCGTAAAACCAAAGGGGACTAACGAGGTACAGGAGTCCAGTGACAAGGGCCAGAAGGCAGAAGGGGACAAAGAAGCTGGTGATAGGGAACCCAAGGTTGAGTAAGGATATTGTTGATGTTTTGTGGGATTGCTAACCATTGTCATAGGGCAACATGTGTAGTAACTGTTAAATTAGAAACTATTTTGTTCTGTAAGCCTTCATCTTAAACGAGAATAACAGCACAATTGGAAGAGCGTAGTCAGTGTCACTAAACTGTGTGTGCAGAAATTTTTGAAATGGTGTATCTTTGGCTATGTGTATCTTCACCAAAAATGAAAAGGTTGAGAAGTTAGAGGGTCGACATGTTGTGGGGTTGTTAACCACTGTCATAAAACAATATGTGTACTACTGTTTCATGAGAAACTATTTGTTCTGTAAACCTTCCTCTGAAGTACAATTTAAAAAAATGAAGAAACCCTAAGAATTATATGAGACTCGATGAAGAAGAATAATCTACAAGTGATTGGAGTACCAGAACAGAGTTGGATAAGAAAAAATACAGGGAGAATTGTTGAAGATTTGTTGGCAGAATACTGTCCTTATATCATGAAAGATTATAAAATATATATCCAAGATGCTTATTGAACCCCACACAAGATAGATCCCAAAAGAGTGTCACCAAGACATATTATAATCAAACTTGCCAAAACCAAAGATATAGAGAATTTTAAGAGCAGCAAGGGATAAATGAAAAATCATCTACAAAGGAGAGTCAATAATACTAAATTTGGACTACTCAGCTGAAACCATGTGGGTAAGAAGGCAATGGGATGACATATATAAAGCCTTGAATGAAAAAATTGCCAGCCAAGAATTATATATCCAGCAAAGCTTTCTCTCGTATATGATGGCAGAATTAGGGCATTTCCAGATAGACAGAAGTTCAGGGAATTTGAAAAAACCAAACCAAAATTACAAGAAATACTAAAGGGAGTCCTCCAGTTAGAAAATCAGCAACATCAGATAACTATCCAGAAGAGAACACAGGGTAGAGTAACCAGATATCAACCCAGATAAGGAAGTGACAAAAATAAATCAAAGCTAAAACACTGAAAACAGGGAAACAGAGATGTTGATGTATAAAAGATGACAACATTGAAAGAAAAAAGAGGGACTAAAAAATGTAGACAGAGATTTTTCATATAGAGAGGAAGTCAAGGCAATATAAAGAAATAAAAGATTGGTATAAACTTAGAAAAATAGGGGTAAATATTAAGGTAACCACAAAGGAAATTAACAATCCTACACATCAAAATAAAAAAGAAGAAAAATATAAAGACTCAGCAAATAAAAAATCAACAACAATGAAAAACTTGAAAAGAAAATGCATAAAGAAAAATGACTCGGCACAGGAAATTAAGCAGAACAAAGAAAGTGCCAACAACACACACACAAAAAAGACATCAAAATTACAGCACTAAACTCATACCTTACAATAATTACACTCAATGTAAATGGACTAAGTGCACCAATAAATACTGACAGAATAGATTAAAAAAAAACATGATCCATCTATATACTGCCTACAAGAGACACACCTTAGACTTAAAGATACAAAGAAACTAAAACTCAAAACATGGAAAAAAATATATCAAGCAAACAACACAAAAAAGAGGACAAGTGGCAATATTAATCTCTGATAAAATAGACTTTAAAGTAAAATCCACTGAAAAGAATAATGAAGGACACTATATAAAGATTAAAGGGTCAATATACCAGGGGAATATAACCATAAAAATATTTCTACATCCAACGACAAGGCTCCAAAATACATAAAACAAACTCTAAGAGCATTGAAAAGAGAGACAGCTCCACAATAAAAGTAGGAGTATTCAACACACCACTTTCAGTGAAAGACAGAATATCCAGAAAGACAATAAAGACATGGAAGATCTAAATGCCACAATCCACCAACTTGATCTCATAGACATATACAGAACACTCCACCCAATAGCAGCCAAATATACTTTCTTTTCCAATGCACATGGAACATTCTCCAGAATAGACCACATATTATGCCATAAAGCAAGTCTTAACAGAATCCAAAGCATCGAAACATTACAGAGCATCTTTTCTGACCATAAAGACATAAAAGTAGAAATCAATAACAGAAAAAGCAAGGAAAAAAAAATCAAACATATGAAAAGTGAACAACACCTTGCCCAAAAACTACAAAGTTCTAGAAGGAATTAAGGATGGAATAAAGACATTCACAGAATCAAATAAGAATGAAAACACATCCTACCAGAACCTTTGTGACACAGCGGAAGCAGTGCTCAGGGGTGAATTTATAGCCATAAATGAACACATTCAAAAAGAAGAAAAGGCCAAAATAAAAACATTAACTCTACAGCTCAAATAAATAGAAAGAGAGCAACAAACGAAGCCCTTAGACACCAGAAGAAAGCAAATAATAAAAATTAGAGAAGAATTGAATGAAAATATAAAATAATTTTAGAGTTAGCAAGACCGAAAGCTGCTTCTTTGACAGATCAACAAAATCGATAAATCATTGGCCAAACTGACAAAAGAAAAACAGAAGAGAAAGCAAATCACCTGAATAAGAGATGAGATGGACGATATCACAAGAGACCCAACAGAAATTAAAAGGATCATAACAGAATACTATGAAAAATTGTACTCTAACAAATTTGAAAACCTGGAGGAAATGGACAAATTTCTAGAAACAAACTACCTACATAAACTAACACAAACAGAGGTAGAACGACTAAATTAACGTATAAGAAAAGAAGAGATTGAAAGGGTGATTAAGAAACTCTTAACAAAAAAAATCCCTGGCCCTGACAGTTTCACTGGAGACTTCTATCAAACATTCAGAGAAGAGTTAACACCACTATTATTAAAGGTATTTCAGAGTATAGAAAAGGATGGAATACTCCCAAACTCATTTCATGAAGCTAGCATAACCCTGATAACAAAACCAGATAAAGATACTATAAAAGAGAAAATTACAGACCAATATTCCTCATGAACACTGATGCAAAAATCCTCAACAAAATTCTAGCCAATAGAATTCAACAACGTATCAAAAAAAAAAAAAAAATTCACCATGTTCAAGTGGGATTCATACCAGGTATGCAAGGATGGTTCAACATTAGAAAAGCAATCAATGTAATCCATCATATAAAACAAAAGACAAGAACCACATGATCTTATCAATCAATGCAGAAAAGGCATTTGACAAAGTCCAACACCCATTCCTGTTAAAAATTCTCAACAAAATAAGAATAGAAGGGAAATTCCTTAACACGATTAAGAGCATTTATACAAAGCCAACAGCCAACATCATCCTAAATGGAGAGAGTTTGAAAGCATTCCCCTTGAGAACTAGAACCAGACAAGGATGCTGTTTATTACCACTCTTATTCAACATTGTGCTGGAGGTCCTAGCCAGAGCAATCAGGTTAGAAAAAGAAATAAAGGGCATCCAAATTGGTAGAGAAGAAGTAAAAGTATCTCTATTTGCAGATAATATGATCTTATACACAGAAAACCCCAAGAATCCACACGAAAACTACTGGAACTAACAGAAGATTTCAGCAAAGTTTTAGGATACAAGATAAACATACAAAAATCGTTGGATTCCTTTACACCAACAGAGAGAACCTCAAGGAGAAAATCACCAAATCAATACCATTTACAATAGCCCCCAAGAAGATAACATCTTTAGGAATAAATCTAACCAGAGACATAAAAGACTTATACAATGAAAACTACAAGACACTACTGCAAGAAACCAAAAGAGACCTCCATAAGTGGAAAAACATACCTTGCTCATGGATAGGAAAACCCAACATTGTGAAAATGTCAATTCTACCCAAAGAGATCTACAGGTACATTGCAATCCAGATCCAAATTCCAACAGCATTTTTTAATGAGATGGAGAAACAAATCACCAACTTCATGTGGAAAGGGAAGAGGCCTCGGATAAGTAGAGCATCACCGAAAAAGAAGAAGAACGAAGTGGGAGGCCTCACACTACCTGATTTCAGAACCTATTATAGACCACGGTAGTCAAAACAGCCTGGTACTTGTACAACAGACACATTGACCAATGGAACAGAATTGAGAATCCAGACATAAATTCGTCCACCTATGAGCAGCTGATATTTGACAAAAGCCCAAAGTCCACTAATTGGGGAAAAGACAGTCTCTTTAACAAATGAAGCTGGCAGAACTGGATATCCATCTGCAAAAAACTGAAACAAGACCCATACCTCACACCATGTACAAAAACTAACTCAAAATGGATCAAAGACCTAAATATAATATTGAAAATGATAAAGATTATGGAAGAAAAAATAGGGACATTTCTAGGAGCCCTAATACATAGCATAAACAGAATACAAAACATTACTAACAATACACAAGCACCAGAAAAGAAACTAGATAACTGGGAGCTCCTAAAAATCAAACACTTATGCTCATCAAAAGACTTCATCAAAAGAGTAAAAAGACAACCTACAGACTGGGAAAAATTTTTGGCTACGGCCATCCGATCAATAGTCTAATGGCTAAAATCTACATGATACTGCAAAACCTCAACAACATAAAGACAAATAAGCCAATTAAAAAATAGGCAAAGACTATGAACAGCCACTTGGCAGAAAAAGTCATTCAGAAGGCTAACAGACACATGAGGAAACGCTCATGATCATTAGCCATTAGAGAAATGCAGATCAAAACTACAATGAGATATCATCTCACCCCAACAAGGCTAGCCTTAATCCAAAAAAACACAAAATAATAAACGCTGGACTGGAACACTTATACACTGTTGGTGGTAAAGTAAAATGGTAGAACCACTTTGGAAATCGATTTGGCACTTTCTTAAAAAGCTAGAAATAGAAGTGTCATGCTATCCAGCAATCCCACTCCTTGGAATATATGCTAGAGAAATAAGAGCCTCACATGAATAGATATATGCACATCAGTGTTCATTGCAGCACTGTTCACAATAGCAAAAAGATGGAAACAGCCTAGGTTCCCATCAACGGACCAATGGATAAACAAATTATGGTATATTCACACCATGGACTACTATACGATGATAAAGAACAACAGTGAATCCGCAAAACATCTCATAACATGGATGAATCTGCAAGGCATTACATTGATTAAAATTAATCAGTGTCAAAAGGAGAAATATTGTATGAGACCACTGTTATTAGAACTCAAGAAAACATTTAAACACAGCAGAAAACATTCTTTGATGGTTACAAGGGTGGGGGGGAAGGTAGAGAGTATTCACTAACTAGATAGCAGATAAGAATTATCTTACGTGCAAAGAAGGACAGCAGGCAATACAGGGAAAGTCTGCATAACTGGACTAAAGCAAAAACTAAGAAGTTTCCCGAATGCAACCAAACACTTCGAGGGACAAAGTAACAGGGGTGGGGGTCTGGGAACTATGGTTTCAGGGGACATATAGGTCAATTGGCATAACAAAGTTTATTAAGAAAATGTTCTGCTTCCCATTTTGGTGAGTGGCATCTGTGGTCTTAAAAGCTAGTGAGCGGCCATCTAACGTGCATCAATTTGTCCCAACCCACCTGGAGCAAAAGAGAATGAAAGATGCTAAAGACACAAGGAAAACATTAGCCCAAGAGACAAAAATGGCCACCAGAGACTCCATCAGCCTCAGACTAGAATAACTAGATGGTGCCCCGCTACAACTAATGGCCGCTCTGGCAGAGAAAAAAAACAGAGAGTCCCTGATAGAGCAGGAGAAAAGTGGGATGCAGAACTCAAATTCTAGTAAAAAGACCAGACTTAATGATCTCACTGAGACTGAAGGGACCCCGCAGACATGGCCCCATACTGTCTGTTAGCCCAGAACTGAAACCATTCCCGAAGCCAACTCTTCAGACAAAGAATAGACTGACTACTATAAGACATAAAATGATACTTGTGAAAAATGTGCTTTTTAGCTTAGGTAGATACATGAGACTAAATGGGCAGCTCGTATCCGGAGGCAAGATGAGAAGGCAGAAAGGGACAGAAGCTGGTTGAATGGACATGGGAAATCTGGGGTGGAAAGGTGGAGTGTGCTGTCATAGTATAGGGAGAGCAACTAGGGCCATAACAATGTATGTATAAATTTTTGTAAGGGAAACTAACTTGAACTATAAACGTTCACTTAATGCATAATAAAAAACAGAGAAAAAATAATGACAAGAACAAACATATGCACACCTATGCATTGTTACGTTCGTTCTTTGCTGCTTTAGTCACAATAGGAAATAAATAGAAACAATCGTGTACATCAACCGTGGCCATCAATGGATGAATGGATTAGCAAGTTGTTGTAAGTACATATAATGGAATACTAGTCAACCATAAAGAACAATGATGAGTCCTCGAAACATATTACAACATGGATGGACCTGGAGGGCATAATGCTAAGAGAAATAAGTCAAGCATATAAGAACAGATATTGTATGATCTCTCTTTTATAAGAAGACAAGAATAGATACAGATAGAGAGATCAATGTTCATCAGTGGTAACCAGGAAGAAAAGGGGGGAAGACAAAGTACGCTTTGTTAGAGACTTGTTATTTATTTAATTTTTTTTTCTTTTGTGATGGGAAAAGTGGCACCGAATGTGGATGTAGTGAGCAAAACACAACCAAAGTAAAAACAAGTGTTTGAACATATATGGAGAGGTATAGGCATATTGGCATATGGGTAGGTACAGGTATGCAGATAGGTGAGAACAGATAGAAGTATCTATAAACCAAATACCAAACCCATTGCCATCGAGTAGGTTCCCACTCATAGAGACCCTGTAAGACAGAGTACAACTGGTCCATAGGGTTTCCAGAGCTGTGGATCTTTGCGGAAGTAGACTGCTACATGTTTCTCCCACTAAGCTGCTGCTGGGCTCTCACTGCTGATTTTTCCATTGGCAGCAGCTTGCTTAACCACTGCACTACCAGGGCTCCAGAAGTATCTGTAGGTATGTGTAAATACAGATATATGGGTAAAGGCATATATATTCATTGAAGACACAAATACAAACACTTTCTGAGATTGGTTTTCTGCGTTTAAAAGCTTAGAACCACAGACTCATGGGAAAATGCAGTCAACTGATATAAAATAGTTCACAAAAATTAAGATCTGCATCCTAGTGATGTGACTAGCATCTGGGGTTTTAAAAGCTTGCAATCGGCCATCTAAGACACAAACTATAGGTCTCTGCTCACCAGGAGAAAAACAGCAAGAAGGTAACCAAAAGCTCAGAGAAAAACCAAGTCTACATGAGCCACAATCTCATCTAATCTGAGACCAGAAGAACTAAATGATGCCCGGCTACCATCACAGACCATTCTGACCACAGTCACAATAGATGGTCCTAGATAGAATGGGAAAAAAATGTGGAGCAGAACTCAAATTCTTATTTAAAAAATTAAAAATCCAGACAAACTGGAACAGTAGAGAACAGAGGACCCCGAGACTATCGCCCTGAGACACTATTTAAACCTAGAACTGAGCCTATCCCTTGAGATCACCTTTTAGTGAAATAGCAGTGTGTCACAAGGAATAAAGGATATTACCCATAAGATTGGTGCTATACTTAAAAATCATCAGTATGAGACCAAAGGTAAACAATACTCAAAAGCAAAGATGAGAAGATAAGTGGACAGGAAACTATAGTACTGGAAATGGAATAAACAGAACACAATTAAAGAGAATGTTGACACATTGTGATAAATGTAACTAATGCCACTGAACACTTTGCATGGAAATTGTCAAATGGGAACATAACTTGCTGTGTAAACTTTCACCAAAATCTCAATATTATTTTTTTTAAAAAAGAATATATATATGGGTTAAAAAATATTGAACAATATCTGAAAGTTACAATGTCTGGAATAGAAATAATTATTTTAAAATTACCAGGCATACTGCATTGCAGGAAAACACAGCCCATAATGAGATGAACAGTTGATCAATCAAAATCAAACCAGAAGTGACACATGTTAGAATTAACACATAAGGACATTCAAGAAAGTATTATAACTATATAATATATTTTCAGAAAGTTAAGGAGTGTCTTAGTCATCTAGTGCTGCTATAACAAATGGGTGGCTTCAACAAAGAAAAGTTTATTCTCTCACAGTTCTGTAGGCTACAAGTCCAAATTCAGGGCATCAGCTCAAGGATAAGCACCTCTCTCTGTCAGCTGTGGAGGAAGGTCCATCTCATCAATCTTCCCTTGGTCTGAGACGTGCTCTGCTCTGCTCCCCGCACGCTTTCTTGGTGGTATGAAGTTCCCATGTGTCTCTGCTCGCTTCTCTCTTTTATATCTCAAAAGAGATTGGCTTAAGACACTATCCAATGTTGTAGACCTCATCAGTATAACCTCATCATAGTGATAGAGTTTACAACACATAAAGAAATCACATATAACCTCGTCATAGTGACAGTTTACAACACATAAGGAAATCACATCAGATTTACAAAATGGTACACAATCATACAATATTGGCAACCATGACCCAGCCAAGTTGACAGATATTTTTGGGGGACCCAATTCAATTCATGACAAGGAGGATATGAAAGATATAAAAATATCCATATCAAAGCTTGAGATATGAAAACTAAAAGTTTTGAGTATGGATTAAATCAATAGAAAATAGACACTGTATGAACAAAAAAAAAAAGTGAACTTGACTATATAGCAATCCAAAATAAAGCACAGAGAAAAAATTTTAAAATAGAGAATCAATCAGCTATGTGCCAACTTTGACCAACCTAATATATATACATAGATGGAATTCCTGAAGGAAATATATTTGAAGAAATAATGGCTTCTTTGCCCCCCAAAATTTGATAAAAACTTTAAACACATACTTCTAAAAAGCTCAATGAAATGCAAGAACAAAAACATGAACACTATACCAAGACACATAATAATTGCTCAAAACCAGTATTAAAGAGAAAATCTTTAAAGTGGCATGAGTAAAAAAAATATATATTTTATTGGAAATGATGCAAGAATATAGTAAAGGTACATTTTTAAAGCACTTCATAAAAACTGTTTTCCTAGTGTTCTGTACTCACTGAAAATATCCATGGAAAATGAAGGTGATACAGAGATGTTTACAGACCTATGAAAGCTGAAAGAATTCTTCACTATCAAATTGCAGTACAATAATGTAAAGGAATTCCTTCAAACAGAAAAAAAAAAAAATAGATACTTCATGGCCATAGTAACTACGTGAGTATATTTTCTGTTTCTTTTTAATTATTATTTAATTATTATTGTTATATAAAAATCCTGAAGGGACTAATTACCAAAATAGCAATGCATTCTAGGATTTTTAACATCTGAGTAGGTAAATGTATGAGAAAAACAGCCTAAATGGTGGGATGAGAAAAATGCAAGAATACAATAGTTAGGAAGAATACCTGAAGTGATACTATATTGCATGGAGTTAGACTATAATAAGTTAAAAAGGTATACTGTGAATATAAACCCTTTGCCATCGAATCAATTATGACTAAAATAACAGAATAAAGAGGGCTAGTAATTCAAGAAAGGAGATGTAAAATACTATAAAAATAATCCAAAAGAAATTAGAAGTGAGGAAAGGGGAAAATATGGCAAATAGAAACAAATAACAACTGAATAGACTTAAATCTAAATATATAAATAATAATAAAATTGTAAATAGTCAAAACACCTCAATTAAAAGGCAAATATTGTCATATTGAACACACACGCACACAAAACAAGACCTAACTATACGCTGCCTACAATAAATTCACTTTAAATACAAAGAGCCAAGCAAAGATGGAAAAATATATACTAACACTAGCCAAAAGAAAAAAAGCCCTGGTGGCACAGTGGTTAAGTGCTTGGCTGACAGACAAAAGGTTGGCTGTTCAAACTCACCTAGTGTCTCTGAGGGAGGAAGGGCCTGGTAATCTGCTTCCATAAAAATTACAGCTTGGAAAACCTTATGTGGCAGTTCTACTCTTTCACAGGAGGTTGCTATGAGTTGGAATCGACCCGATGGCACCTAACAACAACAGTTAAAAGACAATGTAGTGTTAGTATTAATCTAAAATAAAATAGATTTCAGACAAAATAATATTGTCAGAAATAAAGAAGAGCATTTCACAATGATAACTCAATGATTCAAAATGATATTATAATTCTAAATGCAAATGCATCTAATAATAAAATCTTAATATACATGAATTTTAAAAAAGGTTGATTCAACTGCAATTATAGACAAATTCACGAATAAAGTAGTCTTAGTTACTTAGTGCTGCTGTAACAGAAATACCACAAGTGGGTGGCTTTAACAAACATAAATTTATTATCTCACAGTTAAAAAAAATATTTCCATGGAGTCGATTCTGACTCAGGAGTCTGAATTCTGGGCCCTGGCTCTAGGGGAAGGCTTTTTCTCTGTGTCAGCTCTTGGGGAAAGTCTTTGTTCCTTGTTTCCTGGGTAATCTTCAGGTGATGTGACATCTATCTTATCCCATCTCTGCTTGCTTCTTTCTACCTAATTTGCTTGGTTTATATCTCTAAGAGTGATTGACTTAAAACATACCCAACACTAATACTATCTCATTAATATAACAAGGAAAACCCATTCCCAAATCACCATAGGTATAAGGGTTAGGATTAAAAAAAAAACTAACACATTTTGGGGGACATAATTCAATCCATAACATTCCAGATTTTGACCTCTGAAAATTCATATCCTTCCCACATACAAAACACATTCACCCGATCACACCATCCCAAGAGTCTTAAATCAACTCCATGTCCAAGTCCTCATTAACATAACAAAGAAAACCCATTCCTAAATGGGATTATGAGCACAGGTATATGGGTTTGAATTTACAATACATTTTTGGGGAACATAATTCTATCCATAAAAATAGTCAAAAACTTCAGTACAACTTTCTCAATATTTGATAACAACAAATAAAGAGAAAATCATTAAGGATATAGAAGACTTGAACAACATTATCAACCATGTTGACCTTACTGACATTTATAGAACATTAAGCTCCACAAACAGCAGAATGCATATTGTTTTATAATTTATGTGGAACATTGACCAAAATAGATCATATTCTGGGGTATAAAATTGTTCTCAATAAATTGAAAAGTATCCAGTATATACAATCAATTTTATCTTTCCATGTAATTAATAATATAAACAACTTTATGGATGTAAATTCAAAAACCAACAACTTAGATGAAGTGGATACATTTCTTAAAAGACACAAATGAACAATTCTTACTCAAGAAGAAATAGATAACCTAAATAATCCTAATTCTAACAATGAGATTGAACTCATAGTTAGGAATCTTTACCCAAAGAAACCTTGGTGTCTGGATCACTTCAGTGGTGTATTCTATCAAGCAATTAAAGCAGAAATAGTATCAATTCTATACAGACTCTTCCAGAAAATTGAAGAAGAGGACATACTTCCAATCTAATTCTATAAGGCTACCATTTTCCTGATTTTAAAACCAAAGATATAATGAAAAAAGAAATCTACAGATCTATGAACATAGATGCAAAAATCCTGAAACAATAAAACAAAATAAAAAATAGAATCCAATAGTGTATAAAAAGGATAATATATTAAGATGAAGCAGGTTTTAAGTAAGGAGTACATAGTTGGGTTAACATTAGTAAATCAATGTAATCTACCATGTTAAGAAAGTAAAAAATAAAAACAATATGATCACCTTGATAGATGCAGAAAACACATTAGAAAAATTCCAGTATCCACCTCTGATATAAAGTTTCAACATTCTAGGAATATAATTCTCATTATGACAAAATTGTAGAAAAGTATCAAGCATGCGATCAACCAGAAACTCGCCTCTCACCAATACCTGACCTATTGGTGGTGACATTTTGCATGTTTCTATTGTGACCTCATGTCTTGAATTACCAATGTCCTCTTTACTACCGGAGTCCTGGTGGTGCAGTAGTTAAGAGCAGGCTGCCAAGCAAAAGTCGGCCATTCACATCCACCAGGCACTCCTTGGAAACCCTATGGGGTCAGTTCTACTCTATTCTATAGGGTCACTATGAGTCAGAATCGGCTCAATGGCAACGGGTTTGGTTTTTTGGTTTTTCTTTACTACTGGAAGTAGTCTTCAACATCTTTAAGACTAATCAAACTTGAGAACTAATTTAGAAAACTCATCCTCACAATTTCGTTTCTCTAGAACCACTCTCAGTACCAGATGTCTTAGGCTGCTTCTCTAGAAAAGCAAAACCAGTGAAATGTATATGTATATCTCTCCCACGCGTCTGTCACTTTGTTGTACTGGGGGGGCTTGTGTGTTGATGTGATTCTGGAAGCTATGTCACTGGTATTTAAATACCAGTGAGGTCATCCATAGTGGATGGGTTTCACCTGAGCGTCCAGAATAAGACAGACTAGGAAGAAGGACCCAGAAGTCTACTGCTGAAAAGAGTTAGCCAGTGAAAACCTTATGAATAGCAGTGGAACATTGTCTGACATAGTGCCGGAAGATGAGCCCCTCAGGTTGGGAAGTACTCAAAATACGACTAGGGAAGAGTTGCCTCCTCGAAGTAGAGTTGATTTTAATGACATGGATGGAGTTAAGCTTTGGGACCTTCATTTGCTGATGTGGCACGACTCAAAATGAGAAGAAACAGCTGCAAACATCCATTACTAATTGGAACCCGGAATGTACGCTGCAAGTATGAACTCAAGCATAGCAACAATTGTGAGAATGGTGCAGGAACCTGCAGTGTTCCATTCTGTTGTGCATAAAGTTGCTATGAATTGGAACTGACTCAATAGCACCTAACAACAACAACAAATATATATATATATAGCGAGAGAGAGAGAGAGAGATTTATAACAAGGCAATGGCTCACAAGGTTGTAGAGGCTGGAAAGTTCCAAGTCTGTGGGTCAGGCTGGCGGCATCTCCTGACTCATGTAGCTGCAGCTGCCCGTGAACCCAAGATCCAGACCTCAGAGGCTGTTGAATCCCAAGATCCACAGGCAAGCTGCTAGCTCAAGTCCCAAGAACATAAAGTCAGATGAACAGGAGCCAGCTGCCGGATCCAGAGCAAGCAAAAGCCCATGAGCTTTGCCAGCAAGTCCACCTGTATTGGATGCAGGCCACACCCCCAAGGAAAATCCCTTTCAGCTGTTTGGCTGCTTGCAACAGATTACATCATGGAGGAGATCACATTATATCAGATCTTATCATGGAGATGATTATAGCATTATATGACTGCCAAATCACATCATAACTGCCAAACCACTGGGAATCATGACCTAGCCAAGTTGACACACAAACTTAATGATAACAAACTTAATGATCACTGCTTTAGATTAGGAGTCTAATGCAAAATTTTACCACCTAGTATATACACGGGGCCCTGGTGGTGGAGTGGTTAAGAGCTCAGCTGCTAACCAAAAGGTCAGTAGTTCAAATCTGCCAGCCACTCGTTGGAAACCCTATGGGGCAGTTCTACTCTATACTATAGGGTCGCTATCAGTCAGAATCGACTCAACAGCAACAGGTTTGGGTTTTTGTTGAGTTAGTATATACATTATGTATCTATGCTATGGATTGAATTGTGTCCCCCCAAAAATATGTGTTGGCATACTTGAGAATGCCATATATATACTTGAGGATACAATCTCATTTAGGAAGAGACAAGGATCTTCCCCCCAGAGCTGACAGAGAGAGAAAGCCTTCCCCTAGAACTGGTACCCTGAATTCAGACTTTTAGCCTTCCAAACTGTGAGAAAATAAATTATTGTTTGTTAAAGCTGCCTTCTTGTGGTATTTCTGTTATAGCAGTACTAAGAAACTAAGACAATATACATGCATGCATATATATAAGATAATAAAAGACAGAGAGAGAGAGAAAAAAAATGCCAAAGGAAAAAGTAAAGTTTAACATCTAAGGAACAATTATAAGTTTATATCTCCATAGAAACAATGGAATCCAGAAAACAATGGGATAATATATTCAAAATGGTGAAAGAAAATAATAGACAACCTAGAATTGTTGATCCAAGAATATATAATTCCAAAAATATAAAGATGATTCAAGAAACACGATTTAAACAGTTTATTCTATTATATATATTACTTAAAACAGCTGAAAAATAAAAGTTTATTTCACATGCACATAATTACAGAATTCAATTAAAACAACTGGAATATCCCTATGTGCTACTAAATTAAGAAATGATTTCTTAATAATGTATGGATCAAATAAATTTACTAATATGGAACTTTGAAATATTTTTAACTGAATGACAATGAAGACACATTAAATTAAAGCTTGGATGTAGAAAATCTATGGTTGAGGCTATTTGTAGCTGTAAGTCTATATATTAGAAAGGAAGATAACTGGGAATAAACTATTTATCACCAGAAATTTACAAATAGTAAAATAACTCAATCAAAGAAACTGGAAGGAAGGAAATCATGAAGATGATATTAGAATTATAATTTAAAAAAAAAACTATGAAGGTACAGTAATCAAAGTCACAAATTGGTCCTTTGGAATGGCATACAACTGACAAAGCACCGGCAAGACTAATCAAGAAAAAAGAAAGAATTCACAGTTAATTAATATCAGCAGTGAGAAAGGAAAGGCTACTGCAGATGCTACAGGAGTTAAAATGATTTGTAAAAGTATATTTCAACAATTTCATTTCAGTAAATTTGGAAATTTAGATGGAATAAACAAATACCTAGAGAAACAAGACTAGCAGAAGAAATAGAAAAGGTGAAAAATGTACAACTTTAAAAATAATTGAATTTGTATCTACTAATTAAACAAAGTCATGAACATAGCCCCAATAATGATTTATGACTACGAATACAGTATGGACTTGTTTGTCCAGGAGACCCTCATGTTATCCTTTTGTCCAAGTGATCCCTCTGGTAGCATATTTTTCCTACATTTTTTCACTTACAATGAAGTAGTATTATTAACAGTTGAATTAAAATAAGCAAGGATAGGTTTGGTAGACCTTCACTTAATACTTCCAGGTTCTGTCATGGATTAATATAGTAGCATCTTGGATGCATGTGAAGGAGGAATTTTCACACATTTAAATCATATTTTAAAAAGCAATGCATACTTTTTCCTGTTATCTTGAGCCTTTCTTGATGTACCATAATTAAAAGTCCAGTTTGATAATAGCTTGCAGTTGTCTTTATCAATGTATTCTAACACAAACATCTAGAATCATCTAATCCTTTCCCAATGCTGGTGATAGTACATGAGGTACTCAACATGGTGGTCCCAAATACATGAAATTCTAACCACTAATGTCGTGTCTTGGGGCTACATTTAAAGGTGTTAGAAGATACTCAGCTGATAGTTGGTGCACTCGGTAGGAAGTACAGGGAAATGTAAGTATGAAGTTTCAGAAATTGGGGCAAGTATACAAAAGATAAGCAGTCCTGTCTGCCTTGGTCCATATAACATCGACTAATATGTATGATTCTCCTAAGCTGGCTTTGACATTAATTTTATCCTGAAAAAAATCTACAATTAATTTTGTATTTTATTATTCATAATGTGTGTTTTTTCCAAAATTCTTTCATTAACTGTAAGATCATAACAAACATGTTTAATAAATATGTAATTAATTTTCTCATTTTCAAGACTTATGATGAAAACTTGAAACAATTTTTATCAATATTTATCAATCACCAAGTTGTCCATAATTATATCATTTACTGTATGAAAACCAAAAGATACAAATTTGCCTAAGAAGCCATTGTTCTAATTCTAAATGTTAGGAGGTATTTTTTTAAAATGACTGTGCCCAAATATAACAATTTACCAAGGAGTTGTAAATGCTGTGCTTGCATGTCACTCTGCAAAGCATGACTATTCATTTTGATCCAATTACACTTTTCTTAATTAATTTAACTTTCTTAAATTAACTTCTTCAATTCACTTTCTTAGATTAACTTCCCTCATTTTTTCAATTGATGTCCCTCATTTTGATTCCATGTTCTCTTAAGCATGCATAGCAAGTTAAGCCACAACTATTAATAAAACAGCGTAAGTTTCTGAAACAGAATTTTGCAAGCAGTTAAATGGTATATTGACATCATTTACTAAGAAATCAGTACTAATTACTATAACATTCCATTATTTTTCATCTATTGAGAAATATGTATATATATTCTCAACCAAAAATATGTGCACAATTATATCTCTTTACTAAATATTATACTATTAATTCTATTACTCCTACTCACACCACATTCTAGTACCTCCAAATGACATTTTTAATTAATGTAGCAGAATCTTCAATAACTACGTTGCACATGAACCCACTATATTATGTTATCACAGTTGGAGACACTATCACAAATTAGACCATGTACCCATGTACATATTATGGGTCTTTCCTGGAATCAATTTTGATAAAGCCGAGGATTGCTAAGGTTGGGATGATTTTCAAAAATCCTTTCATTTGGACCTCAGCCGCTTGAGGAAGTTCTGACCCTTGGTCAAGATGTCTTTCAGTGCATTTTCCACAGTTTCATTCCATAGACTTAAGATGAAGGATTCATGAGAGGTGTGATGACAGTGGAGAGGATAAAGAGAATCTTTTTTCAGGTGCAGGCTGCTCTTTTGTGAGGGGCGGACATAGACAAAGATGGAGCTCCTATAGACCAAGGAGACCACAGTGAAGTGAGAGGCACAAGTGGCAAAGGCTTTGCATTTACCTTGGCCTGAGGGTATCTTCAGAATGGTGAAGATGGTGCAAGCGTAGAAGACCACTGTGAGGGAAAGGGAGCTGATAAGTACGACAAGGGAGCTGAGGAAGACCAATAGCTCAATGACATGTATGTCAGCGCAGGCCAAGTGGAGGAGAGGAGCACTGTCACAGAAAATGTGATCAATCACATTGGGGCCACAGTATGGTGGATGGCAGGATAAGGGGAAAGCCACCTACCCAGGAAAGAATGACAAGATGGACACAGAGTGAGCTTGTCATAATCACCAGATACTGAAGGGGGCTGCAAATGGCCACATGGCAGTCATAGGACACGACAGCAAAAAGGATAAACTCAGTGCATCCAGAAAGGAAATAGAAATAGGACTGTGCAGAGTATCCACCAAATGAGATGCTCTTCTTCTCTGACAGGAAGCCTGACAGCATCTTGGGAACAACAAGGGTTGTGGTTAATATTTCATTGAAAGAGAGATTACTGAGGAAGAAATACATGGGCGATTGGAGCCTGTAGTCCACAAGGATCAGGGTAATGATGAGGGTATTTCCAAGGACAGTCACCAAATAGGCCAATAAAAAAATCAAGAACAGGAGCCTCCCTAGCACTCTGGTAGTTGGTATCCCCACTAGAATAAGCTCGGTCATCAAAGTCCAATTCTCCACTTCTGTTTTGTCTCCTTTACTGTAAAGAGAGTTACGGAAGAGCTATAACTAAATCACTCATTAAAACATAAAAATTATTAAAAATTGAGAAGAGATGATTTTATTCATTCTTGTACTTCTAGCAAAATCGAACTACATGATAGTTGGGTGCAAGTTTTTCCTACAAAAATCCAGATAAGTGTATATGACAATAAACTTCCCTAATACCACCATTCTCTAATTCTTGGAGGGAACTAGGATTGTTTCATCAATAAAATATTTGTCAAGTAAATGGTTTGATAAATGTACCAGAGAAGATTCGGTTGATACTTCAAATATAACAGAAATTTATTACCATCATTTACCTTGTAGGTACTGGCAAGCCTGAGATATTGAGGGGACACATAGATTGTGCGATTTTAGCAGAAAAGAGATATCAAATGTGATTTTCTAAACCAAGGAAAAATGGGTATACTGAAAGATACAATCTATATATGTCATAATAAATAAAACTCAGAACAAATAAGCATATTGAAAATAGTAATAATTTTACATCAATAATAATTATATCAATAAACATTGATAGATTAGTCCATGTTTATTGTTAAAAAATAACCTATATGAATACAAAAAAAAACTATATGAATATATGCAGTTTTCCAGAAAGACACACAAAAAATATAATGACCCAAAATGTGAAAATGTAAGCATTGGTATCAATAGATTAGGAAATATAGAAATTAAAGAAAGTAGAATTTAGTATAGGACTATTGTGGTTGCTCTTAAGTGCCATCAAGTACAGTTCCAACACATAGCAAACCTATGCACAACAGAACAACCCTCTGCCCAGTTTTGTGCCATCCTCACAATCATTCCTATGCTTGAGCCCATCTTTGTAGCCACTGTGTCAATCCATCTCATTAAGGGTCTTCCTCTCTTTCACTGACTCTCAACTTTAACAAGCATGATATCCTTCTCTAGGGACGGGTCCCTCCTGATAACACGTCCATATTACATGAAATGAAGTCTCACCATCCTCTCTTCTAAGAGACATTCTGGCTCTACTTCTTCCAAGACAGATTTGTTCATTCTTCTGGCAGTCAATGGTATATTCAATATTCTTCACCAACATCATAATTCAAAGGGATCAATTCTTCTTCAGCATACTTTATTCATTGTCCATCTTATACATGCATATAAGGAGATTGAAAATACCATGGTTTGGGTCAGGTGCACCTTAGTCCTCAAGGTAATATCTTGCTTTTTAACACTTGAAAGAGGTCTTTTGCAGCAGAGTTGCCCATTGCAATATGTCGTTTGATTTCTTGACTGCTGTTTCAATGGGTGTTGTGTGAATGCAAGCAAAATGAAATGCTTGGCAACTTCCATATTTTCTCCATTTATGGTGATGTTGCTTATTGGACCAGTTGTGAGGTTTTTTGTTTTATTTATGTTGAGGTGCAATTCATACTGAAGGCAGTAGTTTTTGATCTTCGTCAGTAAGTACTTCAAGTCCTCTGCTTTCTGCAAGCAAGGTTGTGTCATCTACATATTACACGTTGTTAATGAGTCATCCTATTCCTATGCCACGTTCTTCTTCACATAGACAAGTTTCTCGGATTATCTGCTCAGCATACAGAATAAGTATGATGAAAGGATACAATCCTGATGCACACTTTTCCTGATTTTAAACCACAAAGTATCCCCTTGTTTTGTTCCAAAGACTGCCTCTTACTCTGTGTACAGTTTTCTCGTGAGTACAATGAAATGTTCTGGAATTCCCATTCTTTTCAATGTTATCCATAATTTGTTATGATCCACACAATCGAATGCCTTTGGATAGTCAATAAAACGCAGGTAACATCTTTCTGGTATTCTCTGCTTTCAGTCAAGTTCCATCTGACATCAACAATAATATCTCTCCTTCCAAGTCCTCTTCTAAATCCAGCTTGAATTTCTGGAAGTTCTCTGTCAATGTACTGCTGCAACCATTTTTGAATGATCTTCAAAATTTTACTTGCGTGTGATATTAATGATATTGTTTGATAATTTCCACATTGTGTTGAATCACCTTTCTTTGCAATGTGCACAAATATGGATCTCATCCATTCAATTGACCATGTAGCTGTCTTCCAAATTTCTTGGCATAGACAAGTCAGCACTTCCAGCTCTGCATCCATTTGCTGAAACATCTCAATTGGTATTCCGTCAATTCCTGTATCCTTGTCTTTCAACAATACCTTCAGTGCAGCTTGGACTTCATTCTTCACTACTGTAGGTTCTTGATCATATGCTACCTTTTGAAATATTTAAAGGATAATCATGTTTTTTTTTTTTTTTTTTGTTCTGGGTTTCCGTGTATTCCTTCCATCTTCTTTTGATGCTTCCTGTGTTGTTCAATATTTTGCCCATAGAATACTTTGGTATTGCAACTCAGGGCTTAAATTTTTTCTTCAGTTCTTTCAGCTTGAGAAATGTCAAGCATATTCTTCCCTTTTGGTTTTCTATCTCCAGGTCTTTGCACATGTCATTATAGTACTTTACTTTGTTTTCTAGAGCTGCCCTTCGAAATCTTCTGTTCAGCTCTTTTACTTCATCATTTCTTCCTTCACTTTAGCTGCTCTCCGTTCGAGAGCAAGTTTCAGAGTCTCTTCTGACATCCGTTTTGGTCTTTTCTTTCTTGCCTGTCTTTTTAATGACCTTTTGCTTTCTTCATGTATGATGTCTTGATGTCATCTCACAACTCGTCTGGTCTTGGGTCACTAGTGTTGAATGCATCAAATCTATTCTTGAGATGGTCACTAAATTCAGGTGGGATATATTCAAATTTGTATTTTCACTCTCTTTGACTTGTTTTAATTTTCTTCAGCTTCAACTTGAACTTGCATATGAGCAAATGATGGTCTGTTCCAAAGTTGGCCCCTGGCCTTGTTCTGACTGATGAGATTGAGCTTCTCCATTGTTTCTTTCCACAGATATAGTCAATTCGATTCCTGTGTATTCCATCCAGCGAGGTCCACATGTACAGTTGCTGTTTATGTTGTTGAAAAAGGTTTTTTGGCAATGAATAAGACTTTGGTCTTGTAAAATTCTATCATGCAATCTCTAACATCATTTCTGTCACCAAGGCCATATTTTACAACTGCTGATCCTTCTTTGTTTCCAACTTTTGGGTTCCAATCACCAGTAATCATCAATGCATCTTGATTGCATGTTTGATCAATTTCAGACTGCAGAAGTTGGTAAAAATCTTCAATTTTTTCATCTTTGGCCTTAGTGGTTGGTGCGTAAATTTGAGTAATAGTCATATTAACTGGTCTTCCCTGTAAGGGTATGGATTTTATCCTATCACTGACAGCATTGTATTTCAGGATAGATCTTGAAATGCTCTTTTTGACAGTGAATGCAATGCTATTCCTATTCAATTTTTCAGTTCCGACACAGTAGACCATATGACTGCCTGATTCAAAATGGCCAGTACCTTGCCATTTAGCTCACTAATCCCTAGGATATTGATCTTTATGCATTCCATTTCATTTTTGACTACTTCCAATTTTCCTAGATTCATACTTTGTACATCCCACGTTTTGATTATTAATAGATGTTTGCAGGTGTTTCTTCTCATTTTGAGTCATGCAACATTAGCAAATGAAGGTCCAGAAAGATTTACTCTATCCATGTCATTAAGGCAGACTCGATTTTGAGGTGTAGCTCTTCCCCAGTTGTATTTTCAGTGCCTTCCAACATGAGAAGCTCATTTTACGGGACTATATCAGAAAATGAACCGTTACTACTCATAAAATTTTCACTTGCCAATTTTTTTTCCCAAAAGTAGACTGCCAGATCCATCTTTCTAGTCTATCTTAGTCTGGAAGCTCTGCTGAAACCTGTCCACTACGAGTGACCCCGCTGGTATTTGAAATACTGGTGGCATAGCTTCCAGCATCACAGCAACATGAAGCCAACATAGTATGACAAAATGACAGGGGAGTGGTGGATAGTAATATTAATAACAGAAAAATATTATTCAGGAAATAGAGGAGAAAATTAGATAAAAAAGCAAATGTTGATTTTGGAAAATATAATTTCTGATGAAATGTCATGATTTTCCAAAATCAACATTTGCTTTTTTGTTTCATTTTCTACTCAAAATACTACTGGGGAATAATTGTCACCTCAAAGTAGACTCACCTTAATGACGAGAATGGAATAAATCTTTCTGGACCTTCAGTTGTTGATGTGGCATGATTCAAAATGAGAAGAAACATCTGCAAACATCCATTAATAATTACAGTTTGGAATGTATGAAGTATGGATCTAGGAAAATTAGAAGTCATCAAAAACAAAATGGAATGCATAAAAATCAATATCCTAGGAATTAGTGAGATCACATCAAATTTAAGACAAGAAATTTAGAAATACAAGCAGAAATGGAAATATAACATGATAGTAGGAGAATTTGACACAATAATTTCAATATTTTACCGATTCAGAAACCATAAAATAAATTCTAAAATATGTTAATATTATGAAGGTCAAATATTTAGGAATAAATTATCTGAAATGCATGGAAATATGGGTCACATTCCTTGTTTGGAATCAATATTGCAAAACCATTTATGATTTTGAAGCAACAGAAATCAAAAGAAGAGATTTGTTTTTACTCCAGAAATGGCAAAAATATTTTAAACTATCTTAAGGAATCTAATTTTTAAAGAACCTACTTTTTAAGCAAATGAATAAATATTATTTTAAACTAATAGCTATTTTTACATATTATTTGTCTATAGTAAGATAATGTAAAAACACACATCCAAAATTTCATAAAAGCACATTTAACCATTTTCATTTCATCTATGAGAGAAATTGTAAGAGAAGAAATCAACTTACCCAAAATGGAAAGTAAATGGCTCATTCTCTATTTGTTACACATAAACTTCCTTTAAGAACTCTGCATCAGGAGACAGAAAACATAGGAGTAGTGCAAGGAAATATTAACTGGACAGAAGGGCCAGGCTATCAAATATATATTCAACATTTTGTAGTGATAGGACCTGGTGAGGCAATGTTCTAGATAATCTAAATCCAAGAAACACATGTGCATATGAGAGAAAACAGAGAGAGACTCTCTCCTATTCTATGAGAAATACAATAGCTATTGAACTTTGAAAAACCAGTTGCTGAAGGTACTTTGAATTAAACCTGGACATTAGAAATTTGGGTCAGAGGTTAAAGAATGTAATAAGAAAAAGTGGACATTGCAAAAAGGAAGCAATTTATTTAAGTCACAAAAGAAAAATGTGCAAGCACACACAAGTTACTTTCTCATTAGCATGAATCATTACTGAATTGCTGAAAGCAAAACTTGAAATAAAGATCTCATCATACTTCTCTTTTAGCTTCCCAGCATCTCAACCTCAAAGAAATCAAAGCAACAACCATGGGAGCATATCTTTTCCTTAATAATTTTTCTATTACTTAGAACATACTTCTAGTAAGTTTCCCATTTTTTTTCCAAGCACAGAAAACTTCTTTCTCTATCACCCCATAGTCTTGCCTTACAAGTTGTGGTCCCTGCCCAGTGGAAATGATGTAGATAAAGAAAAAGTTGAAGACATTCCCAACTTTGATCCAATTTTTCACCTTGAAACTGTGCTTGAGGGCCTAGAAGATGAAGTTAAGTTTCCTTAGGAATTGTTGTGTCCTGGCCTCTTATGAAGAGAGGCAAATTACCACAGGGCAATTCAACAGCACATGCTATACCAGGAAGAAGGACTTTTGGAGACTAATAAGTCTTTGAAAATGACTCAATCCGTGCCCCCAGAAAGAACTAACTGGCAGGAAAAGAGTCAAGTTTTTACTCACTCTGTAAGTGTTTATTAAACTCCTTAGTGAATTTATTCCTCAGAGACTCCAACAAATACAGAAAACTTTAGTTTCCCAGGAGAAGTCTTAAAACCAAAAGGATGATGAGTTCCAAATAACATGATTGATTCATTTTCTGTGCAGTCTTACCTAAAAAAAAAAATCCACATATATATGCATATATGTATGTATACGTATTCAAGTAGATTCCGACTCATAGTGACCCTATAGGACAGAATAGAACTGCCCCATAGAGTTTCCAAGGAGACTCTGGTGGATTTGAACTGTTGACCTTTTGGTTAGCAGCCATAGCACTTAACCACTATGCTACCAGGCTTTCCATATATATGTATATATATATACATGTATATGGTAAGAATTTTATTTATCTTTAAGCTAACTGTCCAATGATATCAGGAAAATATTAACTCCATTTTTTTAAATTTATTTTCAGTGGGTGAATTTGTTTAAGACAAAAATTATTTCACAATAATATGCCTAATACACGTGGAGGATTTCTTCATCAAACAGAATCTAAGCCCTTCAAATGGGGTTTATATGATGGGGGTCAGGCATGGCTGAGAAGGTTGTGCTTGCACAAAAAGCATTTGGTTGGCTGTGGTTAGGCTAAACTCGATCATACACTCCAAGCAATTTTGTGTGTGTATGGGGGCAAGGGGGATTGTCTTTATAAATTCATCTGCCCAGAAAGAATAACATTTTATTATCTGTTCCTCTACATACATTTTCTCATTTGTGTATGTATAGGTTATTATATAATTTTATTTCTACATTTCTTTCAACTTTTACTTCCAATAATTGTCTAACTACAGATTGTATTCTTGGTCAGGAAGGAACTACTTTCTGTGAGCTTATAATAACATTGTCTTTTACTATTTTTTTTTTTTTTGCACAGGTAGTTCATTCTTCCTCTAATGCTTCTCTGCCTCTTTCTCCTCTAGGTAAAAATAATAATACTAACTTTCCAAAGTCTAATATAGATTTCCACTTTTTTGGTTTTCACTGCCTCTATATTCCTCTGGCAGCTTACTTACATATGTACATATATTTTTTATGTACATACTTTTTTTTAACATTATGTTCATAGTCTCTAGGAGTCCTTAGGTGGCTTATAAAGGTAAGTGCTGGACTACTAACCAAAAGGCTGGCAGTTCAAACCCACCCAGAGACTCCTTGGGAGTAAGGCCTGGCAATCTGTTTCTGAAAGATCACAGTCTTGAAAAACCTATGGAGTGATGTTCTGCTTTGCACACTTGGGGTCACCGTGAGTCAGAATCAACTTGACAGTAACCAATAACAATGCATAATTTATATTCCACTTGCTTTTTATGCCTTTCTCAAATATTTAGCAGTGAAATTATTTCAGACAAAGATGTTATTCATGTAGGGTATTTTAGCACCCAGCACAGTGACACATAGTAAGTAGCTGGAATATTTGACAAATGTTTGAATGAATGAGCAGAGTATATTTAATTCTTATATTGACGGTTATACTTATACAGGATCAAAATATGTGAGCATTATTTTTTTTGTGAATAGTCTTACAAATGACACCTCCACACACTGAAATGAAAACTAATGAAGATTCCATCTATAAAGAATACAGACTTTGGGGCTAGCAAGATATTGAATGGTATGTGGGAAGGTAGATTCAATCATAGTTTATTCCAAATTAATATTAAAAATAGATATTAGGACCTTACCGTTGGGTATCTGTGAGCAATATTTGAGAAAGAGAATCTCATTGGGCAGGAGTGGCTAAAAAATTATACACAAGCAAGACTACTTGGAGAAAATTTTAATTTTATACTTTGTTTGAGGCAGAAGGGAACAGCAGTAACTATCTAAATTCCTTTCTTTTTATAACTAAAATCCTTCTCGTTTTTGCAAGTCATATTCAGAAACTGTGGATCACAAAAATTTTCCCAGATTAGGATTTACCCTCCATTGAAATGTGTTTGTTCCCCTGACTTCTTTCCTTGTCTTCCTCTTCTTCGAGGTGTAACTTAATATAATCCTCTAGAAAGATAGTTCCCTCATTACTTTTTGGCACACTGACTCACTCCCGTCTTCATAACTCCAATATCAGAACCCCACTCCTTGGCCATGTTAATGGGGCCATTACACAGTTTTCAGTTTCTGTGTGTTCTACTTTTATCTGTCCAAACAAAATGCAATGCATCTAAGGACACTAGCACATACCTAACATTTATGAACGTTATCCACAATGTTATATACAATTCCCATATCATATGGAAGTAATGAAGCTCTTCAAATAGTCAATTTCAAATTCAACATAAATGCATAAAATATAACCTAGAAGAAAGATTTATTCATAACTTGGAAACACAAACAGGTTTATTCTTATGAAAATTATGCTCAATATTTCTATATGTATACAAGTTTAATTTAGCAGTAATAATTAAGTACTGTTTTGTCCTTTGATTTTTCCCTTAAACATATGTCATAAACATATGTTTTGTGCATCTGACCAATATTTTAAAATATATTTGCTCATCTATTTGTCAGTCATGTTGATGCCATAGAGATGAATGTTACTCTTCAGGATTGCGCCACATGAGGGATACCTTGTGAGGAATGCAATAATGTAAACCACAAAAGAGGCTCAAATAAAGAATTATGGGGCATCAGACATAGAAATGAATAAAAATAATTATCTAGGAGAAAAATGTTGCGATAAAAAAAAGTTGCAGAGGGATTGGCAATTTAGGAGGATAATGAATACAGGTAGCATTTAACTTTTGAAGATAGTAGGAAGGAAGAAATTCCAGAGAAGGAAAACAGAAATAAAAAAAGAGCAGAGGTGGTAAAAATGTGCTGTGAACATAAAAGAGGAGAAAATTTGGCTGTGTTTTCGGGCAAATGAAGCAAACAGGAAAAAATTAAGTATTTATTGCCATTTAATAAAATCAAAATTGTGTTTTGTAAGCAAATTTGTAGCCAAAATTAGCAACAATCATAAAAATATATTTGTGTATCACTATCCTGTTGTGAAGTAGACTACATAAATATGTAGAATAGTGTACATAACATTTCACCAGACTCAGATAGTTTTGGGTTCTGCCTGTTGTCTGTGTAAAATATCGTCAATCCTTTCACCATCAATATTGTGGTACTTTGAGCAATAAATTATATGGTCACCCTACTCATAAACTGATAAGTGAACTATAAAATAATTAACTTCTTAAACTTTTTTGACTCTGTCTTTCCTTCTTTTTTAGGCTGTATGAATCCATTATTCTCCTGGATCTGAGAAGTTATCTTTCCAAGCAAGGGTGTGTGCGTTTGTGTGTGTTTTTGGAGGACTGTTCAAAGGTATCAGGGTCAATTTTATATAAAGTTACTTCAAGATGCCGTCTAAATGCTTAGAGTAGTTTCTAAATCATTAAATATATTGAGCCTCATAAGAATCAACTTTTGTCTCCATGCTCAGACATCATCCCATTATCAGTGTTTGCTCCCAGAAGAGAATTTACTCATTAAAAGTTAGAGTCCCAGAAATGAAGCTCCAAGAGTGTTGCTAGAAGTAGAAGAGGTCAATCATAGAACAGTTTGTCTTATTTCAAGATCTACAATGGATTTGTTGCTTGCCTATATTCCATGGAGTCAGATTCTCCACTGTGAAAATATAATATCAATAGCCAGAAACCACCAGGCAAGAAGTACATTGCAAAACAAAACAAAATTCACTGCCAAGCACATAAATATAGAGACATTTCAACTCGTCTTAGAGTAAGAAATATTGAATGTAAAGCTGAAGATGGTGCAACAAAAGTATTTAATACATGGCACACTGGTTTAGAGAAACAAATACTCTTCAAATTCAGATTCTTGAGGTTCAGACTCTAGAGTACTAGAAGGATACTTTATTTTCTAAACACGTATTACAATTTTATGCACAGAATGCATACTTTGTAGTCTTCTAATAAGCCTAACATTACTATTTTCCCTTTTGCTTTCTTTTCTTAAAAAAAAAATGTTACATATGCATAAAATGAGGGTTTAAGTGTGTTTTGTGCAGGTGCTTTAACCCTAGAATCCTGTGTGTGTTTTCAAAACCCACCAGACTCTCCTCAGTTATAGAAAATGAAAGTTATACAATATATGGTAAGGAAAGGTAGACATTTTTATATGAAAGCTTGTGTTGTGTCATTCACAAACAGCAAGATAAGAACAAAATATCAATTAAATATAATTGGCAGAAAGCAACTGGTAGAAAAATGCTCAGCCTCTGCCCTTCTTAGTAAGACCAAAAAGAAAAATACAGGCATTTTATGTGCTTTTTTTTCCCTCTGCATCTCCGTTTAAAATTTCTCTTTTGATTTATGCACCTGGTGAATTTTCATGCTTCTTCATGACTCAGCATAATTAAAGCCCTTACAAGATGAGTCTCTTAGGATTCTGAACTTTGCTAGGCTTTCCTTCCTCTACATGATAGTTATGAATCAGCATGCACCGTCTCACATATTTGATTATAAAACTTTTGGGGGGTAGAGTTAACATCCCCTACATGCTCCAAATAAAGTACTTCATGGTTGTTGAAAACATGTGGGAAGTCAACAAAATAAAGGGTATAATTAAACAAGTTAAAGCTTAAAGTGCAGTATTCAAAGAAATGAAAATTTGCAGCAAGGTGAGAGGGGTCAATTTTTAAGAAGCTTAATGGAAAGGTGACAACTAAGTTGAGGTTTAAAATACATATTCCAAGAACATGCCTGAGAGAAGTGACATCAGAGAAATAGTTAGGAAGCTCATAAGCATACTTTTCCAGAGAAACAATAAAAACAGGAGAACTGTCAGAATCAACTTCATAGGAAATCTAGAAAATAGTTAGAAGTTTATAGCAAACAAGCAAACGTTCAATCAAGAAAATAGTGACTTAAACATGGTTGGAGAGCTTTGTGGCATTTTAGCTTAGCCTTGCGCAATCTCCCTGCTAGGTACAGTGGCAGTTTTGAAGATGGAGGCCTATGTTCACAGGTAGGTTACCTGTTCCTGGAGGGAAGAAAGAAGACTTTGTTCCCAAAGAATTGTGTTTGTCTGTTTGACCTGCTTGGGGGGTCTGATCCCCTGAAGGACTGACACAAGTTGCTTTCCTCTGTTTCACTAAATCAGAAATCTGCCAGGGCAGAAAAACATCTAGGTGAAGGACAGTCTTTAAAAACATTGAAAGGCAAATAAACAGCTGTTTATCTTTGGGACAAATATTATTGTTGGGGAAAAAAATAGACATACAGAAAATCTGGGAGAAAATGTTCCGTCTGAAGTGTGTTACTTTGGGGAATAAGGGCTTTGAAAAACTCCTCTGTATAACAGCTAATATAGAAAGTCATGCACATGCCCAGGGCAAGGTATTTATTCAAAAAGGGCCTAAGAAGATCCTAAGCATTCACCACAGTCTGATCAGTAGATTCAACATAGGAAGGAAGTGAAGGCTGAGGCAGAGTTTTAAATAGTATGGCTATGCATTTAGGAAGTGATCCAACAAAGAGCCAATCTACAAACATTGAGATAGTATTTTATTTTTCCTCTATCTCTATTTTTTCCTGGTTCCAGACACTTAAGGTAATCTCTGTCCAACCATTAGCTGACCACAAACTAAAATAATCAGAGGCCACACACACCAAAAAATACAGTCTTATAGAAATACGATAAAAAAGTCACTGTCTTAGGCTGGGTTCTCTAGAGAAGCAAAACCAGTAAAGTGTATAAATATACATATATAGAGAGAGAGATTTATATCAAGGAAACAGCTCACACAGTTGTAGAGGGTAGAATGTCCCAAGTCTGTTGATCAGGGTAGAGGTCTCTCCCAAGTCACACAGCCAAAGAAGCTGGCAAGCCCAAGATCAGAAGGTTGGAGAGCAGGGCTCCCACTCACAGGCTGTGCACGTAGATGAATCCCAGGTTCGGCAGATAAACTGATAGCTCAAGTCCCAAGAACTGGTGATGAGATGACAGGAGGCAGCCACAGGATCCAGAGATAGCAAAAAGCCAGAAAGTCTGCTTATATTCACATGTGGGCCACACCCAGAAGGAGACTCCCTTTCATCTGATTGGCTACTCACAGTATGTTCAGTCATGGGAGTGATTACATTAAAACACTGAGAATCGTGGCCCAGCCAAGTTGACACACAATCTTAACCATCACAGTCCACCCCTTGTCAACTTGGCACATGTACACATCTCCTTAAACCATACATAATCTCTGAATAAAGACAATTAGAAAATCATACTTGCACCTAACATGATACAACTAACACGCGTACAATCGAAAACGCACTAGCCCCATTTACAGCTTATAATTTATAAGTGAAGGAAACAAAACAATTTGATGCACACATACAGAGCAGAAATACTCATAACAATTACAGTCCCCATTTCTGCAACTGGTCACGTGGCCATAAATGGTATTTAGAACTACCTTCTTCCACCACCCATTCTGTATTTCCTTTGCCCTCTGCAAGCACCTTGGCTGGTCGTGGTTCTTCGCCTGGTGGGGTGACCCAAACCTTCATTCCAGAACAGTCTGGGTAATTAGTAGTCGTGTTAGAGTTAGGTTGCTGACTTTAATCACAGGGTATGGTAGTACCAAGAGATGCTCTAAGGAATCTCCTGCATTCCATACACACTCTTCTTTACCTCCATTATGTATTATCAATCCTATTTCCTCTTGGTAATCAGGATCAATCACACCAGCCAGTATGGTAACTCCCTTCTTTGCCTGTTGAGCCAGAAGCATAAGGAGCCCAAAGTGGCCAGGTGGCATTCTTAACTTCCGGTTCAATGGAATCAGTGACGTGTCTCCAGGTGGGAGCATTCCTCCATTTGGAACTAAGACCTCTAGGCCTGCAGAGCATAAGGTCGAGGGGACAGGAAGCAAAACTCTTGCAAGTGGGTCACTAGGGGTAATAGTGAGTGGTGCCACTCCCATTTCCACTCCTTGATTCCTGGATCCGTGAATCCTGGCAATGGGAGAAACAGCACCATATATTGGATGCTGGTTTAAAGCATATAAAGCCTCCTGGAGAACATTGCCCCAACCCTGCAAGGTATTGCCACCTAGTTAGTGCAGTAATTGTGTCTTTAGAAGGGCATTCCGTCGTTCTATCAAGCCAGCTGCTTCAGGATGATGGGGAACATGGTAAGACTAGTGAATTCCATGAGCATGGGCCCACAGCCCCACTTCACTTGCTGTAAAGTGAGTCCCTTGATCTGACGCAATGCTGTGTCGGATACTATGACAGTGGATAAGGCATTCTGTAAGTCCACGGATAGTAGTTTCAGCAGAAGCATTGCGTTCAGGGAAGGCAAATCCATATCCAGAGTAAGTGTCTATTCCAGTAAGGACAAAATGCTGCCCTTTCCATGATGGAAGTGGTCCAATGGAATCAACTTGCCATCAGGTTGCTGGTTGATCACCTCGAGGGATGGTGCCATATCAGAGACTCAGTGTTGGTCTCAGCTTCTGGCAGATTAGGCACTCAGCAGAGGCTGTGGCCAAGTCAGTCTTGGTGAGTGGAAATCCATACTGTTGGGCCCATGCATAACCTCTATCCCTGCCACTATGGCCACTTTTTTCATGAGCCCATTGAGCAATGATGGGAGTAGCTGGGGAAAGAGGATGACTGGTTTCCACAGAATGCATCATCTTATCCACTTGGTTGTTAAAATCATATTCTGCTGAGGTCACCCTTTGGTAAGCATTCACATGAGACACAAATATCTTCACCTCTTAGGCCCATTCTTAGAGGTCTATCCACATACCTTTTCCCCATAAATCCTTGTCTCTGATTTTCCAATCATGTTCCTTCCAAGTCCCTGATCATCCAGCCAAACCACTGGCCACAGCCCATGAATCAGTATATAATTGCACATATGGCTATTTCTCCTTCCAAGCAAAGTGAACAACCAGGTGCACTGTTTGAAATTCTGCCCATGAGAGGATTTCCGTTCACCACTGTCCTTCAGGGAGGTCCCAGAGGGGGCTGTATGCTGCTGCAGTCCCCTTTCGAGTGGCACCTGCATATCGCACAGAACTATCTGTAAACCAGGCACGAGTTTTCTCTTCCTCAGTCAACTGATCATAAGGAACTCCCCATGAGGCCACAGGTGCAGACTGGTAGATGGAAGGTAATGTGAAATGAGTGGAGACAATGGGCATTTGGGCCACTTCCTCATGTAACTTGTGCCTTCGGGTCCTGCTCGGACCCCATCTTGAATATATCGCTTCCATTTAATGATGGAGTGCTGCTGTGCAAGTCCAACTTTATGCTTCTGTGGGTCAGACATCACCCAGTTCATGACAGGCAGCTCAGGCCTCATGGTGACTTGGTGTCCCATGGTTAATTGTTCAGTCTCTACTAAGGCCCAGTAACAAGCCAAAAGTTGTTTCTCAAAAGAAGAATAGTTATCTGCAGAGGATGGCAGAGCCTAGCTCCAAAATCCTAAGGGTCTGTGCTGTGATTCACCAATAGGGGCCTGCCAAAGACTCCAAACAGCATTTCTATCTGCCACTAACACTTCAAGCACCATTGGATCAGCTGGATCATATGGTCCAAGTGGCAGAGCGGCTTGCACAGCAGCCTGAACCTGTTGCAGAGCCTTCTCTTGTTCTAGTGCCTACTCAAAACTAGCAGCTTTTCAAGTCACTTGATAAATAGGCCTGAGTAGCACACCGAGATGAGGAATATGTTGCCTCTAAAATCCAAAGAGATCCACTAGGCATTGTGCCTCCTTTTTCTTTGTAGGAGCAGCAAGATGCAATAACTTATCCTTCACTTTAGAAGGAATGTCTCGACATGCCCCACACCACAGGACCCCTAGAAATTTCACTGAAGCGGAAGGTGCCTGAATTTTTGTGGGATTAATCTCCCAGCCTTTAGCATGCAAATGTTTTACCAATAAGTCCAGAGTCATTGACACTTCTTCCTTACTAGGTCCAATCAGCATAATGTCACCAATGTAATGGACCAGTGTGACATCTTGTGGAAGGGAAAAGTGATCAAGGTACCTGCGGATTAAATTACGACATAGGGCTGGAGAGTTAATGTAGCCCTGAGGTAGGAAAGTGAAAGTGTATTGTTGACCTTGCAAGCTGAAGTAAACTTCTTCTGGTGGTCTTTTGAAACAGGTATGGAGAAAAAGGCATTAGCCAGATCAATAGCTGCATACCAGGTACCAGTAGATGTATTAATTTGCTCAAGCAGTGAAACTACATCTGGAACAGCAGCAGCAATTGGAGTCACCACCTGGTTAAGTTTTCAATAACCTACTGTCATTCTCCAAGATCCATCTGTTTTTTGCACAGGCCAAATAGGTGAGTTGACTGGGGATGTGGTGGGAATCACCACCCCTGCATCATTCAAGTCCTTGATGGTGGCAGTAATCTCTGCAGTCCCTCCAGGAATGCAGTATTGCTTTTTGTTTACTATTTTCCTAGGTAGGGGCAGTTCTAATGGCTTCCACTTCGCTTTTCCTACCATAATAGCCCTTACTCTATTTTTCATGGATCCAATGTGGGGGTTCTCCAAGTTGCTGAATATATTTATTCCAATTATGCATTCTGGAACTGGGGAAATTATGACAGGATGGGTTTGGGGACCCACTGGACCTACTGTGAGATGGACATAAGCCAAGACTCCATTAATAACCTGACCTCCATATGCCCCCACTCTGACTGGTGGGCCACAGTGATGTTTTGGATCTCTTGGAATTAGTGTCAGCTCAGAGCCAGTATCCAGTAATCCCCCAAAATTCTGATTATTTCCCCTTCCCCAATTAACAGCCACTCTCATAAAAGGCTGTAGATCCCTTTGGGGAAGGCTGGGAGAAAGATTAACAGTAAAAATTTTCAGCAGTGTATTGGAGTCCTTCCTCAAGGGGATCCGGCCTCCCCTTCATTGAAGGGGTAGTGGGTCTTTAAACTCTCTCAAATCTGGGAATTGATTGAGAGACCGTGAGTCTCTATTCTGGCGATTCAAGTTAGACTGCTGTTCACCTGACTTAGAATTAATCCATTTGTATAAATCAAGTAAATATTTAGTAGATTTCCTATCTATTTCACTCCTAGGGACACCGTGACTAAGTAGCCAATGCCATAAGTCCATACAAGTCAGACTATTCTGATTACTGCTTTGACTCTTCTGTCCATTACTGTAACCACGCCCACCTTGTCTTTGTCGATTGAGTGCAGCCACTTGGCCCCTACTACCACGGGGTCCAATCAGCCCATCGTAGTTAGGTGTCTTAAATCAGTTAGGGCAGTTACCACAGTCAAATCTGACTTACATAAAATAGCAATCACAGCAGTCTTCAAGGATACTGGAGCTCCCTTCACAGATTTGTTCCTCAGAGTTGTAGTAAAAGGTGAGTCCTCTGGACACTCCATGTGTGGGTCTGTGGGTCTAACTTGATAAATCCACTCTAGCATGCCAATTTCCCTAAGCCTTTGGATACCTTCTTCTACAGTATACCAAGGCAGGTCTGGTACTTCTGCTTGATTTAGTGTGGGCCACCTCATAATCCAAGCTTCAGCAACCCAACCAAATAAACTATTGGATCCTTTCCTAACTTCTCTAGCTGAAGCATTAGATGAACAATCTGCGCTTAGAGGACCCATATCAATAAACTCAGACTGATCCATCTTTATGTTCCTTGCAACATTGTCCCACACCCTTAATAGCCATTCCCACACATATTTCCCAGGTTTCTGTTTGTACATATTAGAAAAGTGAAGTAGTTCTTTTGGAGTGTAGTGTACCTCCTCCTGGGTCACAGTTTGTATTTCACCTTTTGGGGCTTGCTGGGACTTAAGCCTAGTTATAGGTCTGGAAGCCAGAATCAATAGTGTGGAGTTCTTTTTAGAGCATTCAGCATTATCTTGTAAAGCATCTGCCTAAGGCAATGCTCCAGGCAATGACTCAGGCAAGGGCTCTTCAGAGGCAGCTGGGCCTAGGTTAATCTCATTAGACAGCAGTGGAGGAGCTAATGGTTTTTCCGGGCAGGATGGTTTAGCAGACAAACATGAAGTAGTCTCTTCAGATGGAACTGGTTCTGCTGGCGGGAGTGATTCAACAGAATTTACGAGTCTCAGTGTCCTCAGCTTCCTGATTATCTGCCCATATGTCCCCATCTCAGGTCTCAGGATCCCATTTCTTCCCAATCAATGCCCTTACCTTAACTTCAGACACCTCTTGAGGTTTTCAATTGAGCTGGCAGTGTAATTCAGCCACTCTTACAATAAGACTCTGGGTTTTGTTTTCGGCAATTTCAGCTCTGTTAGTACAAAAAATAAGGCTTTCCTTCAAAACACAAGCGGAAGCCTTAAGGTCATGTATGCGGCACTTGAGCCTTGACTCTGAAGCTCTGAGCTATCTCTTTCCTTCACCAGTTTGTCTAGTGAAAGTAGGACAAACCAACCAGCTTTCTTATATGTCTCATTCTGACAAAGCTGTAGAAAGATATCAGACATGTGTTCACCCTGAGCCTCACCTTTCACCAATACCTGATCTACAGGTGGCGATATTTTGTGTATTTGTATCGCCACCTCGCTCCATGGACTAGCAGTGACCTCTTCACTGCTGGAAGCAGAGTCCTCAACGTCTTTAAGACTAACCAGACTTGAGAACCAATTTAGAAAACCCATCTTTACAATTTTGTTCCTCTAGAACCACTCCCAGTACCAAATGTCTTAGGCTGGGTTCTCTAGAGAAGCAAAACCAGTAAAGTGTATAAATATATACACATAGAGAGATTTATATCAAGGAAACAGCTCACGTGATTGTAGAGGGTAGAACATCCTAAGTCTGTGGATCAGGGTAAAGGCCTTTCCCAAGTTACACAGCCAAAGAAGCTGGCAAGCCCAAGATTGGCAGTTTGGAGAGTAAGGTTCCAGCTCACAGGCTGTGCAGATCAATGAATCCCAGATCTGGCAGATAAGTTGACAGCTCAGGTCCCAAGAACTGGAGATGAGATGACAGGAGGCAGTCGCAGGACCGAGAGATAGCAAAAAGTCAGAATCTGCTTATATTCAGATGCGGGCTACACCCCCAAGGAGACTCCCTTTCATCTGATTGGCTACACACAGTATATTCAATCATGGGAGTGATTCCATTAAAACACTGAGAATCATAGCTCAGTCAAGTTGACACAAAGTCTTAACCATGACAATCACTAAGTAAACAAATGACTATAAACAACAGGAAGCAACAGCAGTAAACCCTGAGAAAAGTGAAGAATTTTATTTCCTGAGTTTCCACATTATAACATTAAAAACCGTCCAGTTTTCTACCAAAAAAAGATATTGTACCTATATATACTATAGATATATAGGAGACCTGATGATGCAGTAGTTAAGAGCAATGGTTGCTAACCAAAAAGTTAGCAGTTCAAATCCACCAGCATCTCCTTGTAAATCCTCTCATTTAGTTCTACTCTGTCCTATAGGGTCACTATGAGTTGGAATCAACTTGAAGGCAATGGGTTTGTTTTGTTGTTGTTATGGTGCTTTCACAGCAGGGAAAATGAACTAACAGAAACTGCCTCTTAGGAAACACAGTCAGGGACTCACTAGATAAAATTCCTTCCAACAACATCAGAATATACATTCTTCTCCAGTGCATGTGGAACATTCTCTAGGATGGATCATATGTGAAGTTGCAAAACACATCTCAATGAATTAAATAAAAAAAAGAATCATACAAAGTGTCTTTTCCTACCACAGTGGAATGAAACTAGAAATAATAAGGAAAACTGAAAAGTTCACAAAAAGGTGGTAATTAACCAATACTCTCTTAAACAATGAATGGGAAAAAAAGAAATGACAAAAGAAATTAGAAAATACATTGAGCCAAATGAAAATGAAAACACAACAAACCTATAGACTTCAATGAAAGCAGTGCTTGTAGGAAAATTTATACCTATAAATACCTGCAGCAAAAAGAAGAAAGATCTTAAATGAGTACACTAGCTTACACACTAAGAAAGTAGAGGAGAGGTGGGGCCAAGACGGCAGAGTAGTCAGACGGCTTCCTATATCCCTCTTACAACAAAGACCTGGAAAAACAAGTGATTTGATTGTATATGAATACCTGAAAGCCCTGAACAAGGCAAAGTTGAGGAATCAGACTGAGTGGCAGGGTGAGAGGGAGACAGTTCTGAAGAAGCGAGAAGTTCCAGTCTGGATTCGATTCCAGTTCTTCAGCTCTGACTGGCTCCGAGGTATGCAGTGAAGCAGGCAAACACTTGCACGAGCACGCCTGGGAGGCAGTTTCCACAACAAGAGAGATCAGGCAGCAGAGATTCTGCTTGGACATGCCGAACCAGTGAAAGCCAGCTCCCAAGTGGCTAAAGATAAGTACATGCGTGCAGACTTTTGCAGTGCTTTTTTTTAAAAAAAGCCCACTTGGGAAAAACCTCTCTCCCTTTTACCTCCTCTCTCCCCACTCTGCAGTGGTCTGGCTTTCCGAAATCTGACTCCCCTGGGCCGGAAGTAGATCCCAAAAGGTGCCCTGACCCATTCTCCTGGCCCTGGAGGGGGAACAAATAAGCTACTGGCTCCCATAAGACAGGAACTCAGGGTCGGCACAGCGCCTTTTCTAGGCACAGGTATAAGGGCTTCACAGACTTTGAGTGCCTAGTGGCGACCCATCTCAACAGCGTTAGCCCTCACTACTACAGTACAACAGGGTAAACTTCTGAAGTCTAACTTCAACTCTTTCAGATGTGAAGTGGCAGATTTGTGACCCTCAACACAGCCCTGCCCTTTAAGCAGGCACCTTTACTGATCCGCACAAGGGGCTTGAGGACTGGTGGCTTCACCTATACAACCTAGTCATCTGCTACAGGAGTCCAAGAATAAGTGGTGCCCTAGAGTCTATACAACAAACAGATTGGAGTGCTCATAGTCCAGCTGTAAAACTCACCTACCAACTTGCCCTAGGGAATAGGAACACGCGTTCCTTTCAGACATTCAGGGGCAGCCATCAGCCCCCTGCCTGGCTCAGCACATGATCCCCTACCACAGCCAGATACCAGTGCCTATACCAATCATCAATGCCTTTCTAAGACTGTAGGTGAGAGCCTGCATTAAGCACTTGGTGACCGACTGTCTGGACACCTGAGCTGAACCCATGTAGGAAAAATTTAATGGACTCTTGTGTGCACATACTTAGTTACAGAACTACCTGGTGACAGGAATTTAGAGCTCCAAGGGCACCAATAATCAAACTAGCCCACACAAGCAGCCTATTGGGGCATATCAAAACAACACAAATCAAGAAGCTAGGACTCACTAAACACATATAAAATAAAATTATAATAAGTTATTGATAGCTCAGAGACAATAGTAAATATCAAATCACATAAAGAGGCAGTCTATGATGGCTTCAGCAATCTCCCAAAATAAAGAATCAATAAATTATCTGGAGGAAGAGAATTTCTTGGAATTACTAGAGGCAGAATACAAAAGATTAATATACAGAACTCTTCTAGAAATTAGAAAGAAAATTCTACATAATGTAGTAACTCCCAAAGAACATACAGACAAAGTAGTATTGGAACTTAAAAAAGCTATTCAAGAACATAATGACAAATTTAATGGGCTGCAAGAATCCATAAAGAGACAACAATCAGAAATCCAGAAGATTAACAATAAAATTTCAGAATTAGACAACTCAATAGAAAGTCATAGGAGCAGAATTGAGGTAGTAGAAGTTATACTTAGTGACACTGAAGATAAAGCACTTGACACCAACTTATTTGAGGAAAAATCAGATAAAAGAATTAAAAAGAATGAAGAAACTCTAAGAGTTATGTGAGACTCTATCAAGATAAATAACCTACGAGTGATTGGAGTACCAGAACGGGGAGATAACAGAAAATACAGAGAAAATTGTTAAAGATTTGTTGACAGAAAACTTCCCTGATATCATGAAAGATGAGAAGATATCTATCCAAGATGCTCATTGAACCCCACATAAGGTAGATCCCAAAAGGAAATCACCAAGACATATTATAATCGAACTTATCAAAACCAAAAAAAAAAAAGAGAGAATTTTAAAAGTGGCTAGGGATAAAAGAAAAGTCATCTACAAAAGAGAGTCAATTAGAATAAGCTCGAACTATTCAGAAGAAACCATGCAGGCAAGAAGGCAATGGGATGACATATATAAAGCCTTGAAGGAAAACAACTGCCAGCCAACAATTATATATTCAGCAAAACTGCCTCTCAAATATGATGGAGAAATTAGGACATTTCCAGATAAACAGAAGTTTAGGGAATTTGAAAAAACCAAACCAAAATTACAAGAAATACTAAAGGGAGTCCTACGGTTAGATAATCAATAACATCCGATAACAACGCAAGACTAGAACACAGCACAGGGCAAACAGATATTGACTTAGACAGGGAAGTCAAAAATACATCAAAGCTAAAACATTGAAAATAGGGAAACAGAGATATCAATATGTAAAAAAGGACAACATTAAAACAAAAAAGAGGGACTTACAATATGCAGACTCTGATTATTCATATGGAGGGGAAGTGAAGGTGATATAAAGGAATGAAAGACTAGTATAAACTTAGCAAAGTAGGGGTAAATATTAAGGTAACCATAAAGGAATCTAATAAACCTGCAAACCAAAATAAAAAACTAGAAAAATACAAAGATTCACCAAACACAAAATCTACAACAATGAAGAAAAATACATAAAGAAAAATGACTCAGCACAGAAAATTAAGTTGAACAAAGAAACTGTGAACAACACACAAAAAAGACATCAGGATGACAGCACTAAACTCATACCTATCAATAATTACACTGAAAGTAAACAGACTTAATGCATCAATAAAGAGAGAGTGGCAGATTGGATATAAAAAGCATGATCCATCTATATGCTGCCTACAGAGACGCACCTTAGACTTAAAGATACATGCAGACTAAAAGTCAAAGGATGGAAAAAATATATCAAGCAAACAACACTCAAAAAAGAGCAGGAGTGGCAATAATAATCTCCGACAAAATGAACTTTAAAGTAAAATCCACCACAAAGGATAAGGAAGGGCACTATATAATGATTAAAGTGTCAATACACCAGGAAGACATAACTATAATAAATATTTACATGCCCAACAACAGGGCTCCAAAATACATAAAACAAACTCTAGCAGCACTGAAAAGAGAGATAGACAGCTCCACAATAGTAGTAGGAGAGTTCAGCATACCACTTTCCGTGAAGGACAGAACATCCAGAAGGAAGCTCAACAAAGACATGGAAGAGCTAAATGCCACAATCAACCAACTTGATCTCATGGACATTTACCAAACACTCCACCCAACAGCAGCCAAGTATACTTGTTTTTCCAATGCACATGAAACATTCTCCAGAATAGGCAACATATAAGGTCATAAAGCAAGCCTTAACAAAATCGAAAACATCAAAATATTACAAAGCATTTTCTCTGACCATAAAGCCATAAAAGTGGAAATCAACAACACAAAAAGCAAGGAAAAAAAGATAGCACACATGGAAACTGAAAAACATCTTTCTCAAACACTACTGGATTATAGAAGAAATTAAGGATGAAATAAAGAAATTCCTATACTCAAACGAGAATGAAAACACATCCTACCAGAACCTTTGGGACACAGCAAAAGCAGTACTCTGAGGTCAGTTTATAGCCATAAAAGCACACATTTGAAAAGAAGAAAGGACCATAATCAAAACATTAACCCTACAACTGGAACAAGTAGAAAGAGAGCAGCAAAAGAAGCCCACAGGTGCCAGAAGGAAAGAAATAATAAGAACTAGAGCAGAATTAAATAAAATAGAGAACAGAAAGACAAGTGAAAGAGTTAACAAGACCAAAAGCTGGTTCTTTGAAAAGATCAACAAAATTGATAAACCATTGGCCAAACTGACAAAGGAAAAACAGAAGAGGAAGCAGATAACCTGTATAAGAAATGAGATGGGTGATATCACAACAGACTCAACTGAAATTAAAAGAATCATAACAGATTACTGTGAAAAATTGTACTCTAACAAATTTGAAAACCTAGTATATTACAGTATATTCAATCATGGGAGTGATTACATTAAAACATGGAAAATCATGGCCCAGCCAAGTTGACACACAGTCTTACCATCACAATATCTTTAAAAAGTAAAGATACTGAATGAGAAATAGGAAACTGCCAGACAAATCAAGCCTAGGACCTAAAGTTTTCACTGGTGAATTCTACCAATCATTTAAAGAAGAATTAACACTAATCTTTTCAAATTTTTCCAAAAAGGAAAAATCAAAATGGAACATTAACTCATTCTCTGAGGCCAGCACCACCCTAATACCAATGCCAGACAAATACATAACAAAAAAGAAAACAATACATTTTATGAATATAGATGAAAAATTCTCAATAAAATACCAACAAACAGAATCTAGCAGCATATAGATAAGATTGTAGACCATGACCAAAGGAGATTTACTCCAGTAATTAAGGGTAGTTAGAACTATGAAAATCAATCATTATAATACACATCAGTAAAATGAAAAAGAAAAAAAAGACCATCTCAACTGATGTAGAAAAGACATTTGACAAAATGTACTTTCAAGATAAAGTCATTCAACAATATTAGGAATATAATTTCCACAACCCTATTAAAAAAGTTATAACAAACAGCTAACAGAATATTCACTGATGAAAAACTGAAATCTCTCCTCTGAGATAGCAAAAGAAGGATGCCCACTTTTGCTAATTCTATTCAACATTTCACTGGAAGTTCTTGCCATGATAATTAGGCAAGAGAGTGGAATAAAGACATTCAAATTGAAAACAAAAAAGTAAAACTATTTATATTCACAGATGGCATGATCTTATATATAGGGAATCCTACATAATCAAAACGAAAAAAATCACTATAACAAATGAATTCAGCAAAGTTGCAGGATAGAAGATCAACACACAATAATCTGTTACATTTCTATACAGTTGCAATGAACAATCTGAAAAAGAAATTAAGAAAACAACATGTATGATAGCATGAAAAAGAATAATATACTTAGGAAAAAATTTAACTCTGGAGTGAAAGACAGAATACTAAAAACTAAAAAACCTGTCTGAAAGATAGTAAATAAGACCTAAATAAATAAAAAGACATTCCATTTTCACAAATTGAAAGACATATTGTTAAAATGTCAATGCCTCCCAAAATGGGGTCCAGGTTCAATGCAGTCCCTGTTAAAATTCCAATGACCATTTTTTTCAGAAATTCCAAAGTCTTTCTAAAAATTTATATGAAAAGTCAAGAGGATTGCAACAGCCAAAACAATGAGAAAGAACTCACCTTTCTTGATTCAAAATTTAGTACAAAGCAAGTATAATCAAGACGATGCGGTCCTGGCTTAGATCAATGGAACAAAAATGAAAGTCCAGAAATAAACCGACACATTTATGGCTAATTGATTTATACAAGGGTACCATGGTCATTTGATGCTGAAACAACAGTCTCTTAAATCAGTAGCACAGGGACAACTGGATATCTGCATGCAAAAGAATGAAGTTGGGCCCAAAGCTCACACCATGTGCAAAAATTAACTCAAATGGATCAAAGACGTAGACACAAAAGTTAAAGGTATAAAACTCTCAGAAAAGAAAATAGAGGCAAAGTTCATGAACTTGAATTTGACAGTAGATTTGAAGATATAACAGAAGCATAAAAAATATAAGAAAAAAGGCAAATTGAACAACATTAAAATTTAAAACATTTGTGATTCAAAGGACAATGTTAATAAAGTGAAAATACCACCCATAGAATGGGAGAAAATATTTGTAAATAATATATCTGATAAGTTCCACTATCCAGAATACATAAAGAACTCTTACAACTGAACAAAAATAAAAAAATAAATCAAATAAACCCATTTTTTTAAAAAAAGACAAAAAGTTATTGAATAGACATTTCTCCAAGATATCAAAATTTCCAAAAAGTACTTAAAAAGATGTTCCACAACCTTAATAATTAGGTAAATGCAAACTCAAACCACCATGAGATATTACTTCACATCCACTAGGATGGATATAATTAAAAAAAAAAGAATAGATGTGATGATGTGGAAAAATTTCAACCCTAATACATTTCTGGTGGGAATATAAAATGATACAGCCACTCTGAAAAACACTTGTTGTTCTTCAATCTGTTAAATATAGAGTTAAATAGATGACCAAGCAATTTCACTACTGTTGTAAAATTCCAGTAGTAGCAGTAGTAACGTCAGAGCCTCATCTTACTTCATGGGGGATAATGAGACTCACCATTAGCATAAAGCTGACTTCAATTAGGCGGAGGTCAGACATACCTCTAGTCTCTAAACTTTTTACCAATTCTGACACCAGCCATCCCTCCCATGACATTCTCTATTTCTCTTCTGGGTTTGATAGTCCATTGCAAAGGCCACACAGAACTCACAGACCACACTTATAGTTAAGGGGTTTATTAATGAACATGGTACAACTTGGGAGCTCTGGTGGTGCAGTGGTTAAGAGTTCGGATGCTAACCAAAAGATTGGCAATTTGAATCCACCAGCTTTTCCTTAAAAACCCTATAGGGGCAGTTCTACTCTGCCCTATAGGGTCACTATGAATCAGAATTGGCAACAGGTCTTGTTTTTTGGTTTGGTACAACTTGGGATCATGATCAACAGGTTCTAACTCAGGAATCAGGATTAGGAAGTATATAGATGAAATCTCCCTTCTTCAGTGCAGAACAGCTCTCTCTGCTCCTCTGGACCATGCAGGCCTCTTCTTGGCCCCCTGAAGACAGGCTCCTCTAGGCTCTGCCATCTGTCACCACTTGCTCTGCTGCTGGGTTCCTTCCAGGCCTGTTGCTGTCAGTTCTGCCTCTGAGCCACTTCTGGGCCTGTCACTGTCTTCAATGTTACAGCCCTTACTTGTGTTGTAGCTCTTTTAGGAGGTTCCTTGCTCCTCTATCTGCTTCTTTCTTCCTTCTGCTTCTTCCTGCCTTACAAACCTCTGCAGGGCTGGTTGCTTAAATACACAAACTCCATGTCAGTTTCAAGGAATGGCGTTCCCACCATGGCCAAGAACTGACCAATCCCCACTCAGTAGGCCACAGACTCTTCATTTGCATAGTAGACCACAACTGACCTCATTTGCATAGTGTATTGACCAATTCCTGCAAGACGCGTATCAATCACAGGACAGGATGAAGCCCAGGGCCAGGCAGAAAGTATCAAACCATCCTCGTTTACAGCTTACCGAGGATATATCAATCAACCTGGACAAAAGTAACAAACTCTTTGGAGTAGAAAACTAAGGCAAAGATAACTCTTCTGGGTTTAGGGGAAAAATCTCTCAAGCTGTTTTTCCAAAGAATGAACGCAAAAGGTCACATAAAGAAACTCATTTCACCACAGTTATCATATGACTGAAGTAGAACGGATGCCTTTGAATTATAGTGTTGGCAAGGAATACTGAATATACCATGGACTGCCAGAAGAATGAAAAAATCCATCTTGGGAGAAATACAGCCAGAATGCTCCTTAAAACCAAGGACAGAGAGACTTTATCTCACGTACTTTGGACATATTATCAGGAGCGACCAATCCCTGGAGAAGGAAATCATGCTTGTTGAAGTGGAAGGTCAGTGAAAGCGAGGAAAATCCTCAATGAGATGGATTGACTCAGTGACTCCATCAATGGGCTCAAACATAGCAACTACTGTGAGGATGGCCTAGGACCAGGAAATGTTTCATTCTGTTGTATAGGGGTTTGCCATGAGTTGGAATTGACTTGTAACAATCATATGACTGTGCTATTTCACTCCTAGATACACACAGGAGAATTGAAAACGCACATTTACACAAACTTGTACAGGAATGTTCATAGAAATATGATTTATAAGAGCTGAGAAGTGAAAACAACCTAAATGTCCATCAACTGATGAATAAACAATGTATGCTATAAATATGCAATAGAATTTTTTTCCTCCATAAAGAAGAATGAAGTACTGATATATGCTGCAACACAGATGAACCTCAAAAACATTTTACAAGTGAAAGAAGCTAGACACAAAACGTAACATGCTATTTGAATTTCATTCATATGAAATATCCAGAATATGTAAATCCAGAGACAAAAAATAAAAAAAGATTACTGTGTGCCAGGGTGTAGTGAAGGATAGAATGAGACGTGACTACTTAATGGTTACAAAGTCTCTTCAGGGTGATGAAAATATTTTGGAGCGAGATAGTTGTTATGACTGCACAACAATTTGCATGTACTAAATGCCACTTTAAACTGACTAATCTTATATCGTGAATTTTACCTCGATTAGAAGAATAGGATGCCTGAGAAAGACTAGTTGACCAAATGCACAAGCATAAGGGAATCTAGTCTCATTTTGAGAATAATTTATTTGATAAAATTATCAGTATTTAACAACATAGAGCTGGAGAGTTGAATCAGGCTTCATATATCCAGAAAATATCCAGATAATGAGATATAATAAAGACTATTATTCTTAAGTTTCATTATTTTTTAACTAGATTATATTTACTAAATTATAGAAAGCTTCTCTGCCATTGGTGACTTGGTGAATTTTGTATTTAAAAGTAAACATTTATTAAGTATAAGGTAACCAACAAGGCTTCTATGATATTTGATCCATAAAGAAGAAAGTAAAAGCCTAAATAATATGGTACAAAGCTAAACACAGGCTTACCATATAACCTAGCAATCACACTCCTAAGCAATCAACACTCAAATGAATTGAAAACCTATGTCCACATAAACACCAAGACCTGAATGTTTATAGCAGCTTTGTTTATAAATGTCAAAACCCTGAAAAACTAAGGTGTCCTTCAGTAGATAAATGGATAAACAAACCATACTATGGAGTATTATTCAGTGACAAAAATAAATGAGTTATCAGGGAGGCAAGGCAAAGATGGCAGAGTAGTCAGATGCTTCTGGTGGACCCTCTTACAACAAAGACTGAAAAAACAAGGGATTTGATTATATATGGCAATTTGGGAGCCCTGAACATCAAAGGCAGAGTTGAGGAACTGGACTGAGTGGCAGGGGAGGGAGAGATGGTTCTGAAGCACTGACGAGTTGCCAGACTTGACCCGGAGAGAGCCTGAGCCCTTCAGGCCAGATCAGTTCATGGTGGAGCAGTGAGGCAGGCAAGCATGATACTCGGGAGGCATGTTTTCTGCACCGGGAGAGACCCAGTGCCAGAGAGTCTACACAGCCACTCAGAACCTGTGAGAAGGAGCCCTCATCGGTGAAAGATATGTACTTGTGTGCTGCTTACCTAAAGGATCAAAAACACCCCCCCTTAGGAAAAAACCTGTCTCCCATTTACCTCCCCACTCGCTGCCCTGCACTGGGTCCTGGACTGGCTTCAGAACTGCCAAGTGCCCTGGGCCAGAAATAGGCTCTGTCACACACCTGCAGCCAATCTCCCTGTCTTGGAGAGTGAACAAATTGACAAACGGGAAAAAATAAACTGCTGGCTCCCCTAAGCCAGGAACCCAGGGTAGGCACAGCTCCATTGCCTAGGCACTGGCATAAGGGATCCACGGACTTTAAGTGCCTTTCCCCCTGCGTTGACTTGTCTGGGCCCATCTCAACAGCATAGGCCCTCATTACCGCAGTACAACAGGGTGTCTAACTTCAACTGTTTAAGCCGTGAACTAGCAGGTTCTTGACATTTGACACTGCTCAGCCCATTAAGCAGGGTTTTCACCTACCCACATCAGGGTCCTGAGGATGGGTGGCTCCACCCACACCACCTAGCTACCTGCAATAGGGTCCCATGAATAAGAGGGGCCCACCAGTCCTTACAGCCAACAGCATTAGGTGCTGATAGTCCGACTGCAAAACCCACCCACCTACATGCTCTAGAGAACAGGGACACGTCTTCCTCCTGGACACTTGGTGGCAGCCGTCAGCCTCCTGCCTTGCTCAGTGTGTGTCCCCCTGCTTCAGCCAGAGGCATGTACCTACAACAATCACCCATACCTGTCTAGGACTGTAAGTGAGAGCCTACACCACACACTTGGACACCTGAGCTGAATCCATACAGGAGGATGGGCGGACTCCCAAGCTCACATACCTAGTAACAGATCTAACCACCTGGTGACAGGACACTAGAGTTTCAAAGGTGCCAATAATAAAACTAGCTAATAAGAGCAGCCTATCTGGACATACCAAAACAAAACAAGAAGCTAGGACACAGTAAGCAAACATAAAAGAAATAAATATAATAACTTATTGATGACTCAGAGACAACAGTCAATATCAAATCACATAAAGAGGCAATCCATGATGGCTTCAGCAAGCTCCCAAAATAAGGAATCTAAAAATTTTCCAAAGGAGGAAAATTTCCTGGATTTACCAGAGGCAGAATACAAAAGATTAATATACAGAACTCCTCAAGAAATTAGGAAGGAAATTAAGGGAAACGCAGAAGATGCAATAGAGGAAATTAAAAAGATTAGAGAAGAACATAATGACAAATTTAACAGACTGCAAGAATCCATAGAGAAACAGCAATCAGAAATCCTGAAGATTAACAATACAATTTCCAAATTAGACAACTCAGTAGAAAGTCACAGGAGCAGAATTGAGGCAGTAGAAGTTAGAATTAGTGACACTGAAGACAAAGCACTTGACGCCAACTTATATGAAGAAAAATCAGATAAAAGTATTAAAAAAATGAAGAAACACTAAGAATTATGTGGGACTCTATCAAGAGGAATAACCTACTAGTGATTGGACTACCAAAATGGGGGCTGGATAACAGAAAATACAGAGAGAATTGTTGAAGATTTGTTGGCAGAAAACTCCCTTGATATCGTGAAAGATGAGAAGATATCTACCAAAGATGTTCATCAAACCCCACATAAGGCAGGTCCCAAGACACATTATAATCAAACTTGCTAAAACCAAAGATAAAGAGAGAATTTTAAGAACAGCTAGATATAAATGAAAAATCATCTACAAAGGAGAGTCAATAAGAATAATCTCAGACTACTCAGCAGAAACCTTCAGGTGAGAAGATAATGGGATGACATACATAAAACCTTGAAGGAAAAAGACTGCTAGGCAAGAATTATATACCCAGCAAAACTGTCTCCCAAATATGATGGTAGAATTAGGGCATTTCCAGATAAACAGAAGTTTAGGGAATTTGCAAAAACCAAATCAAAATTACAAGAAATACTAAAGGGAGTCCTACAAAATCAGTAACATCAGATAACAACCCAAGACTAGAACACAGGACACAGAAACAAGATATCAACCAAGATAGGGAAGACACCAAAGTAAATCAAAGCTAAATGCTGAAAATAGGGAAACAGATGTCAATATGTAAAAGATGACAACATTAAAACAAAAAACAGGGACATAAAAAATCTAGACATAGATTTTTCATACGGAGAGGAAGTCAATGCGATATAAAGAAATAAAAGACTGGTATAAACTTAGAAAAATAGGGGTAAATATTAAGGCAACCACAAAGGACACTAACAATCCTACAAGTCTAAATAAAAAAACTAGAAAAACATAAAGATTCAGCAAACACAAAATCAACAACAATGAAAAAGAAGAAAAGAAAATACATAAGGAAAAATGACTCAGCAAAGAAAATTAAGTGGAACAAAGAAACTGTGAACAACACACAAAAAAAGACATCAAAATGACAGCACTAAACTCATACCTATCAATATCTACATTAAATGTAAATGGACTAAATGCACCAATAAAGAGATAGAGTGGCAGAGTGGATAAAAACACATGATCCATCTATATGCTGCCTACAAGAGACACACTTTACACTTAAAGACACAAACAAACTAAAACCCAAAGGATGGAAAAAATATATCAAGCAAACAACACCGAAAAAAGAGTAGGAGTGGCAATATTAATCTCTGACAAAATAGACTTTAAAGTAAAATCCACCACGAAGGATAAGGAAGGACAGTGTATAATGATTAAAGCGTCAATATACCAGGAGGACATAACTATAACAAATATTTACACACCCAACAACAGGGCTTGAAAATACATAAAACAAACTCTAAGAGCATTGAAAAGAGAGATAGACAGCTCCACAATAGTAGTAGGAGAATTCAACACACAACTTTTGGTGAAGGGCAGAACATCCAGAAAGAAGCTCAACAAAGACACGGAAGAGCTAAATGCTATAATCAACCAACTTGATCTCATAGACATATACCAAACACTGCACTCAACAGCAGCCAAGAATAGTTTATTTCCAATGCACATGGAACATTCTCCAGAATAGACCACATATTAGGCCATAAAGCAAGCTTTAACAAAATCCAAACCATCAAAATATTACAAAGCATCTTTTCTGACCATAAAGCTGTAAAAGTGGAAACCAACAACAGGAAAAGCAAGGAAAAAAAAAATCAAACACATGGAAACTGAACAACTCCTTGCTCAAAAACTATTGGGTTATAGCAGAAATTACGGATGGAAGAAAGAAATTCATAGAATCAAAGGAGAATCAAAACACATCATAGCACAACCTTTGGGACACAGCAAAAGCAGTGCTCAGAGGTCAGTTTATAGCAAAAAATGCACACATACAAAATGATGAAAGGACCATAATCAAAACATTAACCCTACGACTGGAACAAGTAGAAAGAGAGCAGGAAAAGAGGCCCAAGGGGGGTCAGAAGAAAGGAAATGATAAGGATTAGAGCAGAATTAAAAGAAATAGAGAATAGAAAAACAATTGAAAGAGTTAACAAGACCAAAAGCTGGTTCTTTGAAAAGATCAACAAAATAGACAAACCGTTGGCCAAACTGACAAAAGAAAAACAGGAGAGGAAGCAGATAACTCATATAAGAAATGAGATGGATGATATCACAACAGACCCAACAGAAATTAAAAAGAATCATAACAGAATACTATGAAAAATTGTACTCTAACAAATTTGAAAACCAACAGGAAATGGACAAATTTCTAGAAACTCACTACCTACCTAAACTAACACAAATAGAGGTAGAACAACTAAATTAACCCAGAACAAAATAAGAGATTGAAAAGGAAATTAAAAAACTGCCCCCCCCCCAAAAAAAAACCCTGGATTGGATGGCTTCACCGAAGAGTTCTACCAAACGTTCAGAGAATAGTTAATACCACCACTGCTAAAGGTATTTCACAACATAGTAAAGGATGGAATACTTCCAAACTCATTCTATGAAGACAGCATAACCCTAATACCACAACCAAGTAAAGACACGACCAAAAAAGAAAATTAGAGACCAATATCCCTCATGAACATTGACGCAAAAATCCTCAGCAAAATTCTGGCCAATAGAATTCAGCAACATATCAAAACAAAAATTCATCATGATCAAGTGGGATTCATACCAGGTATGCAGGGAAGATTCAACATTAGAAAAACAATCACTGTAATCCACCACATAAATAAAACAAAAGACAAGAACTACATGATCTTATCAATCAATGCAGGAAAGGCATTTGACAAAGACCAACACCATTCATGATAAAAACTCTCAACAAAATAGGAATAGAAGAGAAATTCCTCAGTATAATTAAGTACATTTATACAAAGCCAACAGCCAGCATCATCCTAAATGGAGAGACTTTGAAAGCATTCCCTTTGAGAACGGGAACCAGACAAGGATGCCGTTTATCACCACTCTTATTCAACATTGTTCTGGGGGTCCTAGTCAGAGCAATTAGGCTAGAAAAAGAAATAAAGGGCATCCAAATGGGTAGGGAAAAAGTCAAAGTATCTCTATTTGCAGATGATACGATCTTATACACAGAAAACCCCAAAGAATCCACAGGAAAACTACTGGAACTAATAGAAGATTTCAGCAAAGTTTTAGGATACAAGATAAACATACAAAAATCAGTTGGATTCCTTTACACCAACAAAGAGAACTTGGAAGAGGAAATCACCAAATCAATACCATTTACAATAGCCCCCAAGAAGATAAATTACTTAGGAATCATCTAACCAGAGATGTAAAAGATCTAGAGAATGAGAAGTACAAGACTCTAGTGCAAGAAATCAAAAGAGACCTCCATAAGTGGAAAAACATACCTTGCTCATGGATAGGTAGACTCAACATTGTGAAAATGTCAATTCTACCCAAAGATATCTACAGATACAATGCAATCCCAATCCAAATTCCAACGGCATTTTTTAATGAGATAGAGAAACAAATCACCAACTTCATATGGAAAGGGAAGAGGCCCCAAAGAAGTAAAGCATTACTCAAGAAGAAGAATAAAGTGGGAGGCCTCACACTACCTGATTTTAGAATCTGTTATACCACCACGGTAGTTGAAACAGCCTGGTACTGGTACAACAACAGATACATAGACCAATGGAACAGAATTGAGAATCCAAACATAAATTCATCCACCTATGAGCAGCCAATATTTGACAAAAGCCCAAAGTCCATTAATTGGGGAAAAGATGGTCTCTTTAACAAATGGTACTGGCATAACTTGATATTCATCTGTAAAAAACTGAAACAAGGTCCCTACCTCACACCATGCACAAAAACTAACTCAAATTGATCAAAGACTTAAATATAAAATCAAAAACGATAAAGATCATGGAAGAAAAAATATATCAACCCTAAGAGCCCTAATACATGACATAAACGCAATACAAACCATAAGTAGCAATGCACCAGCACCAGAAGAGAGACTAGATAACTGGGCGCTCCTAAAAATCAAACACTTATGCTCATCAGAAGACTTCACCAAAAGAGTCAAAAGACGACCTAGACTGGGAAAAGAATTTTGGCTACGACAAATCTGATCAGAGTCCAATCTCTAAAATCTACAAGATTCTACAAAACCTCAGCAACAAAAAGACAAATACCCCAATTAAAAAATGGCAAAGGTTATGAACAGTCACTTCACCAAAGAAGACATTCAGGTGCTAACAGACACATGAAGAAATGCTCAAGATCATTAGCCATTAGAGAAATGCAAATGAAAACTACAATGAGATACCATCTCACCCCAACATGTCTAGCATTAATCCAAAAAGCACAAAATAATAAATACTGGAGAGGTTGTGGAGAGACTGGAACACTTACACACTTCTGGTGGCCTTGTAACATGGTACAACCACTTTGGAAATCGATTTGGCACTTTCTTAAAAATATAGAAATACCATATGATCCAACAATCACTGTCCTGGAAATATATCCTAGAGAATTAAGAGCCTTCACACGAGTAGATATATGCACACCCATGTTCACTGCAGCACTGTTCACGATAGCAAAAAGATGGAAACTTCCTAGGTGCCCACTGATGGACAAATGGATAAACAAATAATGGTATATTCACACAATGGAATACTGTGCAATGATAAAGAACAATGATGCATCCATGAAGCATCTCAACATGGATGAATCTGGAAGGCATTACACTTAGTAAATTTAGTGGTCTCAGAAGGAGAAATATTGTATAAGACCACTATTATAAGAACTCAAGAAAAGGTTTAAACACAGAAGAAAAATTCTTTGATGGTTACGAGGGTGGGGTTGGGAGGGTGAGGGTTATTCACTAACTAGATATTAGACAAGAATTATCTTAGGTGAAGAGAGGGACAGCACACTCTATAGGAGAAGTCAGCACAACTGGACTAAACCAAAGCCAAGAAGTTTCCTGAATACAATCAAACACTTCGAGGGACAGAGCAGGAGGGGTGGGGGTCTGGGTACCCTGCTTTCAGGGGGCATCTAGGTTAATTGGCATAACAAAGTTTATTAAGAAATTGTTGCATCCTACTTCGGTGAGTGGTGTCTGGGTTCTTAAAAAAAGCTAGCAAGCAGCCATCTAAGATGCATCAATTGGTCCCAACCACCTGGAATAAAGGAGAATGAAGAACACCAAAGACACATGGAAATATTAGCCCAAGAGACAGAAAGGGCCACATAAACCAAAGACGCCATCATGTTGAGACCAGAAGAAATAGACGGTGCCTGGCTATCACCAATGACCGCCCTGACAGGGAACACAATAGGGAGCCCGTGATGGAGCAGGAGAAAAGTGAGGTGCAGAAGTCAAATTCTAGTAAAAAGACTAGACTTAATGGTCTAACTGAGACTGGAGGAACCCTGGAAAGCTGGCCCCTGGACTCTCAATCCAGAACTAAAACAATTCCTGAGGACTACTCTTCAGACAAAGATTGGACTGGACTCTGGGACATAAAATGATACTCGTAAAGGGTGTGCTTCTTAGATCAAGCTGATACATGAGAGTAAATGGGCAGTTTCTGTCCGGAGGTGAGATGAGAAGGCAGAGCAGGTTAGGAGCTGGTTGAAGGGACTTGGGAAATCAAGAGTGGAAAGGAGGAGTGTGCTGTCACAGTACGGGGAGAGCAATAAGGGTCACATAACAATGTATGTATAAATTTTTGTATGAGAAACTAACTTGAAATGTAAACTTTCACTTAAACTACAACAATAAACAAAACAAAAACCCTCAGGTCCATGGGATCAAGGGATTATAATCACAGTTTGCTATTTTCCAGGAAGGAGGTGAGCCAAATTTCCCTTTGAGGGAATTCCAGTTTTCTGTACAAACAAGCCAAATACTGTCATGTTTCTACAAGTGTTATGATAATTTCCATCCTGGAAGGAGATGAGCTAATGACATTATAGTCATAGAACTGTGTCTCAGAAGCTCCTTCTCCCAGACACAGACACACCACCCCAAAGCCAAAATATCTTAGACTGTATTCTAAGGTTTTCCTTAGATCAGTATTTCCTTAAATTTATCCAAAAATCATGGTACTTTAAAATATGTCTCTTCTAATGGAAGTATTGTGTTTAATAAATGTCAATTCTAACATTATACTAGTTTAGTATCCAGAATCAAAAACAGATAGTTCGTAGGAGTTGTCCAATTTCATATTTTCATAGATCCTTATATTGGTAAGGGACCCTGTTGGTGCAGTGGTTATGAGCTATGGCTGCTAACCAAAAGGCTGGCAGTTCGAATCCACAGCTGCTCCTTTGAAACCCCATTGTGCATTTCTACTGTGTCCTTTAGGGTTGTATGAGTTGGAATCACTCCATGGCAATGGGTTTTATTCTTTTTTTTTTATATTGGTAATGCCTGAATTATATTAACTTGATTGAAACAAAATACCTTTTTTCCCACATGAAGGTAGGGTCTCGTTTATTATGATTTGCAGAGCATCACACAGACCATGCCAAAGGGATGATCCCACGACAAAGTGAAGCGAACAAGAAATGTTAATTGGGTCTCTGCTGGTTACAGACAAAAAGACTTTACCAGTTCTCCCACTTCCGGGTGGGAATTAAATTGTTTAACATTTGAGACTATTGGTGGGGGACCCAGATTAAAAAACAAAACAAAACAACAACAACAGCAAATTCTGTCAGGGTCCCATGAGCACAGTTTAATAAGAGTTTAATATTATCATAGCTACTGCTCTCCAGTTGAGCTGAGGTAGAGCTAGGGATCACACCCTTTCCTTACCAGTTGCCAGCGGGTAGATTCCAACTCATAGCGACCCTCTAGGACAGAGTAGAACTGCCCTATACGGTTTCCAAGGAGCAGTTGGTGGATTCGAACTGTCCCACCTTTTGGTTAGCAGCCTGAGTTCTTAACCACTGTGCCACCAGGGCTCTGAGCTGGGGATGCATGAAGTCTTACATTTGCCTTCTCAAGCTATATGCAAATGGAAACAAAATTGAAAATACAGTTCCCACTTTTCTCGTGCTGTTACGTAACAGGGAAGATTCTAAGATGTCATTATCCTCTGCACAAGTATATAATAGAGCATCTTTAATTTTTCCCAAATTACAGAGGTTACTGAGAAACAGAGAGGTCAGAAAAATTACACAACGACTATTGTGTGTCATAAATCAACTTGGATGAGGTTAGCTCATAGAAAATGATAACCGACAGTATCAATAATCCTGTTGTAATAATTTACTTTTGAGGACCTTGCTTCCCTGTATATAAAATTTTTTTTATTCCAATTGAACAAATATAACTGACAACAGATTATGTGCCAGTACACATTGCTACAGAAAAAAATAGGGGGTAGCTGCTAACATATGGCCTGGGTCTTGAAGTAACACAAAAATGAGAAAGATATGTAAATGAGTTTTGAGATATATAAAGCCTGAGTTGAATATTAATAGATGAGTGAGTTAATTAGTATTAATCCTTAAGTTCTGGTAATGATGATAATGATGAAGAACTATACTGTGGGTGGTGATGACATTTGTGACTATGGAAGTGATAGAGATGTATGGTTATGTCTCTTTCTCACCAGATATCCACAATAAGCTTCTATTTACTCATTATTTGTATACTGTCATGGATTGAATTTTGTCCCCTAAAAATGTCTGTCAACTTGGCTGGGTCACGACTCCCAGTATTGCATGACTGTGTACTATTTTGTAAATCTGATGTGATTTTCTTATGTGTTATAACCTCTATCATTGTTATGAGGTTATACTGATGAGGTTTACAAGATTACGTAGTGTTTTAATCCAATCTCTTTTGAGAGTTAAAAGAGAGAAGCAAGCAGAGACACAGGGGAGCCTCATACTACCAAGAAAGCAGTGCCAGAAGAAGAGCGCATCCTTTGGACCTGAGGTTCCTGTGCAGACCAGGGGAAGATTGATGACACGGACGTTCCTCCAGAGCCAACATAGAAAGCCTTCCCCTGGAGCTGACACCCTGAATCTGGACTTGTAGCCTACCGGACTGTGAGAGAATAAACTTCTCCTTGTTAAAGCCATCCACTTGTGGTATTTCTGTTAGAGCAGCACTAGATGACTAAGACATATACACTCACAGATTATCTTATAACATCAGTTCCTTTTTGTTGGTGTGAAAAATTACCACAAACTTACTGACTTAAAACAAAAAGATTTTTTTTTTTGCAGTTCTGTATGTCAGAAGTCGAATACAGGCCTCATTGTTCTAAAGTGAAGTTGTCAGTAGGGGTGGGTTCTTTCCCTGAGGCTCTAGGGGAGAATCCATTTTCTTGTCTTTTCTTGCTTCTAGAGGCCACCTGCATTCCTTGGCTTGAGGCCCTCCATATTCAAATTCAAGATTTTTGCATCTCTCTGATCATTCTTCCATCATAACATCTCTCCCTCTGGTCCAAGCAGAAAAGGTTCTCTGCTTTTAAAGACTCTTGTGGATAGGTTAAACACATTGGAATAATCCAGAATAAGCTCCCTCTCTCAAGATCCTTAAGCTTAATTAGACATCCAAAGTGCTTTTTGCCTTGTACCAGAACATATCCATAGGTCACAGGGATTAGGGTGCGAACATCTTTGGGGAACAATTATTGATGCTGCCACATTTTGCTTAGAATGATTTTTAGCATCTTAGTACTTCTTTCTGGGATATATTTTTACATACGTTTTTAAATGAGGTTCTGTCTGAGTTATTGTGCAGCAGTTTTTGTGTGTGTATGTGTGTCTGTGTGTGCACGTATTTGCATGTGTTCAAGTGTGTGTGTGTGTACGTGAAATTTTATATTTTCCTCCTTATTTAAAAATGTTTCATTTGATCTATTATTCTAATTAACTATATAAGTTAACTATCACTGTCCTGCACTTGGAAATATTTATGTCATGGGTTCTAGCTTTAAATGTTGGCTTTGATAAATGTGCTTTTAGTCAAGCAGGTATTAACACGCTGTGAGTTAAGCAGGAATTCATGTGTAGTCAAGCAGTTTTTTCCCTCTTCCAGCATTTTGGTGCTACTCTTGGCTTTGGTCATTCCTCATTTTTCAGATAATATGGGTAAATATGAATATATTTGCATTCATTTGCTTACAGTTTTATGAGATTTGCAAATAGAAAAATTCGTGTGTTTTATCACTCATGGCTTTTTAAACTATTGCCATTATGACTATTGTCTCTCTTTTTCTCTAGCCTCTCTTCTGAAATTCTTTTTGCACTTTTGATAGTTCTTCTCGGAGAGATGTCCATATTGACTACTGTCCTTATGAATATTTCCCATTCCCTTTTTTCTGTGTTAAAAACCTGGTAGTTTCTTCAGTTCATTGTTCCATTTTGATAATTCTTTCAAATATAATAATCTAATATTATCCTGAGCTGTTGAGTTTACTCATTTTCCCTATGTATTTATTATCATTCTCTCCCACTGAAATATAAGCTTCATTAGGTCATACATTTTTAGTTTTATTTGTTCTCTGTTATATCCTGTAAAACTAGATGAGTTTGAGGTTACATATTCAATGAATAAGTAATTATGAAATGCTTGAGTGAACACATCTGACAATATGGCAAAATGATTGAAATAATCTCTGTCCTTGTGTATCAGTGTTTGCTGTGTATACAACCACTCAAAATAGAGGCTTAAAACATAATTCTTGTTTTTCTAATGTATCTCTGGGTCACCTGGGCTGTTCTGCTGATCTGGGCCAAGCTTAACTAGTCTGGGACAAACTTGGCTTACCTAGGATGGATTTACTCATGCATCACTAATTAGCTGGAGTTTCGTTGGGTCTGGCTATTTATTCTAAGATGATTTCAATCAGATGTCTGGTAGTTTTCTAGTCACCAACTGAAGCAATAGGTTTCAGTGGGCATGTAGCCCAGACTTATTCTTATGAAATGTTAATGTTCAGAGCGAAGCACAGATACAGAGAAGGCATCTTGAGGTCTTAGCTCAGAATGAATGTAATATTGTTTCTGTTGCTGTATTATACCATATTAACCAAAGAAAATCATAAGGCCAGAACACACAATTGGGGAAAGAATACATTTTAACTTGATGGAAATGTGAGGTCAGGGAGAATGGAATTTGTTGTAATCTTCTTCTATTGACCATACCTGGTAATTCAAGAGTGAATACGCAACATTCACACAAACACACACAGGTAGAGTTGAAGCTACCAGATATAGACATTACTACTCTTAGAGTTTTATAAAGTTGATTTTTTAATCAAAAACTATTATTTTGTAATGTTTATAAATTTTTATGGAGTCAGTACCATGTGACTCCAGAGCAGTAATATTCTTTCCTAAATTCATGCATTGAATTTTTTAAAATTTAAATCATTAAATTATTTATTCTTAAAAATTATGGATATGGATTAATCTACTTGTCAATTTTATAAAGTTTTGGTCTCTGATTTTGTTTTTTTATCCCCTTTCATGTCCTTGAAGTTTTAAGCACATTCTCTTTATTATTTCTGAACCTTTTTTTGAAGCCCTAGATTTTATAACTAAAAAAATGTGTATCCTACTGTTGTTAGGAGAAAATTTTTATATAAGTCATTTAGGTCCTGGTAGCTGACAGTTTTGCTGAATTTTTCTATATTCTTGCTGATTTTCTTCCTAACAGTTCTATCACTTGCTGAGTTGGAAATGACTCTAATTAGAATTTTGTGTATTTCTATTTCTTCTTTAGTTCTGTTTGTTTTTGCCTTAGTATATTGAGGCTGCATTCATTGTTTGCTGCATATACATTTAGATTTATTATGACTTCCTAGTGCATTGATCCTTTTATCATTATGTCTTTTTTCCTTGTAATTTTCTTTGTTATAAAAGCTACCTTTTCTTATGTTAATATAGAATTTGTACTTTAAAAAAATTAATGTTTGCATTTTTTGACTTTCAACCTACTTATATTTTTGGATTTGAAATGAATTTCTTGTAGTCAGCTTACTGTTGGATCATGTTTTTAATCCACTCTGCCAAGCTTTGACTTTTAATTGATAACTTTAGAACCTTTTTATTTAAGATATAGATTTCTTGAGTGAGGTAAATGATTAAGTGCATAGCTATTAACCTAAATGTTCGTGGTTTGAACCCACCCAGAAAAACCTCAGAAGAAAGGGCTGGCAATCTGCTTCTGAAAGGTCACAGGCATTGAAACCTTATGAAGCAATTTTACTGTGCAACACATGGGGTCACCATGAGTTGGAATAAACTTGATGGCAACTGTTTTTGTTTTTGTTTACATTTAAGATATATATTGCTATGTTAGGGCTTAGATCTACTCTTTTATTTTTTTGTTTCTGTCTCTTTCTACCATTTCTCATTCTTTGTCCCTTTTATCCTTTTTACATTACTTTTGTCTATTTTAACACTTTTCAGAATTTGACAGTGATTTCTTTATATTGATTTTCACTTTATCACTTTATATAGTGATTTTTGTCATTGCTCTAGTTTTACAATACACATACACAACTTGCTACTGTCTACTGGTATCAATATTTTACCACTTTGAGTAAAGTATAGAAATCATACTTCCACTTAGCTTCCTTTACCCTACTAACTTTTTATGTCTAATTGTCTTAAGGATTTTCTCAATATGCATTCAGCACCACTTAAGATGGTGCTACAATTTTTTGCTTCAGATATTAAATAAGATTTAAGAAATTCCTGATAAAGATAATCTATTATAATTTTCCACATTTTTACACATTCTGATGTCCTCTTTCCTTTTTTTATGTTCAAACAGTCCTCTTGTCATTGGTGATTAGTGATATTAGTGATGATTGCACAATATGGTTATGTTACTGGTTTCTCTGAATTGTACACAAGAAAATGTAGAATTGATAAATGTATTATTTATACTTTATGACTATAAAGGTATTTATGAAAACAATTCCATTTAAAATAGTATCAAAGTATTAAAATGCTAAGGAACAATTGTATACAATCATACCCAAAAATGCTGAAGATTTTTACAAGGAACTAAAAGAGATTTCTGAAAGAAATTAAAGACATAAGTAAATGGAAAGTCTTGCCATGCTAATGGATTGGAAGAGTTAATATTTTTAAGATGACAAAAATATTTCCCAAGGTGATCTACACATGCAGTGGTTTCCCTTTTTAAATTCCAAAAGATTATTTATTTATTTTTCTTAATTGCAGGAATAGAGAAGGTGATACAAAAAATCATAGGGGAATGCACGTGATGCAAATAGCAAAAATAATATTGAACGTGAGCAAAGATAAAGGACTAACTTTTCCTGATTTCAAACTTACCAGAAAGATAAAATAATAAAAGCATTGTGACACAACATAAGAATAGATACTGAGAGTTCAGAAAAAAAAATTATACATTGATGGTCAATTGATTTTTGATAAAGGTTCTAGACCATTCAAAAACAAGCAAATAAATAAATAAACAAACATACAAATAACTAAATAAAATCTCTTCAAACAAATGTTGCTAGGACAAGTGAATATCCACATGCAAAAAAAAAATAGTAATTTGAACACTTTCATCATTTCCTTACAACAAATTCAGTAAGAAAAAAAGTTTAGGTGACTTGCAGCAACATGGCACTCTAGGCAGAAGCACCACGCCTTCCCACCACAGCAAACATCTGAAAAACTAAGTCAAACAGAGAAAATAGCAATCCTGAAACCCTAAAACATCAACTGAAGAGATAAAGAACTCAGCCAAGCACCAAATGGAGTGAGAAAACTGACAGAGGATGGAGAGTGAGGAGAGGTTCATGCAGAGATCCCCTATCAGCCAACGTACCACGGATCCACCATCTTGAACACCTATCAGAGACCAGCAAATAGGGGGTATGAGAAAGCAGCTTCACAGAGGTTCCAGCAGGAGACAGAACAACCAGTAATTGGTGATATACATTTTCCCACCCCCCACCCTTCTTCACTCCCACTCAGCCTCCTCTGCTTCCTGAAGCCACAGTCTCTTGGCTGGGAAGCACCGGCTGCTTGGATTCCATCAGCCCACACTGGCTGACTCCCTGAGTGCCATTTGTTGGCTGCTGGTGTTGCTTTTTTCTGCTTCTTTTGATTTCTTCCTTACCTCTCACCACCTACCCCTCCTTTCACTCAAATACTTGGCTCCGTGCGACATCTTTGTTTCTTCCTAAGGGGCTGCGGAGCTCTGTTTGAGTGTGGAACTGCTTCCTGGTCTGCGCTGCTGTGCTGGTGGGATCCCGGGACATTTTTTGTTTGTTTTCTTTAAATTGATTGTTTGTTTTCTTTTTCTTATCTCAAGTTGGGATCCCATTCTGGCTGTGAAGTGCTACACGGTTTGGGACCTACCCCCTCAGCTTGCACAGACGTGCAGAGGGATCCCTGAGAGCTTTTCTTTTTTCAGGTTTTTTTTTTTTTTTTCCTGTTTTGGGGGGATTTTCTTCTTTTTTTAAATTTATTTTGTTTTCTTTTCCCTCTTTTTATCTTTCTTCATTACTCATTTGCTCGTCTGTCTATACCTTCCTTCTCTTCCTGTCCCCTGAACAGGTAGCACTGAATACCCCTAAGCCTTCTAGCCCCAGGCTGTACTGCTACACCTTGGAACAACTTCCCCAAACCTCGTAGCCTCACCAGTAGGATCCTGGGAGCTTTGTGTTTTTTTATCTTTCTAATTTTTGTTTATTCATTCTTTTATTTTCTTTTTTCCTCTTCTTCCCTTTTTTGTTTTTCTCCACTTGATAGTCTCTCATCTCTCCCCTCCAACGGCTAGCTCCCCTAGCTCTCTTTTTTGTTTGTTTGTATATTTTTTCTCCTGCTCCTCTCTCCTCTCTCCCATATCCATCTTAGCTCCACTCATCACAATCTCCCCTCTCCATCCTGCCTACCTGCACCATGCACTTAACATCACACCACCAAGCAATACAGGCACGACCTACTGGAACCTGTCCTGCACTGATTGCTGACCAGCCCAGGTGGCTGTAGTAAGTGCCACAAACAACCCTTCCCAGCAACTCCTCTTCAGCTAATCCTGCCCTGTTGTAACATATATGAGCCACTTATCCTGCCAATTGGGGAAAGAGGTGAAAAGTGTCATGCCCACAGATGAACAAACAACAAAGAAAACACAGCCCACCTGCTCAGACATAGCCAAATTAAAAAGAAAGGACAAAACAAACAAATCTACAATCAATAAATGAGAAAAATAACTACTGAATGCCTGGAAGACAGCAGAAAATATCAAAACATTTACAAAAACAGGACAGGGTGGTTCCAGTAGGCATCCAAAATATAACACCAGATGACTTTCCAGTGGAAGAAAAGGCACTAGAACTACCTGATAGGGAATTAAAGCTCTAATACTTAGAATTATCCAAGAATTGAAGCAAAAAGCAGATAAAAATGAGGAAAAAATAGACAAATTCATGGAAAAGGGAGACAAATTCATGGAAAATACAGACAAAAAATGGAAGAATTCAGGAAAATAATGCAGGAACAAGATGCCAAAATAAATTCACAACTAGAAATTATACAAAAACAACAATTAGAAATCCAAAACATAAACAACAAGATTTCAGAAATGGACAGTGTCATAGAAGGGCTGAGGAGCAGATTTGAAATGGTGAAAGACAAGATCAGTGGCATTGAAGACCAACACTTAGATAAAACTGTGTTTGAGGAAAACTTAGAAAAAGAACAAAGTAAAATGAAGAGACCCTAAGAATTATTTGGGATACAATCAAAAGCAAAAATTTGCCAGTGATCGGAGTTCCAGAACGGGCGGGGGGGGGGGGGCGGGGTGGGGACAGAAAACACAGAGAGGATCATTGAAGAACTGCTGACAGAAAACTTCCTCAATATCATGAAAGATGAAAAGCTGGCCATCCAAGAAGCTCAATGAACCCCATATAGGAGAGACTTCAAAGGCATATCATAATCACACTCGCCAAAACCAAAGACAAACAAAGAATCCTTAGAGCAGTTCACAAAAAACAAGGAGTCACATACAGGGGATAAACAATAAGACTAAGCTCAGATTATTTGGCAGAAACCATGCAGGCAAGAAGGCAATGGGATGACATAGATAAAACCTTGAAAGAAAAAAAATTGCCAGCCAAGAATAATATAGCCTGTAAAAGTCTCGTTCAAACATGATGGTGAAATTAGGGCATTTCCAGATAAACAGAAATTAAAGGAATATGTAAAAACCAAGCCAAACTTACAAGAATTATTAAAGAGAGTCTTTTGATCTGAGAACAAACAACTTCAGCTCACTGGCTGAATCTAGGAAGCAGGATCATACCAGCCACGTACCAATCTAGGAAATGAACTCTCGAGGAGTATCTAAAACCAAAAGAAATACAACAGGGAATCAGAGCAGTTAATCTGTAAGTGACAACAACACCAGAACAATAAAAGAGGGGATAAATGATGTAGGTATAGAAACTTCTAATGGAAGGAAGGCAAGGCAATACCAAGTAATAATAGACTGCTTCAAACTTAGAAAGATAAGGGTAAATTTCACGGTAACCACAAAGGAAGTTAATAAACATACTCATAAAATTCAAGAGAAAAACGTAAGTATCAGTAAAAACAAAGTCTACGAAACAAAAGAAATAAAAAAAAAAAATCCACACAAATAAGGACTCTAGCACAGGAGATTAAGAAGAACAAATAAAACGTCAACATCACAAAAAAAAAAAGCACTACAAAATGACAGCAATAAACTCAAATCTATCAATAATTACACTGAAGGTAAATGGACTCAATGCACCAATAAAGATACAGAGAGTGATAGAAGGGATAAAAAAACAGGATCCATCAATATGCTGTCTACAAGAGAAACACGTTGGAAACAAAGACATGAATTTATTCCCCTAAAAAAAAAAACACCATAAAATACTTAGAAATAAATCTAACCAGGGATGTAATAGATGTATACAAAGAAAACTACAAAACACTACTGCAAGAAACCCAAAGGGATATACATAAATGGAAAAACACACCATGCTCATTGATAGGTGGACTCAACATTGTGAAAATGACAATTCTACCCAACACAATTTACAAATACAACGCAATCCCAAGCCAAATACCAACAACATTCTTCAAAGAGATGGAAAAACTATTAACTTCACTTGGAAAGGGAAGAAGCCCCTAATAAGTAAAGCACTACCGAAGAAGAAGAATAAAGTAGGAGGACTCACACTACCTGACTTCAGAACCTACTATACAGCTACGGTAGTCAAAACAACCTGGTACTGATACAATGACAGATACATTGACCAATGGAATAGAATTGAGTACCCAGATGTAAATCCATCCACCTACAGTCACCTGATCTTCGACAAGGGCCCAAAGTCCAACAAATGGGGAAAAGACAGTCTTTTTAACCAATGGTGCTGGCAAAACTAGATATCCATCTGAAAAAAAAATGGAACAGGACCCATACGTCATGCCATATACAAAAACTAATTCAAAATGGAGCAAAGACCTAAATATAAAGCCAAAAACTATAAATTTCATAGAAGAAAAAATAAGATTAATACTAGAGGCCCTAATACACGGCATTATCAGGATACAAACCATAACCATCAACACACAAATCCCAGGAGATAAGCTAGATAACTGGATCTTCTAAAAATCAAACAACTATGCTCTTCAAAAGACTTCAGCAAAAGAGTAAAAAGAGAACCTATAGACTAGGAAAAAAATTTTAGACAGTACAAGTCCGACAAAGGTCTAATCTCCATAATCTACAAGAAAACCCAACACCTGTACAACAAAAAGACAAATAATCCTATTAAAAAATGGGCAAAGGCAATGAAGAGACACTTCACCAAAGAAGACATTCAAGCAGCCAACAGACACATGAGGAAACGCTCTCGACCACTAGCCATCAGATAAATGCAAATTAAAACCACAATGAGATACCATCTCACCCCAGCATTACTGGCACGAATCAAAAGCACTAGAAATAACAAATGTTGGAGGGGTTGCTGGGAGATCGGAGCTCTTATGCAGTGCTGGTCGGAATGCAAAATGATACAACCATTTTGGAAAATGATATGGCGCTTCCTTAGAAAGCTAGAAATAGAAGTACCATACAATCCAGCAATGCCACTTCCAGGAATATATCTTAGAGAAAAAAGAGTTGTCACTCGAATAGACATATACACACCTACGTTTATGGCAGCATTGTTCACAATAGCAAGAAGATGGAAACAACAGATCAACAGATGAATGGATAAACTATGGCACATAAACATAATCAAGTACTATGCAACAATAAAGAACAATGATGAATCTGTGAAGAATCTCATAACATAGACGAAACTGGAGGACATTATGCTGAATGAAATAAGTCAATCACAAAAGGACAAATACTGTTTGAGACCTCTACTGTAAAAACCCATGAAAAAGTTTACACACAAAAAGTAACAATCTTTGTTGGTTACCAGGGATGGGTTCCTAAATAGGCAATAGATAAGTGGTATCCATGGTGAACGGTGAGACAGTACAGAGTACTGGAGAAACCAGCAGAACTTTTACAAGGAAAGGTCATGGAAGCTCCATAGACACATCCAAACTCCCTGAGGGACTGAATTGCTGGGCAGAGGGTTGTGGGGACCATGGTCTTGGGGAACATCTAGCTCATTTGGCATAACACAGTTTACAAAGACAATGTTCTACATTCTACCTTGATGAGTAGTGTCTGGGGTCTTAAAAGCCTGTGAGCAGCCATCTAAGATACTCCACTGGTCTCACCCCTTTGGAGGCAAGGGAGAATGAAGAGAACAAGCTACAAGGAAAAGATTAGTCCAAAGGACTAATGGACTACAGCTACCAAGGCCTCCACCAGACTGAGTCCAGTACAGCTAGATGGTGCCCAGCTACCACTACTGACTGCTCTGACCGGGATCACAACAGAGGGCTCTGGACAGAGAGGGAAAAGGATGTAGAACAAAATTCTAACACACACAAAAAAAGATCTGATTTACTGGCCTAAAAGAGACTGGAGGAACTCCGAAAGTATGGCCCCCAGACACCCTTTTAGCTCAGTGGTGAAGTCACTTCCGAGGTTCACCGTTCAGCTGGGGATTGGATAGCCCCATAAAGCAAAATGGGAATAATGAGGCACAGCAGTCCAGGGACAAGGACTAGAAGACAGAAGAGAACAGGAAAGCTGGTGATAGGGAACCCAAGGTTGAGTAAGGACGGTGTTGGTGTGTAGTGAGGTTGTTAACCATTGTCATAGGGCAACATGTGTACTAACTGTTTAATAAGAATCTATTTTGTTCTGTAAACCTTCATCTAAAGTGAGAATAGCAGCAGAACTGGAAGGGCGTAGTCGATGTCACTGAACTGTGCATGTAGAAATTTTTGAAATGGTGTATCTTTGGCTATGTATATTTTCACCAAAAAAAGAAAGGTTGAAAAGGGAAAGGGTTGACATGTGTTGGGGTTGTTAGCCACTGTCATAATACAATATGTGTAGTACTGTTTAATGAGAAACTATTTGTTTTGTAAACCTTCACCTGAAGTACAATAAAAAAAAAAGAAAGAAAAGAAAAGAAATAATTTAAACTGATTAAATCAATCTGTCAGAGCTATAGATAACAATTAAAGGGTTGGAGGACCAATGTGGATACTGAATCAAGAAAAAACAGATGACCAGAGAGTGGGACTTCACCATGCATCCTCACCCCATGCCCTTTCCAGATCAGCAGTCTTCTTGAGGCAGATTTAGGTTGTGAACTTGGGCAGAGAGCCCAGGACTTGAGCAACACAAATAGCACAATGGGCATGAGTCCTGGTGCAGAGTGGCTCTGGTAACATAATGCATGCAATAGTTCCTGTGAGTCTCTAGAAAGAAGAATGCAACTGGCACTGCAAGGGAGAGACAGCACAGCATGTGGCTGAGACATCTGATTGGACAAGACTGGGACAGAGTAATCTGGTGAGCATAATACAAGAAGGAGCTCTTGTGAGGATTGGGAAAGAACAACTTGGCTTGCTCACTGAAGGGTGCAATACATGGGAGAGAGACAAAGAGGACACAACACAGGGCAAGACACCTGAGTAGGTGGATCATAGACAGAGGGGCTCAGTGAGCACAACCCAGCCAGGAATTTCCCATGAAAGCAACACACTGGGAAAAGCACAGTCTCCAGAATATTAACAGGCAAGCCTGGACAGAGAGGCATGGGAGGTGCAACACAGGCCAAGATAACTGAGCAATCTTTTCTGGGACAGAGAAGTCCCGTGAGTTTAATTCAGGCAGAAGTTCCTTTGAGTCCAGGAGAAAACCAGCATAGTGGGGTGCAGATTAGTCTGTGGTACATGATCAGTTGGGTCAGGGACAGGGTAGCACAGAGGAAACAGTGTGGGCACCGGACACCTGAATGATCACACCTGAAACAGAATTCTCATGACTACTGGGAAAGAGCAGCGTGGTTGATGCAAGGCAGGCTGTGGTGAATATGCAGTCAGGCATTGGACAGAGTGGAGCAAGGGGGACAGGAGGATGGGAGAAGTGAGGAATTGTGTGAGATGAAACACCTTAGCAGAAAGACATGGGATACAGCGCCTTGGCAAGCACAGAATGAGCTGGAATTCCCGTGAGTCCAGGGAAGAAGCAACAGTGCAGACTAGAGTTCATGAACAGTGAGGACAAGTGGTGAATCGGCACTAGCTGCCATTTGCAGTGTGGGACTGTGAGACTAATATAACCTCACTGACGCTCCTGGTAGAGGAATCTATAGTACTTCTGTGAAAGCTGTAGCCCCTTTGTGGGTGGGTCTAGTGAAAGAGTCATGGCTGGTGCTCATACGGAAGGATATCTGTTGTGAGCAATCAGAGAAAGGCAGTAATGTCAAATGAAGGGAAGGTGCTGGAGGGACATATCCAGCATCTCTGGGGGAGAGAATCTGGTGCCAGAGTAATACAGTACCTAATATCTGGGGGAAGAGGTGACCAGAGAAATTGCTTGAAGCCATGCAGTTTGGTGTTTAAGTGACATGGCCGAGCTCCCACTCAGGGAAACTAGAGGTCAAAGAGTGATGGCCGGCACCCCTAGGCGGGGAGATCAGTAGGGAAAGGACAATAAAAATACCCCTAGATGGGGAGTCAATAGTAAACAACAACCTTCAATAATTTTAAATAATAGTAACTACAATAATAAAGAGGAAGAAAAGTAAACCCTAGAGAAGTTGAAGAATCTAATCTCAAGAGTTACCACAGTAAGACATAGGGAAAAAAAAAAAAAGAAACACTGGAGTCGAAAAGTATAATAAGAGAAGTGAACAATTCTCTAGAATAGCTCAGCAGCAGATTTGAATTATGAATTGGCAGAAGAAAAAATTACTGAACTCAAGCACAGGGCTTTTCAGATTATTCTGTCTGAGGAGTAGAACCAAAAAAAAGTAAAGAAAAATAAACAAAGTCTAAGGGATCTGTGGGACACCATCAAACATAGTAATATTTGCTTTATGGGGTTCCCAGCAAGAAAAGAGAGAGAGAAAGGGATAGAAATTTTTTTTGAATAAATGATGGTTGGAAACTTCCCAAGTATGATAAAAGATGGGAAATTACACACCCAAGAAGTTCAGTGAATTGCAAGTAGATTAAATCCAAAAAGAGTCACACCAACACATATTGTAATCAAACTCTTGAAAACAAAGGACAAAGTTGAAATACTGAGAACAGCATGAGAGAAGCAATGTATCACATGCAAGGGATCCTCAGTAAGATTAAGTGCCTATTTCTCTTCTTAAACCATGCAGGAAAGAAGGCAATGGGACAACATACTTAAAGTGCTGAAAGAAAAGAACTGTAGGACATGAATACTATATCCAGCAGAAGTGTCATTCAAAAATGAGGGTAAAATTAAGGTATTCCTGGATCAACAAAAGATGAGAGTCTATGACCACCAGCCAGCCCTACAAGAAATGCTGAGGAAAATCCTTCACTAGAAAAAGTAAGAACACTAGACAATGACTTGAAGTTGTATATATAAAGAAGAAAAAATCATTAAATGAAATGTCTCAATAAGTATAAAGTTCATATTTAAAGTATTTTTGGTTGGCAAATACAACTGGTGTAACCTTCAGGTTTTATGATGACAAGAGCAAAAAAAATATAAAAATAAATCCTCAACATAACAGTTGTTGTTAGGTGCTGTTGAGTCGGTTGAAACTCTTAGTGACCCTATGCACAGCAGAACGAAACACTGCTCTGTCTGTGCCATCCTCAAAATCGTTGCTATGCTTGAGGGCATTGTTGTAGCCACTGTGTCAATCCATCTCGTTGAGGGTGTTCTTTTTCGCTGACCCCCTACTTTACCAAGCATGATGCCCTTCTCCAGGGACTGATCCCTCCTGAAAACTTGTCTGAAGTATGTGAGACATACTCTAACCATCCTTGTTTCTAAGGAGCTTTCTGGTTGTTCTTCTTCCAAGACAGATTTGTTTGTTCTTTTGGCAGTCCGTGATATATTCAATATTCTTCACCAACACCGCCATTCAAAGGCGTTAATCCTTCTTCAGTCTTCCTTATTAATTGTCCAGCTTTTGCATACATAGGAGGTGATTTAAAACAGCATGGCTTGGGTCAGGCGCTCCTTAGTCCTCAAGGTGATATCTTTGCTTTTCAACACTTTACAGAGGTCTTTTGCAGCCGACTTGCCCAATGCAATGAGTCTTGATTTCTTGACTGCTGCTTCCATGGGGGTTGATTGCAGATCCAAGTAAAATGAAGACCTTGACAACCTCAATCTTTCCTCTGTTTCTCATGATTTTGCTTATTGGTTCAGTTGTGAGGATTTTTGTTTTCTTTATGCTGAGGTGTAATCCATACTGAAGGCTATGGTCTTGATCTTCACTTCGCTTTCAGCAAGCAAGGTTGTGTCATCTGCATATCGCAGGTTGTTAATGAGTCTTCCTCCAATACTGATGCCCTGTTCTTTGTCATATAGTCCATCTTCTCGAATTATTTGCTTAGTATACAGATTGACTAGATATGGTGAAAGTATACAATGCTGACGCATACCATTCTTGATTTTAAATCATGCAATAATCCCGTTCAAATGACTACGTCTTGATCCATGTACAGATTGCTCATGAGCACAATTAAGTGTTCTGGAATTCCCATTCTCCCCAGTGTTATCCATAATTTGTTATGATCCACACAGTCGAATGCCTTAGCATAGTCAGTAAAACACAGGTAAACATCTTTCTGGTATTCTCTGCTTTCAGCCAGGATCCATCTGACCTCAGCAGTGATATCTCTGGTTCCACATCCTCTTCTAAATCCGGCTTGAATTTCTGACAGTTCCCTGTCAATCCACTGCTGCAGCTGCTTTTAAATGATCTTCAGCAAAATTTTGCTTGCATGTGATATTAATGATATTGTTTGATAATTTCCACATTCAGTGGGATCATCTTTCTTGGGAATAGGCATAAATATGGATCTCTTCCAGTAGGCTAGCCAGGTAACTGTCTTCCAAGTTTCTTGGCATAGATGAATGAGCACTTCCAGTTGCTGCATCCATTTGTTGAAACGTCTCAATTCGTATTCAGTCAATTCCCGGAGCCTTGTTTTTTTCCACCAGTGCCTTCAGTGCAGCTTGGACTTCTGCCTTCAGTGCCATTGGTTCCTGATCTTATGTTACCTACTGAAATGGTTGAAAGTCGACCAATTCTTTTTGGTATAGTGACTGTATTCCTTCCATCTTCTTTTGACGCTTTCTGCATTGTTTAACATTTTTCCTGTAGACTCCTTCAGTATTGCAACTCCAGGCTTGAATTCTGTGTGCAGTTCTTTCATCTTGAAGAATGCTGAGCGTGTTCTTCCGTTTTGGTTTTCTATCTCTAGCTATTTGCACATGTCATCATAATACTTTATCTTCTCGAGCCACCCTTTGAAATCTTCTGTTCATCTCTTTTATGTCATCATTTTTTTTTCCTTTTGCTTTAACTACTTGACGTTGAAGAGCAACTTTCAGAGTTTCTTCTGATATCCATTTAGATATTTTCTTTCTCTCCTGTCTTTTTAATGACCTCTTGATTTCTTCACATCAGTTTGTCCTACTGTGGGGGCTTGTGTGTTGCTGTGAAGCTGGAAGCCATGCTACCAGTATTCAAATACCAGCAGGGTCACTCATGGAGGACAGGTGTCAGCTGAGCTTCAGAATTAGCCATTGAAAACCTTATGAATAGTAGCGGAACACTGTCTGATATAGTGCCAAAGGATGAGCCCTTCAGGTTGGAAGGCACTCAATGTATGACTGGGAAAGAGCTGCCTCCTCAAAGTAGAGTCAAGTTTAATGATGTTGAAGGAGTCAAGCTTTCTGGACTTTCATTTGCTTATGTGGCACGACTCAAAATGAGAAGAAACTGCTGCAAACATCTATCAGTAATCAGAACCTGGAAAGTCCCAAGTATGAATCTAGGAAAATTGGAAATTGTCAAAATGAAATGGAATGCATAAACATCTATATCCTAGGCATTAGTGAGCTGAAATCGACTGGTATTTGTCATTTTGAATCAGAAAATCATATGGTCTACTGTGCTGGGAATGACAACTTGAAGAGGAATGGCGTTGCAATCATAGCCAAAAAAAAAAAAAAAAAAAACTTCACTATCTAGCCTGAAGTACAATGCTGTCAGTTATAGATAGTATCCATATGCTTACAAGGAAGACGAGTTAACACGACTATTATTCAAATTAACTCACCAACCACTAAGGCCACAGATGAAGAAATTGAAGATTTTTACCAACGTCTGTAGTCTGAAATTGACTGAACATGCGATCAAGACGCACTGATAATTACTGGAGATTGGAATGCAAAAGTCAGAAACAAAGAAGAAGGAACGGTAGTTGGAAAATATGACCTTGGTGATAGAAATGATGCCAGAGATCACATGGTTGAATTTTGCAAGATCAATGACGTTTTCATTGCAAATATCTTTTTTCACCAACGTAAATTATGATTATACATATAGACTTCGCCAGACGGAATATAAAATAAACTACATCTGCGGAAAAAGACAATGGAAGAGCTCAATATCGACAGTCAAAACAAGGCCAAGGGCCAACTGAGAATCAGACCATCAATTACTTGTATGCAAGTTCAAGTTGAAACTGAAGAACATTAGAACACGTCCACGAGAGCCAAAGTACGACTTTTGAGTATATCCCACCTGAATTTAGAAACAGTCTTAATAGATTTGAAGCATTGAAGACTAACGACTGAAGACGGGACAAGTTGTGAAATCACATCAAAGACATCAACATAATTAAGGGCATATATACAAAACCAACAGCGAATTTATTCTCAGCAGAGATAGATTAAAAACATTCCTCTTGAGAACAGGAACAAGACAAGGGGTGTGTATTATCACTACTCTTGTTTAATATTGTATGAGACCTCTATTGTAAAAACCCTGAAAAAGTTTACACTTAAACAATAACAATCTTTGTTGGTTACCAGGGATGGGAGGGATGGGGGTGGGGAAATACTAAATAGGCAATAGATGAGTAGTATCTTGGGTAAAGGGTGAGACAGTACACAATACTCGGGAAACCAGCACAACTTGTACAAGGAAAGGTCATGGAAGCTCTACAGACACATCCAAACTCCCTGAGGGACTGAATTGCTGGGCGGAGGGCTGTGAGGACCATGGTCTTGGGGAACATTTAGCTCATTTGGCATAACACAGTTTATAAAGACAATGTTCTACATTCTACCTTGGTGAGAAGTGTCTGGGGTCTTAAAAGCCTGTGAGCAGCCATCTAAGATACTCCACTGGTCTCATCCCTTCGGGAGCAAGGGAGAATAAAGAGAACAGGATACAAGGAAAAGATTAGTCCAAAGAACTAATAGACTACAGCTACCAAGGCCTCCACTAGACTGAGTCCAGTACAGCTAGATGGTGCCCGGCTACCACCACTGACTGCTCTGACCAGGATCACAACCGAGGGCTCTGGACAGAGAGGGAAAAGGATGTAGAACAAAATTCTAACACACACACAAAAGACCAGATCTACTGGCCTAAAGGATACTGGAGAAACCCCGAGAGTATGGCCCCCAGACACCGTTTTAGCTCAGTGGTGAAGTCAGTTCCGAGGTTCACCATTCAGCTGGGTAATTTGACAGCCCCATAAAACCAAACGAGACTAATGAGGCACAGCAGTCTAGGGACAAGGGCTAGAAGACAGAAGAGAACAGGAAAGCTGGTGATAGGGAACCCAAGGTTGAGTAAGGACAGTGTTGATGTGTTGTGAGGTTGTTAACCATTGTCATAGGGCAACATGTGTACTAACAGTTTAATGAGAAGCTATTTTGTTCTGTAAACCTTCATCTAAAGTGAGAATAGCAGCAGAACTGGAAGAGTGTAGTCACTGTCACTGAACTGTGCATGTAGAAATTTTTGAAATGGTGTATCTTTGGCTAAGCATATTTTCACCAAAAAAAAAAAAAAAAAGGTCGAGAAGGGAGAGGGTTGACGTGTCGTGGGGTTGTTAACCAATGCCATAAAAGAATATGTGTACTACTGTTTCATGAGAAACTATTTGTTCTGTAAACCTTCACCTGAAGTACAATTACAGAAAAATTTGTTCTACTATTAAAAGTTTGCTGCATTTTATAATTTCTGGAGTAATTTATGTGGAGTAAGATTAAATTATTACTTTTTTAAATTAAGAAAAGATTGCCCACAAACTATCTCTTGATTTTTAATTTCTGTATTTTTTAAAAGCATTATTGAATTTGTATGTATACGCACATATATATGTGTGTGTATATGTACATATATAAAACAATATACTACACGTTTTTAAATTGTACAACTTGATAAGTTTTGACATGTGTAAACATATATGAATGCCCCGAAAACAGCAGACAGTATCAAAACATTTACAAAAACAGGACAGGATGGTTCTAGTAGGTGTCGAAAATAAAACACCAGATGACTCTCCTGTGGAAGAAAATGCACTAGAACTACCTCATAGGGAATTCAAATCTCTAATACTCTGAATTCTCCAAGAACTGAGGCAAAAAGCTGACAAACATGAGGAAAAGATAGACAAATTCATGGAAAATACAGACAAAAAATTGGAAAAATTCAGGAAGATGATGCAGGAACAAAATGCCAAAATAAATTCACAACTAGAAATTATACAAAAACAACAATTAGAAATCCAAAAGATAAACAACAAGATTTCAGAAATGCATGATGTCATAGAAGGGCTGAGAAACAGATTTGAAACCACTGAAGACAGGATCAGTGGAACTGAAGACAAACACTTGGACACAACTCTGTTTGAGGAAAACTCAGAAAAAAGAACAAAGAAAAATGAAGAGACACTGAGAGTTATGTGGGACAGAATTAAAAGCAAAAATTTACGAGTGATTGGCATTCCAGAACAGGGGGAGAAAACAGAAAACACAGAGAAGATCATTGAGGAACTGCTGACAGAAATCTTCCTCAATATCATGAAAGATTAAAAGGCTGGCCATCCAAAAAGCTCAACGAACCCCATATAGAAGAGACCCCCAAAAGAAAATCACCAAGGCATATCATATTCACACTCGCCAAAACCAAAGACAAACAAAGACTCCTGAGAGCAGCTTGTGAAAAACAAGAAGTCACATACAGAGGAGAAACAATAAGACTAAGTTCAGATTATTCGGCAGAAACCATGCAGGCAAGAAGGCAATGGGATGACACATATAAAATCTTGAAAGAAAAAAATCATCTGCCAAGAATAATATATCCTTCAAAACTCTCGTTCAAATTTGACAGTGAAATTAGGTCATTTCTAGAGAAACAGAAATTAAGGGATCATGTAAAAGTCAAAACAAACTTACAAGAATTATTAAAGCGAGTTCTTCGATCTGAGGACAAACAGCTTCAGCTCACAAGCAGAACCTAGGACGCAGGATCATACAAGCCAGATACCAATCTTGGAAATGAACTCTCGGGGACTATCTAAAACCAAAAGAAATACAACAGGGAATCAGAGCAGTTAATCTATAAATGACAACAACATCAAAACAGTAAAAGAGGGAATAAATGGCATAGGTATAGAATCTTCTAATGGAGAGGAAGGCAAGGCGATACCAAGTAATGGTAGACTGCTTCAAACTTAGAAAGATAAGGGTAAAATTCATGGTAACCACAAAGAAAGTTAACAAACATACTCATAAAAATAAAGATGAAAAACATAAAGTCTCAGCAAAAACAAAGCCTACAAAAACAAAAGAAATGAAAAAAAATCCACAAACAAATGTAACTCAGCACAAAAGAGTAAGAAGAACAAAGAAAATTTCAACACCCCAAAAAAGAGCCCTACACAACAACAGCAACAAACTCACATCTATCAATAATTACACTGAATGTAAATGGACTCAATGCACCCATAAAGAGATGGAGAGTGACAGAAGGGATAAGGAAACAGGATCCATCAATATGCTGTCTACAAGAGACACACCTTAGAAACAAAGATGTGAATTTATTAAAAGTCAAAGGTTGGAAAAAATATATCAAGCTAACAACTACTGAAAAACAGCAGGAGAGGCAATTCTAATCTCAGATAAAATAGACTTTAAAACAAAATCTACCATAAAAGACAAAGAAGGACACTATATAATGATAAAGAAGAGGATCCATCATGAAGCCATAACCATAATAAACATCTACACACCCAATGACTGGGCTGCAAAATACATAAAAAAAACTAACAACACTGAAAAGCGAAATTGAAGTTCCACAATAATAGTAAGAGACTTCAACAGACCACTCTCAGTAAAGGACAGAACAACTAAGAAGAAACTCAGCAAAGATACAGAAGACTTAAACGGCACAATCAGCCAACTTGACCTCATAGACATATATAGAATACTCCATCCAACCACTGCAAAGTACACATTCTTTTCTAATGCACATGGAATGTTCTCCAGAATAGACCACATCTTAGGTCACAGAGAAATCCTCAACAAGATCCAAAACGTTGAGATAATTAAAGTATCTTCTCTGACCACAATGCCATCAAAGTAGAAATTAACAATAGAAAGAGCAAGGAAAAAAAAATTAACTACATGGAAATTGAATAATACCCTGCTTACATATCAGTGGGTAATAGAAGAAATCAGAGAAGGAATCAAAATATTTATAGAATCAAATGAGAATGAAAACACATCATACCAAAACGTTTGGGATACAGCAAAGGCAGTCTTCAGAGGACAATTTATAGCAATAGATGCACATATCAAAAAAGAAGAAAGGGACAAAATCAAAGCATTAACTACAGAACTCAAACAAATAGAAAAAGAACAGCAAAAAATGTCCACAACCACTGGAAGAAAGGAAATAGTAAAGATCAGAGCAGAAATAAATGAAATAGAAAACAGAAAACAATAGAAAGAATCAACAAAACCAAAAGTTGGTCTTTGAAAGAATCAACAAAATCAACAAACCACTGACCAGACTGACAAAAGAAAAACAGGAGAGGACACAAATAACCCAAATAGGAAATGAAATAGGGGACATTACAACAGACCCAACTGAATTAAAAAGGATTATAACAGAATATTATGAAAAAGTATACTCCAACAAATTTGAAAACCTAAAGGAAATGGATACATTTCTAGTAACACACGGCCTACCCAAACTACAACAAAGTGATGTTGAAAATCTGAACAGACCCATAACAAGAGAAGAGATTGAAAAGGTAATAAAAAAAATCCCAACCAAAAAAAGCCCTGGCCCAGATGGCTTCACTGGAGAATTCTACAAAACATTTACAGAAGAGCTAGTACCAGTTCTACTCAAGTTATTTCAGAGCATAGAAGAGGAAGCAACACTTCCAAATTCATTCTATGATGCCAGCATAACGCTGATACCAAAACCAGGTAAAGACGTCACAAAAAAAGAAAATTACAGACCAATATCTCTCATGAATATAGATGCAAAAATTCTGAACAAAATTCTAGCCAATAGAATTCAGCATCATATCAAAAACATAATACACCACGACCAAGTAGGATTCATACCAGGTATGCAAGGATGGTTCAACATTAGAAAATCAATCAATGTAATCCACCACATAAATAAAAGGAAAGAAAAGAATCAGATGATCATCTCAGTTGACGCAGAAAAGGCATTTGACAAAGTCCAACACCCATTCCTGATAAAAACTCTCAATAAAATCAGTAGAGAAGGGAAATTTCTCAACATAATAAAGGGCATCTATGCAAAACCAACAGCCAACATCATTCTTAATGGAGAAAGGCTGAAAACACTCCCCTTGAAAACAGGAACAAGACAAGGATGCCCTTTATCACCACTCCTATTTAACATTGTGCAGGAAGTTCTAGCTAGAGCAATAAGGTAAGAAAAAGAAATAAAGGGCATCCAAATTGGTAATGAAGAAGTTAAACTCTCCCTGTTTGCAGATGATATGATACTATACATAGAAAACCCTAAGAACTCCACGAGAAAGCTACTGGAACTAATATAAAGATTCAGCAGAGTAGCAGGATACAAGATAAACATTCAAAAAATCAGTTGGATTTCTATACACCAGTAGGGAGAACGATGAAATGGAAATCAGGAAAACAATACCATTTTCAATAGCCCCTATAAAGATAAAATACTTAGGAATAAATCTGACCAAGGATGTAAAAGAGCTATACAAAGAAAACTACAAAACACTACTGCATGAAACCCAAAGGGATCTACAGAATGGAAAGACATACCATGCTCATGGATAGGCAGACTCAACATAGTGAAAATGGCAATTCTACCCAAAGCAATTTACAAATACAATGCAATCCCGATCCAAATACCAACAACATTCTTCAAAGAGATGGAAAAACTAATCATTATCTTTATATGGAAAGGGAAGAATCCCCAAATAACTAAAGCACTACTGAAGAAGAAGAATAAAGTTGGAGGACTCACACTACCTGACCTCAGAACCTACTATACAGCTACAGTAGTCAAAACATCCTGGTACTGGTACAACGACAGATACATTGACCAATGGAACAGAATTGAGAACCCAGATGTAAATCCATCCACCTATGGTCACCTGATGTTCGACAAGGGCCCAAAGTCCATCAAATGGGGAAAAGAAAGTCTTTTTCACAAATGGTGCTGGCAGAACTGGATATCCATCTGCAAAAAAATGAAACAAGACCCATACCTCACACCGTATACAAAAACTACTTCAAAATGGATCAAAGACCTGAATATAAAGCCTAAAACTATAAAGTTCATAGAAGAAAAAATACGACCAACACTACATGCCTTAATACATGGCATTAATAGGATACAAACCATAACCATCAATGCACAAAAACCAACAGATAAGCTAGATAACTGGGATCTTCTAAAAATCAAACACCTATGCTCTTCAAAAGACTTCAACAAAAGAGTAAAAAGAGAACCTTCAGACTGGGAAAATATTTTTGGACAGTACAAGTCAGACAAAGATCTAATCTCCATAATTTACAAGAAAATCCAACATCTCTACAACAAAAAGACAAATAATCCTAGTAAAAAATGGGCAAAGGAAATGAACAGACACTTCACCAAAGAAGACATTCAAATGGCCAACAGACACATGAGGAAATGCGATCACTAGCCATTAGAGAAACGCAAATTAAAACCACAATGAGATACCATCCCACCCCAGCATTACTGGCACGAATCAAAAACACTGGAAATAACGAATGTTGGAATGGCTGCAGGGAGATGGGAACTCTTATGCACTGCTGGTGGGAATGCAAAATGATACAACCATTTTGGAAACTGATATGGCGCTTCCTCAGAAAGCTAGAAATAGACATACCATTTGATCCAGCAAACCCACTCCTAGAAATATACCCTAGAGAAATAAGAGTCATCACTCGAATAGACATATACACACCCATTTTCATGGCAGCGTTGTTCACAATAGCAAAACGATGGAAACAACCTAGATGCCCATCAACAGATGAATGGATAAACAAACTCTGGTACATACACACAATGGAGTACTATGCAACAAGAAAGAATAACAATGAATCTGTGAAGCATCTCATAACATGGATGAAACTGGAGGACATTATACTGAGTGAAATAAGTCAATCACAAAAGGACAAAAATTGTATGAGACCTGTATTGTAAAAACCCACGAAAAAGTTCACACACAAATTGTAACAATCTTTGTTGGTTACCAGGGATGGGAGGGGTAGGGGGAAAATACTAAATAGGCAATAGATAAGTGGTATCTTGGGTGAAGGGTTAAATAGTACACAATACAGGGGAAACTAGCACAACTTGTACAAGGAAAGGTCATGGAAGCTCTACAGACATATCCAAACTCCCTGAGGGACTGAATTGCTGGGCGGAGGTGTGTGGGGACCATGGTCTCAGGGAACATCTAGCTCAATTGGCATGACACTGCTTATAAAGACAATGCTCTACATTCTACCTTGGTGAGTAGTGTCTGGGGTCTTAAAAGCCTGTGAGTGGCCATCTAAGATACTCAACCAGTCTCATCCCTTCGGGAGCAAGAGAGAATGAAGAGAACAGGATAGAAGGAAAAGATTAGTCTGAAGGACTAATTGTCCACAGCTACCAAAGCCTCCACCGGACTGAGTCCAGTACAGCTCGATGGTGCCCGGCTACCACCACTGACTGCTCTGACCAGGATCACAACAGAGGGTTCTGGACAGAGCTGGAGAAGGATGTAGAGCATAATTCTAACTCACAAAAAAAAAAAAAAAAAAAAAAAAAAAGACCAGATTTACTGGCCTAAAGGAGACTGGAGAAACCCTGAGAGTATGGCCCCCAGACACCCTTTTAGCTCAGTAGTGAAGTTATCTTCGAGATTCACCGTTCAGCCTGGGAGTGGACAGCCCCGTAAAACCAAATGAGACTAACGAGGTACAGGAGTTCAGTGACAAGGGCCAGAAGGCAGAAGGGGACAAGGAAGCTGGTGATAGGGAACCCAAGGTTGAGTAAGGATATTTGTTGATGTGTTGTGAGATTGTTAACCATTGCCATAGGGCAACATTTGTAGTAACTGTTAAATGAGAAACTATTTAGTTCTGTAAGCCTTCATCTTAAGTGAGAATAACAGCACAAGTGGAAGAGCATAGTCAGTGTCACTGAACTGTGCATGTAGAAATTTTTGAAATGGAGTATCTTTGGCTATGTGTATTTTCACAAAAAAAAAAAAAAATTGAGAATTTAGAGGGTTAATATGTTGTGGGGTTGTTAACCAATGTGATAAAACAACATGTGTACTACTGTTTCATGAGAAACTATTTGTTCTGTAAGCCTTCACCTGAAATAGAATAAAATATAAAAAAAAAAAAAGATGGAAAAAAAAAAAAAAGAATAAGCTTAGAGTACTCAGCAGAAACCATGCAGGCAAGAACGGAATGGGATGATAAATATAAAGTCTTGAAGGAAAAAAAATTGCCATTCAATAATTTTACAACCAGCTAAAATGTCTCTCAAATATGATGACAAATTTAGGGCATTTCCAGAGAAACAGAAGATTAGGGAATTTGTGAAAACCAAACTAAAATTACAAGTAATGCTACAGTGAGTCCTCTGGTTAGAAAATCAATAACATTAGAATACAACACAAGACTAGAATACAGGACACAACAACCAGATATGAACCCAGATAGGGAAGTCACAAAAATAAATCAAAGCTAAAACAGTGAAAAAAGGGAAACAGAGACATCAATATGTAAAAGATGACATCATTAAAAAAAAGAAAAGGCACAAAATAATGTAGTCATAGATCTTTCATAGGGAGAGAAAGCCAATGTGATATAAAGAAATGAAAGACTGGTTTAAACTTAGAAAAATAGGGTAAAGATTAAGGTAATCACAAAGGAAAGTAAAAATCCTATAAATCAAAATAAAAAGCAAGAAAAGTTTATGGACTCAGCATATACAAAATCAACAAGGAAAAAGATGAAAAGAAAATACATAAAGAAAAATGACTCAGCACAAAAAGTTAAGTGGAAGAAAGAACCTCAACAACATACAAAAAAAGACATCAAAATGACAGCATTAAACTCATACCTATCAGTAATTACGTTGAATGTAAGTGAACTAAACACAGGAGTAAAGAGACAGACAGTGGCAGAATTGATAAAAAACAAAAAACAGAGTTCGGCTATATGCTGCCTACAAGACACACACCTTAGACTTAAAGATACAAACAAACTAAAACTCAGAGGATGGAAAATAATATATCAAGCAAACAGCAGTCTAAAAAGAGCGGGAGTGGCAATATTAATCTCTGACAAAATAGACTTTAAAGTAAAATCCACTGCAAAGGATAAGGAAGGACACTATATAATCATTAAAGGATCAATACACCAGGAGGACATAACAATAATAAATATTTATGCACTCAACGACAGAGTAGCCTTCTAAGATACTCTGCTGGTCTCACCCCTTCAGGAGCAAGGGAGAATGAAGAGAACAGGATACAAGGAAAAGATTAGTCCAAAGGACTAAAGGACCATAGCTACCAAGGCCTACACCAGACTGAGTCCAGTACAGTTAGATGGTGCTCAGCTACCACCACTGACTACTCTGATTGGGATCACAGAGCTAGATAAGGATGTAGAACAAAATTCTAACACACACACAAAAAAGACCAGATTTACTGGCCTGAGAGACTGGAAAAATCCCGAGAGTATGGCCCCTGGACATCCTCCTAGCCCAGTGGAGAAGTCACTCCCGAGGTTCACCATTCATCTGGGGATTGGACAGCCCCATAAAACAAAATGGGACTAATGAAGCACAGCAGTCCAGGGACAAGGACTAGAAGGTAGGAGGGGGCAGGAATGTTGGTGATAGGGAACTCAAGGTTGAGAAAGTACAGTGTTGACATGTCGTAGGGTTGTTAACCATTGCCATAGGGCAATATGTGTACTAACTGTTTAATGAGAAGCTATTTGTTCTGTAAACTTCATCTAAAGTACAAAAAAAAAAAAAAAGAATTATCTATGTGAGATCAAACTGACAACAGCAACTCAAAAGGTTTGATGGGAAGCCTAGGGGACAGTGAGTTGAAGACAGTGGTGATGGAATAATTTAGAAAACGATAGTGAGAATAGCAGCACAACTGAAAGAATGTAATTGATGTCACTGAATTGTACATGTAGAAATTTCTGAAATGGCATATCTTTAGCTATGTATATTTTCATCAAAAAAAAAAAAAAAAAAAAAAAGGTCCTCCAAGGTTGAGAAGGGAGAGTGTAGACATGTCATGGGGTTTTTAACCAATGACATAAAACACTATGTGTACTGACTGTTTAATGAGAAACTATTTGTTCTGTAAACCTGCATCTAAAGTACCATAAAAAAAATTTAAAACAAAAAGAGAAAGAGTGGCAATATTAATCTCTGACAAAATAGACTTTAAAGCAAATTCCACCACGAAGTATAAGGAAGGACACAACATAATATTTAAAGGGTCAGTACACCAGGAGGACATAACCATAATAAACATTTATGCACCCAAAGACAGGGCTCCAAAATACATAAAACAAACTCTAAGAGCATTGAAAAGAGAGATAAACAGCTCCACAATAATAGTAGGAGACTTCAACACACCACTTTCGGTGAATGACAGAACATCCAGAAAGAACCTCAGTAAAGAAATGGAAGATCTAAATGCTACAATCAACTAACTTGATGTCATGGACATACGCCGAACACTCCACCCAACAGCAGCCAAGTATACTTTCTTTTCCAAAACACATGGAACATTCTCCAGAATAGACCACATACTAGGCCGTAAAGCAAGCCTTAACAAAATCCAAAGCATTGAAATATTACAAAACATTTTTTCTGACCATGAAGTCATAAAAGTAGAAATCAATACCAGAAAAAGCAAGGAAAAAAAAAAAAAAATCAAACACATGGAAACTGAACAACACCTCTTCAAAAACTACTGGGTTATAGAAGAAATTAGAAAGGAATAAAAAAATTCACAGAATCAAATGAGAATGAAAACACATCTACCAGAACCTTTGGGAAAAAAAAAAACAGTGCTCAGAAGTGAATTTATGGCAATGAATGCACACATCCAAAAAGAAAAAAGGGCCCAAATCAAAACATTAACCCTACAACTCGAACAAAATGAAAGAGAGCAGCAAAAAGACCCCTCGGGTGCAAGAAAAAAGCAAATAATAAAAACCAGAGCAGAATTAAATAATATAGAGAATAAAAAAACAATTGAAAGAGTTTGCAAGACCAAAAGCTGTTCTTTGAAGACGTCAACAAAATCGATAAACCATTGGCTGAAATGACAAAAGAATAACAGGAGATGGGTGATATCACAACAGATCCAACTGAAATTAAAAGAGTCATAACAGAATACTATGAAAAATTGTACTCTAACAAATTTGAAAACCTAGAGGAAATGGACACATTTCTAGAAACACACTACCTACCTACACTAACACAAACAGAGGAAGAACAACTAAATAAGCCTATAACAAAAGAAGAGAATGAAAAGGAAGTTAAAAAACTCTCAACAACAACAAAAAAGCTCTGGCCCTGATGGCTTTGCTGGAGAATTCTACCAATCGTTCAGAGAAGAGATAACACCACTACTACTAAGCATATTTCAGAGTACAGAAAAGGATGGAATACTCCCAAACTCATTCTATGAAGCCAGCATAACCCTTATACCAAAACCAGGTAAAGACACCACAAAAAAGAAAATTACAGACTAATATCCCTCATGAACATTGATGCAAAAATTCTTAACAAAATTCTAGCCAATAGAATTCAACAACATATCAAAAAAAATAATTCACCGTGACCAAGTCGGATTCATACCAGGTACGCAGGGATGGTTCAACATTAGAAAAACAATCAATGTAATCCATCATATTAATAAAAGAAAAGACAAGAACCACATGATCTTATCAATTGATGTAGAAAATCATTTGACAAAGTCCAACACCCATTCATGATAAAAACTCTCAGTAAAATAGGAATAGAAGGAAAATTTCTCAATGTAATAAAGGCTTTGTACATTTATACAAAACTAACAGCCAACAACATCCTAAATGGAGAGAGTCTGAAAGCATTCCCCCTCAGAACAGTAACCAGAAAAGGATGCCCTTTATCACCACTTTTTTTCAACATTGTGTTGGAGGTCCTAGCCAGAGTAATTACACTAGAAAAAGAAAAAAAGAGCATCCAAATTGGTAAGGAAGAAATAAAAATATTTCTATTTGCAGATAATATGATCTTATACACAGAAAACCCCAAAAAATCCACAAGAAAACTACTGGAACTAATAGAAGATTTCAGCAAAGTATCAGCTTACAAGCTAAACATACAAAAATCAGTTGGATTCCTCTACACCAACAAAGAAAACTTCAAAAAGGAAATGAAATCACCAGATCAATACCATTTACAGTAGTCCCCAAGAAGATAAAATACTTAGGAATAAATCTCACCAGAGATGTAAAAGAATTCTACAAAGAAAACTACAAGACACTACTACAAGAAACCTAAAGAGACCTACATAAGTGGAAACACATACCTTGCTCATGGATAGGAAGACTCAAGATTGTGAAAATGTCTATTCTACTCAAAACAATCTACAGATATAACGCAATCCTTATCCAAATTCCAATAGCATTGTTTAATGAGATGGAGAAAGGAATCACCAACTTCATATTGAAAGTGAAGAGGCCCTGGATAAGTAAAGCACTACAAAGAAGAAGAACAAAGTAGGAAGCCTCACACTACCTGATTTTAGAACCTGTTGTAGCACCACAGTAGTCAAAACAGCCTTGTACTGGTACAACAACAGATACATAGACCAATGGAACAGAACTGAGAATCCAGATGTAAATTCACCCATCTATGAGCAGTTGATATTTGACATAGGTCCAAAGTCTGTTAATTGGGGAAAAGAAAGTCTCTTTAACAAATGGTGCTAACACAACTGGATATCCATCTGCAAAAAACTAAAACAAGATCCATACCTCACACCACGCATGTCTTAGTCATCTAATGCTGCTATAACAGAAATACCACAAGTGGATGGCTGTAACAAAGATAAGTTTATTCTCTCACAGTCCGGTAGGCTAAAAGTCCAAATTCAGGGCATCAGCTCTAGGGGAACAGTTTCTCCATTGGCTCTGGAGGAAGGTCCATGTCATCAATCTTCCCTTGGTCTGGGAACTTCTCCGCACATGAACTTCAGGTCCAAAGGATGCATTCTGCACCTGGCACTGCTTTCTTGGTGGTATAAGTTTCCCATGTGTCTCTGCTCCCTTCTCTCTTTTATACCCCTAAATAGATTGGTTTAAGACACTATCCAATCTTGTAGACCTCATCGGTATAACTTCCGCTAATCCATCTTATTACATCATACTGATAGAGTTTACAACACATAAGGAAATCACATCAGATTACAAAAACGTACAAAATCGTACAATACTGAGGATCATGACCCAGCCAAATTGATACACACGTTTTTGAGGAGACATAATTCAATCCTTGACAATGCAAAAAAACTAACTCAAAATAGATCAAAGACCTAAATATAAAATCAAAAACGATAAAGATCATGGAAGAAAAAATAGGGACAACGCTAGGAGCCCTAATAAATGGCATAAACAGAATACAAAACATTACTAACAATGCATAAAAACAAGAAGAGAAACTAGATAATTGGGAGATCCTAAAAATCAACACTTATGCTCATCAAAAGACTTCACCAAAAGAGTTAAAGGACAACCTACAGACTGGGATAAAATTTTTGGTTATGATAAATGTGATCAGTATTTAATCTCTAAAATCTACAAGATACTGCAAAATCTCAACAACAAAAAGACAACACAATTAAAAAATGGTCAAAGAATATGAACAGGCACTTCACCAAGAAAACATTCAGGTGGCTAACAGATACATGAGGAAATGCTAATGATCATTAGTTGTTAGAAAATGCCAATCAAAATTGCAATGAGTTGGATCTAGAAAAATGGCCCTCTAGGCAGAAGCACCACGCCATGCCTCCACAGGAAAGATCTGAAATGCTAAGCCAAACAGAGAAAACAGCAATCCAGAAACCCTAAAACATCAAATGAAGAGATAAAGAACTCAGCCAAGCACCAAATGGAGTGTGAAAACTGACAGAGAATGGAGAGCGAGGAGAGATTCATGCAGAGGTCCCCTATCAGCTAAAACATCACAGATCCACCATCTTGCACTCTTATCAGAGACCAGCAAATGGGGGTATGAGAAAGCAGTTTCACAGAGCTTCCAGCAGGAGGCACAACCACTGGTAATTTGTAATATAAACTTTCCAACCCCTCACCCTTCTTCATCCCCACTCAGCCTCCTCTGCTTCCCACAGCCACAGTCTCTTGGCTGGGAAGCACTGGCTGCTTGGATTCCACATGCCTGCACTGGCTGGCTCCCTAAGTGCCATTTGTTGGCTGCTGGTGTTGCTTTTTTCTGCTTCTTTTGATTTCTCCCTTACCTCTCACCACCTCCCCCTCCTCTTGCTCAAATACCTGGCTCAGAGCGCCATCTTTGCTTCTTCCTAAGGGGCTGCAGAGCTCCATTCCGGTGTGAAACTCCTTCCCGCTCTGGGCTGCCATGCTGGTGGGAGCCCGGGGCTCTTGTTTGTTTGTTTGTTTTGAAGTTTTTGTTTGTTTTCTTTTTTATTTCTCCAGTTGGGAGCCCGTTCTGGCAGGGCAGTGCTATCCCGCTTGGGACCTACCACCTCAGCTTGCGCAGATGTGCAGAGGGATACCTGAGAGTACTTCTTTTTTTGTGGTTTTTTTTTCTTTTCTTTTTTTCCTGTTTTTTGGGGTGCTCTTCTTGTTCTTTTTAAAAAAATTTGTTTTGTTTTCTTTTTCCTCTTTTTCCCTTTTTGTCTTTCTTCATCACTCAGTTTCTTGTCTCTCTATACCTTCCTTCTCTTCCTGTTCCCTGAACTTGTCTCTAAATACCTGTATGCCTTCTAGAAACGCTATACTGTAATACCTGGGAACAACTTCCCCAGACCTCGTAGTTGCACTGGTGCGATCCCTGGGAGCTTTGCTGTTCTTTTTTCTTTCTAATTTTTATTTATTCATTCTTTTCTTTTCTTTTTTTTCTTCTTCTTCCCCTTTATGTTTTTCTCCATTTCATAGTATCTCATCTCTCCACTCCAATGGCAAGCTCCCCTAGCACTCTTTTTTGTTTGTTTGTATGTTTTTAGCACCCATTCCTCTCTCCTCTCTCCCCTACCCGTCTTAGCTCCACACATAACAATCTCACCCCTCCTTCCTGCCTACCTGCATCATGTGGTTAACATCACACCACCAAGCAACACAGACACAGCCTACCAGAACCTGCCCTGCACTGATTACCAGCCCACCCTGGTGGCTGTAGTAAGAGCCACAAACAACCCATCCCAGCAACTCCTTTTCAGCTAGGTCTGCCCTGTTGTACTATACTTGAGTGACTGATCTTGCCAATTGGAGAAGGAGGTGAAAATATTGTGCCCACAGATGAGCAAACAACAAAGAACACACAGCCTGCTCAGACATAGCCAAATAAAAAAGAGGATGAAACAAACAAATCTACAATCAATAAACGAGAAAAAATAACTACTGAATGCCCCGAAGACAGCAGACAACATCAAAACATTTACAAAAACAGGACAGGATGGTTCCAGTAGGCATCCAAAATAAAACAACAGATGACTTTTGAGTGGAAGAGAAGGCACTAGAACTACCTGATAGGGAATTCAAATCTCTAATACTCAGAATCATCCAAGAGTCGAAGCAAAAAACAGACAAAAATGAGGAAAAAAAGACAAATTCATGGAAAATACAGACAAAAAAATGGAAGAATTCAGGAAAATAATGCAGGAACAAAATGCCAAAATAAATTCACAACTAGAAATTATACAAAAACAACAATTAGAAATCCAAAAGATAAACAACAAGATTTCAGAAATGGACAGTGTCATAGAAGGGCTGAGGAGCAGATTTGAAATGGTGGAAGACAGGATCAATGGAATAGAAAACAAACACTTTGATACAACTCTGAGGAAAACTCAGAAAAAAGAACAAAAAAAAAAAAAAGATGAAGAGACCCTGAGACTTATGTGGGATACAATCAAAAGCAAAAACATGTGAGTGATCGGAGTTCCAGAACAGAGACAGAAAACAGAAAACACAGAGAGGATCATTGAAGAACTGTTGACAGAAAACTTCCCCAGTATCATGAAAGATGAAAAACTGGCCATCCAAGAAGCTCAATGAACCGCATATAGGATAGACCCCAAAAGAAAATCACCAAGGTATATCATAATCACACTCACAAAAACCAAAGACAAAGAATCCTGAGAGCAGCTCATGAAAAACAAGAAGTCACATACAGAGGAGAAACAATAAGACTAAGCTCAGATTATTTGGCAGAAACCATGCAGGCAAGAAGGTAATGGGATGACATATATAAAACCTTGAAAGAAAAAAATTGCCAGCCAAGAATAATATATCCTGCAAAATATGATGGTGAATTAGGTCATTTCCAGATAAACAGAAACTAAGGGAATATGTAAAAACCAAACTAAACTTACAAGAATAATTAAAGGGAGACCTTCAATCTGAGAACAAACAACTTCAGCTCACAGGCTGAATCTAGGACGCAGGATTATACTAGCCAGATACCAATCTAGGAAATGAACTCTCAAGGACTATCCAAACCAAAACAAGTACAACAGCGAATCAGAGAACTTAATCTGTAAATGACAACAACATCAGAACAATAAAAGAGGGAATAAATGATGTAGGTATAGAACCCTCTAATGGAGAGGAAGGCAAGGTTATTCCAAGTAATAGTAGACTGCTTCAAACTTAGAAAAATAAGGGTAAATTTCATGGTAAACACAAAGAAAGTTAACAAACATATTCATAAAAATAAAGAGGAATAACATAAAGTCAGTAAAAACAAAACCTACAAGAACAAAAGAAATGAAAAAAATCCACAAACAAAAGGAATTCAGCACAGAAGAATAAGAAGAACAAAGAAAACGTCAGCACCACAAAAAAAGCACTAAAAAATGATGGCAATAAACTCAATATCTATCAGTAATTTCACTGAATGTAAATGGGCTCAATGCACCCATAAAGAGATGGAGAGTGACAGAATAGATAAAAAAAACAGGATCCATTAATATGCTGTCTACAAGAGACACACTTTAGAAACAAAGATGTGAATTTATTAAAAATCAAAGGTTGGAAAAAAATACATCAAGGTAACAACTACCAAAAAAGAGCAGGAGTGGCAATATTAATCTCAGATAAAATAGATTTTAAAACAAAATCCACCATAAAAGACAAAGAAGGACACTATATGATGATTAAGGGGATGAGCCATCATGAAGACATAACCATAATAAACATCTACGCACCAAATGACAGGGTTCCAAAATACATAAAACAAACTCTAACAACACTGAAAAGAGAAATTGACAGTTCCACAATAATAGTAGGAGACTTCAACACACCACTCTCAGTAAAGGACAGAACAACTAAGAGGAAACTCAGCAGAGATACAGAAGACCTAAAGGGTACAATCAGCCAACTTGACCTCATAGACATATATAGAACACTCCATCCAACCACTGCAAAGTACACATTCTTTTCCAATGCACATGGAATGTTCTCCAGAATAGACCACCCCTTGGGCCACAGAGCAATCCTCAACAAGATCCAAAATGTTGAGATAATTCAAAGTTTCTTCTCTGACCACAATGCCATCAAGGTAGAAATTAGCAACAAAAAGAGCAAGGGAAAAAAAAAAATCAATTACATGGAAACTGAATAATACCCTGTTTGCACATCACTGGGTAATAGAAGAAATCAGAGATGAATCAAAAAAATTCCTAGAATCAAATGAGAATGAAAAAAATCATACCAAAACCTTTGGGACACAGCAAAGGCAGTCCTCAGAGGACAATTTATAGCAATAGATGCACATATCAAAAAAGAAGAAAGGGACAAAAATCAAAACACTAACTACACAACGCAAACAAATATAACAAGAACAGCAAAAAAATCCCACATCCACCGGAAGAAAGGAAATAATAAAGATCAGAGCAGAAATAAATGAAATGAGAACAGAAAAACAATAGAAAGAATCAACAAAACCAAAAGTTGGTTCTTTGAAAGAATCAACAAAACGACAACTCACTGGCCCGAATGACAAAGGAAGAACAAGAAAGGATGCAAATAACCCAAATAAGAAATGAAATGGGGGACATTGCAAAGACCCAACTGAAATAAAAAGGATCATAAGAGAATATTATGAAAAACTATTCTCCAAAAAATTGAAAACCTAGAGGAAATGGATAAATTTCTAGAAACACACTACCTACCCAAAGTACAACAAAGTGATGTTAAAAATCTGAACCTACCCATAACAAGAGAAGAGATTGAAAAGGTAATAAAACAACTCCCAACCAATAGAAGCCCTGGCCCAGATGGCTTTAATGGAAAATTCTACAAAACATTTACAGAAGAGCTTATGCAATCTATTTCAGAGCATAGAAAATGAAGCAACACTTCCAGATTCATTCTATGAAGCCAGCATAACGCTTATACCAAAACCAGGCAAGCACGTCACAAAAAAAGAAAATTACAGACCAGTATCTCTCATGAATATAGATGCAAAAATTCTGAACAAAATTTTAGCCAATAGAATTCAGCATCATATCAAAAAAAAAAAAAAAATACACCACGATCAAGTAGGATTCATACCAGGTATGCAAGGATGGTTCAACATTAGAAAATCAATCAATGTAATCCACCACATAAATAAAAGGAAAGAAAAGAATCACATGATCATCTCAACTGACACAGAAAAGACATTTGACAAAGTCCAACACTGATTCCTGATAATAATTCTCAATAAAGTAGGTATAGAAGGGAAATTTCTCAACATAATAAAGGGAATCTATGCAAAACCAATGGCCAACATCATCGTTAATGGAGAGAGACTGAAAACATTCCCCTTGAAAACAGGAACAAGACAAGGATGTCCTTTATCACCACTCCTATTTAACATTGTGCTGGAAGTTCTAGCTAGAGCAATAAGGCAAGAAAAAGAATTAAAGGGCATGTAAATTGGTAATGAATAAGTTAAACTGTCCCTGTTTGCAGATGGTATAATATTGTACATAGAAAACCCTAAAGACTCCCAGAGAAATCTACTGGAACTAATAGAAAGATTCAGCAGAGTAGCAGGATACAAGATAAATATACAAAAATTAGTTGGATTCCTATACACTAATAAAGAGAATGATGAAAGGAAATCAGGAAAACAATACCATTTATAATAGCCCCTAAAAAAATAAAATACTTAGGAATAAATCTAACCAGGGATGTAAAAGACCTATCCAAAGAAAACTACAAAACACTACTGCAAGAAACCCAAAGGGAGCTACATAAATAGAAAAACATACCATGGATATGGATAGGTAGACTCAACATTGTGAAAATGACAATTCTACCCAAAGCACTTTACAAATACAACACAATCCCAATCCAAATACCAACAACATTCTTCAAAGAAATGGAAAACTGATCATTAAGTTTATATGGAAAGGGAAGAAGCCCTGAATAAGTAAAGCACTACTGAAGAAGAAGAATAAAGTTGGAGGACTCACACTACCTGACCTCAGAACCTACTATACAGCTACAGTAGTCAAAACAGCCTGGTACTGGTACAACGACAGATAGATTGACCAACGGAACACAATTGAGAATCCAGATGTAAATCCATCCACCTATGGTCACCTGATCTTTGACAAGGGCCCAAAGTCCATCAAATGGGGAAAAGACAGTCTTTTTAAGAAATGGTGCTGGCAAAACTGGTTATCTATCTGCAAAAAAATGAAACAGGACCCATACCTCACGCCATATACAAAAACTACTTCAAAATGGATCAAAGACCTAAATATAAAGCCAAAAACTATAAAGTTCATAGAAGAAAAAATAGGACCAACGCTAGAGGCCCTAATACATGGCATTAACAGGATACAAACCATAACTATCAACACACAAACCACAGAACATAAGCTAGATAACTGGGATCTTCTAAAAATCAAACAACTATGCTCTTCAAAAGACTTCACCAAAAGAGTAAAAAGAGAACCACCAACAGTGTATAAGTGTTCCAGTCTCTCCACAACCTCTCCAACATTTGTTATTTTGTGTTTTTTGGATTAAGGCTAGCCTTGTTGGGGTGAGATGAAGTACTGGAAGTCAGACAAACTGGAGCCAGCTGCAGATCCAGTGCAAGCAAAAGCCCACAAGACTTGACAGAAAGTCCACCTATATTGGATACAGGCCACACTCCAAGGGAAACTCCCTTTCAGCTGACTGGCTACTCACAGCATAACCCATCATAGAAGTGATGACATAATATCAAATCTCACCATATAGGTGATCACATGATTATAGGACTGTCAAACTACACTATAACTGCAAAACCACTGAGAATCATGGCCCAGCCAAGTTGACACACAACCTGAACAATAACAGACATATTTTAAAATATTATTGTAAGATATAAGAAGACTAGATTATTTTAATATGTACCTAAGTTATTATATTCTACAATTTTGTTATATGTGACTAATAGCCCAATGATGTTTAAATTCATCTTAAAATACCACTAAACTGAAATGTTCACATAAGGATATCTAAGGTATCCTGAATTGTTATATATACTGAACAACTTAAAAGACATAATTTTATTAATTTCATGTAATACAAAATTGTTGTTGTTAGGTGCCTTCGAGTTGATTCTGGCTGTTAGCAAATCTATGCACAAAAGAGCCAAACACTTCCTGGTCATGCACCATCTTCACAATCGTTATTCTTGAGCCCATTGTTGCAGCCACTGTGTCAATCCATCTTGTTGAGGATCTTCCTCTCTTTCACTGACCCTCTACCAGGCATGATGTCCTCCAGGGACTGGTCCCTCCTGATAACATGTCCAAAGGACATGAGACAAATTCTTGCCATTCTTGCTTCTAAGGAGCATTCTGGCTGTACTTCTTCCAAGACAGATCTGTTTGTACTGTTGGCAGTCCATGGTATATTCAATATTCTTTGCCAACACCATATTCAAAGGCATCAGTTCTTCACTGGTCTTCCTTATTCATTGCCCAGCTTTTGCATGTGTATGAGGTGACTGAAAATACCATGGCTTGGGTCAGGGGCACCTTAGTCTTCAAGATGATGTCTTTGCTTTTCAACATTTTAAAGAAGTCTTTTGCAGCACATTTGCCCAGTGCAGTGCATCTTTTGATTTCTTGTCTGCTGCTTCCATGGACGTTGATTGTGGATCCAAGTATAATGAAATCCTTGACAACTTCAGTATTTTCTCCATTTATCATGATGTTGCTTATTGGTCCAGTTGTGAGGATTTTTATTTTCTTTATGTTAAATTGTAATCCTTATTGGAGGCTTTAGTCTTAGATCTTCATCAGTAAGTGCTTCAAGTTCTCTTAGCATTCATCAAGCAAGGTTGTAACATCTGGATATGGCCTGTTGTTAATGAGTCGTCCTCCAATCTTGATTCCATGTTCCTCTTCATATAGTCCACCTTCTCAGATTATTTGCTCAGCATACAGATTGAATAAGTATGATGAAATGATACAATCCTGACACACACCCTTCCAATTTTAAACCACACAGTATTCCCTTGTTCTGTTCAAACAACTGCCTCTTGATCTATGTACAGGTTCCATGTGTGCATAGTTAAGTGTTTTGGAAATTCCCATTCTTCACAATGTCATTCATAATTTGTTATGATATACACAGTCGAATGCCTTTTTCTAGTCAACAAAACACAGATAAACGTCTTTCTGGTATCTTCTGCTTTCAGCCTAGATCCATCTGACGTCTGTAGTGAAATCGCTTGTTCCATTCCCTCTTCTGAATCCAGCTTGAATTTCTGGCGACAGCTCCCTTTCAATGTACTGCTGCAATAGTTTTTGAATTTTCTTCTGCAAAATTTGGCTTACCTGTGATATTAATGATGTTGTTCAGTAATTTCCACATTCCATTTGTCAAGGATTGAATCGTGTCTCCCAAAAATATGTACATCAGTTTGGCTAGGCCATGATTCCCAGTATTGTGTGATTGTCCACCATTTTATCATCTGATTTGATTTTCCTATGTGTTGCAAATCCTACCTCTATGATGCTAATGAAGTAGGATCGATAGCAGTTATGTTAGTGAGGCAGAACTCAATCTACAAGGTTGGACTGTGTCTTAAAGAAATCTCTTTTGAGATATAAAGGAAAGAAGTGAGCAGAGAGAAAAGGGGACCTCATACTACCAAGAAAGCAGTGCCAGGAGCAGGGCGTGTCCTTTGGACCTGGGGTTCCTGCACAGAGAAGCTCCTAATCCAGGGGAAGATCGATGAGAAGAACCTTCCTCCAGAGCCAACAGAGACGGAAAGACTTTCCCTGGAGCTGACACCCTAAATTTGGGCTTCAAGCCTACTAGAATGTGAGAAAATGAATTTCTCTTTGTTAAAGCCATCCACTTGTGGTATTTCTGTTACAGCAGCACTAGATGACTAAGACATCATTGGATCATCTTTCTTTGAAATGGGTATGTATATGTATCTCTTCCAGTCATTGTTTCCTTCATAAATTTTGGGACTCTGAGGTTAGGTGTAATTTTACACCTTTTTAATCATTTGACACTTTTAGCATTATAAAGCATCCATCTTTATCTTCTATAATAGATTTTGACTTAAAGTCTATTTTCTCTGATAGTAAAATTGACTTGTTTGCTGTTTTTTATTTATTACTTTTGACATGTAGCATTTCTTGTCATTCTTTCACCTTTAACCTATCTGTCTTTATGTCTCTTGTAGACAGAATAGAGATGAGTCATGTTTCTTTATCCAATCTGCCACTCTCTGCTTCTTTATTGTAGCACTTACTGCATTTAACTTCATGCTAGTTACCAATAATAGAGGACTTACTTCTGTCATTTTGTTATTCATTTTTTGTGTAACTTATACCTGCTATGCTCCTCTATTTCTTCAGTGCTTCTTTTGCGTATAGATTTTATTGTGTCTGTGTGCTGAACCATTTTGTTTCTCTTCTTTTTGTGTACATTTATTTACTTTTTTTGCAGTTACCATGAGAATTGCCTTGAACACCCTACATTTATAGCAGTCTGGTTTATAATGATGCCAACTTAAGTTCAGTAACATACAAAATTATATACTTAATGCCTGTCTTCTCCCCCACACCCACTTATGTTGTTGCTATTAGCTAGTAGGTCTTTATATCTCGAAGACATTGTCGTTTAATTTAATATTATCATTGTATATATATATATGTGTGTGTATATATAGCTTTTATTTCCACATTTTATTCTGTTTTAGGTAAAAATTTACACAACAAATTAGTTTCCCATTCAACATTTCATACACAAATTGTTCTGTGACATTAGTTGCTATCATTGCAATGTGTCAGCACTCTCCCTATTTCCACCCTGCCTTTCCTATTTCCATCCCTCTAGTTTCCTTGACTCTCCTTACCTTCTCATCTTGATTTTGGGCAGATGTTGCCTGTTTGCTTTCATATAGTTGATTGTTCTAAGGAGCACATTCCTCATTGGTGTTAGTATTTATTTTATAGCCCAATCTATTATTTGGCTGAAAGGAGACCTCTGAAAGTGGCTTCAGTTCCAGATTAAAAGTGTGTCTTAGGGCAATAAACTTGAGTTTTTTTCTACATTTTCGTTTCATTGTAACCAGGATGTTCTATTATGACCCTAGTCAGAGTGGTTCGTAGTAGTAGCTAGGCACCATTTAGTTCTTCTGGTCTCAGGCTAGAGGAGGCTGTGGTTTGTGTGGACCATTAGTCCTGTGGACTAATCTTTTCCCTGGGTCTTTGGTTTCCTTCACTCTCTTTTGCTTCAGATGGGAAGAGACCAATAGTTGTATCTTAGATGGCTGCTTGCAAGCTTTTAAGACCCCAGATGCTGTTCACAAAACCAGGATGTAGAACATTATCTTTATGAACTGTTATGCCAATTGACCTACATGTTCCCTGAGAGTAAGAGCCTGAGCCTTCAAAACCAGTAACTTGGTCCCACAAGGTGTTCGGATATGTCTAAGAAGTTTCCACAACTGTGCCCCCTGTGTGCTCTATTGTATATATGAATTTATATGCAGCACATACAGATATACATATACAAATGCCCACAACTATATATATGCACACATGTACTTCTTTATGACTTCTCACACCTATATAGCATACGTATCTACCTATGTAACCACTCAGAAATTTTTGTTTGCTATTACTGTTGTTGTAGAACAGTATGTATTATAACATTTGCCATAGAAAAACCCCATTGCTGTCAAGTTGATTCCAACTCATAGTGAGCCTGTAGGACAGAGTAGAACTGTCCCATAAAGTTTCCAAGGAGCAACTGGTGGATTCAAACTGCCGACCCTTTGGTTAGCAGCGTAGCGCTTCACCACTGTGCCACCATAGCTCTGCATTTACCATTGTTTTCCATTATTTTTGCGTACCTCCCATTGTCTTCATTTACCTTGGTCAGGTTGTGCTGACTTCCCCATATTGTGTATTGCCTTTCCTTTCACCAGAATTCACTACTGTCTAACAAGTGATTCTCCCTCCCTTTCCTTTCCATCCCTAGTAACCATCAAAGAACGTTGCTTTCTGTGTGTAAACCTGTTCTTGACCTTTTATAAAAGTGGTATCATATAATATTTGTCCTTTTGTGATTGACTTCTTTCACTCAGGATATTGTCCTTCAGATTCATCCATGTTATGTTTCATGGACTCATCACTATTCTTTATCATTGAGTAGTATTCCATTATATGTATGTACTGCATTTTGTTTATCCATTTATCCGTTGATGGACACTTAGGTTGTTTCCATCTTTTTGCTATTGTGAATACGCTGCAATGAACACGGGTGTGCATATGTCCATTAGCGTCACTGCTTTTATTTCTCTAGGATATATGCCTAGGATTGGGTTTGCTGGATCATATGGTATTTCTATTTCTAGCTTTTTGAAGAAATACCATACCATTTTCCATATTGGTCGTACCATTTTACATTCCCAACAACAGTGTAATAGAGTTCCAATCTCCCCACAACCTCACCAGCGTTTGTTGTTTTCTTTCTTTTTTTTAAATCAATGCCATTTTTGCTGAGGTGAGATGTTGTCACATTATAGTTTTGATTTGTATGTCTCCAGTTGGTAATGATTGCAGTCATCTCTTCATATGCCTGTTAACCACCTAAATGTCTTCTTTGGTGAAGTGTCTGTTTCTGTCCTTTGTCAATTTTTTGATTGAATTGTTTGTCTTTCTGTTGTTGAGGTGTTGAATTTTTCTATATATTTTAGAAATTAGATACCTGTCAGATACGTCATTACAAAATGTTTTTCCCAGTCTGTAGGTTCTTTTTTTACCTCTTTTGGTAAAGACTTTTGATGAACATAACTATTTAATTTTTAAGAGGTATCAGTTATCTAGTTTATCTTCTGTTATTGTGTATTTTTAGTTATGTTTGATAAGGTAATTATGCCATTAATTAGAACTTCTAACTTCTTCCCTGTGTTATATTTCAGGAACTTTATAGTTTTCAGTTTAATATTTAGGTCTTTGATCCGTTTTGAGTTAGTTTTTGTGTATGGTGTGAAGTATGGATCCTGTTTCATTTTTCTGCAAATAGTTATCCAGATTGTTAAAGAGATTTTCTCTTCCCCGTTAAATAGATTTCAATCCTTTTTCGAAGATCAGCTGTCCATAGCTGGACGGATTTATTCTGGGTTCTCAATTCTGTTCCATTGGTCTAAGTGTCTGTTGCTGTGCCAGTACTAGGGGTTTTGTTTACGGTGACAGTATAGTAAGTTCTGAGATCAGCAACTGTGAGGCCTCCCACTCTGTTCTTCTTCAGTAATGCTTTAGCTATTTGGGACCTATTTCCATATAAAACTGGAGGTTAATTTTTCCATTTTGTTGAAGAATGTTGTTAGAATTTGGATCGGAATTGCATTATATCTATAGATTGCTTTTGGTACTATTGACATTTTCACAATGTTAAGTCTTCCAATCCATGAGTATGCTTTTTTTTCCCCCTTTAAGTAGATGTCTTTTGGTTTCTTGTGACAGTGTCTTATTGCTTTCCTAGTATAAGTCTTTTACTTCCCTGGTTAGATTTATTCCTAAGTGTTTTATCCTTTTTGGGGCTATTATAAATGGTATTGTTTTCTTGATTTCCTTTACCAAGTTCTCCTTATTAGTATCGAGGAATCCAACTTTTGTTTTTTGTTGTTTTTTTTATGTTGTTCTTGTACCCTACCACTTTGCTGAACCCTTCTAATACTTCCAGTCACTTTCTTGTAGAATCTCTGGGATTTTCTTAGTATCAAGTCTTCTGCTAATAGGGATAGTTTTATTTCTTCCTTACCAATTTGGATGCCTTTATTTCCCTTTCTTGCCTTATTGCAAACCCAGAAAGATAGTCCCGTCAAGTTCTAGCTCTCACAAGTTTCACCGTAATAAAACTAATCTACTGAGTAACTATGCAGATTCAATGTATACATTCACAGATTATTTTTGTATATCAGTTCCTTTTTTCTGTATAAAAAATTACCACAAAGTTACTAACTTAAAACAAAAAGATTTGTTTTTGTTTTTTTTGCAGTTCTACATGTCAGAATTCAAATACAGGCCTCATTGTGTTAAAGTGAAGTTGTCAGCAGGGATGAGTTCTTTCCCTGAGGCTTTAGGAGAGAATCCATTTTCTTGTCTTTTCTTGCTTCTAGAGGCCGCCTGCATTCCTTGGCTTGAGGCCCTTTCCTCCATCTTCAAATTCAAGATTTTTGCATCTCTCTGACCATTCTTCCATTATAACATCTCTCCCCCTGATCCAAGCAGAATAGGTTCTCTGCTTTTGAAGACTCACGTGGATAGGTTAAATCTACCAGAATAATCCAGAATAAGTTCCCTATCTCAAGATCTTTAAGCTTAATTACATATCCAAAGTGCTTTTCGACATGTTCCAGAACATATTCATAGGTCACAAGGATTAGGGTGTGGACATCTTTGGGGAACAATTACTGATGTTGCCACATTGTGCTTAGAATGATTTTTAGCATCTTAGTACTTCGTTCTGGGATACACTTTTACGTAAGTTTTTAAATGAGGTTCTGTCTGGGTTATCGTGCAGCAGCTTTTGTGTGTGCATTTGTGTCTGTGTGTGTGTGTCTTTACATGTGTTTGAGTGTGTGTATGTGAAATTTTATTTTTTTCTCCCTTATTTAAAAATATTTCATCTGGTCTATTATTCCAAGTTAACTATTACTGTCGTTGCACTTGGAAGTATTTATGTCATGGGTTCTAGCTTTAAGTGTTGGCTTTGATAAATGTGTTTTTAGTCAAGCAGGTATTAACATGCTGTGAGTTGAGCAGGAATTCATGTGCAGTTGTTTTTTCTCCTTCCAGCTTTTCGGTGCTACTCTTGCCTTTGGTCATTCCTCATTTGCATTCATTTGCTTGTAGTTTGATGAGATTTGCAAATAGAAAAATTCATGTTTTCTCACTGATGGCTTTTTAAACTATTCCTTTATGACTATTGTCTCTCTGTCTCTAGCCTCTCTTCTGAAATTCTTTTTACACTTCTGATAGTCCTTTTCAGGAGATGTCCATATTGATTACTGTCCCTATGAATATTTTCCATGCCCTTTTTTCTGTATTAAAAGCTGGATAGTTTCTTCCACTCATTCTTCCATTTTGATAATTTTTTCAAATATTTCAAATCTAATATTATCCTGAACTATTGAGTTTATTCATTTTCCTTATGTATTTACTACCGTTCTGTCCCACTAGAATATAAGCTTCATGAGGTCATGCATTTTGAATATGTTCTCTGTTGTATCCTGTAAAACTAGATGAATTTGAGGCTTCATAAACCAAACCAAACACCATAGCCTTCCAGTCAATTCTGACTCATTGTGACACTATAGAACAGAGTAGAACCACTGCATAGTGTTTCCAAAGAGCGACTGGGGAATTCGAACTGCCAACCTTTTGGTTAGCAGCCTGAGCTCTTAACCACATACCACCAGGACTACGTAGTCAGTCAGTAAATAATTATGAAATGCATGAATGAATACATCTGATAATTATGGCAAAGTGATTGAAATAATCTCTGTCCTTGTGTATCAGTGTTTGCTGTGTATACAACCACTTAAAATAGAGGCTTAAAACATAATTCTTATTTTTCTGATATATCTATGGGTCATCTGGGCAGTTCTGCTGATCTGGGCCAAGCTTAACTAATCTGGGACAAATCTGGCTTATTTGTGTTGAATTCACTCATGCACCACTAATTAGCTGGATTTAGGTTGGGCCTGTCTCTTCTAAGAAGATTTCCATCAGATGTCGGGTCATTTTCTAGTTAACAACTGAAGCAGTAGGTTTCAGTGGGGCATGTAGTCCAGACTTGTTCTTGTGGGAATGTTAATGTCTGGAAAGAAGCAGAGATACAGAGAAGGCATCTTGAGGTCTTAGCTCAGAAGGAATGTAATATTGCTTCTGTTACTGCATTATATCATACTAACCAAAGAAAACCATAAGGCCAGAACAACACAACGGGGGAAAGAATACACTGTATCTTGATGGAAATGTGAAGATCAGGGAGTGTGGAATTCATTGTCATTTTCTACTATTGAACTTACTTTGTAATTCAAGCATGAATGCTCAACATGTACACAAACACACACAGGTAGAGTTGAAGCCATCAGATACAAACATTACTACTCTTAGAGTTTTAAAAGTTGAGTTTTTAATTAAACACTATAACATACTTTGTAATGTTTATAAATTTTTATATAGTCAGTATCATTTGACTTCAGAACAACAATATTCTTTCCTAAATTCATACATAGGTTTTTTTTTTAAATTTAAATTATTAAATTATTTATTTTTAGAAATTATGAATGTGGATTAAATCTACGTAGTCATTTTATAAGGTTTTGGTCTCTGATTTTGTCTTTTTATTCCTTTTTATGTCTTTAAAGATTTAAGCACATTATTTTTATTATTTCTTTTTTCTTTGCTTTTTATATTGCTAGTTTTTTTGAGGCCCTGGATTTCATAACCAAAAAAAAAAAAAAGAAAAGTGTATTCTACTGTTGCTAGGATAGAAGTTCTGTATAAGTCATTTAGATCCTGGCAGATCATGGTTTTGCTGAATTTTTCTACATTCTTGCTGATTTTTTTTCCTAACAGTTCTATCACTTGCTGAGATGGAAATGCCTCTAATTAGAATTTTCTGTATATCTATTTCTTCTTTAGCTCTATTTGTTTTTGCCTCAGTGTATTGAGACTGCATTGTATGGTGCATACACATTTAGATCTGTTATGACTTCCTAATGCATTGATCCTTTTATCATTACGTAATATCTCTTTTTCTCTAGTAATTTTCTTTGTTATAAAATTTACTGTTTCTTATGTTAATATAAAATTTCTCCTTTAAAAAAATTAATGTTTGCATTGTTTTACTTTCAACTTACCTATATTTTTGGATTTGAAGTGGATTTCTTGTAGTCAGCTTATTGTTGGATCATAGTTTTAATCCACTCTGCCAAGGTTTGACTTTTAATTGATAACTTTAGAACCTTTATATTTAAGACATGGATTTCTTGAGTGAGGCAAATGGTTAAGTGCCTGGCTACTAATCTAAATGTTGCTGGTTTGAACTCACACAGAAACACTTCAGAAGAAAGGGCTGGCAATCCACTTCTGAAAGGTCATGGCCATTAAAATCCTATGAAACAATTTTACTGTGCAACACATGGGGTCGCCATGAGTTGGAATAAACTTGACGGCAACTGCTTTTTGTTTTTGTTGACATTTAGGATATATATTGCTATGTTAGGGCTTAGATCTACTCTTTTATTTTTTTGTTTCTGTCTCTTTCCACCACTCCTCATTCTTTGCCCCTTTTATCCTTTTTGCATTTCTTTTGTCTATTTTAACATTTTTCAGAATTTGACAGTGATTTCTTTATATTGATTTTCACTTTATCACTTTATATAGTGATCTTTTTCATTGCCCTAGTTTTACAATATACATACACAACTTGCTACTGTCCACTGGTATCAATATTTTACCACTTCGAGTAAAGTGTAGAAGTCATACTTCCACTTAGCTTCCTTTACCCTACTCATTTTTTAAGTCTAATTATCTTAAGGATTTTCTCAATATGCATTGAACACGACTGCAGATGGTGTTACAATTTTTTGCTTCAGACTTCAAATAGAATTTAAGAAATTCCTGATAATCTATTCTATTATGATTTTCCCTATTTTTACACATTCTGATGTCCTCTTTCCTTTTTTTACATTCAAACTGTCATCTCTATGATCAGTGATTGGTGATATTAGTTATGATTGCACAATATGGTTATGTTACTGGTTCCACTGAATTGTACACATGAAAAATGTAGAATTTATAAATGCATTATTTATATTTTATGACAATAAAGATATTTATGAAAACAAGTCCATTAAAAATAGCATCAAAACATTAAAATGCTAAGGAACAATTGTATATAATCATACCCCAAAATGCTGAAGACGTGCACTACAATGGACACTAAAAGAGACTTCAGAAAGAAATTAAAAGCATAAGTAAAAGGAAAGTCATGCCACGCTAACGGATTGGAAGAGTTAATAATTTTAAGATGACAACAATATTTCCCAAAGGAATCTACACATTAAATGGTTTCCCTTTCTAAATTCCAAAAGCATTATTTATTTTTTTTCTTAATTGCAGGAATAGAAAAGGTGGTATAAAAAATCATATGGGAATACATGTGATTCAAATAGCCAAAATAATCTTGAAAGGGAGCAAAGATAAAGGACTAACTTTTCCTGATTTCAAACTTACCAGAAAGATACAATAATAAAAACATTGTGATAGTGCATAAGAATAGACATATAGACCAATAGAATAGAACTGAGAACCCAGAAAAAAAAACTTATGCATTGATTGTTAATTGACTTTTGACAGTGTTTCCAGACCATTCAAAAGAAAGCCAATAAATAAATACACAAACGTACATACAAATAAATAACTAAATAAAATCTCTTCAATCAAAAGTTGCTAGGACAAGTGAATATCCACATGTAAAAAAAAAAAAAATTAAGAAGTCGAACACTTCCATCATCCTTTTACAACAAATTCAGAAAGAAAGTTTAAACTGATTAAATCAATCCGTCAGAACTTCAGAAAACAATTAAAAGGTTGGAAGACCAATGTGGATATTGAATCAAGAAAAAAGTTTCCAAACAGATGACTGGTGTGTGGGAGTTCATCATGCATCCTCACTCCATCCCCTTTCCAGATCAGCAGTCATTTTGAGGCAGCTTTAGCTGGTGGTGCTTGGGCGAGGAGCCCAGGACTGGAGCAGTACAAATAGCACAAAGTTGATGAGACCTGGTACAGAGTGGCTCTGGTAACACAATGCATGCAATAGCTCTGGGAGTCTCTAGAAAGAACAATGCAACTGGCACTGGAAGGGAGGGAGGTCACAGCGCAGGGCTGAGATATCTGATTGGACAAGACTGGGACAGAGAGATCTAGTGAGCATAATACAGGCAGGAGCTCTTGTGAGTCTTGCAAAGAACATCTTGGCTTGCTCACTGCAGGGTGCAATACATGGAAGAGAGACACAGAGGGCACAATACAGGGCAAGACACCTGAGCAGGTGTATCTGAGAGAAAAGGGCTCAGTGAGCACAACTCAGCCAGGACTTTCCCATGAAAACAACGCATTGGGCATAGCACAGGCTCCAGAATATGAACAGGCAAGCATGAAACAGAGAGGCATAGAAGACAAAACACAGGTCAAGATAACCGAGCAGTCGTTTCTTGGACAGAGAAGTCCAGTGAATACAATTCAGGCAGGAGTTCCCTTGAGTCCAGATAAAAACCAGCATAGTAGGGTGCAGTTTAGTCTGTGGTACATGATCCGTTGTGTCAGGAACAGGGAAGCACAGAGGAAACAGTGGGGGCACAGGACACCTGAATGGTCATACCTGAAACAGAATTCTTATGACTACTGGGAAAGAGCAGGATGGTTGATGCAACCCAGGGAAGGTGCATAAGCAGTCAGGCATTGGACAGAGTGGAGTAAGGAGAGAGGGGGATGGGAGGAAGGAGGCATAGTTTGAGATGAAACCCCTGAGCAGAAATACCTTGGATACAGCGAGTTGGCAAACATAGCATGAGCTGGAATTCCTGTGAGTCCAGGGAAGAAACAACAGTGCAGACTGGAGCTCATGAGCAGTCAGGACGAGTGGTGAATCGACAACAGCTGTCATTTCCAGTGTAGGACTGTAAGACTGATATAACCTCACTGACGCTCCTGGTAGAAGAATCTATACTACTTCTGTGAAAGCTGTAGTCCCTTTTTGGGGTGAGGGGTTAGTGAAAGAGTCATGGTTGGTGCTCATACGGAAGGATATTTGTCATGAGCAATCAGAGAAAGGCAGTAATGTCAAATGGGGGGAAGTTGCTGGACGGGCATGTCCAACATCTCTGGGGGAGACAGTCTGGTGCCAGACTAATACAGTACCCAATATCTGGGGTGGGGGAAGGCAAGCAGAGCAAGTGCAACAAGCCATGCAGTTTGGTGCTTAAGTGACACAGCCAAGCTCCCACTCAGGGAACCTAGAGGTCTAAGAATGATGGCAGACACCCCTGGGAAGGGAGATCAGTAGGGAAAGGACAACAACAAATTCACCTAGATAAGAAGTCAGGAGTGAACTACAACCATCAATAATTCAAAATAATAATAACTACAATAATAAAGAGAAAACCCTAGAGAATGGGAAGAATCTAATTTCCAGAGTTACCACAGTAAGATAGCTTAATGTACCAGTTACAGCAGACAAACACAAAGATATAAAGAGACAAGAGAGAATGGAACATGCAAAAGATCAAAATAAAGTGACAGAAACCCTCTAGAGGGAGGAGAGATAATGGGATCTCTTGACAAATAATTTAAAGTAACACTATTAAGCATGCTCATAGAATTTAAGGAAAACAACTAACGGAAATCAGGAAAATGATACAAAAACAAAGCAAGTACTTTAATAAGCAGATAGAAATTTAAAAAATGAAAGACTGGAGTTGAAAAGTACAATAACAGAAGTGAACAATTCTCTGGAATATCTCAGCAGCAGATTTGAATTTTGAATTGGCAGAAGTAAAAATCACTGAACTTGAACATAGGGCCTTTCATATTATTCTGTATGAGGAGCAGAAAAAAAAAGGAGCAAAAAAAAAAAAAAAAGTGAACAAAGTCTAAGTGATCTATGAGACAGTATCAAAGAGAGTAATATTTGCTTTATGGGGTTCCCAGAAGGAAAAGAGAGAGAGAAAGTGATAGAAATTTTTTTTGAATAAGTGATGGTTGGAAACTTCCCAAATATGATAAAAGATGGGAAATTACACACCCAAGAAGCTCAGTGAATTGCGAGTAGATAAAATCCAAAAAGAGTCACAACAATACATATTATAATCAAACTCAAAAACAAAAGACAAAGAGAAATATTGAGAACAGCATGAAAGAAGCAATGTATCACACGCAATGTACTCAGAAAGATTAAGTGCCTATTTCTCTTCATAAACCATGCAGGAAAGAAGGCAATGGGACAACATACTTAAAGTGCTGAAAGAAAAGAACTGTCAGACATGAATACTATATCCAGCAGAAGTGTCATTCGAAAATGAGGGCAAAATAAAGATAATGCTGGACAAACAAAAGATGAAGGAGTTTATTACCACCGGGCCAGACCTACAAGAAATGCTAAAGAAAATCTTCCATTAGAAAAAATAAGAACACTAGACAAAGACTTTAAGTTGTATATACAGGGAAGAAAAAATCATTAAATGAGATATCTCCATAAGTATAAAGATCAGATTTAAGGTATTTTTGGTTGGCAAATACAACTGGTATATCCTTCAGGCTTTGTAATGATAAAAGCATTAAAAATGTAAAAATGAATCCTCAACATAATTCAGGGCATATATACAAAACCAGTGGCCAGTTAGTTCTTATCAGAGAGAGATTAAAATCATTCACCTTGAGAACAGGAACAACACAAGGATACCTATTATCACTACTCTTATTCAATACTGTACTGGAAGCCTAGCCAGAGCAATAAGGAAACAAAGGGAATAAAGGGCATCCAAATTCATAATGAAGAAATAAAATCATTCCTATTAGCAGATGACCTGATACTAAGAAAATACCATAGAGTCCACAAGAAAATGACTGAAACTATGAGAAGGGTTCAGCAAAGTGGGAGGGTACAAGATCAACATTAAAAAAAAAGAAAGAAAGAAAGAAAGAAAGCTGAATTCCTCAGCACTAACAAGGAGAACTTGGTAAAGGAAATCAAGAAAACAATATCATTTATAATAGTCCCAGAAAGGATAAAATACCTAGGAATAAATCTGACCAGGGATGTAAAAAAAGGACTTATGCAAGGAAAACTATAAAATACTACTGTAAGAAACCAAAAGAGATCTACATATAAGAAAAAAAAATCATGCTCATGGATTGGAAGACTTAACATTGTGAAAATGTCAATAGTACCCAAAGCCATCTATAGATACAATGCAATCCTGATCCAAATTCCAACAACATTCTTTAACCAAATGGAAAAACTAATCTCCAATTTTATATGGAAAGAGGTCAAAAATAGTTAAAGCATCATTGAAGAAGAAGAACAAAGTAGGAGGTCTCACAATTGCCAATCTCAGAACTTACAGTACAGCCATGATAATTGTGAGGGTTAAGATTGTGTGTCAACTTGGCTGGGCCATGATTCTCAGTGTTTTAATGTGATCACTCCCATGATTGAATATGCTGTGAGTAGCCAATCAGATGGAAGGGAGTCTCCTTGCAGGTGTGGCCCCCATCTGAATATAAGCGGACGTTCTGGCTTTTTGCCCACTCTGGATCCTATGGCTGCCTCCTGTCTTCTCATCTTTGGTTCTTGGGACTTGAGCTGTCAGCTTATCTGCTGAACTTGGGATTCATCGATCTTCAAAGCCTGTGAGCAGAGCCCTGCTCTCTGACCTGCTGATCTTGGACTCACCAGCTTCTGCAGCTGCATAAGTTGGAAGAGGCCTCTACCATGATCCACGGACTTGGGGTGTTCTGGCCTTTACATTCATGTGAGTTGTTACCTTGAAGTAAATCTCTCTATATATATTTATATGCTTTCCTGCTTTTGCTTCTCTAGAGAACCCAGTCTAAGACATATGGTACCGGGAGTGGTTCTAGAGAAACAAAATTATAAGGATGGGTTTTCTAAATTGGTTCTGAAGTCGGGTTAGTCTCAAAGATGTTTATGACTCTGCTTCCAGCAGTGAAAAGGGCACTGCTAGTCCATGGAGTGAGGTGACGATACATATACGCAAAATATCACCACCAGTAGATCAGGTATTGGTGAAAGGTGAGGCTCAGAGTGAACATATGTATGATATCTTTCTACAGCTTTGTAAGAAAAAGAAGTAAAAGGAAGCTGGTTGGTTTGTCATACTTTCACCAGACACACTGGTGAAAGAAAGAGGTGTGCTCAGGGTTTCAGGGTCAAAACTCAAGTGCCGTATAAATGACCTCAAGACTTCCACTTGTGCTTTGAAACAAAGTCTTATTTCTTGTAGCAACAGAGCTGAAATTGCCAAAAACCAAACCCAGAGTCTTATTGTAAGTGCCTGAATTACAACGCCAGCTCAAGAAGTGTCTGAAGTTAAAGTAAGGGCATTGATTGGGAAGAAATGGGATCCTGAAACTTGGGATGGGGACATCTGGGCAAATAATCAGGACGCTGGGAACACTGAGCTCATAAATTCCGTTGAATCTCTCCTGCCAGCAGAACAAGTCCCATCTGAAGAGACTACTTCATGTTTGTCTGCTAAACCACCCTGCCCAGAAAATCCATTAGCCCCTCCACTGCTGTCTAATGAGATTAGCCCTAGCCCAGCTGCTTCTAAAGAGCCCTTGCCTGGGTCCTTGCCTGGGGCATCGCCTGAGGCAGATGCTTTACAAGATAATGCTGAATGATCTCAAAACAATTCCACACTACTGATTCTGGCTTCTAGACCTATAACTAGGCTTAAGTCCCAGTGACCCCCAAAAGGTGAAGTACAAAGTGTGACCCAGGAGAAGGTACGCTACACTCCAAAAGAACTACTTCACTTTTCTAATATGTAAAAACAGAAACCTGGGGAATATGTGTGGGAATGGCTATTATGGGTGTGGGATAATGTTGCAAGGAACATAAAGATGGATCAGTCTGAGTTTATTGATATGGGTCCACTAAGCGCAGATTATTCATTCAATGTTTCAGATCGAGAAGTTAGGAAAGGATCTAATAGTTTATTTGGTTGAGTTGCTGAAGCATGGATTATGAGGTGGCCTACACTAAATCAAGTAGAAGTACCAGACCTGCTCTGGTATACTGTACCAGAAGGTATCCAAAGCTTAGGGAAATTGGCCTGTTAGAGTGGATTTATCAAGTTAGACCCACAGACCCTCACATGGAGTGCCCAGAGGACACATCTTTCACCACACTGTGAGGAGCAAATTTGTGAAGGGAGCTCCAGTATCCTTGAAGACTGCTGTGATTGCTATTTTATGTAAGTCAGATTTGACAGTGGTAACTGCCCTAACTGATTTAAGACACCTAACTACAATGGGCCGATTGGACCCCGTGGTAGTAGGGGCCAAGTGGCTGCACTCAATCGACAAAGACAAGGTGGGCGTGGTTACAGTAATGGACAGAGCAGTCAAAGCAGTAATCAGAAAAGTCTGACTCGTATGGATTTATGGTGTTGCCTACTTAGTCATGGTGTCCCTAGGAGTGAAATAGATAGGAAATCTACTAAATATTTACTTGAGCTATACAAACAGATGAATTTTAGATCAGGTGAACAGCAGTCTAACTCAAATCATCAGAATAGAGAGTCATGGTCCCTCAATCGATTTCCAGATTTGAGCGAGTTTAAAGACCTACAGTCCCTTGAGGAAGGACTCCAATACAATGCCAAAATTTTTACTGTTAATCTTTCTCCCAGCCTTCCCCAAAGGGATTTATGGCCTTTTACAAGAGTTACTGTTCACTGGGGGAAAGGAAATAATCAGACTTTTCGAGGATTACTGGATACTGGCTCTGAGCTGACACTAATTCCAGGAGACCCAAAACGTCATTGTGGCCCACCAGGCAGAGTGGGGGCATATGGAGGTCAGGTTATTAATGAAGGCTTGGCTCATGTCCATCTCACAGTAGGTCCAGTGGGTCCCCAAACCCATCCTGTAGTGATTTCCCCAGTTCCAGAATGCATAATTGGAATAGATATACTCAGCAACTGGCAGAACCCCCACATTGGATCCACGAAAAATAGAGTAAGGGCTATTATGGTAGGAAAAGCCAAGTGGAAGCCATTAGAACTGCTCCTACTTAGGAAAATAGTAAACCAAATGCAATACTGCATTCCTGGAGGGATTTCAGACATTACTGCCACCATCAAGAACTTGAAGGATGCAGGGGTGGTGATTCCCACTACATCCCCATTCAACACGCCTATTTGGCCTGTGCAAAAAACAGATGGATCTTGGAGAATGACAGTAGATTATCAAAAACTTAACCAGGTGGTGACTCCAATTGCAGCTGCTGTTCCAGATGTAGTTTCACTGCTTGAGCAAATTAATACATCTCCTGGTACCTGGTATGCAGCTATTGATCTGGCTAATGCTTTTTTCTTCATGCCTATTTCAAAGGACCACCAGAAGCAGTTTGCCTTCAGCTGGCAAGGTCAACAATACACCTTCACTTGCCTATCTCAGGGCTACACCAACTCTCCAGCCTTATGTCATAATTTAGTCCACAGGGAACTTGATCACCTTTCCCTTCCACAAGATGTCACACTGGCCCATTACATTGATGAAATTATGCTGATTGGACATAGTAAGGAAGAAGTGTCAATGACTCTGGACTTATTGGTAAAACACTTGCATGCTAGAGGCTAGGAGATTAATCCCACAAAAATTCAGGGGTCCAGTGGTGTGGGGCATGTTGAGACATTCTTTCTAAAGTGAAGGACAAGTTATTGCATCTTGCTGCTCCCACAACAAAAAAGGAGGCACAATGCCTAGTAGGTCACTTTGGCCTTTTTATCAAGTGACTTGAAAAGCTGATAGTTTTGAGTGGGGACCAGAACAAGAGAAGGCTCTGCAACAAGTTCAGGCTGCTGTGCAAGTTGCTCTGCCAATTGGACCATATGATCCAGCTGATCCAATGGTACATGAAGTGTCCTTGGCCAAGAGAGATGCTGTTTGGAGTCTTTGGCAGGCCCCTATCAGTGAATCACAGCCCAGACCCTTAGGATTTTGGAGCAAAGCTCTGCCATCCTCTGTAGATAACTACTCTCTTTTGAGAAACAACTTCTGGCTTGTTACTGGGCCTTAGTAGAGACTGAACACTTAACCATGGGACACCAAGTCACCATGAGACCTGAGCTGTCCATCATCAACTAGGTGTTGTCTGACCCACAGAACCATAAAGTTGGATGTGTACAGCAGCACTCCATCATTAAATGGTAGTGGTATATTCGAGATGGGGCCAGAGCAGGACCCGAAGGCACAAGTAATTTGCATAAGGAAGTAGCCCAAATGCTCATGGTCTCCATTCCTGTCACATTACCTTCCATCTCCCAGTCTGCACCTATGGCCTCATGGGGAGTTCCTTATGATCAGTTGACTGAGGAAGAGAAAACTTGTGATGGTTTACGGATGGTTTTTGCACGATATGCAGGCACCACTGGAAAGGAGACTGCGGCAGCACCACAGCCCCTTTCTGGAACCTCCCTGAAGGAGATTGGTGAAGCGAAATCCTCTCAATGGGCAGAAATTTGAGCAGTGCACCTGGTTGTTCACTATGCTCGGAAGGAGAAATGGCCAGATGTGCAATTATATACAGATTCATGGGCTGTGGCCAGTGGCTTGGCTGGATGGTCAGGGACTTGGAAGGAACATGACTGGAAAATTGGAGACAAGGATTTATGGGGAAAAGCTATGTGGATATACCTCTCTGAATGGGCCAAAGAGGTGAAGATATTTGTGTCTCATGTGAATGCTCACCAAAGGGTGACTTCAGCAGAGGATGATTTTAACAATCAACTGGATAGGATGACGCATTCTTTTGAAACCAGTCATCTTCTTTCCCCAGCTACTACTGTCATTGCTCAATGGGCTCATGACAAAGTGGCTATGGTGGCAGGGATGGAGGTTATGCATGGGCCCAGCAGTATGGACTTCCACTCACCAAGGCTGACTTGGCTACAGCCACTGCTGAGTGTCCAATCTGCCAGCAGAGACCAACACTGAGTCATCGATATGGCACCATCTGTGGAGGTGATCAGACAGCAACCTGGTGGCAAGTTGATTCCATTGGACCACTTCCATCATGGAAAGGGCAGCATTTTGTCCTTACTGGAATAGACACTCTGGATATGGATTTCCCTTCCCTGCATGCAGTGCTTCTGCCAAAACTACCATCCGTGGACTTACAGAATGCCTTACCCACCGTCATGGTATCCCACACAGCATTGTCTCAGAGCAAGAGATTCACTTCACAGCAAATGAAGTACAGCAGTGTGGGCCCATGCTCATGGAATTTACTGGTCTTACCATGTTTGCTCCCCATCATCCCGAAGCAGCTGGCTTGATAGAATGATGGAATGGCCTTCTAAAGACACAATTATGGCACCAGATAGGTGGCAATGCCTTGCAGGGTTGGAGCAATGTTCTCCAGGAGGCTGTATATGCTTTAAACCAGCATCCAATATATGGTGCTCTTTCTCCCAAAGCCAGGATTCATGGGTCCAGGAATCAAGGGGTGGAAGTGGGAGTGGCATCATTCACTGTTACCCCTTAGTGACCCACTTGCAAGATTTTTGCTTCCTGTCCCCTCGACCTTATGCTCTGCAGGCCTAGAGGTCTTAGTTCCAAATGGAGGAATGCTCCCACCTGGAGACACATCGCTGATTCCATTGAACTGGAAGTTAAGAATGCCACGTGGCCACTTTGGGCTCCTTATGCCTCTGGATCAACAGGCAAAGAAGGGAGTTACCATACTGGCTGGTGTGATGGATGCTGATTACCAAGAGGAAATCGGATTGATATTACATAATGGAGGTAAAGAAGAGTATGTCTGGAATGCAAGAGATTCCTTAGGGTGTCTCTTAGTACTACCATGCCCTGTGATTAAAGTCAGTGGAAAGCTACAGCAACCTAACTCTGACATGACTACTAATGACCCAGACTGTTCAAGAATGAAGGTTTGGGTCACTCCACCAGGCAAGGAACCACGACCAGCTGAGGTGCTTGCTGAAGGCAAAGGGAATACAGAATGGGTGGTGGAAGAAAGTAGTTCTAAACACAAGTTATGGTCACATGATCAGTTGCAGAAATAGGGACTGTAATTGTTATGAGTATTTCTGCTTTGTATGTGTGCATCAAATATTTTTGTTTCCTTCACTTATAAAATATAAGATGTAAACAGGACTAGTGCATTTCTGATTGTACGTGTGTTAGTTGTATCATGTTAGGCACAAGTATGACTTTCTAACTGTCTTTATTCAGAGATTATATGTGGTTTAAGGAGAAGTGTACATGTGCCAAGTTGACAAGGGGTGGATTGTGATGGTTAAGATGTCAGCTTGGCTGGGCCATGATTCTCCGTGTTTTAATGTGATCACTCCCATGATTGAATATACTGTGTGTAGCCAATCAGATGAAAGGAAGTCTCCTCGGGGGTGTGGTTCACATCTGAATATAAGCAGATGTTCTGGCTTTTTGCCCACTCTGGATCCTGTGGCTGCCTCTTTTTGTCTCATCTCTGGTTCTTGGTTTGAGCTGTCAGCTTATCTCCTGAACCTGGGATTCATCAATCTTCACAGCCTGTGAGTGGGAGCCCTGCTCTCCGACCTTCCAATCTTGGGCTCTCCAGCTTCTGTGGCTGCGTAACTTGGGAGAGGCCTCTACCCTGGTCCATGGACTTGGGGTGTTCTGGCCTCTACTATCATGTGAGCTGTTTCCTTGATATAAATCTCTCTCTCTCTCTCTCTCTCTCTCTCTCTCTCTCTCTCTATATATATATATATATATATATACGCTTTACTGGTTTTGTCTCTCTAGAGAACCCAGCCTAAGACAGTAATCAAAACACCTAGTACTAGTACAACAGACACACAGACCAATGGCACAGAATTGAGAACCCAGAATTAAATCCATCCAGCTATGAACAGCTGATATTCAAAAAAGGTTTGAAATCTATTCAATGGGGAAGAGATAATCTCTTTAACAAATGGTGCTGGCAAAACTGGATATTTATTTGCAGAAAAATAAAACGGGACTCATACTTCACACTATATGCAAAAACTAACTCAAAATGGATCAAAGACCTAAGTGTTAAACCTAAAACTATAAAGTTTCTGAAATATAACATAGGTACAAAGCAAGAGGTCCTAATTTATGGCATAAATATCCTATCAAACATAACTAAACATGCACAACAACAGAAGATAAACTAGATAACTGTTACCTCCTAAAAATTAAGTACTTATGCTCATCAGAAGACTTTACCAAAATAGATTAAAAAAAGACCTGCAGACTGGGAAAAACATTTTGCAATGAAATATCTGACACGGGTCTAATCTCTAAAATATATAGAAAAATTTAATACCTCAACAACAAAAGGACACACAGTTCACCAAAGAAGACATTTAGGTAGCTAACAAACACATGAACTGATGCTTTGAATCATTACCAATTGGAGATGTGCAAATCAAAACTACAATGTGACACCATCTCACCCGAACAAAACTGGCACTGGTTACAAAAGAAAACAACACATGCTGGTGAGATTGTGGGGAGATTAGAATTCTAACACACTGCTGGTTGAAATGTAAAATGGTGCAACCAACATGCAAAATGGTATGACACTTCCTCAAAAACTAGAAATAGAAATATCATGTCATCCACCAAACTCACTAGAGAAATTAAAAACAGGGGCATTAACAGTCATATTGCACACCCATGTTCATTGCAATATAGTCACAATAGCAAAAAGATGGAAACAACCTAAGTGTCCATCAAGGGATGAATGGATAAACAAAATGTGGTACATACATATAATGGAATACTATTCAATGATAAAGAATAATGATGAGTTCATGAAACGTAACATGGATGAATCTGGAGGACATTATTTGGAATGAAAGAAGTCAATCACAAAAGGACAAATATATAAAAAGTCAAGAATAGTTTACACATAGAAAGCAACGTTCTTCGATGGTTACTAGGGATGGAAAGGAAAGGGAGGGAGAATCACTTGGTAGACAGGAGTGAATTCTGGTGAAAGGAAAGGCAATACACAATATGGGGGAAGTCAGCACAACCTGGCCAAGGTAAGCGTAGACACTGAGAGATATGTGCAAAAATAATGGACAACAATGGTAAATGTGCAGCTCTGGTGGCACAATGGTGAAGTGCTATGGCTGCTAACTAAAAGGCCTGCAGTTTGAATACACCAGTTGCTCCTTGGACACTTTATGGGACAGTTCTACTCTGTCCTACAGGCTCGCTATGAGGAGGAATCAACTTGACAGCAATGGTTTTTCTTTTTTTATGGTAAATGCTATAATATATACAGTTCTGCAACAACAGTAGTAGCAAACAAAAATTTGTTACGTAGGTAGATATGTATGCTATATAGTTGTGAGAGTGCATAGGGAAGTACGTGTGTGCGTACATAGTTATAGTTGTGGTCATTTGTATATGCATATCTGTATGTGCTGCATAGAAATTCATATATATAATAGAGCACAAAAGGGGCACAGTTATGGAAACTTCCTAGATATATCCAAACACCTTGTGGGACCGAGTTACTGGATTTGAAGGCTTAGGACCATAGTCTTGGGGGACATCAAGGTCAATTGGCATAACATAGCTCATAAAGATAATATTCTACATCCTAGTTTTGTGAACAGTATCTGGGGTCTTAAAAGCTTGTCAGCAGCTATCTAAGGTACAACTATTCATCTCTTTCCATCTGAAGCAAAGAAGACTGAAAGAAACCAAAGAGTCAAAGAAAAAATTAGTCCACAGGACTAATGGCCCACACAAACCACAGCCTCCTCTAGCCCGAGACCAGAAGAACTAAATGGTGCCCAGCTACCACTACCGACCACTCTGACTAGGGTCAATGTAGAAGGTCCTGTTTAGAATGAGATGAAAATGTAAAAAAAACCTCAAATTCACAAAAAAGACCAGACTTACTGGACTGAGAGAGACTGGAGGAACACCTGAGACTATTGCCCCAAGACACCCTTTTAGTCTGGAACTGAAGCCATTCCCAGAGATCATCTTTCATCCAAATAATAGATTGAGCTATAACATGAAGGAGAAATGTGTTCTTTAGAACAATCAACTATATGAGAGCAAACAGGCAACATCTGCTCAAAAGCAAAGATGAAAAGACAAGGAGGGGCAGGGAAACTAGAGGGATGGAAATGGGGAAGGCAGGGTGGAAATAGGGAGAGTGCTCACACATTGCAGAGATAGCAACTAATGTCACAGAACAATTTGTGTATGACTTGTTGAATGGGAAACTAATTTGCTGTTTAAATTTTCACTTAAAACACAATAAAATATGAAGATAAAAACTACATATGTACAATGATAATATTAAATTAAACTGAAGTATCTTCAAGATATAAAGTTGTAATAGGTAATACCAACAACATAAATGGGGTTTAGGGACAAGACATGCACAAGTATAGTATTTTTGTATGTTACTGAACTTAAGTTGGCATCAATATAAACCAGATTGTTATAAATGTAAGATGTTAAATGCAATCTTCATGGTAAATGCAAAGAAAGTAAATGGATTATATATAAAAATAAAGAAGAGAAACAAAATGGTTCAGCACACAGACACAATAAAATCTATACGCAAAAGAAGTAAGCACTGAAGAAATAGAGGAACAAAGTAGGTATAAGTCACACAAAAAATGAATAACAAAATGACAGAAGTAAGTCCTCTATTATTGGTAATTAGCATGAATTTTAAATGGAATAAGTGCTTCAATAAAGAAGCAGTGAGTGGCAGATTGGATAAAAAAACATGACTCATCTCTATTCTGTCCACAAGAGACATAAAGACACAGATAGGTTAAACGGGAAAGAATGATAAGAGACACAACATGTAAAAAGTAATAAATAAATTTTTAAAAATCAGAGAAGGCAATTTTACTGTCGGAGAAAATAGACTTTGAGTAAAAATCTATTATAAGAGACAAACAATGATGTTTTATTAACGCCAAAAGTCTCAATTGATTATAAAGACATAAAATTGTAAATGCACCTAACCTCAGAGTCTGAAAATTTATGAAGCAAACACTGACTGGAAGAGATACATATACATATCCATTTCAAAGAAAGGTGATCCAATGGTTTCTTAGTCATCTAGTGCTACTGTAACAGAAATACCACAAGTGGATGGCTTTAACAAAGAGAAATTCATTTTCTCTTAGTCTAGGAGGCTAGAAGTCCAAATTTAGGGTGTCAGCTCCAGGTGAAGGCTTTCTCTCTCTCTGTTGGCTCTGGAAGCAGTTTGAATACACCAGTTGCTCCTTCTCTCTTTCTGTTGGCTCCCCTGGACTAGGAGCTTCTCTGTGCAGGAACCCAGGGTGCAAAGGAAGCACTGTGATCCCGGCATTGCTTTCTTAGCGGTAGGAAGTCCCCCTGTCTCTCTGCTAGCTTCTGTCTTTTGAATGTCAAAAGACATTGCCTCCAGACAAAATCCAGTCTTGTAGATTGAGCCTTGCCTATCTAACACAACTGCTGCCTATCCCACCTCATTAACATCATGGAGGTAGGATTTACAACACATAGGAAAATCACATCAGATGACAAAATGGTGGACAATCACACAATACTGTGAATCATGACCTAGCCAAATTGATACACATGTTTTTGGGGGACACAATCCAATCCATGACAACTAGAATGTGGAAATTACAGAACAATATCATAAATATCACAGGTAAGTAAAATTTTGCAGAAGAGAATTCAAAAACTGTTTCTGGAGTACATTGAAAGTGAGCTGCCAGAAATTGAAGCCAGATTTCAAAGAGGACATGGAACAAGGGATATGACTGCTGATGTCAGAAGGATCTAGGCTGAAAGTGTTTACCTGTGTTTTATTGACTACAAAAAGGCATTTGACTGTGTAGATCATAACAAATTATGAATAACATTGTGAAAACAGAAATTCCAAAACAATTAAGCTCACACGGAACCTCTACATAGACCAAGAGGCAGTTGTTTGAACAGAACAAGGGAATATTGTGTTGTTTAAAATCAGGAAAGGTGTGTGTCAGGATTGTATCATTTAACCATGATTGTTCAGGCTGTTTGCTGAGTAAATAATCTGAGAACTTGGACTATATGAAGACGAATATGGCATCAAGATTGGAGGAAAACTCATTAAAACCCTGCCATATTCAGATGACACAATCTTGCTTGCTAAATGCGAAGAAGACTTGAAGCACTTACTGATGAAGATCTAACATTAAAGCCTCCAATATGGATTACACCTTAAGACAAAGAAAACAAAAATCCTCACAGCTGGACCAAAAATCAACATCATAATAAATGGAGAAAATACTGAAGTTGTCAAGTATTTCATTTTACTTGGATCCACAATCAACAACCATGGAAGCAGCAGGCAATAAATCAAATGATGTACTGCATTGGGAAATCTGCTGCAAAAGAACTCTTTAAGATGTTAAAAAAGAAAGACATCACTTTGAGGACTAACGTGCCCCTGAGTCAAGTCATGGTATTTTCAATTGCCTCATACTCATGTGAAAGCTGGGCAATGAATAAGGAAGACCAAAGAAGAGTTGATGCTTTTGAAATTATGGTGTTGGCAAAGAATATCGAATATACCACGGACTGCCAAAAGAGCAAACAAATCTGTCTTTGAAGAAGTACAGCCAGATTGTTCCTTAGAAGCAAGGACTGCGAGACTTTGTCTCATGTACTTTGGACGCGTTATCAGGAGGGATCAGTCCCTGGAGGAGGACATCATGCCTGGTAGAGGGTTAGTGAAAGAGAAGAAGATCCTCAAGGAGACAGATTGACATAGTGGCTGCAACAATAGGCTCAAGCATAAACAATGCTTGTGAAGATGGCGCAGGACAGGGAAATGTTTCCTTCTGTTGTACATAGATTCGCTATGAGTTGGAACCAACTCAAAGGCACCTGACAACAACAACAACAAAAATTACAAGATAATTTAAAAGAAAATCTGAAATTTTCTTGGATTAAGTGGATGGCAGTAGTTTAACCGAAAATACATGAGATATTTTTACATTTTTCTTAGGCTACAGAATGGATAGTGATACACAGCTTCATGTACCTCCCTGCAACAGGTATGTGCTAGACCTAAGACATTAACATCTTGAGAATTGTTAGGAGAAGAGAGAGGATCATATAAACAAATATTCACTCATAAAAACACAAGTATTCTCCCTAACAATGTATTTCCATGATCATGATAATGAGAAGAAGCTCAAAAGCTTTCTGTTCTATCATTTGTGGATTCTTTTATCATCTGTTATGGATTGAATTACATCCCCAAAACATACGTGTTGTAAATCCTAACCTCTATGCTTGTGGTTATAATCTTATTCGGGAATGTGTTGTCTTCTTTACATTAATAAGGCAGGATTAGTGTAGGGTGTTTCTTGAGTCAACCTCTTCTGAGATATAAAAGAGATTAAACAAGCAAGCAGATGAGAGATGGGATAAGATGCATGCAAAGACCCATGGAGATCTCCAAGGAATCAGAAAGCAGAAACTGAAGAGACAAAGACCTTCCTCCAGAGTCAAAAGAGAGAGAAAGCCTTCCCATAGAGACGGCGCTTTGAATTCAGAGTTTTAGGCTCCTAAACTGTGACAAAATTAATCTGTTTGTTAAAGCCATCCACCTGTGGTATTTCTGTTATAGTAGCACTAGATAACTAAGACATCATCATATTAATTGAACATCAGAAAGCATAACTGGGAGCAGTACACCCTTACCTTTTCAAGTAAATAACATGATAAGGTTCCTTTTGCAGGATTTGTCCAATAGCCTCACTCTATTCTGCCCTTTCCTTTTTCACTGCCAGATTAGAGCACTCAGCAAAGTCATTATTATGGAAAGGGGACAGAGCTGCTCTGAACTGGATTAATATGTGGAGAATAACATGGGCAGAAACAATGGATTTACATTGTTCAAGTTTTTGAAAATCATATCCGTGTAACTTTAGGCTTCAGATAAGGAAAAGCACTATCACTATCATTAATTGTTCTTTGTTTCTAACTTAGCCATCATCTCTGTTTTTCACTCTATAGCAGTCTAACTGCAAAATGTATGCTTAAACTACCTAACTGATTCAACATTAATTTGAAATTTTGTATTTCAATTATTTAAGTGAAACTACAATTTACATTTTTCTATGAAATGTCTTGATTAGAAAATTGTTATTGACATTTTAAAGAAACAGTAAATTAAAACCCATTAAAGACCATGACATTTTTTAACAGAAGCAGTCAGTTTCTGCCAAACATATTAAAAATGGTTCTATTTATAAAATAAAATTCATCCACTGTACTAGAAAATTATGATGAAACTAGTTTACCTATGTTACTGAATTGAAAACTGTAAGACAGGATATATTATATAATATCCAGAATGTATGCTTAACATCCCTGACTTGTGAATATGAATAGTAAATTTATTTTATAAAGATCAGATAAGATGACAGATGAGATTAGCTCAACATAACATTCAAATGCCATCTATGGTACGGAATAATTTTACATGATACAAGGCCCCACTTAGCCATTGTCTTAGGCTGGGATCTCTAGAGAGGTTAAAACCAGTAAAGCACATAAATATATACCTATACAGATAGATTTATATTAAGGAAATGGCTCAGGTGGTTGTAGAGGCTGGAAGGTGGGAAAGGCTGGAGATTACTCCTGATTACATAGCTGCAGGGGCTGGAGAACACAAAATAGGCAAGTCAGACAACAGGGCTCTGGCTTACAGGCTGTGAAGATCAGCAAATGCAAAGATTGGCCGAGAAGGTGGCAGGCAAAATGCTAGTTCAAGTCCCGAGTACTGGAAGTCAGACAAACAGGAGCCAACTGCAGATCCAGTGCAAGCAAAAGCCCACAAGACTTGACAGAAAGTCCACCTATATTGGATGCAGGCCACACTCCCAAGGAAACTGCCTTCCAACTGATTTGGCTACTCACAGCAGATCGCATCATACAGGTGATCACATAATGTTAAATCTCATCATGTAAGTGATCACATCATTATATGACTGCCAAACAACATTATAACTGCAAAACCACTGAGAATCATGGCCCAGCCAAGTTAACATACAACCTGAACAATAACAGACATATTTTAAAATATTATTGTAAGATATAAAAAGACTAGATTATTTAATATGTACCTAAATTATTATAGTCTACAATTTTGTTGTATGTGACAGCCCAATGATGTTTAAATTCAAGTTAAAGTACTACTAAACTGGAATGTTCATATAAGGATGTCAAAAGTATCCTAAATTATTATATATACTGAACAACTTAAAAGATATAATTTTATTAATCATGTAATACAAAATTGTTGTTGTTATTAGGTAATGTGGAGTTGGTTCTGACTCTTAGCGACAGTATGTACAACAGAAGGAAACACTGCCCCGTCCTGTGCCATCCTCACAATCACTGCTATTCTTGAGCCCATTGTTGCAGCCACTGTGTCAATCCATCTTGTTGTGAGTCTTCCTCTTTTTTGCTGACTCTCTACTTTATCAAACATGATGTCCTTCTCCAGGGATTGGTCCCTCCTGATAATATGTCCAAAGTATGAGAGAAGTAGTCTTGCCATCCTTGCTTCTAAGGAGCATTCTGGTTGTGCTTCTTCCAAGACAGACTTGTTTGTTCTTCTGGCAGTCCATGGTATATTCAGTATTCTTCACCAACACCACAATTCAAAGGCCTCAATTCTTCTTTGGTCTTCCTAATTCATCGTCCAGCTTTCACATGCATATGATGCAATTAAAAACACCATGGTTTGGGTCAGGTGCACCTTAGTCTTCAAGGTGACACTTTAAAGAAGTCTTTTGCCACAGATTTGCCCAATGCAATGCATCTTTTTATTTCTTGACTGCCGCTTCCATGAATGTTGATTGTGGATTCAGTCATTCCATTTATCATGATGTTGCCCATTGGTTCATTTGTGAGAATTTTTGTTTTCTTTATGTTAATGCATAATCTATACCGAAGGCTGTGGTCTTTGATCTTCATCAGGAAGTGCTTCAAGTCCTTTTCACTTTCAGCAAGCAAGGTTCTGTCATCTGCATATGGTAGGATTTTAATGAATCTTCCTCCAATCCTGATGCCCCTTCCTCTTCACATAGTCCAGTTTCTCAGATTATTTGCTCAGCATACAGATTGAATAGGTATGGTGAAGGGACACAACTCTGACCCACACCTTTCCTGACTTTAAACTATGCAGTATCCCCTTGTTTTGTTTCAGCCTGTTTGTTCTGCCTCTTGGTCTATGTACAGATTCGTCAAGAGCACTATTAAGTGTTCTGGAATTCCCATTCTTTGCAATGTTATCCATAATTTGTTATGAGCCACACAGTCAAATACCTTTGCATAGTCAATAAAACACAAGAAAACATCCCTGTTGTATTCTCTGCTTTCAGCCAGGGTTCATCTTACATCAACAACGATATCTCTAGTTTCAAGTCCTCTTCTGAATCTAGCTTGAATACCTGGCAGCTTCCCATCAATGAACTGCTGCAACTGCTTTTGAATGATCTTCAGCAAAATTTTACTTGCATGTGATATTAATGATACTGTTTGATAATTTCTGCATTAGGTTGGATCACCTTTCTTGGGAATAGGCACAAACATGGATGTCTTCCAGTTGGTTGGCCAGGTAGCTGTCTTCCAAATTTCTTGGCGTAGATGAGAGAGCACTTCCAGCGCTGCATCTGTTTGTTGAAACATCTCAGTTGTTATTCTGTCAATTCCTGGAGCCTTATTTTTGGCCTATGCCTTCAGTACAGCTTGGACTTCTTCCTTCAGTACCATTGGTTCCTGATCATGGTTCAAAGTCAACCAATTCTTTTAGGTATAGTGACACTGTGTATTTTTTCCATCTTCTTTTGATGCTTCCTGTGTCATTTAATATTTTCCCCATAGAATCCTTCAAGATTGCAACTCGAGGTTTGAAATTTTTCTTCAGTTCTTTCAGCTTGAGAAACCCTGTGTGTGTTCTTCCCTTTCGATTTTCTATGGCCAGGTCTTTGCACATGTCATTATAATACTTTACTTTGTATTCTTAAACAGCCCTTTGAAATACGGAATTTTTTTTACTAAATAAGCATATAAAATATTAATTACATGTTTATATAGAATATAAATATAAAGTTATTGAGATAATTAACTATATATTGGCTAACTATGATAATCTTTTGGAGCCCTGGTGGCAAATTAGTTAAGAGCTTGGCTGCTAACCAAACGGTTGGCAGTTCATATACATCCGCCACTCCTTAAAAACACTATGGGGCAGTTCTACTTTGTCCTATAGGATCGCTATGAACAGAATCAACTTGACAAAGGTAACGTGTCTTATAATAATCTAAGTTTTGAAATGAATAGAAACTGTGGGAAAAGATGATTTAAAAACATTTTCTATTAAGTAATATTTAATAAATATTGAAAATTTTAGAAGAAAAAATTATACATATATACATGTATCCAAATTATATCCAATGTGTGTAATATTATTGCCATTTTATAAAATAATTCATTTAAAAATTCATTTCAATTTATATATATAACCTCTTGTACAGAGATATATTTCATTTTCTTAAGCTATTTTTTCCTTGAAGTAAAATATTGCTCAAGGAGTGAGGGATGAATCTGGAAATTAAGATAGAAGAAAGATTCCTGAGCACTCCACTAGGGAACAGTAGTTAGAGAGTCATAGGAGGTACTTCTATGATAATTTTTAAGTTAAATTTTATTATTTCTTGGTGATGTATATCAAAAATTACATGGGAAGAACCACAGTCTGGATAATCAAGCTAATTAATGTGGCACTTCTGCACGGAGGCAGAAATAGATCAAAAGTAAATTCAAAAATTTTTAAATCTCTAATTTGAAACTATATGTTGACTATGAGTCAGAAAAGACTCAGTGGAAACTGGTGTGATTTTGTACTGGTTAATTTGAAAAATATTTTAGAAAATGTTACCACACTATGATTTTGTAATATTGTTTTCTTTTTTACCTTAGACAAGAAGCCTACAATCATCTAGCATGAAAATTTTCAGTAGAGAGTAAGATTCATACGTATAAAGTCATTTTCTTATCCTTATGTAAGATTTCCAACTTCTCGCAGGAAATGCGCTGACTGCTTAATCATGGTGGAACAGGATGTTTTGTTACCCAGAGACGTTTTTTAGAAAACTAGGTCTCTAGTCCACAACTTGAGCCCTAGGCATGCAGCAGTCAATAGTTTGGCTGCTAACCAAAAGGTAGGCAGTGCTAATCCATCAGCTGCTCCTTGGAAACTCTATGGGGCAGTTTGCTCTGCTGTATAGTGCCAGTATGGGTCAGAATCGACTCCATGACAATGGCTAGTCCAAAATTAAGCACATTGGATAAAAAGATGATCCAATAGAGAATTTACCAAAGAATATCATTAATATCACAGGCAAGTAAAATTTGGTGAAGATATTTCAAAAGCAGTTACAGCGGTACATTGACAAGAAACTGCCAGACATTCAAGCCGGATTCAGAAGAGGAAGTGGAACAGGGATATCATTGCTGATGTCAGAGGGATCTAGGGTGAGAGCAGAGCATATCAAAAAAGATGTTTGCTTGTGTTTTATTGACTATGCAAAGGCATTCTACTGTGTGAATCATAACAAATTATGGATAACATTGCAAAGAATGGGAATTCCAGAACACTTAACTGTGCTCATGAGGAACTTGTATATAGATTGAGACAGTTATTTGAATAGAACAAGGGGATACTGTATAGTTTAAAATCAAGAAAAGTATGCATCAGAACTATATCCTTTCACCATACTTATTCAATCTGTGTGCTTAGCAAATAATTTGAGAAGCTGAACTATATAAAGAGCATGGGATAAGGATTGGAGGAAGACTCATTAACAGCCTGCCATATGCAGAAGAAACAACTTTACTTGCTGAAAGTGAAGAGGATTTGAAGCACTTACTGATAAATATCAAAGAATACAGGCTTCAGTATGGATTGCACCTCAACATAAAGAAAACAAAAATCTCACAAGTGGACTGATAAGCAGCATCATGATAAAAAGAGAAAATATTGAGGTTTTCAAGGATTTCATTTTACTTGGATCCACAATCAACACCCATGGAAGCAGCAGTCAAGAAATCAAATGACATGTTGCATTGAGCAAATCTGTTGCAAAAGACTTCTTTAATGTGTTAAAAACTAAAGATGTCACTTTGAGGACTATGGTGTGCCTCACCCAATCCATGGTATTTTTAATAGTCTCATATGCATGTGAAAGCTGGACATGAAGAAGGAAGACCAAAGAAGAATTGATGCCTTTGAATTATGGTGTTGGTGAAGAATATTGAATATACCTTGGACTGCCAGAAGAATGAACAAACCAGTCTTGGAAGAAGTAAAGCGAGAACGCTCCTTAGAAACAAGGATGATGAGACTTTGTCTCATGTACTTTGGACATGTTATTAGGAGGAACCAATCCCTGGAGAAGGACATCATGGTTGGTAAAGTAGAGGGTCAGTGAAAAAGAGGAAAACCATCAAGGAGATGAACTGACACTTTGGCTGCAACAATGGCCTCAAACATAAAAACGATCGTGAGGATGGCACAGGACTGGGCAGTGTTTAGTTCTGTCGTACATAGAGTTGTTATGAGTTGGAACTGATTCAATGGCACCTAACAACAATATACATTGCAGTGATACTATATTAGAACTGATGTCTTCAATTAAAAAAAAAAAAAAAATCTCAAGATCAAGGCTAAAATATATACTTTTTTAAATAAAAAATCAGAAAACTGATCTTCGTTGCATTTTAAAAAAACTACTATTTAATTCTATTTTACCTTTGAAACATGTATGCAGATTTTAACTCCATATAATTAATAACCAACCACTATATCTTTGATATTCTGTGTATAAAATATTTATGAATTACTGAGGAACTATAAGAAACAGAAGGTGTTGTGTTAAATACTGAAATAATTTTTCATCAAAATAATTTTAAGAATATTAGCATGGTCACAAAAGTAGGAGACTCAGATTTCTGAAAGCCCACAGATTCAATATAAATGTTGTAAACAGTAAGGGCTAATTGTGCTCAAGCTCACAGAGAAGAATTTATGTTATAACATGGTAATCAATCTGTTATATTGAAACAAAATTTATTTTATATGGGATAATTAAATTTTAAACCTTCAATTCCTTTACCTAATTTTATGGGATGATATAAAGGTAACCCCTGTGCTCAGATATGAGAAAACAAAGTGCAATAACTTAAGAGTCAAGGTGATGTAAGCTAGAGTTCAGAGGGGAGATACACAGATTTATTATCTGATGTACTAAACTAAGATATAAGACATACCAGTAAGTTCCTATTAAAACCCTTTAAAAGGATGATTTTTTTTTTTAAAAATTGGTGGTGATGCCATATATTTTTCACTAATGTAATGGTTGCTGAATCATTGTTGGTTGTTTTTTATTATTTGAAAAAATTGGGTGTCAATTGCAAGCAGTTCATAACTGTCTTACGTTCCATGAAATACATTATAAATGCAGTTCATATGCGTCCCATGGCCCAGGAAGTGTATCACAAACTGTTTTCAGGGAGGCAAGCTGTCTTAGGCTGGGTTCTCTAGAGAAACAAAACCAATAAAGCATATAAATATATATCTATAGAGAGAGATTATATCAAGGAAACAGCTCATGTGTTGTAGAGGCTAGAACGTTCCAAGTCCATGGATCAGGGTAGAGGCCTCTCCCAAATCACACAGCTGCAGAAGCTGGCAAACCCAAGATCGGAAGGTCGGAGAGCAGGGCTCCCACTCACAGGCTGTGCAGATCAACGAATCCCAGGTTCGGCAGATAAACTGACAGCTCAAGTCCCAAGAAGGGGAGATGAGATGACAGGAAGCAGCTGCAGGATCCAGAGAGAGCAAAAAACCAGAACTTCTGCTTATATACAGATGCAGGCCACACCCCCAAGGAGACTTCCTTTCATCTGATTGGCTACAAACAGTATTTTCAGTCATGGGAGTGATTACATTAAAACACAGAGAATCATGGCCTAATGAAGTTGACACACAATCGTAACCATCACAGAAGCAGTTTATAAAAGATATCATCAAGGATGCACACACCTTATAAAAGATGTCATCAAGAAGGTGACTTTTGCAGGTAGGCCATATCGATCCCATGTTCCATGAAGCACATCATGCACATGGTACTATTCATCCCATGGCCCAGAAAGTGCATCACAGTTTTCACTCCCAAAATAACTCATTTACTTGAATATTTCTAACTGTAAATAACTGTACCTTCCCAATAACACAAGGAAATAGTAATCATACTTGCAATACTTATCTCACTGTATAGAGGCCAAAAGACACAGAAGTTTCACACAACCACTCCTCCAGGAAGCATATTCTCATATGAGTGACTCTCAACACTCAAATATGGTGCAGACAAACTTGTTTTTTAGGCTGTTGAACCAGTATCTGCCATGGCACAGATTGTACAAAAGTAGCTCAAATGCCTGCCAATAAACCTCCAGGGGCGGAAACTGTGAGTGGTACTTTTATCTTCCAGTATACATGAGAGGGTGAATACATATTTCTTATCTTCATTTTTCTCACCTGTCACATGTGTTATTTTTTAGATTGAAATAATTTCTCTCACTTTTCTGTAAAACGCCTTATAATAACTTCCTCAGAAAAAAAAACTCCAATAGTTTCAAACAATAATTGAAATTCAGTTTTAGGAGAAAACACAGGCTTTTTGGAATACTAATCTCAGATTTTAAATAAAGAATCGAGTTCCATGGTTTCTTAACCCTTGCCTCACATTCAATCACTGATGGAAATATTTTTGAAAGCAAAGGGTCAAATTAAAACTTTTAGGAGCTGGAAACTTTTACACTTTTGAGTGATTTTCTTAAGAAAAAGAAAATAAAAATGTAAACATAAAACTAAAATGTGGCATTGGTAGGGGTCTACACAAGTGAGATGATCTGAGGATTTAGTTTCTTTATCTTCAAGGGATACCTACCTGTGTATTAAGGTCTAATATCTGTAAATAATGTTTATCAGTGCTGTTTTCGTTATTATCACTTGATATATCATGAGAAAAACATATTAAGTGTGTTGTATCTTGAAAAATTAAGCTATTTTTGTGGTTATGATAAAATTAAATCCCAGAACTCTTCCTGTGGCATGAAAAGGGAGGTATCTCCTTAGGGTTCCATACTCTGGGAACAGGAGTAAAAGTAGAGTGGTGGTGGGAGAGTGGAGTAAGGATAACTTACTCCATCTGAATAGGGGAACCAGAAACTTATCGTTGCTCTTTTTATTCAAAGATCAACTACTACCTTTGTATTGTGGCAGAGGAACGCTGTTGGGGCAGTGGTTAAAGTGCTCAGCTGCTAACGGAAAGGTCACCAGATCGAACCCACCAGCCGCTCTGTGGGAGAAAGATGCGGCAGTCTGCTTCCATAAAGATTTACAGCCTTAAAAACCCATATGGCCATTTTATTCTATCCCGTAGGGTCACTAGGAGTCAGAATTAACTTGATGGCAGTGGGTTTGGTTTTTGGTTTTGTTTTCTATTTTGTCTGATATCAGCACCTAACAAGGAGGCTGTTAGTTGAGAATTAGTTAACACATGCAAGCAACTCACAATGTTGTCCAGTATGCAGCAAGCACACAATAAATATTAGCTTTAATGATAATTATTATTGTTCTCCGCCACTTGTCTGTCAGTTTGTCATACTTTGGTGGCTTGAATGTTGCTGTGATGCCGGAAGCTATACCACTGGCATTTCAAATACCAGTAGGCTCACCAATGGTAGACAGGTTTCAGCATGGCTTCCAAGACTAAGACGGACTAGGAAAAAGGACCTGGAGATCTACTTAAAAAAAAAAAAAAATCCAGAGAAAACCTTATGGATAGCAGTGGAACATTTTCTGACATAGAAGATGAGCTCCACGGGTTGGAAGACCCTCAAAATATGACTGTGGAAGAGCTGCCTCCTCAAAGAAGAGTCGACCTTAATTATGTGGATTAAGTAAAGCATTTGGGACCTTCTTTTGTGATGTGACCCAACTCAAAATGAGAAGAAACATCTGCAAACATCCACTAGTAATCTGAACATGGAATATATGAAGTATGAATCTAGGAAAATCGGAAGTCATCAAAAAATGTAAAACAGCACTTGAAGATCGATATCCTAGGCACTAGTGTTCTGAAATAAACTGGTCTTTGGCATTTTTAATCCAACACGCATATGGTCTGCTCTGCCAGGAATGACAAATTGAAGAGGAACAGCATCACATTCATAGTCAAAAAGAACATTTGAAGATCTATCCTGAAGTACAATGCTGTCAGTGACAGGATAATATCTATATGTCTACAAAGAATACAAGTTAATATGACTATTATTCAAATTTACACAAACCACTAATACCATGGATGAAGAAGTTGAAGATTTTTACCAATTTCTGCAGTCTGAAATTGATCAAACACGCAATCAAGATGCATTGATAATTAATGGTGATTAGGATGTGAAAGTTGGAAACAATGAAGGATCTGTAGTTGGAAAATACGGCCTTAAAGATAGAAACAACACCAGAGATTGCATGATAGAATCTTGCAAGACCAACAACTTATTCATTGGAAAAACCTTTCTTCAACAATGTAAGCAATGACTATAAACATGGATCTGACCGCATGGGATACACAAGAATCAAAACAACTACATCTTTTGAAAAGAACAATGGAAAAACTAAAAATCATCAGTCAGAACAAGGCCGACTGTGGCACAGACCATCAACTGCTCATATGCAAGTTCTAGTTGAAGCTGAAGAAAATTAAAAGAAGTCCACTACAGCCAAAGTACGAATTTGAGTACTCCACTTGAATTTAGAGACTATCCCAAGAAAAGAATTGATGCATTAAACACTAATGACCAAAGATCAGACCAGTTGTGGGATGACATCTAAGACATCATACTTGAAGAAAACAAAATGTCATTAAAAAGACAGGAAAGAAAGAAAAGATCAAAACGGATGTCAGAAGAAACTCTGAAGTTTGCTGTAGAACATAGAGCATCTAAAGCAAATGGAAGAAATGATGAAGTAGAGGAACTTAAAGGAAGATTTCAAAGGGCAGCTCGAGAAGACAAAAAAAAGAGATAAACTCATTGCCATCGAGTTGATTCCAACTCATAGCAACACTATAGGACAGAGTAGAACTGCCCCATAGTGTTTCCAAGGAGTGCCTGGTAGATTGGAGCTGCCAACCTTTTGGTCAACAGCCATAGCTCTTAACCAGTATGCCACCAGGTTTTCCCAAGAAAACAAAGGAAAATATAATTATATATGTAAGACCTGAAGTAAGAAAACCAAAGGGAAGAACATACTCAGCATTTCTCAAGCTGAAAGAACTGAAGGAAAATTTCCAGCCTCGAGTTGCAATATTTAAGGATTCCACGTGCAAAAGTAGAAGGTCAGGGAAAAAGAGGAAGACCTGCAATGAGATGGATTTATACAGTGGCTGCAACAATAGGCTCAAGCATAACAACGATTTTGAGGGTGACGCAGGACTGAGCAGTGTTTTATTCTGTTGTACATAGGGTCACTATGAGTGGGAACTGACTCGATGGCACTTAACAACAACAGCAAACATGGACAAAAAATGGAAATTCACAGGAAACATCAAAAGAAGATGGATGGCATACACAGAGTCACTCTATCTCCTATTTCAGGAGGTAGCATATGATTAAGAACCAGTGGTACTGAAGGAACAAGTCCAAGCTGCACTGAAGGCATTAGTGGAAAACAAGACTCCAGTAATTGATGAAATACCAATTGAGATGCTTCAACAAATGAAAGCAATAGTGGAAGTGCTCACTTGTCTATGCCAAGAAATTTGGAAGAGAGATACCTGGCCAACTGACTAGAAGAGATCCATATACATGCTCATTTCAAAGAAGGCTTATCCAGTGGAATGCAGAATTTATCAAACAATATCATTAATATCATATGCAAGTAAAATTCTGTTGAAGATAATTTAAAAACGTTTGCAGCTGTACATTGACAAGGAACTGCCAGAAACTCAAGCTAGATTCAGAAGGGGAATGGAATGAGGGATATCACTGCAGATGTCAGATGGATATTGACTGAAAGCAGAAAATACTAGAAATGTATTTACCCGTGTTTTGTTGACTATGCAAGGACATTTGATTGTGTGGACCATAACAAATTACGGATATCATTGTGAAGAGTGGGAAATCCAGAACATTCAGCTGTACATAGAACAAAAGGCAGTTGTTCAAACAGAAGAAGGGCATACTGTGTGGTTTAAAATCAGAAAAGATGTCTGGCAGCCTTGTATCCTTTCACCATACTTATTAGATGTTTATGCTACTAAGCAAATAATCTGAGAAGGTGGACTATATGATGAAGAACATGGCATCAGCACTGGAGGCATACTCATTTACAACCTGCTATATGCAGATGACACAACCTTGCTGAAAGTGAATAGAACTTGAATCACTTTCTAAAGAAGATCAAAGACTACAGCCTTCTGTACGGATTACACCTCCACACAAAGAAAACAAAACTCTTCACAACTGGACCAATAAGCAACACCATAAGTGCAGAAAACATTGAAGTTGTCAAGCATTTCATTCTACTTAACTCCACAATCAATGCCCATGGAAGCAGCAATTAAGAAATCACAGGACATATTTGCCAGAATGTTCCTTAGAAGGCAAGATAGGGAGATTTTTTTCTCAAATACTTTGGTCATGGTATCAGGAGGAACCAGTCCCTAGAGAAGTACATTATGCTTTGAAAAGCAGACTGTCATTGAAACAGAGGAAGACCTTCACTGAAATAGATTGACACAGTGGCTACAACAATGGGATCTACCATAACAACAATTGTGAGAATGCAAAGCACCGGGCAGAGTTTTGTTTTGTTACACATGGGGTCATTATGAGTCATTATGTATTGAAATTCCTAAATAATCCATAAAAAGAGCTACTAGAACAAATAAATGAACTCAGCAAAGTTTCAGAATAAAAGATCAACATACAAAAATCAGTTCACTATCTATGCACCAACAATGAGCATTGAAAAATAAATTAAGAAAAAGTCCCGTTTATAATACACCTAAAATAATAAAATAATATGGAATAAACTTCACTAGAGATGTTAGAGAATCATATGTTGAAAACTATAAAACATCCTTAAAGAGGAAGGACCAAGACGGTGGAATAGTCAGACATTTCCTGTGGTCCCTCTGACAACAAAAACGAGACAAAAAACAAAAAACAAAAACAAGTGGATTGATTATATATGACAGTCTAGAAGCCCTGAACATCAAAGACAAAGTTGAGGAGTCAGACTGAGTGGCGGGGGGCAGGGGGAGAGACAGTTCAGAAGCAGTGAAGAGGTGCCAGACCTGACATAGCCAGCACCCTGCAGGCTCGATGTTTTGGCCCGCACGAGGGCTGAGGCAAGCAGCAGTGTTCGGGACAAATTTTACCACCTAGGGAGAAACCAAGCGGCAAAGAGTCTGCACAAGCCTCCAGAGACAGGGGGAAGTGGTGCTGGATCTTCAAAAGTTAAGTGCAAATGACTAACCTACCTCATGGAATCAAAATAACCTTTCCCTCACTGGGAAGTGCCTCTCTTCCCCTCACCTGCCCCCTCCCCACTCTGCTCAAGTCCCAGTCCAGCAGTGTTCAGCAGATGCCACGCCTCCTAGGGCGGAAGTGAGACCCATCACCCTGAGCCAATCTCCCGGCTTTGGGGAGGAAACAAATAAACAAATGAACAAACAAACAAAAAAAGAAACCACTAGTTCTCCTAAGCTGGGTGCTCAGGACTAACCATATCCAAAAAATCACACTACATCCCCTAAGCCAGGAACTCAGGGCAGGCACTGCCCCTTTGCCTAGGCACAGGCATTAGGAGTCCACGGACTTCAAATGCCTTTCACCCCTGCCTAGACTTTGCGGGCCCGTTGAAAAGCATAGGACCTCACTACCATAATACAACAGGGTATATACTTGAAGCATATTTTCAACTGTAACAGCTAAGGGAGAGTGAGAGATTCATGAAATTTGGCACCACCCTGTCCATTAAGCACGGTCCTCACCCACCCACATCAGGGACCTGAGAACTGGTGACTTCACCCTGTCCACCTAGCCACCCATGACAGGGGTCTGAAAATAAGTGATGCCCCCCAGTCGTTACAGCCAACAGCATTTGGTGCCCAAAGTCCAGCTGCAAAACCCACCCACCTATGTGCTGTATGGGAAAGGGACATACCTTACACTTGGGCATTCAGGAGTAGCTGTCAGCCTCATACCTTGCTCAGCACATAAACCACTACTGCAGCCAGATACCTATGCCTGCTCCAGTCACCTCTAGGTAGCCCTGCCCATCTAGGACGGTAGGTGAGAGCTTGCACCACACACTCAGTGACTGAAAACTGGACACCTGAGCTGAAATCACAAAAGAAAAGTCCATGGACTCCTGGGCTCACATAACTAGTAGTATCTCTAATCACCTGGTATAGGACATGAGAGTTTCAAAGACATCAATAATCAAAGTAGCTCACATGCCCAGCCTATTTGGACGTATCGAAACAAAACAAAACAAGAAGATAGGACACTGTAAGCAAACATACAATCAATAAATATAATAACTTACTGATGGCTAGAAAAAACAGTATCAAATCACATAAAGAGGCAGACCATGGTGGCTCCAGCAAGCAACGAAAACAAAGAACGAGAAAACCTCCCAGAGGAAGAGAAGGTCTTGGAATAACCAGAGGTAGGATTCAAAAAATTAATATGCAGAGCTCTTCAAGAAACTAGGAAGGAGATCATGCAAAACTCAGACAAAGCCAAGGAACACACAAACAAAGCAATACAGGAATTTAGGGAAGCTATACAAGAGCAGAATGACAACTTTAACAGGCTGCTAGAATCTATAGAGAGAGAGTAAATAGGAATTCAAAAGATTAACAATAAAATTTCAGAATTAGACAACTCAATAGAAAGTCATAGGAGCAGAATTGAGGCAACAGAAGTCAAAATTAGTGAGACTGAAGATAAAGCACTTGACATCAATTTATTTGAGGCAAAATCAGATAAAAGAATTTTAAAAAAATGAAGAAACCCTAAGAATTATGTGGGATTCTATCAAGAGGAATAACCTCATTAGAATACCAGACAGAGGAGGATAACAGAAAATACAGAGAGAATTGTTGAAGATTTGCTGGCAGAAAACTTCCATGATATCATGAAAGACGAGAAGATATCTACCCAAAAATCTCATCAAACCACATGCAGGGTAGTTCCCAAAAGAAAGTCACCAGGACATATTATAATCAAACTTGCCAAAACCAAAGATAGAGAATTTAAGAGTGGTTAGAGATAAACAAAAAGTCACTTACAAAAGACAGTCAATATCTCAGACTTCCAGCAACATGGCGCTCTAGACAGAAGCACCATGCCATCCCTCCACAGCAAAGATCTGAAAAACTAAGCCAAACAGATAAAACAGCAATCCTGAAACTTTAAACATCAAATGAAGAGATAAAGAACTCAGCCAAGTACTAAATGGAGTAAGAAACTGACAGAGAACAGAGAGTGAGGAGACATACATGGAGAGGTCCCCTATCAACTAACAGCACAGATTCACCATCTTGGACTCCTATCAGAGATCAGAAAATAGGGGGTATGAGAAAGCAGCTTCACAGAGTTTCCAGCAGGAGACAGAACAACTGGTAACTGGCGATATATGCGTTCCCACCCCTCACCCTTCTTCACCCACATATGGCCTCCTCTGCTTCCCGTGGCCACAGTCTCTTGGCCAGGAAACACTGGCAGCTTGGATTCCACCTGCCTAAACTGGCAGACACCCTGGGTACCATTTGTTGGCTGCTGGTGTTGCTTTTTTCTGCTTCTTTTGATTTCTTCCTTACCTCTCACCACATCCCCTTCCTTTCACTCAAATACCTGGTTCGGAGCGCCATCTTTGCTTCTTCCTAAGGGGCTGTGGAGCTCCGCTCAAGTGTGGAACTGCTTCCCGGGCCATGCCAACACTCTGGTGGGATCCCAGGACTTTGTTTTGTTTGTTTGAGTTATTTTCTTTTACTTTTGTCGAACTGGGAGCCCGTTGTGGCAGGGCAGTGCTACGCGGCTTGGGACTTACCCCCTCAGCTTGTGCAGACATGCAGAGGGATCCCTGAAGGCATTTCTTTTTTCGTGTTTTTTTTCCCTGTTTTTTTTTTTTTTTTAGTTTTTCTCGTTCTTTTCTTAATTTGTTTTGTTTTCTTTTACCTCTTTTTCCCCTTTTCTCTTTGACCATTACTCAGTTTCTCATCTCTCTATACTTTCTTTCTCTTCCTGTCCCCTGAATACCTGGCATCAAGTGACACCTCAACACCTCCTAGCAAGGCTGTACTTCAACACCTGGAAACAATTTCCCCAGACCTTGGAGCCACACCAGTGGGATCCCTGGGAACTTTGCTGATCTTTTTTCTTTCTAATTCAATTTATTCATTCTTTTCTTTTCTTTTTCCTTCTTCTTCCCCTTTTTGATTTTCTCCATTTCAGAGTCTCTCATTTCTCCATTCCAATGGCAAGCTCCCCTAGCACTCTTTATTGTTTCTTTGTATGTCTTTGGCTCCTATTCCTCTCTCCTCTCTCCCATACCCTCCTTAGCTCCACACATCACAATCTCCACCCTCCATCCTGCCTACCTGCACTTTGCGCTTAACATCAGACCACCAAACAGCACAGGCAGAGCCTATCAGAATCTGTCTTGCACTGATAACCGACCTGCCCTGGTGGCTATAGTAAGTGCCACAAAAAACCCATCCCAGCAACTCTTCTTCAGCTAAACCTGCCCTGCTGTACCATATCTGAGTGACTGACCCTGTCAATTGGAGAAGGAGGCAAAAAGTATTGTATGCACAGACGAGCAAACAACAAAGAACACACAGCTTGCTTGCTCAAACATAGCTAAATAATTTAAAAAAGGACGAAACAAACAAATCTACAAACAATAAATGAGAAAAATAATTACTGAGTGCCCTGAAGACAGCAGACAATATCAAAACATTTAAAAAAACAGGACAGGATGGTTCCAGTAGGTGTCCAAAATAAAACACCAGATGACTTTCCAGTAAAAGATAAGGCACTAGAACTACCTGATAAGGAATTCAAACCTCTAATACTCAGAATTATCCAAGAGTTGAAGCAAAAAGCAGACAAAAGTGAGGAAAAAATAGACAAATTCATGGAAAATAGAAAAAAAAAAAAGGAAGAATTCAAGAAAATAATGCAGGAACAAAATGCCAAAATAAATTCACAACTAGAAATTATACAAAAACAACAATTAGAAATGCAAAAGATAAACAACAAGATTTCAGAAATAGACAGTGTCATAAAAGGGCTGAGGAGAAGATATGAAACACTGGAAGACAAGATCGGTGGAATTGAAGACAAACATTTAGATACAACTCTGTTTGAGGAAAAATCAGAAAAAAGAAAGAAGAAAAATGAAGAAACCCTGAGAATTATGTGGGATACATGCAAAAGCGAATTTTTTTGAGTGATTGGAGTTCCAAAACAGGAGGAGAAAACAGAAAACTTTAGAGAGGATCATTGAAGAACTGCTGATGGAAAACTTCTCCAATATCATGAAAGATGAAAAGCTGGCCATCCAAGAAGCTCAATGAATCCCATATAGGATAAACCCCAAAAGAAAATCCCCAAGGCATATCATAATCACACTAGCCAAAACCAAAGACAAAGAATCCTCAGAGCAGCTTGTGAAAAGCAAAAAGTCACATACAGAGGAGAAACAATAAGACTAAACTCAGATTATTCAGCAGAAACCATGCAGGCAAGAAGGCAATAGGTCGACATATATAAAACCTTGAAAGAAAAAAATTGCCAGCCAGGAATAATATAGCCTGCAAAATATGATGGTGAAATTAGGTCATTTCCAGACAAACAGAAATTAAGGGAATATGTAAAAACCAAACCAAACTTACAAGAGTTATTAAAGGGAGTCCTTCACTATGAGAACAAATAACTTCAGCTCACAGGTTGAATCTAGGATTAAGGATCATACTAGCCAGATACCAATCTAGGAAATGAACTCTCAAGGACTATCCAAAACCAAAACAAGTACAACAGCGAATCAGAGAACTTAATCTATAAATGACAACAACATCAGAACGATAAAAGAGGGAATATACGATGTAACTATAGAACCTTCTAATGAAGAGGAAGGCAAGGTGATTCCAAGTAATAGTAGACTGCTTCAAACTTAGAAAGATAAGGGTAAATTTAATGGTAAACACAAAGAAAGTTAACAAACATATTCATAAAAATAAAGAAGAATAACATAAAGTCGGTAAAAACAAAATCTACAAGAACAAAAGAAATGAAAAAAATCCACAAACAAAAGGAATTCAGCACAGAAGAATAAGAAGAACAAAGAAAACGTCAGCACCACAAAAAAAACCACTAAAAAATGACAGCAATAAACTTAATATCTATCAATAATTACACTGAATGTAAATGCACTCAATGCACCCATAAAGAGACAGAGAGTGACAGAATGGATAAAAAAACTGGATCCATTAATATGCTGTCTATAAGAGACACACCTTAGAAACAAAGATGTGATTTTTTAAAAAATCAAAGGTTGGAAAAAATACGACAAGGTAACAACTACCAAAAAAGAGCAGGAGTGGCATAGACTTTAAACAAAATTCACCATAAAAGACAAAAAAAGACACTATATAATGATTAAGGGAATGATCCATCATGAAAACACAACCATAATAAACATCTATGCACCCAATGACAGGGCTCCAAAATACTCTAACAGTACTGAAAAGAGAAATTGACAGTTCCACTATAATATAGGAGACTTCAACACACCATTCTCAGCAAAGGACAGAACATCTAAAAAACTCAGCAAAGATACAGAAGACCTAAAAGGCACAATCAGCAACTTGACCTCATAGGCATATATAGAACACTCCATCCAACAGCTGCAAAGTACACATTCTTTTCCAATGTACATGGAACATTCTCCAGAATAGACCACATCTTAGGCCACAGAGCAATCCTCAACAAGATCCAAAGAGTTGAAATAATACTAAGTATCTTCTCTGACCAGAATGCCTTCAAGGTAGAAATTAACAACAGAAAGAGCAAGGAAAAAAAATCAATTACATGGAAACTGAATAATACCCTGCTTACAAACAACTGTGTAATAGAAGAAATCAGAGATGGAATCCAAAAATTCCTAGAATCAAATGACAAGGAAAACACATCATACCAAAATCTTTGGGACACAGCAAAGGCAGTCCTCAGAGGACAATTTATAGCAATAGATGCACACATCAAAAAAGAAGAAAGCGACAAAATCAAAACATTAGCTACACAACTCAAACAAATATAAATAGAACAGCAAAAAAATCCCACAGCCACCAGAAGAAAGGAAATAGTAAAGATCAGAGCAGAAATAAATGAAATAGAGAATAGAAAAACAATAGAAAGAATCAACAAAACCAAAAGCTGATTCTTTGAAAGCATCAACAAAATCGACAAACCACTGGCCCAACTGACAAAAGAAAAATAGAAGACAACGCAAATATCGCAAATAAGAAGTGAAATTGGTGACATTGCAACAGATCCAACTGAAATAAAAAGGATCATAACAGAATATTATGAAAAACTGTATGCCAACAAATTTGAAAACCTAGAGGAAATGGATAAATTTGTATAAACACACTACCTACCCAAACTGAAACAAAGTGAAGTTGATAATCTAAACAGACCCATAACAAAAGAAGAGATTGAAAAGGTAATAAAAAGACTCATAACTACAAAATAAATCCCTGGACCAGATGGCTTCACTGGAGAATTCTACAAAACTTTCAGAGAAGAGCTTGTACCAGTGCTACTCAAACTATTTCTGAGCATGGAAAAGGAAGTAACACTTCTGAATTAATTCTATGAAGCCAGCATTACCCTGATACCAAAACCAGGCAAAGAAACCACAAAAAAGAAAATTGCAGACCAATATCTCTCATGAATATAGCTGCAAAAATTCCCAACAATATTCTAGCCTATAGAATTCAGCGTCATATCAAAAAAAATAGTACACCACGACCAAGAAGGATTCATACCAGCTATACAAGGATGGTTCAACGTTAGGAAATTTATCAACGTAATCCACCACATAAATAGAAGGAAAGAAAAGAATCACATAATCTTCTCAATTGATGCAGAAAAGGCATTCGACAAAGTCCAACACCCATTCCTGATAAAAACTCTCAATAAAATAGGTATAGAAGGGAAATTTCTCAACATAATAAAGGGCATCTATGCAAAACCACCAGCCAACATCGTTCCTAATGGAGAGAGGCTGAAAACATTCACCTTGAGAACAGGAACAAGACAAGGAAGCCCTTTAACACCACTCCTATTTAAATTGTGCTGGAAGTTCTGGCTACAGCAATAAGGCAAGAAAAAGAAATAAAGGGCATCCAAATTGATAATGAAGAAGTTAAACTGTCCCTGTTTGCAGAAGATATGATACTATACATAGAAAACCCAAAAGACTCCACGAGAAATCTACTGGAACTAATAGAAAGATTCAGCAGAGTAGCAGGATACAAGACAAACATAGAAACATCAGTTGGATTCCTATACACCAATAAAGTGAACGATGAAAAGGAAATCAGGAAAAAAATACCATTTATAACAACCCCTAAAAAAATAAAATACTTAGGAATAAATCTAAGCAAGGATGTAAAAGACCTATCCAAAGAAAACTACAAAACACTTCTGCAAGAAACCCAAAGGGATCTACATAAATGGAAAAACCTTACATGCTCATGGATAGGTAGACTCAACATAGTGAAAATGACAATTCTACCCAATGCAATTTGCAAATAAAATGCAATTCTGATCCAAATACCAACAACATTCTTCAAAGAGATGGAAAAACTAATCATTAATTTTATATGGAAAGGGAACAAGCCCCAAATGAGTAAAGCACTACTGAAGAAGTGAATATAGTAGGAAGACTCACACTACCTAACATCAGAACCTACTATACAGCTACAGTAGTCAAAACAGCCTGGTACTGGTACAATGACAGACACATTGACCAGCGGAACAAAACTGAGAACCCAGGAGTAAATCCATCCACCTACTGTCACGTGATCTTCAACAAGGGTTCAAAGTCCATCAAATGGGGAAAAGACAGTCTTTCTAACAAATGGTGCTGGCAAAACGGGATATCCATCTGCAAAAAAATGAAAAAAGACTCATATCTCACACCATATATGAAAACTAATTCAAAATGGATCAAAGACATAAATATAAAGCCAAAAACTATAAAGTTCATAGAAGAAAAAATAGGACCAATGCTAGAGGCCCTAATACACGGCATTAACAGGATACAAATCATAACTATCAACACACAAACCCCAGACCATAAGCTAGATAACTGGGATCTTCTAAAAATCAAACACATATGCTCTTCAAAAGACTTCACCAAAAGAGTAAAAAGAGAACCTACAGACTGGAAAAAATTTTTGGACAGTACAAGTCAGACAAAGGTCTAATCTCTAAAATCTACAAGAAAATCCAACACCTCTACAACAAAAAGACAAATAATCCAATTAAAAAATTGGCAAAGAAAATGAACAGACACTTCACCAAAGAAGACATTCAAGCGACCAGCAGACACATGAGAAAATGCTCGCGATCACTAGCCTTTAGAGAAATGCAAATTAAAACCACAATGAGATACCATCTCACCCCAGCGTTACTGGCACGAATCAAAAACACTGGAAATAACAAATGTTGGAGAGGTTGTGGGGAGATTGGAACTCTTCTGCACTGCTGGTGGGAATGCAAAATGATACAACCATTTTGGAAAATGATATGGCCCTTCCTTAGAAAGCTAGAAATAGAAATACCATAGGATCCAGCAATCCCACTCCTAGGAATATATCCTAGAGAAATAAGAGCCGTCACTCGAATAGACATATGCACACCCATGTTCATGGCAGCATTGTTCACAATAGCAAAAAGATGGAAACAACCTGATGCCCATCTACAGATGAATAGATAAACTATGTTACATACACACAATGGAGTACTACGCAACGTTAAAGAACAATGATGAATCTGTGAAGCATTTCATAACATGGATGAAACCCGAGGACATTATGTTGAGTGAAATAAGTCAATCACAAAAGGAAAAATATTGTATGAGACCTTTATTGTAAAAACTCATGAAAAAGTTTATGCACAAAAAGTAACAATCTTTGTTGGTTATGAGGGATGAGTGGGTTGGGGAGGAAATACTAAATAGACAATAGATAATTAGTATCTTTGGTGAAGGATGAGACAGTACACAATACTGGGGAAACCAGTACAACTTGTACAAGGAAAGGTCATGGAAGCTACATAGACACATCAAAACTCTCTGAGGGACTGAATTGCCAGACTGAGGGCTGTGGGGACCATGGCCTCGGGGAACATCTAGCTCAATTGGCATAACACAGTTTGTAAAGACAATATTCAACATTCTACCCTGTTGAGTAACATTTGGGGTCCTAAAAACCTGTGAGCAGCTGTCTAAGATACCACAGTTGTCTCACCCCTTTGGGAGCAAGGGAGAATGAAGAGAACAGGATACAAGGAAAAGATTAGTCCAAAGGACTAATGGACCACAGCTACCAAGGCCTCCACCAGACTGAGTCCAGTACAGCTAGATGGTGCTTGCTTACCACCACTGACTGCTCTGACTGAGATCACAACAGAGGGTTCTGGACAGAGCTGGAGAAAGATGTAGGACAAAATTCTAACACACACACACAAAAAACCCAGATTTACTGTCCTGAAAGAGACTGGAGAAACCCTGAGAGTATTGCCCCAAGACACCCTTTTGGCTCAGTGGTGAAGTCACTTCTGAGGTTCACCGTTCGGCTGTGGATTGGACAGCCCCATAAAACAAAAAGGGACTAATGAGGCACAGCAGTCCAGGGACAAGGACTTGAAAGCAGAAGGGGACAGGAAAGCTGGTGATAGGGAACCCAAGGTTGAGTAAGGACTGTGTTGACATGTAGTGGGGTTGTTAACCATTGTCATAGGGCAACATGTGTACTGTTTAGTGAGAAAGTATTTTGTTCTGTAAACCTTCATCTAAAGTGAGAATAGCAGCACAACTTGAAGAAAGTAATTGATGTCACTGAACTGTAGAAATGTTTGAAATGGTGTATCTTTGGCTATGTATATTTTCACAAAAAAATAAAAAAAAAAGTTCGAGAAGGGAGAAGGTTGACATATCGTGGGGTTGTTAACCAATGTCATCAAACAATATGTGTACTGACTGTTTAATGAGAAACTATTCGTTCTGTAAACCTTCACCTAAAGTTCAATAAAAAAAAAAAAAAGAGAGTCAATAAGACTAAGCTCTAACTACTCTGCAGAAACTATGTAGGCAAGAAGGCAATGGGATGACATATATAAAGTCCTGAAGGAAAGAAAAGTGCCAGCCAAGAATTATATATCCAGCAAAGCTGTCACTCAAATATGAAGGTAAAATTAGAGTATTTCTTGACAAACAGAATTTAAGGGAATTTGTAAAAACCAAACCAAAATTACAAGAAATAGTAAAGAGAGTCCTCCTGCTAGAGAATCAATAATATCAGATAACAACCCAAGACTAGAACACAGGACAGAACAACCCTATATCAACCCAGATAGGGAAGTCAGAACAATAAGTCAAAGCTAAAACACTGAAAAGAGGGAAAAGAGGTGTAATTCTGTAAAAGATGACAACATTAAAACAAAAAAGACAAAAGACTAAATAGCATCTTCATAAAACTTTCATATGAAGAGGAAGTTGAGGCGATATCAAGAAATGAAAGACTGGTTTAAACTTAGAAAAATAGAGGTAAATTTTAAGGTAACTACAAAGGAAACAAGCAAATATAAATATAAAAATAGAAAAGAAGGAAAATATAAAGACTCAGGAAATATAAAATCAACAGCAATGAGAATGATGAAAAGAAAATGCATGAAGAAAAACGACACAGAGCAGAAAATTAAGTGCAGACATCCAAAAAGAAGAAAGGGCCAAAATCAAAACATTAACTCTATAACTCGAACAAATAGAATGAGAGCAGAAAAATAAGCCCTAGGGCACCAGGAGAAATGAAACTATAAAAATTAGGGCAGAAATAAATGAAATAGAGAATAGAAAAACTATTGAAAGAATGAACAAGACCAAAAGCTGTTTTTTTAAAAGATCAACAAAATTGATAAACTATTGGCCAAACTGACAAAAGTAAAACTCAAAAGGAAGCAAATAACCCGAATAAAAAATGATATGGGCGATATCACAACAGACTCAACTGAAATTAAAAGAATCATAACAGAATACTATGAAAAACTGTATTCCAACAAGCTTGAAAACCTAGAGGAAATAGACGAATTCCTGAAAACACATTACCCACCTAAACTAATACAAACCAAGGTAGGAAAACTAAAGAAACCTATAACAAAAAGAGAGATTGAAGAGGTATTAAAAAAAAAGAAAAACTCCCAATAAAAAAAGTCCTGGCCCTAATGGATTCACTAGAAAATTCTACCAAACTTTTAGAGAAGAATTAACACCAGTACTACTGAAGGTATTTCAGAGCATAGAAAATGGTGGAATACTCCTGAACTCATTCTATGAAGGCAGCATAACCCTGATACCAAAACCAGGTAAAGACACCAAAAAAAAAAAAAAAAAAAGTTACAGATGAATATCCCTCATGAACACAGACGCAGAAATCCTAAACAAAATTCTAGCCAAGTGAATTCAACAACATATCAAAAAAGTAATTCATAATCAACAAGTGAGATTCATACCAGGTATACAGGGATAGTTCAACATTAGAAAAACAATCAATGTAATCCATTCCATAAATAAAACAAAAGGTAAGAACCACATGATCTTATCGATTAATGCAGAAAAGATATTTGACAAATCCATCACCCACTCATGATAAAAACTCTCAGCAAATAGGAATAGAAGGGAAATTCCTCAACATAATAAAGGACTTTTATACAACAGCAAACATCATCCTAAATGGAGAGAGTCTGAAAGCATTCCCCTTGAGAGCCAGAACCAGACAAGGATGACTTTTATCACCACTCTTATCCATCATTGTGCTAGAAGTCCTAGCTAGGGTAATAAGGCAAGAAAAAGAAATAAAGGGCATCCAAATTGGTAAGGAAGAAGTAAAAGTATCCCTGTTTGCAGATTATATGGTCCTACACACAGAAAACCCCAAAGAATCAACAAGAAAACTACTGGAACGAATAGAAAATGTCAGCAAAGTATCAAGATATAAGAAAAACATACAAAAAATCAGTTGGATTCCTCTACACCAACAAAGAGAACTTTCAAGATGAAATCACCAAATCAATACCATTTACAATAGCCCCCAAGAAAATAAAATCTTTAGCAATAAATCTAACCGGAGATGTAAAAGACCTATACAAAGAAAACTACAAGACACTACTGCAAGAAACGTAAAGAGACCTACAATAGGTGGAAAAACCTACCTTGCTCATGGATAGGAAGACACAACATTGTTAAAATGTCTATTCTACCCAAAGCGATCTACAGATGCAATGCAATCCTGATCCAAATTCCAACATTTTTCAACCAGATGGAGAAACAAATCACCAACTTCATATGGAAAGTGCAGAGGCCCTGGATAAGTAAAGCATCACTGAATAAGAAGAACAAAGTGAGAGGCCTCACAGTACATGATTTTAGAAACTATTATACTGCCACGGTAGTCAAGACAGCCTGCTACTTGTAAAACAACTGATACATAGACCAATGCAACAGAATTGAGAATTCAGACATAAATTCATCCACCTATGAGCAGCTGATACTTGGCAAAGGCCCAAAGTCCGTTAATTGGGGAAAAGACAGTCTGTTTAACAAATGGTGCTGGCATAACTGGCTATCCATCTGCAAAAAATGAAACAAGACCCATACCTCACACCATGTACAAAAACTAGCTCAAAATGGAACAAAGACCTAAATATAAAATTGAAAACGATAAAGATCATGGAAGAAAAAATAGAGGCAACACTAGGAGCCCTAATACATGGCATAAATGGAATACCAACCATAAGTAACAGTGCATAAACACCAGAAGAGAAACTAGATAACTGGGAACTCCTAAAAATCAAACACTCACACTCATCAAGAATCTTCATCAAAAGAGTATAGAAACAACCTACAAACTGGGATAAAATTTTTGGCCAGGCTATATCTGATAAAAGGGTCTAATCTCTAAAATCTACAAGATACTGCAACACCTCAACAACAAAAAGAGAAATAACCCAATTCAACAATGGGCAAAGGATATGAACAGACACTTCAACAAAGAAGACATTTAGGTGGCTAACGTATATGAGAAAATGGTCATGATCATTAGCCAACGTGTATGAGAAAATGCTCATGATCATTAGCCAACGTGTATGAGAAAATGCTCATGATCATTAGCCAATGTATATGAGAAAATGCTCATGATCATTAGCCATTACAGAAGTGCAAATCAAAACTACAGTGAAATACCATCTCATCCCAACAAGACTAGCAGTAATCCAAAAAAAAAGAACACAAAATAATAAATGCTGGAGAGTTTGTGGAGAGTTTGGAGCACTTATGCACTGCTAGTGGGAAAGTAAAATGGTACAACCACTTTGGAAATCGATTTGGCACTTCCTTAAAAAGCTAGAAATAGAAGTACCATACGATCCAGAAATCCCACTCCTTGGAATATGTTCTAGACAAATAAAAGCCATCACAGGAATAGATACATGCACATCCATGTTCATTGTAGCACTGTTCACAATAGCAAAAAGATAGAAACAGCCTAGATGCCCATCAACGTACTAACGGATAAACAAATTATGATATATTCACGCAATGGAATACTATGCAGTGATAAAGAACAATGATGAATTCTTGAAACATCTCACAACATAGATGAATCTGGACGGCATTATGCTGAGTGATATTAGTCAGTCACAAAAGGACAGATATTGTATGAGACTACTATTATAAGAACTCAAGAAAAGATTTAAACACAAGAAAACATATGAGGGTGGGGAGGGAGGGAGAGGGGAATTCACTAACTAGATAATAGACAAGAATCATCTTGGGTGAAAGGAAGGACAACACACAATACAAGGAAAGTCAGCACAACTGTAGTAAACCAAAAACCAAGAAGTTTTCTGAACACAACCAAACAATTTGAGGGACAGAGTACCTGGTGCTGGGGTTTGGGGACCATGGTTTCCGGGGACATTTAGGTCAATTGGCATAACAAAGCTTATTAAGAAAATGTTCTGGATTACACTTTGGTGACTGGCATCTGGCATCTTAAATTTTGTTAGCGCCCATCTACAATGCATCAATTGGTCCTAACCCACCTGGAGCAAAGGAGAATGAAGAACATCAAAAACATAATTAAAATATTGGCCCAAGAGACAAAAAGACCACATAAACCAGAGACTCCGTCAGCCTGAGACCAAAAGAACTAGAGGGTGTCTGGCTACCACAAATGACCTCCCTAAAAGGGAACACAACAGAGAGTCCCTGACAGAGCAGGAGAAAAGTGTGGGGCAGAATTCAAATTCACATCAAAAGATCACACTTAATGGTCTGACTGACGCTCTGTTAACCCAGCACTAAAGGGTTTCTGAAGCTCACTATTCAGACAAATATTAGACTGGAATATAAAACATAAAATAATACTCCTGTAGAGTGTGCTTCTTAGTTCAAGCAGATACATGAGACCAAATGGGCGGCTCCTGTCCGGAGGCAGGATGAGAAGGCTGGAAGGGACAGGAGCTGGTTGGGTGGATAGGGGAAACCCAGGATGGAAATGGGTAGTGTGCTGTCACATTATAAGGATTGCAACTAGTGTCATATAACAATATGTGTATAAATTTTTGTATGAGAAATTAACTTGAGCTGTAAAGTTTCATGTAAAGCACTATTAAAAAGAATCCTTAAAAGAAATTAAAGAAGACCTAACTAAATGGAAAGATAGTCCATGCTCATGTATAATATGGCTATTATCAGAAAAATAGAAAATAGCAAGCATTGGTGAGTATATGGAGAAATTGGAGCCCTCAACCATTGCTAATGATATTATAAAATAATTGAGCCACTGTGGAAAACAGTATGAGTGGTTCCTCAAAAGGTTAAACATAATACTACCATCTGACCGAGCAATTCCACTTCTAGGTGTATACCTAAAAGAAGTGAAAGCAGGTGCACAAACAGATACTTGTGTACCAATGTTTATTACCCAACTATTCAAGTCAAAAAGGTAGAAACAACCCAAGTGCCAATCAACAGATGAATAGATAAATAAAACATACTATTCAGCCACAAAAAAAAAAAATAAAATTCTGATATGTGCCACAAAATGGATGGACCTTGAAAATATTATGCTGAGTGAAATAAGTGAGACATAAAAGGGGACATATTTTATGTTACCACTTATATGAGATAACCAGAATAAGCAAATGGATAGAGACTAAAGTTTACTATTATTACCAGAGACAGGTTTTTGTTGTTGTTGTTGTGTGCCATTGTGTTGATTCTGACTCATAGAAACCCTAGATGACAGAGTAGAACTGCCCTATAGAGTTTCCTGGGATGTAATTCTCCTACAGAGCATCTGGTGGGTCCAAACTTCCCACCCTTTCGTTAGCAGCAAAGTGCTTAACCTTTGTGCCACCAGGGCTCCTGCCAGAGGCAAGTAGGATGGGGGAAATGGAGAGGTATTACTTAAGGTTACTGAGTTCCTTTTAAGGGGTGATGAAAAATTTGGAAACTGCACTAATTGTTGTACAACATGGGGGACATAATTAATGTCATTGGCTTATACACATAAAAGTGGTTGAAATTTCAAATGTTTTGTCACATGTATTTCAGTACAATTTAAAAAATTAAAAACTCAATAACAAGAATACTGAATTTTATAGAGTTCCAGCAAAATGTCACCCTAGGCAGAAGCACCACACCATCCCTCAACAGCAAAGATCCGAAAAACTAAGCCAAACAGAGAATACAACAATCCTGAAACCCTAAAACATCAAATGAAGAGATAAAGAACTCAGCCAAGCACCAAATGGACTGAGAAAACTGACAAAAAATGGAGAGCGAGGAGAGATTCATGCAGAGGTCCCCTACCAGCTAACACAGCGTGGATCCACCATCTTGGACTCCTATTGGAGACCAGCAAATGGGGGTACAAGAAAGCAGACTCATGGAGCATCCAGCGGGAGACAAAACAACCAGGAATTTGCGGTGTGCGCTTTCCCAACCCCTACCCCTCTTCGCCCCTGCTTGGCCTCCTCTGCTTCCCGTGGCCACAGTCTCTTGACTGGGAAGCTCCGGCTGCTTGGATTCCACACACCCAAGCAGGAGGCTCTCTGGGTGCCATTTGCTGGATGCTAGTGTTGCTTTTTTTCTCTGCTTCTTTTGATTTCTCACTTGCCTCTTGCACCTCCCCCTCCTTTCACTCGAGTGCCTGGCTCCGTGTGCCATCTTTGCTTCTTCCTGAGGGGCTCCAGAGCACCGGCAATTTGTGATATACGCTTTGCCACTCTCTACACTTCTTCACCCACACTCGGCCTCTTCTGCTTCCCACGGACACAGTCTCTTGTCCAGAAAAACCAGGTCACACTAGGTGGCTCTCTGAGTGCCGTTTGTTGGCTGCTGTTATTGTTTTTTATTTTTCTTTCCTGCTTCTTTTGATTTCTTGCTTGCCTCTCGCCACCTCCCCTTTCTTTTGCTCTAGTGCCTGGCTCCGTGTGCCATCTTTGCTTCTTCCTGAGGGGCTGCAGATCTCCATTCAAGTGTGGAGCTGCTTCCCTGTCTGGGCTACTGCGCTGGTGGGATCCCGGGGCTTATCTTCATTTGTTCGTTTTGAATTGTTTGTTTTCTTTTCCTTTACTTGAGTTGGGAGCACTTTCTGGCCAGGTGGAGCTGCTCCCCTTCAGCTTCCACAGATGTGCAGAGGGATCCTGATAGCATTTCATTTTCATTGGTTTTTATTTTTTCTGTTTTTTTGCGGAGCCTTTCTTGTTCTTTTTTTTTTTTTTTTAATTTGTTTTGTTTTGTTTTTCTTCTTTTTATCTTTTTGTCTCTCTTCATTGCTCAGTTTCTCTTCTCTCTATATCTTCCTTCTATTTCTGATCCCTGAATACCAGGCGTTGTATACCTCTACGCCTTCTAGCCAGGCTGTACTGCAATACCTGACAGCGACTTCCCCTTACCTCATAGCTGCATTGGTGGGATCCCTGGGAACTTTGTGGTTCTTTAACCTTTCTGATTTTTATTTATTCATTCTTTTCTTCCTCTTCCCCTTTCTGTTTTTCTACATTTCATAGTCTCTCATCTCTCCATTCCAACGGCAAGCTCCCCTAGCATTCCTTTCTGTTTGTTTGTATGGTTTTGGATCCTGTTCCTATCTCCTCTCTCCCATATCCATCTTAGCTCCACACATAACAATCTCCCCGCTGCATCCTGCCTACCTGCACTGTACACTTGACATCACATCACCAAGCAGCACAGGCATGGTCTACTGGAATGATTAGTGACCTGCCCTGGTGGCTGTACTAAGTGCAACAAACAACCCGTCCCAGTGGCTCCTCTTCAGCTAGACCTGCCCTGCTGTACCATATCTGAGTGACTGACCCTGCCAGTTGGAGAAGGAAGCGAAAAGGATTGAGTGCACAGATGAGCAAACAACGAAGAACACACAGTCCGCCGACTCAGATATAGTCAAAAATTTTTTTAAAAAAGGGATGAAACAAACAAATCTACAATCAATAAATGAGAAAAATAACTACTGAATGCCCTGAAAACAGCAGATAATATAAAAACATTTACAAAAAAGCAGGACAGGATGGTTCCAGTGAGGGTCCAAAATAAAACACCAGATGACTCTACTGTAGAAGAAAATTCACTAGAACTACCTTATAGGGAATTCAAATCACTAATACTCGGAATTTTCCAAGAACTGAGGCAAAAAGCTGACAAACATGAGGAAAAGATAGACAAATTCATGGAAAATACAGACAAAAAATTGGAAAAATTCAGGAAGATGATGCAGGAACAAAATGCCAAAATAAATTCACAACTAGAAATTATACAAAAACAACAATTAGAAATCCAAAAGATAAACAACAAGATTTCAGAAATGCATGATGTCATAGAAGGGCTGAGAAACAGATTTGAAACCGTGGATGATAGGATCAGTGGAACTGAAGACAAACACTTGGATACAAATCTGTTTCAGGAAAACTCAGAAAAAAGAACAAAGAAAAATGAAGAGACCCTGAGAGTTCTGTGGGACACAATTAAAAGCAAAAATTTACGAGTGATTGGAATTCAAGAATGGGGGAGAAAACAGAAAACACAGAGAGGATCATTGAGGAACTGCTGACAGAAAACTTCCCCAATATCATGAGAGATGAAAAGCTGGCCATCCAAGAAGCTCAATGAATCCCATATAGAAGAGACCCCAAAAGAAAATCACCAAGGCATATCATATTCACACTCGCCAAAACCAAAGACAAACAAAGACTCCTGAGAGCAGCTTGTGAAAAACAAGAAGTCACATACAGAGGAGAAACAATAAGACTAAGCTCAGATTATTCGGCAGAAACCATGCAGGCAAGAAGGCAATGGGATGACATATATAAAATCTTGAAAGAAAAAAATCATCTGCCAAGAATAATATATCCTTCAAAACTCTCGTTCAAATTTGATGGTGAAATTAGGTCATTTCTAGATAAACAGAAATTAAGGGAATATGTAAATGTCAAAACAAACTTACAAGAATTATTAAAGCGAGTTCTTCGATCTGAGGACAAAGCTTCAGCTCACAAGCAGAACCTAGGATGCAGGATTGTACAAGCCAGATACCAATCTAGAAGATGAACTCTCGGGGACTATCCAAAACCAAAAGAAATACAACAGGGAATCAGAGCAGTTAATCAATAAATGACAACAACATCAAAACAATAAAAGAGGGAATAAACGGCATAGGTATAGAATCTTCTAATGGAGAGGGAGGCAAGGCGATACCAAGTAATGGTAGACTGCTTCAAACTTAGAAAGATAAGGGTAAAATTCATGGTAACCATAAAGAAAGTTAACAAACCAACTCACAAAAATAAAGACAAAAAACATAAAGTCTTGGAAAAAACAAAAACTACAAAAACAAAAGAAATGAAAAAAAAATCCACAAACAAAAGTAACTCAGCAGAAGAGAGTAAGAAGAACAAAGAAAACTTCAGCACCACAAAAAAAAGCACTACAAAATGACAGCAACAAACTCACATCTATCAATAATTACACTGAATGTAAATGGACTCAATGCACCCATAAAGAGACGGAGAGTGACAGAATGGATAAGGAAACAGGATCCATCAATATGCTGTCTACAAGAGACACACCTTAGAAACAAAGATGTGAATTTATTAAAAGTCAAAGGTTGGATAAAAATATATCAAGCTAAAAACTACCTAAAAAGAGCAGGAGTGGAAATTCTAAACTCAGATAAAATAGGCTTTGAAACAAAATCTGCCATAAAAGACAAAGAAGGACACTATATAATGATTAACGGGAGGATCCATCATGAAGCTATAACCATAATAAACATCTACGCACCCAATGACAGGGCTCCAAAATACATAAAACAAACTCTAACAACACTGAAAAGAGGAACTGACAGTTCCGCAATAATAGTAGGAGACTTCAACACACCACTCTCAGTAAAGGACAGAACAACTACGAAGAAACTCAGCAAAGATACAGAAGACCTAAAGGGCACAATCAGCCAACTTGACATCATAGACATACATAGAACACTCCATCTAACTGCTGCAAAGCACACATTCTTTTCCAATGCACATGGAACGTTCTCCAGAATAGACCACCTCTTAGGACAGAGAGCAATCCTCAACAAGATCCAAAACGTTGATATAATTCAAAGTATCTTCTCTGACCACAATGCCATCAAGGTAGAAATTAACAACAGAAAGAGCAAGGAAAAAAAAATTAATTACATGGAAACTTAATAATACCCTGCTGACACATCAGTCAGTAATAGAAGAAATCAGAGATGGAATCCAAAAATTCCTAGAATGAAATGACAATGAAAACACATCAAACCAAAACCTTTGGGACACAGCAAATGCAGTCCTCAGAGGACAATTTATAGCAATAGATGCATGTATCAAAAAAGAAGAAAGGGACAAAATCAAAACATTAACTAACAGAACTCAAACAAATAGAAAGAGAACAGCAAAGAAAGCCCACAACCACCAGAAGAAAGGAAATAGTAAAGATCAGAGCAGAAATAAATGAAATAGAGAACAGAAAAACAATAGAAAGAAATCAACAAAACCAAAAGTCGGTTCTTTGAAAGAATCAACAAAATTGACAAACCACTGGCCAGACTGACAAAAGAAAAATAGGAGAGGACACAAATAACCCAAATAAGAAATGAAATGGGGGACATTACAACAGACACAACTGAAATAAAAAGCATTATTACAGAATATTATGAAAAACTATACCCCGACAAATTTGAAAACCTAGAGGAAATGGATAAATTTCTAGAATCACACGGCCTAGCCAAACTACAACAAAGTGATGTTGAAAATCTGAACAGACCCATAATAAGACAAGAGATTGAAAAGGTAATAAAAAAACTCCCAACCAAAAAAGCCCTGGCCCAGATGGCTACACAGGAGAATTGTAGAAAACATTTACAGAAGAGCTTGTACCAATACTAATCAAGCCATTTCAGAGCATAGAAGAGGAAGCAACACTTCCAAATTCATTCTATGAAGCCACCATTACGCTGATACCAAAACCAGGCAAAGACGTCACAAAAAAAGAAAATTACAGATCAATATCTCTCATGAATATAGATGCAAAAATTCTGAACAAAATTCTAGCCAATAGAATTCAGCATCATATCAAAGGAATAATACACCACGACCAAGTAGGATTCATACCAGGTATGCAAGGATTGTTCAGCATTAGAAAAATCAATCAATGTAATCCACCACATAAATATAAGGAAAGAAAAGAATCACATGATCATCTCAATCGATGCAGAAAAGGCACTTGACAAAGTCCAACACCCATTCCTGATAAAAACTCTCAATAAAATCGGTATAGAAGGGAAATTTCTCAACATAATAAACGGCATCTATGCAAAACCAATGGCCAACATCATTCTTAATGGAGAGAGGCTGAAAACATTCCCCTTGAAAACAGGAACAAGACAAGGATTCCCTTTATCACCACTCCTATTTAACATTGTGCTGGAAGTTCTAGCTACAGCAATAACACAAGAAAGAGAAATAAAGGGCATCCAAATTGGTAATGAAGAAGTTAAACTGTCCCTGTTTGCAGATGATATGATACTATACATAGAAAACCCTAAAGACTCCATGAGAAATCTACTGGAACTAATAGAAAGATTCAGCAGAGTAGCAGGATACAAGGTAAACATTCAAAAATCAGTTGGATTCCTGTACACCAGGAAGGAGAACAATGAAAAGGAAATCAGGAAAACAATACCATTTTCAATAGCCCCTAAAAAGATAAAATACTTAGGAATAAATCTGACCAGGGATGTAAAAGACCTATACAAAGAAAACTACAAAACACTACTGCATGAAACCCAAAGGGATCTACATAAATGGAAAAACATACCATGCTCATGGATAGGCAGACTCAACATTGTGAAAATGGCAGTTCTACCCAAAGCAATTTACAAATACAATGCAATCCTGATCCAAATACCAAAAATATTCTTCAAAGAGATGGAAAAACTGATCATTAACTTAATATGGAAAGGGAAGAAACCCCAAAAAAGTAAAGCACTACTGAAGAAGAAGAATAAAGTTGGAGGACTCACACTGCCTCACTTCAGAACCTACTATACAGCTACAGAGTCAAAACAGCCTGGTACTGGTACAACAACAGATACATTGATCAATGGAACAGAATTGAGAAACCGGATGTAAATCCATCCACCTATGGTCACCTGATCTTCGATAAGGGCCCAAATTCCATCAAATGGGGAAAAGAGAGTCTTTTTAACAAAAGGTGCTGGCAAAACTGGATACCCATTTGCAAAAAAATTTAACAGGACCCATACCTCACACCATACACAAAAACTACTTCAAAATGGATCAAAGACCTGAATATAAAGCCTAAAACTATAAAGTTTATAGAAGAAAAAATAGGACCAACACTTCAGGCCTTAATACGTGGCATTAACAGGATACAAACCATAACCATCAGTGCACAAAACCCAACAGATAAGCTAGATAACTGGGATCTTCTAAAAATCAAACACATATGCTCTTCAAAAGACTTCACCAAAAGAGAAAAAAGACAACCTACAGACTGGGAAAAAATTTTTGGACAGTACAAGTCAGAGAAAGGTCTAATCTCCATAATCTACAAGAAAATCCAACACCTCTACAACAAAAAGACAAATAATCCTATTAAAAAATTGGCAGAGGAAATGAACAGACAATTCACCAAAGAAGACATTCAAATGGCCAATAGACACATGAGGAAATGCTCGTGATCACTAGCCATTAGAGAAATGCAAATTAAAACCACAATGAGATACCATCTCACCCCGGCATTACTGGCACGAATCAAAAACACTGGAAATAACAAATGTTGGAGGGGCTGGGGGGAGATGGGAACTCTTCTGCACTGCTGGTGGGAATGCAAAACGATACAACCATTTTGGAAAATGATATGGCGCTTCCTCAGAAAGCTTGAAATAGACATACCATTCGATGCAGCAGTCCCACTCCTAGGAATATATCCTAGAGAAATAATAGTCATCACTCGAATAGACATATGCACACCTATGTTCATGGCAGCATTGTTCCCAATAGCAAAACGATGGAAACAACCTAGATGCCCATTAACAGATGAATGGATAAACAAACTGTGGTCCATAAACCCAGTGGAGTACTATGCAACGAGAAAGAACAACAATGAATCTGTGAAGCATCTCATAACGTGGATGAAACTGGAGAACATTATGCTGAGTGAAATAAGTCAATCACAAAAGGACAAATATTGTATGAGACCTCTATTGTAAAAACCCATGAAAAAGTTCACACACAAAATGTAACAATCTTTGTTGGTTACCAGGGATGGGAGGGGTGGGGGGTAAATACTAAATAGGCAATAGATAAGTGGTATCTTGGGTGAAGGGTGAGACAGTACACAAAACAGGGGAAACTAGCACAACCTGTACAAGGAAAGATTATGGAAGCCCCATAGACACATCCAAATTCCCTGAGGGACTGAATTTCTCAGCAGAGGGCTGTGGGGACCATGGTCTCGGGGAACATCTAGCTGAATTGGCATAACACAGCTTATAAAGACAATGCGCTACATTCTACCTTGGTAAGTAGTGTCTGGGGTCTTAAAAGCCTGGAAGCAGCCATCTAAGATACTCCACTGGTCTCATCCCTTTGGGATCAAGGGAGAATGAAGAGAACAGGATACAAGGAAAAGATTAGTCCAAAGGACTAATTGTACACAGCTACCAAAGCCTGCACCGGCCTGAGTCCAGTACAGCTAGATGGTGCCCGGCTACCACCACTGACTGCTCTGACCAGGATCACAACAGAGGGTTCTGGACAGAGCTGGAGAAGGATGTAGAGCATAATTCTAACTCACAAAAAAAAAAAAAAGACCAGATTTACTGGCCTAAAGGAGACTGGAGAAACCCCGAGAGTATGGCCCCCAGACACCCTTTTAGCTCAGTGGTGAAGTCATTTCTGAGGTTCACTGTTCAGCCTGGGAGTGGACAGCCCCATAAAACCAAATGGGACTAATGAGGCACAGCAGTCCAGGGACAAGGGCCAGAAGGCAGAAGGGGACAGGAAAGCTGGCAATAGGGAACCCAAGCTTGAGTAAGGATAGTGTTGATGTGTTGTGAGGTTGTTAACCATTGTCATAGGGCAATGTGTACTAACTGTTAAATGAGAAGATATTTTGTTCTGTAAGCCATCATCTAAAGTGAGAATGGCAGCACAATTTGAAGAGCGTAGTCAATGTCACTGACCTGTGTATGCAGAAATTTTTGAAACGGTGTATCTTTGGCTATGTGTATATTCACCAAAAACAAAGGTTGAGAATTTAGAGAGTTAATACGTTGTGGGGTCGTTAACCAATATCATACAACAACATGTGTACTACTCTTTCATGAGAAATTATTTGTTCTGTAAGCCGTCACCTGACGTACAATAAAATATAAAAAAAAAGAATACTGAATTTACCAGAAAGAATGACAAATTAATTCCAAAATTATTTTTAAACTCTGCTGTTCTCTACCATGGTGTGGAAAATATGTCTATGAAAGACAAAATGTCCTCTACAATTTAGGAGATGATTTTATCCAGGCAGTTTGTGTTCCATTACTAACCTAAAGGTTGGTGGTTTGTAACTACTCAGCAGTTTCAAAGGTAATCTGACAATCTGCTTTCCTAAAGATTACAGCCAAGAAAATTCTATGGAGCAGTTATACTCTGTAACACATGGGATTGCCAGAATCAACTTGATGGTAACAGGTTGTTTTATTTTATTTTTTAATAGAGAGAACATTCTTTAACTAGGAATGTCCCAAAAAAAAAAGAATGGGCCTGAGGATTTACAGAACAGGTAAACAAGGGAGTCATCTGTGAGTCTTATAGGAGTCCTGAGGGAGAGTGGAGAGAGGGCTTATCTGAGTCATATGGTGAAGAGTGATTTTTTAACTGCAGTTTGTTGTTTCTAGAACACAAAAGAACTGTGTGTGTGTCGGTGGTAATTTATTAGCTGCCATAATTTTCTGGGAACTTAGGGCCCAGGTAAAGTTAATATTATTCTGGTTTAGACACAGAAGTCAAGTCTCTTACATGATTCCAGAGCAACAGTCTTTACTGGTTACAGGGAAGAGGATGATCCAGAGGAAAAACAATAAAAATCACTCACCACTCTAAAAAACAACAACTTTTGTACCTCAGAGTTAGGCAAGACTTTTTTGTTCTTTCTGGGGCATTGTTCCAGAGGGAAGTGTCTTAGTCATCTAGTGCTGCTGTAACAGAAATACCACAAATGGATTGCTTTAATGAAGAGAAGTTTATTTCCTCACAGTAAAGTAAGCTAAAAGTCCAAATTCAGGGCATCAGCTCCAGGGGAAGGCTTTCTCTCTGTCGGCCTTCTTCTCATCAGTATTCCCCCATACTAGGAGCTTCTCTGTGCAGGGACCCCAGGTTCAAATGACTCGCTGAACTCTTGGCACTGCTTTCTTGGTGGTATGAGGTCCTCCTGTCTCTCTGCTCACTTCCTTCTTTTATATCTCAAGAGATTGCCTCAGGACACAATCCAATCTTGTAGATTCAGTCCTGCCTTATTAACACAACTGCCACCCCTCCTCCTTCATTAACATCATAGTGGCAGGATTTACAACATATAAGAAAATCACACAATACCAGGAATCATGGCCCAGCCAAACTGACACACACATTTTTTGGGGAATGTAGTTCAGTCTCTGACAGGGAAGGAACATTGGCAACTTCAGAGCCCAAAGGATGGACCATGGGATCCACTTGGGACTTCCTATGAGTTCTCTCCAAGAGGAGGACTGGTTGGGAGAAGCCCTGGGAGCACTTCTCAGTACTAGGAACCACTGTGGAGTTTTGTTTTTTTTTTAACTCAGGAGGACGGCATAACTGCAACATGGGTAACCCCCATTCTCTTATTCACTGTCATGGATTGTATTGTGTCTCCCCAAAAATGTGTGTATCAATTTGGCTAGGCCATGATTCCCAGTGTTGTGTGGTAAATCCTGCGTCTACGGTGTTAATGACGGAGGATGGGTGGCAGTTGTGTTAGTGAGGCAGGACTCAATTTACAAGACTGGATTGTGTCCTGAGGCAATCTCTTGATATATAAAAGACAGAAGTCAGCAGTGAGACAGGGAGACCTCATACCATCAAGAAAGCAGTGCTGGGAGCAGAGTGCGTCTTTTGGACCCGGGTCCCTGTACAGAGAAGCTGCTAGTTCGGGGGAACACCAAAGAGAAGAAGGCCGACCGAGAGAAAAAGCCTTGCCCTGGAGCTGACGTCCCGAATTTGGACTTTTAGCCTACTTTGACTGTGAGGAAATAAACTTCTCTTCTTTAAAACCATCCACTTGTGGTATTTCTGTTATAGCAGCACTACATGACTAAGACATTCACCATCAGTCTATCTTCAAAATTACTTTTTTAAAAGAGCAGTTTTGAATATTTAGACTAAAGTCAAATTTAAGCACAAGAAATTCTCTTCCAGCAGGCTCTTTGTCCACAATGAACCCAAGCGGCAGATGCCCTTTGAGCAATATCCTCCCAGGTGAAGTATAGAAGGAGAGGGTTAGGAAGGCAGGACAGAAATACAGGCCATGGTGGAAAGGAAGAGATTATGGGATCCAGGAAATTGAGAACAGGTATAACAGCAGGGGAATGAGTATCATCCCCTCAGCGAGGCCTTTCATTCCCTTCTGCCATTATTTCCCCTTGGTCTATGAGTGCTATCTCAGCTTTTTGCACATTCTACATGCTGTCTGGATGCTCATAAAGAAAGTGTTGAATCACCTATTTCCTGGATCTCAAAGTGTGGTCTGAGGACCAGCAGCAAAGTCATCCACTGGGAGTTTTGTAGAAATACAGAATCTCCACGACAGAGGAAATGAATCAGAATCTGTATTTTAACAAGATCTCTAGGTAATTTGTTAATTTGTTTGCACAAGCAGAAGCAGCCCTGTACTGTGTTATGCAAGTAATTGAGGTTGTACAGGCTCTTTAGCCCCAAAGTATCTTTGACAACTACTTGTCAAATGGCTGAAGGTTTTTACTCTTTTAATATTCATTAAGCAGTAAAAACAGCAGGAATTAGGAATCAGAATTTTGTGTTAATTTCTGGATCAGTTCACCTTGAGGAAACCTCATGTCCCATGTGTGTAAAATGAGGATAATGATAATTATGCTGACCAGAGACAAATGCTGGGAACAGCAGATGAATCACAAGCACCTGGCACATAGCGGAAAGTTAATAAACATGAGGTCCTTCTCCCTAAAAAAAAAATGTACCTGAGAAATGATTATACTTCTAAATGTTAATGACCCATATAGCATTATTATAAGTTAACTTCTTAGTTTTTCCAGAATCTGAGATAACAGTATTGGAGAAATTCCAAATGCTGATGGCAAATGGTAGAAAATAAATAAATAAATAATGAGATTTGATGAAAGGTTTTGGGTGAGAAGGCAGGAAGTAGAAAACATCAAACTTTGGTGCACTCCGATGTTTGGTGGATGCCAGCTAAGAGGGACACTTAGTCCATGTTAAGATCAGTAATGGTAGAAGATGTATGATCATTCTGACAAAAACAACCAAATTTCTGTGAATGAATTACAAACAACAACAAACCAAAGTCTCTGATTAAGAAACCTGTTCCTACTTGGCACTCTGGTATACATTGGTGGAAACTCACCTTTGTAACTACTTTTCTCCCTTTGCTCTCTGGACCTCTTTATTAATCATCTAGGGAGTACTGTGTGATAATATATGTTGTGCAGTTCACACACTGAGATGCATTATTTCAGAACTGAAACAGTCTTTCAGAGGTCCAAGAAAAGACTAATAAGGTGGGAGTCACAGGCCAAGACCAGATCCAATACTTCCAGTCACCATCAATGGCCCACAGAGGAGACTGTGATCGGGGCTTGGTGTACAGGCAGGAGATGCTTTACTCCTTTCCTATCCCTCTGTTATCCAGCATCAGCCTCCTCAGTGCCCCCTTCACCTCTTTGTTTCTGAGGGTGTAGATCAAGGGGTTCATGAGGGGGATGACAATGTTGTAGAAGAGGGTGAGGAATTTTCCTTGGTCCTTGGAGGAGCTGGTTCCTGTTTGCATGTACATGTCAATGATGTTTCCATGGAAAAGTGAGATCACAGTGAGATGGGAGCCACACGTGTTGAAGTCTTTATGTCTCCCTGAGGGTGACTGGATACTTAACACAGCCTTCACGATGTAGCCATAGGAGACCAGGATAAAAGCCAACGGTGACAGCACAATGCCCACTGCCAGAATAAAGGCAATGCCTTCAGCAGCAGCTGTGTTGACACAGGCCATCTGGATCAAGTCTGGCATCTCACACAGGAGGTGGTCCACCTTGTGGTACCCACAGCAGGATAACCAAAGGGTCATTGGGGACATAATCAAAGAGTTGGTCACCCCACAACCCCAAGCAAGGGACACTAAACCCAGGCAGAGCTAAGGGTGCATCATAATCATGTAGTGCAGGCATTTGCAGACTGCAAGCAATCGGTCACGCACCATGACAGCCAGGAGCATGCACTCTACACCACACACACCCAAAAACAGAAAGAGCTGGATGGCACAACCAATGTAGCTGATGGTCTTGTCACATCCGTTAAGATTGTAGAGCAGCTGCGGGATGGAGCTGGTGGTGAAACTGAGGTCCAGGAGGGAGAAAGAAATACACGGGGGTGTGGAGGTGCGTGCGCAGCTGGTACAACAGGATGACGGTGGTGTTGCCCTTGAGGGTCAGGAGATAGGCAATCAAGATGACCACAAAGAGGATTCTCTCCAGATGGGAATGGTCAGAACACCCCAAAAGGATGAAATGGCTTTGAGAGCTGTCACTTGTGCCATCCATTGTTGCTACAGTACCTGAAGACAAAAATAATAATAATAGTAATAACAAAAACAGTAGCCATATCAACCAACATTAAGGGAGCACCTCCTTTAAGCAAGGCAGTCTTCTACATTTTTTACATTTATTTATGCATTTCACCTTAACAACAATAATATGGAGACGGCACTATTATTATCCTCAGAAAGGAAAGCTGAGGCATATGCATAAGTAAACTGCCATATCTAGGAAGGTGCAGATGCAGAGCTGATGTTTGAACCCAGGAAATCTGGTTTAACATTGTCATATCCTAACCACCTGTGGTATTGCCTCTAATTTCAAGGAAGTGAAAGGTAAATTCTTTCTTGGCAAACCATTTATTCTCCAAGAGATCCAAGTTCTTAAGCTCGTGCAAAAACCTCAGAGACCCAAAAAGGAATCCCCAAATAATCAATTAATTAGAAACAATAAAACTTACCATAGAGTCAATTCCTATTTATGGCGACCCAATGTCTGTCAGAGTAGAACTGTACTCCACAGAGTTTTAAATGGCTGTGACCTTTCAGGTGTCAATCACCAGGCCTTTATTCCGAGGTGCCTCTGAGTAGATTTGAACTGCAAAGATTTTGGTTAATAGCCAAGCACTTAACTATTTAGGCCACCCCAAAAAACAAAAAACAAACCCATTGCCTTCGAGTTGATTCAGACTCATAGCGACCCTATGCTACCCAGGGACTCCAAATCAATTAACAGAATGTAGGAAATATGCATTATATACAAAATACTTTACCCAGTTTTGATCCCAGACACATCTCACCACATTCAAAGCAGCTGATGTTTGAGGAGATAAACTACAAGTCTTAGAGACAAATATAAAGGAATAGAATAAAACATCTTGTTCTACGTCCCAAACTTCTATGGTCCTATCCTTTGTCCAACACCACATAACTGTGAAATCTTGGAAAGTTCATGTAGCTTTTCATAGTTTTTTCATCTAATCAGGCCTGCCTTACTTATTTTACAGATATGTTTTGAGATTTGTTGTTTAATATGAAAGAACTTTGTTTAGTACAAAAGTTGTTATGTAGAATAAATAAAGCTGTTGTGTTACGCAAAAAAGGAACGGGAAAATAAGACCAGGAGACTAGGCAAGGCAATTCTGAAAGGGGGAGGGAGGAGAAAGAAGTCCAATGAGAGGAAATGATTCATAAAAAATATCCAAACATATGTTAAAAATATAATCAAAACATAGTTTGGTGACTGACTGGTCATTTAGAGGCCAAAAAGTATGGACCTCTACTTCACTACTTACACCAAAACAAATTACAAATTAAATATTTAAATATTGAAAAAAATACAACTACTATAAGAAAGCATAATAGTTTGTTTTTCCCTCTAAACATCTTGGATTTAGGTAGAACTCACCAGGAAAACTGTAATTCTCACATACACAAAAAAATTGCCATTGAGTCGATTCTGACTCATAGCCACCTTACAGAGCAGAGTAGAACTGCCTCACAGGGTTTCCAAGGAGCAGCTGGTGGATTCGAACTGCCAATCCTTTGGTTAGCAGCCAAACTCTTAAACACTGTGCCACCAAGGCTCCAATTCTCACAAATTTATGAAGAATTAGTCTCAGAGGGCATCAAGTTCATGTTAGTGATGTTAGAGTGACTTGAATAACGGTAGTGATAATGACTGTACAATTTGAAGAATATGATCAGTGACACTGAATTGTATATTTAGAAATTGTTGAGATGGTGTATGTTTTCGTATGTATATTTTCACCAAAATAAATAAATAAATAAACTTTGAAGCAAAATACAAAAAAGAAACATTGATTGCATATTTTAAAAGAATCTGCATTTAAAGAAGCACTACTAACAAATTCTAGAGTTTGACAATACTGGAAATTCAGTGTAACAGTTGAAAGTCTACTTTTTTTTAATTAATAAGAAAAAGATGAAATCAAAGAAAAATAGGTAATAAGTTGAAGAGGCAGTTCACAGAAAAAAAGAATGATTTACAAAAAAAGTGACATATGAACACTGGAAGTATGCTCACTGATGATTAAGAATACAAAAATCAATATATAAATATAAAGATACTCAAATTTTGGATAGATAAACATTGAAAAGCTTAATAATATACAGGACTGGGAAAAGTGTGGGGAAAAGAGCACATTGTCATGAACTCTTGTGAGTTTACTCTGGAATAGTATCTTTGGAGGGATCTTAAAAAATTAAAGATCAGTATTTAAAATATACATATTCCTTGCCATTGTATACATGGTATTAAAACAAGGAACACTTGGCCTTAATAAAATTTAAAATTCCATTTTTTACCTATTAGTTCTGCATTTAGAAATATGTCCTGCATTTATTATCCCCCTCAATATGTGAATACATCCTAAAGAATCTTCATTAAGGCATTGTAAATACTTGGAAACAATGCCTATGTTTATAGTTATAGAAATGATTTAATAAACACACTTTTATGAACTGAATTCCTATAATTAAAAGTGAGAAATTGGACTAATGGACCACAGCTACCAAGGCCTTCACCAGACTGAGTCCAGTACAGCTAGATGGTGCCCGGCTACCATCACTGACTGCTCTGACCAGGATCACAGCAGAGGGTTCTGGACAGAGCTGGAGAATGATGTAGAACAAAATTCTAACTCACACAAAAAAGACCAGATTTACTGGCCTAAAGGAGACTGGAGAAACCCCAAGAGCATGGCCCCCAGATACCCTTTTAGCTCAGTGGTGAAGTCATTTCTGAGGTTCACTGTTCAGCCTGGGAGTGGACAGCCCCATAAAACCAAATGGGACTAATGAGGCACAGCAGTCCAGGGACAAGGGCCAGAAGGCAGAAAGGGACAGGAAAGCTGGCGATAGGGAACCCAAGCTTGAGTAAGGATAGTGTTGATGTGTTGTGAGGTTGTTAACCATTGTCATAGGGCAATGTGTACTGTTAAATGAGAAGATATTTTGTTCTGTAAGCCTTCATCTAAAGTGAGAATAGCAGCACAATTTGAAGAGCGTAGTCAATGTCACTGAACTGTGCATGTAGAAATTTTTGAAATGGTGTATCTTTGGCTATGTATATTTTCACCAAAAAAAAAAAAAGGTCAAGAAGGGAGAGGGTTGACAGGTTGTGGGGTTGTTAACCAATGTCATAAAACAATATGTGTACCACTGTTTCATGAGAAACTATTTGTTCTGTAAGCCTTCACCTGAAGTACAATTAAAAAAAAAGAAAAAAAAAAGTGAGAAATTAACATACAGGAATAGATAGATTCATCTGAATGTATAGGAACATTCACAAAGTTCACTGACTGTCATGGATTGAATTGTGTCACCCCAAAATATGCATCGACTTGGCTAAGCCATGATTCCCAGCATTGTGTGCTTGTCCTTCTTTATGTGATCTGATTATTCTCCATTTTGTGATGTGTTGTAAATCCTAGCCTCTATACCTGTGGTTGGAGCCCTGGTAGCACACTGGTTAAGAGCTTGGTTTCTAACCAAAGGTTGGCAGTTCAAATCAACCAGCCACTCCTTGGAAACTGTATGGGGCTGTTCTACTCTGTCTTATAGGGTTGCTATGAGTCAGAATCGACTATATGGCAACGGGTTAGTTAGTTATGCTTGTGTTTAGTGCTCTTTTTGGGAGTGAGCTGTCCATTATGTAAATAAGGCGGGATCAGGTCATGTTAATAAGGATTAAGTTATGTTTGTTATGTTAATGAGGTATGATTAGGGTGGGATGTATCTTTAGTCAACTGTCTTTACTACCCTACAAGAGATAAAAGCAGAGAGAAGCAGGAGGATGGGGACAGGGTTGCTACCCAAAGCTGAGGGGGTGGGATTGACATGCCCAAGGTGAAGAAGAACAGGGCCTGCCAGGGCCATGGGGGTGGGGTCACCACTCAGATGGACTGGGAGAATGGGGCCGCTCAGAACCAAGGGAACAGAGTTGCCGTCCCAGTGGGCCTGGAAGGCAAAGCTGAAGTCCGGGGCTGAGGGGTATCCAGCCAGAATTCAGAGTGTGGATCAACACCCGTGTCTGGAGGGTAGGGTCATTGCCCAGATGGTCCAGCTCTGCTGGGTTTTGGAGTTGCTTGGTGCCTGTTATCCCTTCTTTCCATTTGTAATGGAAATGTCTACCTTGTGCCTGTACTACCATTGTACTTTGGAAGCAGATAACTTTTATTCTAGATTTCATAGGTTCACAGATGAAGAGGAATTTTGCAGAAGATGAGATTTTGGATTTTGGGTTGATTTAAGATTTATGGGATGATATGATGGAGTGAATGTGTTTTACATATGGCACAGGCATCAATTTTGGATTGCCAAACGGTGGAATATCAACTTAGCTAGGCCATGATTCTCAGTATTGTGTGGTTGTCCTCAATTTGTGATCTGATTATCTTCCACTTTATGAATACTAGTCTATGCCTGTGGTTATGGTCCCATTTGGGAGTGAGCTGACCATTATGCTAATGAGGCAGGATTCGGTCATGTTAAAGAGGATTAGATTATGTTTGTTTATAAGGTAGGATTAGGGTGGGATTTATCCTGAGTCACCTCTCTTCCCTACCCTACCAGAGATAAAAGCAGAGAGAAACAAGCAGAGAGAGAGGGACCTCCTACCACCAAGAAAGAACAGACAAGAGCCGAGCACATCCTTTGGACCTGGAGTCCCTGTTCTGAGAAACTCCTAGACCCAGGGGAAGATTTAAGACAAGGATGTTCTCCCAGAGCTGACAGAGAGGGAAAGTCTTCTACTGTAGCTGCCACCCTGAATTTGAACTTCTAGCCTCCTAAACTGTGAGAGAATAAATTTCTGTTAGTTAAAGCCATCCACTTGTGGTATTTCTGTTATAGCAGCACTAGACAATTGATGAATATAAAATAAACACAAGAACAGACAAAAGTAAATGTGACAACGACATCTGTTAACCATAAACTAGCTCAGGGTTTATTTTGTGCAAAGAATTTAACTTTAGGCAATTTCCTTTGCTTCTTGAGAGAAAAACCTTAGGGTTTTCTGTCTTTATTATTTTAGAAAGGATTATAAATGTTTAAGCTCTACTAGCACAAATGTTGGTAGTTCAAACACATCCAGAGGAGATTGGGGAAACAGGTCTAGCTACTGGTAAATTTTTTCTGTTTCTTTAAACACATTATTGTAACCAGTCTGCATTAAGCCATTAGTTTTTTTTTTTTTTTAATATTTTATTGTACTTCAGGTGAAGCCTTACAGAACAAATAGTTTCTCATGAAACAGTAGTACACATGTTGTTGTATGACATTGGTTAACAACCCCACAACATATTAACCCTCTACAGTCTCAACCTTTTTTTTTTTTTTGGTGAAAATACACGTAGCCAAAAATACACATAGCCAAAGATATACCGTTTCAAAAATTTTTACATACACAGTTCAGTGACATTGACTACGCTCTTCTAATTGTGCTGCTATTCTCACTTAAGATAAAGGCTTACAGAACAAAATAGTTTCTCATTTAACAGTTACTACAAATGTTGCCCTATGACAATGGTTAACAATCTCACAACACATCAACAATATCCTTACTCAGCCTTGTGTTCCCTATCACCAGCTTCCTTGTCCCCTTCTGCTTTCTGGCCCTTGTCACTGGACTCCTGTCCCTCGTTAGTCTCATTTGGTTTTACAGGGCAGTCCACTCCCAGGCTGAACAGTGAACATCCGAGGTAACTTCACCACTGAGCTAAAAGGGTGTCTAGGGGCCATACTCCTGAGGTTTCTCCAGTCTCCTTTAGGCCAGTAAATACGGTCTTTTTTTTTTTTTTTGGGAGTTAGAATTATGCTCTACATCCTTCTCCAGCTCTGTCCAGAACCCTCTGTTGTGATCCTGGTCAGAGCAGTCAGTGGTGGTAACTGGGCACAATCTAGCTGTACTGGACTTAGTCCGGTGGAGGCCTTGGTAGCTGTGGACCATTAGTCCTTTGGACTAATCTTTTCCTTGTATCCTGTTCTCTTCATTCTCCCTTGATCCCAAAGGGGTGAGACCAGTGGAGTACCTTAGATGGCCGCTCAGAGGCTTTTAAGACCCTAGACACTACTCACCAAGGTAGAATGTAGAGCATTGTCTTTATAAGCTGTGTCATGCCAATTGAGTTATATGTGCCCCGAGACCATGGTCCCCACAGCCCTCCGCCCAACAATTCAGCCCCTCAGGGAGTTTGGATGTGTCTATGGGGCTTCCATAATCTTTCCTTGTACAGGTTGTGCTAGTTTCCCCTGTTTTGTGTACTGTCTCACCCTTCACCCAAGATACCACTTATCTATTGCCTATTTAGTATTTACCTCCACCCCTCCCATCCCTGGTAACCAACAAAGATTGTTACATTTTATGTGTGAACTTTTTCATGGGTTTTTACAATAGAGGTCTCATACAATATTTGTCCTTTTGTGATTGACTTATTTCACTCAGCATAATGTTCTCCAGTTTCATCCATGTTATGAGATGCTTCACAGATTCATGGTTGTTCTTTCTCATTGCATAGTCCTCCAATGTGTGTATGTACCATGGTTTGTTTATCCATTCATCTGTTAATGGGCATCTAGGTTGTTTCCATCGTTTTGCTATTGTAAACAATGCTGCCATGAACATAGGTGTGCATATGTCTATTCGAGTGACGACTCTTATTTCTCTAGTATATATTCCTAGGAGTGGGATTGCTGCATCGAATGGTATGCGTATTTCAAGCTTTCTGAGGAAGCGCCATATCATTTTCCAAAATGGTTGTATCATTTTGCATTCCCACCAGCAGTGCATAAGAGTTCCTATCTCCCCCCAGCCCCTCCAACATTTGTTATTTCCAGTGTTTTTGATTCGTGCCAGTAATGCCGGGGTGAGATGGTATCTCATTGTGGTTTTAATTTGCATTTCTCTAATGGCTAGTGATGGGAAGCATTTCCTCATGTGTCTGTTGGCCATTTGAATGTCTTCTCTGGTGAAGTGTCTGTTCATTTCCCATTTTTTAATAGGATTATTTGTCTTTTTGTTGTAGAGGTGTTGGATTTTCTTGTAGATTATGGAGATTAGACCTTTGTCTGATTTGTACTGTCCAAAAATTTTTTCCCAGTCTGTAGGTTCTCTTTCTACTCTTTTGGTGAAGTCTTTTGAAGAGCATATGTGTTTGATTTTTAGAAGATCCCAGTTACCTAGCTTATCTGTTGGGATTTGTGCGTTGATGGTTATGGTTTGTATCCTGTTAATGCCATGTATTAAGGCCTGAAGTGTTGGTCCTATTTTTTCTTCTATAAACTTTATAGTTTTAGGCTTTATAGTCAGGTCTTTGATCCATTTTGAAGTAGTTTTTGTGTACGGTGTGAGGTATGGGTCCTGTTTCATATTTTTGCAAATGGATAACCAGTTTTGCCAGCACGTTTTGTTAAAAAGACTGTCTTTTCCCCATTTGATGGACTTTGGGCCCTTGTCAAAGATCAGGTGACCGTAGGTGGATGGATTTACATCTGGGTTCTCAATTCTGTTCCATTGGTCAATGTATCTGTTGTTGTACCAGTACCAGGCTGTTTTGACTAGTGTAGCTGTATAGTAGGTTCTGAAGTGAGGTAGTGTGAGTCCTCCAACTTTATTCTTCTTCAATAGTGCTTTACTTATTCGGAGCTTCTTCCCTTTCCATATAAAGTTAATGATTAGTTTTTACATCTCTTTGAAGAATGTTGTTGGTACTTGGATTGGGATTGCATTGTATTTGTAAATTGCTTTGGGTAGAATTGCCATTTTCACAATGTTGAGTCTGCCTATCCATGAGCATGGTATGTTTTTCTATTTATGTAGATCCCTTTGGGTTTCATGCAGTAGTGTTTTGTAGTTTTCTTTGTATAGGTCTTTTACATCCCTGGTCAGATTTATTCCTAAGTATTTTATCTTTATAGGGGCTATTGAAAATGGTATTGTTTTCCTGATTTCCTTTTCATCGTTCTCCTTACTGGTGTACAGGAATCCAACTGATTTTTGAATGTTTACCTTGTATCCTGCTACTCTGCTGAATCTTTCTATTAGTTCCAGTAGATTTCTCGTGGAGTATTTAGGGTTTTCTAAGTATAGTATCATATCATCTGCAAACAGGGACAGTTTAACTTCTTCATTACCAATTTGGATGCCCTTTATTTCTTTTTCTTGTGTTATTGCTGTAGCTAGAACTTCCAGCACAATGTTAAATAGGAGTGGTGATAAAGGGCATCCTTGTCTTGTTCCTGTTTTCAAGGGGAATGTTTTCAGCCTCTCTCCATTAAGAATGATGTTGGTCATTGGTTTTGCATAGATGCCGTTTATTATGTTGAGAAATTTCCCTTCTATACCTATTTTATTGAGAGCTTTTATCAGGAATGGGTGTTGGACTTGTCAAGTGCCTTTTCTGCATCGATTGAGATGATCATGTGATTCTTTTCTTTCCTTATATTTATGTGGTGGATTACATTGATTGATTTTCTAATGCTGAACAATCCTTGCATACCTGGTATGAATCCTACTTGGTCGTGGTGTATTATTCCTTTGATATGATGCTGAATTCTATTGGCTAGAATTTTGTTCAGAATTTTTGCATCTATATTCATGAGAGATATTGATCTGTAATTTTCTTTTTTTGTGACGTCTTTGCCTGGTTTTGGTATCAGCGTTATGCTGGCTTCACAGAATGAATTTGGAAGTGTTGCTTCCTCTTCTATGCTCTGAAATAGCTTGAGCAGAACTGCTACAAGCTCTTCTGTAAATGTTTTGTAGAATTCTCCAGTGAAGGCATCTGGGTCAGGGCTGTTTTTTGGTTGGGAGTTTTTTTATTACCTTTTCAATCTCTTGTCTTGTTATGGGTCTGATCAGATTTTCAACATTACTTTGTTGTAGTTTGGGTAGGCTGTGTGTTTCTATAAATTTATCCATTTCCTCTAGGTTTTCAAATTTGTTGGAGTATACTTTTTCATAATATTCTGTTATAATGTTTTTTATTTCAGTTGGGTCTGTTATTTGTGTCCTCTCCTATTTTTCTTTTGTCAGTCTGGCCAGTGGTTTGTCCATTTTTTTGTTTCTTTCAGTGAACCAACTTTTGGTTTTGTTGATTCTTTCTATTGTTTTTCTGTTCTCTATTTCATTTATTTCTGCTCTGATCTTTACTATTTCCTTTCTTCCAGTGGTTGTGGGCTTTTTTTTTTTTTTTTTTTTCTGTTCTCTTCCTATTTGTTTGAGTTCTGTAGTTAATGTTTTGATTTTGTCCCTTTCTTCTTTTTTGGTATGTGCATCTATTGCTATAAATTGTCCTCTGAGGACTGCCTTTGCTGTGTCCCAAAGGTTTTGGTATGATGTGTTTTCATTGTCATTTCATTCTAGGAATTTTTGGATTCCATCTCTGATTTCTTCTATTACCGACTGATGTGTAAGAAGTGTATTATTCAGTTTCCATGTAGTTGATCTTTTTCCTTGCTCTTTCTGTTGTTAATTTCTACCTTGATGGCATTGTGGTCAGAGAAGATACTTTGAATTATCTCAACGTTTTGGATCTTGTTGAGGATTGCTCTGTGGCCTAAGATGTGGTCTATTCTGGAGAACGTTCCATGTGCATTGGAAAAGAATGTGTGCTTTGCAGCAGTTAGATGGAGTGTTCTATGTATGTCTATGATGTCAAGTTGGCTGATTGTGCCCTTTAGGTCTTCTGTATCTTTGCTGAGTTTCTTCGTAGTTGTTCTGTCCTTTACTGAGAGTGGTGTGTTGAAGTCTCCTACTGTTATTGCGGAACTGTCAGTTCCTCTTTTCAGTGTTGTTAGAGTTTGTTTTATGTATTTTGGAGCCCTGTCATTGGGTGCGTAGATGTTTATTATGGTTATAGCTTCATGATGGATCCTCCCGTTAATCATTATATAGTGTCCTTCTTTGTCTTTTATGGCAGATTTTGTTTCAAAGCCTATTTTATCTGAGTTTAGAATTTCCACTCCTGCTCTTTTTAGGTAGTTTTTAGCTTGATATATTTTTATCCAACCTTTGACTTTTAATAAATTCACATCTTTGTTTCTAAGGTGTGTCTCTTGTAGACAGCATATTGATGGATCCTGTTTTCTTATCCATTCTGTCAGTCTCCTTCTCTTTAGGGGGGAATTGAGTCCATTTACATTCAGTGTTATTATTGATAGATGTGAGTTTGTTGCTGTCATTTTGTAGTGCTTTTTTTGTGGTGCTGAAGTTTTCTTTTTTCTTCTTACTCTCTTGTGCTGAGTTACTTTTGGTTGTGGATTTGTTTTTCATGTCTTTTGTTTTTGTAGGTTTTGTTTTTGCTGAGACTTTATGTTTTTCCTCTTTTTTTTTATGAGTATGTTTTTTAACTTTCTTTGTGGTTACCATAAATTTTACCCTTGTCTTTCTAAGTTTGAAGCAGTCTACCATTACTTGGAATCTCCTTGCCTTCCTCTCCATTAGAAGGTTCTATACCTAAGCTGTTTATTCCCTCTTTCATTGTTTTGATGTTGTTGTGATTCGTCGATTGACTGCTCTGATTCCCTGTTGAATTTCGTTTGGTTTTGGATAGTCCTCAAGAGTTCATCTCTTAGACTGGTATCTGGCTCATACGATCGTGCATCCTGGGTTCTGCCTGTGGGCTAAAGCTGTTTGTCCTCAGATCGAAGAACTCCCTTTAATAATTCTAGTAAGTTTGGTTTGACTTTTACATATTCCCTTAGTGTCTGTTTATCTGGAAATGACCTAATTTCACCATCAAATTTGAACGAGAGTTTTGCAGGATATATTATTCTTGGCTGACAATTGTTTTCTTTCAAGATTTTATATATGTCATCCCATTGCCTTCTTGCCTGCATGGTTTCTGCCGAATAATCTGAGCTTAGTCTTATTGTTTCTCCTCTGTATGTGACTTCTTGTTTTTCTCGAGCTGCTCTCAGGATTCTCTGTTTGTCTTTGGTTTTGGTGAGTGTGAATATGATATGCCTTGATGATTTTCTTTTGGGGTCTCTTCTTTATGGGGTTCATTGAGCTTTTGGATGGTCAGGTTTTCAGCTTTCATGATATTGGGGATGTTTTCTGTCAGCCATTCATCAATGATCCTCTCTGTGTTTTCTGTTTTCTCCCCCTGTTCTGGAATGCCAAGCACTTGTAAATTTTTGCTTTTAATTGTGTCCCACATAACTCTCAGGGTGTCTTCATTTTTATTTGTTCCTTTTTCTGAGTTTTCCGAAACAGATTTGTATCCAAGTGTTTGTCTTCAGTTCCACTGATCCTATCATCCACGGTTTCAAATCTGCTTCTCAGAACCTTCTATGACATCATCCATTTCTGAAATCTTGTTTTTTATCTTTTTGATTTCTAATTGTTGTTTTTGTATAATTTCTAGTTGTGAAAGCATTTTGGCATTTTGTTCCTGCATGATCTTCCTGAATTCTTCCAATTTTTTGTCCAAGAATTTTTCTATTTTTTCCTCATGTTTGTCAGCTTTTTGCCTCAGTTCTTGGAAAAGTCCAAGTATTAAAGATTTGAATTCCCTATGAGGTAGTTCTAGTGCATTTTCTTCCACAGGAGAGTCATCTGGTGTCTTAATTTGGACACCTACTTGAACCATCCTGTCCTGTTTTTGTAAATGTTTTGATATTGTCTGCTGTTTTCAGGGTGTTCAGTAGTTATTTCTCTGTTTCTTGATTGTAGATTTGTTTGTTTCATCCCTTTTTTTAAAAAAAAAAATTGACTATGTCTGAGCAGGTGGATTGCGTGCTCTTTGTTGTTTGCTTGCCTTTGCGCTCAAAACTTTTTGCCTCCTTCTGCAACTGGCAGGTTAAGTCACTCAGATATGGTACAGCAGGGCAGGTCTAGCTGAAGAGGAGCCACTGGGATGGGTTGTTTGTGGCATTCACTACAGTCACCTGGGTGGGTTGGTAATCAGTGCTGGGCATGTTCCAGTAGGCCGTGCCTGCACTGCTTGGTGGTGTGATGTCAAGAGCACCGAGCTGGTATGCAGGATGCAGCGGGGAGATGGTTATGTGTAGAGCTAAGATGGATATGGGAGAGAGGAGAGAGGAACAGGAGCCAAAAAACATACAAACAAACAAAAAAGAATGCTAGGGTAGTTTGCCATTGGAATGGAGAGATGAGAGACTAGGAAATGGAGAAAAACAGAAAGGGGAAGAGGAAGAAAAGAAAAGAATGAACAAATAAAAATCAGAAAGGTTGAAGAACGGCAAAGTTCCCAGGAATCCCACCGATGCAGCTATGATGTCTGGGGCAGTTGCTCTCAGGTGTCTCAGCACTGCCTGGCCAGAAGGCACACAGGCATACAACGCCTGGTTTTCAGAGATCAGAAAGAGAAGGAAGATATAGAGAGATGAGAAACTGAGCAATGAAGAAAGACAAAAAGCGAAGAAGAGGGAAAACAAAACAAAACAAATTAAAAAGAAAAGAAAACAAGAAAGACCCCCCCCCAAAAAAAACAGAGAGAAAAAAAACCCAATGAAGAAAGAAATGTTCTCAGGGATCCCTCCACACATCTGTGGAAGCTGAAGGGGAGTTCCTTGCCACGCAGCTCTGCCTGACCAGAAAGGGTTCCCAACTCAAGAAAAGGAAAAGAAAACAAACAAACAATTCGAAACGAACAAACGAACAAAAGCCCCGGGATCCCACCAGAGTGGTAGCCCAGACCGGGAAGCAGCTGCACACTCGAATGGAGTTCCGCAGACCCTCAGTAAAAAGCAAAGATGGCACATGGAGCCAGGCACTCGAACGAAAGGAGGGGGAGGAGGCGAGAGGCAAACAAGAAATCCAAAGAAGCAGAAAAAAAAAAAAAAAAAGCAACACCAGCAGCCAACAAATGGCACTCAGAGAGCCAGCCAGTGCCGGCTGGTGTTTCTGGACAAGAGACTGTGTCTGCAGGAAGCAGAGGAGGCTGAGCCGGGGTGAAGAAGTGTGGAGAGTGGGAAACCATATATCACAAATTGCCAGCGCTCTGGAGCCCCTCAGGAAGAAGCAAAGATGGCATATGGAGCCAGACACGTGAGTGAAAGGAGGGGGAGGTGGCAAGAGGCAAGTGAGAAATCAAAAGAAGCAGAAAAAAAAAAGCAACACTAGTAGCCAACAAATGGCACCCAGAGAGCCACCCTCTTGGGTGTGTGGAATCCAAGCAACCGGTGCCTCCCGGTCAAGAGACCGTGGCTGCGGGAAGCAGAGGAACAAATGAACAAAAGCTCCGGGATCCCACCAGGGCAGCAGCCCAGACCGGGAAGCAGCTGCACACTCAAATGGAGCCCCGCAGCCCCTCAGGAAGAGGCAAAGATGGCGCTCAGAGCCAGTTACTCGAGCAAAAGGATGGGGAGGCGGCGAGAGGCAAGTGAGAAATCAAAAGAAGCAGAAAAAAAAAGCAACACTAGCAGCCAACCAATGGCATCCAGAGAGCCACCCACTTGGGTGTGTGGAATCCAAGCAGCTGGCGCTTCTGAGTCAAGAGACTGTGGCCGCGAGAAGCAGAGGAGGCCGAGCCGGGGTGAAGAGGGGTGGTGGGTGGGAAAGCGCACACCACAAATTACTGGCTTTTTTCTCTCCCGCTGGAGGCTCCGTGAGGCTGCTTTCTCGTACCCCGGTTTGCTGGTCTCCGATAGGAGTCCAAGATGGTGGATCCGTGCTGCGTTAGCTGGTAGGGGACCTCTGCATGAATCTCTCCTCGCTGTCCGTTCTGTCAGTTTTCTCACTCCATTTGGTGTTTGGCTGAGTTCTTTATCTCTTCATTTGATGTTTTAGGGTTTCAGGATTGTTGTATTCTCTTTTTGGCTTAGTTTTTTGGATCTTTGCTGTGGAGGGACGGCATGGTGCTTCTGCCTAGAGCGCCATTTTTGAGCCATTAGTTTTTTAGAAGCAAAATGATCTTCCTGTATGCATACAGAATAATTGTTCGAATAAACCCTACATACTTTGGTGCTTTATTTTTTAACAGTAGTAAATAGGAATAAGCACATGTATATGTATGTGACTACACCCTACACCTACTATAGGCACAGTAAACATCTTTATTTTATATTAATTTCAAGCAAGCAGAAAGCAAAATATACAGTGAGATTATATTTAAGATGATCCCATTTTTATATATATATATATAGTTTTTGTCAGGTGCCATCAAGTCAGTTCCTACTAATAGAAACCCTATGTACAACAGAACAAAACACTGAAACACTGTCCAGTCCTGTGCCATCTTACAATCATTGCTATATTTGAGCTCATTATGCAGACACTGTGTCAATCCATCTCTTTGATGGTCTTCCTGTTTTTTGCTGATGCTCTACTTTACCAAGCATGATGTCCTTCTCCAGAGACTGGTCCCTCATGATAATATGTCTGTGATGGTTAAGATTGTATGTCAACTTGGCTGGGCCATGATTCTCAGTATTTTAGCAGTTGTATAATGTTGTGATCATTTCCCTGTTGAAATCTGATATGTGATCACCCCCATGATGGAATCTGCTGAGTGGTACTTTGCGGAGGCAGGGCCTGTGGCAGCTCACAGCCCCCTCAGTTTCATCTCTCTGTCTTCCACGGTTGCTTTCTGCTTGCTTGCCTTGCCAAGGTGTTTGGCTTGTTCTAGACTCAACAGCTGCCTCTTGTTGTCTCACCTCTGGTTCTTGGGGCTTGAGCTAGCAGCTTATTTCTTGATCTTGGAATTCTTTGATCTTCATAGCCTGCGATCAAGAGTCTGGTTCCCCAACCTGCTGATCTTGGGTTCGCCAGCCCCTGCAGCTTCTAGTGAATCAGGAAAAACCTTGCAGTCTTGTCTGCTGATCTTGGAATTCAATGACCTTCACAGCCTGTGAGAGGGAGCCTCTCTCCAACCTGCCGACCTTGGGTTCACTAGCTTCTGTGACTCTGTGAATTGGGAGAGGCCTCTATCCTGATCCACAGACTTGGGTCATTTTAGCTTCTACAACTGTGTGAGCTGTTTCCTTGATATAAATCTCTCTATATATATACTTATATGCTTTACTGGTTTTGCTTCTCTAGAGAACCCAGCCTAAGACAATGCCCAAAGTATGTGAGAAAAAGTCTTGCTGTACTCACGTCTAAGGAGACTTCTGGCTGTACTTCTTCCAAGTCAGATTTGTAGGTTCTTTTGGCAGTCTATGGTATTTAATATTCTTCACCAACACCATAATTCAAAGGAATCAATTGTTCTTCAATATTCCTTATTTTTTGTCCAGCTTTTACAAGTGTATGAGGTGATTGAAAATACCATGATTGGGTCAGGCACACCGTCATCCTCAAAGTGATGTCTTTGCTTTTTAACACTTTAAAGAGGTCTTTTGCAGCAGATTTGTCCAATGCAAAAATTGTTTGATTTCTTGACTGCTGCTTCCCTGGGCATTGACTGGGGATCCAAGTAAAGTGAAATCCTTGACAACTTCAACCCTTTCTCTGTTTATCATGATGATGCTTGTTGGTCAAGTTGTGACGATTTTTGTGTTCTTTATGTTGAGGTGTAATTCATACTGAAGACCGTAGTGTTTGATCTTCATCAGTATGAGCTTCAAGTCCTTTTCACTTTCAGCAAGCAAGGTTGTGTCATCTGCATATTACAGGTTGTTAATTAGTTTCCTCCAATCCTGATGTAGTTTAGCTTCACAGATTGTTTGCTTAGCATACAGCATACAGATTGGATAAGTATGCTGAAAGGATACCACTCTGACACACACCTTTCCTGATTTTAAACCACGCAGTATCCACTTGTTCTAGTCAAATAACTGTCTCTTGGTCTGTGTACCAGTTCCATATGAGCACAATTAAGTGTTCTGGAATGCACATTCTTTACAAGATTATCCACAATTTGTTATGATCCACACAGATGCCTTTTCGTAGACAATAAAACTCAGGCAGACTTCTTTCTGGTATTCTCTCCTTTCAGCCAAGATCCATCTGACATCAGCAAGGGTATCCCTCCTTCCAATTCCTCTCCTGAATCAGTTTGAATTTCCGGCAGGTCTCTGTTGATGTACTGCTGCAATCTTTTTTGATATATCTTAAGCAAAATTTTACTTGTATGGGATATTAATAATTTCAGCATTATGTTGGATCACCTTTCTTTGGAATGGGCACAAATATGGATCTCTTCCAGTCTGTTGGCCAGGTAGGTGTCTACCAAATTTCTTGGCATAGAGGAATGAGTGCTTCCATCCTTGCATCTGCTTGTCGAAACATCTCAGTTAGTATTCTGTCAGTTCCTGAAGGCTTGTTTTTTGCCCATGTCTTCAGTGCAGCTTGGACTTCTTTCAGTATCATTGATTCTTGATCATTTATGCTACTTTCTGAAACAGTTGAACGTCAGCCAATTCTTTTTGGTACAGTGACTCTGTATTCCTTCTTTTGATGCTTCTTACATAGTTCAATATTTTGCCCATAGACTCCTTCAATATTTCAACTCAAGGCTTGAATTTTTTTCATCAATTCTTTAGGCTTGAGAAATACAGAACGAGTTCTTCCCTTTTGGTTTTCTAACTCCAGGTCTTTACACATTACCTTATAATACTTTTTCTTCTCGAATTGCCCTTTGAAATTTTCTGTTCAGTTCTTTTACTTCATCATTTCTTCCATTAACTTTAGCTACTTTATATTCAACAGCAAGTTTCAGAGTCTCCTCTAACACCCATTTTGGTCTTTTCTGTTTCTTTAATGGCTTTTTGCTTTCTTCACATATGATTTCCTTGATGTCATCCCCAACTGGTCTAATCATTAGTTTTTAATGTATCAAATCAACTGAGATGGTGTCTAAATTCAGGTGGGTTATACTCAAGATCATACTTCGGCTCTCGTGGACTTTTTCTAATTTTCCTCAGCTTCAACTTGAACTTGTATATGAGCAATTGATGGTCTGTTTTGCAGTCGGCCGCTGGTCTTGTTCTGACTGATGATATTGAGCTTCTCCATAGTTTCTTTCCACAGATGTAGTCAATTTAATTCCTGTGTTGTCCATCTGGCAAAGTCCACATGTGTAGTCCTGTTTATGTTGTTGAAAAAAGTTATTTCCAATGAACAGATCATTCATCCTGCAAAATTCTATCATGTGATCTCCAGTGTTGTCTCAATTACCAAGGCCTGTATTTTCCAACTACTAATCCTTCTTTTTGTTTCCAACTTTTGTATTGCAGTCACTAGTAATTATCAATGAATCTTGAGTGCATGTTTGATCAATTTCAGACTGCAAAAGCTGGTAAAAAAAAATCTTCAATTTCTTCATTTTTGGCATTAGTGGTTGGTGCATAATTTTGAATAATAGTCATATTAACTAGTCTTCCTTGTAGGCTTATGAATATTATCCATTGACAGCTTGTAAATCAGAGAGATCTTGAAATGTTCTTTTTGACAGCAAATGCAATGCCTTTCCTCTTCAATTTGTCATTCCAGACATAGTAAGTCATAGTGATAATCTGATTAAAAATGCCAAATACCAGTCCATTTCAGTTCACTAATGCTTAGGATTAGCGTTCTATTTCATTTTTGATGACTTGCAATTTTCCTAGATTTATACTTTGCACATTCCATGTTCCAATTATTAATGTATGTTTGAAACTGTTTCTTCTCATTTTAAGTCATGACACATCAGCAAATGAAGGTCCTAAAAGCTTTACTCCTTCTTTATCATTAAAGTCTGCTCTCCTTTGAGAGGCAGCTCTTCTCCAGTCATATTTTGAGGGCCTTCCAACCAGAGGAGCTCATTTTCTGGCAGTACACCAGACAATGCTCTGCTGCTATTCATAAGGTTTTAACAGGCCAATTTTTTTTAGAAGTAGATCTCCAGGTCCTTCTTCCTAGTCGGTCTTAGTCTGGAAGCTCTACCAAAAACTGACCATCTTGGGTAGACATGCTGGTATTTGAAATACTGGTGGCATATCTTCCAGCATCACACCAACATGCAAAGCACCACAGTACAACAAACTGACAAATGAGAAGTTGTGTATATGTATATATATACAGTTAAGAGCATAACTGCTAACCAAAAGGTCAGCAGCTGGAATCTACCAGCCGCTCCTTGGAACCCCTATTGGGCAGTTCTACTTTGTCTTATAGGGTTGCTATAAGTCAGAATTGACTCTTTAGCAACGGGTTTATATACATAGTCTTAGTTATCTAGGGCTGCTCTAACAGAAATACCACAAGTGGATGGCTTTAACAAAGATAAATTTATTGTCTCACAGTCTAGTAGGCTACAAGTCCAAATTCAGGGCACCAGTTCCAGGGGAAGATTTCTATCTCTGTCAGCTCTAGGAGAAGGTCCTTGTCATCAATCTTCCATGGTTGTCACGGATTGAATTATGTCCCCCCCAGAATGTATCAGTTTGGCTGGGCCATGATTCCTGATATTGTGTGATTGACCTCTACTTTGTGATTGTAATTTTATACTAAAGAGGATTAGGGTGGGATTGTAACACCACCCTTACCTAGGTCACATCTCTGATCCAATGTAAAGGAGTTTCCCTAGGGTGTGGTCTGCACTACCTTTTATCTCTCAAGAAATAAAGAAAAAGGAAGAAAGCAGAGAGTGGGGGACCTCATACCACCAAGAAAAAAGCACCGGGAGCAGAGCGTGTCCTTTGGACCTGAGGTTCCTGCACAGAGGAGCTCCTAGTCCAGGGGAAGACTAATGATGACAAGGGCATTTCTCCAGAGCTGACAGAGAGAGAAAGCCTTGCCCTGGAGATGACACCCGAATTTGGACTTTTAGCCTACTTTACCGTGAAGAAATAAATTTCTCTTTGTTAAAACCTTGCATTTGTGATAGTTCTGTTGGAGCAGCACTAGATGACTAAGACATTGGTCAAGGAGCTTCTCAGCAAAGGGACCCCAGGTCCAAAGGATGTGCTATTCTCCTGGCTCTTGTTTCTTGGTGGTATGAGTTCCCTGTATCTCCTCCTCGATTCTTCCTTTTACATCTCAGAAGAGATTGGCTCAAGACACATTCCAATCCTGTAGATTGAGTTCCTCCCTCATTAACATAACTGCCGGTAATCCCATCTCATCAACATCATAGAGAGACGATTTATAACACATGGCAAAATCACATGAGATGACAAAATGGTGGACAATCACACAATACTGGGAATCATGGCTTACCAAAATTGATGCACATATTTTTTGGGGACACAGTTCAATTTAATCCATGACATATATATACATACGTGTGTGTGTATATATATACATATACATACACATATACATGTATGTACATATATATACATACAACTATATATATAGTTGCAGTGAAACAAGTTTTACCAAAACCTTCTGCAACAAAGAGATTTTTATTGTGACATATCAGAATACAAAAATGGGCAACTGGATGCAAGAACTCAGGCTATAAACAGACAGACATCCAAGGAAGAACGTCTATAAGTGCTTTTTCTACAATTTTGACAGGTGCTGATTCATTATGAGTAAAGGTTTTTCAACATGCCCTTTAAAATCATTGGAACATGTACCTATGAGTAAGTTACTTAAAGACTTTGATTGGTTAAAGTAAAGACAAAGAACTAAGATCATGATTGGTTGAACTTGTTTTTCTTTTCTAACAATTTGATCTCTTGGCTCAGTGATCTTGGGTCCGTCATATGATTATTATTATTTTTTTAGTGTGGGCTACGTATGGTATTGGGTAGATCTTTAACTCACTTCCTGGGGTAAATTGTTATTTACATTTGGTATACACATTCACAGTCCTTTGAACCAGTTAGAGCATTCTCTTCTAGTTCTTATTGTTTGAAGTCCTATAGATTCTGACAAACAAGTTGGTCTTTTGTGGTTATGGCCTGATGTTTTTAGGTTAACCCTTTCGCAATATACATAACCCTTTCTCAATATTTTTAGGTTAGCCTTTTCTCAATATATACGTCATGGACTGAAATGTGTCCCCCAAAAATATAGTATCAATTTGGCTAGGCCACGATTCCCGGTATTGTGTGATTGTCTACCATTTTGTCATCTAGTGTGATTTTCCTATGTGTTGTAAATCCTCTCACTATGATATTACTGAGATGGGATTAGCAGCAGTTATGTTGATGAGTTCTACATAATTAGATTGCGTCTTAAGCCAATCTCTTTTGAGATATAAAAAGCAGAGAGACAGGGGGATCTCATACCACCATGAAAGTAGAGCATGCCCTGTGGACTGGAGATTCCTGTGCTGAGAATCTCCCAGACCAAGGGAAGATTGATGACAAGGACCTTCTTCCAGAGCCAACAGAGAAAGAATGACTTCCCCTGGAGCTGATACCCTAAATTTGGACTTGTAGCATACAAGACTGTGAGAAAGTAAATTTCTCTTTGTTAAAGCTATCCACTTGTGGTACTCTTGTTATAACAGCACTAGATGACTAAGACAATATACATATATATGTATATATATATATATATATATATATATATATATGTATGTATATAAACACTATCTGCAATTATGCTCTGGAATCTGAAAAAAGGCTTACTTCTAGAGAATGAGATGGAGATTAGGGGAGACTTCCTTTTTTACATATTCCCTTCTTTATAAAATAGTAATAATCAATACCATGAATTAGATTTTAAAATATAAAAGATTACATATATGTATGTAAATATAATAATATAAATAGTATCATATTTAGGAAATTTCCCTAGAAATGATTTTGTTGAATTGATTTAAATACTCTATTAACTTTGGCATTCTTCTTTCCTTTTCAGCCATCATTACTGCATTCCCTTCCACTCCTTTTTTTTAGAACTAAGAAACTGAAACAGAACTAAAGAAAGAATAAAGGCAGGAAGGCAGAAAATCAGGAATGCAGGAAGGAAAAAAGACTGAAACAAATTCCCAATCATCATGATTACTCTAGTGTTTCAAAACTAACTGTTGCAAACCTAGAGGAAATGGATAAATTTCTAGAAACACACTACTTACCCAAACTAAAACAAAGTGATGTTGAAAATCTGAACAGACCCATAACAAGAAAAGAGACTGAAAAGGTAATAAAAAAAAACTCTCAACAAAGAAAGCCCTGGCCCAGATGGCTTCACTGGAGAGTTCTACAAAACGCTCAGAGAAGAGCTTGTACAAGTACTACTCAAACTATTTCAGAGCATAGAAAAGGAAGCAACACTTCCAAATTCATTCTATGAAGCCAGCATAACCCTGATACCAAAACCAGGCAAAGACATCACAAAAAAAGAAAATTACAGATCAATATCTCTCATAAATATAGATGCAAAAATTCTAGCCAAAAGAATTCAGCATCATATCAAAAAAATAATACACCACGACCAAGTAGGATTCATACCAGGTATGCAAAGATGGTTCAACATTAGAAAATCAATCTATGTAAGCCACCACATAAATAGTAGGAAAGAAAAGAATCACATGATCATCTCAACTGATGCAGAAAAGGCATTTAACAAAGTCCAACACCCATTCCTGATAAAAACTATCGATAAAATAGGTACAGAAGGGAAATTTCTCAACATAATAAAGGCCATCAAAGGAGTCCAGCAAAAACAACAGCCAACACTATTCTTAATGGAAAGAGGCTGAAAACATTCCCCTTGAGAACGGGAACGAGACAAGGATGTCCTTTATCACCACTCCTATTTAAATTGTGCTGGAAGTTCTATCTGGAGCAATAAGGCAAGAAAAAGAAATAAAGGGCATCCAAACTGGTATTGAAGAAGTTAAACTGTCTCTGCTTGCGGATGATATGATACTATACATGGAAAACCCTAAGGACTTCACGAGAAGTCTACTGGAACTAATATAAATATTTAGCAGAGAAGCAGGATACAAGATAAACATACAAAAATCAGTTGGATTCTTATACACCAATAAAGAGAACGATGAAAAGGAAATCAGAAAAACAATACAATTTATAATAGCCCCTAAAAAAATAAAATACTTAGGAATAAATCTAATCAGGGACGTAAAAGACCGATACAAAGAAAACTACAAAACACTACTGCAAGAAACCCAAAGAGATCTACATAAATGGAAAAACACCATGTACATGGATAGGTAGACTCAACATTGTGGAAAAATGACAATTCTACCCAAAGCAATTTACAAATACAATGCAATCCCAATCCAAATACCAACAACATTCTTCAAAGAAATGGAAAACTGATCATTAACTTTATATGGAAAGGGAAGACGGCCTGAATAAGTAAAGCACTACTGAAGAAGAAGAATAAAGTTGGAGGACTCACACTACCTGACCTCAGAACCTACTATACAGCTACGGTAGTCAAAACGGCCTGGTACTGGTACAATGACAGATACATTAACCAATGGAACAGAATTGAGAACCCAGATGTATATCTACCCGCCTACGGTCACCTGATCTTCGACAAGGGCCCAAAGTCCATCAAAAGGGGAAAAGATAGTCTTTTGAACAAATGGTGTTGGCAAAACTGGATATCCATCTGCAAAAAAATGAAAAAGGACTCATATCTCACACCATATACAAAAACTAATTCAAAATGGATCAAAGACATAAATATAAAGCCAAAAACTATAAAGTTCATAGAAGAAAAAATAGGACCAATGCTAGAGGCCCTTATACAAGGCATTAACAGGATACAAACCATAACCATCAACACACAAACCCCAGACCATAAGCTAGATAACTGGGATCTTCTAAAAATCAAACACCTATGCTCTTCAAAAGACTTCAGCAAAAGAGTAAAAAGAGAACCTACAGACTGGGAAAAAATTTTTGGACAGTACAAGTCAGACAAAGGTCTAATCTATAAAATCTACAAGAAAATCCAACATCTCTACAACAAAAAGACAAATAATCCAATTAAAAAGTGGACAAAGGAAATGAACAGACACTTCACTAAAGAAGACATTCAAGCGGCCAACAGACACACAGGGAAATGCTTGCAATCACTAGCCATTACAGAAATGCAAATTAAAACCACAGTGAGATACAATTTCACGCCAGCATTACTGGCACGAATCAAAAACACTGGAAATAACAAATGTTGGAGAGGTAGTGGGGAGATTGAACTCTTCTGAACTGCTGGTGGGAATGCAAAATGATACAACCATTTTGGAAAATTATATGGTGCTTCCTTAGAAAGCCAGAAATAGAATACCATAGGATACAGCAATCCCAGTCTTAGGAATATATCCTAGAGAAATAAGTGCAGTCACTCGAATAGACATATGCACACCCATGTTCATGACAGCATTGTTCACGATAGCAAAAAGATGGAAACAACCTAGATGCCCATTAACAGATGAATGGATAAGCAAACTATGTTACATACACATAATGGAGTACTACACAACGTTAAAGAACAATGATGAATCTGTGAAGCATCTCATAACATGGATGAAACTGGAGGACATTGTGCTGAGTGAAATAAGTCAATCACAAAAGGAAAAATATTGTATGAGACCTCTATTGTAAAAACTCATGAAAAAGTTTACACACAAAAGGTAACAATCTTTGTTGGTTACGAGGGATGGGAGGGTTGGGGGGGAATACTAAATAGACAACAGATAAGTGGTATCTTTGGTGAAGGGTGAGACAGTACACAATACTGGGGAAACCAGAACAACTTGTACAAGGAAAGGTCATGGAAGCTCCATAGACACATGGAGACTCCCTGAGGGACTGAATTGCTGGGCAGAGGGCTGTGGGGACCATGGTCTCAGGGAACATCTAGCTCAATTGGCAGAACAGTTTACAAAGACAATGTTCTCTACCTTGTTCAGTAGCATCTGAGGTCTTAAAAGCCTGTGAGCAGCCATCTAATATACTCCACTGGTCTCACCCCTTTGGGAGCAAGGGAGAATGAAGAGAACAGCATACAAGGAAAAGATTAGTCCAAAGGACTAATGGACCACAGCTACCAAGGCCTCCACCAGACTGAGTCCAGTACAGCGAGATGCTGCCCAGTTACCACCACTGACTGCTCTGACCGGGATCACAACAGAGGGTTCTGGACAGAGCTGGAGAAAGATGTAGGACAAAATTCTAACACACACAAAAAAGACCAGATTTACTGGCCTGAAAGAGACTGGAGAAACTCCGAGAGTATGGCCTCCAGACACCCTTTTAACTCAGTGGTAAAGTCACTTCCGAGGTTTACTGTTCAGCCGGGGATTGGACAGCCCCATAAAACAAAACGGGACTAATGAAGCACAGCAGTCCAGAGACAAGGACTAGAAGGCAGAAGGGAGCAAGAAAGCTGGTGATAGGGAACCCCAGGTTGAGTAAGGACGGTGTTGACAGGTAGTGGGGTTATTAACCATTGTCATAAGGCAACATGTGTACTGTTTAATGGGAAACTATTTTGTTCTGTAAACCTTCATCTAAAGTGAGAATAGCAGCAAAACTGGAAGAGCGTAGTCGATGTCCCTGAAGTGTGCATGTAGAAATTTTTGAAATGGTGTATCTTTGGCTATGTATAGTTTCACCCAAAAAAAAAAAGTTCGAGAAGGGAGAGGGTTGACGTGTCATGGGGTTGTTAACCAATGTCATCAAACAATATGTGTACTGACTGTTTAATGAGAAAGTATTTGTTCTGTAAACCTTCATCAAAAGTTCAAAGAAAATATTAAAAAAAAAATTAAAAAAGTAACTGCTGCACCAATTCATGTTTGTGAATTTGAGCATCTTGTGAAGTGAGAGAAAACTGAGTTGAAGCAGCTGAAAATAAGGCTGAATTCAGTGAAAGGGCATGATTTTTATTTTCAGGATAAATTGTGTTCAAATCTCCTTCTAAATCTTAATGTTTTAGCTGCATTGTGGGTAAGAGGGGTAAGAATGATCTCTTCATGGGAATGTTTGTGGCAATTTAAAGGGAATGTTGATGTTAATGCCTCACCCCTGTCAGCTCTCAACCAAGATGCATTTTCATCTGTCCTCTTACAATTGGAGCTCTTATATTGCCACTGTGGCTCTGGGAGGGGGCATCCATAAGCCATATATGCTGGCAAAAGCCTCCCTCCAGGGAAGAGATGAATCTCTCATATGAAATACAGAAATACCTTCACTTTCTGAATGGAGTTGAGAAAGTGCAGATACATTCTCCCGAAACTCAAACTTTGGAAGGAATAGATCAATTGTCTTCCCTCTGCGTGGAGGTTCATGTTAGAATTATAAGTTCAGCATTTATAGTGCCCCTACCATTCCCAGTTTACATTTTATAAACACCTACTACAGCCACTGTAAATATCTTTATATTTAACCTAATTGTATATGTATACTTGAAACCCTGGTGGTATAGTGGTTAAGAGTTTGGCTGCTAACCAAAAGTCTGGCAGTTCGAATACACCAGGCACTCCTTGGAAACTCTATGGGGCAGTTCTACTCTGTTCTACAGGGTCACCATGAGTTAGAATCAACTTGACAGCAATGGGTTTTGGTTTTTGACATCTATACTTGCATGAGGGAAGATTTACTGTGGTTTCCTATGAATTTATGACCATCTTCTCAACTTCCTATCCTCCTGAGAGGAGAGACTGGGTAATATCCAGCTTTTTATCTTATATACTTGGGCTATGACTAGCATGAGGGCAGTGATGGTTCAGTGGTAGAATTTTTGCCTTCCATGCTGGACACCTGGGTTCGACTCCTGGCCAATGCACCTCATGTGTAGCCACTACCCATCTGAGCATGGAGGCTTGTTAATTGCTATGATGCTGAAAAGGTTTCAGCGAAACTGACATCCAACAATCTACTTCTGAAAATCAGCCAGTGAAAACCCTGTGTATTACAAAGATCTGATCCCATTGTGCAACTAACAACAACAAATGATTAGCACAGAACAGGAGCTCAACAAAAAATAAGCAATTAATGTGGCAGTTCACTTCTTTCTTATGCAGTGATAAAAGTTGAATTTTATCAGAGCCCTTTGTTGAAGAATTCCCCCAAAATTTATGTTCTGGAAAACAGCAGGGCTTACTGTAAATAACTAACCAAGACTTAATGATGTACCCTGTTGGAATAACTTTAGTTTCCCCTTCCTTATCTCCTGCTCTCCTTCTTCACAAGTGTCCTAGGATCCAGGTGGTTTAATTAAAAAAAAAAAAAAAAAATTCTGAGCAAACTGGCACTAACTGCATCCTCAGTACATCACTCACCCAATCCCCCTGAGCTTCTTTTAAAAAGATCCTAGTGTAGGTCTCAGGAGAGTTGGAGTATAGACACAGTTCTGGTGGCTTTCTCCCCATTGCCGTGGTCTCCTACCCCCGTTACAGTGTACTTTACTTCCTTCCCTGATTCTTTCCCTCTCCCTTGTAACTTCCATTTGAATGAAAGTCATTCTAGCCATGTTTTAACATTCTCTGGTGCAATTTTTTCTTTGACAGAAGGGGAAGCATTTCCTCCTCATGACACAAAGCTATTACTAAACCCCAAACTGCAGAGAACTAAGTTCTCCCAATACTAAAACAGGTTTCTTTTCTCAGGAGAGGTGACACATGGGAAGTTAAAAAAAAATCAGTTTAATGACGGATGATCTAAAGTGTTTTAGACAGGACATTGCATGGAAATGCAGATAGTATAAAGGGGACTATTGTATTATAAAACATTTGTGTATTTGCAAGTGTGTGTGTGTCTACACTGGATCACAAGGAAAACTATATTCTCCCTGTAGGCTCTGATTGAACAGTGTGGACATTATCACCCCCAGGTACACAGTTCAACATTCAAATCATAAGTCAATGACGTGTCCTATTTCAGTGGCTGGATGGGTGAGGATGTGGGATTTACGAATATGTATTTTAGTTAATTTCCAAAGCGTTTTTTAATCCTGGAAATTAAAAAGTCTTAAATTTTATGAAAAGTGTGGCTGTAATGGCAGGATGAAAGGAAATGGGTTCTATGTTTTCAGAGTAGGGGGTCGGCTCCAGATTTTCCTAGTCACCAGCTTGTTGTCCCCCATCTCTCACCACATGAGGCTGATGATAACTTTCCCAATGCTTTTTTTTTAAATGAAACTCACAACTCATATTTCATTTTCTATTCTTTAAAATTACGATATATTAGAAGCTTCATGAAACATCTTAAATTCTCATTACTCTCAAATCGAATGCCTACTTACATGAACCCTTACTTATTAAAAAATAAAATCCAAATTTCTTAGCATATTGACAATTCCATACCTTGTCCTACACACATAACATCTGAGTTCAGTCATTAAAATTTGTAGTATGGTGTTTCTCATTTCTATGACCTTTATTCTATTCTCTTTTTAGAGAAGTTTAACATCATGCATATTGATTAAATATATATTTCAAATTTCTTTTACAATGCTAGCTTCCTCTATGAACCCTTATTGACATTTATATCCCCTCAACTATGGTTTTTATCATATTGTATTATAAATATTCCTTACTTGTCTTGTTCATTCTATTAAATTCCTTAAGGGGAGTGGGTTTAGTTTTCTTAAGCCTTTTTGCATGATTTAACACTGTTATAGATTCCTAAAACACAACTGCAATGTCACTTTGTTACAGGAACTTAACAATTGTTCCAATTGCTGGACTCAGGGTATGATAGCCACAGATACCTGCAAGAGAAGCTTGATTTGGGTATTGCTGATATGGAAAAATTTATTCCATATCTGAGACAGAAATTAATCATAATTGCAAACAATCATATCCTTCCAAATCTTTGCAGCTTATTAACTCATCCCTCATCACTTTTGGTACAGCTTCTCCACTTCAGAAAACAAAACAGCTTTTGTTGTTTTACTTCCAGTGATACCTCCCCTTTGTGCCTCTGCCTTTGACCACCCCATTCCTTTCCCTCAGAATGTAGCAGTCTTCTCTCAGATGTTCAGACCTAGTTCAAATCTCACTTATGCCTCAGTCTTAACAAACTCCAGTCCTAACAACAAAATATTTTGTTTTCTTATATTTTGTCTACTCAGTACTTTATATTCCATCCTTGAAACCTCATTTCATACTGGCAAATTTTTACTTTGTTATGTTTGAATAACATGAGTTGGGATGTGTATGTATGTGTGTATATGTGTGTTTTGATGTGTCTGTCATAATCTATAAATTTTCTAACAAGGAAGATGTTCTTCATTTTCTATTTTTCTATTTGTTTGAGGAACTCCACATGGCTTTTTTATTGAACAAACCAACCCACAAGCACTGAGCTCTGAATTGAGCCTGTAAATCCATAAAGTGACTCACCATTTTTACTTGCATGCTGTGAGGTACCCTTAATGTCAGGAGGCAGAAGGTGCAGATCTAGCTGGAAGACCTCAGTTATTAAGCTAACGTAATATCTTCTCCCGTCCTGGGTGCACACAGGCAATCCAACCAGCAGCAGTTCCGGATATGTAGGGACTGGAGGTACCTCTTTCCAGCTTAGCCTATTCACCTATAAGTCCAGTGGATCACAACATTTGTGCAGAGGGGGTTTACGGCAACAACAGAAAGGATGCATCTCTCTGGAGGAACGACTGGAAAGAGACCCCAAAGGTAGTCTGGGGTCATCAGCAGCCCCAGGCCCTAGGGACCTCGGGAACTTTTGATCCCAAAGGCATCATTAACGTGTACACTGAGGCTTGTAGTAGGAATACTGTCCTCAAATTCTCCGATCTCCCCCTAGAGTCCAGAAAGAAAATGAAGACCATGAGAATTGGTAACGATATAAAAAATGTTTATTACATCATGTAGCTAAAATCAGGAGAATCAAACCATTGTTGTTCTAAGGACATAAACAGTGATGAGCCATTTTCCCCTTTCTGCTATTCCCAAGCATTATTATGTGGCTACAAAATAGCTGAAGCATAATCATTTCCACCCTACTTGGAACAGAACCACGTTTTGGTTTTTTTTAGACTTACTTAAAACAGAGCAAACATAATTCAACATCTTTTTACTAATAATTTTGTGTATGAAAAGGAAAAAATTCATTGTCCTAAGTAGTGTAAGAATTTCATAGGTACATTGATTAATAGAAAGTTTTATTATTAAATGAAGGAGTTAAGTTTGTAAACTATTTTGTTGTATTTCATTTGTGTTTGAAAGGAGAATATCAGCATACATGGATTTATGCTTTAGTTTCAAAAGCTAACTAGGGGGAATTGAGCAATTATGAACTCCCTGATGAATTTGCTGGTGGATTTTCAACCACATTCTTAATGTTCTTGTAATGGCTAAAATCACATGACATGGCTGAAAATTTATAAACAAAGTAAACAAATAAATAAAGATGGAGTCTCTGACTAAGAAATTGATCAAGTTGTTACTTGGGTAGCTTTGGGTAGATCACAGAATCAGAGAGTAAAGAGAATATTTCATATAAGTGAACATGTTTTAGACTTGTAGAACACATATTCTGTGCAGGTGCAGGCCATCTCCTTCCTTTCCTTCTCTCTGGATAATAGAAAAGAGGATCCTTGGAGGGCCCGGGAAGTATACACAAAGCGTGCATAGAATGCATAGAGTACTCAAAGAGCAGGTGGGTTTAATAAACCCCAGTGTTCCTCATTTCTCTGTCCTTTGGGGACCTAGGAGTCAAAATTATCACTCTAAGTTTGTTCAATTATTTCTTCCTGCTAATGAGGCTGTTTTATTTCCCACTCACCAGCTTCCCCACAAATCATCCTCCTCTAGTTCTCTTTTGTCAGAGCTTTCCCAAACTGCCAGAATAATTATTTAATTGATTCACTTAACAAACCAGTTATTTGGGGTGAATGAAAAAAAAATCATATTCTTTGTTTTAAAAACTATTCATTCATCTGCTAAAATGTAGACGTCTCTGTAGAGCATTATCGCTTAGAAAAAAACTAGTCTAATGTTGGGGCTTGATGTTTCAATCAGTTTTCATTGGGAAGAAAGGAATTTGTGATGATAGTGCTTAAGGACATGTCAGAAAGGAAAAAGAAAATCATAATGATTTGGGTTAGAAGAAAGCCCAGTGTATAACAGAGGGATGCACAGGGCAAGAGATGGGGAGGATAGCTGACCTAAGATCTCATGTGTATAGAGAAGGTGTTTCTGCTATACAGTTCAGACGAAGAGAGGCACATAAAGCATGGAAGAGTCAACCAAAGCAAACAAAAAAATTTCTTAGCCCCTGAAGTTTATAGAAAGTTCCCTAAATTCCTAGGGAGTTAAGGAGTATAACATTTTGAGAGGTTGTTTATGGACTGAGTAGCAGAAAATGCATAATTCAAGAATGTCATTGTGATGTCTTAGGAAACCAAGACTAGGAAACTCAATAAAACAACTCCTGGGCTTGTCAAATTATTATGTCACTAGACTCTATGATCTCTATGAGCTTAGCTTTCTATTCAAAATGTTTCTACCTAAAAACTGATTTTACTCATTTAACACTTGACATTAAATGTTATTGATTGTGTTTGCTTACTTATAAACAATAATAACACTGTAATATTTTTACAATTCACAAAATACTTTCAGGTCTATCATTTAATTCTGACTCCAGATATTCAATCATTTAGTCATTCAACAAATAGGCATTGAGTGACAACCATGCACACAACAGATTTTAGGTGCTTGGTATATGTCAGTGGACAAATAGACAAAGATATTTACCCTTATGGTGCTTCCATTCCATCAAGAAAAGACAAAACTTAAAAATAGACCTAATAAATAAGAAGACTATATATTAGAAGTGGGTAAGTACTATACAGAAAATAAGAACCACTTCCGAACTCTGGTGAAGAGAATTGGGAGGGTGGACTCTGAGGCAGGTCAGTTGTCATCTAAATGTGTAATCCTTACTGGGAAGTTGGGATTTGAGCAGGCTTATAGGAGGTAAGGGAAGAGTTAAGTGGGAATGTGGAGGAAGGGAATTCCCAGCAGCAGCACAGCTGGAAGAAAGGCACTAAGAGGTAGGCCCATCCAGGAGGCCAGTGTAGGGGGAGCAGAATGAATACAGAAGTATGTGGAGGCAGATGAAACAGAAAGGACGACGGGCCAGATCCTCTAGCGTCTTAGAGTACATTGTGAAGATCTTGGCTTTAACCCTAAGTTGAATAGAAAGTCACTGCAGTGTGTTGCACAGAAGATTGGCACATCTGACTTGCTTGTTAAAAGGATCCACCCAGCTGCTGTGATGAGAATGGATGGAGTATGGACAGGAGTAGAGCCAGGAGTGCTGTTAGGAAACTAATGTAGTAACCAGTAACCATGGTTATAACAATGTAATAGTTAGGACTTGCTGAACTCTGGATATATTTTTAAGGTAGAGCCAGCAGTGTTTGCTGATAGACTGCAAATAATGGGCTTGTGAAATCGTAAGAGAAGTCAACCAAATTTATGGCCTAAGCAATTGAAAGGATGGAACTGTCACTTATTGCTATGGAGACACTTGTGTTTTTTGTTTTTGTTTTTTAAGGAGTCTTGAGTAAGCTCAGGGGTTAAGTTTTAAGGATATTGAGTTTAAAATGTCTATTTTGAAGTCAAGTGGACAGTTGAATATGTAAATCTGGTGTTCAGGAGAAAGGTTAGAGGAAGAAGGTAATGGGAATGTCAGGTAACGGGTTTGGATTTAGATGATTTTGCTGGTAATGAATCAGAGTTCCAGTGAGAACAGTAGATGGCTTTTTGGAGTTGGGAAGGAGGGATAATGCTTCATAATAAGAGATGACCGAAGCTTACTGTACAAGGGATGAAGAAAGGCTTAGGTTTGCTTAGTGACTGACATAAACCATGATAAAATGCATAAAGAGATGCCAGAATTTAAGGGAGACAGAGATCAGGTTGCTAGGTTAGATGGTAGGATGGGGGCACCCTAGGACTTCCTGTTCATCTCATGAAGAGTAGGCATGTGTGGGTAGTCTCAGTCCCACCCAGCAGATTTCCTTGTTCTGATGAATGGGTTAATCTACCAAGGAAGGTGAGCTCTTAGTCCAGTAACTATTTTTCCTCCTGATCTCTGAGGGAAGAGCCTTATTTCTCTGAGAATGCTCTCTGTCATTACTTCTGGTAATGGAACAGCCACCTTCCAGCAAAACCAGCCCCTTACATTAAGTTGCCAGCCCCCATTTTACCCCTGATTATTGGGAGGTTTGAGCTGAGGCTCAGCACATGCACCTCTTCCCTACCAGATCATGGGTAGAAGATGCATAGAGCATACATGATCTGTGAAGTATGAACAAGAGGAGTATAATAATATGTAGTTTTACTTTTGTTTCCAAATGAGAAACCGGAGACAGAGGGGGGGATTGTTTGCTTATAATGACACAGTTGAAAAGCCTAGAAAGAAAATTAAGTTAATAATATGGATAAAAGGAAAACGATAGATACAAAGACATCCTCTTGAAGAGAAAAAAAAATGTGAACTTCAAAGTAGAGTGAAAGAGGAGGGAAGATTAAAGTTTTCTGACACATTATGATTATCAAGATAATGTTTTGATTTTGTCAGTAATTAAATTTTGTTTCATGATTAACAGAGTTGGTTATTTTTTGGACACAGAGAGATGACAGCAAAGTTACCTTCAACAATAAGAATCTTTGTTGGGAAGTTACAGAACATACTTTAAGAGTAAGCCACCAGACTTACTGGCCTGAAAGAGACGGCAGAAACCCCAAAAGTATGGCCCCCAGACACCCTTTTAGCTCAGTGGTGAAGTCATTTCTGAAGTTCACTGTTCAGCCAGGGATTGGACAGCCCCATAAAACAAAACAGGACTAATGAGGCACAGCAGTCCAGGGACAAGGACTAGAAGGCAGAAGGGGACTGGAAAGCTGATGATAGGGAACCCAAGGTTGAGTAAGGGCAGTGCTGACATGTAGTGGGGTTGTTAACCATTGTCATAGGGCAACATGTGTACTAACTGTTTAATGAGAAACTATTTTGTTCTGTAAACCTTCATCTAAAGTTAGACTAGCAGCACAACTGGAAGAATGTAATTGATGTCACTGAAGTGTGCATGTAGAAATTTTTGAAATGGTGTATCTTTGGCTATGTATATTTTCACCCCGCCAAAAAAAATTTGAGGAGGGAGAGGGTTGACATGTCATGGGATTGTTAACCAATGTCATAATACATGTACTGACTGTTTAATGAGAAACTATTTGTTCTGTAAAACTTCACCTTAAGTACAATAAAAAAAGAATAAGCCAAATATTAGCATAATTTCATCACCATCATCATCTTTATATGTATTTAAAAAGCAAAGCTGAATTTAAATCATATCATTTATAACCTTAAATATTTATTGCAATACTGTGAGGTAAGTACCATTGTTCCTTATATAGGAACTTTAACAAGTAGTAGAAGGAAAGAGAGAGAGAGTTTTTTTTTTTTTGAGGTTTCATAACTAGTAAATTAATTACTTAGTCAAAAGAACTCAGATATATATTAAATCAAAATTCTGAGAAATTCTGATTATAAAAATATATCTAAAATAAAAGGAAAAAGTAGTAATCCCAGAAAGGTATGCTTTGGGACTCAGTGATATTAGATTCAAAGGAAAGAATTCCATAATTCTCAAAAACTGGCTTCAGAATAAAGAGGATTTAAAAAGTAACTGAATATAGTGATAAGAAACTTTAATTTATAAAGGAGTAATGCTGAATATATTAAGCAAGAAGTAAATGGGCTGAGAGCTGTGGGGACCATGGTGTCAGGGAAAGTCTAGCTCAATTGGCATAAGATAGTTTATAAAGAAATTGTTCTGCATTCTACTTTGGTGAGTAGCGTCTAGGGTCTTAAAAGCTTGTGAGCAGCCATCCAAGATATCCGCTAGTCTCACCCCATTGGGAACAAGGGAGAATGAAGAAAACCAAAGATACAAGGGAAAGATTAGTCCAAAGGACTAATGGACCACAACTACCATGGCCTCCACCAGACTGACTCCAGAGCAACTAGATAGTGCCCAGCTACCACCACTGACTGCTCTGACAAGGATCACAACAGAGGGTCCTAGACAGAGCTGGAGAAAAATGTAGAACAAATTCTAACTCACAAAAAATGATCAGACTTACTGACCTCACAGAGACTGGAGAAATCCTGAGAGTAGGGCCTCCGGACACCCTTTTAGCTCAGTAATGAAGTCACTCCTGAGGTTCACCCTTCAGCCAAAGATTAGACAGGCCCATAAAACAAAATGAGACTAAAGGGGTACACCAGCCCAGGGGCAAGGACTAGAAGGCAGAAGGGAATGGAAAAGCTGGTAATAGGGAACCCAAGGTCGAGAAGAGAGAGTGTTGACGTGTTGTGGGGTAGGTAACCAATGTCACAAAACAATATGTGTACTCTTTAATGAGAAGCTAGTTTGTTCTGTAAACCTTCATCTAAAGCACAATTAAAAAAAGAAGTAAATGGAACATTAAACAATGAGAGATATAAAGCAAAAGAAAAAAGTAAGAAATAGGAAAGAGGAAGAGAGATGGAGAGTGAAAAAGAGAGAGAGAGAATGATAATGAATAAGAGGAGACAGAAAAGAAAAATTTTATAAATCTGAATCTGGAACAATAGATAGAGTGAAAAATTGGAACCAAGATACATGTTGGACTGCTCTAACCAACTTAAAAAACCAAACTCATTGCCATCAAGTCGAGTCTGACTCTGAACCAACTTAAGAACTTCTATTTCTAATTCTTAATACACGGAAGACATGGAGTAAGAGGATATTGAAAGGAATGAGAAATTACAATAAAAGTATAGAAATCATTGTTTAATACAAAACCAAAAACAAACCCATTACTGTAGAGTTGATTCTGACTCATAGAGACCCTATAGGACAGAGCAGAACAGCCCCATACGGTTTCCAAGGAGGTCTGGTGGATTTGAACTGTTGACCTGTTGGTTAGCAGCTGTAGCTCTTAACCACAATGCCACCAGGATTCCCTGTCCATTAATTTGAAGAAAAATCCATCAAGGAAATCTGTGGAGCCACTGGAAATAGAGTTTGATGAAATTGCTCCATTTCAAAAATTATTGTCCTCCACTATGCACCTCCAAATGCAAATATTTCATATTTTCTCTTTTATCCTGTTATGGATTGAATTGTGTGCCCCCAAAATATGTGTCAACTTGTGTAGGCCATGAGTCCCAGTATTGTGTGGATGTCCACCATTTTGTGATCTGATGTGATTATCCTATGTATTGTAAATCCTAACCTCTATGATGTTAATAGGAGCCCCGGTGGCACAGTAGTTAAGAGCTCAGCTGCTAACCAAAAGGTGTGCAGTTTGAATCCACCAGCTGCTCCTTGGAAACCCTTTAGGTCAGTCTTACTTTGTCCTATAGGGTCGTTATGAGTGAGAATCGACTTGATGGCAATGGGTTTTACGGGTTCTGATGTTAACAAGGTAGGATTAGAGGCAGTTATGTTAATGGAGCAGGACTCAGTCTACAGGATTAGGTTGTATCTTGAGTCAGTCACTTTTGAGATATAAAAGAAGATTCGAGCAGAGAGGAGAGGGACCTCATTACCACCAAGAAAGAAGAACCAAGAGTGGAGTATGTCCTTTGAACCTAGGGTCCTGTATTGAGAAGCTCCTAGACCAGGGGAAGATTGATGACAAAGAACTTTCCCCAGAGTGACAGAGAGAGAAAGCCTTCCCCTGGAGCTGGTGCCCCAAATTTTAACTTCTAGACTCCTAAACTGTGAGAGAATAAACTTCTGTTTGTTAAAGCCATCCACTTCTGGTATTTCTGTTATAGCAGCCCTAGATAACTAAGTCAGAATTTGGTACCAGAAGAGTGGGGTACTGCTCTAACAGACACCTGCAATATGGAAGCTGTTTTGGAATAGAGTAATGAGTAGATGCTGGAAGAGTTTTAAAGTGCCTAACAGTAAAATCTTAGATTACCTTGAAGAGACTGTTGGTGGAATTATGGATGTCAAAGTCAATTCTGGTGAGGGCTCAGAAGGAAGTGAGAATAGCTGTAACACTGGAGAGGCACAGACAGTGAGAATCAGCAGCAGAGAAACAGCAGCAGCAGGACCAGGAGACCAGGGTGAGATGGCATGGGAGCCAATCCATGGAGAGAGAGAGCTCTCAGGTAGAAAGCTTCCTGGTGGAGTGGGGTGACTCTGGGCACTTAGTGTGGACCTAGGCTTGCCAACCCATGGAGCAAGAGAGTTGAGTGTCTTCCGGATGAGGTTTACTGGCAAAGTGAGATACGTCCAGGCTCTGACCAGTAGTGCTAAAGAGCTTTGGAACACTTGCCGATGTAGGGCAGATGCCAGGCCAGCCCAAGAGGCCTGAGGGCCTGAGGGGCTGAGAGGCTAAGGAACCAGGACTCAGAAGCTGAAGAGACAGGAACACAGGAAGAAGAGCTGCCTCAGTCTCAAAAGACAGGGCCACGACCTTTGGGGTCTCAAAAGGTGGAGCTGTGGACTCCAATGTTTCAAAGGGTGGGGCCACAGCCTGCTAGGTTTCAGAGCGAGATCTTCACCAGCTCAGTTCCAGGGTGTGGGGCTGCCTTTCACTAGTGCCAACAGGATAGAACCAGGGCTGTTGCCCAAAGCTGAGGGGACAGGGATGCCATGCCCAAAGGACAGAAGAATGGAGCTTGAGGGGTAGAAGGAGTAGAGTTGCCACTCAGATGGACTAGGAGAATGGGGATGCCCAAAGCTTAGGGAGCAGAGTTGCCATTCCAGTGGGCCTGGAAGGTGGAGCTGAAGCCCAGGGCTGAGGGGCCTCCACTGAGAATATGGAGTGTCTGGCCAAAACCCAGAATCTAGAGGGCAGGACCATTGCCTAAATGGTTTCAGAGAACAAAGGAATGTTTTCAGACCTTGAGAACTAATATAATGTGTTCTGCTGACTTGTTTGGTGCCTGTTATCCCTTCTTTCCCTCCAATTTCTCCCACTTGTAATGGAAATGTCTAGCTTGTGACTGTTACACCATTGTACTTTGGAAGCAGCTAACATGTATACTAGATTTCAAAGATGAAGAGAAATTTTGCAGAAGATAAGATTTTTGGACTTGGAATTGATTTAAGACTTTTGGGATGATGTAATGGGATGAATGTGTTTTACATGTGTCAAGGACATGAATTTTGGGGGGCCAAATGGTAGACTGTTATGGATTGAATTGTGTGCCCCCAAAATGTGTGTCAACTTGGCTAGGCCATGATTCCCAGTAATGTGTGGTTGTCCTCAGTTTGGTGATCTGATATGATTATTCGATGTGTTGTACATCCTAACCTTTATGACGTTAATGAGGCAGGATTAGAGGCAGCTATGTTAATGAGGCAGGACTCAATCTACAGGATTAGACTGTATCTCGAGTCACTGTCTTTTAAGATATAAAAGAGAGATTTGAACATACAGGAGGGGGTCTCATTACCACCAAGAAAGAGGAACCGGAAGTGGAGCACGTCCTTTGGACCCAGGGTACCTGTGTTGAGAAGCTCCTAGACCAGGGAAAAATTGATGACAAGGTCTTTCCCCCAGAGCTGACAGAGACAGAAAGACTCCTCCTGGATCTGGTGCCCTGAATTTTGACTTCTAGCTTCCTAAACTGTGAGAGAATAAACTTCTGTTTGTTAAAGCCATCCACTTGTGGTATTTCTGGTATAGCAGCACTAGATAACTAAGACATATCCCTATGGGAAAATTTCCATAGCAACAGTAATTAAAATGCTAACCTAAATGGAGGCATCTGTTGAGGCTTAGTATATCTATATCCTGTGCTCCACAAGAGCCTTGTTAGGCATGGGATGTATCTTGGAAACAGAGTTTTAGGAATGATTGTCTCTAAAATTAGAAGCAGAGTCAAGATGACCTCTGGATGCCCAATTCTCTGACTGTGATAGGCAGCAAGATAAGAGGATCCATATTACAGACAGAAAAAATAAGATCAGAGAATAACTGGCTGAATATGTAGATGTAAGAACAATTTGTGATGTTGTAAAAGGAGATTTCACTGGCGTCTTAGGTATCTTGTGCTGCTATAACAGAAATACTACAAGTGGATGGCTTTAACAAACAGAAATTAATTCTTTCAGTTTCAGGAGCTAGAGTCTGAATTCAGGGCACCAGTTCCAGGGTAAGTCTTTCTCTCTCTGTCAGCTCTGGGGAAGGTCCTCTCTATCAATCTATCCCTGTGTTTAGGAGTTTCTCAGCCCAGGAACCCTCGGTCCAAAGCATGCGCTCCACTCCCAGCTCTTCTTTCTTGGTTGCTGGAGGTCCCTCTCCTCTCTGCTTACTTCTCTCTTTTATATCTCAAAAGAGATTAACTCAAGATATGACTCAATCCCATAGATTGTGTCCTGTCTCATTATCATAACTGCGTCTAATCCTGCCTCATTAACATTAGAGGGGTTTGATTTACAGCACATAGGAAAATCACATCAGATGACAAAATAGTGGACAATCACAAAATACTGCGAATCATGGCCTAGCCAAGTTGACACACATTTTGGGGGAACACAATTCAATCCATGACAGAGGCCTTGACTAGAATACTTAACTGAAACTTAGAATCAGAATTTGTGGCTCTTTGGTTAGAGGAGTGGAAAGGGGTATATGCACAGCCCATCAGATGTGGAACACTCCCCACAGCATGTGGAATATTTGTTTGGTAGAGAGCATGAAACCAAGGAGAAGAGAGAAGTGTTAACCTGTACAGTAAAGGCCTGGCAGCATTGGCACTCCAAGTACATGGTCGCCAAAGTTTGTAGCTTGTTATTTCAGACTTTCTCAGGATTCTATAAGCCAATAAATTTATTTTCTTTCTAATCTTCTTGAAACTAGGTTTGTGTCACTTACAAGCAAACTGGTACAAAAAAATGGTACTACAGTCATATAACCCACACACACATATATCTTGAGCACACACACACACATATATATATAGTCAAGATTTAGGAATAAACTACATAAAAATGTAATTATAAAAAATGTTATGAATGGAAAGCCAGGCCATATCCCTTGATTTGAATCAATATTTTAAAATTATTTATGAATTAGATGCAATTTCATCCAAGTTGCTAGACTCAATTCCGTAAATGGACAAAGTATTTATAATATAATCTTCAAGAGTCAAGTTTGTTAAAAGTGTAGAGTTTTAAATAGAGTAATGAATATGATTTCATTACTAGTGTTTTGTTCTGTTGTACATATGAGCCGACTTGACAGCACCTAACAACAACAACTAGCTATTGTTACATGTAATAAACCAATTTAAGATAAATATCTCAAATTTCATAAAAGCACGTTTAATCATTTCATTTTATTCATTGGAGAAGTTGAAGAGAAGAATCAGCTCCTCTCAGAAGGAGATATAAATGGGACAAACTCCATTTGTAACTCATAAATTTCCTTTAAGTACTCAGGAATAGGAGAAAGAAAAAGAATAGGTGTAGTACAAGGAAATATTAATTACATAGAATAGCCCAGCTATCAGTCATATGTTAAACATTTTAATATTGATAAAGCCAGGTGAGACAATGTGCCTGATAAACTCATTTCAGATAATACACTTACATAACTGAGAGGGAAAAAGAGATACAAAAGGAGAAAGAGGAGAGAGAGAAGAAGGAAGAAGAGGAGAGGAGAAAAAGAGAGAAGAGGAGAAAAAGAGGATAGAGAAGAAAGGAGAAATGAAGAGAAGAGGAGAAAGAAGAGGAGAGACAGAGAGAGAGAGAGAGAGAAACTCCCTCAAATTATATGTGAAATACAGAAGTTATAAAACTTTACACAATCATTTGGTGAAAATCTCTTGAATTAAACCTGGACATTAGATATTTATTCTGGGGGTCAATGAAAGTAATGAGGAAAGTGGACATTGCACAAACGAAGCAACGTGTTGAAATCACAAAATAAAAAAAATGAGTGACCAAATAGACAAAAGATAAGTGGTAACTTTGGAGAAGGGCGAGACAATACACAATATTGGGGAAGCCAGCACAACTTGTACAAGGAAAGGTCATGGAAGCTCCATAGAAACATCCAAACTCCCTGAGGGACTGAATTGCTGAGCTGACAGCTGTGGGCACCATGGTGTCGGGGAACATCTAGCTCAGTTGGCATAACATAGTTTATAAAAAAAATGTTCTACATTCTACTTTGGTGAGTAGTGTCTGGGGTTTTAAAAGCCTGTAAGCAGCCATCTAAGATACTCTATGGTCTCACCTCTCAGGAGCAAGGGAGAATGAAGAAAACTAAAGATACAAGAGAAAGATTAGTGCAAAGGACTAATGGACCACAACTACCACAGCTTCCACCAGACTGAGTCCAGTACAACTAGATGGTGCCCAGCTACCACCACTGACTGCTCTGACAGGGATCACAATAGAGGGTCCTGGACAGAGCTGGAGAAAAATGTAGAACAAAGTTCTAACTCACAAAAAATGATCAAACTTACCAACCTCACAGAGACTGGAGAAACCCCGAGAGTATGGACCCTGGACGCTCAGTAATGAAGTCACTCTTGAGGTTCACACTTCAGCCAAAGATTAGACAGGCACATAAAACAAAATGAGACTAAAGGGGCACATCAGCCCAGGGGCAAGGACTAGAAGGCAAGAGGGGACAGGAAAGCCGGTAATAGGGACTCCAAGGTCAAGAAGGGAGAGTGTTGACATGTTGTGGGGTAGTTAACCAATGTCATAAAACAATGTATGTACTAATTGTTTAATGAGAACCTAGTTTGTTCTGTAAACTTTCATCTACAGTTCAATAAAAATAAAATTTTTTAAAAAAGTGTGATAATACACAGGTTTCTTTCTCATTAAAAAGAATCATGTGTGACTTCCTTAAAACAAATTTTCAAATAAACATATGAGCATACGATACTCTTCTAACTTTTCTAGCATCTCTCCTTCGAATAAACCTAAAGCATCAATAATGGGTGCATATATATTTCTTAATACTCTTGACCTGGTGGCACAGCGGTTAAAACACTCAGCTGCTAATTGAAAGGTCAGTGGTTCAAAACCACCAGCCATTCTGTGGGAGAAAGATGTAGCAGTCTGCTTTCATATAGATTACAGCCTTGGAAACCCTATGGGGCAGTTCTACTCTGTCCTATAGGTTGCTATGAGATGAAATCGACCTGAGGGAAATGGGTTTTTGGTTGGAATAATGTTGCTATTACTTAGTAAACACTTCTAGGAAGTTTCCCATCTTTTTTCCAAAGGCAGAAAACGTCTTCCTCTATCATTCCACAGCCTTGCCTACAAGATGTGGCCCCTGCTGTTGTTGTTAGGTGCCCTCTAGTCGGTTCCGACTTAGTGACCCTATGCACAACAGAAGGAAACACTGCCCGGTCCTGCACCATCCTCACAATTATTGCTATGCTGGAGCCCATTGTTGTCCAGGTTCAGGTTATTAGTGTATATTTGCAGCTGTTTCTTCTCATTCTGAGTCATGCCATATCATAAAATGAAGGTCCTGAAAGCTTGACTCCATCTACATCATTAAGGTCGACTCTACATTGAGGACACAGCTCTTCCCCAGTCATATTTTGAGTGCCTGCCAACCTGAGGGGCTCATCTTCCGGCACTGTATCAGACAAGGTTCCGCTGCTATTCATAAGGTTTTCACTGGCTAATTCTTTTCAGAAGTAGACCACTGAGTCCTTCTTCCTAGTCTGTCTTAGTCTGGAAGCTCAGCTGAAACCTGTCTGCCATGGGTGACCCTGCTGGTATTTGAATACTGGGAGCATAGCTTCTACCATCACAGCAACACACAAGCCGCCACAGTATGACAAACTGACAGATGCTTGGAGAATGTGGCCCCTAACCGGTAAAAATAATTTAGATGAGGAGAGAGTGGGAGAAATTTCCATCCTTGAACAACTTTTCCCCCCTTGCACTGGGTTTCAGGGCCTAGAGGATGAGATTTCCACAGGAAAAGTTTAGTCCATAACCATTCTGAGGATGGGCTAATTAGCATAAGGCAATTCCACAGTACATGCTATATTAGGAAGGACTTTCAAAGATTTGTATTGTTGTTGTTGCTAGTTGCCATAGGGTCAACTCCAACTCAGAGTGAAAAGCAGCTCAGTTTATACCTCATCGGGTAGCTGACTGGGTGGGAAAGAACCAAGTGTTTACTCACTCTGCAAGTGTTTGCTTAACTATTTAATGCAGAGGCTCCAATATGTGTAGAAAACCTTGGTTTCCCAAGATTTTAAGACCAAACACAGTGAATTTCAAATAACATAATTACTTATTTTTCTATGTAGTCTTACCTGATTTTTTTTAGGTAAAAAGTTTATCTATTGTAAGAATATAGTAAATGCCTACTTTTCATTTCTCTGCTACTTCTAGTCTGACACCAGCTAAACATGCACCACTTCTTCCTCTGACCCTAACCATCTGGAGCTAGATCAGATCTCACAAGCTAAAGTATACAGTACTCCAGACTGCCATTTGGCCCAAAACTTCAGATGCCAGTCACAAGCTTGGGAATTCCCAGGGCTTCCTTAACTTTTGACTTGTTTGAGGATTATTCTACCCCCTCAGGATGTTAGTCATTAGCTCATGGGTCCCCAGCCCCATTTCTTCTGACCTGATGGCTCCTACTACTCCCTTGGGTTTGATAATTTGCTATAATGACTCAAAGGACCCATGAAAGGTGCTATACTTATGATTACAACTTTATTTTAAGGGATACAAATCAGAGTCAGATTGGAGATGCATAGGATAAGGTCTGGAAGGGTTCCCAACGTGGAGTTCCATGTCCTAATGGACATACTACCCTTCCACATCCATCAATGTCTTTCATCAACCAGGAAGCCCATGGAGAGTCCATGTCTAGATCCTTTATCGAGGATTTTTGCTATGTCATCATGAAGTGGTCATAATGAGATAGTGTCACAGTGTGAGACCCTCTTGCCTGCCCAGTCCCTGCACAAGAGTCACTTCACTAGTACAACCTATTAGTTAGATGTGGTATGGAGTCCTCACCAAAGACATTTATGATTACCAAGGAAATTCCTAGATTTTAGAGGTTATCTCTCAGGAACCAAGGACAAAAACCAAATTACTGGGGAAAGTTAATGTAAACTCCACATCTATAAATAACCTAGAAATCCTATAATATCAAGAACATGTTAACTACATTGATATTTCTTAATTTACTTTCAGTGAGTGACATGGTTTAAGATATAAATTATATAAGCATAATATGCCTAATACATGTGGAGGATTTCTTCACCAAATGGAATCTTAAGTCCTTGATTTAAGGCCTACATGAGGGCCTGCAAGCATGGCTGAGCAGTTTGTGCTTTGTATGAAGAGCCTTGAGGCTATGCTTGTGATCCGACTGAAATCCATCTGGCCCAAAAGAAGTTGCTGGTGTGTGTGCTTGAGCAGGGATTTTGTTTATAAATTCATCTGTCCAGAAGGGACACCATTTTATTATCTGCTCTTCCACAGATGGCATGTTTTCTCATTTGCTTTAAGGTCCCTTCTGACATCTCTGTAGCCCTGCCTGTATGTGTGTGTGTAGGATCTTGAACAATGTTATTTCTACATTTTTCAACTTTTACTTCCAATTATGACTAACATTGCATTAAAGTCTTTGTCCAACAGGTCTTACTTTCTGTGACCTCAACATAATGTTCTCTCAATACAATTAGATTTGCACGTGTAATCCTTTATCCACCTAATGTCTCTTTCTCCTTTAATTAAATAAAATTAATTTTTTAGGGTTTAATATTGAATTCCACTTATTTTTTGCTCACTGTCACTATGAGTTCTCCCCTGTACTCCTCTAGAAGTTTATACACATGCATGTTTAACATTCGGTACATAATCTATATTCCTTTTGCTTTAATGCCTCTCTCAAATACTTAGCAGTGGAATTATTTAGAGTAAAGACCTTATGCATGTTGAGTATTTAGACCTAGTATAATGGCATATAGTAGATGGTTGAAAATATTTGATATAAGTTTGAGTGACTGCATAATTATACAAATGAACAGGGAATGTGATATTTGGAATTGACAGTTATTGGTATAGAGTAGCAGAATCTGTGAGCATCACAGTTGTCCAAGGAAAGTGTTAAAAATGACACTTACACCCACCTAATTGGAATCTGATGAAGACCTCATCCATAAAGAATACAGAATTTGGGCACTGGCTTTGTAATGAAGAGTATATGGGAAAGTGGATTCAGAGATAACTTATACTGAAACTAATATTAATAACAGCTATTAGAACCTAACAATTGAGTCCCAATGAACAATATTTGAGTAAGAGAATCACATAATCTGCAGGGGAAATGGAGAAATTATACACAGGCAAGACTATTTGGAGGGAATTTTGACCTTTATACTTTCTTTGAGGTAGAGGGGAGCAGCAGTGACTCTATCTTAATCTCTTCCTTCTTATAACAACTAAAATCCCTCTAATTTTTAGAAGTCATATGTAGAGATTGTGAAAATTTTCCCAGATTAAACCCTACCTTCCATTGGAACATACTTCGCTTCTTATATCTTCCTCTTCTTCAAGGTGTAACTTAATAAAATCCTTTTGAAAGAGTTTTGTTGCTAACTCGATCCATCTCTATGGCTCCAAGATCAGAACCCCACCATTTGCCCATAAAGGCAGGCTGCTATGTGGGTTTTATTTTCTGAGTGTGCTACTTTTATCTGCCCAAACAAAATATCATGCATCTAAGGAACCATACCTAACATTTCCTAGTGCTAAGCACAGTGCACAGCACAATGCTAAATAATTACTCTGATGATTACTACAGTCAAATCTCACACAGTTTCCCCCCAAATTGACAGTTTGAAAGCAGTAAGTTTCTTTAAATAATTAACTTGAGAAATAACAAGATGCATGAAATATGCCTTTGAATAAAGATACACTCCTTAATTGAAAATGTTGTCATTGTATGTTGATTCTGACTCATCATCCGTTGTCGTCTAGTCAATTCCGAATTACGGAGACCATATATGACAAAGTAGAACTTTCATATAAGATTTCCTAGGCTGCATTCTTTAGGGGAGAAGATCTTTAGGTCTTTTCTCACACGGAGCATCTTGTGGATTGGAACTGCTGAATTTCTGGTTATTAGCCGAGACTTTAACCATTGTGCTACCAGGACTCCTTAACTTGAAAATAAGAACACATTTTTATGGTAATTATAATCACTATTTCTATATGTATGCACATTTATTTTAGCAGCAACCATTATGTACAATTTTATTTTCTGCTTTTCCCTGCGACCTTCCACCAAAAATCTATATTATATGTGTCCAGCCTATATTTTTAAATGTATTCTTTCATCTATTAATCACTTATGTTGATGGCACAGAGCTGAATGCTACCCTTTAGGGTTATCCCATGTATTTACCATGCAAGGAATACAATCACATAAGCCATAAAAAATGTTCAGGTAAAGAAATATGGCACCAGACAAAGGAGTGAATATAAATAATCATGTTGGAAAAAGATATTAGGATGAAAGTTCATCATGAAGAGATTGGCAATTCAGGAAGATGATGAAAAAATGGTAGCATTTTAACTTTTGAGGGTGGAGGAAGAAATTATTGAGAAGTCAAACAGTATAAGAATAAAGCAGAGGTGGTGAAAAATGTGTTGTGAATAGAAACACCTTATAATTTACTTGGCTGGATTGTAGGGGAAATTATACAAACTGGATGAAAATAATTAATCACCACTTATCAAAATCAAAAGCACATTTTTAACGAAAGCAACATTTTGAACGAATGAATTCTGCAAGTTATTTTGTATACCACAAAACAAAAATAATCATAAATATATATTTGTGTACCACTATCCTATTGTAGGATCCCTGGTGGTGCAGTGGTTAAGAGTTTGGTTGCTGATCAAAAGGTTGGCAGTTCAAATCCACCAGCTGCTCCTTGGAAACCCTGTGCGGCAGTTCTACTCTGTCCTATAGGGTCACTATAAGTTGGAATAGACTCAATGACAATGTGTTTGTTTGGTTTGGTTTGGTTTTATCCTGTTATAAGGAGTCCTTGAGTGGCACAAATGATTAAGCATTCGACTACTAGTAAAAAGATTCGTGGTTTGAACACACTTAAACGCTTCTTGGAAGACAGGCTTGGCAATCTGCTTCCCAAAAGTCCTTATGGAACGGGTCTACTCTGCACACATGGGGTTGCCATGCGTTTGAATTGACTTCATGACAACTAACAACAACTTCCTCTTGTAAAGAAGATTGCACATAAGCATATGTTGTTGTTAGCTGCCATTGAATTGACTGCCAACTTGTGGCAACTTCACCTGTTACACAGTAGAACTGCTCCGTAGGGTTTTCTTGGTTGTAATCTTTACGGAAGCAGTTCATCAGGCCTTTCTTCCACAGCACTGCTCGGTGGGTTCAAACTGCCAACCTTTAGGTTAGCAGCCCATGGCAAACCACTTGTGCCACGCAGGCTTCTTTGCACATATATATAAAATATCATAATCTCACTTACCCAACTTGAAGTCTTGGGTTCTGACTCTTGTCCTTGTAAATTAACAATAGTTGCCTCCTTTCATCATCAATAATGTCCTACTTTGGAAAAAAAACGTAAGTAGCTACCCTAAGCCAAAAAATTACTTACTTGGTGATTAATACATTGAACTCATTTAGCTCTGTCTTCCTTTCTTTTATTAGTGTTTTGCACAGCTGTATGAATTCCTCGTGCTCCTGGAACTAAGATGCAATTTCTTAAAGCAAGGATGTGTGCATATGTGTGCACATGTGTATTCATGTGTTGGTGTGTGCTGTTGGTGGACTGTTCAAAGGAATCAGGGTCAGTCCTATTAAAAGTTACCCTAAGTATCCTTCTTAAGCCTTAGAAAAAGTTTTTAAACTAGGAAATACATTGAGCCTCACAAGAATAAACTTCTGTCTCCCAACTCAAACCTCATTCCATTATCAGTGTTTGATCCCAAAGGAGAACTTGCTCCCAGAAGTGGAAGGAATGGGCCATAGAACAGTTGATCTTATTTCAGAATCTTCAGTTAGTTAGCTGCTTGCCTATGTCTCATGGTGTCAGATTCTCTCAACAATAGCCAGAAACTACCAGACAAGAGGTACCTTGCAAAACAAAACAAAACAAAACTCACTGCCAACCACATAAAGATAAGGACATTTCAATAATCTTAGAATAAGAAGTATTGACAGCAATACTGGAGATGGCATAATAAAAATATTTAATATGTAGCACGCTGGTTTAGGGAAATAAGAACACTTTGAAAATTCAGACTCCCGGGGACAAAAAGGAGGCTTTATTGTCTGAACACTACAATTTTATGTATATAAAACTAACTTTGTAATCTTCTAAGTAAGCATATGATAGACAATTTTCATTTTCAAATAAAAATTATAATACAGAAAATGAGTCATAAATGACTTTCCTGTTAATATCAAGCGCTCTAACCCTAGACAGGTGTGTGTTTTTAAAAAATCGTCAAACTTTCCACATTGGTGAAAAATGAAAGGCATACAATATTGAGTAAATCAAAGTAGAAATTATATGAAATGATGTGTTATCTCATTCAAAAATAGAAAGATGAGAACACATCATCAATTAAATGTAATTTAATTATTAATAGAGGCAGAAATTAACATTCTATTCAACAAATAAAAAATGCACAATGCACTTGGCATAGGGGGATGGGTAACAGAAAAATGCTAAGCCCCTAACCTACTTATTAAGAGCAAAAGAAAAAATCTAGACATATTTTTTTAAATTTTATTGTACTTTAGATGAAGGTTACAGAACAAATAGTTTCTCATTAAACAGTTAGTACACATATTGTTTTATGACAATGTTAACTATCCCACGACATGTCAACACTGTTCCTTCTCAACCTTGGGTTCCCTATTACCAGCTTTCCTGTCCCCTCCTGCCTTCTAGTCCTTGTCCCTGGAGAGTTGTGCCCTATTGGTTAGTCTCATTTTGTTTTATGGGGCTGTCTAATCATTGACTGAATGGTGAACCGTGGGAGTGACTTCATTACTGAGCTAAAAGTTTGTCCGGGGGCCATGCTCTCGGAGTTTCTCCAGTCTCTGTCAGGCCAGTAAGACTGGTCTCTTTTTGTGAGTTAGAATTTTGTTCTACATCCTTCTCCAGCTCTATCTGGGACCCTCTGTTGTGATCCCTGTCAGAGCAGTCAGTGGTGGTAGCTGGGCACCATCTAGTTGTACTGGACTCAGTCTGGTGGAGGTCGTGGTAGTTGTGGCCCATTAGTCCTTTAGACTAATCTTTTCTTTGGAGATCAGTGGAGTATCTTAGATGGCTGCTCACAGGCTTTTAAGACCTTAGACATTACTCACCAAGGTAGAATGTAAAACACTTTCTTTATAAACTGTGTTATGCCAATTGAGCTAGATGTTTCCCGAGACCATGGTCCCCATAGCCCTCCTCCCAGCAATTCAGTCCCTCAGGGAGTTTGGATGTGTCTATGGAGCTTCCATGACCTTTGCTTGTACAAGTTGTGCTGGCTTTCCCAGTATTGTGCGCTGTCTTACCCTTCACCACTTGTCTATTGTCTATTTAATATTTTCCTCACCCCCCATCCCTGATTTGTGCCAGTAATGCTGGGGTGAGATGGTATCTCATTGTAGTTTTAATTTGCATTTCTCTAATGGTTATTGATTGCGAGCATTTCCTCATGTGTCTGTTGGCTGCTTGAATGTCTTCTTTGGTGAAATGTCTGTTCATTTCCTTTGCCCATTTTTTAACTGGATTATTTGTCTTTTTGTTGTAGAGGTGTTGCATTTTCATGTAGATTTTAGAGATTAGACATTTGTCTGACTTGTAATGTCCAAAATTTTTTTCCCAGTCTGTAGGTTCTCTTTTTACTCTGTTGGTGAAGTCTTTTGATGAGCATGTGTTTAATTTTTAGAAGATCCCAGTTATCTAGCTTATCTTCTGGAGTGTGTGTGTTGTTGATTATGGTTTGTATCCTGTTAGTGCTGTGTATTAGGGCTTCTAGTGTTAATCCTATTTTTTCTTCTATGAACTTTGTAGTTTTTGGCTTTATATTTAGGTCTTTGCTCCATTTTGAATTAGTTTTTTTTATATGGTGTGAAGTATGGGTCCTGTTTCATCTTTTTGCAGATGGACATCCAGTTTTGCTAGCACCATTTGTTAAAAAGACTGTCTTTTCCCCATTTGATGGACTTTGGGCCCTTGTCGAAGATCAGGTGACTGTAGGTGGATGGATTTACATCTGTGTTCTCAATTCTGTTCCATTGGTCAATGTGTCTGTTGTTGTATCAGTACCAGGCTGTTTCGATTACCATTGCTGTATAGTAGGTTCTGAGGTCAGATAGCGAGAGTCCTCCTCCTTTATTCTACTTCTTCTATAGTGCTTTATTTATCCAGGGCTTCTTCCATTTCCAAATAAAGTTAATGATTAGTTTTTTCATCTCTTTAAAGAACATTATTGGTATTTGGATAGGGATTGCATTGTATTTGTAAATTACTTTGGGTAGAATTGTCATTTTCACAATGTTGAGTCTACTTATCCATGAGCATGGTATGTTTTTCCATTTATGTAGATCCCTTTGGGTATCTTGCAGTAGTGTTTTGTAGTTTTCTTTGTATGGGTCTTTTACATCCCTGGTTAGATTTATTCCTAATTATTTTCTTTTTTTTAGGGGCTATTATAAGTGGTATTGTTTTCCTGATTTCCTTTTCATCGTTCTCTTTATTGGTGTATAGGAATCCTACTGATTTTTGTATGTTTATCTTGTATCCTGCTCCTCTGCTGAATCTTTGTATTAATTCCTGTAGTTTTCTTGTGGAGTCTTTAGGGTTTTCTATGTATAGTATCATATCATCCGCAAACAGGAACAGTTTAACTTCTTCATTACCAGTTTGGATGCCCTTTATTTCTTTTTCTTGCCTTATTGCTCTAACTAGGACTTTCAGCACAATGTTAAATAGGAGTGGTGATAAAGGGCATCCTTGTCTTGTTCCTGCCCTCAAGGGGAATGTTTTCAGCCTCTCTCCATTAAGAATGATGTTGTCTGTTGGTTTTACATAGATGCCCTTTATTATGTTCAGAAATTTCCTTTCTATACTTATTTTATTGAGAGTTTTTTTATCTGGAATGGGTGTTGGACTTTGTCGAATGCCTTTTCTGCACCAGTTGAGATGATCATGTGATTCTTTTCTTTCCTTTTATTTATGTGGTGGATTACATTGATTGATTTTCTAATGTTGAAGCATCCTTGCATACCTGGTATAAATCTTACTTGGTCATGGTGTATTATTGTTTTGATATGATGCTGAATTCTATTGGCTAGAATTTTATTGAGAATTTTTGCATCTATATTCATGAGAGAGATTGGTCTGTAATTTTCTGTTTTTGTAGCATCTCTGCCTGGTTTTGGTATCAGGGTTATGCTGACTTCATAGAATGAATTCGGAAGTGTTGCTTCCCTTCCTTTTCTATGTTCTGAAATAGTTTGAGTAGTACTGGTATACGCTCTTCTCTGAATGTTTGGTAGAATTCTCTAGTGAAGCCATCTGGGCCAGGGCTTTATTTAGTTGGGAGTTTTTTTTTTAATTACGTTTTCAATCTCTTCTCTTATGTATCTGTTCAGATTTTCAACATCACTTAGTGTGAGTCTGGGTAGGTAATGTGTTTCTAGAAATTTATCCATTTCCTCTAGGTATTCAAATTTGTTGGAGTATATTTTTTCATAATACTCTGTTATGATCCTTTTTATTTCAGTTGGGTCTGTTGTAATGTCCCTCATTTCATTTCTTATTTGGGTAATTTGCATCCTCTCCTGTTTTTATTTTGTCAGTTTGGCTAGTGGTTTGTCAATTTTGTTGATCCTTTCAAAGAACCAACTTTTGGTTTTGTTGATTTTTTCTATTGTTTTTCTATTCTGTATTTAAAATGCAGAGATATCTTGAGGACAATGTGGAGTTCAGCCAAGCCTCATTAAACTACTTTCACTGTGAAGTTTTGGTGTACGTTTTGTTTTTCCCCACTCTGCACCTCCATTTGAAATTTCTTTTGGCTTGTTCACCTGGTGAATTTTCCTCTTTCTTCATGTTGTTGTTGTTGTTTGCTGCCTTAGAGTTAGACCCTAACTAATGTGCCTCTATGTACAATGGAATGAAATGCTGCTGGCTCCTGCACCATCCCCATGATTAGCTGCTGTCTTAGATATCTAGTGCTGCTATAACAGAAATGCCACATGTGGATGACTTTAACAAACAGAAATTTATTCTTTCACAGTTTAGGAGGCTAGAAGTACAAATTCAGGGTATCAGCTCCAGGAAGTTTCTCTCTCTGTCAGCTCTAGGGGAAGGTCCTTGTCATCAATCTTCCAAAGGTCTAGGAGCTTCTCAGCACAGGGACCTTGACTCCAAAGGATGTCTTCTGCTCCCGGTGCTACTTTCTTGGTGGTATGAGGTACCTCTCTCTCTCTGCTGGCTTCTCTCCTTTATATTTCAAAAGAGATTGACTCAAGATACAACCTAATCCTGTAGATTGAGTTTTACCTCATTAACATAACTGCTTCTAATCCTGCCTCATTAACACCATAGAGGTTAGGATTTACAACACATAGGATAATCACATCAGATCACAAAATGGTGGACCTCTACACAATACTTGGAATCATGGCCTAGCTAAGTTGACACACATTTTGGGGGGGGGACACAATTCAATCCATAACAGTTGTGGATCAGAGTGTTGTGATTGATAGGGGTTTCATTGGATGATTTTTGGAAGTAGATAGCCAGGCCTTTCTTCCTAGTCAGTCTTAATCTGAAAGCTTCACTGAAACCTTTTCAACATCAAAGCAACACACAAGCCTCCACTGACAGACATGTGGTGGCTGTGCACAAGGTGCATTAGTTGGAATCAAGCCTCAGCCTCCCTTATGGAAGGTGGAAATTCTACCACTGAACCACCAATGCCCTTCTTTCGTTACAACTCAACTTAAATAACTGCTTAAAAAGAGTGCTTTCCTGGTGAGCCTGCATTTCACTAGGGTTCTCTTCCTCTGCACAGCAGTCATGAGTCAGCACATACTTTCTCTTGAATTGGATTATGAGACTTTCAAGGCGGAGAGTCAACGTGCCCTGATTGGGCCAAACTTTTTATTTCATGGTTATAAAAAACATAAGTGGGGAGTTAACAAAATAAAGATGCAATGAAACAAGTGAAAGCTTTAAGTCCTTGATGAAAAAAAGGAGAATCCACAAGATGAGAAGGGCCAGTTTTTAGAAAAAGATTTGATGGAGAAGGTGAAAATTGGGTTGAAGCTTGAAGTACGCATATTAAGAATAAATCCAAGAACGGTATTAGTTGAGCAAATGCACAGGCACAAGGGAGTATCATGTCATTTTGAAAATACTGTTGTTGACAAAAGGATCAATATTTATCATCTTAGATATGGAGAGCTGAATCCAGTTTCATAATATCTGGAAAACAACCAGATAAAGAGAACCAATAAAGACTTTCCCCCTGAAGTTTCATTATTTTTTTATTTAATTATATTTGCTAAATTATAAAAAAGATTCCTCATCATTAGTGAAACAGGTATTTCAAATTAGACATAGATTGAGTGTAGGGTAAGCAAGGAGGATGCTATGTCATGTGATCAGTAAAGAAAAAATAGGAGCTTAAATATTATAAGGGAAATGAGTAATGAAAAATGGAGTTAGAAAACCTGGATTGAAATTACAATTCAACTTTCTTTATCAGATGTAACTTACTTGTTGTTAGAATTAAATTATAAACAGAAATATTCAATACAAATGGAGCCCTGATGGCACAGTGGCTAAGCGTTTGGCTGCTAACCAAAAGGTCAGCAGTTTGAATCTGCCAGCCGTTCCTTGGAAAGTGTATGGGGCCGTTCTACTCTGTCCTACAGGGTTGCTATGAGTCAGAATCAACTTGACGGCGATGGGAATGGGTTTTATTCAATACAAAAGGTAGAATCCATTAACATTAGTCATGGTAAGGTGGGTCAGAGTAGAATCCTATCAGAGGAGAATGATGTAATATATTTGTAGTAATTTTGTCATAGAATAACATGTTTTGCAACTGATTTAGCTACTTTTATTACTATCATTGAACAGTTGATTATGGTATACAAATTCTCTCATATGGCATCTCAAGGTAGTATATTTTGCCTTTGGAACACTTTCCATCTTTCTAAGGCTCTCCTCACAGCTCCTTGTACCTCCTTGTTTCTCAGGCTAGAGACTATTCAAAGCAGGATTGATGACTGCATAGAACAAGGAAATCAATTTATCACCCTCAGCTGAATATAGAGATTTGGGCCTAATGTACTTGAACATCCCTGTCCTGTAGTAAATGGTCACCACAGTCATGTGGGAACTGCAGGTAGAAACAGCTTTTTTCCTACCCTCAGCTGAGTACATGCTTATCACTGCAACCAGGATGGGAAGAAGGGAAGCAAGAGGGTACCAGATGCTCCTATCACTGTGATGATCTCCTGCAGGTATGTATCATCACAAATCATATGAAGAAAAATAGGTACTTCACAAAAAATATGGTTGATGATATAAGGGCCACAGATGGGAGCTGTGGTAAAGTAGAGGGGTACCACTAAGGCGAGAAGCTGATGGTCCAGCCAGCTGCACACACACAGACCAGTTCATGATGAGCAAGTATTACAGGCGGTAACAAATGACCATGGAATGATCCAGAGCCATGATTTCCAAAATAATGCCCTCAGCTGTTCCCATTAGCAGGGAGATGTAGGTCTGGGCAACAGAGAGGTCATAAGAGATGACTTTCTTAGAAGCCAGAAGGTTGAAGAGCATTTTGGGGACCACAGCCACTGTGGTGTAAAATATGTTGACAAAGGCCAAATGACAGAGGGAAAAATATGTGGGTGTCTGGAGGCAGGAATCGATTACCACCAAAATGATAATTGCTGTGTTTCCAAAGAGATTCACTAGGTAAATCAGAGAGAAGAGGAAGAAGATGGGGATCTCAGCCTGGGGATGATTGGAAAAACCAACAAGGACCAGCTCTGTGATGGTGCTGGAATTTTCTGGAGTTATCTTGGTGGCTGACATTAAATTGTTGATGTGGACAGAAGAAATGTCTTCTGAGGACATAGAAACATGATGAAATAATGAAGACACATTAATTCTTTAACACCAACAAATATCAGTGAGGATACTTGTCAAACTAAATTACATCTTTTTAAAAATCCTTTTATATTCACTCATACTGAGTTTGAAAAATATTTTCACACATTACAAAAAAACAAGTTTACATTCTAATTCCAAAAGTTCCCATGCACGCACACATGAACACACATGCACACACAAATAATGGATAAAATATTTAATATTGTTCCTATACAACCTTTGCTAAAACTTACAGTACAAGTCTTTGAGAATAGACAGTTATTTGAATTTTAACAACATGTTTGCCTATTTGCAGACTCATAATAGAACCCCTCAGAATTTAAGATGATTGTGATAGTAAACTATGAAACAACAATTTTAAGGAGTCTCATATAAAGGCAGAGCTCTTTAGTGAGTTTTTAAAACCAGAAAGTGTCAGAGATGGAAGTAGAATTGGGATAGTCTAAGTGACATGCCTTCATACTTGCCTCTGTTATGTTTCCAATGAAGACATGATTCATTTAGAGGTGTACATTTGCTTATTTTCAGAGATACATTTTATGTTTAGAGGAAAATGCATGTATATTTTATTGTACACTCATATTTGACACATTTTTACCACCATGAAACACATATTATATGTTCTTAGTATGAGGAATACACAGGAATCAAATCAACTTCATCTGTGGAAAGAGGCAGTGGAGACGCTCAATATTATAGGTCAGAACAAGGCCAGGGGCCAACTGTGAAACAGATCATCAGCTGCTCACATGTAAGTTTAAGTCAAAGCTGAAGAAAATTAAAACAAGTCCATGAGAGAGAAACCCTGACAGTATGGCCCCCGGACACCCTTTTAGCTCAGTGGTGAAGTCACTCCCGAAGTTCACCGTTCAGCCAGGATTGGACAGCCTCATAAAACAAAATGGGACTAATGAGGCACAGCAGTCCAGGGACAAGGACTAGAAGGCAGGAGGAGACAGGAAAGCTGGTGACAGGGAACCCAAGTTTGAGAAGGGACACTGTCGACATGTTGGGGAGTCGTTAACCGTTGTCATAGGGCAATATACATACTAACTGTTTAATGAGAAACTATTTGTTCTGCAAACCTTCATCTAAGGTCCAAAAAAAAGAATTATCTATGTGAGATAAAATTGACAACAGCAACTCAAAGGGTTTGATGGGAAGCCTGGGGAGTGGTGAGTTGAAGAAAACAGTGATGGAATAATTTGGAAAAGGATAGTGAGAATGGCAGCGCAACTGGAAGAATGTAATCGATGTCACTGAGTTGTACACGTAGAAACTTTTGAAATGGTGTAACTTTAGCTATGTATATTTTCACTGAAAAAAATGTCCTCTAAGGTTGAGAAGGGAGAGTGTTGACATGTCGTGGGGTTGTTAAACAATGTCATAAAACAATATGTGTACTGATTGTTTAATGAGAAACTATTTGTTCTATAAACCTTCATCTAAAGTACAATAAAAAAAATTTTAAAAAAAAGGAAGAAAACGTTCTGCATCCTACTTTGATGAGTGGCATAGAAGCTTGCAAATGGCCATCTAAGATGCATCAATTTTTCCCTGCCACCTGGAGTAAAGGAGAATGAAGAACATCAAAGACACAGGGAAAGTATTAGCCCAAGAGACAGAAAGGGCCACATAAACCAGAGACTTCACAGTCTGAGACCAGAAGAACTAGATGGTACCTGGCTACCATCAATGACCGCCCTGACAGGGAACACAACAGAGGGTCCCGGATGGAGCAGAAGAAAGGTGGAGTGCAGAACTAAAATTCTACTAAGAAGACCAGACTTAATGATCTGACAGAGACAGGAGGAACCCCAGAAGCATGGCCCCTGGATTCTCTATCAGCCCAGAACTAAAACAATTTCCGAGGCCAACTCCTCAGACAGGGATTGGACGGGACTGTGAAACATAAGGTGATACTTGTGAGAAGTGTACCTCTTAGCTCAAGCCGATACAAGAGACTAAACAGGCAGCTTCTGTTTGGAGGTGAGATGGGAAGGCAGAGAGGGTTAGGAGCTGGTTGAATGGACATGGGGAATTGAGGGGTGGAAAGGAGGAGTGTGCTGTCACAGTATGGGGAGAGCAATTAGGGTCAAGTAACAATGTATGTATAAATTTTTGTATGGGAGACTAACTTGTAATGTAAACTTAATTTAAACTACAACAATAAACAAAAAAAAAAAAAAGAGTCTCCTCTGGAAAAAAAAAAAAAACAAGCTCATGAGAGCCAAAATGTGACCTTAATTATATCTCACCAGAATTTGTAGACCATCATTGAACACTAATGACTGAAGACCAGACTAGTTGTGGGATGACATCAAGGACATTATACATGAAGAAAACAAAGGGTCATTAAATACAGGAGAAAAAAACATGGATTTCAGAAGAGACTCTAAAACTCGCTCTTGAAAGCAGAGCAGCCAAAGCAAATGGAAGAAATGACGAAGTCAAATGGCTGAACAGAAGATTTCGAAGGGCTGCTTGAGAAAACAAAGACAAGTATTATAATGAATTGTACAAAGACCTGTAGTTAGAAAAACAAAAGGGAAGAACACGTTCGACATTTCTCAAGCTGAAAGAACTGAAGAAAAAATTCAAGCCTCAAGTTGGTATTTTGAAGGATTCTATAAGCAAAATATTGAATGATGCAGGAAGCTTCGAAAGAAGATGGAAGGAATAAAAAGAGCCACTGTGCCAAAAAGAATTGGTTGATATTCAAACATTTCAGGAGGTAGCATATGATCAAGAACTGACTGTATTGGAGTCCAAGCTGCACTGAACGCATTAGGGAAAAACGAGGCTCCAGGAACTAACGGAATACCAACTGAGATGTTTCAACAAACGAATACAGTGCTGGAGTTGCTCACTTATCTATGTGAAGAAATTTGGAAGACAGCTACCTGGCCAACCGACTGGAAGAGATCCATATCTGTGCCCATTCCAAAGAAAGGTGATCTAACAGAATGCAGAAATTATCAAATAACATCTTTAACATAACACGCAAGTAAAATTTTGTTGAAGATAATTCAAAAGTGGTTGCAGCAGTATAGACAGGGAACTGCCAGAAATTCAAGCCGGATTCATAAGATGACTTGGAACCAGGGATAGCATTGCTAATGTCAGATGGATCCTGGCTAAAAGCAGAAAATACCAGAAAGATGTTTACCTGTGTTTTATTGACTGTGCAAAGGCATTTGATTGTGTGGATCATAAGAAATTACGGATAACATTGTGAAAAATGGGAATTCCAGAACACTTAATTGTGCTCATGTGGAGCCTGTACATAGACCATGAGGCAGTCATTTGAAAAGAACAAGGGGATACTGTGTGCTTTAAAATCAGAAAAGGTTTGCCTCAGGGTTGTATCCTTTCCCCAGACTTATTTCATATGAATGCTGAGCAAATAATCCGAGAAGCTGGGCTAAATGAAGAATGCTGCATCAGAATTGCAGGAAGACTAATTAACCTGTGATATGCAGATGATACAACCTTACTTGCTGAAAGGGAAGAGAGCTTGAAGCAGTTAGTAATGAAGATAAAAGACTACACAGCCTTCAGTGTGGATTACATCTCAACATAAAGAAAACAAAAATCCTCACAACTGGACCAATAAACAATATCATGATAAACAGAGAAAAGATTGAAGTTGTCAAGGATTTCATTTTACTTGGATCCACAATCAACATCCATGGAAGCAGCAGTCAAGCAATCATACACAATGTATTGCAATGGACAAATCTGCTGCAAAAGACCTCTTTCACGTATTAAAAAGCAAAGACATCATCTTGAGGACTACAGTGCACTTGACCCAAGCCATGGTATTTTCAGTCGCCTCATATGCATGCAAAAGCTGGACGACGAATAAGGAAGACTGAAGAAGAATTGATGTCTTTGAATTATGGTGTTGGTGAAGAATAGTGAATATACCACGGACTGCCAGAAGAAAGAAGGAATCTATCTTGGAAGAAATACAGCCAGAGTGCTCCTTGGAAGCGAGGATGGCTAGACTTAGTCCTGTGTACTTTGAACATGTTATCAGGAGGAACCATTTCCTGGAGAAGGACATCATGCTTGATAAAGTAAAGGATCAACAAAAAAGAGGAAGACCCTTGGCAAGATGGATAGATACAGTAGCTGCAACAATGGGCTCAAACACAGCAAATATTTTGAGGATAGTGCAGGACTGGGCAGTGTTTTGTTCTGTTGTACATGGGGTCGCTATGAGTCTGAACTGACTAGATGGCACCTAAACAACAACAGTACGAGAAATAAGTGAACTATTCCACTTATTTTAATCTTTACCACTTTACATTTTTATAGAATGAAATCTCAAACAGGAATAAAAAACTTCTATCTCAAATAATAGGTTTATCTGTTATTGCTGCTAGGAGATGTTGCATTGGTTCTAATTCATAGCCCCGTCCTGTGTCATCCTCACAATTGTTGCTGTGTTCAAGACCATTGTTGCAACCACTGTGTCAATCTATCTCGTTGACGGTCTTCCTCTTTTTTGCTGACCCTCTACTTTATCCAGCATGAAGTCCTTTTTCAGCGACTGGTTCCTCCTGATAACATGTCCAAAGTAGGTAAGATGAAGTCTTGCCAACCTCCCTTCTAAGGAGCATTCTGACTATACTTCTTTTTTTAATTGTACTTCAGGTGAAAGTTTACAGAACAAATAGTTTCTCATTATACAGTAGTACACATATTGTTTTATGACATTAATTAACAACCCCACAACATGTCAACCCTCTCCCTTCTCGGACTTTTTTTTTTTGGTGAAAATATACATAGCCAAAGATACACCATTTCAAAAATTTGTACATGCACAGTTCAGTGACATCAACTATGCTCTTCCAGTTGTGCTGCTATTCTCACTTTAAATGAAGGTTTACAGAACAAAATAGTTTATCATTAAACAGTTAGTACACGTGTTGCCCTATGACAATGGTTAACAACCCCACTACACATCAACACTATCCTTACTCAACCTTGGGTTCCCTATCACCAGCTTTCCTTCTTCCAAGACAGTTTTGTTTTTCCTTCTGGCAGTCCATGGTATATTCTATATTCTAGGTTTATGTAGTCTTTTTTAAATAATGTGTAAATATTGGTTCTTTTTCTTTTTTCTCTTTAACAAATCCATTGCCCTCTCCCCTCAGAGTTGTATGTACTTAGACCATGCTGTTGCAATGGCATACACTCATACACCCATTGTATTTTAGAGTATGCCATCTTGATCCCTCTAAATATTGTGACTTGAAATACGGAAAAGTTGTAGACTGACTAATAATAATAACATAAAAACTAAATTAGGCATTGGGAAAGCATTCAACCTGAAAAATGATTTAAAAAATACTAATGATATAATAATGAGGCTAACAGTTATAATAGTCTGTTACTATTACAATTACCTTATTTGGATTAATTCTTTTAATTTACACAAAAGATCTTTGAAGTAGGTTCTACTTTTATACCTATTCTACAATTATATATGTATGAAAGTGTGCTACAAAGAGTGTAATTCCTTACCAAGGATTTACAGCCAGTTAGTAGCGATGGAACTAGGATTTCAAGCAATGCAGGGTGGCTCGGAGTCACACTCTTAGAAACTCTCACTACTCCAGTTAACACTGAACACCACAGCAGAATAATTACATTATCACTGTTTCTTCTTCTGTTACATTGTTCTTTAACACATACTTTAACACCTCTATATTATTTAGCACTTGGTTGACAAATACAGGCAGTAAAATTTCTAGAAATGGTAATATCATATATCTTTTGATTCAACCATACTTCTAAGAGTCGTTTTTCCAAGAACAACTATAAATAATAATTATAATAGTATGTGGTCTTACCTTTGAGAAAGAAAGAAATTTGAGAAAGACTTGTCCAAAATTTGGGAAGAAAATTACTAACTGGAGACTGTAGCCTTTCTTACCTATTAATAAAAGACTTTTCACAAAGATGATGAGAATATTGAGTCTTCCAGGAGAAGAAATTAAAATTAAAAAAAAAAGACATCAAGATCTACTACTTAATCAGTTAAATTCATTCATAATTTGTTGTTCAGAATTGTGTTCATGCTGTGATTTCACCAGTCTCTGCAGGAACCAAGTTGAGGAAAGCAATCTGTCCTGGTTCTTGCTGGAGTTGGGGATTCCTGGGTTTTATCTCCTACTGCTTCTCATTTGAGTCATCTTCAGTGATCCTTTCCTCCTCTGGAGCACAGGCAGAGTGCTGAGATAAGATGATGCTGAAATATGTATAAATATTTCTATATTTCAAGACATTAAAAAAATGAGGTCCCAATCCCTAGTGTTAACTTCATGTAGATGTTCTGGGTGTGGGGGAATGGATAAGGAGGTATAGAACAAACATAGTTATATGCTGCTTAAAGGAGAAAAAAAGTTAATTTTGTAATCCCAGTATGTGTTTGTGTGATTGTCTTATAGTGCTATTATAATACAAATACCACAAGTGGGTGGCTTTAACAAACAGAAGTGTATTTTCTCATAGTTTAGGAGGTTAGAAGTCCAAATTCAGGGTGCTGGCTTTATGCGAAGGCTTTAATTCTCTGCAGGCTCTGGAAGAAGGTCCTTGTCTCTTTGAGTTTCTGCTTCTGGGCTATCTTCATGTGGCATGGCATCTGTCTTCCCCCATCTCTGCTCTGCTCACTTGTTTAATCTCTTTTTCTGCCTCAAAAGAGATTGACTCAAAATACATCCAAAGCCACTCCTACCTCATTACCATAATAAAGCCAATCTATTCCCAAATGGAATTATAACTACAGGCATAGAGGTTAGGATTTAAAAGACACATTTTTGGAGGACACAATTCAGTCCATAACAGTGATTTTAAAATTTTTTTTGTCTGTAACATATTTATGTCAAGTGTATGAAAATAAGCTTAATATTTTATGTGCTTTCTTTTTTAATAAACATGACTTTTCACCTGTGCTTTACTCTGTAAAGATATATTCTGCATGATGGCTACATATCAAATAATGCCATGTATGGTATTTTAAAGGAGGATGACAAAGACAGTTATGACCAAAGTTTAGCAAATTAGCTTAAAAAAGATAGTTGATATTTGGGCACTTCACTGACATGTAAAGAACTCACAAAATAAAAGTCCCCTTCATTATCATACTGGAAATTATGTTATTTGTTAATACATGACCAAAAGTATCTATTTATCAAAGGAGTTTCAGTAAAACTTGTTAATCAATTGACAAACAGGAAAAAGCATGGGATAGAAGACACAACCTTTACTTTTATTGATAGAATTTCTATTGGTATAATGGCTTGGACCACTGACTAAATGGACCTTACAGACTTTTCTGCCCAAAATTTCAGCTTAATTATTTTACTATATATGGGGAGGCCAAGATTTCCATTTCAAAAAGGATAATATCTTTTAAAATAATAATAAACTGAAAATTAATTGAAAGAACAGTGTAATATGTCCATGAGCAGAATGGTCACTTTAAAGGCAAAGTGAGCAACAATATTCCCTCTGATTTAAAGTTGTTAAAATTATTTTATTCACTTACCTGCTTTCTTCTACAGCTAAGCCCATTTGGGTCACTTCTTCTTGATTCTTTTCCAGATTTCTTCAGGACACACTTAACTCTCCCTTTGTGCTCTCATAATTTGTACTGGCTTACTGTTGTTAATTATCTCCCTAATTTTGTGTATGTATTAATTATCTACTGCTGCTCAACAAATTACCTTAAATCGTAACAGCGTAAAACATTAAAAATTTATGTTTTCACACAGTTTCTGAGGTTCTGGGAATGTTTTCCAGGGTGCTTTAAAAACATGTATTTTATTGTTGTTGAGAATATACACAGCAAAACATACACCAGTTCAAAAGTTTCTACATGTATCCTTTAGTGACCTTGATTACATTCTACAAGTTATGCAACTATTCTCACCATCCTTTTCTGAGTTGTTTCTTCTCCATTAACATAAATTCACTACCACCCAAGGTTTCTATCTAAAATTTTGAGTTGCTGTTATCAAGGTTTCTTATTGGATTGCAGTCCAGCTGTTGGCCAGTACTTCAGCTATCTGAAGGCTTGACTAGGGCTGGAAGATTCACTTCCAAGCCCACTCACACAGTTGCTGTTGGATCTCAGTTCTTTTCTAGTTGTTGCTTGGCAGTCTCAGTTCCTAGCCATCTGGGCCTCCTCTCCATAGGACCGCTTACAAGGCAGCTGGCTTTCCCCAGAGTGAGTGGTTGGTCTGAGAGAGAGAAAAACAGAGACAGAGAAGTACAGCTCAAGAAGGATTCCATTGTTTGTTTGTTTTGTGGTGAAAAAATACACACCAAAACATACAACTCAACAATTTCTACATATGTAGTTCAATAACTGATTACTTTCGTTACGTTGTGCAACCATTCTTGATACCCTTTTCCAAATCATCCCACCACCATTAACATAAACTCGGTGCTTAAAAGCACTGATACCCCTGAGCAAAACTTCCCTTTTCCTTTCCCTCCCACCCCTGGTGATAAACTACACCTACTCCTCACTTATGGACTATCTAGTTATCTGACATTCTGCGTTTACAACAATAGTAAAACATCTGTTATCCGACTAATTCTCACATTAACAACCCTACTGACTCGCACACGCTCTTTGTGCTCCATGCTCAAAGCCTGTCCAGGCTGCGCAGAGGCAGGTGCCGATTCCTGGTGTTTAACCTAGCATGGAACCCTCGGGGCGCCCATAGCCTCGGCTCCTCGCAGCTCGCGCCTCCCCTTCATCTTCCAGGCTCTCTCTAGGCGTACCCCACATTCTGCCCTGCACTAGCCTCCTGCACAGGAACCTGGCTGAGGCCACCGCACACTGACCAGGCCGCGCCGTCAGAGTACACAGGGAAGCCCGAGATGGGATGCAGGGTGGCTGGGGACGCCCCATCAGTAGCCTGCAGCATGGTTTCAGATTCATGCAAGCACAGGGAGGGCGAGCCCATGTCCGCCACAGGTATAGCGGGGCCTAGGAAGCCCAGCTGGGAGGGCTGGGGCCTGGGAAGAGGGAAGGCTGAGGCAGGAAATCTCGACTATTTCTCATAGTGCAGATTTTCACATAATGACCTGGTCTTTGGAAGCTAACCGTGTCAATAAGTGAGGACTGGATGTAATAATCTTTGGTTCCTATATATTTGCTTATTTCATATAAATAAGAATGTACAGTATTTGTCTTTTTGCAGCTGAGTTGTTTCACTCAGCATGTTTTAAGGTTCACATGTTGTGACATGCGTCAGGAGTTTATTTCTCTTTATGGTTGCATAGTATTACATTGTGTCTATATACCACTTTTTTTTTTAAATCCATTCATCTGTTGATGTACTCCATAGTTTTTTTTAAAACTTAAAGTAAGAAGTGACATACCATCACTTCTGCCTCATTCATTTGGTCACATAGAGTACCCTAGTACAATGTGGGAGGCGACCACACAGGTTGTTAATACCAGATGAAGTCCCTGGGAGCCAGTAGGAGGCTAACTACCATAGTACTATATCAAGTTTGATATCAAGTATCACATTTTCTGAACCTCAAGTATTATATAGTAGAGTAAGCCTGAACTGTAAAGTATAAAACTTTTCTCTCTCTCTGTCTTTTTTTTTTTTTAAGAGGCAACTTTATAAGATTTTTTTCTTATTTTTTTGTCGGGGCACAATATTTATTTCTTTGATTAGAATCATTTCCCAAAACTTAAACTCAGAAGTTATCATACCTAATTATTATAAGTAAATGAAACATTAAGACAGAGTATAAAGTATTTAATTTGCTGCTGAGGAGAGTGAGATCCTTGCAAGTATACCAGTTGTTGCACTGAGGGAAAAGACCACATCACCATCTAGGAATCCAGTTTCATCTGACGTTCCTCTTTACTGAATATATTTCTCTACTTACCAATGACATCACTGATTTCTGTATTTCTACTTTTCCTTTTAGGAAGAACAGCAACTTTTTAAAAAAATTTTTTTTATTGTACTTTAGGTGAATGTTTACAGAACAAATAGTTTCTCATTAAACAGTACGCATATTGTTTTATGACATTGGTTAACAACCCCATGACATGTCAACACTCTCCCTTCTCGACCTTGGAGGGCCTTTTTTTTTTTTTTTTTTTTTTGGTGAAAATATACATAGCTAAAGATACAGCACTTCAAAAATTTCTACATGGACAATTCAGTGACATCCATTACATTCTTCCAGTTGTGCTGCTATTCTCACTTTAGATGAAGGTTTACAGAACAAAATAGTTTCTCATTAAACAGTACACATAGTGCCCTATGACAATGATTAACAAACTCACTACACATCAACACTGTCCTTACTCAGCCTTGGGCTCCCTATCACCAGCTTTCCTGTCCCCTTCTGCCTTCTAGTCCTTGTCCCTGGACTGCTGTGCCTCATTAGTCCCGTTTTGTTTTATGGGGCTGTCCAATCCCTGGCTGAACGGTGAACCTTAGGAGTGACTTCACCACTGAGCTAAAAAGGTTTCTTGGGGACATACTCTTGGGTTTCTCCAGTCTCTTTCAGGCCAGTACATCTGGTTTTTTTTTTGTGTGTTAGAATTTTGTTCTACATCCTTCTCCAGCTCTGTCCAGAACCCTCTGTAGTGATCCCGGTCAGAGCAGTCAGTGGTGGTAGCCAGGCACCATCTAGCTGTACTGGACTCAGTCTGGTGGAGGCCTTGGTAGCTGTGGTCCATTAGTCCTTTAATCTTTTCCTTGTATCCTGTTCTCTTTATTGTCCCTTGCTCCCGAAGGAGTGAGACCAGTGGAGTATATTAGATGGCTGCTTATAGGCTTTTAAGACCCCAGACACTACTCACCAGGTAGAATGTAGAACATTATCTTTATAAACTGTGTTCTGCCAATTGAGCTAGATGTTCCCAGAGACCATGGTAGAGCAACAATTTTTAGGCTGCTGTTTCACTACCTTTTTTCCAGCTCCTTTTTACCTAAGATGTGATATATTCCAGAACTATATTCTCAGAAATTTTCTCTTGTCACTCTACACACTTTTCCATGCATGTTTGCAGTTAAAAAAACAAAAACTCTAACCAATAATCCTGTTAAGAAGTGCAGCACACTTTTGTTAAAGGCCAGCAAACCAAAGACAACCCAGTTGCTGGGTATATCTATCCACGTTATATATTCTAGAACAAACCACAGATTGGTGTGAGGACCCATTGGACCTAATGTGAGATGGACGTGAGCTAAAATTTCACTCGCCTCCAGGTATCCACAAGTTCCTACTCTGACTGGTGAACCACAGTAACATTTTGGATCTCTTGGAATTATTGTTAGTTAAGGGCTAGTGCCTGAAAAAATTCTGATTATACCCCTTTCTCTAATGCACAGTAACCCTGGTAAATGGGTGTTGATTCCTTTGGAGAAGGCTTTAGATAAAGATTTATATTATACATTTTTGACATCAGAGTGGAGCCCTTTCTTAAGGGGACCCTGCCTCCCCTTCATTCAAAGGGTTCTAGGTCTAAAAATTGGCTTGGGTCTTGGAATTGATTGATAGACCATGAATCTCTGTTTTGATTATTCCAGCTAGACTTTTGATTACTCAGTCTGAAAAACCCTTCAACTACACAAATCAAATCAGAATTTAGTAGACTGTCCACCTATTTCTTTTCTTGGGACCAACATAGTCAACTAGCCAACAGCATAGGTCTCTGTGAGTCATACTATTTTGATTACTACTTTGACTCCATTGTCCATTAGAGTAACCATACCCACCTTATCTTTGGCTATTAAGATATCTACACTTGGGCCCTGCCACCCCAGTATCCAATTACCCCCATTGCATTTAAGCATCTCAGTTTAGTGGCAGCATTTCCCACTGGTGATTTCTGACCTACAGAGAAGAACAACCACAGAGCTGTTCAAGAATACTGGAACGCCTCTCATAAATGTATTTCTTAGAATTGTGGTGAAATGTATGTCCTCTGGGCCCTCCCTGGTTGGGTGAGAAGGTCTTGCAAGACAAATACACTGTAACGTTACCATCTTCCTAAGTCTTTGGATAAGTTCCTCTACAATATACCAAGGCAGTTGTGGCATTGTGACTTTACTTAAGATAGTCCTCCTTGGGTCCATGCTTCATCTAGCCAATGAAGCATACTGTTAGATCCCTTTTTATAGCTGTTGTAAATAAAAATTGTCACAGACTTTGTGGCTTAAAACAAGAGAAATGTATTCTATCACAGTTCTGGAAGCCAGAAGTCCAAAATCAAAGTATGGGCAGGGTTAGTTTCTTTGGGAGGCTCTGAGGGATAATACATCCCTCACCTCTCTCTTAGCATCTGGTGAATGTCAGCAATCCTTGGTGTTCCTTGGCTATAGCCTCATCACTCCAATTTCTGCCTCCATCTTCACTGTCTTCCACTGTGTTTGTGTCTCAAATCTCCCTCTCCTTTCTCTTAGACAGACACCAGCCCTGTGGCTACTGGAGATACGAATTTATTTCAGGGAAGATATGAAAATTTTCAGGTCGTTTATGCAGATGTTAACTGGAAATTTGAAGTCCTAAGCTAGTTATTTTCTTTCCCTACTTTCTCCAGTGAAGTTAGAAATATGTAACCAATCTAACTGTAAACCTTAGTTTGACTAAAATATTATAAGGTATCAATTATATGGCCACCCAGAGCTTTGTATTATATAGGTATTTAATTAGTTGTATTTAATGGTGGTATTTTGTGTATCTTTATTGCCACAGCAGGCCATGGGCTACCAGGGCCCTGTTTAACCACTGAAAATAGATTCATTAATGCCTTTATTTCTAATCAGATTTGAGAACCAATTCCAGAAAACACAGGGAACCCAGAACCAGTTGAGAAAATTCATCTTAAGATTCTGTTCCTCTAGAACCGCTTCCAGTACCAAAATCTGTTTGTTATAAGTCAGGATTAAACATAACAAAATCAAATGTATAGCCTTGATGCACAGCCGTAGTTCATTCCAGAGGAGCTGTGGAATGCTGCTTAACAAAATGGAGTAGAGAAACATCTTTTGTACGGCACAAGTTTCCTCTGAAAGCTGTGGAGAGTCCAGGAAAGTGGCAGACAGTATCAGAATGGTTGAAGTTTTTGATGAGGGATGAGGAGATATAGATTAAGTAATATCAGGTGCTGTCATGGGGCAAGAGAAGGTTAGCAATTGGATATCAGAGTAATAAATAAAAATAGCAAAGTATATCTGGGGCATCATTGGAAAGAAAACAGTGGTCACTCAAAAAAAAAAAAAAGGTGTCATTTTGACATTTTACAGTAACTCCATGACAATCAGAGAAACAATCTTTTCTGTGAACTTTCTATCTGCTTTATCTATGTCTGTCCTCCAAGCCATTTGTCCTCTAAGACACAGATAAAGCAGATATGAAGTTCTGTTCCCTTTTCAATTATAAACCAAACCAAAAAACCAACCCTTTGCCGTTGAGTTGATTCTGACTCATAGTGACCCTACAGGACAGAATAGAACTGCCCCATAAGGTTTCCAAGGAGTGGCCAGTGGATTCCAACTGCCTAACTTTTGGTTAGCGGCTGAGCTCTTAATCACTATGCCACCAGGGCTCCATTAGGCATGTATATATTCTTTCATTGTTTATACTCAAAAAGTCTCAAAATGATGCCCTTATCCAATTGACCGATTCCCAAATCTGTTGTGTTTTAAGACAAAATTAAGTACAAGATCTTAAGAGGATTTGTTAAACAAAAGCTTTATTTCAGAAAAGATTTCCAGAAAAATTGTTGAGATAATAGAGGGAGTCGCCATATACCCTACACCCAGCTTCCCTATTGGTAATGTCTTGCATTAGTGTGGTTTATTTATCTCAATTAATGAATCAATATTGATACATTATTATTAATGAATGTCCATAGTTTATTCAGGTTTCTTAGTTTTTAAGCAATTTTTTTTTTAATGTTCCACGGTCTTATCCGGGATACCACAATATATTTTGGCATCGTGTCTCCTCAGGCTTTTTTAGACTGTGACAGGTTCTCAGATTTAAAATTTTTGAGAAGTACTGATTAGGTATTTTGTATAATGTCTCTCAAATGGGTTTTGTCTAATGTTTTTCTCATTATTAGATTGGGACTGTATGGTTTTCTTAAGGAAGACTATAGAGGTAAAGTGCCAGTCTCATGACTGGCATGTATCCAGGGTGTATCACGTCATATCGTATCATATATCATATCATATCATATAACATGCATCATATCATATCATTGGTACATACTATCAACATGACTTACAGTGTTAATATTAACATTGTCACTTGGCTGAAAGAGTATTTGCTTGTAAACGTAAAGTTATTATTTTCCTCCCTTTCAAAACCATACACTTTGGAACGAGTCACTATGTTCAGCCCACCCTTAAGGAATGGGATGATTATGCTCCATTCCTTGTGGGCAAAGTATCTGCATAAACTCTTTGGAATTCTTCTTCATAGGATGTTTGTCTTTACTCCCCCATTTATTTGTTCAATCATTTATTAATTACAATATGGAGTCATGGATACTTATTATATCCAATATTACATTATTTTTTGTTACTGTTGTTGCTGAAATTTTTCCAGTCTTGATCATTGGGAGCTCTTTCAGTTGACCATGGTGAACTCTTGACATAGTCCCATCAATATGTTTTGTGAGCACTTCCTTAATTTTTGGAGCTACAAGTTGCTCTAGTCTATCTTGAGGATTTTTTGCCCCAGTCCTAGGATCAATCATTTCTTCCAAGGAGTTCTGGTTCCTTTTAATGGAGAAGGTATTGGAAACCAAGATCTGGACTGTAGGTATACCAGTTTCTACATTCATGCCATTGCTTTTAGTCCTTCTCAGGTGAGAGAGTAAGGGAATATATATGGGTATACTAACCCATCTGGGTGGTTCAAACATTTAAGTGTTCCATTACTAACCAAAAGTTCAAATTCACCCAGAGTCACCTCAGAAGAAAGACCTGGTCATCTGCTTCCAAAAGGTCACAGTCATGAAAACCCTATGCAGCAGTTCTACTCAGCACACATGGGGTTGCCATGAGTCAGAATCCACTCAACGACAACTGGTTTTGTTTTATACTAACCCATGTATATATTTAAAAATAGTATTATGTGTGAACATATTTTCTATATTAAGCTAAATATGAGCTCATATTGATGTTCCTAACTCTAATTATCACATGGATCATTCTAGTCTCTTTCTCTTGATTATATGTGACCTTGCACTCCAACAGTGAGAAACTTGGTTTCTACCTTAGACTATATGCCATCTATTTACCTAACTGTTCAATTCCAGTATACATGTATAGTGGTTTCAGAATTGTTAAGCTGTAACCACATGGCAAATAACTTTATTAACTAGAGTACAGTGATTTTGTACAGTTCCTCTAGTTCTAAAATGAGCAAATTATTTTAATTAGAGAATGGACACATGTATGAAAAATGTAATTGCCTCCCCCGAAAAGGGCTCACACTTAGTGATTTCCACTGTGCCAAAGTATTAAAACAGACTCTTATTTTGCTTACTTATACACTCACCAGATTTCCCTTTTTCCCCTCTCTTTCTTTCTACTCTTTTCTCCTTTTCTCTTTCTTTCTTTTTCTTTTTCTTTTTTTGGTCTTCTGCTGAAACTTGGCTAACAGATAACTCACAAGGATTACAAAAACATCTCTCAAAATACCTGTTCTGAGGATACAACGAAAAGATTAGTCCAAAGGACTAATTGTCCACAGCTACCAAGACCTCCACTGGACTGAGTCCAGTACAGCTAGATGGTGCCCGGCTACCACCGCTGACTGCTCTGACCAGGATCACAACAGAGGGTTCTGGACAGAGCTGGAGAGGGATGTAGGGCATAATTCTAACTCACACACACACACACACACAAAAGACCAGATTTACTGACATAAAGGAGACTGGAGAAACCTCAAGAGTATGGCCCCCAGACACCCTTTCAGCTCAGAGGTGAAGTTACCTTCGAGGTTCACTGTTCAGCCTGGGAGCGGACAGCCCAGTAAAACTAAATGAGACTAACGAGGTACAGGAGTCCAGTGACAAGGGCCAGAAGGGCATTTAGTCTTATAGTCTCCACTCATTTCCAAAGACATTTAGAGAAGAACATATGCATATATTTGTCCAGCACTTCAATGAAGTGTTTCATACATTTGGAATACATTTAGATTCTTTTGTCACATTCTGCATTCCTTCCGGGAAAACTCTGACCTCCTAAATTATTTTTTATTTGTGCACATTAAAGTTCAGTCTTTGTGATATAGAGTCCTAGGGGTTTTGGTAAATGCATAGTGCCATATATCCATCACTGTAGTGTCACTGAGGACAGGTTTCAGCCTGTGCTTCATTTATTCAAGCCTTCTTCTCCAAATTAATGGTAATCATTAATCTGTTACCATCTCTATAATTTTACATTTTCCAAAATGCCACATAAATGGAATCAGACAGGAAATAGCCTTTTCAGACTTGAATAGAATCTTTCACTTAGCAGTAGGCATTTAAGGTTCAACTATATTTTTGTGTGGTGTGATAGTTCATTCTTTTTTTTAATCACCAAATCGTATTCCATTGCATGGATGTATCACAGTTTCCACCTACTGAATAATTGTTATATAAATGAGCCCAAGATGGCTTGTGTGTATTGTTCCCTAAATTGTTTATTTTTTCATAGAAAGTTGGGGTCCATTAACCCAGAAAGACTACTGGTGCAAAACTCAAATTTTTACACAGCCAATTGCTTTAAAAATAGCCCGAATAAGCAGTTTTTAGCCATTCAGAGTCTGCCTGCATTACATACCCCACAAAACTGTAACCAGTATCTGGTAGTCATAGAGAAAATAAAACCTGTAGTTATAAAGATCTGAAGCCATTACTGCCCTTTGGAGCTCTCTGACGTATCCTAGATACTCAAGTGCCACCCTCTCCCCATCCCTGCACTTTCCCTTCTGTGCCTCCTGCTTTGGAAGATCTCCTGTGGAGGACCTCTCCAGCATGCAAACTTGTCAGTGTAAGACCAAATAAATAGCTTGTTTGTTTTGCAACACTGCCATCTTAAATAGATAGATGATAGATAGATAGATAGATAGATAGATCAGCCCCAAACTCCCTCAAATTCACTATAAGTGGCAATTAGGAATAAGGAAGGATTTTTGGTGGTGATTAGGAAAAATATATGGGATCCACCTGGTCAGTAGGACATCAGTTGGTAAAATGATCCTGGATAGTCTCAGGTGGTTGGAACTCAAAATTTGAAACACCTCCATGTTAGTTTGGAGAAAGGAATTTGCTCTTTGCTGTGCTCAATGCTATATTTTTCATGGTCTCTCCCCTGTGCAATCTACTTTAAAAAATCAATCAATGATCCTCCCGGCTTATGGGCAGGTCCAGCTCTTTCAGCTCCATCATCTTACACGTATTTACAGAAGTGGGGCTTGTTGGACTTGAGGGGCTGCATAGCCATGCTGCAATGCAGCCAGTATTGCTCATTGAGTTCCTCCAGCTTGTTGATGGTGTTTTTGGCTTCCAGCAGCTTGTAGGTCAGCTCCTCATCTCCCAGTCTAGTGTCTTCCTATCCATCTCAGCCTTACTGGTCAGAGTGAGCAGCTTGTCCCCCAACTCTTGGTTGGTCTGCTGGGAGGCGGACTAGGCCATGTAGCCATTTTTCAACCTGCGGACTTGTCCTTAAACTTGTCTGGCTCCTCACGGCTTTGGCCCAGCTCCAGATTGTTCTTCAATGCCTTGAGGCATCTGGTGGTTGAGACCAGGCTCCCACGAAGTTCCTTATTCTCCTGTTGCAAGAGCTTCCTCCTCTGTGCCTCAGTCAGGGGCTCCTCTCCTCCTGCTCCAGCCGGAATCCATTACGTTTGGGTATCTTGCTGCACTACTCACTCTGAGAGGACTTCCGGGTAACGTGGTACTATAGGTAGAAGCACCACACCAATCCTCCACAGCAAAGATCCAAAAAATTAAGCCAAACAGAGAAAATGACAATCCTGAAACCCTAAGCATCAAATGAAGAGATAAAGAACTCAGCCAAGCACTGAATAGAATAAGAAACTGACAGAGAACAGAGAGTGAGGAGACATACATGCAGAGGTCCCCTATCAGCCAACGCAGCGCAGATCTGCCATCTTGGACTCCTATCAGAGACCAGCGAACAGGGGCTATGAGAAAGCAGCTTCACGGAGCTTCCAGCAGGAGACAGAACAACCAGTAAACGGACATATATGCTTTCCCATCCCCCACCCTTCTTCACCCCCACTCAGCCACCTCTGCTTCCTGCAGCCATAGTCTCTTGGCTGGGAAGCACCTGCTTCACCCTAGTATCACTTGGATTCCACCTGCTCATACTGGCCAGCTCCCTAAGTGGCATTTGTTGGCTGCTGGTGTTGCTTTTCTCTGCTCTTTAGATTTCTTCCTTACCTCTCACCACCTCTCCCTCCTTTATCTCAAATAACTGGCTTGGTGTGCCATCTTTGCTTCTTCCTGAAAGGCTGTGAAATGCCACTCAAATGTGACACTGCTTCCCAGCATCTGCTGCCATGCTGGTAGGATCCCGGGGCTTTTTTTGTGTGTGTTTTGAATTGTTTGTTTGTTTTCTTTCTCTTTTCTCAAACTGGGAGCCCGTTCCAGCTGGGCAGTACTGCGCTGCTTGGGACCTACCCCCTCAGATTGTGCACACACGCAGAGGGATCCCTGAGGGCATATCTTTTTTCTTTTCTTTCTTTTTTTTTTTCCCTGTTATTTGAGGGTTTTTCTTGTTCTTTTTTAAAATTTGTTTGCTTTGTTTTCCCTCTTAATGTCTTTCTTTATTACTCAGTTTCTCATCTCTCTAGACTTTCCTTCTCTTCCTATCCCCTGAATACCTGGTGCTGAGTGACACTTCTACACCTCCTAGCCAGGATGTACTTCAGGGCCTGGAAGAAACTTCCCAAGACCTCATAGCTACACTGGTGGGATCCCTCAGAGCTTTTCTTTTTTCTTTCTAATTTTTATTTCTTCATTTTTTTTCTTTTCTTTTCTTTTTTTCTTCTTCTCCTTTTAGTTTTTCTCCATTTCATAGTCTCTCATTTCTCCACTTCAACAGCAAACTCCCCTAGCACTCTTTTTTGTTTGTTTGTATGATTTTGGCTCTTGTTCTTCTCTCCTCTATCTCCTCTCTCCCATACCCATCTTAGCTCCACACATAACAATCTCCCCCCTCCATCCTGCCTACCTGCACCGTGCACTGAACATCACACCCTGAAGCAGCCCAGGCACTGATTACTGGCCCACCTTGGTGGCTGTACTAAGTGCCACAAACAACCCATCCCAGCAACTCTTCTTCAGCTAGACCTGTCCTGCTGTACCATATCTCAGCCACTGACCCTGCCAATTGGAGAAGGAGGTGAAAAGAATCCTGCCCACAAATGAGCAAACAACAAAGAACACACAGCCTACCTGCTCAGACATAGCTAAAAAAAAAGTACAAAACAATCAAATATACAATTAATAAATGAGAAAAATAAATACCAAATGCCCTAAGACAGCAGACAAAATCAAAACATTTACAAAAACAGGACAGGATAGTTTCAGTAGGCATGTAAATTAAAACACCAGGTAACTTTCCAGTAGAAGAAAAGGCACTAGAACTACCTAATAGGGAATTCAAATCTCTAATATTCAGAGCTATCCAAGTGATGAAGCAAAAAGCAGACAAAAATGAGGAAAAAATAGACAAATTCATGGAAAGGGCAGACAAATTCATGGAAAATACAGACCAAAAAACGGAAGAATTCAGGAAAATAATGCAGGAACAAAATGCCAAAATAAATTCACAACTAGAAATCATACAAAAACAATGATTAGAAATACAAAAGATAAACAACAAGATTTCAGAAATGGGCAGTGTCATAGAAGGGCTGAGGATCAGGTTTGAAAAAGTGGAAGACAGGATCAGCAAAATGAAGACAAACACTTGGATACAACTCTGTTTGAGGAAAAATCAGATAAAAGAACAAAGAAAAATGAAGAGACGCTGAGAGTTATGTGGGATACAATCAAAAGCAAAAATTTGCAAGTGATCAAAGCTCTAGGTCGGGGGAGAAAACAGAAAACACAGAGATCATTGAAGAACTGCTGACAGAAAACTTCCCCAGTTACATGAAAAATGAAAAGCTGGCCATCCAAGAAGCTCAACGAACCCCATATAGGATAGACCTCAAAAGAAAATCAACAAGGCATATTATAGTCACACTTGCCAAAACCAAAGACAAACAAAGAATCCTGAGAGCAGCTTGAGAAAAACAAAAAGTCACATACAGAGGAGAAGCAATGACTAAGGTCAGATTATTTGGCAGAAACCATGCAAGCAAGAAGGCAATGGGATGACATATACAAAACCTTGAAAGAAAAAAATTGCCAGCCAAGAATAATATATCCTGCAAAACTCTCATTCAAATATGATGGTGAAATTAGGACATTTACAGATAAACAGAAATTAAGGGACTATGTAAAACCCAAACCAAACTTACAAGAATTATTTCAGGGAGACCTTCAATCTGAGAACAAACAACTTCAGCTCACAGGCTGAATCTAGGATGCAGGATCATACCAGCCACATACCAATCTAGGAAATGAACTCTTAAGGACTATCCAAAACCCAAACAAATACAACAGAGAATCAGAGCAGTTAATCTGTAAATGACAACAGCATCAAAACAATAAAGGAGGGAATAAATGGTGTAGGTATAGAACCTTCTAATGGAGAAGAAAGCAAGGTGATACCAACTAATAATAGACTGCTTCAAACTTAGAAAGATAAGGGTAAATTTCACGGTAACCACAAAGAAAGTTAACAAATCTACTCATAAAAATAAAGACAAAAAACATAAAGTCTCAGTAAAAACAAAACCTACAAACACAAAAAAAATGAAAAAAAGAAATCAACAAATGAAATTCAGCACGAGAGTAAGCGGAACAAAGAAAACGTCAGCAGCACAAAAAAAAACACTACAAAATGACAGCACTAAACTCACACCTATCAATAATTACACTGAATGTAGAGGTACTAAATACATCTGTAAAGAGACGGAGAGTGACAGAATGGATAAATAAAAAGGATCCATCAATATGCTGTCTCCAAGAGACATACCTTAGAAATAAAGATGTGAATTTATTAAAAATCAAAGGTTGGAAAAAAATATATCAAGCAAACCACTACCAAAAAAGAGCAGGAGTGGCAATACTAATCTCAGATAAAATAGACTTTGAAACAAAATCCACCATAAAAGACAAAGAAGGATACTATATAATGATTTAAGGGGATGAGCCATCATGAAGCCATAACCATAATAAATACATACAGACCCAATGAACAGGGTTCCAAAATACATAAAACAAACTCTAACAGCACTGAAAAGAGAAATCGACAGTTCCAGAATAATAGCAGGAGACTTCAGCACACCACTCTCAGTAAAGGACAAAACAAGTGAAAAGAAACTCAGAAAAGATACAGGAGACCTAAAGGGCATGATCAGCCAGCTTGACCTCATAGACATATATAGAACATTGACTCTACGGCTGCAAATTACAAATTATTTTCCAATGTACATGGAATGTTCTCCAGGATAGACCACATCTTAGGCCACAGAGCAGTCCTCAACAATATCCAAAAAGTTGAGCTAATACAAAGTATCTTTTTTGACCACAATGCCATCGAGGTAGAAATTAACAACAGAAAGAGTAAGGAAAAAAAAAATCAATTACATGGAAACTGAGTAACACCCTGCTTAAAAACAACTGGATAATAGAAGAAATAAGAGATGGAATAAAAAAATTCCTAGAATCAAATGAGAATGAAAACACATCATACCAATATCTTTTGGACACAGCAAGGGCGGTCCTCAGAGGACAATTTATAGCAATAGATGCACACATCAAAAAAGAAGGGACAAAATCAAAATATTAACTGCACAACTCAAACAAATAGAAAGAGAACAGGAAAAAAAAAAAAAAAAAGCCCACAGCTACCAGAAGGAAGGAAATAATAAAGATCAGAGCAGAAATAGAGAATATAAAAACAATAGAAAGAATCAACAAAATCAAAAGTTGGTTCTTTGAAAGAATTGACAAAACCAACAAACCTCTGCAAGACTGACAAAAGAAAAACAGGAGAGGACACAAATAACTCAAATAAGAAATGAAATGGGGGACATTATGACTGACCCAACTGAAATAAAGTGGATCATATCAGGGTATTACGAAAAACTATACTCCAACAAATTTGAAAACCTAGAGGAAATGGATAAATTTCTAAAAACACACTACCTACCCAAACTATCACAAAGTGATGTTGAAAATCTGAACAGATCTATAATAAGAAAAGGTAATAAAAAAAACTCCCCAAAAAATAAAGCCCTGGCCCACATGGCTTCATTAGAGAATTCTACCAAACATTCAGAGGAGAGCTTGTACCAGTAGTACTCAAACTATTTCAGGACATAGAAAAGGAAGTGACACTTCCAAATTCATTCTATGAAGCCAGCATAACCCTGATACCAAAACAGGCAAGATGCCACAAAAAGAAAATTACAGACCAATATCTCTCATAAATATAGATGCAAAAATTCTCAAAAAATTCTAGCCAATAGAATTCAGCATCATATCAAAATTAATACACCATGACCAAGTAGGATTCATACCAGGTATCCAAGGTTGGTTCAACATTAGAAAATCAATCATTATAATCCACCACATAAATAAAAGGAAAGAAAAGAATCACATGTTCATCTCAATTGTTGCAGAAAAGGCATTGGACAAAGTCCAACACCCATTCCTGATAAAAACTCTCAATAAAATAGGTATAGAAGGGAAATTTCTCAATATAATAAAGGACATCTATGCAAAAACAACAGCCAGCATCAGTCTTAATGGAGATAGGCTGAAAACATTCTCCCTGAGAACAGGAACAAGACAAGGATGCCCTTTATCTCTACTCCTATTTAAGATTGTGCTGGAAGTTCTAGCTAGAGCAACAAGGCAAGAAAAAGAAATAAAGGGCATCCAACTTGGTAATGAAGAAGTTAAACTGTCCCTGTCTGTGGATGATATCATACTATACATAGAAAATCCTAAAGAATCCATGAGGAAACTACTGGAACTAATAGAAAGATTAAGCAGAGTAGCAAGATACAAAATAAATATACAAAAATCAGTTGGATTCCTATACACCAATAAAGAGAACAATGAAAAGGAAATCAGGAAAGCAATACCATTTATAATAGCCCCTAATAAAATAAAATACTTAGGAATAAATCTAACCAAGGATGTAAAAGACCTATACAAAGAAAACTACAAAACACTACTGCAAGATACGCAAAGAGATCTACATAAATAGAAAAACATACCATGCTCATGGATAGGTAGACTCAACATTGTGAAAATGTCAATTCCACCCAAAGCAATTTACAAATACAATGCAATCCAGATCCAAATACCAACAACATTCTTTAAATAGATGAAAAAACTAATCATTAACTTTATATGGAAAGGGAAGAAGCCCCAGATAAGTAAACCACTATTGAAGAAGAAGAATAAAGTAGGAGCACTCACACTACCTGACCTCAGAACCTACTATACAGCTACTATAGTCACAACAGCCTGGTACTGATACAATGACAGATATATTGGCCAATGGAATAGAATTGAGAACCCAGGTGTAAATCCATCCACCTGCAGTCACCTGATCTTCGATAAGGGCCCAAAGTCCATCAAATGGGGAAGAGACAGTCTTTTTAACAAATGTTGCTGCCCAAACTAGATGTTCATCTGCAAAAAAAATGAAACAAGACCCATACCTCACACCATATAAAAAAAAACCTAATTCAAAATGGATCAAATATGTACATATAAAGCCAAAAACTATGAAGTTCATAGAAGAAAAAATAGCATCAATGCTAGAGGCCCTAATACATGGCATTAACAGGATACAAACCTTAACCATCAACACACAAACTCTAGAAGATAAGCTGGATAACTGGGATCTTCTAAAAATCAAACACCTATGCTCTTCAAAAGACTTCACCAAAAGAGTAAAAAGAGAACCTACAGACTGGGAAAAAATTTTTGGGCATTACAAGTCAGACAAAGGTCTAATTGCTATAATTTACAAAAAATGCAACACCTCTACAACAAAAAGACAAATAATCTAATTTAAAAAATGGGCAAAGGAAATGAACAGACACTTCACCAAAGAAGACATTCAAGCGTCCAACAGACACATGAGGAAACGCTTGCGATCACTAGCCATCAGAGAAATGCAAATTAAAACCACAGTGAGATACCATCCCACCCCGGCATTACTGGCACCAATCAAAAACACTGGAAATAACAAATGTTGGAGAGGCTGTGGGGAGATCGGAACTCTTATGCACTGCTGGTGGGAATGCATAATGATACAACCATTTTGGAAAATGATACGGCGCTTCCTTAGAAAGCTAGAAATAGAAGTACCATAGGATCCAACAATCCCACTCTTAGGAATATATCCTAGAGAAATAAGAGCTGTCACACGAATAGATATATGCATACCCATGTTCTTTGCAGCATTGTTCACAATAGCAAAAAGATGGAAATAATCTAGATGCCGATCAACAGATGAATAGATAAACTATGGTACATACACACAATGGAGTATTATGCAATGAGAAAGAACAATGATGAATCTGTGAAGCATCTCATAACATGGATGAAACTGGTGTACATTATGCTGAGTGAAGTAAGTCAATCACAAAAGGAAAAATATTGTATGAGACCTCTATTGTAAAAGCTCATGAAAAAGTTTACACACAAAAAGTAACAATCTTTGTTGGTTATGAGGGATGGGAGGGGTGGGGGGTAAGTACTAAATAGACAATAGATAAGTGGTAACTTTGGTGAGGGGTAAGACAGTACACAATACTGGGGAAGCCAGTACAACTTGAACAAGCAAAGGTCATGGAAAATTAAAAAAAAAAAAAAAATCAACCAACGAAAACTCTATGAATCACAAAGGTCGGTCTGCAAGTGATGATGAGTATGGCACAGGACTTAGCAGCCTTTTGTTCCATTGTCCATGGAGCTGCCATGGGTTGAGGGCTGACTTGAAGGCAGCTAACAACAGCATAATAATTCTTGAAATCAAGCTAGTGTGAATTCTCCAACTGTACCTTTTCTGTATTGTCTTGGCTATTCTAGGTCCTTTGCCCTACATATAAATTCTAGACTACTTTTGCCAATACCTACAAAATTGCTTGTTGGAATTTTTATGGGGGTTGTGTTGAATCAATAGATCAAGCTGGGAAAAACTGACATCATAACAGTATTGAATTTTCCAATCCATGAACATGAAAACTCCATTTAAAATATTCCTTAATTTTTGTCATCAGTATTTTTGTAGTTTTCCACATGCAGTTTATACATATATTGTTGGACTTATATGGAAGTACTTCGTTTTATTTGGTGTCATTATAAACGATGGTATTCCACAGCCTTGAGAGACGAGAACTGCCAGGTGTCCAGGTTTAATTAGGACAATAAGCCTAACTGAAAGTAACAAGCTTTTATTCACTTACTGTGAAAGTATAATCAAGAGGCCAGAAAGAAGTTACTGCCTCTCTCAATGTATCATTTTGACAGAGTGGCATGGCGTGAGCATCAAATCAATCAGCGAAAGTGTGGAATCAGCCCGGAAGGTAGAATTATCTCACAGATGAAGAAGCCCCACACAAAAGGTTTCTGCCATTTTATCAACCCGGGGCGGGGGCAGGGGGAGCAAGAGGGGCAAGAGTTTAGAGTGGAAACGTACTGAATACTTGTGGAGTGGAGAGAAGTGTTCTTAAAGTCCCTTGATAAGTAGATCTCATTAGAGTTGCCTAAGAAAGTGCTCACCCAAGTGTAGCTCCATAAGGAAGACTCCAGCTGGAGCCACCTCGGCTAGGAATGCAGATATGCATAAGAGCATTGCTGGCTGAGGGGCCTAAGTCCTTGACTACCTCTAGCCAACAGGTCGGTTACCAGCTGAGTACAAACTGTTTGCACCACCAAAGGACGTTTTATTTCTTACAACCTCAAGTTGGGTATTGTTTGTTTGTTTGCCTGTGTTTTTATCCCCTCTGACAATCTATGTTTTTTAATCTTGGTGTGTTTAGACTAAATAAATTTGAAGTGATTAATGACATTATGTGGATTAATATCTACTATTTTTAACTAGTTTTCTATTCATTACATTTGCCTGTTTCAACTTTTTCTACCTTCTCTGGTTTTGAGTATTTTATATGATTCCATATGACTCCCTTTTAGCATATATATCATTTATACTCATTCTTACTTTTATAAAAGTTTTTTCTCGTAAGTTTATAATATATATTTGTAAATAACATAGGTCCACATTTAAATCACTCGGTATCACTTCACTTGTCGTGTAAGTTCCTCAAAACAGGATATTTTCAATACTTCAATATTTCAATACCATTCCTTATGGTATTACTGTCATTCATTGCATTTATATACAAGGTATGATCACCCAATACGTTGTTACTATTATTACTCTTTAAAATGAATATTTTAGACAATTAATAACAAGATAAAGAAATATTTTTTATTTTACCTTCATTTATTCCTTCTCAGATGATCCTCATTTCTTTATGCAGATCCAGGATTCTGACCATACCATTTTTTTCTCTGCCTGCAGAACTTCTTTCAGCATTTCGTGAACTGCAGGTATGTGGCAACAAATTCCTTCAGTATTTGTTTGTCTGACAATGTCTCTATTTCTCCTTTACTCTTGAAGAATAATTTGTTGGATATCAAATTCTATGTTGATTTTTTCTTCTTTCTTTTTTTCAATATTTAAAAAAACTCACCCTACTCTCTTCTTGTTTGCATGGTTTCTGAGGTGATGTCTGCTGTAATTCTTATCCTTGCTCCTCTATAGGCAGGTGATACTTTTTTTTTTAAATCTGTGGCTTCTTTCAAGATTTTCACTTTGCCTTTGGGTTTTTGAAGTTTGAGTTTGATATGGTTAGGAGTGTATATGTGTGTATGTGTGTGTTGTTGATGTGAAATTCACATAATGTACAATTAACAGGTTCTCTCTAGTTTCAAAATTTTTCATTACTCCAGAAGAACACATCATAGCTGTTAAGCAACCACCCCCATTACACCCACCTGATGGCAACAACTAATCTACTTTCTTTCTCTATGGATGTGCCCATTCTGGATATTTCATATTAAAGGAATCATTCAGTATGCGTCTTTTTCTGTCTGGCTTATTTCCCTTTACAGTTTTTAAAAGGTTCATCCAAGTTGTAGCATGTATCAGTACTGCATTCTTTTTCTGGTTGTATAATATTCCATTGAATGGATATACCACATTTTGTTTATCCGTTCATTTATTGATGGACATATGAGTTGTTTCTATCTTTTGTCCAGTGCCGATAGTGCTGGTTATGAATATGTACGAACAAGTATCTGTCTGAGTAACTGTTTTAGTTCTTTTGGTTACATACTAAGAGTAGAACTACTGAGTGGGATAAACACATGGGAATTTTATGCTTAACTTATTGAGGAATGATCAAACTGCTTTACACAGAAGTTGCACAGTTTTAAATTTCCACCAATAGTTATGAAGATTCCTGTGTCTCCGCATGCATGGTAATAGTTGTTATTTTCTAATTTTTTATTAAAGCCATTCAAGTGGGTATGAAATACCATCTCATTTTGATTTATATTTCTTTGAACATCTTTTCACATGTTTTTTGGCCATTTGTATATTTTCCATAGAAAAATATCTGTGCAAGCCCTTAGTACATTTTTACATTGGGTTATTTGTCTTTTTCATGTTGAATTGCAAGAGTTTTTTATATAATTTGGATGTTAAACTATTATCAGATATATAAATCACAATTTTTTTCTCCTACTCTTAGGTTGTCTTTTAATTTTCTTGATAGTGTATTTTGAGACACATTTTTTTTTTATATATATATTTTATTGTACTTCAGGTGAAAGCTTACAGAGCAAATAGTTTCTCATGAAATAGTAGTACACATGTTGTTCTATGACATTGGTTAACAACCCCACAACGTATTAAGCCTCTAAATTCTCAACCTTTTTTTTTGATGAAAATTACAGATGGCCAAAGATACACCGTTTCAAAAATTTCTACATTCACAGTTCAGTGACATTGACTACGCTCTTCCAACTGTGCTGTTATTCTCACTTAAGATGAAGGCTTACAGAACAAAATAGTTTTTCATTTAACAGTTACTACACATGTTGCCCTATGACAATGGTTAACAATCTCACAGCACATCAAGAATATCCTTACTCCACCTTGTGTTCCCTATCACCAGGGGGCTTCCTTGTCCCCTTCTGTCTTCTGGACCTTGTCAGTGGACTATTGTACCTCTTTAGTCTCATTTGTGTATTAATTTATTTATTTATTTTTATTTTATTTAAACACCATTTCATAACTTTTTACTTACACATTTAAGTGATATTGACTATGCTCTTCCAATTGTGCTGCCATTCTTGCCCAAGATGAAGGCTTACAGGACAAAACAGCCTCCCATTTAATAGTTACTACAAATGTTGTCCTATAGCAGTGGTCAACAATCTCACAATACATCGACAGTGTCCTTATTCAATTTGTGTTCCTTATCATCAGTTTCCTACTCTCCCTCTGCCTTCTGGCCCTTGTCACCGGACTCCTGTACATCGTTAGTCCCATGTAGTTTTACTGGGGTGTCCATTCCCAGGCTTAACATCGAACCTTGAAGGTAACTTCCCCTCTGAGCTGAAAGGGTGTCTGGGGGCCACACTCTCGAGGTTTCTCTAGTATTCTTTAGGCCAGTATATCTGGTCTTTTTTTTTTTTTTTGGGAGTTAAAATTATGCTCTACATCCTACTCCAGCTCTGCCCAGAACCCTCTGTTGTGATCCTGCTCAGAGGAGTCATTGGTGGTAGCCGGGCACCATCCAGCTGTACTGGGCTCAGTCCCGTGGAGGCCTTGGTAGCTGTGGACCATTAGTCCTTCGGACTAATCTTTTCCTTGTATCCTGTTCTCTTCGTTCTCCCTTGTTCCCGAAGGGATGAGATCAGTGGAGTATCTTAGATGGCCGCTCATAGGCTTTTAAGACCCCAGACACTACTCACCAAGGTAGAATGTAGAGCATTATCTTTATAAGTAGTGTCATGCCAATTGAGCTAGATGTTCCCCGAGATCATGGTCCCCAGAGCCCTCCGTCCAACAACTCAGTCCCTCGGGGGGTTTGGATGTGTCTATAGGGCCTCCATGACCTTTCCTTGTGCAGGTTGTGTTAGATTCCCCTGTACTATGTACTATCTCATCTCTCACCCAAGTTACCACTTACCTATTACCTATTTAGTATTTTCCCCCCCCCTCCCATCCCTGGTAACCAACAAGGATTGTTACATTTTGCATGTGAATTTTTTCATGGGTTTTTACAATAGAGGTCTCATACAATATTTGTCCTTTTGTGATTGACTTATTTCACTCAGCATGATGTCCTCCAGTTTCATCCATGTTATGAGATGGTTCCCCGATTCATTGTTGTTCTTTCTCGTTGCATAGTACTCCATTGTGTGTATGTACCATAGTTTGTGTATCCATTCGTCTATTGATGGACATCGAGGTTGTTTCCATTGTTTTGCTATTGTGAATAATGCTGCCATGAACATAGGTGTGCATATGTCTATTCGAGTGATGACTCTTATTTCTCTAGGATATATTCCTAGGAGTGGGATTGCTGGATCGAATGGTACGTCTATTTCTAGCTTTCTGAGGAAACGCCATATCATTTTCCAAAATGGCTGTATCATTTTGCATTCCCACCAGCAGTGTATAAGAGTTCCCGTCTCCCCGCAGCCCCTCCAACATTTGTTATTTCCAGTATTTTTGATTCGTGCCAGTAATGCCGGGGTGAGATGGTATCTCATTGTGGTTTTAATTTGCATTTCTCTAATGGCTAGTGATCGCGAGCATTTCCTCATGTGTCTGTTGGCCATTTGAATGTCTTCCTTGGTGAAGTGTCTGTTCATTTCCTTTGCCCATTTTTTGATAGGATTGGTTGTCTTTTTGTTGTAGAGGTGTTGGATTTTCTTGTAGATTATAGAGATTAGACCTTTGTCTGACTTGTACTGTCCAAAAATTTTTTCCCAGTCTGTAGGTTCTCTTTTAACTCTTTTGGTGAAATCTTTTGAAGAGCATAGATGTTTGATTTTTAGAAGATCCCAATTATCTAGTTTATCTGTTGGGTTTTTTGTGTTGATATTTATGGTTTGTATCCTGTTAATGCCATGTATTAAGGTCTGAAGTGTTGGTCCTATTTTTTCTTCTATGAATTTTATAGTTTGAGGCTTTATATTCAGGTCTTTGATCCATTTTGAAGTAGTTTTTGTATATGGTGTGAGGTATGGGTCCTGTTTCATTTTTCTACAAATGGATATCCAGTTTTGCCAGCACCATTTGTTAAAAAGACTGTCTTTTCCCCATTTGATGTATTTTGGGCCCTTGTCAAAAATCAGGTGACCGTAGGTGGATGGAATTACATCTGAGTTCTCAATTCTGTTCCATTGGTCAATGTCTCTGTTGTTGTACCACTATCAGGCTGTTTTGAGTACTGTAGCTGTATAGTAGGTTCTCAAGTCAGGTAGTGTGAGTCCTCCAACTTTATTCTTCTTCTTCAGTAGTGCTTTACTTATTCGGGGTTTCTTCCCTTTCCATATAAAGTTAATAATTAGTTTTTCCATCTCTTTGAAGAATGTTGTTGGTATTTGTATCGGAATTGCATTGTATTTGTAGATTGCTTTAGGTAGAATTGCCATTTTCACAATGTTGAGTCTGCCTATCCATGAGCATGGTATGTTTTTCCATTTATGTAGATCCCTTTGGGTTTCATGCAGCAGTGTTTTGTAGTTTTCTTTGTATAGGTCTTTTATATTCCTGGTCAGATTTATTCCTAAGTATTTTATCGTTTTAGGGGCTATTGAAAATGGTATTGATTTCCTGATCTCCTTTTCATCGTTCTCTTTACCGGTGTATAGGAATCCAACTGATTTTTGAATGTTTATCTTGTATCCTGCTACTCTGCTGAATCTTTCTATTACTTCCAGTACATTTCTCGTGGAGTCTTTAGGGTTTTCTATGTATAGTATCATATCATCTGCAAACAGGGAGAGTTTAACTTCTTCATTACCAATTTGGATGCCCTTTATTTCTTTCTCTTGCCTTACTGCTCTAGCTAGAACTTCCAGCACAATGTTAAATAGGAGTGGTGATAAAGGGCATCCTTGTCTTGTTCCTGTTTTCAGGGGGAATGTTTTCAGCCTCTCTCCATTAAGAATGATGTTGGCTGTTGGTTTTGCATAGATGCCCTTTATTATGTTGACAAATTTCCCTTCTATACCTATTTCATTGAGAGCTTTTATCAGGAATGGGTGTTGGATTTTGTCAAATGCCTTTTCTGCATCAATTGAGATAATCATGTGATTTTTTTCTTTCCTTTTATTTATGTGGTGGATTATGTTGATGGATTTTCTAATGTTAAACCATCCTTGCATACCTGGTATGAATCCTACTTGGTCGTGGTGTATTATTTTTTTGATATGATACTGAATTCTATTGGCTAGAATTATGTTCAGAATTTTTGCATCTATATTCATGAGAGATATTGGTCTGTAATTTTCTTTTTTTTGATGTCTTTGCCTGGTTTTGGTATCAGCGTTATGCTGGCTTCATAGAATGAATTTGGAAGTGTTGCTTCCTCTTCTATGCTCTGAAATAACTTGAGTAGAACTGGTACTAGCTCTTCTGTCAATGTTTTGTAGAATTCTCCACTGAAGCCATCTGGGCCAGGGCTTTTTTTGGTTGGGAGTTTTTTTATTACCTTTTCAATCTCTTCTCTTGTTATGGGTCTGTTCAGATTTTCAATATCACTTTGTTGTAGTTTGGGTAGGCCGTATGTTTCTAGAAATTTATCCATTTCCTCTAGGTTTTCAAATTTGTTGGAATATAGTTTTTCATAATATCCTGTTATAATCCTTTTTATTTCAGTTGGGTCTGTTGTAATGTCCCCCATTTCATTTCTTATTTGGGTTATTTGTGCCCTCTGCTGTTTTTCTTTTGTCAGTCTGGCCAGTGGTTTGTCGATTTTGTTGATTCTTTCAAAGAACCAACTTTTGGTTTTGTTGATTCTTTCTATTGTTTTTCTGTTCTCTATTTCATTGATTTCTGCTCTGATCTTTACTATTTCCTTTCTTCCGGTGGTTGTAGGCTTTTTTTGTTGTTCTCTTTCTATTTGTTTGAGTTCTGTAGTTAATGTTTTGATTTTGTCCCTTTCTTCTTTTTTGATATGTGCATCTATTGCTATAAATTGTCCTCTGAGGACTGCCTTTGCTGTGTCCCAAAGGTTTTGGTATGATGTGTTTTCATTTTCATTTGATTCTAGGAATTTTTTAATTCCATCTCTGATTTCTTCTATTACCCATTGATGTGTAAGCAGATTATTATTCAGTTTCCATGTGTTTGATTTTTTTTCCTTGCTCTTTCTAGTGTTAATTTCTACCTTGATGGCATTGTGGTCAGAGAAGATACTGTGAATTATCTCAGCATTTTGGATCTTGTTGAGGATTGCTCTGTGGCCTAAGATGTGGTCTATTCTGGAGAACGTTCCATGTGCATTGGAAAAGAATGTGTACTTTGCAGCGGTTGGATGGATTGTTCTATATATGTCTATGAGGTCCAGTTGGCTGATTGTGTCCTTTAGGTCTTCTGTATCTTTGCTGAGTTTCTTTTTAGTTGTTCTGTCCTTTACTGAGAGTGGTGTGTTGAAGTCTCCTACTATTATTGTGGAACTGTCAATTTCTCTTTTCAGTGCTGTTAGAGTTTTTTTTATGTATTTTGGAGCCCTGTCATTGGGTGCATAGATATTTATTATGGTTATGTCTTCATGATGGATCATCCCCTTAATCATTATATAGTGTCCTTCTTTGTCTTTTATGGTAGATTTTGTTTTAAAGTCTATTTTATCTGAGATTAGAATTGCCACTCCTGCTCTTTTTTGATAGTTGTTAGCTTGATATATTTTTTTCCAACCTTTGATTTTTAATAAATTCACATCTTTGTTTCTAAGATGTGTCTCTTGTAGACAGCAAATAGATGGATCCTGTTTTCTTATCCATTCTGCCACTCTCCGTCGCTTTATGGGTGCATTGAGTCCATTTACGTTCAGTGTAATTATTGATAGATGTGAGTTTGTTGCTGTCATTTTGTAGTGCTTTTTTTTGTGATGCTGAAGTTTTCTTTGTTCTTCTTACTCTCTTGTGCTGAGTTCCTTTTGTTTGTGGATTTTGTGTTCATTTCTTTTGTTTTTGTAGGTTTTGTTTTTGTTGAGACTTTATGTTTTTCGTCTTTATTTTTATGAGTTGGTTTGTTAACTTTTTTTGTGGTTACCATGAATTTTACCCTTATCTTTATAATTTTGAAGCAGTCTACCGTTACTTGGTATCGCCTTGCCTTCTTCTCCTTTAGAAGGTTCTATACCTATGCCGTTTGTTCCCTCTTTCATTGTTTTGATGTTGTTGTCATCCTTTGATTGATTTCTCTGATTCCCTGTTGTATATCTTTTGTTTTTGGAAAGTCGTCTGTAGTTCAGTTCCTAGAATGGTATCTGGTTCATGTTAACCTGCGTCCTAGGTCCAAGGTCCTGCCTGAGGGCTGAAGCTGTTTGTCCTCAGATCGAAGAACTCCCTTTAATAATTCTTGTAAGTTTGGTTTGACTTTTGCATATTCCTTTAGTTTCTGTTTATCTGGAAATGACCTAATTTCACCATCAAATCTGAATGAGAGTTTTGCAGGATATATTATTCTTGGCTGACAATTTTTTTCTTTCAAGATTTTATATATGTCATCCCATTGCCTTCTTGCCTGCATGGTTTCTGCTGAATAATCTGAGCTTAGTCTTATTGTTTCTCCTCTGTATGTGACTTCTTGTTTTTCACGAGCTGCTGTCAGGATTCTTTGTCTTTAGTTTTAGCGAGTGTGAATATGATATGTCTTGGTGATTTTCTTTTGGGGTCTCTTCTATATGGGGTTCGTTGAGCTTCTTGGATGGCCAGCTTTTCATCTTTCATGATATTGGGAAAGCTTTCTGTCAGCAGTTCCTCAATGATCCTCTCTGTGTTTTCTGTTTTCTCCCCCTGTTCTGGAATGCCAATCACTCGTAAGTTTTTGCTTTTAATTCTGTCCCACATAACTCTCAGTGTCTCTTCATTTTTCTTTGTTCTTTTTTCTGAGTTTTCCTCAAACAGAGTTGTGTCCAAGTGTTTGTCTTCAGTTCCACTGATCCTGTCTTCAGTGGTTTCAAATCTGTTTCTCAGCCCTTCTATGACATCATGCATTTCTGAAATCTTGTTGTTTATCTTTTGGATTTCTAATTGTTGTTTTTGTATAATTTCTAGTTGTGAATTTATTTTGGCATTTTGTTCCTTCATCATCTTCCTGAATTCTTCCAATTTTTTGTCTGTATTTTCCATAAATTTGTCTATTTTTTCCTCATGTTTGTCAGCTTTTTGCCTCAGTTCTTGGAAAATTCCGAGTATTAGTGATTTGAGTTCCGTATCAGGTACTTCTAGTGCATTTTCTTCCACAGGAGAGTTATCTGGTGTTTTAATTTGGACGCCTATTGGAGCCATCTTGTCTTGTTTTTGTAAATGTTTTGATATTGTTTGCTGTTTTCGGGGCATTCAGTAGATATTTCTCTCGTTTATTGATTGTAGATTTTGTTTGTTTGTTTGTTTAATTCTTGTGGTACAGCTGGGCAGATCTAGCTGAGGAGGAGCCACTGGGATGGGTTGCTTGTGGCACTCACCGCAGCCACCAGGACGGTCGGTAGTCAGTGCTGGGCAGGTTCCAATAGGGCGTGCCTGCACCGCTTGGTGATGTGATGTCTAGTGCACGGTGCATGTAGGTAGGGTGCAGCGGGAAGATGGTTATGTGTGAAGCTAGGCTGGATATGGGAGAGAGGAGAGAGGAGGAGGAGCAAAAAGCGTACAAACATAAAAGAATGCTAGGGGAGCTTGTCGTTGGAATGTACGGATGAGAGACTATGGGATGGAGGAAACCAGAAGGGGGAAGAGAAAGAAAAGGAAAGAATGACCAAATAAAAATCAGAAAAGTTAAAGAACTGCAAAGTTCCCAGGGATCCCACCGATGCAGCTATGAGGTCTGGGGGAGTCGGTCTCAATTTTCACAGCTCAGCCTGGCCAGAAGGTACAGAGGCATACATCACCTGGTATTCAGGGATCAGAAAGAGAAGGAAGAGATAGAGAGACAAGAAATTAAGCAATGAAGAAAGACAAAAGAGAAAAAGAGGTAAAAGATGACAAAACTAATCAAAAAAGGAAGAAAAATAAAATTGAGAGAAAAAAAAAAAAAAAGGGCAACACCAGCAGTCAGTGCCTACAAATGGGACCCAGAGAGCCCCCACTTAGGGGCGCGAATTCCAAGAAGCCGGTAGTCTCGGGGTTAAGTGACCGTGGCCACGGGAAGCAGAGGGGCGAACGAACAAAGGCCCCGGGATCCCACCCACGTGGGAGCCCAGACCTAGAAACAGCCACACGCCCGCACGCAGCCCTACAGCCCCGCAGGAGAGATCAGAGACGGCACTCGGAACCAGGCACCCAGGCAAAAGGGAGGCGGCAGAAAAAGGTTCGCTAGCTGCCAGCAAACGGCTCCCAGAAAGCCGCCAGCCCAGGCGCGCGGAATCCAAGCACCAGCACCCCCCAGCCCAGGGACCCTGGCCACGGAAAGCAGGGGATCCCCAGCTGAGGCGGAGAGGGGTGGGTGGTGGGAGGGCGCGCACCGCAGTTTACCGGTCCTTCTGTCTCCGACCAGATGCTCTGCAAGGCTGCTCTCCCGTTTGCTGGTCTCCGATAGGAATCCAAGATGGTGGATCCGCGCTGCGTTAGCTGGTAAGGAATCTCTGCCTGAGTCTCTCCTCGCTCTCCGTTCTCTTTTAGTATTCTCACTCCATTTGGTGTTTGGCTGAGTTCTTTATCTCTTCATTTGGTGTTCTAGGGTTTCAGGATTGTTGATTCTCTGTTAGGCTTAGTTTTTTGGATCTTTGCTGTGGAGGGACGGCGTGGTGTTTCTGCCTAGAGCGCCATCTTGCCCAGCTCCTTGAGACACATTTTAAAAAAATTTTTAGGAATTATAATGTATTTAAATTTTCCTTTCTTGCTTGTGCTTTCCTTTGTTGCTTGTGCTTTGGTGTCATACCTAAGAAGTCCAGTTTATCTTTTTTTTATTATTATTTACTGCTCATGTTTTTGGTGTCAAATATAAGAATCCATTGCTAAAGCTGAAGTCATGAGGTATACCCCTATTTGCTCTTCTAAATCAATTGCCCATATATATTTGGCTTTATATCTGGATTCTTCATTTTATTCCATTTACTATATGTGTGTCCTTATGCAAGTACCATGCGCTTTTGATTACTGTATCTTTGTAATAATTTTTGAATCAGGTTGTGTGAGTCTTCCAACTTTGTCCTTCTTTTTAAGTATATTTTGACTATTTAGGAAGCTTTGAAATATCATATAAATTTTAGGAGTGGATCTATATTTCTGAAGAAGAAAGCTGCTGGAATTTTGATAGAGATTGCACTGAATTCCTAGATTGCTTTAGGAAGTACTGCCATCATCGTAACTTGGTGCTTTGACGCAGGAACACTGACTGTCTTTTTATTTTTATGTTATTTCTAATTTCTTTAAGCAATATTTTGTAGTTTTCAGTGTACAGATCTTTCAAATTCTTGGTTAAATTTATTCCTAGATTTTTTTTTGGATGTGAATGTGAATGTAATTTTTGTGGTTGTTGTTAATTGATGGTATATAGAAATAAAACTGATTTTTGTGTATTGATATTTTACCCTGAAACTTTGCTGATTTTTTTTGTTAGTTCTAGTAGTTGGCATTTGCGTGTGTGTGGGTGTGTGTGTATTCTTAAAATTTTCTGTATGTAGAATATTGTCATTTGCAAATAGAGATTTGCTGTTTTTCTTTGCTTTGTTTTATTTCCTTATTTATTTATTTTCTTGCTTGGGAGTCTCCGGGCTTCCTGGATTTGTGGTTTGGCATCTGCCATTAATTTAATAAAGTTTTAAGTCATTATAACTTCAAATATTTTTTCTGCTCTGTTCTCTTTTTTTCTTCTGGTATTCCAATTATCCAAGTGTTACACCTTTTAATATTGTTCCATAGTTCTTGGATGTTCTGTTTTCCTTTTTAAAATTATTTTTTCTCTTTTTATTTTAATGTGAGAAGTTGGAATTGATTTATTTCCAAGTTCACTAATTCTTTTCATGGTCTTGTCAAGTCTGCTGATGAAACTGTTGAAGGAATTCTTCATTTCTGTAACTGTTATTTCTAACATTTCTTTTCATTCTGTTTTAGAGTTTCATCTCTTGGCTTACATTACACTTCTGTTCTTACATCATGTCTACTTTTTCCATTAGAGGCCTTAGCATATTAATTCTAATTATGTTAAATTTCTTCTCTGATAATTTCAACATCTGTGTCTTATTTGAGTCTGGTTCTGATGCCTGCTTTCTCTTTTCAGACTGTGTTTTCTCTTTTGTTTTGGGATACTTCGTAATTATTTGTTGAAAGCCAGACATTTTTCCAGTAATTGGAATTGGTGTAAATAGGCATTTAATGTGAGGATATGATGATATGGCTAGGAGTGTGTGTGTTTAATGTTAGCTCTATCTATAGGTGCTACAGACTTCAAATCTTTCTACTGTCTTTTGTTCTTTTCTAACCTCCTGGCTTCCAAACTTCCCTATGTAATGCTACTCAGAGAGAATCTATGTCTCACACCTCTTTCAATGATAATTTACTGTTATTATACTGGAGCCACCTTGTTGTGGTGGGTAGAGTATGGGGGAAGGGTAGTGTTCTATAATATCCCAATGAAGTAGTAGTCTTTTATAGGGTGTGAGTCTAGAGGCTTTGGTCTTCACAAGTGTTTCTGTCCCTCCTTTAGTAGTAAGATATTTCTTTTCTCCTGTCCTTGATTCCCTTCCCTGGTTGTAGCATCTAATCTATTTTTTTGAAGATTTATCCTCTATTAAGTATGTTTTCTTGTTTTAATTTGTATTTGCTATCATATGTGAAAAAGGAAGGCTGGAATGGGAAGGAATTCCTCTGCCTAGCTGGGATAAAGTTTCAGAGTAGAATCCTAAAAAAGATCTTTCCAAAAGAAAGTAGGCCTTCATTATGGGGGAAAAAAAGACAAAAAACTGAAGGTATGTTTTACAATGGTTACTCTATCCCTACCCCTAACATGTCTAAGAGTGTATCTTTCTTAGATGTTCTCCATGAGAATCTGGTGGGGTTTCTGGAAAGAAATATCATAAAACTAAGAGGTACCCACTAAGACTGCTGTCCCCAGGAGTTTCTAAATGTTGTGCGTGTCCACATTCAGCTTCCAGTAATTTCAAAATTGCTTCTTAAGTGTTCCTATCCATTTATGACTCAGTGGTTTCTGTTCAGTGTAAACAGATTTACATCTAAAACAACAAAATTTTCTGAGTACATCCAATAATCCTTCATTAAAAAACAAAAACAAACAAACAAAAAACCAAAACATTGTAGAGGCAAACCTGTATGGAAATGGGCAGAACATTTTTCCTCTCTGGTTCTTGTCAAGTTTCCCATTGTTTAGCTCCCTTTCGTTAATCACTCACTGACTTTAAGGGATTAATTCCATTCTTCATTTCCTCATGCTGGAGCAGTTCTAGGTCAGGGCAACAGTCTGGGAAAGTTGTCTCTCAGATATATTTCTTGATATCCATCATTGCTACTTTTGTAGATTGCCTTATTATTAGGGAAATTGTATTATCTTGAGAAAAGTGGGCATTTTTGTTTTTCTAAATTTGTATATATAAGGTTTTAAAAGTCATTGGATTTAGTCATACACCCCTCAACCCTGGTATCAATGGGAATTATAGAATTAAAAAAATACAATAGCTAAAATTTAAAAACTCACTGGATGAGCTGGCTCAATTGTATAGATGAAAAATGATTTTATCAGATAAACTGAAAACAAATACTACAATATTTAAATTTGAACAACAGAAATAAAATAGACTTAAAAAATGAACAGATTCTCAGGGATGTGTGAGAGCTAACATTCATATTATCGGGGTTCTAGAAAGGAGATGAGAGGAGAGCTGAAAAAGTACTAAGAGAAATAATGACCAAAATTTGGTAAAACACCTACAACTGCAGATTTAAGAAGTTAAGTAAACTTCAATTAGGAGAAAACTAAAAATCCACACAAAGAGACACCTTAATTAAACTTCTGAAAACAAAAGACAAAGAAAAAATCTTGTTAGCAGCCAGAGAGAAATGATTCATTACTTAGAAGGAACACCAGTTTAAATGGCAGTGGATTCCCCTCTGAAACCAGGGAGGTTAGAATGAAGAGGTACATTTGTCAAGTGATGAAAGAAAAGGACAGTCAACCACGAATTGTATATTCAGCAGAACTATCCTTCAGAAATGCAGGGGAAATAAACCATTCTCAGATAAAGGAAAACTAAGAATCTGTCAATAGCAAACTTAGTCTTACAGCACTGTTAACAGAAATGATTTAAGCAGAGAGGAAATGATAACAGAAGAAGGATAGGAAATTCAGAAGGAAAGAATAACATCAGAATGAGTAAAAATAGAGGGGCATATAATAATCTTCTTTGAGTTTCTTAAATCATACTTGGCAGTTGAAGCAAAAATTATAACACCATCTTATGTGATGCAAAATGTATGCAGAGGAACTCATAGAGACAATTATATTTCAAAATTTCGGATATAAAGTAACCTAAATAAAATAAGGTTTCTGTACTTCACTGAAAGCAATGAATTGTTTGATACCAGTAGACTATATTAGTTGCATATGCATATTGTAAAACCTAGAGCAACCACTGAGACAACTATACAAAGTGATACAAGTTACTAAAAATAAAAAAAGATGGAATTCTGAAAAGAAAATTAAGCAACTCAAAGGGGAAAAAAAGGAACAAAGGAATAAGGATCAGAGGAAACAAACAAAATTAATACTAAAATGGCAGGTCTAAGTCCTCACTTATTAATGCTTATCTTAAATGTAGAGGGTCTGAATATATGAACTAAATGACAAACACTGGCAAAGTGGATTTAAAAAAAATGATCCAGCAATATACTGACTACGATAAACTCATTTCAAATACAGCAATACAGGTTGACTGATATTAAATTGATGTGAGCTTGCTAATATTAACTATTAAAAATACAGGAGTGACTATTATTTTCAGATAAAGTAGAATTCATAGGGAAAAAAATTACTAGAGCAAAGAGTCACATTACATAATGACAAAAAGATCAATTCACCAGGAAGACATAATGATTCTAAGGGTGTGTGCATGAATAACAAAGCATAGAAATACATAAAGCAAAAACACATAGATCTGAAAAGACAAACAGACAAATACACAATTGTAACTGAAAACATCAACACCCTCTTCTCAGTAACTGATGGAACTACTGGACAGAAAAAAGAAGAGTATAGAAGAACTGAACAAAACCATCAACCAACAGACTCTAAACGGGATATATAGAATATTTTCCCAAACAACAGCAGACTACATGTTTTGTTCGCTTTTTCAAACATTCATGGAACTTTCACCAAGATAGACAGGCTCATGATCATACAGCAAATCTCAAAAATTTAAAAAAAAAGTAAAAATCATATAAAAGGCACACTCTTACCATAATAGAAACCATGTAGATATAAAAAATCAAAAGGCAACAGGAAAATCTCCAAATATTGGAAATTAAGCAATGCATTTCTAAACGAGCCACGGGTCAAACAATAAAACTAAGATTTTTTTTTTTTAAATAAATAGTTCAATGAAATGAAAAAAAAGTTTCCAAATATGTAGGATGTAACAAAAGTAGTGCTAAAAGGGAAAATTATAACTTTAAAAAACAGAAAACATACATAAAATCAATAATCTCAGTTTATACTGCAAGAAACAAGAAGAGGAAAATACACGGAAATAATACAGATAATGTCTTTAAATCTTTAAATAAGTAAAAGTGGGAATGAAAGTTACGATAACCCTCACTGGCTGCTCTGAAAAGCCATCTATGCAGTGTCTGGCTCCCGGCTGTCCCCAGCCACTTCTACCACGCACTTCCTCCGCTGCTGTGGACTCAGGAAGCTTTCTCGCTAGAGTCCCTGAACTCTTGCTTTCTTTGTAACCTGCTGCATCGGATCAGCGGTGTGCCCCACCATGCATGACAAGGTGGTGGACACCAGCTCCGAGATCACGACCAAGGACTTGAAGGAGACGAAGGAGGTTGTGTAAGAGGCGGAGAATGGAAGAGATACGGAAACGCTAACAAGGAAAATGAGGAACAGGAGACAGACTAAGAAGAGGAAGAAGGTGGGGAGGAAAAGGAGGAGGATAAAGAAGGAGATGGTGAGGAAGAGGATGGAGATGAAGATGGGGAGGCCGAGGCAGCTACAGGCAAATGGACAGCTGAAGATAATGAGGATGAGGATGCTGACACCCAGAAGCGGAAGACCAATGAGGATGACTAGACAGCAAAAAAGGAGAAGTTAAATTTTAAAAAAAAGGCCTCCGTGACCCATTCACACCTCCACTTGCAGTCCAGCCTGCCCACCTCTGGCAGCGCCACCTGCAGCTGACAAGGGCTCTGCACCACCAAACTAAAACCACAACGTGAATTTGCATCAGGGGAGGAAAAAAGAATAAAACTTTCAAGGCTCTGCTTTTTTTTTTTCCTTAACAGTACTTTAAAAAGGAAAATTTGTTTGTATTTTTTATTTACATTTTATACATTTGTACGTATGGTTAGAGGTCAGCGATTTTTAATGATCTCGGATGACCAAACCAGCCCTCAGAGCATTCTCTGTCCTACTTCTGACTTTACTTTCGGTGTGCGCCCATGTCCATTACAATCTCAAAGGAGAAAAAAAAAAAAAAAATACCTTGGAAAAAAAGCAAAAACAACAACAAAAAATACAGTCTTATTCTGACCATTCCAGTAACTTTATTTTTGCGTATGTACTTAGTTGTACTATAAGTAGTTGGTTTGTATAATTAAAAAGGTCAAAGATAAAAGGTTTCTTTTTTTCTTCCTTTTCTTTGGTCTATGAAGTTGGTATTTGTTTGTTTATTTTTGGCCTGTTTGATGTATGTGTGAAAGAATGTTGTTCAACAATAAACCAGAGTTTTATTTTGCTGTTATTATAAAAAAAAAAAAGTTATGATAAAAAATTCAAGACTTTAGAAAGTGATTAGGCAGATTTGAATAAGATACATAATTTCTCAAAGTGAACAATTTAATAATTAAAAAAATAAAGCATGGGTTTATGGCTATAATTCTGGGATCACTTAGTTATAAATAAAATGTTATGAATATTATATAATATAGAATAAAATCCACTGCCGAGTTGGTTCCAACTCATAGCTACCCTACAGGACACAGTAGAACTGCCCCATAGGGTTTCCAAGGTTGTAAATCTTTGCAGAAGCAGACTGCCACATCTCTCTCCTGTGGAGTGGCTAATGAGTTTGAACCACTAACTGATAAAAAATTAATTTGAACTAAAACTGAAACTACCACTGTTTATATCTGATGACTTCAACACTACTTGTGCATGATTGGCTGTGTGCTGACTATTCACACTTGAATTATCACTTATGTTTGATACAAAATGGCCACACATTCCTCCCCTCCATGATCAACATGTTTCCTTCAAGAGAGTATCTTCTTTCACTCCTTAAATGTATGCTGTCTCTGTGATTTGCTATAAAACCAAAAACCAAACCTATATCCATCGTCAATTCTGACTCACAGCAACCCTATAGGACAGAGTAGAACTGCCCTATAGTGCTTCCAGGGAGCGGCTGGTGGATTGGAACTGCCTCCCTTTTGGTTAGCAGCTGAACTCTTAACCACTGTGCCACCAGGGCTCCTCATTTGCTATAGTTGTTATAATTTGGCAGAAACAATATTCCACTGGTTCTGAGCTAAGTCCTGAAGAGACTTTTTCTCTCTCTTTCTGTCTCTGTCTTCTCTCTCTCTACATCTTAACACTCCCATAGGGACAAGTCTGGGCTACCCTGATGTACAATGAGTTGTAAGTTTCCCATTCACAGCCATTGCTCTGGCCTGCAGCCAGGAAACTGACAGATATTTGACACCATCTTAAAGCAAAAAAAAAAAAAAAAAAAAAAAAAATCTGTTGCTGTCCAATTGATTCCCACTCATGGCGAATCCATGTATTTCAGAGTAAAACCATGCTACACAGTTTTGTTGTTGTTATTTTTTAATTTTATTTATTTCATTGTTGCTGTTGAGAATGGTGACCTATACACAGCACAGCATACACCAGTTCAAAAGTTTCTACATGTACTATTACTGACATTGATTACATTCTTTGAGTTGTGCAATCATTCTCACCCTCCTTTTCTAAGTTCTTCCCCCATAAACATAAATTCACTGCCCCCATAGGTCCCAGTCTAATCTTTCAAGTTGCTGTTGTCAATATGATCACACAGATAGTTCTTAAAAGGGCACAATGCTCAGAGTAGACATTCTTTGTTAGTTAAGCTAAACTATTGTTTGGTTTTAAGGAGAATTTAGGGGATATTTTTGGTTTAAAACTTAAGTTGAAAGATTATCTTAGGGCAATAGTGTCCGGGCTTCATCCAGCCTCCATGGCTCCAGAAATGCTAGATACCATGAGCATTTTAAATTCTGATCTGCGTTTTCCCCCTTTTGATCCAGATTCTTCTATAGAATTTTTGATCAAAATGTTCAATAATGGTAGCTGGGCACCACCAGTTCTTTTGGTCTCATGGCAAAGGAGGCAGTTGTTCATAGCCTCCTTCTATTCGTGACTCTTCTTCCTCTGTTGATCCAGGCTAATAGAGACCAATTACTGTGCCTTGGATGGCCACTTGCCAGCTTTTAAGACCCCAGACACTATGTAACAAACTAAGAAGCAGAAGAGAAGTACTAAACATGTTATTCTGCCAGTTAACTGGAATATCCCATGAAACCATGACCAGCACTAAGAAACTAAGACAAAAGCCCTGTAGAATTTTTGCATTTTACCCGGAGAAAAATGTTTGATTATTGAACAGTACTAATTAGGAAATGACATGATACATTTTGCATTTACAAATTCCATTGTTGATAGATTTTCCTGAAGGACACAGGATGATCACAGGGGCTTATAATGAAGAAGTCATAAGAAAACTGAAAACTGCGTTGGTGAAAAACAGACCAGGAATGTTGTGCCCAGGAATTTTTTCCCATCACAACAATGCACCTGCTCGTTCTTCAAGGGTAGCAAGGGCTGTCTTAGGAGAAGTTTCACTGAGAAGCCTTACCCTATCCACCCTATAGCCCTGATCTTGCCCTTTCGGACTTCTGTTTGTTCCCCAAACTCAAAGATCATTTAAAAGGAACACGATTTGTTGTGCTGTAAATTGAAGAGCGCAGAATTCTTCGGGGAAGGGTTAGAGATAGAAACACTGCCTTCAGAAGTCTATAGACCTAGATGGATGATATGCTGAGAAACAATAGCTTCACATGTTGATATTTTTGTTTAATAAAACTTTCTATGATTTTGTAGCAATACTTTTTGAGTTACCGTCATATTTTCCTCTCACCATGTCAGTGGGTTATTTTATACTTCTTCAAGTCCTCAAGTTTCCTCTTCTTCTTGGGCCTTGGTCTGTGAGTGCTATTGTTGTTCCTTCTCTGAAACATTTTGTTCAAATGTTGGGTAGAGAATGAAGCTTTGGCATCTGCAATGGGGGAAAGTGGGTGATTAGATAGTTTACCTCATTGGTATGGGATATTAAAAAAAAATCTTACCTTACAAAGGCTAATCTTTGAATAGTATATTGGTTGCGCCTTACATATACTCAGACTTACATTATCTTACCAAAAGCTTTTTAGCTTTTTCCCAATGTGTTAAACTTGAGAGGTGCAGGACGCTGCCTAAACAAAAACAAACAAACAAACAAACAAAAAAAACCCATTGATGTCGAGTCGATTTTGACTCATAGCGACTGTATAGAACTGCCTCATAGGGTTTCCAAGGTTGTAAGTCTTTAAGGAAGCAGACTACCACATTTTTCTCCCACAGAGCAGCTGGTGGGTTCAAACCACTGACCTTTCAGTTAGCAGATGGGCTTTCAACCACTGCACTACCTGGGCTCCTTGGACTCTGCCTAGAGGTAAAAAAATATTATTGATCTACATCTGAGAGACTTGAAGAAATTATGCCAAATGGAGATTTGGATATATAGCTCATCCTCATCCTGTAGGTCAGAGAAATAGCTTGGTCTAGATTCAAAAATGTAGAAGTTTTCAACACATACATGCTATTTTTAAACACAACTTCACAAACAGGGAAAGAGTACAAGCCAACAAAATAAGAAGGATAGAGCACTGAGGAATTTTAAAAGAAAGTTTAAGTGAAGGGAGAGGTACTCGAAAAAAGATTAAGAAGGGACAACAGGGAGGTGAGAAGTCATTTATGTGATGTGTATACAGAGAGTGTCTTCGGAAAAAAGTAGTCAGCATGGCCAAGAACTTATTAAATATGGAAGATGATAGCTAATAGAAAGATTCAACAGAATAGCAGGATACAAGATAAACATACAAAAATCAGTTGGATAGGATTTGGGCAGACATGGCTGTGGCAGCATGCTTGTCCGCTCCCCACTTTTGTCCTTTTGAATATATGCCAAATAAAACTTTCTTTTTACTTTACTAAACTTTGTGATGTTTTTTCCCTATAACAGTTAATGGAACTGTGAGCAGGATCTGAAGCTATGAATCCAGTCAACTTCAAAGAGACCTGGACTGCAGAGCAGAAGCTGGCAAAGAAAAGTCATATCTTCTGGACCCACGTGTTCCCACTTCATGTCCCTTAGACATTGATGAGGTGAGTGCTCTCAGAAAACGAACTTTTGCTTATTTTTTGTTGTTCTTTTTCTCATGTTTTCTTAAGATTTGTTTGGCATATTTGTTTGTAAAACTGGTTAATTGATTAAGGAGAATCTTTCTTAGGTTTTTGCTTGATCGTTTGGTTAAGAGCGACATTTAGTAACTCTTTAAGTAAACTGCAGTTTAGGCCTGGATTCGGGCATTTGAAGAGGTAATTCTATTTTCAAAGAGCTTTGAGCCACTATAAGCCACAAAAAAATTCATGAACAGTCAACCAGTAAAAGCCATTAGGGTGGTCACCGGCACTGTGGTCATGAGACAGGCTAGAGCACTAGGCTGCCTGCCACCTGCAAGAAAAATCTCATGCAACGAAGGTACACATTGGTCTAAGCAAAACACTGTCCAAACCCCATGGCGTTCCTCATTAGGTTTCATTTTTGTGGCTCAGAGAAAACCTGGAAAATAGTGCTCTGTTTTGCCAAATTCGCAGGCAGAGGTGGCAGCTCTTGCCTGTTTTGCCAAATTCTCAGGTGGAGGTGGCAGCTCCTGACCTGTGTTTTGATATTTAAGGGAGAAGTGGTAGTTCTGTACCTGTTTTTTTCCATTGAATTGAGTCGATCTTACCAAAAATTGCTATATACACTTTTAGAAACTAGGATCCCCATATCCTTGTTTTGTGTGGTATTATCTGGTGAGTTTATGTGGTCTTTCTGTCTCCTTTTGTTCTAAGAGCTTGCTTCTGGCCTAGAGCATTGTGTCTAAGTTTGTCTTGTATTAGATTGGTGGCTATGATAAAGAATTGCTGTTTTTTATAAGGCTAGTCATAGAACCTCAGTTCCTTCTTCATCCAGAAAAAACAGCGTCTTGTGTCTGTCTTGTGATTTAGATTTTTAACAGCTACTTGGAGAATCTTTGATATAAATCTTTATGTTTTATACTACGTCAATCTTAAAAGCAAAACCTTTTTAAGTAACTTAAGCTAGATATTATATGAAACGTGTTTTATTTAAGGAAAAAGGATAGTTTTGTCTTAAAGTAAAAGTAGCAGTTCCAAACAGTAAAAAGGAAAGAAATTAACTATCTTTTGTCTTTCAAAATGCCTCCATCAACTTAAACATATGTAAATGTCTTCCATGAGTCAAGAGAGTGAGGGCGGGGCACGATTAGGCCTCCCCATCTCCCAGTCTCCAAGGTCCCTTAGCTCCAGGCATGCTTTTGAAAGACCCCTTTCCAGCTAGGTGGAGACTCTTTTAAGACAAAAGATAAGAAGAATTTCTGTTATCAGAAATTGGGTAGATCCTAATCATAGAACTGTAAACAAGTTCTCTCTATTATAGGGGAACTTTAAGAAGTAAAAAAAAAAAACAGAAATCACAATGAGACACACCTGAAGTGGCCTGCAAAAATGTTTCCAGCAGTACCAAACATTTAAGGTTATGTCTTTATCAATGAATTGGTCAAGTGAGCAGAGACTTTGTGATTTCCAAAGCCAGTTGATAAAATCTTTAAGGGCTAAAATTAGATTGGGGAAAATATGAGAAGTAGTAAAAGTTGAATGAAATCTTAGAATGTTTAAATACTTTTCTTTCAACAACAGTTATGTTTTGTGGTATACAGGCTTAAAATAATTCCAAAGTATTTTAGGTAGCTTATTGATGTTATTAAGATACTAGAATTTGTCATAATTTAGGTTCATACACTTTCCCTTTTTATGCCACAAGAGGATATATAGATATATATATTTAAGTCTGCGAATAAGTGTTCATTTTTGCCACTTAAAGGGATACACTGTAAGAGATATACAACAAAGGCAACCTTTAAGAGGTTTATTAAAAAAGAAATTTATTTGATATGGTCAAGTTTCATCCCCCTGACTAAAGTTTAATGGTTTAATTTATGAGATTTTTAGGAGTTTTAATGTTAAGTAGCATACAAAACAAAGAATTGGGTTTCTTGCAGTTAAAATAACAAAATTTTCTTTAATTTCTGAGTTAAAGGGTTAATTTATTCTTTGTGCAATCTGCCTGGAAGACAAAGGTTTGGCCTCTCATTAGAATAAGATTCCTGAGTCTGAATACTAAGCCTCATGGCTTTTAGAAAAGAAAGCTAAGGGTTTTACTTTAAGATCTTTGGTTAAATAACTTAAGTATTGTTTCACAGTGACCTGTATTATTATCTGTTTATTGCTAACTTGGTTGCAACTTTATTTTTTTGAATCTAGCATCATCAAAGCCAATGGTTTGATTGGGGAATTTACATCATTTTTCTATGAAGTTTTTTTAATTACAATTCAGGTATTTAGAGATTTGATAATCTTGGTATATTTTTGGTATATCCTGACTATATAGTATTTTGTCTCAAAATTATTATGCATTATATCTGAAGCTCTTTGAATATGGTTAATTGCTATATTTAGAAATATTTTTATCTAAAGTTTTTTTTAACTGATTTTATTTGGCCTTTATGTTGGGCTTGAAATTAATTTCTATCAGGTCTTTTACTGTTAAGAATATTACGTTTATCAATTAATCATGGCCATATTAAGTTTTGTCATCTGCAGATAAGTTTTTACTTTGCTGATTTGCTGAAAAAGTTTGACCAAAATATCTCAACAAAAAGATGGACTATATTGGACTTGCTAAAAAGACTGACTAGACTGAATAAAATTTCCAGAGCTCCTATGCAAAAGCTGATGAGTTTGCAGACCGTGGCTGATCCAGAATCACGTGGAACAGAAATTAACTACATAAGACTGAGTAAACTAAAGGAAACTATGTTTTTTTAATATTGCTGATATTTTAAGGTCTTAATTTCTGGATATAAGAAATCATTCTCCTCTCTCCTAAATTATCTAACTAATGGATTTAGATATGGTAACTCTTGAGTTAGAAGTTCCTGTTGGTAAACTTAGCCAAGTTGTAGATATCATAACCAGAGAACTGTCTGAAATTTGAGCTATGATTTTACAAAATAGAACAGAATTAGTTTTCCTGTTAGTTCTCTTAAGAAAGTTTGTGCCTCAATAGATGAATGTTGCTGTATTTATATTAATACTCAATCTGAGGTTTTGCAGAATGTAGTTACTGTTGAGGCACATGAAAAGCAGTTACTGATGTTGCTTACCTACAGACAAACACCTCATGAGATTTGTTTCCTTGGTTCAAAGACCTTAGGGTCATGGTTTCATTGGTTATTTCAGACAATTGGCCTAATATAATTGTTAGTGTTTCTGTTTTATTTCCTATTTTACTGTATGGTGCCTGGGATCTTCAAAACCAGATGATGTCCAATTACCATTTGTTGAGCATTTTTGATAAAAGATTCTATAACAAGATCATGATCCAAAGGAAAGAATGATGAGAGAGTTGTATATAATTCTCCTGGAAAACAGATTTCTGGCTTCCAGGGAAGTTGAGGCAACCCACACAGGATATTTGCCTTTGGGTGTCCTCTTGAACCTCGAGCTTTGAGAAGAAAACTGGTTCCTGAAGATACTTTGAGTCAAACAATGGTCCAGATAAACTAGTAAGACCATTTTGCTCTTGTTATTGAACTTTTTTTTTGAAGAATTCAGTCTGTTTTAGGAAACTAACTTCAAAGATCAGAGTGAGAGTTATGTTTAGGGTAAATTAGTAATTACTTTAATCAGTCTTTAAGACAATGTCATATGAAATTCCTGTGTAATGTTTGTAATCAGTCACCCTCTTACGATGCAGAAAATTATGTATCTTAAAGAAACCAGATTCTCAGAGGAGATTGACCTCATGGCTCAGACTCCATTTTATCTTTGGTTCCATTTCTGCTCCTGAGAAAGTGACTCATGACTGTTAATAGATAAATCAAGGAGGGGCAGCTTGCCCTTGGGAAGAATACTTAGTATGTTTTAAACAGACTAACTGAAGATCTCCTACAGGAGAGATCCATCCTGTACTATCTTGCTAAATCATTAGTTCTCTAATGAAAACCAATTTGTCACATGTAAATTTTTCCATACCTTCTGTTTCTTCTAGACAAACATTGTGTGCTTCTTATGGATATATGTTTCTGTGTAGATATGTTTCTAATTTAGATGATTCCTTCCCAACTAATAGTGAATATGTGTGGGCAATCTCTTGTTTAGATTACTGATGAATGCATAGACAATGCACTTGGGAAACTTTAGGATAATCTTTAAGTATTCACAGTAACAATGCTAGTAAATATTGAAAAGGTAATGTTAAAATTGTAAAATGAAAGTCAGAAGAAAACCCATTGGTCCAACATTCAGGGTATCATTGGTAGCTTTAATTCCTACTTATGGTATAGTTGAATTGGAGAAATCTTTAAGAAAATTTGTCAGTCACTATGGGACAAATAACAGATGAGATAGAAGCACAACAGTGATCTCTGATCTCATAAGCCAAGGTGACATGAGATAACAAAATAACCTTAGATTTTTTTTATTAGTCCAAGAAAGTATAGTCTGTGCTGTAGACAAAATATACATACAATTAGACAGCAAGCTACTTGATTACACATAGTCACACCCTTACAAACACCAGATCTATTTGGTTGGTTACCATCAGGAATAAGTACATGGGCTATATCACTACTAAGGGATAGTAATATTCTTAGTCTACATCCTGATACTATTAGGCATAATAAAATTTATCCTCTATTGTCTTACACACCTAAAAGCCAAAAGAAGGCCTCGGGCTAAAATGCTGATGTACATTTAGTCTGCTCACTCTGGCAATGCGATTGATGAGAGCATCGCACTTACTTAATAACCTGGTGAAGAACCAGATGGTATCCAGTAGAACACCAGCACCATGAGTTTAAAGAGCCTGCAATGGCTGCCATCTAGGAGCTCGAATAAGTCCAGGTATTGATCATTGATGTGTTATCTCCAATCTCCGATCAAAAGGACGGACTGATTTAGGAAATAATATTGGAGTTATTATTCCCTCTCCTTGAGCATACAGAATGTGACCCAGCTGAAGCTGGACTCACAAGGACTCACAAGGACACATCAACTGGGCCCTGAGGTATAAAGAAAATAGCTAAGATAATCTTGGAAAACATCTTAAGAAGTTTTCACAAAAGCCCATCAAACAGAACACAGAAGACTTTCCACTCATATTTTTCTATTAGCATTTAGTGAATAGAAATTTGTTGGACCAATGAAGACCCTCCTGACTTTTGTAACTGAAACCCATACCAATGATTGTTAAGAAAGATGATTCAAAATGTAAGAGTATAATTTCTAGCCGATCAGTGAAAAAGTGATGCTTTCAATGATTCTACCCATTTTGTGATGTTGATATATACTGATGGCTCTGTAACTGTTCTTTGGATTCAGGCAGACATGGCTGTGGCAGCATGCTTGCCCGCTCCCCACTTCTGTCCTTTTGAATATATGCCAAATAAAGCTTTCTTTTCACTTTAAAAAAAAAATCAGTTGGATAAAGTAGGAAGACTCACACTACCTGACTTCAGAACCTTCTGTACAACTATGGTAGTAAAAACAGCCTGTTACTGGTACAATGACAGATACTTTGACCAGTGGAACAGAGTTGAGAACCTAGATGTAAATCCATCCACCTACGGTCACTTGATCTTCGACAAGGGCCCAAAGTCTATCAAATGGGGAACAGACAGTCTTTTTAACAAATGTTTCTGGCAAAACTGGATGTACATCTGCAAATGAAACAAGACCCATACCTCACTGCCATATACAAAAACTAATTCAAAAAGGATAAAAGGCCTAAATATAGGTCCAAAAATTACAAAGTTCATAGAAGAAAAAATAGGAACAACCTAGAGGCCCTAATGCATAGCATTAACAGGATACAAACCATAACCAACAGTACACAAACTCCAGAAGATAAGCTAGATAACTGGGATCTTCTAAAAATTCAACACTTATGCTCAACAAAAAACTTCACCAACAGATTAAAAAGAGAACCTACAGACTGGGAAAAGAATTTTGGACATTACAAACAAGACAAAGTTTTAATCTCTAAAATCTATAAGAAAATCTAACAACTCTACAACAAAAAGACAAATAATCCAATTAAAAAATGGACAAAGGAAATGAACAGACACTTCACCAAAGAAGACACTGAAGCAGCCATCAGATACATGAGGAAATGCTTAGGATCTCTAGCCATTAGAGAAATGCAAATCAAAAACAAAATGAGATACCATCTCACCCCAGCATCACTGGCATGAATCAAAAAAACTGGAAATAACAAATACTGGAGAGGCTGCGGGGAGATCAGAATTCTTATGCACTGATGGTGGGACTGCAAAATGATACAACCGTTTTGGAAAATGATATGGTACTTCCTTAGAAAGCTAGAAATAGAAATACCATATGATCCAGCAATCCCACTCCTAGGAATATATCCTAGGGAAATAAGAGTCATCACATGAATAGACATATGCACAGTCATGTTCATTGCAGCATTGTTCACAATAGCAAAAAGATGGAAACAACTTAGATGCCCATCAACAGATGAATGGATAAACCAGTAAAAAATGGATATACACACAATGGAGTATTACACAACAATATAGAACAATGATGAATCTGGGAAGCATCTCATAACATGGATGAATCTGGAGGGTATTATGCTGAGTGAAATAAATCAATCACAAAAGGACAAATATTGTATGAGACCACTACTGTAAAACTCATGAAAAGGTTTTTTACACACAAAAAGAAATAATCTTTGATGGTTGCGAGGAAGGGGAGAAATGGGGGTGGAGGGGACACTAAATAGCCAATACATAAGTGGTAACTTTGGTGAAGGGTAAGACAGTACACAATACTGGGGGAGCCAGCACAACTTGTACGAGGAAAGGTCATGGCTACTCCACAGACACATCCTAACTCCCTGAGGGACAGAGTTGCTGGGCTTAGGGCTATGGAGATCATGGTTTCAGGCAACATCTAGCTCAATTGGTATAACATAATGTATAAAGAAAATGTTCTACATTTTACCTTGGTGAGTAGCGTCTGGGTCTTAAACGCCTGTGAGCAGCCATCTAAGATATTCCACTGGTCTCACCCCTTTGGGAGCAAGGAAGAATAAAGAAAACAAGATACAAGGGAAAGATGAGTCCAAAGGACTAAGGGACCACAACTACCAAGGTCTCCACCAGACTGAGTCCAGTACAACTAGATGGTGCTGGACACCACCACTGACTGCTCTGACAGGGTCACAATAGAGGGTCCTGGACAGAGCAGGAGAAAATTGTATAACAAAATTCTAACTCACAAAAAGACCAGACTTACAGGCCTGACAGAGACTGGAGAAACCTTGAGAGTATGGCCCCCGGATACCCTTTTAGCTCAGTAATGAAGTCACTCCAGAGGTTCACCCTTCAGCCAAGGATTAGACAGGCCCATAAAACAAAAAGAGATTAATGGGGCAAAACAGGCCAGAGACAGGGACCAGAAGGCAAGAGGGGACAGGAAAGCTGGTAACAGGGAACCCAAGGTGAGAGGGAGAGTGTTGACATGTCGCAGGGCTGTTAATATGGTCATAAAACAATATGTGTACTAACTGTTTAATGAGAAACCATTTGTTCTATAAACCTTCATCTAAAGTACAATAAAAAATGTAAATAATAATAAAAAAAAAAGATGTGGTGTCCAGCCTACTGCAAACAAGTTTTTCTGTATTCTGTGCTCTTTAATTTTTTTCTTTGCTTGTGACTTACTATTTTACAAATATATTTTTTTTCTACACATTTCTCTTCTTTCTTTCCTGCATTCATTCTTTCTTTCTTCATACATCTGTGTAGTAATCATTTCAAAATAGCATGCTTATTCAATTATTCATGCACTGAGCTAAAATGTTTCTGACTCTTTAAAACCAATTTATTAAATAAAATATGTAAACAATTCCCCTCTTAGATTTTGTTAATGTATTGGGTTTTATTGACCTGATATGCAGATGAAAATTTTAGGTTATTGATAAATATTCCAAATGCCAAAGGCATTTTTATTATAAACATTTCAATTTTAAATTGCTAATAGCACATGTAAGCCCCAATGATATTTTTAACCAATAAATACAAAACTGTATTTAGTATTGTACAGTTATTAAATGTAATCAATATTATTTCAGTATGGAGAAGGATTCTTAAGTGATCATTTTTATCAAGAAGCCTCATAAAAAAAACTTTTTTAAAATTTTTTCCCATACAAAAATTTATACATACATTATTATGACTTTAATTGCTCTCCCCATACTGTGACAGCACATTCCTCCTTTCCACCCGATTCCTCATGTCCATTCAACCAGCTTCTAACCCTCTCTGCCTTCCAATCTCACCTCCAAACAGAAGCTGTCCATTTAGTCTCTTGTATTTACTTGAGCTAAGAGGCACACTCCTCACGAATATCACTTTATGTCCCACAGTCCAGTCCAATCTCTGTCTGAAGAGTTGGCCTCGGAAATTGTTTTAGTTCTGGGCTGAGAATCCGGGGGTCATGCTTTCTGGGGTTCCTCCAGTCTCAGTCAGACAATTAAGTCTGGTCTTCTTACTAGAATTTGAGTTCTGCACCCCACTTTTCTCCTGCTCCATCAGGGACTTTCTGTTGTGTTCCCTGTAAGGGTGGTCATTGGTGGTAGCCAGGCACCATCTAGTTCTTCTGGTCTCAGGCTGATAAAGTCTCTGGTTTATGTGGCCCTTTCTGTCTCTTGGTCAAATACTATCCTCGTGTCTTTGTTGTTCTTCATTCTCCTTTACTTCAGGTGGTTGGGACAAACTGATGCAACTTAGATGGCTGCTTGCAAACTTTTAAGACCTTAGACGCCATTCACCAAAGTAGGATGTAGAACATTTTCTTAATAAGCTTTGTTATGCCAATGGACCTAGATTTCCCCTGAAAGCATGGTCCCCAGATCTCTACCCCTGCTCCTCTGTCCCTCACAGTATTTGATTATATTCAGGAAACTTCTTAGCTTTGGTTTAGTCCAGTTGTGCTGACTTCCCCTGTAGTGTGTGCTGTCCTTCCCTTCCCCTAAGATCATTCTTACCTACTATCTAGTTCGTAAACAACCCTCATCCTCCCTCCCCTTCCTCATAACCATCAAAGAATGTTTCTTCTGTGTTTAAACCTTTTCTTGAGTTCTTATAATAGTGGTCTTATACAATATTTGTCCTTCTGTGACTGATTCAGTTCACTCAGCATAATGCTCTCCAGATTCCTCCATGTTATAAGATATATCACGGCTTCATCCTTGCTCTTTATTGTTGCATAGAATTCCATTGTGTGGATATACCATGATTTTTTTAACCATTCATCTGTTAATGGGCACCTAGGTTATTTCCATCTTTTTGCTATTGTGAACAGTGCTGCAATGAACATTGGTGTGCATATATCTATTAGTGTGACAGCTCTTATTTCTCTAGAATATATTCCAAGGAGCGGGATAGCTGGATCCTATGGTACTTCTATTTCTAGCTTTTTAAGGAAGTGCCAAATGAATTTCCAAAGCAGTTGTACCATTTTACATTCCGACCAACAGTGTATAAGTGTTCCAGTCTCTCCACAACCTCTCCAGCACTTATTATTTTGTGTTTTTGGGTTAATGCTAGCTTTGTTGGTGTGAGATATCTCATTATAGTTTTGATCTGCATTTCTCTAATGGCTAATGATCGTGAGCATTTCTTCATGTGTCTGTTAGCCGCCTGAATATCTTCTTCAGTGAAGTGCCTGTTCATATCCTTTGTCAATTTTTTAATTGGGTTATTTGTCTTTTTGTTGTTGAGGTTTTGCAGTATCTTATAGATTTTAGAGATTAAATGCTGATCGGATTTGTTGTAGTCGAAAATTTTTTCCCAGTCTGTAGGTTGTCTTCTTACTCTTTTTGTGAAGTCTTTTGATGAGCATAAGTGTTTGATTTTTAGGAACACCCTGTTATCTAGTCTGTCTTCTGGTGCTTGAGCATTGTTATTTATGGTTTGTATTTTGTTTATGCCATGTATTAGGGCTCCTAGCATTGTCCTTAATTTTTCTTCCATGATTTTTATCATTTTTGATTTTATATTTAAGTCTTTGACCCATTTTGAGTTAGTTTTTGTGCATGGTGTGAGGTATGGGTCTTGTTTCAGTTTTTTGCAGATGGATATGCAGTTATGCCAGCACCATTTGTTAAAGAGACTGTCTTTTCCCCAAGTAAAGGACTTTGGGCCTTTGTCAAATATCAGCTGCTTATAGGTGGATGAATTTATGTCTGGATTCTCAATTGTGTTCCATTGGTCTGTTTATCTATTGTTGTACCACTACCAGGCTGTTTTGACTACTGTGGAAGTATAATAGGTAATAAAATCAGGTAGTGTGAGGCCTCCCACTTTGTTCTTCTTCTTGAGTAATGCTTTACTTATTTGGGCCTCTTCTCTTTCCATATGAAGTTGGTGATTTGTTTCTCTATCTCATTAAAAAATGCCAGTGGAATTTGAATTGGAACTTCCTTGTATCTGTAGATCGCTTTGGGTGGAATTGACGTTTTCACTATGTTGAGTCTACCTCTCTGTGAGCAAGGTATGTTTTTTCCACTTATGCAGGTCTCTTTTGGTTACTTGCAATAGTGTCTTCTAGTTTGCATTGTATAGGTCTTTTATGTCACTCGTTAGATTTATTCCTAAGTATATTATCTTCTTGGGGGCTATTCTAAAAATACTGATTTGGTAATTTCTTCCTTGAGGTTCACTTTGTTGGTGTAAAGGAATCCAACTGATTTTTGTATGTTTATCTCTTTCCTGAAACTTTGCTGAAATCTTCTGTTAGTTCCAGTAGTTTTCCTTTGGATTCCTTTGTATATGATCGTATCATTTGCAAATAGAGATACTTTGAAATTTTCCCTACTAATTTGGATGCACTTTATTTCTTTTTCTAGCCTAATGGCTCTGGCTAGGACCTCCAGCACAACGTTAAATAAGAGTGGTGATAAAGGGCATCCTTGTCTGGTTCCAGTTCTCAAGGGGAATGCTTTCAAAGTCTTTCCAATTAGGATGATGTTGGTGGTTGACTTTGTATAAATGCCCTTAATTATATTGAGGAATTTCCCTTCTATTCCAATTTTGTTGAGAGTTTTTATCATGAATAGGTGTTGAACCTTGTCTAATGCCTTTTCTGCATCGACTGATAAGATCATGTGGTTCTTGCATTTTGTTTTATTTATGTGATGGATTACACTGATTGTTTTTCTAATTTGAACCATCCCTGCATACCTGGTATAAATCCTACTTGATCATGATGAAATTTTTTTTTTGATATGTTGCTGAATTCTACTGGCTAGAATTTTGTTGAAGATTTTTGTGTCTATGTTCATGAGGGATATTGGTCTGTACTTTTCTTTTTTTGTGGTGTCTTTACCTGGTTTTGGTATCAGGGTTATGCTGGCTTCATAGAATGAGTTCGGGAGTATTCCATCCTTTTCTATGCTCTGAAATACCTTTAGTAGTGGTGGTGTTATCTCTTCTCTGAAAGTTTGGTAGAATTCTTCAGTGAAGACATCCGGGCCAGGGCTTTTTTTTTGGTAAGAAGATTTTTAATTACCTTTTCAATCTCTTCTTTTGTTATGGGTTTATTTAGTTGTTCTACCTCTGTTTGTGTTAGTTTAGGTAGGTAGTGAGTTACTAGAAATTTGTCCATTTCCTCTAGGTTTTCAAATTTGTTAGAGTACAATTTTTCATAGTATTCTGTTATGTTTCTTTTAATTTCATTTGGGTCTGTTGTGATATCACCCATCTCATTTCTTATACAGGTTATTTACTTCCTCTCCTGTTTTTCTTTTGTCAGTTTGGCCAATGGTTTATCAATTTTGTTGATCTTTTCAGAGAACCAGCTTTTGGTCTTGTTAACTCTTTCAATTGTTTTTCTATTCTCTATTTCATTTAATTCTGCTCTAATTCTTATTATTTTCTTTCTTCCGGCACCCGAGGGCTTCTTTTGCTATTGTCTTTCTACTTGTTCCAGTTGTAGGATTAATGTTTTGATTATGGCCCTTTCTTCTTTTTGGATGAGTGCAGTTATCGCTATAAACTGACCTCTGAGCACTGCTTTGCTGTGTCCCAAAGGTTCTGGTAGGATGTGTTTTCATTCTTGTTTGATTCTCTGAATTTCTTTCTTCCATCCTTAATTTCTTCTATAAGCCAGTAGTTTTTGAGCAAAGTGTTGTTCAGTTTCCATGTGTTATTTTTTTTTCCTTGCTTTTTCTGTTGTTGATTTCTACTTTTATGGCTTTATGTTCAAAAAAGATACTTTCATGGTTTGAATTATGTCCCCCCAAAAATGTGTATTATCAGTTTGGCTGTGCCATGATTCCCTGAATTGTGTGATTGGCCTCCATTTTGTGGTTGCAATTTTATGTTAAAGAGGATTAGGGTGGGATTGTAACACCACTGTTACCCAGGTCATATCCCTGATCCAATGTAAAGGGAGTTTCCCTAGGGTGTGGCCTGTACCACCTTTTACCTTACAAGAGATAAAAGGAAAGGGAAGCAAGCAGAGAATTGGGAACCTCATACCATCAAGAAAGTAGTGCTGGGAGCAGAGCATGTCCTTTGGACCAGGGTCCCTGCACAGAGAAGCTCCTAGTCCAGGGGAACACCAAAGAAAAGAAGGCCAACAGAGAAAAAGCCTTCCTCTAGAGCTGATGCCCTGAATTTGGACTTTTACCCTACTCTGACTGTGAGGAAATAAACTTCTCTTCATTAAAACCATCCACGTGTAGTATTTCTGTTATAGCAGCACTAGATGACTCAGACAGATACTTTGTAATATTTCGATGCTTTGGATTTGGTTAAGGCTTGTTTTACGGCCTAATATGTGGTCTATTCTGGAGAATCTTCCATGTGAGTTGGAAAAGAAAGTATGGTTGGCTGCTGTTGGATGGAGTGTTCGGTATATGTCTATGAGATCAAGTTGGTTGATTGTAGCATTTAGCTCTTCCATTTCTTTCCTTAGCTTCTTTCTGGATGTTCTTGCCTTCACCGAAAGTGGTGTGTTGAACTCTCCTACTACTATTGTGGAGCTGTCTATCTCTCTTTTCCGTGGTGTTAGAGTTTGTTCTATGTATTTTGGAGCCCTGTTTTTGGATACGTAAATATTTATGATAGTTATGTCCTCCTGGTGTATTGACCATTTAATCAGTATATAGTGTCCTTCCTTATCCATTGCGGTGGATTTTCCTTTAAAGTCTATTTTATCAGAGATTAATATTGCCACTTCTGCTCTTTTTTGAGTGTTGTTTGCTTATTTTTTTCATCTTTTGAGTTTTAGTTTGTTTGTGTCTTTAAGTCTAATGTGTGTCTCTTGTAGACAGCATATAAATGGATTGTGTTTTTTTTAATCCACTCTGCCACTCTCTGTCTCTTTATTGGTGCATTCAGTCCATTTACATTCAGCTTAATTATTGATAAGCATGAGTTTAGTGCTGTCATTTTGATGTCTTTTTTTGAGTGTTGTTCACAGTTTCTTTGTTCTATTTAATCTTCTGTGCTGAGTCATTTTTCTTTACATATTTTCTTTTCATCTTTTTCATTGTTGTTGATTTTGTGTATGCTGAGTCTTTATATTTTTCTAGTTTTTTATTTTGATTTGTAGGATTGTTAGTTTCCTTTATGGATACCTTAATATTTACACCTATTTTTCTAAGTTTTTTCTAGTCTTTTATTTCTTTGTATCACTTTGATTTCCTCTCCATATGAAAAATCTATGTCTACATTTTTTAAGTCCCTCTTTTTTTGTTTTAATGTTTTCATCTTTTACATATTGACATCTGTTTCCCTATTTTCAGTCTTTTAGCTTTGATTTACTTTGGTGACTTCCCTATCTGGGTTGATATCTGATTGCTCTGTCCTGTGTTCTAGTCTTGGGTTGTTATCTGATGTTACTGATTTTGTAACTGGAGGACTCCTTTTAGTATTTCTTGTAATTTTGGTTTGGCTTTTGCAAATTCCCTAAACTTCTGTTTATCTGGAAATGCCCTAATTTCACCTTCATATTTGAGAGACAGTTTTGCTGAATATATAATTCTTGGCTGGTAGTTTTTTTCCTTCAAGGCCTTATATATGTCATCCCATTGCCGTCTTGCCTGCACAGTTTCTGCTGAGTAGTCCGAGCTTATTCTTATTGACTCTCCTTTGTAGATGACCTTTTGTTTATCCTTAGCTGCTCTTAAAATTCTCTATCTTTGGTTTTGGCAAGTTTGATTATAATAAGCCTTGGTGACTTTTTTTGGGATCTACCTTATGTGGGATTTGATGAGTATCTTGGATAGATACCTTGTCATCTTTCACGATATCAGGGAAGTTTTCTGCCAACAAATCTTCAACAATTCTCTCTGTATTTTCTGTTATCCGCCCCTCCCCCCCATTCTGGTAGTCCAATCACTCATAGGTTATTCCCCTTAATAGAGTCCCACATAATTCTTAGGGTTTCCTCATTTTTTTAATCCTTTTATCTGATTTTTCCTCAAATAAGTTGGTGTCAAGTGCTTTACCTTCAACCTCACTAATTCTGACTTCCATTGCCTCAATTCTGCTCCTATGACTTTCTACTGAGTTGTCTAATTCTGAAATTTTATTGTTAACCTTCAGGATTTCTGATTGCTGTCTCTCTATCGATTCTTGTAGCCTGTTAAATCTGTCATTATGCTCTTCTCTAATCTTTGTAACTTCCTCTGTTGCATCTTCTGCATTTTGCTTAATTTCTTTCCTAATTTCTTGAAGAGTTTTGTATATTAATCTTTTGTATTCTGCCTCCAGTAATTCCAAGAAATTTTCCTCCTCTGAAAAATTACTAATTTCTTTATTTTGGAAGCTTGCTGAAGCCCTCATGGATTGCCTCTTTATATGATTTGATATTGACCGTTGTCTCCACACCATCAATAATTTATTATACTTATTTCTTTTATGTTTGCTTACTGTGTCCTAGCTTCTTGTTTGGTTTTCATATGCCCAAATAGGATGCTCATATGAGTTAGTTTGATTATTGGCATCTTTGAAGCTCTAATGTCCTGTCACCAGCTGGTTAGATCTTTTGCTAGGTATTTGAGCTCAAGAGTCCTCCCACTCCTCCTGTATGGATTCAGCTCAGGTGCCCAGGTAGCTAGCCACCAAGTGCGTGGTGTAGGCTCTCACTTACAGTCCTAGACAGCCATGGGTGATTGGTGTAGGCACAGGCATCTAGCTGCAGCAGGGGAAGGCACTCTGAGCAAGGCACAGGGCTGACAGCCACCCCCAAGTGTCCATGAGGAAGGCATGTCTCTGTTCCCTAGAGTGCATAGGCGGGTGGGTTTTGCAGCTGGACTATGAGCACCTAATGCTGTTGGCTGTAAGGACTGGGGGGCACCTCTTATTCATGGGCCCCATCGCACGTGGCTAGGTGGTGTGGGTGGAGCCACCAGTTCTCAGGCCCCTATATGGGTAGGTGAAGACTCTGCTTAATGGGCAGAGCAGTGTCAAATGTCAAGAACCTGCCACTTCACAGCTGAAACAGTTGAAGTTAGGGTTCTGGTGTATACCCTGTTGTACTGTGGTAATGAGGGCATACGCTATTGAGATGGGCCCACACAAGTCTATGCAGAGGGAAAGACACTCAAAGTCTGTGGATCCCTTATGCCACTGCCTACGCAAAGGAGCTGTGCCTACTCTGAGTTCCAGGCTTAGGGGAGCTGGCAGTGTATTTCTTCCCCCCTGTTTGTTAATTTGTTTACTCTTCAAGGCTGGGAGAATGATTCCAGGCATATGACGGATCCTACTTCCAGCCCAGGGGACAGTGCAGAGCAGGGAGCAGGGAGGCAAATGGGTGAGAGGTTTTTTTTCCTAAGGGAGGTGTTTTTGATCCGTGTGGTAGGTTGTACACAACTAATTATCTTTCACAAATACAGGGCTGCTTCTTGCTGGTTGTCTGTGGCCATGTGGACTCTGGCACTGGGTCCTTCCTGGTGCAGAAAACGCGCCTCCCGAGGACTGCTGCTTGCCTGCCTCACCGCTCACCCCCGAGCAGATCAGGCCTGAAGGGCTCAGGCTCTCACTGGGTCAGGTCTGGCAACTCCTTGCTGCTTCTGAACTGTCTTTACCTCCCCCTGCCACTCAGTCTGGTTCCTCAACTCTGCCTTTGATGTTCAGGGCTCCAAGACTGCTGTATATAATCGATTCCCTTATTTTTTCGGGACTTCATTGTAAGAGGCTCCCCCGGAAGTATCTGACTACTCCGCCATCTTGGCCCCGCCTCTCTAGGCTGTCTATCCACTAGGTTTTTTTTTTTTTATGTTGCATGTTGTTGTTGTTAATTGTCATCAAGTCTATTCCAACTCTTGGCAACCACAGGTGTACAAAGCAGAACTGCTCCATAGGGCTTCCCAGGCTGTGACCTTTTGAAAGCAAATTGCCAGGCCTGACTTCTGAGGCACCTCTGGTGTGTTTGAACTGCTAACCTTTTGGCTACTAGTCGAGCACTTAACCATCTGCACCACCCAGGTGGTTCAATATACCTAGATATTGGAACAATATAATTAGAGACAAACATTATTATTCTTAAAATTTTATTTATTTATGGAATTAATTTTAACACTTCACCAGCCATTTGGATACATTATTTGACAATAGGAAAGTTTACTTATTTATTTTTCCTTTTTTTAAATATTTTATTGTACTTCAGGTGAAGGCTTACAGAACAAATAGTTTCTCATTTACCAGTTACTACAAATGTTGCCCTGTGACAATGGTTAACAATCTCACATCAGCAATATCCTTACTCAACCTTGTGTTCCCTATCCCTTCTGCCTTCTAACCCTTGTCACTGGACTCCTATACCTCATTAGTCTCATTTGGTTTTATGGGGCTGTCCACTCCCAGGCTGAACAGTGAACCTCGGAGGTAACTTCACCACTGAGCTAAAAGGGTGTCTGGGGGGCCATACTCTCGAGGTTTCTCCAGTCTTCTTTAGGCCAGTAAATCTGGTTTCTTTTTTTGTGAGTTAGAATTATGCTCTACATCCTTCTCCAGCTCTGTCCAGAACCCTCTGTTGTGATCCTGGTCAGAGCAGTCAGTGGTGGTAGCTGGGCACCATCTAGCTGTACTGGACTCAGTCTGGTGGAGGCCTTGGTAGTTGTGGACAATTAGTCCTTCATACTAATCTTTTCCTTCTATCCTGTTCTCTTCATTCTCTTTTGCTCCTGAACGGATGAGACCAGTGGAGTATCTTAGATGGACGCTCACAGGCTTTTAAGACCCCAGACATTACTCACCAAGGTAGAATGTAGAGCATTGTCTTTATAAGCTGTGTCATGCCAATTGAGCTAGATGTTCCCCGAGACCATGGTCCCCACAGCCCAGGAAAATTTATTTTTAACTTCTAGAATTTGAGCATTAAGATATAAAGTCTAATGCATTAAGATAACATAATATGCTCTAGGTGTTAAATAACTTTGCTACCATGTTTTGAGTATGAATGTATGTGTTCATGGATATAAAAGAAAGAAAAAGAAAATCCTGTAATGTAGATTAATGCCATACATGATTCAGCCTTGTTTATTGCCCCTCCATCCTCACTGACCACCTTTCCCTACCTTTGCAGTACGCACACACGTACTGTCTACCTTCTGTTCCCTGTTCTCCTAATTCATCACAGCTTCATGTGCTGTTCCTTAGGTCTACATCTCTTTCCATACTACCATCCTTCCGAAGGCTGTTCACCAGACTTCACCCTCAGGGCTCAGCTTAAATATCACTTCCCCCAGGAAGGATCCCCTAACCTTAAAAATAGATTTGCTTTCCCTGTTACAGATTTTCTGACATTGTCATTTTCCTTTTTACACTCCTTACTATAATAAATAAATTTATATTTTTATTGTTAAATTCTTTTATATTTATTATAACTATAGTTTTGGGGGAAAATAGTTTGTTTTAATCACTCTGAGTAGAGAGAACATGACTAATTTAACATGATACAATCCACAACTCCCACCAAGAGTAAAGCCTGGCAAGGAGAAGGAATTCAATAATCATCTCTTGAATTAATTACCCTTTTTTCCAACAGATATATTTAGGATGGCAATAATTATAAAACTGTGACCTGGGCACCCCATGTTTCTCTGCATCATATTGGCTTGTAAAGCTGTCCCTTTGGGAAGTGCCCATGCCTCAAAGGGCAACTCTCAAGAGTCCCTTTCTAGTAATAAATAATGAAAATATTTAGATGATTGTTCCTGCTACACCCTGACCTTCATAAATTAAGGATAGTATGACTATCACTTGTGTGACTTACACTCCAATCCCTGGTAGAAAAGTGAACACTGTCAGTTCCTTCTATGGAATTCATTGAGACATACTATTAGCTCAAGACACTCATGGGAGTGTCAGATGGATATTACTTAAAAGTAAGTTTTACTGGAGGCGGGGCCAAGAAGGCAGAGTAGTCAGAAGCTTCCTGTTGACCCTCTTACAACAAAGACCCGAAAAAAAAACAAGTGTTTCAATTATATATGGCAATCTGGGAGCCCTGAACAACAAAGGCAGAGTTGAGGAACTGCACTGAGTGGCAAGAGGAGGGAGAGACAGGAAGCAGCAAGGAGTTGCCAGATCTGAGCTGGCAAGAGCCTGAGCCCTCGAGGCCTGATTTGTTCGGGGGTGAGCAGTGAGGTAGGCAGGCAACCATGCTCAGGAGGCACGTTATCTACACCAGGAGAGACCCAGCTGCTGAGAGTTCACACAGCCACCCAGAACCAGTGAGAAGCAGCCCTCGATCCAGTGAAAGGTAAGTACTTGTGTACAGCTTACCGCACAGATCAAAACACCCTCTTAGGGAAAAACCTCTCTCCCACTTACCTCCCCACTCCCTGCTCTGCACTGGGTTTTGGACTGGCTTCAGCAATTGCCGAGTGCCCTGGGCTGGAAGGAGGTTCCGTTACATGCCAGGAACCATTCTGCCTGCCTTGGAGAATGAACAAATTAACAAACAGGGGGAAGAAATAAACTGCCAGTGCCTCTAAGCCAGGAACCCAGAGTAGGCGCAGCTCCTTTGCCTAAGCACAGGCATAAGGGATCCATGGAATTTAAGTGCTTTTCCCCCTGCATACACTTATGTGGGCTCATCTCAACAGTGTAAGCCCTCATTACCGCAGTACAACAGGGTATATACCGGAACCCTAACTTCAACTGTTTCAGCAATGAAGTGGCAGGTTCTTGACATTTGACACTGCTCTGCCCATTAAGCAGAGTCTTCACCTACCCACATAAGGGCTTGAGGACTGGAGCCTCCACCCACACCACCTACCCACCTGTGATAGGGGCCCATGAATAAGGGATGCCCACCAGTCCTTACAGTCAATAGCATTAGCTGCTCATAGTCTGGCTGCAAAAGCCACCCACCTATGTGCTCTAAGTAACAGGGACACGCTTTCCTCCTGGACACTCGGGATCGGCTGTCAGCCCTCTGCCTTGCTCAGAGTGTGTCCCCCTGCTGCAGCCAGATGCCTGTGCCTACACCAGTACACCATGACCATCTAGGACGGTAAGTGAGAGCCTACACCACACACTTGGTGGCTAGCTACCTGGGCACCTGAGCTGAATCCATACAGGAGGAGTGGGAGGACTCTTGAGCTCAAATACCTAGCAAAAGATCTAACCAGCTGGTGACAGGACATTAGAGCTTCAAAGATGCCAATAATCAAACTAGCTCATACGAGCAGCCTATTTGGGCATATCAAAACAAAACAAGAAGGTAGGACACAGTAAGCAAACATAAAAGAAATAAATATAATAAATTCTTGATGGCTCAGAGAGAACAGTCAATATCAAATCACATAAAGAGGCAATCCATGATGCCTTAAGCAAGCCCCCAAAATAAAGGATCTAGTAATTTTCCAGAGGAGGAAAAATATCTTGGAATTACCAGAGGCAGAATACAAAAGCTTAATATACAGAACTCTTCAAGAAATTAGGAAGGAAATTAAGCAAAACACAGGACACAATAGAGGAAATTAAAAAGATTAGAGAATAGCATAATGACAAATTTAACAGGCTTCAAGAATCCATAGAGAGACAGCAATAAGAAATCCTGAAGATTATCAATAAAGTTTCTGAATTAGACAACTCAGTAGGAAGTCATAGGAGCAGAACTGAGGCAGTAGAAATCAGAATTAGTGCAACTGAGGATAAAGCACTTGACACCAACTTATTTGAGGAAAAATCAGATAAAAGAATTAAAACTAATGAAGAAACTCTAAGAGTTATGTGGGACTTTCTCAAGAGAAATAACCTACGAGTGATTGGAGTACCAGAATGGGCCAGGTGGGGGGAGTAACAGAAAATACAAGACAGAACTGTTGAAGATTTGTTGACAGAAAACTTCCCTGATATCATGAAAGATGAGAAGATATCTATCCAAGATGATCATCAAACCCACTAAGGTAGATCCCAAGATAAAGTCACCAAGACATATTATAATCAAACTTACCAAAACCGAAGAGAAAGAGAGAATTTTAAGAGTGTCTAGGAATAAAAGAAAAGTCATCTACAAAGGAGAGTCAATTAGAATAAGCTGTGAATACTCAGCAGAAACCATGCAGGCAAGAAGGCAATGGGATGACACACACAAAGTCTTGAAGGAAAAAAACTGCCAACCAAGAATTATATATTCAGCAAAACTGTCTCTCAAATATGAAGGTGAAATTAGGGCATTTCCAGATAAACAGAAGTTCAGGGAATTTGGAAAAACCGAACCAAAATTACAAGAAATACTAAAGGGAGTCCTCCAGTTACAAAATCAGTAATGTCAGATAACAACCCAAGACTAGAACACAGGACAGAGCAACCAGATATCAACCCAGATAGGGAAGTCACAAAAGTAAATCAAAGCTAAAAGACTGAAAATAGGGAAACAGATGTCAATATGTAAAAGATGAAAATGTTAAAACAAAAAAGAGGGACTTAAAAAATGTAGACATAGATTTTTCATCTGGAGAGGAAGTCAAGGTGATACAAAGAAATAAAAGACTAGAAAAAACTTAGAAAAATAGGGGTAAATATTAAGGTATCCATAAAGGAAACTAACAATCCTACAAATCAAAATAAAAAACTAGAAAAATATAAAGACTCAGCATACACAAAATCAACAATGAAAAAGATGAAAAGAAAATATGTAAAGAAAAACGAATCAGCACAGAAAATTAAATAGAACAAAGCAACTGTGAACAACACTCAAAAAAAGACATCAAAATGACAGCACTAAACTCATGCCTATCAATAATTAAGCTGAACATAAATGAACTGAATGCACCAATAAAGAGACAGAGAGTGGCAGAGTGGATTAAAAAAAACACAATCCATCTATATGCTGCCTACAAGAGACACACCTTAAACTTAAAGACACAGACAAACTCAAAGGATGGAAAAAAATAGATCAAGCAAACAACACTCAAAAAAGAGCAGAAGTGGCAATGTTAATCTCTGACAAAATAGATTTTAAAGGAAAATTCACAACAAAGGATGAGGAAGGACACTATATAATGCTTGAAGGATTAATACATCAGGAGGACACAAATATAATAAATATATTACACACCAAACGACAGGGCTCCAAAATACATAGAACAAACTCTAACACCACTGAAAAGAGAGATAGACTGCTCCACAATAGTGGTAGGAGACTTCAACACACCACTTTTAGTGAAGCGCAGACATCCAGTAAGAAGCTGAACAAAGACAAGGAAGAGCTAAATGCTACAATCAACAACTTGATCTCATAGACATATACCGAACACTCCACCCAACAGCAGCCAAGTATACTTTCTTTTCCAATGCACATGGAACATTCTCCAGAATAGACCACATATTAGGCCATAAAGCAAGCCTTATCAAAATCCAAAGCATCGAAATATCACAAAGCATCTTTTCTGACCATAAGCCATAAAAGTAGACATCAACAACAGAAAAAGCAAGAAAAAGAAATCAAACACATGGAAACTGAACAACACTTTGTTCAAAAACTACTGGCTAATAGAAGAAATTAAGGATGGAATAAAGAAATTCATAGAATCAAACAAGAATGAAAGTTCATCCTACCAGAACCTTTGGGACACAGCAAAGCAGTGATCAGAGGTTAGTTTATAGCAATAAATGCACACATCCAAAAAGAAGAAAGGGCTATAATCAAACATTAACCCTACAAATGGAACAAGTAGAAAGAGAGCAGCAAAAGAAGCCCTTGGGTGACAAAAGAAAGGACATAATAAGAATTAGAGCAGAATTAAATGAAATAGAGAATAGAAAAACAATTGAAAGAGTTAACAAGACCAAAAAGCTGGTTCTCTGAAAAGATCAACAAAATTGATAAACCACTGGCCAAACTGACAAAAGAAAAACCAAAGAGGAAGCAAATCACCCGTATAAGAAATGAGATGGGTGATATCACAACAGACCCAACCGAAATTAAAAGAAACGTAACAGAATACTATGAAAAATTGTACTCTAACAAATTTGAAAACCTAGAAGAAATGGACAAATTTCTAGTAACTCACTACCTACCTAAACTAACACAAACAGAGGTAGAACACCTAAATAAACCCATAACAAAAGAAGAGATTGAAAAGGTAATTAAAAATCTCCCAACAACAACAACAAAAAAAGCCCTGGCCTGGATGTCCTCACTGGAGAATTCTACCAAACTTTCAGAGAAGAGTTAACCCCACTACTTCTAAAGGTATTTCAAAGCACAGAAAAGGATGCAATACTCTGAAACTCATTTTATGAAGGCAGCATAACCCTGATACCAAAACCAGGTGAAGACATCACAAAAAAGAAAATTACAGACCAATATCCCTCATGAACATAGACACAAAAATCCTCAACAAAATTCTAGCTAGTAGAATTCAGCAACATATGAAAAAAATATTTCATCATGATCCAGTGGGATTTATACCAGGTATGCAGGGATGTTTCAACATTAGAAAAATAATCAGTGTAATCCATCACATAAATAAAACAAAAGGCAAGAACCACATGATCTTATCAGTGGATGCAGAAAAGGCATTTGACAAGGTCCAACACCCATTCATGATAAAAACTCTCAACAAAATTGGAATAGAAGGGAAATCCTCAATATAATTAAGGACATTTACATAAAGCCAACAGCCAACATCATCCTAATTGGAAAGACTTTGAGAGCATTCTGCTTGAGAACTGGAACCAGACAAGGATGCCCGTTATCACTACTCTTATTCAACACTGTGCTGGAGGTCCTAGCCAAAGCAATTAGACTAGAAAAAGAAATAAAGTGCATCCAGATTGGTAGGGAAGAAGTCAAAGTATCTCTATTTGCAGATTATATGATCTTATACACAGAAGACCCCAAAGAATCCACAAGAAAACTACTAGAACTAATAGAAGATTTCAGCAAAGTTTCAGGATAAAAGATAAACATACAAAAACCAGCTGGATTCCTTTACACCAATAAAGAGAACCTCGAAGAAGAAATCACAAAATCAATACGATTTACAATAGCCCCCAAGAAGATAAAATCTCTAAGAATAAATCTAACCAGCGATGTAAAAGATCTATACAATGAAAACTACAAGACACTACTGCAAGATACCAAAGTGGAAAAACATACCTTGCTCATGGAGAGGTAGACTCAACATAGTGAAAATGTCAGTTCTACCCTAAGCGATCTACAGATACAATGCAATCCCGCTCCAAATTCCACTGGCATTGTTTAATGAGCTGGAGAAACAAATCACCAACTTCAGATGGAAAGGGAAGAGGCCCCGAATAAGTAAAGCATTACTCAAGAAGAACAAAGTGGGAGCCCTCACACTACCTGATTTTATTACCTATTATACTTCCACAGTAGTCAAAACAGCCTGGTGGAGGTACAACAATAGATACACAGACTAATGGAACACAATTGAGAATCCAGACATAAATTCATTCATCTATGAGCAGCTGGTATTTGACAAAGGCCCAAAGTCCTTTACTTGGGGAAAAGACAGTCTCTTTAACAAATGGTGCTGGAATAACTGCATATCCATCTGCAAAAAACTGAAACAAGACCCATACCTCGCACCATGCACAAAAACTAACTCAAAACGGATCAAAGACTTAAGTATACTTAAGTATAAAATCAAAAACGATAAAGATCATGGAAGAAAAAATAGGGACAACGCCAGGATCCCTAATACATAGCATAAACACAATACGAACCATAAGTAACAACTGACAAGTACCAGAAGAGAGACTAGATAACTGGGTGTTCCTAAAAATCAAACACTTATGCTCATCAAAAGACTTCAACAAAAGAGTAAGAAGACAAACTACAGACTGGGAAAACATTTTTGGCTATGACAAACCCAATCAGCATCTAATCTCTAAAGTCTACAAGATACTGCAAAACCTCAACAACAAAAAGACAAATAACCGGATAAAAAATGGGCAAAGGATATGAACAGGCACTTCACCAAAGAAGATATTCAGGTGGCTAACAGACACATGAAGAAATGCTCATGATCATTAGAGAAATGCAGATCAAAACTACAAGGAGATATCATCTCACCCTAACAAGGCTAGCATTAATCCAAAAACACAAGTAATAAATGCTGGAGAGGTTGTGGAGAGACTGGAACACTTATACACCGTTGGTCGGAATGTAAAATGGTACAACCACTTCGTAAATCGATTTGGCACTTCCTTAAAAAGCTAGAAACAGAAGTACCATATGATCCAGCTATTCCATTCCTTGCTTCTTGGAAGATATCCTAGAGAAGTAAGAGCCATCACACGAATAGATATCTGCACACCCATGTTCATTGCAGCACTGTTCACAATAGCAAAAAGATGGAAACAACCTAGGTGCCCATCAGTGGAGGAATGGATAAACAAATTATGGTATATCCACACAATGGAATAGTATGCAACGATAAAGAACAAGGATGAAGCTGTGAAACATCTTGTAACATTGCAGAATCTGGAGGTCATTACGCTGAGTGAATGTAGTCAGTCATAGAGGGACAAATATTGTATAAGACCACTATTATGGGAACTCAAGAAAAGGTTTAAACACAGAAGAAAACATTCTTTGATGGTTACCAGCATGGGGAGGGAGGGTGAGGGTTATTCACTAACTAGATAGTAGACAAGTATTATCTTAGGTGAAGGGAAGGACAGCACACACTACAGGGGAAGTCAACACAACTGGACTAAACCAAAGCTAAGAAGTTTCCTGAATACAATCAAACACTTTGAGGGACAGAGTAGCAGGGGTAGGGATCTGAGGACCCTGCTTTCAGGGGACATCTAGGTCCACTGGCATAACAAAGCTTATTAAGATAATGTTCTGCATTCTGCTTTGGTGAGTGGCATCTGTGGTCTTAAAAGCTTGCAAGCATCCATCTAAGTTGCATCAATTTGTCCCAACCACCTGGAGTAAAGGAGAATGAAGAACACCAAAGACACAAGGAAAGTAGACAGAAAGGGCCGCATAAACCAGAGACTTCATCAACCTGAGACCAGAAGAACTAGATGGTGCCTGGCTACCATCAATGACTGCCCTGACAGGGAACACAACAGAGAGTCCCTGATGGAGCAGGAGAAAGGTGGGGTGCCGAACTCAAATTCTAGTAAGAAGACCAGACTTAATTGTCTGACTGAGACTGGAGGAACCCCAGGAAGCATGGCCCCTGGATTCTCAGCCCAGAACTAAAACAATTTCTGAGGCCAACTCTTCAGACAGTGATTGGACTGGATTGTGCGACATAAAGTGATACTTATGAGGAGTGTGCCTCTTAGCTCAAGTAGATACAAGAGCCTGAACAGGCAGCTTCTGCCTGGAGGTGAGATGGAAAGGCAGAGAGTCAGGAGCTGGTTGAATGGACATGGGGAATCGGGTGGAAAGGAGGAGTGTGCTGTCACAGTAAGGGGAGAGCAATTAGGGTCACATAACAAGGTAGGTATAAATTTTCGTATGGGAGCCTAACTTGAAATGTAAACTTCATTTAAACTACAGTAAAAAATAAAAGTCTTGCATTTATATCTATGACCTACTTGTTAATTTTTGTAAATGGTGTGATGTAAGTGCAGAGGTTTTTCCTTTTCTTTTTTTTAATATGGATACTCAGTTGTACCAACATATTTTTTTAAAGAGTATCCTTTGTCCATTGAATTATATTGACATCTTTGTCACGTTTTAGTTGACCATATAAGTATGGGTCTATTTTTGGACTCTCTACTCTGTTCCACTGATCAATATGTCTATACTTATGCCAACGCCACACTGCCTTGATCACTACAACTTTCTTTATAGTAAAACTTACAATGTTTCCTCACAATCTTTACTATATTTGAACCCACTCTCACAGCCACTGTGTCATTCCATCTCTTTTTTTGCTGACGCTCTACTTTATCAAGCATGACGTCCTTCTCCCTTATTGGAACACTTATGTACTGCTGATGGGAATGTAAAATGGCACAACCACTTTGGAAACCGATATGGCACTTCCATAAAAAGCTAGAAAAAGAAATACCGTATGATCCAGCAATCCCATTCCTAGGAATATACCCTAGAGAACTAAGAGCTTTTACATGAACAGACGTATGCACACCCATGTTCATTGCAACGCTATTCACAATAACAAAAAGATGAAAACAACCTAAATGACCATCAACAGATGAATGGATAAACGAATTATGGTACATACACACAATGGAATACTATGCAATGATAAGTAACAATGATGAATCCGAGAAACATTGCACAACATCGATGAATCTGGAGGGCATTATGCTGAGTGAAATAAATCAGTTAGAAATGGACAAATATTGTATGAGACCACTATTACAAGAACTCAGGAAAATGTTTACACACAGAAAAGAAGCATTCTTTGATAGTTACAAGGGTGGGGAGGGAGAGGGAGAGGAAATCCCTAACTAGATAGTAGAAAAGTACCAACTTTGATGAAGGGAAGGACAACACACGATACAGGGGAAGTCAGCACAACCGGACCAAAGCAAAAGCCAAGAAGTTTCCTAGACACATCCAAACACTTTGAGGGACAGAGTAGCTGGGGCTGGGGTCTGAGGACCATAGTTTTGGGGGACATCTAGGTCAATTGGCATAACATAGCTTATAACGAACATGTTCTACATCCCACTTTGGTGAGTAGTGTCTGGCGTCTTAAAAGCATGGGAGAGGCCATGTAAGATACATCTATTGGTCTCATTCTACTCAGAGCAAAGGAGAATGAAGAAAACCAAAGACACAAGGAATATACTAGCCCAAAGGACTAAAAAACCAAATGAACCAGAGATTCCATCAGCCTGAGACCAGAAGAACTAGATGGTTCCTGGATACCACCAACGACTGCCCTGACAGGAACATGCTAGAGAGTCCCGGATGGAGCAGGAGAAAAATGTAGAACAGAATTCAAATTCACATAAAAAGATCAGACTTGAGGCTTTGACAGAGACTGGAGGACCCACCGAAACTATGGCCCCTGGACACTCTGTTAACCCAGAACTGAAACCATTCATGAAGCCCACTCTTCAGACAGACATTAGACAGATTAGATTTTTTTATAAAACAAAAAATAATACACATGAGGTACGTGCATCTTAGTACAATCAACTATACAAGACCAAATGGGCAGCTCCTGTCCAAAAGCAGGATGACAAGGAAGGAAGGGACAGGAACTGGATAAATGGACGCAGGGAACTGAGGATGGAAACGGGGAGTGTGCTGTTACATTGTGGGGACTGCAACCAATGTCACAAAACAATATGTGTATAAATTTTTTAATGAGAAATTAAAAAAAAATCATCTTCCATATTTAATAAGTTCTTGGCCATGCTGACTACTTTTTTCTGAGGACACTCTCTGTATACACATCACATAAATGACTTCTCACCTCCCTGTTGTCCCTTCTTAATCTTTTTTCAAGTACCTCTCCCTTCACTTAAACTTTCTTTTAAAATTCCTCAGTGCTCTATCCTTCTTATTTTGTTGGTTTGTACTCTTTCCCTGTTTGTGAAGTTGTGTTTAAAAATAGCATGTATGTGTTGAAAACTTCTACATTTTTGAATCTAGACCAAGCTATTTCTCTGACCTACAGGATGAGGATGAGCTATATATCCAAATCTCCATTTGGCATAATTTCTTCAAGTCTCTCAGATGTAGATCAATAATATTTTTTTACCTCTAGGCAGAGTCCAAGGAGCCCAGGTAGTGCAGTGGTTGAAAGCCCATCTGCTAACTGAAAGGTAAGTGGTTTGAACCCACCAGCTGCTCTGTGGGAGAAAAATGTGGTAGTCTGCTTCCTTAAAGACTTACAACCTTGGAAACCCTATGAGGCAGTTCTATACGGTCGCTATGAGTCAAAATCGACTCGACATCAATGGGTTTTTTTTGTTTGTTTGTTTGTTTGTTTTTGTTTAGGCAGCGTCCTGCACCTCTCAAGTTTAACACATTGGGAAAAAGCTAAAAAGCTTTTGGTAAGATAATGTAAGTCTGAGTATATGTAAGGCGCAACCAATATACTATTCAAAGATTAGCCTTTGTAAGGTAAGATTTTTTTTTTTAATATCCCATACCAATGAGGTAAACTCTCTAATCACCCACTTTCCCCCATTGCAGATGCCAAAGCTTCATTCTCTACCCAACATTTGAACAAGATGTTTCAGAGAAGGAACAACAATAGCCCTCACAGACCAAGGCCCAAGAGGAAGAGGAAACTTGAGGACTTGAAGAAGTATAAAATAACCCACTGACGTGGTGAGAGGAAAATACGACGGTAACTCAAAAAGTATTGCTACACAATCATAGAAAGCTTTATTAAACAAAAATATCAACATGTGAAGCTATTGTTTCTCAGCATATCATCCATCTAGGTATACACTTCTGAAGGCAGTGTTTCCATCGCTAACCCTTCCCGGAAGAATTCTGCGCTCTTCGATTTACAGAACAACAAATCGTGTTCCTTTTAAATGATCTTTGAGTTTGGGGAACAAACAGAAGTCCGAAAGGGCAAGATCAGGGCTATAGGGTGGATAGGGTAAGGCTTCCCAATGAAACTTCTCCTAAGACAGCCCTTGCTACCCTTGAAGAATGAGCAGGTGCATTGTTGTGATGGGAAAAAAATTCCTGGGCACAACATTCCTGGTCTTTTTTTCACCAATGCAGTTTTCAGTTTTCTTACGACTTCTTCATAATAAGCCCCTGTGATCATCCTGTGTCCTTCAGGAAAATCTATCAACAATGAAATTTGTAAATGCAAAATGTGTCATGTCATTTCCTAATTAGTACTGTTTAATAATCATTTTTTTTTAGTGTAAAATGCAAAAATTCTACAGGGCTTTTGTCTTAGTTTCTTAGCGGTGGTGTAACAGAACTACCAAAAATGGGTGGCTTTAAAGAATAGAAATTTATTTTCTTACATTTCAGGAGTCGAGAAGTCTGAATTCAGGACACCAGTTTCAGAGGAAATGGGGGGAAAATCCTTCTCTAGCCCCAGCACTGGCATTCCTTGGTTCCTTGGTGATCTTCACATGACATCTATCTTTCCCCCATTTGTGCTTGCTCTTCTCTGTGCCTAATCTCCTCCTTTTATATCTCAAAAGTGATTAGGTTTAAGATACACCCTATCCCCCACATATGGTCTCAACAGCATAAGAAATTACCCTATTCCCAAACAAGATTATATATAGGGGTTAGGGTGCCAACATTTATTTTGGAGGGACACAATTTATTCCATAACAGATTTAAGGACCTACATGGACTAGCTCCTGCTTTTCTCTTCCATCTCATCTCCTCCGCCTTGCTCCCCAGTCTCCTCTCCTGACATTCATGCCAATATCTCTGCCTAGGACACTCATTCCATTCTATTCCCCTCATCCTTGAAGTGTAAGTTAAAGCACTACTTAAACACAGAGATCTTGTCTAACCCTCCATGTTGAATTAGACCTTACTGTTCTATGTTCATGCACCAGCTTTCAATTTATTTCTTCATAGCAATGATCTCAAATAGAAATAAGTCACTTACTCACTTCATAGTGCATTACATATTTCTCCCCTTTCTAGACTAGAGGCTCCATTAAGGTGGAGCTTTCCTTGGGCTATTTTTACCAGTGCATCCCAGAGCAACCTAGACTGTAGCACAGGACCTGGCATATAACAGGGGATTAAAAATATCTGTGGAATTAATTAATAAAATAGTGGTCAGGATTAATAGATGTCTTGCAAGTATTGGCTGAATTAAAGAAAACATAAAAGCTATTTCAGTTTTTTAATGTACATACTTTGCCTCCAGGGCTCATAAATAACATATAATAGTTTGAATTTTCCTTCCTTCCTTTGTAGCTTATTATTAAACAACAAAACATTAAAAAGTTTAAGTTACTATAGGTAAATGTTTGGCACATCAAAAATCCTTCTCTGTTATTTCTTGTCACTAGGAGAGAGTTTAGGTCAACACATGTTTCAGATAGCTTCTTCTTTTCTTCATTCATTCATTCTACAAACATACAATGAGCACCAGTGACACCAGGGGTTGGGTCTACAAGGCTAGTCTCCTAAAACTACTGAAAGGATATGTAACTTTCTGTACATATGGCTATATGAACACTATCCTGTAGTTATGTGTATATAATCCTGAAGCATTGGCATTGTACTATCAGATTCCCTTGAAAAGATGAAAGTATGTGTCTAAAGACTCAACTGCCCCCAAAATGATTGGATAAAGGCAATTAATCTTTCTGACCAGGAAGCTGTTTCATTACGACTTTTGGAAAATTCATGTGGTACTGAAGATGGGATTCAGGTTTGAAGGTTCTGAATCTGCCACTCATTGTCCCAGTACTTCATCCACTGTGTCTTCTGGGCATCTTTTCATTATCTAATAAAGACACTTCCTTTCACTCTTACTCCATATATGCCACATTTTTTTCTCATGACCTCCTTAACAGCCTCTTTGAAGTCTTTATTCCTCAAGCTGTAGATAACAGGGTTCAGTAGTGGGGTGACAACAGTGTAGAAGACAGAAATAATCTTGTTGATTTCCAGTGACAAGTGGGCATTGGTACGGACATACATCGAGATCATGGTCCCATAGTAGATAGTGACAACAGCCAGATGGGATCCACAAGTGGAAAAGGTCTTCATCCGGCCAGAGGCTGAAGGAATTCTCAATATGGAAGACACAATGAAAACATAGGACACAAGTATAAGAAGAAAACAAATGCACAGCACAGCAATGGACAGGATGAAGATTACCAACTCAGTGGTATAAATGCTGGAACATGACAACTGCATAAGAGGAGGGAAATCACAGAAGAAATGATTGATCTGGTTGGGTCCACGGAATTCCAACTTGGAAATCATCAGGGAAGGCAGAAAGCCTGTGCCAACCCCTGTCAACCAGGAGATGGCCACCAACTTGGCACAGATCCCAGGACTCATCAAGAAGGAGTAGTGGAGTGGGCTACAGATGGCCAGATATCAGTCATAGGCCATCATGGCCAGAAGAAAGCACTCAGTAGCCCCAAAGAAGACAAAGAAATAGAGCTGGGCCATATAAGCAGAGAAGGAGATGACTTGGCCCCAGGAAAGTAAGTTGGCTAGGAGAAGTGGTACAATGGTTGAGGTATAGCAGATCTCTAGAAAAGAGAGGTGCTTGAGGAATGTGTACATAGGTAGGCACAGTTGCTGGTCCTGGCTCACCACTGTGATGATGATAACATTCCTCATGATCGTAAGGAAACAAATGATCAGGAAAATGGCAAAGAGCAACATCTACCATTCAAGAAGGTTCTGGAATCCTAGCAGCTGAAACTCAGTGACAGTGGATACATTCTGGGGCTCCATTGCCTGTGTAGGGAAAAACATTTGGAAAAAGCACAATATGAAAAGCATTAAAATATTTATAACTCTTCCTTTCCAATATTTGGAACATCAGAGATCTTTTTAATGGTTAGATTTTATGTGCAGCTTTTTAGAACGACAAAGATCCTGGCACTTCCTTGATAACTTAATTGCATCTCTCTTTTATAAGAACACATTTTACAACTGACTGTAGATATTAAATCTTGGAAGGAAAGTCAGTGAGTTCCATGAGTTCAGGTTCTCTGAAACCTAGATAAAGCCCAGGATCTAGAGACACAGTCAAAAAAGGACTTTGATTAAAATGAAACACACAAACTAATAACAACAAAGCTTTTCAAAAACTTAGTCACATATAAAATCGAATACAAGATTTGCTTCTTTAAGATTCTCATTACGTGCAGTAGTTAAGTTCTGCTACATTCCTGTGAATACTGAATTAGCAACAACGGAATATACCTTGTTCAACCTCAGCAGCTAAGATTTCTCTGCTCTGCTAATGACAGAGAAAGCAGTATTTTTAGCAATTAGGTGAATTCAGGGACACAGAATTGGAAAATAATGAAGGTTAGCTGTACTTTTCTTTTCTCATATGTGGGCTTTTTCTGAAAAAGATGACAAAGAATATCTCCTACTGACATCTTGGAAAAGTTTATTCTTTCATCAATCTGTGTGTGTGTGTGTGTGTGTGTGAGAGAGAGAGAGAGAAGCCTTTTGTTAGCCCTAAGCTCACCTACACCTCACTTCAAAGATGTCCTTTCTTAGCCTGATAGATATCATGGCCTACCACTGTAATCACTCCATCCTATATAAATTCAACATAACATCCCTCCTTTGCTTTCATTTAATTCACTAGTCAAATCCAGTTCTGGATAAAGTCAAAATCCCATCTGCCATGTATGTGCATTGATCCAACTGAGGGGACTAGGAAAAAAAAAAAAAGCCACATAATGTTACCAAACCAAAGATTCATGACCAATAAACTTGAGGTTGTCTGTAATGCTGCAGAGTAATCATTTTACATGTCTCTCTTCTATTCACTTTTCCATTCTTATCAATGTCTATTTCATATATGATCTTCTATTTTCTAATTAAGTCCTCTTCCTTGCTACCTGCACTCTCAGCAAAAACCCTATTTTACTGAAAGAACTGAAGTCCTCCAATGAGAATGTCAGCAGGTAACTAAATTCCCCCATCTACTGCCATTTGATCCTGTGTACTCTGCTTGATAAAGTTGAGGATCTGAGAAAGCAAGGGAAACCCTCCATGAGAAGGATTGATACAGCCACAACAAAGGACTCAAACACACCAACAATCATGAAGATGGTGCAGGACTGGGTAATATTTCGTTCTATTATACATGAGGTCCCCATGAGTCAAAACCCACTCAACTGTCAAGTGGCTCGACTGGAATTAGCAACAACACTCTGCTTCTTAAATTTTCTTCTGAATAAACTCTCAATCCAGTCTAAGGCAAAACCCTCCAACGCACACTAGGTGCCACACCTTCGCTAATACTGGAAGATATTATAGGCATTGCTATTATACTCTCTTATTCTCCTGATCAACAGAGGCCCCCACTCTGCTGGATCATTTCCTCAGTATGTGCACATATTGTTTTTTATCTCCCTTTAAAAAGACAAAATCAATAAGAAAATAACTTGATGCTACTCTGGTCTCCAAATACTTCCCGCGTTTGTCTGCTCGCTCTTACAAACTGCTATTCCTTAAAGGCATTTTCACTCCCAGGTGCCCCTATTTTCCCCATTTGCTTGAATCCACTGCAATGAAAGTTTTCCCTTACCTCTGCCCTGTCGCCCTGGGCCTCCATGTCATAAAACCAATCATCCTCCCCCAGTCCTAATTGTCTCCATCTTTCAGCAGCACTGCACAGGTGATTTCTCCCACTTCCTGGATAGGCTTTTGTCACTTGACATCCATGATTACATGCTCTCTGAGTTTTCCCTTCTATGGCCCAGCTTTTTACATTTTATTAATATCTTTTTCTAGCATCACCACATCTACTAACCGGCCAATGTTATGACCTCGGAGCTTAGTGCTTCTCAATCTATCCTCACTTCCTTCATAATTTCATCCAGTCTCTTAACTTTAAATGCCATTACTTGGCTGTCAACATTCCCAAATTTATTCATCAAGCCTGAACATAAGCCTTGTGTAAGACAACTGCCCTCTTTAAAATGTACACTTGCATGTCTAATCAGCACCAGAAACTTAGCATGCCCTGTCCTGCATTCCTGTCATACACACAAGCCAGCCTTCTTGAAGTCCTCCCGATCTCCTCAATGGCCACTCCTGCCTCCCGCTTGCTCAGGCCACAAACCTTGAAATTGACTCCTATTTCTCTCAGACCTCACATAAGATCTTTTAGTAAAACTACGTGGCTCTCCCTTGAAAATATATTCAGAATCTGATCAGTATTCACCACCAACATGGCTTTCACCTCCAAAAAAGTGTCATTATCTCTAACCTGGATTGTTACTATAGTCTCCTCACAGGCCTCTCCACCTCCACCCTGCCCTTTGTCAGTAAATACTCAATAAAGCAGCCAGAGTGAAAATTTTAAGACATAAGAGATATTTTATCATTCTTGTGTTCAAAGCCCACAGCAGTTTTCGGCTTACACAGGGATGGCCAAAATCCTGAAGGCTTACAGGGCCTAACCTGATCTCGCCTCCAGATTCTTTTCTAACCTTTCTCTACTTTCCTCCTTGCTCGTTCTGATCCCAGCACTCTGGCTTCCTTGACATCCTTTCGAACTATCCAGGACTTGCCCCCTTTTGTACTTAACACCTTCAGTTCCTTGCAATATTCTCTCTGAACATTTCCACATGCTCACATCCCATTGGTTCCAATCTCTGCTCAAATATCATCTTCAATGACTACTCCACTTCTATTTCTAGAGCTTATGCCATTCATTCAAAGTAAAACTGGTTGTACATATCTTGGTTTGAGGGCAGGTTATTCCAAAAATGCTGGCTTGAAACCACTGAATGAACAATTAAGAGACATTAGATTATTATTCAATCTACACAGATTGATTTGTTCAGAAAGAAGGAGATATGATGGAGGATTTCATGAGTCACAGCAATGCTCACAAATTCTCTCAGTATCATAACAATGCCAATGTTTCCTTTGTGCCTTGGTATTCTCTCACTTTTTGTAAGAATATTAAGATGGGACTCAATTTACAATGAACAATAAATTAAAAAAAAAAAATAGGAAAGATTAGGGCTTGATTTGAGAGACAACAATGAAAGAAAAACAGTAATGAATCACTATCAAGTGTGCTCATAGGACATTTGGCCCAATTTGCTAGTAATCTAAAGCCCTTCCCACAGTACACATTCAAATGACCAAGGAAACTGAATCTAGTTCTTCACCATTCTTTGCTTAAATACTTTCAGTAGAGAGGAACGCACTAGCTCTTACTGATTATGTTAAACTTAAAAATCTGCCTCCAAAAATGTTGATTAGGCTTCATTTACTAATATAAGTGCAACCAGTCTAACTACAGATCTAATTTTGTAGCTCTTGTTGAAATTATATGAAAATAAATATAATCAATAATGGTATTGCTATTATAAGCAATACTGCCTGGAGGAAACCAAACGGCCTTTTGCCTTCTCAAGATCTCTTCCTTGGCTACTTTCCAGTGACTACAGTTTTATAATCTAGCCAATTTATACAAGTGTATTTACTTTGTTTCTATATAGGTAGAGCTTCTGAAAAGGCTAAATAAAATCGCCTTTATAATGAGGACTAATTTCTTGAGGACTGTGTAATATTTGGGTCCAACCACCACCCCCACCAAAACCAAAATAACAAAACTTAATGGCATTTGACACTCTAACACACAACACGTTTATTTCCTGCTGGAAAAATACAGGCTTGTCTGCATGAACCTCATCTACCTGTTTCTGGATCTCGTTGGGGCAGCACTCTGAAACACTGGAGGACGCGGTCTTCCCACAGCCTTGGGGCCAGAACAGGCTGCGCACAGGTGACCATGGCCCTGCAGAGCCCAGCGCTGACAGCCCTAAATCATGCCTGCTCCAGAATCTCCATCGCCAGCCTCTGTGCTTCCTTTGGATGCCGGGAAATTCGACATCTTATGCTGGTGTTTGACGCTGGGTAAAGCTGACTTCTTTCAATAATCTCGCGTTTCTTGGGAATCTGGCCCTTCCCAGAATCCTGTTCCCCAGATGTTCTTCTCTAATTTGCCTATCAAGTTAATAAACAATGAAAGCTATCGCCTGAGATTCAACTTTGCCCACTGAGGCTTAGATGTTGAAAACACTCAGAGGATGGACATAGTTCTTAAACTCTATTTTATGTGGATTTTTTTTTTCTAATTAGGATAGGTCCTAATGATGTTGAACTAAAAATTTAATTAAACAAAAGGGTATTTCTATAAAATCCAGCAAGCCGACAGCAGCTGCTTTCAGTTGCCTGGAAGATGGTTTAGAATCATTTCACCATCATATTTTAATTATGGTGCATCTAAATTTTAAAAAAAGTAACTTATTAAGAAAATTATCTAGTAAATTAAAGCAATGCGTAGCCATGTTAATTCTAAGTGTGAATCTGTCAGTTTAACAAAGACAATGCAATATCTAAATTAGTCTGACAGGCTTTGTTTGAGTTTTAAAAGATGAGCTGGAAAAGAAAAAGTTTACAACACATCTGTAATATGACAGCATTGAAAAAAAATCTAAGTGTATCAGATTCTCTCAAATTAAGAATAGCTAATTTTTCTACTTAAATTTGTGTGTTTTTGTTTAAAAGAAAATAAAAGGTTGAATAAATAATGAATAAAACTGAAACTGCATTTACACTTATTTATTTTTTTTCTATTTTGAATCATTCATTTATTTAACAAACATGTATTTAGCACATGTGCCAGGGTTTCTTCTATGCATTGGGATAATTCAGTGAGTCACACAGATGTTAACATGTTTACATCTGTGGATCACATGAAGGTTATAGTCTAATGGGGTAGGTTGATATTATTTATCATTTATTGATGCTTTATTTAACTAATATACACGTTTTTCCAAAATAGTATGACTCATGCATATATTTTTTAGAAAGCTTGGCAAAGGAAAGGACAAATAAAATATATATCTTTTTAGGTATCCTTAGTACTAGCTCCCAGAGTTAGGCACTTGATACATTTCCTTCCAAACACATTTTCTCTGTGTCCCACATATGGAGTAGTGGAGAGAACATAGCCTATATCCTGCTGCATAAAATTAATTTCTGTGGTAGGAATTTTCTCATGCTGTGAAGTTTTGAAAAAAAAATTACAACATCATTTATATCTTGTGTAATAGTTTATCATTCCTTGAGGGTTGGGGGGAGTTGGGATTAGCCTTCCACTACTAGTATTCAACTGCGTTGTGAGAAGGTAGAAGTCCTTCTCTGTGCCAGGAAAAAGATGTTAGAAGATTAGTGCATTAATACACCCTCTAAGAGTGAGGTGCATATTAATTATTAAAAACATATTCATAAAATATGTCAGTTACAGTCTATAGTATACATTTGTGGTATTAATAAAATAAACCCTCTACCAAACTAAAACCAGTTGCCATTTAGGTGATTCCAACTCATAGCCACCCTATAAAACAGAGTAGAACTGCCCCATAGTGTTTTCAAGGCTGTAATCCTTATGGAAGCCTACTGCCACATCTTTCTCCCTTACGGTGACTGGTGGGTTTGAACCACCGACCTTTTGGTTAATAGCTGAGCACTTGACCACAAAACCACCACCACAACAAAACATTACTGTTGAGTTGATTCCGACTCATAGGGTTTCCAAGGAGTGCCTGCTGGATTTGAACTGTGATATTTTGGTTAGCAGCCAAACTCTTAACTACTAGCCACCAAGATTTCCTACCCATTATTTATTTACCATAAAAGCTTAATTTTTTAAAGCCTGTTCTATGTCCTTTCCACATTAATTTGTCTTTCCGTCATACATCCTTCCCCTCAATAGCTGTATATTTCCCACATGTACTATAGCTTCTGATAGTACATTACAGGATATATCCTAAGGAATGTTTGATTATGGCCATTTGCTATGTAGTATATTTCATAGTGGAGCAAGAATCCTGTTATTCATTTTTTATTTCAAATAATATAAAATTATTTTTCACTATGATTTTTTCCATATTAGTTAAAAATTGTATTACTGAATTAAAAATAAACACTCATTTATGTGTATCACCCTAAAGCCACAAATTTACTGATATTTTAAATATTTAAATTTTTAGCTAGAAATTCTATTTTAAATATTTAGCAGTATTTTCATATTTAGCAGTAAAGTTATTTTTAAGTTTTCTCCTTAAGTATATAATTAATTCATGTATTAGTGCACAGAGTAAATTTGAAATTCTGTGATTATTTACCACAGTAGATTATGAACTATGTGAAAAATCCAAATATTTTGTGGTAATTTTAAAGCTAATCTCAATGTTGCCAAAAATCATTCCAGTTTAAGAGAAGTGATGATATTTTATTGTAATAATGACCTAACTGCATTATAAAGAACAAAATAAAAATAATAATTATTATAATAATATAGTCATCATTTCTTGAGCATTTATTTAGAGTCACTGTGTTAAATGCTTTACACTTTTGCTTTTTTTAAGTTTCACAATAGTTCTATCTGTTGGGTATCAATTTAGAAATAAAACATCTGAAACCTAGAAAGTAAGTGATTCCTTCAAGGTCACCCAGGTAGAGAGTCACAACAGAGCCTTGAATTTACCTATTTACCTAGAGTATTTGGATACAGAGGCCATGTTTAAAAACGCAACCCTTCCCTGCTTCTCTAGGCACAGATACAGCTCTGCCTTACCATAAACACTTGTTTACAAATAATGAAGGTGAAGCAATAGCATATTTACATTAATAGAAATCTCACACAATGAGCATGAGGACAGATCTGCTTTATTTACAGCCTTCCCGGAGCATACGCCCTTCTGTTTCAAGGGTTGTGCTTTAAAAGGCTCATAGATGAGACAGTGTATGCTCAGAGGAGAATGTTGCGAGGTTTTAGAATCACAGCAAGGGAGAAGTGCTGAAAAGGAAGTGGAAATATTTAATTTTATTCACAAAAAACAAAGAGAACATAAACACGGGTGAATTTACAAGAGGGATTAAAATTGCTCTGTTTGACCACAAAATTAGAGATAACATGATAAACTGAGCAATTAGGAAAATATATTTTGGTTCAATAAAAGGAAGGACATTCTAAATTTCATGTCAGGAGTTGTTCAAACATGAGATATTATCACTTGCTTAGATATTATACAAGGAAATGAGTATTTGATAGATAGGATATATATTCTTGGTTTTTCAAACTTTAATTTTATGACTTTATGAACCTAAATTATTTTTTAATTTACTCATGGGCATAACTTTTTGACAAAATCTAAATTCAACTTTTTCAGTACACATACTGCCTCCATATAGAGGGCTTTGAACTGGTTCATTCTAGTTTGACCCCCTGCTGAGAATTTGCATTTCCACCCCAGATATCTTGTTAAAATGTAGATTCTGATTCAGTATATTCAGGATGGAGGTGCAAATTCTCAGCAGGGGGTCAAACTGGAATGCACCGGTTCAAAGACCTGATAGAGAGAAACAGGAGGGGATTTCCCAGAATGTAGTAGTCATTGGGCTTGGTGTCCGAAGAAGAGCCACGATCTCTTTCAAAATCCGTTCTTAGGTTCCTGGGTGTTGCAAACAGTTGTGCTCGTCTGGTAACCAAAATATTTTCGGTTCGAAACCACCCAGTGGCACTGCAGAAGAAAAGGCTTGGTGATATGCTTCTGTAAAGATTACAGCCAAAAAAACCCTATGGAGCTGAGTTCTACTCTGAACACCTGGAGTAGCCCTGAGTCAGAATTGACTGGACAGCAACTAACAACAACCATAACAATAAGAGAGGTGATAGAGAAATGATCATGCTATCTATTTCTACACAACTCTTTGATCTCACTGAAATCATGGTATAGTGTGACTTTAAATTTCAGAAAACCGAGGAATATAAATTCAAAATCTATTCTAATGCCATAGCATTGCTTACCCCAGGTAGGGTATTGATGTATTGATAGATGCAGGAGCCTAAGATTTCTAGGTCTAGCAGTCTAAATGATTTTAAGGATTATTTTCAAATATTTTGTATTTAATTTAATTTTATTATAAAGTGAGAATGAGGATTATCTGAACATTGTATCTCACTGCTTGATGCATTCTCTATGTATTTATATGATGTGATAGGCCATTATGAGTGTGGAACTTGCTTTGCATTATCTTTTCAGTAGAGTGACAGATGACATTGTGTTTTTTAGAATTCCTTAATGACCAAGGGCAGACTTTGACAAGATGGTTGTTTACAATTTAGACCACTTTGTTGAACTAAGAAACTGAATAAAGCTGGTGAATTAATTAAAAAAAAAAAAAGCTACAGATGGTAACTAACCAATCTAGGAATCAACAATTATTCTTTTTTTGGTGTGTGTGTGTTCCAATAAAATTTTATTTACAAAAACAGGTAGAGAGCCAGATTTGACACAAAGGCCATAGTTTGCCAATCTGTTGTATACCCCTTACCAAACCCAGTCGATTCCAACTCATAGTGACCCCACAGGACAGAGTAGAACTGCCCCATTGGGTTTCCAAGGAGCAGCTGGTGGATTCAAACTACTGACCTTTTGATTAGCAGCACCTAGCTCTTAACCACTGCGCCACCAGGGCTCTAAATCCCTTGTATAAAACCAAAACAACCAAATCCATTGCCATCAAATCGATTCAGACTCACAGAGACCCTGTAGGACAGAGTAGAACTGCTCCATAGAGATTCAAGGAGCAGCTGGTAGATTCGAACTGCTGACATTTTGGTTAGCAGTTAGCAGCTGAGCTCTTAACCATTGTGCCACGAGAGCTCCAAATTGCATGTATACTCCACTGAAATTTTGTTATAGTCTAAATATCTTTTATTTTTAATTGCTGTAGTTTAAGTGAAAGTTTACAGTTCAAGTTAGTCTCTCATGCAAAAATTTATACACACTGTTATGTGACCCTAATTGTTCTCCCTATACTGTGTCAACACACACCTCCTTTCCACCCCTGATTTCCCATGTCCATTCAACCAGCTCCTAACCCTCTCTGCCTTATCATCTCACCTCTGGACAGAAGCTGCCCATTTAGTCTCATGTATCTACTTCAGCTAAGAAGCACACTCTTCATGAGCATCATTTTATGTCCCACAGTCCAGTCCAATCTTTGTTTAAAGAGTTGGCCTTGGGAATTTTTTTAGTTCTAGGTTGACAGAGAGTACGGGGGCTATGATTTCCAGGGTTCCTCCAGTCTCAGTTAAATCATTAAGTCTGCTCTTACCAGAATTTGAGTTCTGCATCTCACCTTTCCCCCCTTCCCTCAGGGACTCTTATTCTGTTCCCTGTCAGCGTGGTCATTGGTGGTAGCTGGGCACCATCCAGTTCTTCTGGTCTCAGGATCATGAAGTCTCTGGACTATGTGGCCCTTTCTGTCTCTTAGGCTAATACTTTCCTTGTGTCTTTGGTGTTCTTCATTTTCCTTTTTCCAGGTGGTTGGGACAATTGATGCATCTTAGATGGCCACTTGCTAGCTTTTAAGGCCACAGACACCATTCAACAAAGTAGGATGCAGAACATTTTCTTATTAAACTTTGTTATGCCAGTAGTCCTAGATATCCCTTGAAAGCATGGTCCCCAGACCACTACCCCTGTTACTCTGTCCCTCAGAGTGTTTGATTGTATTCAGGAAACTTCTTTGGTTTAGTCCAGTTGTGCTGACTTCCCCTTTAGAATATGTTGTCCTTCCCTTCATCTAATTCTTGGCCACTATCTAGTTAGTGTATAACACTGACCCTCCCTCTCCACCCTCATAACCATCAAAGAATGTTGTCTTCTGTGTTTAAACCTTTTCTTGAGTTCTTATAATAGTAGTCTTATACAATATTTGTCTTTCTGTGATTGACTAAATTCACTCAGCATAATGCCCTCCAGATTCCTCCATGTTATAAGATGTTTCACGGATTCCTCCTTGTTCTTTATCATTGCGTAGTATACCATTATATGAATATACCATAATTTGTTTATCCATTCATCTGTTGATGGGCACCTAGGTTGTTTCCATCTTTTTGTAATCAAGAACAGTGCTGCAATGAACGTGGGTGTGTATATATCTATTCATGTCATGGCTCTTATTTCTCTACGTTATATTCCAAGGAGTGGGATTGCTGGATAGTATGGTACTTCTATTTCTAGCTTTTTAAGGAAGTGTCAAATCAATTTCCAAAGTGGCTGTACCATTTTACATTCCCACCAAAAGTGTATAAGTGTTCCAGTCTCTCCACAACCTTTCTAGCATTTATTAATTTGTGTTCTTCAGATTAATGCTGGCCTTGTTGGGGTGAGAGGGTATCTCATTATAGATTTTTTTTTATTGTTGTAGTTTAAATAAAGTTTACATTTCAAGTTAGTCTCCCATACAAAAATTTATACATACATCGTTATGTGAGCCTAATTGCTCTTTCCATACTGTGACAGCACACTCCTCCTTTCCGCCCCTGATTCCCCATGTCCATTCAACCAGCTCCTAACCCTCTCTGCCTTCCCATCTCACCTCTGGATAGAAGCTGCCCATTTAGTCTCTTGTATATACTTGAGCTAAGAGGCACACTCTTCACGAGTATCACTCTATGTCACACAGTCCAGTCGAATCCCTCTTACATTGGCTTTGAAAATTGTTTTAGTTCTAAGCTGATAGAGAATATGGGAGCTAGTCTCAGTCAGACCATTAAGCATGGTCTTCTTACTAGAATTTAAGTTCTGCACTACACCTTTCTCCTTTCTCCTGCTCCATCAGGGAATCTCTGTCATGGCGGTCACTGCAAATAGCCTCGCACCATCTAGTTCTTCTGGTCCCAGGCTGATGAAGTCTTTGGATTATGTGGCCCTTTCTGTCTCCTGGGCTAAGACTCTCCTTGTGTCTTTGTTGTTCTTCATTCTCCGTTACTCCAGGTAGTTGGGTCCGACTGATGCATCTTAGATGGCCGCTTGCAAGCTTTTAAGGCCACAGACGCCACTCACTGAAGTAGGATGCAGAACATTTTCTTAATAAGCTTTGTTATGCCAATGGACCTAGATGTCCCCTGAAAGCATGGTCCCCAGATCCCTACTTCTGCTACTCTGTCCCTCAAAGTGTTCGATTGTATTCAGGAAACTTCTTAGCTTTGGTTTAGTCCAGTTGTGCTGACTTCCCCTGCAGTGTGTGCTGTCCTTCCTTTCACCTAAGATAATTCTTATCTACTATCCAGTTAGTAGATCACCCTCACCCTCCATCCCCATGCTGGTAACCATCAAAGAATGTTTTCTTCTGTGTTTAAACGTTTTCTTGAGTTCTCATAATAGTGGTCTTATACAATATTTGTCCTTCTGTGACTGACTAAATTCATTCAGCATAAGGACCTCCATATTCCTCCATGTTATGTTTCACGGCTTCATCCTTGTTCTTTATCGTTGCATACTATTCCATTGTGTGGATATACCATAATTTGTTTATCCATTCCTCCATTGATGGGCACCTAGGTTGTTTCCATCTTTTTGCTATTGTGAACAGTGCTGCAATGAACATGGGTGTGCAGATATCTATTTGTGTGATGACTCTTATTTCTCCAGGATATATTCCAAGGAATGGGATATCTGGATCCTATGGTACTTCTATTTCTAGCTTTTTAAGGAAGTACCAAATCAATTTCCAAAGCGGTTGTACCATTTTACATTCCGACCAACAGTGTATAAGTGTTCCAGTCTCTCCACAACCTCTCCAGCATTTATTATTTTGTGTTTTTGGATTAATGCTAGCCTTGTTAGGGTGAGATGACAGCTCGTTGTAGTTTTGATCTGCATTTCTCTAATGATCGTGAGCATTTCTTCATGTGTCTGTTAGCCGCTTGAATATCTTCTTTGGTGAAGTGCCTGTTCATATCCTTTGCCCATTTTTCAACTGGGTTATTTGTCTTTTTGTTGTTGAGGTTTCGCAGTATCTTATAGATTTTAGAGATTAGATGCTGATTGGATTTGTCATAGCCAAAAATGTTTTACCAGTCTGTAGTTTGTCTTCTTACTCTTTTGTTGAAGTCTTTTGATGAGAGTAAGTGTTTGACTTTTAGGAACACCCAGTTATCTAGTCTCTCTTCTGGTACTTGTCGATTGTTACTTATGGTTCGTATTGTGTTTATGCTATGTATTAGGGATCCTAGTGTTGTCCTTATTTTTTCTTCCATGATCTTTATCGTTTTTGATTTTATATTTAAGCCTTTGATCAGTTTTGAGTCAGTTTTTGTGCATGGTGTGAGGTGTGTTTCAGTTTTTGCAGATGGATATGCAGTTATGCCAGCACCATTTGTTAAAGAGACTGTCTTTTCCCCAAGTAAAGGACTTTGGGCCTTTGTCAAATACCAGCTCCTCATAGGTGGAAGAATTTATGTCTGGATTCTCAATTCTGTTCCATTGGTCTATGTATCTGTTGTTGTAGCAGTACCAGGCTGTTTTGACTACCGTGGCAGTATAATAGGTTTTAAAATTGGGTAATGTGAGGCCACCCACTTTGTTCTTCTTTGTGAGTAATGCTTTACTTATTCGGGGCCTCTTCCCTTTCCACATGAAGTTGGTGATTTGTTTCTTCATCTAATTAAAAAATACCATTGGAATTTGCATAGGGATTGCATTGTATATGTAGATCGCTTTGGGTAGAATCGACATCTTGACAATGTTGAGTCTACTTCTCCATGAGCAAGGTATGTTTTTCAGCTTAGGTCTCTTTTGGTTTCTTGCAGTAGTGTCTTCTAGTTTTCATTGTATAGATCTTTTACATATTTGGTTAGATTTATTCCTAAGTATTTTATCTTCTTGGAGGCTATTGTAAATGGTACTGATTTGGTGATTTCCTCTTTGAGGTTCTCTTTGTCGGTGTAAAGGAATCCAACTGATTTTTGTATGTTTATCTCTTTCCTGAAACGTTGCTGAAATCCTCTATTAGTTCTAGTAGTTTTCTTGTGGATTTCTTGGGGTTTTCTGTGTATAAGATCATATTATCTGCAAATAGAGTTACTTTGACTTTTTCCCTACCAATTTGAATGCCCTTTATTTCTTTTTCTGGCCTAATTGCTCTGGCTAGGACCTCCAGCACAATGTTGAATAACAGTGTTGATAAACGACATCTTTGTCTGGTTCCCATTCTCAAGAGGAATGCTTTCAAAGTCTCTCCATTTAGGATGATGTTAGCTGTTGGCTTTATATAAATGCTCTTAATTATATTGCAAAATTTCCCTTCTATTCCTAGTTTGTTGAGAGTTTTTATCATGAATGGGTATTGGACTTTGTCAAATACCTTTTCTGCATTGACTGATAAGATCATGTGGTTCTTGTCTTTTGTTTTATTTATGTGATGGATTATATTGATTGTTTTTCTAATGTTGAACCATCCTTTCGTACCTGGTATAAATCTCACTTCATCATGATTAATTATTTTTTTGATATGTTGCTGAATTCTATTGGCTAGAATTTTGTTGAGGATTTTTGCATCAATGTTCATGAGGGATATTGTTCTGTACTTTTCTCTTTTTGTGGTGTCTCTACCTGGTTTTGGTATCAGGGTTATGCTGGCTTCACAGAATCTTTTGGGAGTATTCCATCTTTTTCTATGCTTTGAAATAACTTTACTAGTAGTGTTGTTAACCCTTCTCTGAAAGTTTGGTAGAATTCTCCAGTGAAGACATCCGGGCCATGGCTTTTGTATTTTTGTTGGCAGTGTTTTAATTCCCTTTTCAGTCTCTTCTTTTATTACAGGTTTATTTAGTTGTTCTACCTCTGTTTGTGTTAGTTTATGTAGGTGGTGAGTTTCTAGAAATTAGTCCATATCCTCTAGGTTTTCAAATTTGTTAGAGTACAATTTTTCATACAATTTTTCATAGTATTCTGTTTTTATTCTTTTAATTTCATTTGAGTCTGTTGTGATATCGCCCGTCTCATTTCTTATACGGGTTATTTGCCTCCTTTCCTGTTTTTCTTTTGTCAGTTTGGCCAAAGGTTTATCAATTTTGTTGATCGTTTCAAAGAACCAGCTTTTGGTCTTGTTAACACTTTCAATTGTTTTTCTATTCTCTATTTCATTTAACTCTGCTGTAGTTCTTATTATTCCCTTTCTTCTGGTGCTGGAGGGCTTCTTTTGCTGCTCTCTTTCTACTTGTTTGAGTTGTAGGGTTAATGTTTTGAGTTTGGCCCTTTCTTCTTTTCGGATATATGCATTTATTACTATAAACTGACCTCTGAGCACTGCTTTTGCTGTGTCCCAAAGGTTCTGGTAAGATGTGTTTTCGTTCTTGTTCAATTCTATGAATTTCTTTATTCTATCCTTAATTTCTTCTAAAACCCAGTAGTTTTTGAGCAGGGTGTTGTTCAGTTTCCATGTGTTTGATTTCTTTTTCTTGCTTTTTCTGTTGTTGATTTCTACTTTTATGGCTTTATGGTCAGAAAAGATGCTTTGTAATATTTTGATGCTTTGGACTTTGTTATGGCCTAATATGTGGTCTATTCTGGAGACTGTTCCATGTGCATTGGAAAAGAAACTATACTTGGCTGCTGTTGCATGGAGTGTTTGGTATATCTCTGTGAGATCAAGTTAGTCGATTATTGCATTTAGATTTTCTTTTTATTTATTAAGTTTCTTTCTGGATGTTCTGTTCTTCACCAAAAGTAGTGTGCTGAATATCCTACTATTACTCTGGAGCTGTCTATCTCTCTTTCCAATGCTGTGAGAGTTTGTTTCATGTATTTTGGAGCCCTGTCATTTGGTGGGTAAATATTTATTACGGTTATGTCCTTCTGGTGTATTGAGCCTTTAATCATCATATAGTGTCCTTCCTTATCCTTTGTGGTGGATTTTGCTTTAAAGTCTATTTTGTCAGAGATTAATATTTCCACTCCTGCTTATTTTTGAGTGTTGTTTGCATGACATATTTTTTTCCATCCTTTGGGTTTTAGTTTGTTTCTTTAAGTCTAAGGTGTGTCTCTTGAAGGCAGCATATAGACGCATCGTGTTTTTTTAATCCACTCTGCCACTCTCTGTCTCTTTATTGGTGCATTTAGTCCATTTACATTCAGTGTAATTATTGATAGGTATGAGTTTAGTGTTGTAATTTTGATGTCTTTTTTGTGTGTTGTTGACAGTTTCTTTGTTCCACTTAATTTTCTGTGCTGAGTCATTTTTCTTTATGTATTTTCTTTTCATCTTTTTTATTGTTGTTGATTTTGTATTTGCTGAGTCTTTACATTTTTTATGTTTTTTATTTTGATGTGTAGGATTGTTAATTTCCTTTGTGGTTACCTTAATATTTCCCCTTATTTTTCTAAGTTTATATCAGCCTTTTATTTCTTCATGTAACCTTGACTTCTTCTCCTTATGAGAAATCTATGTCTACATTTTTTAGTTCCTCTATTTTATTTTAATGTTGTCATCTTTTACATATTGATATCTGTTTCCTTATTTTCAGTGTTTTTGCTTTGATGTATTTTTGTGACTTCTGTATCTGGTTTGATATCTGGTTACTCTGTCCTGTATTCTAGTCTTGGTTTGTTATCTGATGTTACTGTTTTTCTAACTGGAGGCTTCCCTTTAGTATTTCTTATAATTTTGGTTTGGTTTTTGCAAATTCTCTAAACTTGTGTTCATCTGGAAATGCCCTAAATTCGCCATCATATTCGAGAGACATTTTGCTGGTTGGCAGTTTTTTTCCTTCAAGACTTTTTATATGTCCTCCCATTGTGTTCTTGCCTGCATGGGTTCTGCTGAGTAGTCCCAGCTTATTCTTACTGAGTCTCCTTTGTAAATGACTTTTTGTTTATCCCTAGCTGCTCTTAAAATTCTCTCTTCATCTCTGGTTTTGGCAAGTTTGATTATAATATGCCTTGGTGACATTCTTTTAGGATCTACCCTATGTGGGGTTCAATGAGCATCTTGGATAGATATCTTGTTATCTTTCACGATATCAGGGAAGTTTTCTGCCAAAAAATGTTCAACATTTCTCTCTGTATTTTCTGTTGTCTCCCCCTGTTCTGGTACTCCAATCACTTGTAGATTATTTGTCTTGATTGAATGCCACATAATTCTTAGGGTTTCTTCAGTTTTTTTAAGCCTTTTATCTGATTTTTCCTCAAATATGTTGGTGTCAAGTGCTTTATCTTCAGTTGCACTAATTCTGACTTCCATTGCCTCAATTCTGCTCCTATGACTTTCTATTGAGTTGTATAATTCTGAAATTTTATTGTTAATCTGAATTGCTGATTGTTGTCTCTCTATAGATTCTTGTAGCCTGTTAAATTTGTCATTATGCTCTTCTCTAATCTTTTAAATTTCCTCTACTGCGTCTTCTGTGTTTTGATTAATTTCCTTCCTAATTTCTTGAAGAGTTCTGTATATTAATCTTTTGTATTCTGCCTCTGGCAATTCCAAGAAATTTTCTTCTTCTGGAAACTTTCTAGATTCTTTATTTTGGGAGCTTGCTGAAGCCTTTATGGGCTGCTTCTTTATGTGATTTGATATTGACTGTTGTCTCCAAGTCACAATTATTTATTATATTTATTTATTTTATGTTTGCTTTCAGTGTTCTACCTTCTTGTTTTGTTTAGTTTTGATATGCCCAAATAGGCTGCTCGTGTGACCTAGCCTGATTACCAGTGTTCCTGAAGCTCCAATGTCCTGCTACCAGGTGGCCAGCACTGCCACTAAGTATGTGAGCCCAGGAGTCCACCCACACCTCCTATATGGATTCAGCTCAGGAGTCCAGGTAGTCAGCCAGCAAGTGTGTGGTGCAGGCTCTCACCTACAGTCCTAGATAGGCATGGGTGATTGTTGTAGGCACAGGCATCAGCTGCAACAGGGGGACACATGCTGAGCAAGGGAGGGGGCTGATGGTTACCCCCAAGTGTGCTGGAGGAAAGCTGGTCCCTGTTCCCTAGAGAGCATAGGTGGGTGGGTTTTGAAGCTAGATTATGAGCACCCAATTCTGTTGACTGTAAGGACTGGGGGGCATCTCTTATTATTGAGCCCCTATTACAGGTGGCAAGGTGGATTGGATGGAGTCACCAGTCCTCAGGCCCTCTATGTGGGTAGGTGAAGACCCTGCTTAATGAGCAGAACAGTGTCAAATGTCATGAACCTGCCACTTCACAGCTGAAACAGTTCAAGTTAGACTTCAGATTTATACCCTCTTGTACTGAGGTAATGAAGGCCTGTACTGTTGAAATGGGCCCACACAAGTCTCTGCAGGGGCAAAGGCACTCAGTGTTTGTGGATTCCTTATGCCTGTGCCTAGGAAAAGGATCTGTGCCTATCCTGAGTTCCTGGCTTGTTAATTTTATCCCTGTCCAAAGCCAGGAGAATGGGTCAGGGTGTGTGACATGTCCTACTTCTAGCCCAGGGGACTCAGCAGTCACTGAGGCCATCCTGAACACAGTGTAGAGAAGGGAGCAGGGAGATAAATGGGAGAGAGATTTTTCCCTAAGAGGGGTATTTTTGATCCATGGGGTAGGCCAGACGCAAATACTTACCTTTCGCTGATCGAGAGCTGCTTCTCTCTGGTTCTGGATGGCTGAATAGACTCTCTGCTGCTGTGTCTTTTCTGGTGTGGAAAATGCCTCCCAAGCACTGCTGCTTGCCTCACCGTTCAGCCTTTAGGTGATCCATGCTGAAGGGCTCTGGCTCCTGCTGGGTGAGGTCTGGCAACTCCTCGCTGTTTCCAAACCAGCTCTCCCTCCCTCTGCCACTGAGTCCAATTCCTCAACTTTGCCTGTGATGTTCAAGGCTCCCAGATTGTCATATATAATCAATTCACTTGTTTTTTCAGGTCTTTGTTGTAAGAGGCAGCACTGGAAGCGTCTGACTACTCTGCCATCTTGGCCCCGCCTCCAGTAATTATTCTAAAAAGACAACCACATCTTGAAATTATCAGATAGTTTATTATTATCTTAATAAACCTCCTGGCACATAATTAGGGAGAAAGTCTTACCTTCTGAACATCTTCACTTGGAACACACAATGGAGATAAGGAAATTTCAGAACAAATACTCCCTACAGAAAATTGAACAGACTATGTCCCTCAAGATTTACACCTCCATTTCTTTCTCTCTGTTGCATTACATGATTGCTGAATGAGGGATTTGGAACTTGCATTTGTTGGTATATTTTAAATGCCAGGCACTCCAGGCACTCCACACACAATATCACTCACACATAAGCTTTATAGAAAAGACCCATTTCATTAATAAGAACGTAGGCAGAGAGGTTTATGTAACTCATCAGAGTCGTACAAGGGGTAGGCAAGAGCACTACTATTTGAATTAAGGTCTGTTTCAGATTCAAACCCATTGTCTTTCACCATAATGCACTACTTTAAGGCCAAGTATGGGGACTGTTGTTGTCATATTCGTGGAATCAAACTTCACATACCTGCATGAAAGAGAACTTTCTCTACAGAAACAGTATGGTGCATCTGAGGGCCATGAGGTTTGTAAGGAAAGCATTCTAGCAGTGTGGCAGGGAGAGTGTTTAGGATATAGCATCTTGGGCTATATAGGGAGTCTCGAGGGCACTTATTACACTCCACCGGCTTTCTTAGTTATGCTTATCACCACAATATTCATTTAGAGAAAACCCCTTTTCAGAAAAATTTTACCATCTTTTGAAAAGCCCAGTTCTGACCAAAGTTTACTTTAAAACTTTTGAAAATTTGTTCATTCCTAAAATAAATTAAGGTCTAACTTTACAATCTTTTTTTGTGTGCTTTGCCTTGTGCTGTTTCCAACATTGGGAAATCCTCTTCAAATACCATCAACAATTCTTCCCAGATCAGTCCACCGCCCCACCACCCAGCCAATCAATAAATACAATAAATATGTCCTTTCTTTCTTTAAAATAATGTAAAAAGAAGGAAAAATCATCCTTTTTCTTGATTCCTATTTATTTTTACTTCCTGTGTTATAGTACTACATTTGTAGAAGACCCTTAAATTCATGGACATTCTTAGCATGGCTGTATCCTGTAAGTACTAAGTGTCAAAACATATTTTTGTATCACACCGATTCAAAACAATATTTTTGAAAATAAAACATTGAATCCTATATGAGGCCATTCATTGCAGATTTGTGAAAAATATAAACCTGAAAATAATGCCTCTGTATTTGTCTCCTATGCATGAAATAGAGACGTAATGTTCTTGTTGTTCTTAACTAGTCTCGAGTTGGCCCTCAATTCATGGTGGCCCCATGCACAATGGGCTCAAACCATTATAATCTATAGGATTTTCATTCGTTGATTTTTTGGAAGTAGATTGACAGGATTTTCTTCCTAGTCTGTCTTAGTCTGGAAGCTCCATTGAAATCTCTCCAACATCATAGCAACACACAAGCCTCCACTAACAGATGGGTCATGGCTCCACATGAGGTCTATTGACTGGGAATTCAACCCAGGTCTTCTGCATGGAAAACGAGAATAGGATTTGAGATATCACTACATATCAGAGAACATTTTTAGGCCTTGCTTGAAAGATTGGCAGGGGAAACTTAGTGCATAGGTTTTTACACTTATCACATGGAATAATGTGATCTATGCAAATGCAGTGTGAGCTTGACTGGCTTTAAAAATGGTAGAAACCCACACAGTGTTGCTTTTCCATTTACCCCCAACCACCCTAGAGTGTTCCTGAGGATACACAAAGTCTCTGATTCGCAGCAACCCATGGGGCTGCAATGCCACCAACCACTGGAGAAGAGAGTAACAGGGCTTCGGTATCATATCCAGTGATTATAATTATTGAAAATCTATCATTGGTACCCACCACTTCATATGAATAAAAATCTAAATTCTTTCATATAGCAAGTAAAATGAGTCTTCTAGTCTTTTTCTAATCACAACGTAAGCACGAACCTCAAACTACATGAAGTCCCAATACACACTATGTCTTTTCTTTCTTTCCTGGACTTTGCACATGTTGTTTGCATGTTTGGATTTCATCAGAATGATAGAGATAAGGCATGCAATTCCAGTCCTCCTTTGAACACTGTATTCAAATAGCATTTCCTTTACGAACTTTTCAGACCCTTCAATCCCCATGCCCACATGTAGTATCTTCACTCTGTTGTACTGTAGGTGTATCTGGTGATGTTCATCTCTTCTGTCTTATTATTTTGTTCATGTGCTAGTTCTCCCTGAAGTGAAATCTTAGCTCCAGACTCTTCTTACTAACTTGCTCTGTGTCTTGAGCCTCCCCATGGTGCTGGCCTCCTAAAACTATTTGTTAAAAGAGGTAATAGATGCCTGCGCCAGCCTGCATAGCACTCCTCAAGTATCATTGAACACGAACCTCAGAACTGTAAGACAGGATTTGTTTTTATTAGCTACACTTGTTCAAGTCTTACATTTCTCATTTCTACAATACAGAAAGAGTTTTGCCTCACCTCCTTCAGAAAGTGATTGTAAATCTCAATCTGGACATTATTCTGAAAGCTACACTGAGCTCTTAGCCTCCAGGCCCAGAGTGAAGGGACTTTGGAATAAAAATATTAACAGAATACATTCTTGTCCTTGAATAAGTCAAATTGTGTAAAAAACATTTAAATCACTCTTTAAATATAACCAAAACAAACAAACAAACAAACAAACAAACAAACCAAACGCATTGCTGTTAAGTTGATTCCAACTCATAGGTTCCTATATAAATCAAAAACGAAAAATCAAACCAGTTGCTATTGAGTTGATTCTGATTCATGGCATCCCTATGTGTGTCAGACTAGAACTGTCTTCATAATGACTGATTTTTTTGGAAGTAAAAACCAGGACTTTCTTCCTAGGTACCTCTGGGTAGACTTGAACCACCAACCTTTCAATTAGCAGCCTAGTGATTTTATGATTTGCTCCACCCAGGGACTATATAAATATACCTTTGTTAGATTCCCTGGATGGTGCAAAGAGTTAAGAGCTTGACTACTAACAGAAAGCTTGGTAGTTTGAACCTACCCAGAGTTGCTACAGAGGAAAGGACTGGTGATCTGCTTCTGAAAGGCACAGCTTTGAAAATCATATGGAGCAGCTCTACTCTGCACACATGGGGTCACCATGAGGCAGAATGGATGCAACTGAACTTATTTGGTTGTTAAAATGCACAGGTGGAGGCGGAGCCAACATGGCACTATAGACAGAAGCACCACACTGTCCCTCCACAGCAAAGACCTGAAAAACTGAGTAAAACAGAGACAAACATCAGTCCCGGAACCCCGAGCATCAAATGAAGAGATAAAGAACTCAACCAAGCACTGAATGGAATAAGAAACTGACAGAGAACAGAGAGTGAAGACAATTATGAGCAGAGGTCCCCTATCAGCTAACGCAGCATTGATCCATCATCTTGGATTCCTGTCAGAGATTGGTGGACAAGGAATACGGAAAAGCAGATACATGGAGCTCCCAGCAGGAGACAGAGTACCTGGTAACCAGCAAGACGTGCTTTTACACCCCCTATCCTGCCTCCCCCGCTCGACATCCACTGCTTCTCATCCAGCCAAGCCAAGGCTTCCCTGTGGGTCGACTCCTGGCTTCCTGGAGGGCCTATTCCCAGCTTCCTGGCAGGTTGATTAGCTCTCTCCCAGTGGATTGATTCCTGGTTTGCCAGTGGGCTGATTCCCAGCTTCCAGGAAGGCTGAGTCCCTGCTTCCTGGTGGGCCGATCTGCTGCTTCCCAGAGGGCCACGACCACAGCATGGGAGACACCAGTTCCGTGCCACACAGATTCGCCATGCCCACAATGTCTGGCTTCTTCACTGCCATTTCTTTGTTGCTGGTATTGCTTTATTTGGCCTCTTTTGGTTTCTTCCCTGCCTCTCACCTCCTCCTCCTCCTTTCTCTCAAACACCTGACTCAGTGTGCCATCTTTGCTTCTTCTTGACAGGCTATGAAGCACTGCTCAGCTGGGGAAATGCTTCCCCAGTCTGCACGGCCAACTGATGGGATCCCTGAGGGCTTTTTTGTTTGTTTGTTTCTCTTTCTTTTTGCCTTGTTGTTTCTCTTCATTTCTCTGTTTCTCATCTCTTTCTACTTACCTTCTTTTCCTGTCTCCTGTATGCCTGGTGCTGTATATCATCTCAGCCCCTTCTAGCCAGACTGTACTGTGTGGCTTGGGAGCCACTTCCCCAGTCTGTGCAGCCAAGCTGGTGGGATCCCTGGGGACGTTTGGGAAAAAAATATTCATTTATTTATTTTTATTTTATTTTTTCCTTTTTGATTTTCTTCATTTCTTGGTTTCTTGTCTCTCCACTCCAATGGCAAGCTCCGTCAGCACTTTTTTTTTTTTTTTTTTTGCTCTTGTTTGTCCCTTCTCTCTCTGTTCTTTTCCATACTTGGCCTAGCTCCACACATCATAACCTCACCATCCCCCTCCATCCTGCCTATCTGAACTGTATGCTGAACATTGCACTCCTGAGCAGCACAGGCACGACCTACTGAAACCTGCTCTGCACTGATCACTGGCTCATCTTGTCACCCTAAGTACATGCCAAAAACAACCCATCCAGCCACTTCCCTTCAGCTGGACTTCCCCTGCTGCATAATAGCTGAGCCACTAGCCCTGCACATTGGACAAGGAGGTGAAAAATATCATGTCCATAGACTAACAAACAACAAAGAATGCACAGACTGCCTGCTCAGACATAACCAAATAAAACAAAAAAGCAGGACAAAACAAACAAATCTACAATCAATAAATGAAGAAAATAACTACTGAATGTCCCGAAGACAGCAGACAATATAAAACATATTTTTTTAAAAAAAGGACAAGATGGTTCCAGTAGATGTCCAAAATAAAACACCAGACGGCCTTCCAGTAGAATAAAAGGCACTAGAACTACCTGATAGGGAATTGAAATCTCAAATATTCACACCTATCCAAGAGTTGAAGCAAAAAGCAGACAAAAATGAGGAAAAAATAGACAAATTCATGGAAAATACAGACAAAAAAAATGGAAGAATTCAGGAAAATAATACAGGAACAAAATGTCAAAATAAATTCACAACTAGAAATCATACAAAAACAACAATTAGAAATCCAAAAGATAAACAACAAGATTTCAGAAACGGACAGTGTCATAGAAGGGCTGAGGAGTAGGTTTGAAATGATGGAAGACAGATTAGAGAAATTGAAGACAAACACTTGGATACAACTCTGTTTGAAGAAAAAAGAATGAGAAAAATGAAGAAACCCTGAGAATTATGTGGTATACAATCAAAAGCAAAAATTTACATGTGATTGGAGTTCCAGAATAGGGGGAGAAAACAGAAAACTCAGAAAAGATAATTGAAGAATTGCTGACAGAAAACTTCCCTAATATCATGAAAGATGAAAATCTGACCATCCAAGAAGCTCAAGGAACCCCATATAGGATCTACCCAAAAAGAAAATTACCAAGGCATATCATAATCACACTCCCTAAAACCAAAGACAAAGAAAGAATCCTGAGAGCAGCTCGAGAAAAATGAAAAGTCACATACAGAGGGGAATCAATGGACTAAGCTCTGATTATTCAGCAGAAACCATGCAGGCAAGAAGACAATGGGATGACATATATAAAACCTTAAAAGAAAAAAATTGCCAACCAAGAAAAATATATCCTGCTTTTGCTTCTTGTCAAATGTGATGGTGAAATTAGGACATTTACAGATAAACAGACATTAAGGGAATATGTAAAAATCAAATCAAATTTACAAGATTTGTTAAAGGGAGTCCTTTGGTTTGAAAACAAACAACATCAAACAATGGCTTGAATCTAGGACACAAGATCACACCAACCAGATACCAACCTAGGAAATGAACTCTCAAGGACGATATAAAACCAAAAGATTTACAACAGGGAACCAGAGAGGTTAATCTGCAAATGACAACAATGTCAGAACAATAAAAGTGGGAATAAACATTGTAGTTATAAAGCCTTCTAATGGAGAAGAAGGCAAGGTGATACCAAGTAATAATAATTTCAAATGTAGAAAGATAAGGGTAAATTTCAAGGTAACCACAAAGAAAGTTGAAAACCTACTCATCAAAATAAAGAAGAAAAACACAAAGTCTCAATAAAAAAATAATCCACAAACAAAAGGAATTCAGCACAGGAGAGTAAGAGGAACAAAGAAACTGTCAACACCACCAAAAAAGCACTACAAAATGACAACAGAAATAGAAATTCCATATGATCCAGCAATCCCACTCCTGGGAATATATCCTAGAGAAATAAGAGCCATCACAGGAATAGACATATGCACACCCATGTTCATTGTAGCATTGTTCACAATAGCAAAAAGATGGAAACAACCAAGATGCCTATCAACAGTTGAATGGAAAAACAAACTATGGTACATACACACAATGGAGTATTATACAAAGATAAAGAACAATGATGAATCTGTGAAGCATCTCATAACATGGATGAATCTGGAGGGCATTATGGTGAGAGAAATAAGTCAATCACAAAAAGACAAATATTGTATGAGACCACTACTATAAAAACTCATGAAAAGGTTTATACACAAAAAGAAACAATCTTTGATGGTTAGGAGGGAGGGAAGGGTGGGGGTGGAAAAACACTAAATAAACAATAGCTAAATGGTAACTTTGGTGAGGGGTAAGACAGTACACAATACTGGGGAGCCAGCCCAACTTGTTCAGGGTAAGGTCATGGAAGCTCCATGGAGAAATTCAAACTCCCTGAGGGACCGAATTACTGGGCTGAGGGCTGTGGGGATCATTGTATCACGGAACATCTAGCTCAATTGCCATAACATAATTTATAAAGAAAATGTTCTACATTCTACCTTGGTGAGTAGCAAAGCGGCCATCTAAGATACTCCACTGGTCTTACCCCTTTGGGAGCAAGGGAAATTGAGGAAAACTAAAGACACAAGGGAAAGATTAGACCAAAGGACTAAGGGACCAAAACTACCACAGCCTCCACCAGACTGAGTCCAGTTCAACTAGATAGTGCCCATCTACCACCACTGACTGCTCTGACAGGAATCACAATAGAGGGTCCTGGACAGAGCTGGAGAAAAATGTAGAACATAATTCTAACTCAAAAAAAGACCAGACTTGCTGGCCTAACAGACTGGAGAAACCCCAAGAGTATGGCCCCAGGACACCCTTTCAGCCCATTAATGAAGTCACTCCGAAGGTTCACATTTTATCCAAAGATTAGACAGACCTATAGGACAAAATGAGGCTAAAGGGACACACCATCCCAGGGGCAAGGACTAGAAGCCAGGAAGGGACTGGAAAGCTGGTAATGGGGAACCCAAGGTCGAGAAGTGAGAGTACTGACATGTCATAGGGTTGTTAACCAATGTCAAGAAACAATATATGTGCTGTTTAATGAAAAGCTAGTTTGTTATGTAAATCTTCAACTAAAGTACAATTTAAAGAAGTTAAAAAAACAATTAATAAAAAATAAATAAATAGCAGTTATTCAGCCCCTATAAGGTACCAGTCACTGTGTATAATAATGTAAAAAAATAAACAAAAAGTCCCTAAAAAAAATAAATGCACAGGCACTGGGAAGCAGGCCACGGGCCAGCATTTCTTTTGCTGAACATATCTCTTATAGACCTCTTCGCTCTGTTAAGAATTGTTCATTTAGGAATTGTCTCTGCTTAAATGTTAACCATCTCTGTTTAAGCTTTTCCTTTTGAATTGCTTCCATTGAACCTCCCTGCATTATAAACACAGAGGCATAGCTGGATGCAGGCACCTTTTAACCAAGTTCAAAAAGCTGAAGCTATGCCCACAGGGAACGTTAGACAACCTTAGCTTGATGAATCTATCAACTGTCTCTGGGGAAAAAGGAAAAAAAAAAAAAAAAAAATCAGGATGTAATTGCTTAAATGAAAACTAACAGAAGTCCTAAAAACCACAAGTGGAGAGGAAACGTGCTGAGTCAGTGGCTGTTGATCCTGAGGTTTGATCTGACTTTTATTTTTTTAACTTTTGTTCTTTCTTCTGTCATTGCGGAATGGCCTGAGCTGTGGGGCTGGGGAGATTGTGAATCCCCAGAGCTGAGGGAGAGTGTGTGGCCAGAGAGAGCTGAAGGACTTGTTGAGAAAGGCTCAGACAGGAAATAAAACATTTAAGCCCTGAAGAAATGGTTTCTGGATCCCAAAGCCGTGATGCCAAAGCTAGAGAACAGAACAGGGAGAAATAGTAAGGTGATGAAAGTTCTGGAGTTCAGCTGATTGATAGGATGTCAGAGAAAGCAAGGGCCAAGTGGAAAGGATTATTAGACAAGGACTATGGGGGAGGAGGGGCATAGCTAACAGATTTGGAAATACAAGGTTGCTATGAGTCTGAAATGACTTGATGGCAATGAGTTTAATTTTTTGGTTAAATGTATCAAAGGATGGATTTAAGTTAAAATTAAGGAGAGGAGATGCATCAAAATGGGGTTGAATCAGGACCAAGAGGTGTTTTATTCACCCCAACAGAAATACTATGAGAAAATAAAAAAATTAAGTGAGACTACCCGTTTAAAACAAGAAAGTTTCTAGGAGGTAGTTTACATACCCATTTGTAAATGCAATGAAATCTAGTTATAATCAAGTTCTCTTTCTATCTTCATGGATGTGCTATAAAGGAACTTTATTTTTCTAGAAACCTCATTCCTATCCTCCTAATGCCAGATACAAAATGAAGCTTTGAACTCCACATCTCTGGATCCAAGGAAGAAAGAAGTGTGATCTAATGTCAGCTCACGCACTCCACTGCCCCTCCTCAAAACCGCTGGTCACGTTCACATCTGCATTCAAATTAGCTGTGTTGGCAATTCACACATAAATTTGAGCAAATACATTGCTTTAGCATGTCTTAAGTAAAACACCTGTAAAGTAAAAATGTGCTCTGGCATCTGTCAGAGCGATGGAGAGAAAAAGTGAGGTCATATAAGTAAAATGTAGAAAAATATAGTTTCCAAATTAGACGTAATTAGATACAGTCACCTTTGAAATTTTCTCTTCCATCAGCCTCTTATGATAAATTGTACTGATTTTATTCATTCATCCATTTATTTCCTTATTTATTCTACTAGTTTTTTTGTGTGTTTATATGCTCCAGGGATTGTTCAAGCTTTTGAACAAAATAGACAATGCTCCCTATCCTAATAGAGTTTATAGTCTGTCTACCTATCCTTCTTCCATTCATTTTGTTATTTTTTTCTTTAATTGTATTTACTACATGTCAAGACTTATATTAAGTGTATAATATCTATTCCCTCACTCAATCCTCTGAACAGCCCTCTATGAGTGACACTAACACAGAAGAGTGACAAAGCTTGTCTAAAGCCTCTAGCTAGTTAGTGGACAGCCTCAGTCTGGAGCCAGGTTCTGCTTTCCTATTGCTAGGCCTGCTGCCCTTTGCTTTCTTTCTAATGTCAGGTCTTTGGTGGTTTGTTCATACCTGTCTGTGTTTGGTTTCAAAGAATCTACCTTTTAGACAGATGGTTTTAAAATTCTTTACACCCTGCCTATTTCCAAAGCTCTAGGTCAAGACTGAGTCCTTAAAATAAGGACTCACAAATTCAAAGCTTAAGGGCCTGAGTCATGAGGCCCTGCCTCTCTCTGCAACCTTATCTGCTGCCACTCATCCGCTCCTGCATGCTGGCCTGCCTGGCATGCTGCGAGTCATCCAGGTCCATCCTGCTTCCTCCTTCCACAGTTCACTCTATGAATTCTGTGCTCTGGCTGAACTGCCTTGCTAGAAACCCCCTTCCTGCTTGTCAGCTTTTACTAATTCTTCTATGCTCAGTGACCACAGAGGGCATGTCCCTCACTCCATAAACTGATTCAGGGTCCTCCGTTATATTCATGCAGCTCTAGTGAGTTTCCTTCTCCCAGTTGTTAGTTTGTTATTATATTTTCGCATGATTCCATGTTGACCTTTTCTAAAAGGCTCCTTGAGGAATGGGGCCATATGTCTTTTGCTCACCTTTTTGCCTTTAGACCTGGTTCAGTGTCTGAGACTCTGTCGGTATCAACAAAAGTTTGCTGAGTGATGGATTGAATGAACATCCATAGGCATGTCCTACCACCGCTTTAAACTCACCAATACTGAAATTACATTTTGCTCAGATGGCAGTCCCTTGGATTTGTCTTCTTTCTTGATGACCTTGATGGCCTCACCATAGCCATCTTGATTCAGCCTGACCTTTGGGGATCAAACAGTTATGTGCTCAGCTATAAACTAAAAACTGTCTAAGTCACTCCGGGGGATCCTCAGAAGAAAGACCTGGTAATCTACTTCCAAAAGATCAACCACTGAAAACCCTATGAGCACAGTTCTATTATGACACACATGGGGTCGCCATGAGTCCGAGTTGTCAATGGCAATTGGAAAAATTGTTACAGTGAGAAGACCCTAGCTAACTTGATGTCAAAGGTTTTTTAGTTTTTTCTTTTTCTGGTTTTGTTTTTGGTTTCTTTTCTAGGGGGGAGGGGGAAATCATATTCTCTCTGTCAAATCATCTTGTACCTTCTGTACTTATCTCAGCTTGCCACATCTCAAAGATAGACCTATGCTTGAATTATCCTTTTAAATAATTGTGTTGTCTACAGCTTTGCCACCTCCATGATATTCTTTCCAAAAATCACAACTTAAGTGTATTCATTATGTGGTCCAAATATTATTTAAATTTCCCCAAATTATTCCTTGAGCATAGTCTCATTATTATTGTACAAATATGTATTATACACACACGTTTCACTTCAGTATCTCATTTCTTTATCATGAGCTAATTGATTGATGATGGAAAAATAAAGATTTGAAAAAAGAAAACACAAATTGATTATGCAGTGTAAGGAAAAGAAGGTCCTGGGGTAGTTCAATAAATAATGGAAAGGAAGAGAACAGCAAATCTCCTATTCTACTGGCAGTAAAAATCAGAGATTCCAGGCTCTATTAAGGCCCTATATATATGTATAAATATTTTTTAAATAAGGGATTCCAGTTAGAAATACTCACCTCCATAGTGAGGGCTGTTAGAATGTTAATTTCATATTTGTGGTTGAGGGTGTCTGGGAGCCCTGGTGACATAGTGGTTAAGAGCTTGGCTGCTAAGCAAAAGCTCCGCAGTTCAAATCCACCGGCCGCTCCTTGGAAACCCTACTGGACAGTTCTAATCTGTCCAGTAGGGTCGCTGTGAGTCAGAACCGGCTTGACGGCACCTAAAAACAACAACAACGAGGGTGTCTGAGTTGTAACTTTTCACCGGGAGTGGCTTATTTGCACTCTTGAACACAAGCAAGTGGATAAAACTCATCATGTGCCTGCTTCTCCTGGTCTGTGGGGTGCCTCCCTTTGGTGCCAGACCACAAAGGGAGATAGTGCTGCCAGCCTGGGAAGGCAGCGGTGCTATCAGCAAGGCCAGGCTCTTCTGGGCAGCATGGCCTCAGGCCCGCCGGGGGAACGGCTGCGGGAGGAAGCCAGGTGCCCCGTGTGCCTGGACTTCCTGCAGGAACCAGTCAGTGTCAACTGTGGCCACAGTTTCTGCTTCAGATGCATCTCTGAGTTCTGCCAGAAGTCCGATAGCGCCCAGGGCAGTGTCTATGCCTGTCCCCAATGTCGGAGCCCCTTCAGCCCCGAGAGCTTCCGACCCAACAGGCAGCTGGCCAGCCTGGTGGAAAGTGTGCGACAGCTGGGGCTGGGCCCGGGGCCCACGGGTGTGCGCCTCTGCCTGCGCCACGGCGAGGAGCTGAGCCGGTTCTGTGAGGAGGATCAGGCAGTGCTATGCTGGGTCTGTGACACCACCCCTGAACACAGGAGCCACCTCACGATGCCCCTGCAGGAGGCCGCCAGGTGCTACCAGGTGAGACCTGCTGTGTCCTGAGCACCAGGCACGTGGGGAGGCCGGTTAGGAATCTGCATATGCTGCTTTGACAGAGGAACAGGCAGAGCCAGAGATGTTTCTTGACTGCCCAAACACAGAGCCCAAATGATAGTGCCTAGGTCTCCTCTGCTTTCTCCTCCCCATTCCCTGAAAACTCACAGGCAGATAGGGGCCTTCTTGCATTTGTCTGAGGTGTTCCATTTTTGGGACCCCTGTTCAGGAACCCAAATCCACCCATTTTTTGAGGCCGCCCATCTTTTCTATGCAGCCTCCCCTACCCCTCATTTAATTTCATGTTGGTTTACTTTTCCTGAATATTATGGATTGTGTCTTATAGAGTTTCTATGAGCAGGGCCAGATTAAGGCATGTGAGGGGCCTGAACACTGATAATCTGTGGTGCACCGTCCCCTGTTAACTCAGGCATTAGAACAGAATGTATGTGTTCTATATATACATGTCATCTTCCTTATCTAGCGCTGCAATAACAGAAATACCACAAGTGGATGGCTTTAACAAAGAGAAACTTATTCTCTCATAGTTCAGGAGGCTAGAAGTCCAAATTCAGGGCACCAGCTCAGGGGGATGGCTTTCTCTCTCTGTTGGTTCTGGAGGAGGGTCCTTGTTGTCAATCTTCTTCTGGTGCAGGAGCTTCTCAGTGCAGGGAACCCAGGTCCAAAGGATGTGCTATGCCCCTGGTGCTTATTTCTTGGTGGTATGAGATCCCTGTGTCTCTCTGCTTGCTTCTCTCTTTTATGTTTCAAAAAAGATTGGTTTAAGACACAACCTAATTTTGTAGATTCACTCCTGCCTTACTAACGTAACTGCCGCTAATCCCACCTCATCAACATCATAAAGGCAGGATTTACAGCACATAGGAAAATCACATCAGATGACAAAATGGACAGTCACACAATACTGGGAGTCATGGGCTAGCCAAATTGACCGTTATTTTGGGGGGACACAATTTAGTCCATAACACACGTATAAACAATCTTGCAAGTGGGTGCCCTTGTGACCCTACGCGAACTTTATTTCTGGCCAGCACACTCTGTTGCACTGGAGCTGGTATCAGCTGCGTTTAGTGTCCTGCCCCTTCCCTTCCACTGATGCTTGCTTTTCCTTGTGTCTTGTGTGCTGGCATCTATGAGTTTTTGCTTCAGACAACTGGTGCCCCTGTTTTGCTGATGCCCTAAGAACGTGCTTACCTTGCTTTTTGGGTAATCCATCCTTGGCTATTAGTCATAATCGACTCCATGGTAATGAGGTTTTTTTCTAAATACTAAATAAATATCGATAAACTCTGAAGAGTGTCCTAAGGCCCTAAGTTATACTTCCACAATTCTTGTCATTACCAACCATGTTTTCCAGCAAAACTAGCCTAATCACTGTTGGCCCCACGCACACCACATCTGCCTTTTTCATCTTCCTGCTTTTACTCACAATTTCTGTTATTTCAGGGGCTTTTTTCCATTTACAAGTGTCAAAGTGCTTTATTCCTTCCAGATGCCAAAGAAAATGCCACTTTCACCATCTTGCTAAATATCTATATGAATTTTACTGTTATTTTATGTGCATTATTACATATAGCATCAATCATATTCTCCTTTTATAAGTAATTTGTGTGTAGGACATGCTGAATGACATTTCCCCTGACTTCTACCTTATTTTTTACATTCATTACAAGTTCTTTTTTCCCACCAAAAAAAAAAAAAAACTGCTGAGTCGATTCCAACTCAATGACTCTATAGGACAGAGTAGAACCGCCCCAGGATTCCAAGGCTTTAAATCTTTATTTAAAGATTTATGCCACACCTTTCTCCTGCAGAGTGGTTGGTGGGTTTGAACCCAATAAAATATGCTTATTTTAATCGCTGTTACAATTGTGGGCATTTCATGTCACTGCATCTTCTGCAACAACTTATTTTAACTCAATCCTATTGATGAAAAGTATTTTTTCACTCCTCTTATATTTAACATTTTTGTTAATTACATTTTAGCTATTTTAAATAATGTTGCAATGAACGTACTTTTAATCACTCCTTTGGTTGTATCCTGGTATTATAGTCTTAAATATATTTATGTTTATTTTAGTTATTAATGTCAGACTTTTTATGTGCTTTCTGGGTACTATTTTATCTTTTTTATTTCCTGCAATATCTAGTTGACATTAGATAACTAAATGAGGGCATCTGTAAAGATTTCGGCACCTCTTCTACACAGGTAAAGCTCCAAACAGCCCTGGGGCTTGTGAGGAAAGAGATGGAGGAGGCCTTGACTCAGGAGGCCAGTGTGGTTAAGAAGACTGTCATTTGGAAGGTAAGGGGATATTGGGGCTCCAGGAGACTTACTGATCTGAAGGATGCCATTCTTCCTTGGTCTTCTCCACTCCAAAGCTGTTGTTCCATCTATGTAGCTGTTCAAGAAAAACATCTTGGTGTCATCCAGGTTCACCCCAGTCCCCTCGAATTGTACTGTGCATCTGTGCTCTTCTTTTTAACTCTATTGCCATTACTGCAATCCAAATTATAAATAGATAGCTTTACTGGTTTTGATTTTACTGTAAAACTCACTGTTGTAACCTTAACATCTAATACAGAGCCTCATACCATCATGACTGGTTTAAAAAATATCTGCTGGAATATGAAGTAATGAATATTTTACAACATTATGACAGATAATACAGAGCTAATAGTGACCATCTTCTATACAGGTGAATAATATGAACTTTCAGCCTCTTTTTCTAGCAACATGCCATGCAGATACACATTTCCTATTTTCTATACCCTTGTGAACTCTTTTTTCTCTTATCCACCCATTTGTAGCACACACAGAGACACACACACACAGTGTAGCTTAAAAAACCATACCAAACCTGTTGCCTTTGAGTCGGTTATGACTCATAGCAACCCTATAGTTTAACTAAGGGTGATTTTACTCCCCCTGCCAGGAAATATTTTATAAAGTCTGTAAATATTTTTGGTTGTCGTAACTAGGGCTTGTGTAGAGTCTAAGAATGCTAAACATCCTACAATGTACAAGACACTCCCCCAAGGCTAAAATATCCATAGTGCTGAGGTTGAATACACGTATATTAAGATACTCAGCTCTTAACTGAAAGGTTGGAAGTCTGAGTACACCCAGAGCCACCTAGAAAGAAAGGCCTAGTGATTTACTTCTGAAAAAAAAAAATCATCCCTTGAAAAGCCTATGGAGCACAGTTGTACTCTGACACATGGGATCACCCTGAGTCAGAATCTACTTGATGGTAACTGGTTTGGTTTTGGTATATACATATGTGTGTGTGTATGTGCATATATATATATATATTTCTAGAAACTATATGTAGTTTATATGTTTATAAAATTTATAATAGAATACTGACTATATATGTAGATTATATAGAATTATTGATCATTCTCCTCCAAATACCCTTTCTTCTCTGATAATTTTCTACATTTCTCTAACTTTTCATCTTTTCTTTCAAAAATTTCTCCTATACCATATCCTCACATCGATATTTTCACAGGACTGCTTTTGTTACATTTTTATTTTGGGATAAGTCTTACTTGGTTCCATTGCTATGTTCAGTATATGTAAAGTTAAACACTGATTGACAAGCTTTTATTCTTTTGTAAAACAACTGTGTTCAATCTTGGCCTCAATCTTGGACCAATTTACTAAATCAGAATCTCCATATCCAAGATCTGGGTTCCTGTATTTTTTAAACCCTCTATTTGTTATTTTAAAGTAGAGATGAGGTTAAGATTTCTGTATAAGTTAATTAATTACACTTGAGTAATCTTTACCATTGAGAATGTATCCATGTGAGCCAAATGTAACAAGCATGGGTCTTGATAAAAAAGGATTCTAAATTCTAATAAAACCCTTCTCCTGTCTGTATCTGTACGTATAATTGTAGAACTCAAAAGGATGATGTGAAAGAAAGATGAATTACAACCAAACCTCTTCCCACCACATCATTCTTTGTGTCCCAAATATAACCCTACTCCTTTCCAATGGCTAAGAAGACAAAGATGTAAGTCTGTAAAGACTCAGCACCTGCTGTTGCAGTTCCCAGATAGCTAGATCCCTGCTTGTCTAGAATGTAAGGCTAAAGAAACCAGAAATGTTAATTATACATATATCTAAAGGAACAGCTATTTGTAACTTCTAAACGTTAAGTTACATATTATCTTAAAATTTTGCCCTTCAAAACCAAGATTCAGTCATGTTCTCCAGGTTTGGCATAAGAGTCTCCATGTTGTCTCAGTTTCTGTATTTTGTTTTTAGCTTCCACGTAGCACAACAAGAAATCTGAGATTTAGATATACTGTGGAGAATAATTTCCCTTTTGTATTCAGTTTAAAGCTAGTTTTCCACATACTAATCTCAAGAGAATAAAATTCAGATATTGTCACCCTGCAGCTATGTATGTTCCTTAGGTTTATTCATAAACTTTAGATGTGAGATTAAAAATCAGCTAGAAATCTGCATTAATTCCCTGAAGTTCACTCTGCCATAAATGGCCAGAAAATCACTTAGTTCTTTCTAACCTGGGGCAGAGAGTCTTTGCCTTTACAGTTACCATATTTTGAAGTAAGGTTCGTGTTTTCTACTCTCTAAGCCTTTTCTTAGTCACGTTTACAAATCTGTCTCTCTAATCTCACTTCATTTTTCTGATGCTTTTACATATTTCTCATTCCAGTGCCCATTCTAATTGTAAATAGTAATTTTTACTAAGTGAAGACTAAGTGCTAGTCACTGGGCTGAACAGTTTAATGGATATCTAGCTCTAATTCCTACTCCTCCTTTTCCCGCAGTTTACATAGGGAAGTGAAGCTTGTTTAAGAGGCTTGCCCCCAAACCTATTGTGAGAACCCAAACCCAGCAGTCTTTCTCAAACTCTGGGTTTCAAAACTCTACCAGACCATTTCTCATAAGAATGGCTTCTGATTTCTGCATGTTGTTAGAATGCAGCTAATCAGTCAACAGCTGTGAGTGGACTCCAGCGTCTTCCTGCTCAACAATTCCTTACACAGAGACAGGAGACTCAGAGATGATCCTCTTGTTCAATGTCACAGAAGCCTTAATTGCTGATGATCTGACCCACTGTGTCACTCCAGGAGAAAGTGGAAGTGCGGAGACAGCGCTTCAGGTTGGAATTTGAGAAGCATCGTGGCTTCCTGGCCCAGGAGGAACAACTGCAGCTGAGGCGGTTGGAGGAAGAGGAGCGAGCAACCATGCAGAGACTTCGGGAGAGCAAGAACAGGCTGGCCCAGCACAGCAAGGCCCTGAAGGAGCTGGCTAAGGAGCTGGAGGAGAGGTGTCAGCGCCCGGCCGTGGGTCTGCTGGAGGTGAGGCCAGGTGGGAGGGTGGGTGCACATGAGATCTATGGGTCAAGATGTGGTGTCCAAAAAAATCCATTGCCATCAAGTCGATTCCGACTCATAGTGACCCTATAGTACAGAGTAGAACTGCCCCACAGGGTTTCCAAGGAGCAGCCAGATGATTCAAACTGCTTAGCTTTTGGTTAGCAGCTGAGCTCTTAACCACTGTGCCACCAACGCTCCTTTGTCAACACAGTTCAGTGTGAATATCCAAAAGTTCGAATAATGTTTAAATTGTCTAGCTGGAAATTGTCATGTTAAAATTTAAGATAAGTGCTAGTATCTTGGCCCATATTGCATGCCAAGGGATGGATTACTCAATAAGCAAGGTAGTACAAGCTTACTTGTGCTTACTTACTAATTTGTAGTGAACAATTTTTCATGTTTTTCACCACATCAAAGATGTGGATCATCAGCCCCTGTTAGTGATTTTAAATTTGAAAAGAGGCTTTGATTCTGAGAAAGTTATGTGGGGGTGGGAGAGGGGCAAATGCCAGCCATACCTAGAAGCAGAATCTTAGATGTGATGAAAAAATGTGACATTGTTCACTACAGATGATCTGGTAAGCAAGATAAACACCATGCTTACTTTGCGGATAATCTGCCCTTCTGCACACCCATACCAGGCACAGTGGGGAGGGATTAACAGATCTCCCATTCGCCTTGCTTGCAGTCTATTTGGGCTTGTAAACAGATGTACAAATAACAGGGAGAAGGAAATGCTTGTTTTTATTCCTCCATGAAGGCATTACATCCCAAGTGATTGGTGAAAGATGTAGTTGTTAATGAATATGGTTACCATGACTGAACCAACTGCAACTAAATTCATCTGGGCATGCTTCTTTCTGTTTCACCCCCACAAGTTCATTCAGTAAATTCTGAACTAAGTAACTGATATTCTCATTTAGCAACTGAACCACAGACTTTACCTTGTCTGACTTAGCTCCTGACACTGAAGTACCTTATATAAATAATCATCTATTTAATCCGTATATTATAAGGACAGCAACTAAGCAGAACATAGAACAGAGTGGGAAATCAATTAATGAATGAATTTACAAAGCATTTTCCTTTAATTTGTCTCACTTTGTCTTCAAAATAGTTACATATAATAAGAATTACGCCACTATCATTTTATTATTAGTATTATTGCTATGCCTATTTTCTTAGGTGCAAACTAAGCATCAGAAATGAACTAATTGTTTAAATATCATACAGTAAGTAAGCACAGACACTTAGACATTTTCAATAATAGCATTCATCACTTTATCTCCCCATATCTCAAATGACAATTTATTTAACGTTAAGTATTTATTGGCAATAAATAAATGTTTAAAATAATTAATAATACAAATGTTAGGAAGAATATTTTCTCAAATGATCTATATTTATGTTTATCCTCTAATTCCCATTTCTTCTAGTACCAGTAAGCTACATTTTATTCCCAATGGCCAAGACCAAGGCCTGTCATTCCCATAAAGTGTAAGGCTAATTATTTCCCTTGCCCTTATGGCTGTCAAAATTTGTCTGATTAGTGTTTATTTTTTTTTTTTTAATGTGCCACAAGAGATTTATTGAATACTCTACTTTAAGATAACATGACTTCCTTTTTCATCTATTTACTTAACTGATTCACAGATGTATCCATAGTTTATGACATGTTGGTTCAAAGATCTTAGGGATTTGGGGTTCTCTTACAGAAACATAGAAGTATAACATTTTATGACTATAACTTCCTCAAATTCTGCAAATATTTAGTATCTATTTTTATCCTTATTCTATCTGAATTAGGTGCAGAATGTTATTATTATGTGCACTTATTATTAAAATATACAAGTTATAAATTAAAAATATATTAAATGGCTAGATGCAGTAGGAATTAATCTAAATTTTGTGTGGTCTGGGTCTATGCTAATAGAAGGGAAATGATCAATTTTTCTACACTCATGAGAAAATTGAAAGCCTACTTTTAATAACAAAAAATTCATTGACCCCTTATAGTTTTATCTTACTGGTTAAAAATTTCCAAAGAGATTTTCATGTTGAGTGTTCCCAATCTGACTGCAAAAAGCAGTTCAAAGGAAAACAGTGTAGCTGTTCCTCAAAAAGTTAAACATAGAAATGCCATATGACCCAGCAGTTCCATCCTAGAAGTATACACAAAAGAATTGAAGGTAGGGGCTTAAATAGATACTTGTACACTATATTCATTGCAGCATTATCCACAGTAGCCGAAAGGTGGTAACAACCCAGGTGTCCATTAACAGAAGAATGGATGAACAAAATGTGGTATATCCATACAATAGAATATTATTTAGCCATAAAGAGAAATTAAGTTCTGATACATGCTACAACATGGATGAAACTTGAAAACATTATGCTGAGTGAAATAAGTTAAGCACAAAATCACAAATATTGCATGATCTCACTTATATGAAATATCTAGAATAGTCAAATGCATAGAGACCAAAGTTTAGTAGTGGTTTCCAAGAGCAGGAAGAAGGGGGAATGGGGGTTCATTGCTTAAGGGATACTGAGTTTCTGTTAGGGCTAGTGGAAAAAATTGAAAACAGTGGTGATGTTTGCATAACACTGTGATTGTAATTAATGTCACTGAATTGTGCACATAAAAATGGTTGGAATGGCAAATATTTTGTTATATACACTTCACCACAGTTAAAAAAAAAAAAAAAAAAGGCACTTCAGAGGTCTAATTTGTGCCTGCTTGTGTTTCTCTTTCACTTTCAGGATGTGAGAGAAGCCTTGAGCAGGTATGTTTACTTTATAAGCCAGTAAAGGGTTTGGGAGAGGCTGAGGAGGTTGGTGGGTGACCCAAGACATCACTGGGCACTACTGACTCTGTGCTCTCCTCAGAAGTAAAACTGTCACACAGTTGGAACCAGAGACCATCCCCATGGAGCTGAGAACAATGTGTCACATCCCTGGGTTGAGGGAAATGCTAAGGAAGTTCCAAGGTATGCTGGAAAACTATACAGTGCCTGGGGGTTGGCTGTTAGAACAGTATGTTTCTGTATCAGTCAGGCTGCAGCAACAAACAGAGCTCAAAGTCATAGTGGCTAAAATCAGCAAAAGTTTTTTTGAGATAATGTCATCTATTTACTTATGGACACAGGCTGGCTCCACCTCCATTATGTTGCTGGTATCTGTGGAAAGGGGCAAGGATAGCATGCACTGCCTTTTAAAGGCATCAGCACTGAAGTAGTGTGCATCCCTTTCCTGAAAATGTCATTGGCCAGAGTGAGTCACATGGCCATGCCAAATAAAGAGGGATAGGGCAGTGAATCATGTGCTCAGAGGGATGAGTATTGGGATATTTGTGAACAATGCTAAGAACTGTCACAATCACTAACACCCATATAGGCTACAGTTAGTTAGAACAATGGATTTGAAAGTATGCTTCATCTCTTAGTAGCTGTGATATTAGGAACATTAGTTCCAATAAATCTTCATTTTCTTGTTTATAAAAATAATACTAGGATTGTTGGAGTACTAAATGAAAAAATGCATGTTTGAAAACACACAAAATCATCAATATCTTCCATGTGTCTAATATCAAAATCCATAACATTGCAAAATATAAATGAACAAGAGTTTTTATTTTGTTTTACTGCCCGTCCATTTGATAAGTTTGTTTGAATTAGTCAGCTGAAATACTTAGCCAATGCTCTCTACGTAGGAATAACTGTAATGTCATAAATTAGGTGGTTCAGTTTGATTATATTGTCCTCTAAAGCAGTATAGAGTCAATCTATTTTTTATTTTTTTTAATCTAATTTATGTCACTTAAAGAGTCCGCTGCTAAATAGTGGCAGCACTACTTACAGAGAAACAATTTTATTCTACAATGTGAAAACCCATCTTAGCAGTATTGTTAATGATTTAATCCATGCTCTAACAGATAAACGTACAGTAACCCTATAATTTGATTCAGGTTATTTAACACTCTTAACACTCAGTGTGTTCATATTTCCATTTATCTTTACTGAATTAATTAATTAAACCAATATTTTCTGTTTTTTGCCAGCCACTCTTCTAAACAAAATTGGAAAAAAAATCCCAGAAACCCATAGTTTCAGGTTACAAATATTTATTAAATTAATAATAAACAAACACAGCCTGTGAGAAAATAATGCAAAATACTGGGTGGAAAAAGGGTAAGGTAAGGGGGGCCAGAAGTTTTAGGGGTGGGATGTCTCATTTTAAATTTGGCCGTCAAGGAAGACCTCACTCAATAGATAATAACTCAGCCAATACTATTCTGGAGAAGAGCATTCCACACAGTTGAAGCAAGTGCCAAGACCTGAGATGGAATCATGCCAGGTGTATTCCTGGGGTAATGAGGAAGCCAGGGTGGCTGCAACAGAGTGAATGAGGGGAGAGTTGAGATCAAGAAAGTGTTGGGTGGTACAGTGCCCTATAGTCAGGCCACTGTAAGCCTATCTCTGAGTGAAATAGGTTTTCTTCAAATGGAGGAATAACATGATTGGACTAATATTTTAAAGAGATCACACTGTATGTTGTGTTGAGAATGAATTAAGATAGGCAGATTGATTCTGTCAGTTTGTCGTACTGTGGGGTTTGCATGTTGCTGTGATGCTGGAAGCTATGCCACCAGTATTGAGATACTAGCAGGGTCACCCATGGCGGACAGGTTTCAGCTGAGCTTCCAGACTAAGACAGACTAGGAAGAAGGACCCGACAGTCTACTTCTGAAAAGTATTAGCCAGTGAAAACCTTATGAATAGCAGCAGAACATTGAAACAGTGCCGGAAGACGAGCCCCCCAGGTTGGAAGGCACTCAATATACGACTGCGGAGGAGCTCCCTCCTCAAAGTAGAGTCAACCTTAATGATGTGGATGGAGTCCACAAGCTTCTGGGACCTTCATTTGCTGATGTGGCAATTAATAATCAGAACGTGGAATGTATGAAGTATGAATCTAGGAAAATTGGAAATCATTAAAAAATGAAATGGAATGCACATCCTAAGCATTAGTGAGCTGAAATGGACTGGCACTGGACATTTTGAATCTGACAATCATGCAGTCTACTATGCCAGGAATGACAACTTGAAGAGGAATGGCATTGCATTTATTTTCAAAACGAACATTTCCAGATCTATCCTGACAGAATAATACCCATATGCCTACAAGGAAGACCAGTTAATACGACTATTATTCAAATTTATGTACCAACAGCTAGGGCCAAAGATGAAGAAATTGAAGATTTTTACCAGCTTCTGCAGTCTGAAATTGATCGAACATGCAATCAGGATGCATTGATAATTATTGGTGATTGGAATGTGAAACTTGGAAACGAAGAAGGATCGGTAGTTGGAAAATACGGGCTTGGTGATAGAAACGTTGCTGGATATCACAAGATAGAATTTTGCAAGACCAATGACTTCTTCATTGCAAATGTCTTTTTTTCACCAACATAAACTGCAACTATACACGTGGACCTTGCCAAAAGGAATACACAGAAATCAAATCGACTACATCTGTGGAAAGAGACAATGGAAAGGCTCAATATCATCAGTCAGAACAAGGCCAGGGGCTGACTGTGGAACAGACCACCACTTGCTCATATGCAAGTTCAGGTTGAAACTGAAGAAAATTAGAACAAGTCCACGAGAGCCAGAGTACGATCTTGAGTATATCCCACCTGAATTTAGAGACCATCTCAAGAATAGATTTGATGCGTTGAACACTAATGACCAAAGACCAGGCGAGTTGTGGAATGACATCAAGGACATCATACATGAAGAAAGCAAGAGGTCATTAAAAAGACAGGAAAGAAAGAAAAGACCAAAATGGATGTCAGAAGAGACTCTGAAACTTGCTCTTGAATGTCAAGTAGCTAAAGCAAAAGGAAGAAATTATGAAGTAAAAGAACTGAACAGAAGATCTCAACCGGTGGCTCAAGAAGACAAAGTATTATAATGGCACGTGCAAAGAGATAGAGATAGAAAACCAAAAGGGAAGAACACGCTCAGGATTTCTCAAGCTGAAAGAACTAAAGAAAAATTCAAGCCTCGAGTTGTAATAGTGAAGGATCCTATGGGAAAAATACAAAACGATGCAGGAATCATCAAAAGAAGATGGAAGGAATATGTTCAACCATTTCAAGAGGTAGCATATGATCAGGAACCAATGTTACTGAAGGAAGAAGTCCAAGCTGTACTGAAGGCAATGGAGAAAAGTAAGGCTCCAGGAATTGAGGAAATATCAGTTGAGATGTTTCAACAAACGGATGCAGCACTGGAAGTGCTCACTCATCTATGCCAAGAAAATTGGAAGACAGCTACCTGGCCAACTGACTGGAAGAGATCCATATTTATGCCTATTCCCAAGAAAGGTGATCCAACCGAATGCAGAAATTATTGAACAATTTCAATAATATCACACAAAAGTAAAATTTTGCTGAAGATCTTTCAAAAGTGGCTGCAGCAGTATACTGACAGGAAACTGCCAGAAATTCAGGCCTGATTTAGAAGAGGATGTGGAACCAGGGATATCATTGCTGATGTCAGATGGATCCTGGCTCAAAGCAGAGAGTACCAGAAAAATGTTTACCTGTGTTTTATTGACTGTGCAAAGGCATTTGACTGTGTGGATCATAACAAATTATGGATAACATTACCAAGAATGGGAATTCCAGAACAGTTAATTGTGCTCATGAGGAACCTGTACATAGATCAAGAGGCAGTTGTTCGGACAGAACAAGGGGCTACTGCGTGGTTTAAAGTCAGGAAAGGTGTGCATCAGGGTTGTATCCTTTCACCATACTTATTCGATGTATATGCTGAGCAAATAATCCGAGAAGCTGGAATATATGAAGAAGAATGGGGCATCAGGATTGGAGGAAGATTCGTTAACAATCTGCGTTATGCTAACGACACAACCTTTCTTTTTTTTTTTTAAATTTTTTTAGACGAAGCTTTACAGAGCAAATACTTTCTCATTAAACAGACAGTACACTTATTGTTTTATGACATCGGTTAACAACCCCATGACATGTCAACACTCTCCCTTCTCGACCATGAGGACCTATTTTTTTGGTGAAAATATAGATAGCCAAAGTTACACCATTTTGAAAGTTTCTACATGTACAATTCAGTGACATCGATTACGTCCTTCTGGTTGTGCTGCTATTCTCACTATCCTTTTCCAAATTATTCCATCACCATTATCTTCAACTCACTGTCCCCTAGGCTTCCCATGAAACCTTTTGAGTTGCTGTTGTCGAGTTAATCTCACATAGATAATTCTTTTTTTTTTTTTTTTGTACTTTAGATGAAGTTTTGCAGAACAAATAGTGTCTCATTAAGCAGTACACATATTGCCCTATGACAATGGTTAACAACCCCATGACATGTCAACACTGTCCCTTCACAACCTTGGGTTCCCTATCACCAGCTATACTGTCCCTTCCTGTCGTCTAGTCCTTGTCTCTGGACTGCTGTGCCTCATTAGTCTTGTTTTGTTTTATGAGGCTGTCCAGACCCTGTCTGAATGGTGAACTTTGGGAGGGGCTTCACCACTGAGCTAAAAGGATGTCCGGGGGCCATACTCTCAGGGTTTCTCCAGTCTGTCAGGCCAGTAAATCTGGTCTTTTTTTGTGAGTTAAAATTCTGTTCTACATCCTTCTCCAGCTCTGTCCAGGACCCTCTATTGTGATCCCTGTCAGAGCAGTCAGTGGTGGTCTGGTTGAGGCTGTGGTAGTTGTGGTCCATTAGACCTTTGGACTAATCTTTTCCTTATATCTTGTTCTCTTCATTCTCCCTTGCTCTGGAAGGGGTGAGACCAGTGGAGTATCTTAGATGGCTGCTTACAGGCTTTTAAGACCCCAGAGGCTACTTACCAAGGTAGAATGTAGAACATTGTCTTTATAAACTGTGTTTTGCCAGTTGAGCTAGATGTTCCCCGAGACCATGGTCCTCACAGCCCTCCACCCAGCAATTCAGTCCCTCAGGGAGTTTGCAAGTGTCTATGGAGCTTCCATGACCTTTCCTTGTACAAGTTGTGCTGGCTTCCCCAGTAATGTGTACTGTCTTACCCTTCATCAAAGTTATCACTTATCTATTTAGTTCCCCCACACACCTTCCATCCCTCGTAACCAACAAAGATTGTTTCTTTTTGTGTGTAAACTTTTACATAAGTTATACAGTAGAGGTCTCATACAATATTTGTCTTTTTGTGATTGACTTATATCACTCAGCATAATGTCCTCCAGTTTTGTTCCTCTTACTCTCCGGTGCTGAGTTCCTTTTGTTTCTGGATTTTTTTCATTTCTTTTGTTTTTGTAGGTTTTGTTTTTACTGAGACTTTATGTTTTTCTTCTTTATTTTGATGAGTAGGTTTGTTAACTTTCTTTGTGGTTACCGTGAATTTACCCTTATCTTCCTAGATTTGAACCAGTCTATTATTACTTGGTATTGCTTGACTTACTCTCCATTAGAAGGTTTTGTATCTACACCGTGTATACCCTCTTATTGTTCTGATGCTATTGTCATTACAGATTAAACTGTCTGGTTCCCTTTTGTAATTCTTTTGGTTTTGCATAGTTCTTAAGAATTCATTTCCTAGGTTGGTGTCTGGCTAGTACAATCCTGTGTTCTGATATTGTTTGTTCTCAGATTGAAGGACTTCCTTTAATAGTCTCGTAAGTTTGGTTTGGTTTTTACATAGTCCTTTAATTTCTGTTTATCTGGAAATGACCTAATTTCACCATCATATTTGAACGAGAGTTTTGCAGGATATATTATTCTTGGCTGACAATTTTTTTCTTTCAAGATTTTATATATGTCATCCCATTGCCTTCTTGCCTGCATGGTTTCTGCTGAATAATCCGAGCTGAGTCTTATTGTTTCTCCTCTGTATGGGACTTCTTGTTTTTCATGAGCTGCTCTCAGGATTCTTTGTTTGTCTTTGGTTTTAGCGAGTGTGATTATGATATGCCTTGGTGATTTTCTTCTGGGGTCTATCCTATATGGGGTTTGTTGAGCTTCTTGGATGGTTAGGTTTTCATCTTTCGTAATATTGGGGAAGTTTTCTGTCAGCAATTCTTCAATGATCCTCTCTGTGTCTTCTGTTTAGTCCCCTGTTCTGGAACTCCAATAACTTGCAGATTTTTGCTTCTGATAGTATCCCACATAATTCTCAGGGTCTCTTCATTTTTCTTTGTTCTTTTTTCTGATTTTTCCTCAAACAGAGTTGTATCCAAGTGTTTGTCTTCAGTTCTGCTAATCCTGTCTTCCACAATTTCAAATCTGCTCCTCAGCCCTTCTATGACACTGTCCATTTCTGAAATCTTGTTGCTTATCTTTTGGATTTCTAATGTTGTATTTGTATAATTTCTAGTTGTGAATTTATTTTGGCATTTTGTTCCTGCACAATTTTCCTGAATTCTTCCATTTTTTTGGTCTGTTTTTTCCATGAATTTGTCTGCCTTTTCCTTGAATTTGTCTATTTTTTTCCTCATTTTTGTCTGCTTTTTGCTTCAACTCTGGGATAATTCTGAGTATTAGAGATTTTGAATTCCCTATCAGGTAGTTCTAGTGTCTGTTCTTATACTGGAAAGTCATCTGGTGTTTTATTTTGGACACCTACTGGAACCATCCCGTCCTGCTTTTGTTAATGTTTTGATATTGTCTGCTGTCTTCAGGGCATTCAGTATTTTTCTCAATTATTAATTGTAGATTTGGTTGTTTCTTCCTTTTTTTTTTTTTTTTTTGGCTATGTCTGAGCAGGTGGGCTGTGTGTTCTTTGTTGTTTGCTCGTCTGTGGGCACGATTCTTTTCACCTCCTTCTCCAATTGGCAGGGTCAGTGGCTGAGATATGGTACAGCATGGCAGGTCTAGCTGAAGAGGAGTTGCTGGGATGGGTTATTTGTGGCACTTACTACAGCCATCAGGGTGGGTCGGTAATCAGTGCAGGGCAGGTTCTGGTAGGCCATGCCTGTGCTGCTTGGTGGTGTGATGTTAAGCGCATTGTGCAGATAGGCAGGAAGGAGGGGGAAGATTGTGATATGTGGAGCTAAGATGGATATGGGAGAGAGGAAAGAGGAACAGGAGCCAAAAACATACAAACAAACAAAAAAGAGTGCTAGGGGAGCTTGCCGTGGGAATGGAGAGATGAGAGACTATGAAATGGAGAAAAACAAAAAAGGGAAGAAGAAGAAAAAAAGAAAAGAATGAATAAATAAAAATTTGAAAAAAAAAGAACAGCAAAGCTCCCAGGGATCTAGAAAACAGCCACCCCCCAAAAAAACACACAAAAGAAATGCACTCAGGGATCCCTCTGCATGTCTGCACAAGCTGAGGGGGTAGGTCCCAAGCTGCACAGCACTGCCCAGCCAGAATAGGCTCCCAACTTGAGAAAAGAAAAAGAAAACAAATAAACAAACAAACAAAAAGCCCCTGGATCCTGCCAGCGTGGCAGCACGAACCAGGAAGCAGTTCCAGACTTGAATGGAGCTCCACAGCCCCTTAGGAAGACACAAAGATGGAACACAGAGCCAGGTATTTGAGTGAAAGTAGGGGGAGGTGGTGAGAGGTAAGGAAGAAATCAAAAGAAGTGGAAAAAAGCAACACCAGCAGCCAACAAATGACACTGTGAGAGTCGGCCAGTACAGACCAATGGCATCCAAGCAGCCGGTGCTTCCTGACCAAGAGACTGTGGCCACGGGAAGCAGAGGAGGCTCAGTGTGGGTGAAGAAGGGTGGGGGGTGGGAAGTGTATATTGCTGTTTTCCGGTTGTTCTGTCTCCTTCTGGAGGCTCTGTGAAGCTGCTCTCTCATACCCCCTATTTGCTGATCTCTGATAGGCGTCCAAGATGGCAGATCTGTGCTATATTTGCCGATAGGGAACCTCTCCATGTATGTCTCCTCATTCTCTGTTCTCTGTCATTTTCTTATTCCATTTGGTGCTTGACTGAGTTCTTTATGTCTTCATTTGATGTGTAGGATTTCAGGATTGCTGTGTTCTCTGTTTCGCTTAGTTTTTCGGATCTTTGCTGTGGAGGGACCGCATGGTACTTCTTCCTAGGGCACCATGTTGCCAGAAGTCCTTCACACAACTTTTCTTGCTGAAAGCGAAGAGGACTTGAAGCACTTACTGATAAAAATCAAAGACCACAGCCTTCAGTATGGATTACACATTAACATAAAGGAAACAAAAATCCTCACAACTGGATCAATAAACAACATCATGATAAATGGAGAAAATATTGATGTTGTCAAGGATTTCATTTTATTTGGATCCACAATCAACACCCATGGAAGCAAGTCAAGAAATCAAAAGATGCATATCATTGGGCAAATCTGCTCCAAAAGACCTCTGTAAAGTGTTGAAAAGCAAAGATGTCACCTTGAAGACTAAGGTGTGCCTGACCCAAGCCATGGTATTTTCACTTGCATCATATACATGCAAAAGCTGGACAGTGCATAAGGAAGACCGAAGAAGAATGATGCCTTTGAATTGTGGTGTTGCTGAAGAATATTGAATATACCTTGGACTGCAAAAGAACAAACAAATCTATGTTGGAAGAAGTACCACCAGAATGCTCTGTAGAAACAAGGATGGCAAGACTACATCTACATACATACTTTGGACATGTTATCAGGAGGGATCAGTCCCTGGAGAAGGTCAGCATGCTTGGTAAAGTGCAGGGTCAGCAAAAAAAGAGAAAGACCCTCAATGAGATGGATTGACAAAGTGGCTACCACAATGGGTCAAGCATAACAAGGATTGTGAGGATGGTGCAGGACCCAGCAGTCTTTCGTTCTGTAGTGCATAGGGTCACTATGAGCTGGAACCAACTGAACTGCACCTAAGAACAACAACAAAGACTGAGTGGAGAATACAGTTAGGAGGCTTTTAGTGGTAATTCAGTGAAAGATGATAGCGGCTTGGGCCAGGATTGTAGAACTGGAGGTGGTGACAAATAGCTTATTGGTTTATTTTAAAGATAGAGTTCACAGGATATGCTGTTAGATTAGATACGAGGTTCCAGAGAAAGAGAAAAGTCACGAATGACTCCAAGGTTTTAGATCGGAAGAACTGCCATAATGAAGTTACCATTAACATGAATAGGTAAAGCCACAGGAGAGACAGAAGAAGGGGAGTTTGCTTTTGGACAAGTTGATGTTATGATGGATGTTAAATATCCAAATGTTGATGGCAAGTAGGCAGATGGGTTTACAGATATGTAGTTTCAGGAGAAAGATCTATGCATTAGGAGTCAGCATAGGGAGTGAGCTGAGCAAGAGAGAAGAGATCCAACTCCCAGACCATTGGGTTCTCCAATGTTAGTGATAGAGGAGAAGAAGAGAAAACAGCCAAGGAGACCAATATGAAGCAGTAACTAAAGTGAGAAGGAAAACATGATGGCCGGTGTCCTTAGAAAAGAGAAGAAAGTTTTTCCCAAACAAGGGAATCCTTAAAAAAGTGTAAAGTGCTACAGACAAATCATTAAGATGAACTCTGATAATTGACCATTCTCAATGTGGAGGCCACTGGTAACATAAACAGGAGCAATTTTAGTTAGGGGCATGGTTTTATCATGATGAGTATTTGCGTTTGTGAGAGAAGAGACAGACTGTATCAAAAAACCATTTCAGGGATATTAGTATGGAGAGTAGAGGAATGATGTGTGAAGAACGTATACATGTAAAACAGGCCTCCCACAATTCCATGGAGACCTAGACTTCAATGCCTGAATTTTTCTACTTCTAAAGTTTGGGAAAATCACATAAACTCTGAATCGGAGTCCTCTCATCTATAATGTGGGGATAATGATGACCTCTTTGAGATTAGTTACAACGGTTAACATAGAAAATATACAAACAAAGTCTAGTTATAGCACCCACTCAGGTTTGAGTATCAATAAAAAATAATTAGTAGTGGTTTAGGGACAAATTAAAATAATTGTAATAGTAGTTTTTATTATTATGGTGTAAAAATAAAATTATATGCATGAAATTTACTATTTTGGAATAGACTTAAGTAGCAAACAACACTGAATATTTTACATGTCCTTTTATTCACTGAAGAGATTACATATACATCTACATCCATAGATGTATTTATTATGTATACAAGTAAAATACCACATAAATCTTACGAGGACTTCACAGTAACAATATTAGTTTTCTATTGCTGTGTAAGAAATCATCACATAATTAGCTACTTAAAACCACACCTATTTGTTAGCTCATAATTTTGTAGGTCAGAAATCCAGGAAGGATTGATTGAGTTCTCTGCAAAATCAAGGTGTGAGCCAGGATGGGCTCTTATCTGAAGACTCTAGAGAAGAATCCACTTCTAAGCTCATTCAGGTTATTGGCAGGAGGCAGTTTGTTGCAGTTGTAGGATGAGATCTCCATTTCCTTGCTAGTTGTCAGTTGGGGGCCACTCTCAGCTCCTAGAGGTCATGTGCATTCCTTTTCCCATGGCCCCTCCCATCTTCAAAGCCAGCAACCAAATATAGAATCCAAATCTCTCTAACTTTCCATTCTGCCACCAGCCCACCAACCACAGAAACTTTTCTGATTTTAGTGAGTTCCTGTTATTAGATTAGGTCCACCCAGCTAATTTCCATTTTCTCATATAATGTAACAGTCATTTGAATAACACCAGGGTTATGAAGGTCATGAAGACATCTTAGAATTCTGCTTAGCACGAGTTATTTCTTAACTTTGAATGCAGTGGATTTTATATTAATGAGATTTTACTGTATGTTTGAGAAATAAATAAACAAAAATTCTCCAAGGGATTTATAAGTTTATTTTAACTGGAGAACACCCTCCCAATCCAAAATTCACCCAATGCTTTGGATGTAGGATGAAAGCACTGTTAAGTGACCAGGCACTAGGTTTCTCCCATTATCAGAATGGTTAAGTTTTTCTCAGGGCCACAGTGAGTCCTGGATGATGGGAAATGCAGAGATCACAGTGGGATACACCAGAATGTAATGAAGAATGTACTCAGGGACCTATAAGGTAAAATAATCATTTTATTTTCTATAGGAATCATTAGAGAGAAAATGAAGATAAACTAGGTAACCACTGTCCTCATTGTCACAGCTTCTTAAGGTTTTACCAATTTTTCCTGTCCTTTCTTACGTTCCACAAAATTCTTTCCACAGTTGATGTAAAGCTGGATCCTGCCACGGCTCATCCTAGCCTCCTCTTGACTGCTGACCTGCGCAGTGTGCAGGATGGAGAACTGTGGAGGGATGTTCCCAACAACCCCGAGCGCTTTGACACATGGCCCTGTATCCTGGGTTTGCAGAATTTCTCATCAGGGAGGCATTACTGGGAGGTCGTGGTGGGAGAAAGAGCAGAGTGGGGGTTAGGTGTCTGTCAAGACACAGTGTCAAGAAAGGGGGAAACCACACCATCTCCCGAGAATGGGATCTGGGCCATGTGGCTGCTGAAAGGGAATGAGTACATGGTCCTTGCCTCCTCATCTGTTCCTGTCCTACAAATGGAAAGGCCTCACTGCATTGGGATTTTCTTGGACTATGAAGCCGGTGAAATCTCCTTTTACAACGTCACAAATTGGTCTCACATCTACACATTCAACCGACTGTTCTCTGGTGTCCTCCGACCTTATTTTTTCATCTGTGATATGAATCCTCTTATCTTGCCACCTATCACAGAAGTGGAATAAGAGAATTGGGCATCCAGTGGTCTTCTTGACTCTGCTTCTAATTTTAGAGAAGATCACTCCTAAAACTCTGTTCCCAAGATACATCCCATGCCTAGCAAGGCTCTTGTGGAGCAGAGGATGTAGATATACTAAGCCTCAACAGATGCCTCCATTTAGGTTAGCATTTTAATCATTGCTGCTATGGAAATTTTCCTATAGGAATAAAAGAGAAAATATGATATATTTGCATTTGGAGGTGCATTGTGGAGTATAATAATTTTAAAAATGGAGCAGTTTCATCAACCTCTATTTCCAGATGGCTCCACAGAGTTTCTTGAAGAGTCTTTCTACAAATTAATGGACATAGTATTAAAGGAACATTTCTGTACATTCATTGTAATTTCACATTCCTTTCAATATCCTTTTACTCCATATCTTCCATATATTAAGGATTAGAAATGGAAGTTCTTAAGTTGGTTCAAAGCAGTTCAACATGCATCTTGGTTCCAAGTTTTCACTGTATCTGTTGTTACAACTTCAGATTCATTATACATCTGTTTCTTCTTCTTTGCCTCTTAATCATTCTCATTCTCTCTCTCTCCATCCCTCTCTTCCTCTTTCCTATTCCTTACTTTTCTCTTTTGTTTTATTTCACTCATTGTTTACTCTTCCATTTTCTTCTTGATTAATATATTCAGCATTACTCCTTTATAAACTAAAGTTTCCTATCACTATAGTCAATCATTTTTTAAATCTTTTTTATTCTGGGAACAATTTTTGAGAATTATGGAATTCTTTCCTCTGAACCTAATATCACTGAGTCTTAGAACATACCTATCTGGGATTGCAACTTTTTCCTTTAACTTTAGATATATTTTTGTTATTGAAATTTTTCAGAATTTTGATTCAATATATCTGAGTTCTTTTGACCAAGCAATCAATTACTAGTTATAAGACCTCAAAAAAATTATATGTGTATATGTATGTATGTGTGTGTGTGTGTGTGTGTATATATATATATATATATATATATATGTATATACATATATATATATATCTTTACTTCTACTACTTGTTAGAGTTCCTATACTCAGAACACTGATACTGGCCTCACAGTAGTGTGGTAAATATTTAAGGTTATAAAAGAGATTATTTAAATTCAACTTTCCTATTTAAATACTTCTACAGATGATGATGATGATGGTGGCGATGAAATGATTTATTTTATTCTTAAAGTATATTCTGTGACTTTCCAACAAATTTTCTTAAAGTTGTTGAAGGTTAACTTTGCTGTTGAAGGTTAACTTTGCTGTCATCTCTCTGTCTGTGTCCAATAAATAATTAAGGACTCCAACTCTCTTAACTGTGAAACAAATTTTAATTACTGGCAAAATCAGAGGATATCTTGATAATCATAATATGTCAGAAAATTTTAATCCTCCCTGCTCTTTCACTCTACAATGAAGTTCAAGCCTTTTTTTTCTCTTCCAGGGAGATGTCTTTGACATCTTTCATTTTCCGTTCAGCCATATTATTAACTTAATTTGTTTTCTAGGCTTTTTAACTACATCATTTTAAGCAAGCAATCCCCCTCTCTGCGTCAGTTCCTCATTTGGAAACAGAAGTAAAATAATGTATTATTATACTCCTCTTGTTCATATTTCACAGGCCATGCATGCATTATGCCTCTTCTACCCATGATCTAGGTAGGAAAGAGGTTCATGTGCTGGGTCCCAGCTTACTCCTCCGATAATCAGGGGTACTATGGGGGCTGGCATCTAAATGCATGCGGCTGGCTTTGCTGGAAGGTTGTTGCTCCATTACCAGGAGTCATAACAGAGAGCATTCTTAGAGAAATAGGGCCCTTCCCTCAGAGTTCAAGAGAAAAAATAGTCACTGGTCTAAGAGAACACCTCCCCTGGTGACATGCCGCTGAGGCTGCCCACACATGCCTACTCTTCATGGGGTTGATAGGAAGTCCCAAGGTGCCCCTACCCTACCACCTAACCTAACAGCCTGATCTCCATCTCCCTTAAATTCTGCCATCTCATTATGCATTTTATCATGGTTTATGTCAGTCACTAAGTGAACCTAAGCCTTTCTTTATCCCCTGTACTTTAAGCTTCACAAGACTTTGTGCATCTCCTATTATGCACCTTTTCTCTCCCTCCTTCTCAACTCCTAAAAGCCTTCTACTGTTCTCACTGGAATTCTGATTCATTACCAGCAAAATCCTCTAAATCCAAACCTGTTACCTGACATTCCCATTACCTTCTTCCTCTAACCTTTCTCCTGAACACCAGACTTACACATTCAGCTGTCCACTTGACTTCAATATGCACATTTTAAACTCAGTATCCTTATAACTTAACCCTGAACTTCACCAAGACCCCTCCAAACAAAACCAAAAACAAACAAACACAAGTGTCTCCAACTCAGTGAGTGACAGCTCTATCCTTTCAATTATTTAGGCCATAAATGTGGTTGACTTCTCTCATGATTTCACCAGCCCATATGCAGTGTATCAGTAAACACTTCTGGCTCTAATTTAAAAATATATCCAGAGTTCACCTAGGCCTAACTATTTCATTGCCATAGCCATTGTTACTGGATTACTACATTAGTTTCCTAAGCACTCCTGGCTCTACTCCTGTCCCTATTCCATCCATTCTCAGCACAGCAGCTGGACTGATCCTTTTAACAAGCAAGTCAGATGTGCCAATCATCTGTGCAACACCCTGTAGTGACTTCTTATTCAACTTAGGTATAAAGCCAGAATTTTCACCATGAAATCTAAGATGCTAGAGAATCTAGCCCCTAGTCCCTTCTCTGATTCCATCTGCCTCCACGTAATTCTCTATTTATTCTGCTCCCCACCCCACTGGCCTCCTGGATGGGTCTACACCTTAGTGCCTTTCTTCTGGCTGCGTCACTGCTCAGAATTCCCTTCCTCCAGATCCCCACTTAATTCTTTCTTTTCTCTCCTTTAAGCCTGCTCAAATCCCAGCTTCCTAGGGAGGACTTCACTTTTAGTATGGCAATTGACAGGCCTCAGAGTTCACCCTCCCAGTTCTCTACACTGGAGTTCAGAAGAGGTTCTTATTTTCCGTATAGTACTTATAGACTTCTAATATATAATTTCCTTATTTATTAGGTTTATTTTGATCTTTTGTCTTTTCTTGATAGAACGGAACTACCATGAGGGCAGGAATCTTTGTCTATTTGTCCACTGACATACACCGAGCACCTAAAACCTGTTCGTACATGGTTATCACTCAATGTCTGTTTGTTGAATGAATAAATGTTTGAATATCTACAGGACAGAATTAAATGATAGACCTGAAAGTGTTTTGTTTTGTGAATTGTAAAATATTACAGTATTATTATTTATAAGTAAGCAACCACAACCAATAAAATTTAATGTCAAGTGCTAAATGAGTAAAATCAATTTTTAGGTATAGAGACATTTTGAATAGAAAGCTAAGCTGGTAGAGATGATAAATTATAGTGACACAATAATTTGACAAGCCTAGGAGTTGTCCTATTAAGTTTCCTATAGTCTTGGTTTTCTACGACATCACAATGACACTCTTGAATTATGCATTCTTCCTACTCACTCCACATACTACCTCTCAAAATGTTATACTCTCTAACTCCCTAGGAATTCAGGGAACTTTCTAAAAACTTATAAGAGCTAAAAACTTTTTTTTTTTTTAATTGACTCTTCCATGCTTTATGCACCTCTCTCTGTCTGAACTGTATAGCAGAAACGCCTTCTCTACATGCATGAGGTCTTCTGTCTCCTCTCCTCCCCACCTCTTGCCCTACTATTGTGCACCCATCTGTTATTATACATTGGACTTTTTTCTAACACAAATCATTATGGTTTTATTTTTCCTTTCTGACACGTCCTTAAGCACTACCATCACAATTTTCCAAATTACTTTCTTCCTAATAAAAATTGATTAAAACATCAAGCCCCAATATTAGGCTGTATTTTTGCCTAAGCTCTAACTTTCCACAGTGATGTGTATATTTTAGCAGATAACTGAATGATTTTTCAAACAATTTATATGATTTTTTTCACCCTAAATAATTGGTTTATTAAGTGACTCAATTAAATAATTATTCTGGCAGGTTAGGAAAACTCTGACTAAAGAGAACCGTGCAGTGTGATGGAATGCTTTTGTGTGGCCCTTCTCACCATGGTCTTGTTAACTCCCACCAAATGATTGGGTGGGACCATACTAATAAGATATATGGAACCCTAATGAGGGGATTGGTCAGTTTTGCTATCCTGCTGGGCTTGAAATGAGGATATCCCAGAGGCCGGAAAGAGAGGATCCCACCACCATCAAGGAAGAACTGCCAGGAGCAAAGAGCATGTCCTTAGGACCCAAGATCCCTGTGCTGAGAAGCTACTGGACCAAGGAGACGGAGAGTGAGCTGTAACCCTGAGGGCAGTGAGCAATGGTGGCAGAGAAATGACAGCAGACGGGACTGGTAGGAGAACACGCAGCAGACTTCCCAGCCCACAGAGCGAGAAAGCTGAGTGTCTTTGGGTCAAGGCTTATTAGCAGAATGGGGTGCCTGTGGGCACTTATTGGCAGAGGCTAAAAGAGCTTTTTAACACTTGCCTGAGCAGAGCAGAGGCCTAAGGCAAGAGAGAGGTTTCCCTGTGAGCAAAGCTGAAAAGAGGCTGTCTTGATGGAAGAACTGTTTCCTCAGTGTTCCTGAGCCTAAATTGTAATCTGTTACTTCCCTAATAAACCCCATAATTGTGAGTATGGGCTGTGATTTCTGTGTGGCAACTGCATTGAACTATTGAACCCAGCAGAGAAGTAGAGAGTGCCGTGGGAGGGACGATTGATATTAGAATTGGTAAAGATGGCAGAGAGAGGAGGCATATTTGACCTCTGCCTCACAGGACTCAGCCTTATGCTGTTGATCTTGATTCTCCTTCCCGTTTGTGAAGTTAGAGGAGGTCAGATACTGCCTCCAAGCAGTTTTTTACAAACTGAGAAGAGGATGATTCATGGGGATGGTGGTGAGTGGGAAATAAAATAGCCTCATTAGCAGGAAGAAAGAATTGAGCAAATTTAAAATGGTGACTTTTTCTCATAGGGTCCCAAAGGACAGAGAAATGAGGAACTCTGGGGTTTATTAAACCCATCTGCTCTCCAAGCGCTCTATGCCTTCTATGCACACTTTCTGTATGCATACCAGGCCTTTCATGTATCCTCTTTTCTATTATTCAGAGACGATGAAGGAGATAGCCTCCACATGCATAGAATATGTATTCTACAAATCAAAAAATGTTCACCTATATAGAATATTTTCTTTACTTTCTGATTCTGTGATCTACTCAAAGCTACCCAAGTAACCATCTTGATAAATTTCTTAGTCAAATGACTCTAAATAGGTAGTCTGAGTTTTCTCTGATACTGCCTTGCTGATTACTGAGATTCCATTTTTACTTATTTATTTACTTTGTTTATAAAATTTCAGCCATATTATGTCATTTTAGCCTTTACAAGTAGACTAATAACATGATTGAATATTGACAATCAAATTGATCAGGGAGTTTGTAATTGCTCAATTCCCCCTAGTTAATTTTTGAAACTAAAGTATAAATCCATATATACTCTCATACTCCTTTCAAACACAAAAGAAATATAACAAAATAGTTTACAAAGTTATCTTCTTCATTTAATAATAAAACTTTCTATTAATCAATATACCTATGGAATTCTTACACTACTTAGGACAATGGATTCTTTCCTTTTCATATACAAAATTATAGTAAAAAGAACATGTAAAATTATGTATACTCTATTTTCCCTAAATCTAAAAAAAAACGTGCTCCTACATGATCTTGTTCCAAGTAGGATGGGAGTGATTATGCCTCAGCTGTTTTCCAGCCACATAATAATGCTTGGGAACAGGGGAAGGCAGTAAATGGCTCATCACTGTTTATGTCCTCAGAACAACAATGGTTTGATTCCCGATTTTAGTTACATGAGATAGTAAACACTTTCTATATCAAGGGACAAGTTCTCATGGTCTTCATTTTCTGTCTGGATCCCATGGGAGATTGCAGAGTTTGAGTAAAGCGTTCCTACTACATGCCTCAGTATACAAGTTAATGACCCCTTTGAAATCAGAAGTTCAGGAGTTCCCTGGGGCTTCTGATGAGCCCAGACTGCCCTCAGGGCCCCTTCCCAATCTTTCCTCCAGAGGGCTATATCCCTTCTCTGCTTGCCATAAACTCCCTCTGCACAAATATTTTGGTCCATTGAATTTATAGATGAGTGGGCTACACTGGAGAGAGGTACCTGTAGTCTCTACACATCTGGAACTGCCGCTGCCTGGAGTGCCTGTGCGTACCAAGGAGGGGAGAATACATTACATTAGCTTAGCGACTAACATCTTCCAGCTAGATCTGCACCTTCTGCCTCCTGACATTGATGGTAACTCTTAGCATGCAAGTAAAAATGGTGAATCACTTTCTGGATTTATAGGCTCAATTCAGAGTTCAGCACTTGTCAGTTGGTTTGTTCAATAGAAAAAGACATGTGGAGTTCCTCAAAGGAATAGAAAAACATACAGTGAGGAACATCTTTCTTGTTGATGAAAATTGTACAGATTATGACAGACACACCAAGACATACACGGACACAGAAACACACACATCCCAACTCATATTATTCAAACATAACGAAGTAATAAATTTACCAATGTGAAATGAGGTTTAAAGGATGAAATATAAAGTGCTGAGTAGACAAAATATGAGAAAACACAAAAAGATTTTTTTGCTTTTAGGACTGGAGTTTGATAAGACTGAGGCAGAAGTGAGATTTGAACTAGATCTGAACATCTGAGAGAAGTCGGCTACATTCTAAGGGAAAGCAATGGAATGGTCAAAGACAGAATCACAGGAGGGAGGCATCATTAGAATTAAGGTAACAAAACGCTGTTTCATTTTCTAAAATGGAGAAGCTGTACTGGAAATGATGAGGGATGAGTTAATAAGGAGCAAAGGTTTGGCAGGATATGATTGTTAGCAATAATGAGTAATTTCTATCTCAGATACCCAAATCAAGCTTCTCTCGAAGATATCTGTGGCTATCATACCCTGAGTCCAGCAAATGGAACAATTGTAAGTTCCTATAACAAAGTGGCATTGCAGTTGTGTTTTATGAATTTGGAACAGTGTTAAGTCATGCAAAAAGGCTTAAGATAAGAAAACTAAACCCACTCCCCTTAAGGGATTTAATAGAATGAACAAGACAAGTAAGGAGTATCTATAAAACAATATGATGAAAGCCATAGTCGAGAGGGTATAAATGTCATAAAAGGGTTCATAGAGAAAGCTAACATTTTAAGAGAAATTTGAAATATATATTTAGGAATCAGTATGCATGATGTTATACATAACATGGATAATGTTGCAAAGAATGGGAATTCCAGAACACTTAATTGTGTTCATGTAGAAACTGTACATAGACCAACAGGCAGTTGTTCGAACATAACAAGGGGATACTGCGTGGATTAAAACCAGGAAAGATGTGTGTCAGGGTTGTATTCTTTCACCTTACTTATACAATCTGTATGCTGAGCAAATAATATGAGAAACTGGACTATATGAAGAAGAACATGGCATCAGGATTGGAGGAAGACTCATTAACAACCTGTGTTATGCAGATGACACAACTTTGCTTCCTGAAAGTGAAGAAGGCTTGAAGCACTTACTGACGAAGATCAAAGACTACAGCCTTCAGTATGGATTACACATTAACATAAAGAAAACAAAAATCCTCACAACTGGGCCAATAGGCAACATCATGATAAATGGAGAAAATAATGAAGTTGTCAAGGATTTCATTTTACTTGGATTCACAGTCAATGCCCATAGAAGCAGCAGTCAAGAAATCAAAGGACCCATTGCATTGGGCAAATCCTTTGCAAAAGCCCTCTTTAAAGTATTAAAAAGCAAAGATGTCACCTTGGGACTAAGGGAGGCCAGAACCAAGCCTAGATATTCTCATTCATCTCATAGGCATGTGAAAGGTGAACAATGAATAAGGAAGACAGAACAAAAATTGATGCCTTTGAATTATGGTGTTGGCAAAGAATATTGAATATACCAAGGACTGCCAGCAGAACAAATAATTTTTTCTTGGAAGAAGTACAGCCAGAATGCTCCTTAGAAGCAAGGATGGCAAGACTTCATCTCATGTACTTTGGACATGTCATCAGGAGGGACCAGTCCCCAGAGAAGGACAGCATGCTTGGTAAATTTGAGGGTCAGCGAAAAAGAGCAATACCCTCAATGAGATGGAATGACACAGTGGCTTCAACAATGGGCTCAAACATAGCAACGATTGTGAGGATGAAACAGGGTTAGGTAGTGTTTCCTTCTGTTGTACATAGGGTGTACTATGAGTCAGAATGACTAGATGGCACCTAACAACAACATGTGTGATGTTAAACTTCTCCAAAAAGAGAATAGAATAAACATCATAGAAATGGGAAATACCATATAAAGATTTTAATGACTGAACTCAGATTTTATCTGTGTAGCACAAAGTGGAGATTGTCATTAATATTATTTTAAAAGGAGTCTCTGGATAGCCCAAATGGATTTATTTTTTAATCAGTAAAGGTCGATGTGAGTTGGAATTCGACTTGAGGGCAATGAGGGTTTAAGATGTTTCATCAAGCTTCTAATATATCCTAAACAATTTTAAAGAATAGAAAATGAGATCTGAGAAGTGAGTTTCATTTTGTAAAAATTAACGTTGGGAAGGGTATCATCAGCAGCCTCTTAACAAGACAGAACCCCCACAGTGCTGTATTCTTTACCTGGCTTCCTCTCCTACAGTGTTGTATTGCAAAATCCTTTCCTTTGCTGGGCTCCCCCCAACACCCAATTTTGCATTTGAATCCTGCTTTTGCTTGGAGGTTATATGTAAACCCCATTGTGCCTGTGTAGTATGATTAAGAATGTTGCTGAAGGAAACTTTATGCACTCCCTACTTGTAAATCCTTTCAAAAGTAACCTGCCTGCCTGGCCTTGGCAAGCAGTCTTAGCAGCAGTAGGCACCCAATGACTCCATTTCCTTGTGCAATGAAATAAAGGTGCCTTTTGTTCTCCCACCTAGGGCTGCCATTTACTGGCCAATATTAGTCATGCCAAGAAAGAACCTGGGACTTCCACCTAGTAAAAATATAGGGAGAGATGGGACACCATCAACTGGTGGCTGGCAAAATCTGGACCCAACCCCTACTCTGAAAACATAGATCCCGTTTCCTATCATCCTGCCATTACAGCCACACTTTTTATAAAATTTAAGACTTTTTAATTTCCAGGATTAAAAATGCTTTGGAAATTAACTAAAGTATGTAATCATGTAAATTCCCCATCATTACCCATTCCAGGAACTGAAATAGAATATGTCATTGACTTATGATTTGTGTATTGAACTGTGCACCTGAGGGTGATAATGTCCACACTGCTCAATCAGAGCCTACAGGGCTCTATATATTTATATATATATTTATATATATATATATATATTTATAGTTCGCCTTGTGAACCATTGTAGACACACACACACACTTGCAAATACACAAACACACAAATGTTTTACAATGCAGAAGTCCCCATTATACTCTGCCTTTCCATTCAATATCATGTCTGAAAAACTGTATGCCATCAGCCATTAAACTGATTTTTTGATCTTTTCATGTGCAACCTCTCCTGAGGAGAGAACCCTGATTTAGTATTGGGAGAACTTAGTTCTCCGCAGTTTGGTGTTTAGTAATAGGTTTGAGTCATGAGGAGGAAATGCTTCCCAAACTGTCAAGGAAAAATTGGACTGGACAGAGGATGTTAAAACATTGCAAGAAAGACTCTCATTCAAATAGAAATTACAAGTGAGGGGAAAAGAATAAGGGAAAGAAGGAAAGAACACTGTAATGGGAGAAGAAGACAACTGCAGTGGGGAGAGACACCAGAACTGTGTCTATACTCCAACTCTCCTGAGACCTACACTTCCAGCTTTTTAAAAGAAGTTCAGAGGGGTTGGGTGAGTGATGTACTGAAGTTGCAATTAGCGACACTTTGCTCAGAATGCTTTCATTTTTTATGGTAAGACTTCCTGAATCCTAGGAGACCTGGGAGGAAGGAGAGAAGGAGATAAGGAAGGAGAAACTAAAGTTATTCCAACAGGGTACATCATTAAGTCTTGGTTAGTTACTTTCAGTAAGCCCTGCTGCTTTCTAGAACATAAAAGGATGGAAGATTTCTTTAACAAAGGGCTCTGATAAATACAGCTTTTATCTCTGGATAAGAAAGAAGTGAACTGCCACATTAATTAGTTAATCAGTTAATTGCTCATTTTTTTGTCGAGCTCCTACTGTGTGCTAATCATTGGTTGCTATTAGCTGCCCTTGAGTCAGCCCTGGATTCAAGCAAGATCTTTTTGATCCATGGGGTTTTCATTGGCTGATTTTCAGAATTGGATTGCTAGGCTTTCATCCTAAGGTGGCATTTCTGCTGAAACCTGTTCAGCATCATAGCAACACTCAAGCCTCCTCTCTCGTGTGGGTAGTGGCTGCACATGAGGTGCACTGCCCATGAGTTGAACCCAGGTGTCCAGAATGGAAGGTGAGAATTCAACCACTGAACCATCACTGCCCATGCGCTAATCATAGCCCAGGTATATAAGATAAAAAGCTAGATATTTCCCAGTCTCTTCTATCAGGAGGACGGGAACTTGGGAAGGTGGTCACAAATTTAAAAGAAAATACAGTAAAGTTTCCCTTATTCAAGTATAGATGTACAATTAAGTTAAATATAAAGATATTTACAATGGCAGTAGTAGGTGTTTATAAAACGTAAACTAGGAATTATCGGGGTACTGTAAATGCTGGACCGTAATTCTCACAAGGAACTCCACACAGAGAAAAGTCAATTCATATAATACTCCTTCCAAAGTTTGAGTCTGGGGAGAAAGTATCTGCACCTTCTCAACTCCATTCAGAAAGTGAGGGTATTTCTGTAATTCATGTGAGAGATTCGTTTCTTCCGTGGAGGGAGGCTTTTGCCAGCGTATAGGGCTTATGGACGACCCCCTCCCAGAGCCATAGCGGCAATATGAGAGCTCCACTTGTAAGAGGACAGATGAAAATGCATCTTGGTTGAGAGCTGACATGGGGTGAGGCATTAGCATCAACATTCCCTTTAAATTGTCACAAACATTCCCATGAGATCATTCTTACCCCTCCCCTCCATAATGTAGCTAAAAACACTAATATTCAGAAGGAGATTTGAACGCAATTTATCCTGAAAATAAAACTCATGCCCTTTCACTAAATTCAGTCTTATTTTCAGCTGCTCATTCTCAGTTTTCTCTTACTTCATAGGATGCTCAAATTCACAAACATGAAATGATGGGAGAGTTTGTTTCAAAACGCTGGAGTTACTATGGTGACTGGGAATTTGCTTCAGTCTTTTTCCCTTCCTGCCTTCCTGCCTTTATTCCTTCTTCTTTTCTTTTTGCGTTTCTTACTTAATAACAAAGTAAATAAATAAAGGGGGATGCAGCAATGATCACTGAAAAGGAAAGAAAGCCAAAGTTAATAAAACATTTAAATCAACTCGAGAAATAAATTTCTAGGGAAATTTCCTAAATATTATGTTATATACTATATTACATTATGTTTGCATACATATATGTATTCTTTTTTAATCTAAAAACTAATTCATGTTATTGATTATTTTATTTTATAAAGAAGGAAATATGTAAAAATGAAAGTCTCCCCTAAACGCCATCTCATTCTCTAGAAGTGAGCCTTTTTAAAGATTCGAGTGCATACTTCCAGATACTATTTTTATATACATAGTCACCCTATTTTTTGTAAAAAATAAATACATATATATATACCTATGTATGTATATAGTTTATATATGTATATAGTTTTTTTACAAAAATGGTGTCACCTTATATATATTCTCACTATATATTATATTTTGCTTTCTGCTTGTTTGAAATTAATATAAAATATTTACTGCGGCTGCACTAGATGAAGTCATATACATACACTTGTTTCTATTTAGTATTGTTAAAAAATAATCAGTGCACCAAAGTATGTAGGGTTTATTTGGGCACTTATTCTGTATGCATACAAGGAGATCATTTTGCTTCTAAAAAGCTAATGGCTCAGCGGAGACTAGTAACGACAAGGCTTTTAAGGAAAAGAGGAAACAGAAAAAATTAACCAGTAGCTAGTCTCAACATGATTCATTGTTGAGACTTTTTGAAATAGCTGAGTTCAGGTTACTGGGTAGTTTCTGTGGCTCCATTCACTTGACAAATCCTAAATTGTAGTCTGGAGGTTCTAAAATAATGTTGTTGTTAGTTGCCGTGAGTAGATTCTGACTACTCCATAGGGTTTCCAAGGCTGTGAGCTTTTAGAAGAAGATCATCAGACCCGTCTTCCCAGGTGCCTCTGGGTGTATTTGAATCTCCAACCTTTGGGCTGGTAGAGCTTATCAATTTGTGTCATCCAGGTACTCCTTTTTAAAATAATAAAGATAGGGAATCCCAAGGTTTCTCTCTCAGGAAGCAAGGAAATTTGCCTAAAGTTAAATTCTTTGCACAAGATAAACACTGAGCTAGTTTATGTTTATTAGATATCTTTGTCACAAGAGGGAATGTGTCATTGTGTCTCCACATTATTTCTTTTTATCTATTCTTGCATTCATTTTACATTGGTCAGTGACCTTTGAGAAAGTTCCTATGCATTCAGAGGAATCTTTCCATTCCTGTTCCTCAGTTTCTCTTTCAATAATAGGAATCCAGTACTTAATGGTGTGGTTATTAAATCATTTCTATAACTATAAACATAGGCATTGTTTTCAAGTATTGTCTATTGTAAACAATGACAGAATGAAGATTCTTTAGGATGTGTATTTACCTATACGGGAAGCTAATAAATGCAGGGCGTATTTCTAGATGCAGAACTAATGGGTAAAAAAATGGAATTTTAAATTTTATTATGGGTAAGTGTTTCTTTTGTTGATACAACATATGCAATGGTAAGGTATATGTGTATTTTAAATATTGATCTTTTTTTTTTTTATGATCTCTCCAAAGATAGTATTCCAGAGTAAACTCCCACAAGAGTTCATGAGAATGTGCTCCTTTCCCCACACTTTCTCAGTCCTGTATTTTATTAAGATTTTCAATATTTACCTATCTAAAAATTGAATATATTTGTGTTTCTGTATTAATTTTCATTTTCTTAATAACCAGTGAGAATACTTCCAGTATTTATAAGTCACATTTTTTGTAAATCATTTGTTTTTCTGTTAACTACCTCTTCAACTTATTACCTATTTTTCTTTGATTTCATGTTTTTCATAGTGATTAAAAAATGTTTGTAAAGGTAGTCTTTCACTTGTGATGCCGAATTTCTATTATTATCAATCTTTAGACTTTGTAGTGCTTCCTTGAATGTAGATTCTTTTTAGATATGCAATCAGTTTTTTTCTTATATTTTGCTTTATAGTTTTTTAAATTTTATTGTGATTTAGGAAATAATATTGGAGTTATTATAGTCTATCCTTGAGCATAGAGAATGTGACCCAGCTGGAGCTGAGCTCACAAGGACTCACAAGGATACATCAATTGGACCCTGAGGTATAAAGACAATAGCTAAGATAATCTTGGAAAATATCTTTTAAGGAAACTTTCACATAAAGCCAATCAAACAGAACACAAAAGACTTTCTACTCTTTTTCTATCAGCATTTAGTTAATAGAAATTTGTTGGACGAATGAAGACCCTCTTGATTGTTGTCTGTACCAATGGTTGTAAAGAAAGACAGTTCAAAATTGCAGGATCACAGTTTCTAGCCAAACTGAAAAGGCTAAGCTTTCAATGGTTTTGCCCATTTGTAATGTTAATATACACTGATGATTCTGTAATGGTTCCTTGGACTGGGACAGACTGTGGTTGTGGCAGCATGCTTGTCCGTTTTCCCATTCTTGCCTATTCTGTAATATTCTTTGGACTTGGACAGACATGGCTGTAGCAGCATGCTTGTCCATTTTCCCACTTTTGTCTGTTCTGTGATATTTCCTTGGATTCGGGCAGACATCCTAGCTCTGGCAGCCTGCTAGTCCGCTTCCTACTTTTGTCCTTTTGAATAAATATATGCCAAATAAAACTTTCTTTTTGCTTTACTAGACTTTGTGATGTTCTTCCCCTACAACAATTGTGGTGAAAGTACACGTACCAAAATATACACCATCTCAACAATCTCTTCATGTACAACTCAGTGACACTGATTACGTTCTTCATGTTGTACAACCATTATTGCTATTGTTTTTCAAAACATTCAGCCACCATTAACATAAACTCAATGCCCACTAAGAAAAATTCTTCATAGCTTTTTGAGAATTGCAATTTTCCTAGTGAGTTGTACCTATCCAAAATATATGTTCAGAGGGAAAACAAAATAAAGAAAAAATCAAAAAACCTATCATGTTTCCTATAGCAGTTGTAATTTTTTCAGTATTTAAATATTTAATTTGTAATTTGCTTTGGCGTAAGTAGTGAAGCAGAGGTCCACACTTTTTGCCCTTATAAATGACTAGTTAGTTATCAAACTATGTTTTGATTACGTTTTCAGAATATGTTTTGATGTTTGTTAAGGACAGTTTTCTGTCATTAGGCTTTTTTTCCTCTCTCCAGAATTGCCTTGCTTAGTCTTATGGGCTTATTTCCCCCATTCCTTGCTGTGTATGACACATCAGCTTTATTTAACCTACATAGCAACTTTTGTACTTAACAACGTTCTTTCATATTAAAAAAAAAATTAAAAACCTCAAAACATCTGTAAAATAAGTAAGGCAGGCCTGATTAGATGAGAAAACTATGAAAAGGTAAGTTAACTTTCCAAGATTTCACAGTTGTGTAGTATTGGACAAGGGATTGGACCACAGAACTTTGGGGCTGAAGAACAAGATTTTTTATTCTACTCTTTTACATTTGTCTCTAAGATTCATAGTTTATCTGCTCAAACATGATTTGCTTTAAATGTGGTGAGACGTGTCTTTGGGATGAAAGCTAGGTAAAGTATTCTGCATATAATGGATATTTCCTACATAATATTAATTTATTAGGAGTCCCTAGTGGCATAAATAGTAAAGCACTTGGCTGCTAACCAAAAGTTTGGTAGTTGGAATCTACCCAGAGGCACCTTGGAATAAAAGCCTGGTGATTTATACCTGGAAGATCAAAGCCTTTGAAAACCCTATAGAGTGCAGTTCTATTCTGACACACATAGGGTCACCGTGAGTCAGAATTGACTCTACTGCAACTTTTTTTTTTTTTCCTGATTAATTGATTATTTGGGGACTCCATTTTGGGTCTCTGAGGTTTTCACAAGAGCTCAAGAACTTGGATTTCTTGGAGAATAAATGGGTTGCTAGGATAGAATTTACCTTTCATTTCCTTGAAATCAGAGGTCATATCACTAGTCAAGGGTGCATTACCCTGTAAGCAAGGGAAACACAGGCTTACTTGTGCTTACTTACTGATCTATACTGAACAATTTCACATGGATTTCACTACGTATCCCATGCGAAACTGTTCATTTCAAATTAGTAAATAAGCACAAGTAAGCCCGTGCTTACTGTACTTGCTGGGTAGGTAACTCATCCTTGTTAGGGACAGCAAATTTGAAAAGAGGCTTTGATTCTATAGGAAGGTGCTGTGGGGTTGGGAGACAGACAGATGCCAGCCGTACTTAGAAGCAGAATCTTTGATGTGGTGAAAAAATGTGAAATTGTTCATTATAGATGATGTAGTAAGCAGGGTAAGAACCATGCTTACCTTGCCTATTGGATAATCCGCCCCTGCCACTAGTGGTTAGGATGACAGTGCTAAACCAGATTTCCTGGGTTCAAATATCAGCTCTGCACCTGAACTTTCCTAGATAGGGCAATTTAATCATGCATATGCCTCAGCTTTCCTTTCAGTAAATTGGTGATAATAATAACGCCAGCTCCATATTATTGTTTTTAGGGTTAAATGAATAAATAAACATAAAAAACCTAGAAAACTGCCCAGCTTAATGGAAGTGCTCCCTCAGCGTTGGCTGTTGTTGTTTTGTTTTTACTATTATCATTATTATTATTACCTTCAGGTACAGTAGAGATGATGGATGGCACCGATGACAGCTCCCAAAACCATTTCATCTTTTTGGGATTTTCTGATCATCCCCATCTGGAGAGACTCCTCTCTGTGGTCATCTTGATTGCCTGTCTCCTGACCCATGTTGGCTACACCACTATCATCCTGGTGTCCTGGCTGGACCCTCACCTCCACACACCCATGTACTTCTTTCTCACCCACCTCTCCTTCCTGGACTCAGTTTCACCACCAGCTCCATCTCCCAGCTGCTCTACAACCTTAACGGATGTGACAAGACCATCAACTATGCCAGTTGTGCTATCTAGCTCTTTCTATTCCTAGGTCTAGGTGGTGTAGAGTGCCTGCTCCTGGCTGTCATTGCATATGACCAGTTTGTTGCAGTCTGCAAGCCCCTGCACTACATGGTGATCATGAATCCACGGCTCTGCCTGGGCTTGGTGTTTGGTGGCCTGGGGCTGTGGGGTGGCTAACTCCTTGGTCATGTCTCCAGTGACCCTGCAATTATCCCGCCGTGGGCACCACCATGTGGACCACTTCCTGTGTGAGATGTCAGCCCTGATCCAGATGGCCTGCATCAACACTGTGGTCATTGAGGCACTGTCTTTGTCCTGGCGATGGGCATTGTGCTTTCACCTTTGGTTTTTATCCTGATCTCTTATGGCTACATCTTGAAAGCCATGCTACAAATTCGAGGAGCATCAGGGAGGCAAAAGGTCTTTAACACTTGTGGCCCCCATCTAACTTTTCTATGGAAACATCATCTACTTGTATATGCAACCAGGAAACAGCTCCTCCCAGGACCAGGGCAAATTCCTCACCCTCTTCTACAACATTGTCACTCCGCTCCTGAACTCCCTGAACTACACCCTCAGAAACAAAGAGGTCAAGGGGGCACTGAGGAGGCTGCTGCTGGGTAACAGAGAGGTAGGAAGGGAGTAAGGACATCTGCCTGCACACCAAGCCCTGATTGCCATCTCCACTGAGGGCAGTTGATGGTGCTTGGAAGTATTGGGTCTGGTCTTGGCCTGTAACTCCCCCTTTATCTGCCTTTTCTTGAACCTCTAAAAGACAGTTCACAACACATTATTATCCCACAACCCCCCCTAGATGATTACTAAAGAGGTTCAAAGAGCAAAGAAAGAAAAGTAGTTACAAAGGTGGGTTTCCACCAATGTACACCAGAGTGCCAAGTAGAAAACATGTTTCTTAATCTTTGGTTTGCTGTTTGTTTTTAATTCATTTCACAGCATTCTGGATGTTTTTGTCAGAATGATCACAAGTCTTCTAACATCACTGGTCTCAACATGACTAAGCGCCTCTCTTAGCTGGCAGCCATCCAACATCGGAATTCACCAAAGTTCTATGTTTTCTGTTTCCTGCCTTCTCACCGAAAGCCCTTCATCAAATATATATATTTTTTTCCTACCATACTCTTTTCTCAGATTCTGGATAAACCAAGAAGTTAACTTATAATAATGATATATGGGTAGTTAAGTATAAAATTATGATTATTTCTGAGGTACATTTTATTCTTTTAGGAAGAAGGACCTCATGTTTATTAAGTTTCTGCTATGTGCCAGGTGCTTGTGATTCATTTACTCTTCTCAGTATTTGTCTCAGGTCAGCATGATTATTGTTATCCTTATTTTACTCACTTGGGACATGAGGTCTGGAGGTTAAATTCTTTCATCAAGGTGAACTGAGCTAGAAATTAACTCCACATTCTGATTCTTAATTCCTGCTGTTTTTACTGCTAAATGAATATTAAAAGAGTAAAAACCTTCAGCCATTTGACAAGAGTTATTAGATCCAGTGAGGAATGATAAAGGTTTAACCAGGATTCCTCAACAGTTCATAGAGGGCAACTGGTTTTGGTTTTGGTTATCTGCTTAATCTGGTTGAGGCCACTTCATTACAACATAATACCAGTTTTGATACCTCTTAGAGAAGTAGAAAGGTTTCCATTTATACATCAAGGCTTAAAAAATATATATTCACACACAGCCCTTCCCCCAACACATACATATAGAGCTGAACTCCAGGGTCAAGGCCAGGAAGTTAAAACCCAAGTTGTTAAGAGGAAGGACATAGGCTGGAAGCTGATCTAATATCACTGCAGTCAGAAGACTTTTATATCAGAATATTAGGCAGCTATTCCTCAAACTTGGTAATCCAGGGAAGTTCGTTATAAATTGAAATTTGCCTAACCTAAAATAAAAACAAATAAGAAAGCAAAGAGATAAAACTAAAACCAGACTGAAAAGGATACTGAAAAATATTTTCTTTACTCCTATGAAGTCAGTTGGTGGCAAGAATAGCAACTTTTCACAGGTTTTCTTAAAATTTAGCAGGCATTAGAAACATTTCGAAGGCTTGTTAAAACATAATTGTGGGCTTCAACTACCAGACTTCTTTTACTGAGTCTGGTAGGCAGAATTAAAAGATTGTCCCAATGATCCACATGTTTATATAATTCCCTCCCCTTTTGTGTAGGCTGGACCTGTGAATACGACTGAATATCATTCCTATGGTTAGGTTATGCCAAAAGTGAAATGATTTTGTGGATGTAATTAAGTCCCTAATCAGCTGACTTTGAATTATTCCAAGAGGAAATTATTTTGGGTAGGTTCTGACTTAGTCGAATGCGCCCTTTAAAAGAGGGTCTAGAGGTAAGTGACAAGAAGATGCTCTCAGGTTTGCCTTGAAGAAGCAAACTGTCATGTTATGGAGAAGTCCACATGACAGGGAACAGTGGGAGGACTCTACTAGTTGGCAGCCTCTGTTATATAGCCACAAATAACTGACTCTTGCCAATAACATGTATGAGCTTAGAAGAGGATCTCAAGATTCATGTGAGACACAAGACCAGCAGACCTCTTGAGTACAGGTTTTCCAGACCTGAGCAGAGTATACAACTAAGCCATGCTCAGACTCATGACATCTGGAAACCATAAATTTACGTTAGTTTAGGTGGCTAAATTTGTGGTAATTTGCTATGCAGTAGTAAAAAATATACATTCAGCCAATCCGGTGTGGAACCCAAGAATGTGCATTTCTAATAAGTTCTCGAGTGTTGCTTATGCTGTTGGGCTGAGGATCATACACACATTGGTTGCTGCTAGTCTAAGCACCACACCTTGAGAACTATTGCCTTAGACATTACATTTCCAAAGATGTGTATCAAAAGCTGGGTCATCAGCAAAAAACAAAACAAAACAAAAAGCCCTAAACAAAAACAAGCATAAAATCTCCAAAAAAGTCCATTAAACACTCAAATGTATACACACACACACATACTTACACACACATACACACACACATGTCCTTCTCTGAACATAGAGAAAAAATCATGGCTTGTGGTAGACTTCTAGTCATTCACATTTGCAAACTGATGCCCTAAAATCACATGGGTACTGCTTTGTTAATTGTGAGGAGCTCTGACCATCTACTGTCAGCCATGTTCTTGAGATTTAGGGACACTATAAATTTGATACTTCCACCTTTATCAAGGTGCACAATGCTGTTATGAGTTTCCACCTGTCTTAGGCTGGGTTTCCTAGAGAAGCAAAACCAGTGAAGCAAGTACATATATATATAGAGAGATTTATCTCACTGACATAGCTCACGTGCTTGTAAAGGCTAGAAAATCCCAAGTCAATGGGACTGACTCACATAGCTCCAGGGGTTGAAGAACCCAAGATCAGCAGGTAAGATGGCAGGCCACTGGCTCAAGTCTCAAGAACCGGAGGTCAGATGATGACAAGCTGGATGTAGGATCCAGAGCAAGTGAGTGAGCTTTGCAGAAGGTTCATGTATATATATGATGCAGGCCACACCCATGAGGAAACTCCCCTTACAACTGGTTGGCTGATCAAATCAGATGATATCATGAAGGATGACTACATCATTACATAACTGCCAAACCACTGAGAATCATGGCCCAGCCAAGCTGACACACAACCTTAACCATTACACCACTTCAAATAGTTAAGGACAATTAATTGAAGAGAAAAGAATCATCTACTGTCTTAGTTATATGGTGTTGCCATAACAGAACTACCGCAGTGGATGGTTTTAACAAAGAGAAATTTATTTCCTCACAGTAAAGTAGGCTAAAAGTCCAAATTGAGGGTGTCAACTTCAGGGGAAGGCTTTCTCTCTCTGTTGGCTCTGGAGGAAGGTTTTTCTCATCAATCTTCCCCTGGACTAGGAGCTTCTACGTGCAGGAATCCTAGGTCCAAAGGGACACGATCTTCTCCGGGTACTGCTTTCTTGGTGGTATGAGGTCCCCTTGTCTCTCTGCTCACTTCTCTCTTTTATATCCCAAGAGAAAACAGCTCAAGATACAATCCAATCCTGTAGATAGAATCCTGCCTCATCAACACAACTGCCACCCATCCCCCTTCATTAACATCATAGAGGCAGGATTTACAACACATAGGAAAATCACAGCAGATGACAAAATGGTGGACAATAATACAATACTAGGAATCATGGCCCTGCCAAATTGATACATACATTTTTGGGGGACACAATTCAATCCAAGACAACCAACTAGGGGGAAAAAGTAGTATCTTTGATAAAGAAAAATATGAAGCTACTGGGAGGTGGGACCAAAATGGTGGAGTAGTCAGACACTTCCTGTGCCCTCTTACAACAAAGACCCCAAAAAACAAGTTAGTTGATTATATATGACAATCTAGGAGCCCTGAACATCAAAGATAAAGTTGAGGAATCAGACTGAACGGCAGGGGGACGGAGAGATGGTTCAGAAGCAGTAAGGAGTTGCTAGACCTTACCTGGCCAGCCCAGGCATCCTGCAGTCTGGATCAGTTAGCATGCAAAGGGTGAGACAAGCAGTGATGCTCAGGATGCATTTTCCACATCAGGAAAGAATGAGTGACAGAGAGTCTGCTCAAGCCTCCAGAATGAGAAAGAAACAGGGCTCCATTATTGAAAGATAAGTACAAGCATCTAACCTACTGCACAGATCAAACCCCCACCTTTTGGGAAGTACCTCTTTCCCATTTACCTGTCCCCTCCCTGTTCTGCTCCAGGTCCCGGTCCAGCTTCAGTGATTGCTGCATGCCCTGGGCCAGAAGTAGGACCTGTTGAGTGCCCTGACTCATTCTCCCGGCTTTGGAGGGGGAACAAATTAACAAACAGGAAAAAATAATCTGCCAGCTCTCCAAGCTGGGAACTCAGGGCAGGCACAGCCCCCTTTGCCTAGGCACAGGCATAAGAAGTCCACAGACTCTGAATGCCTTTCACCCCTGCATAGACTTGCGTAGGCCCATTTCAACAGCATAGGCCTTCATTAGCACGGTACAACAGGGTATATTCCTGAAGCCTATTTTCAACTGTATCAGCTCTAAGGGGGAGTGGCAGATTCATGGCATTTGACACCACCTTGCCCATTAAGCAGGGTCCTCACCTACCCATATCAGGGGCTTGAGAACTGCTGGCTCCACTCAATCTACTGAGCCACCCTCGACAGGGGTCTAAGAATAAGTGGTGACTCCCAGTCCTTACAGCCAACAGCATTGGGTGTGCATAGTCCAATTGGAAAACCCACCTACCTACCCTCTAGAGAACAGGGACATGCCTTCCACCCAGACACTCAGGAGCAACAGTCAACCCCCTGCCTTGATCAGCACATGACCCCCTACTGCAACCAGATATTGGTACTTACTCCAGTCACCCCAGCCCATTTAGGAATGTAGATGAGAACCTAAACCATACACCTAGTAACCAACGACCAGAACATCTGAGCTGAATCCACACAAGAAAAGTAAACAGACTCCTTGAGTCACATACCTAGTAACAGCTCTAGCCACCTAGAAACAGGATGAGAGAGCTTCAAACATGTCAATAATCAAAGTAGCTCACACAACCAGCCTATTTGGGCACATCAAAACAAAACAAAACAAAAAAATAGGACAAATTCTAAGCAACCATAAAATAAATAAATATAATAACTTATTGATGGCTTGGAGACAGTAGTCAATATCAAATCACATGAAGAGGCAGACCATGACAGCTTCAGCAAGCCAACAAAACAAAGAATCAGGAAACCTTCCAGAGGAAGAGAAATTCTTGGAATTACCAGAGGTAGAATTCAAAAGATTAATATACAGGACTCTTCAAGAGATCAGGAAGGAGATCACTCAAAATGCAGAACAAGCCAAGCAACATACAGACAAAGCAATAGAGGAACTTAAGAAGATTACAGAAGAACATAATGACAAATTTAACAGGCTGCAAAAATCCATAGAGAGGCAACAAATGGAAATCCAAAAGATTAACAATAAAATTTCAGAGTTAGAACACTCAATAGAAAGTTGTAGGAACAGAATTGAGGCAATGGAAGTCAGAATTAGTGAGAATGAAGATAAAGCACTTGATATCAACTTACTGAGGAAAAGTCAGATAAAAAAATTTAAAAAAATGAAGAAACCCTAAGAATTATGTGGGACTCTATTAAGAGGAATAACCTATGAGTGATTGGAGTACCAGAATGGGGGGCTAACAGAAAATACAGAGAGAATTGTTGAAGATTTGTTGGCAGAAAATGAGAAGATATCTATCCAAGAAGCTCATTGACCCCATACGAGGTAGATCCCAAAAGAAAGTCAACAAGACATATAATAATCAAACTTGCCAAAACCAAAGATAAAGAGAGAATTTTAAGAGCAGCTAGGGATAAATGAAAAGTCAGCTACAAAGAAGAGTCAATAAGACTAAGCTCAGACTACTCAGCAGAAACCATGCAGGCAAGAAGGCAATGGAATGATATACGTAAAGCCTTAAAGGAAAAAAAAAAAATACTAGCCAAGAATTATATATCCAGCAAAACTGTCTCTCAAATATGAAGGTGAAATTAGGGCATTTCTAGATAAACAGAAGTTTAAGGAATTTGTAAAAACCAAAGCAAAACTACAAAAAATACTGAAGGGAGTCCTCTGGTTAGAAAGTCAATAACATTAGATAAAAACCCAAGACTAGAACACAGGATAGAACAACCAGATATCAACCCAGATAGGGAAACCACAAAAATACATCAAAGCTAAAACACTGAAAATAGGGAAACAGAGACGTCAATATGTAAAAAATGACAACATTAAAACAAAAAAGAGGGACTAAATAATGCAGTCATAGATCTTTCATATGGAGAGGAAGTCAAGGTGATATAAAGAAATAAAAGACTGTTTTAAACTTAGAAAAAATAGAGGTAAATATTACGGTAACCACAAAAGAAACTAACAATCCTACACATCAAAACAAAAAACAAGAAAAACATAGACTAGCAAATACAAAATGAAAAACAATAAAAAAGATGAAAAGAAAATACATAAAGAAAAACGACTCAGCACAGAAAATAAAGTGGAACAAAAAAGCTGTCAACAACAACAACAAAAATATATCAAAAATGAAAGGACTAAACTCATACCCATCAACACTTACACTGAATGTAAATGGACTAAATGCAACAATAAAGAGACAGAGAGTGGCAGAATGGTTTAAAAAACATGATCCGTCTGTATGCTGCCTACAAGAGACACACCTTAGACTTAAAGAAACAAACTGAAACTCAAAGGATGGGAAAAAATATATCAAGCAAACAACACTCAAAAAAGAGCAGGAGCGGCAGTATTAATCTCTGACAAAATAGACTTTAAAGTAAAATCCACCACAAAGGATAAGAAAGGACAGTATATAATGATAAAGGGTCAATACACCAGGAGGCATAACCATAATAAATGTTTATGCACCTAATGACAGGGCTCTAAAATACATCAAACAAACTAAAAGCATTGAAAAAAGAAATAGACAGATCCTCAATAACAGTAGGAAACTTCAACACATCACTTTCGGTGAAGGACAGAACATCCAGAAAGAAGCTCAATAAAGACACAGAAGATCTAAATGCCAGAATCAACCAACTTGATTTCATGGACATATATGGAACACTCCACCCAACAGCAGCCAAGAATGCTTTCTTTTCCAATGCACATGGAACATTCTCCAGAATAGACCACTTATCAGGCCATAAAGCAAGCCTTAATAAAATCCAAAGGATCTAAATATTACAAAGCATCTTTTCTGACCATAAAGCCATAAAAGTGGAAATCAGTAACAGAAAAAGTAAGGGAAACAAATCAAACACAAGCAAACTGTTCACATTAGCAAAATGGCAGCACTGTTCACAATAGCAAAAAGATGGAAACAAGGTAGGTGCTCATCAATGGACGAATGGATAAATAATTTATGGTATATTCACACAACGGAATACTATGCAATGACAAAGAACAATGATGAATCCTTGAAACATCTCATAACATGGATGAATCTGAAAGGCATTATGGTGAGTGAAATTAATCAGTCATTTTAGGACAAATATTGTATGAGACTACTATTATGAGAACTCAATGAAAGGTTTAAACACAGAAGAAAACATTCTTTGATGGTTACAAGGGTGGGGAGGGAGGGAGAGGGGATTTCACTAACTATATAGTAGACAAGAATTATCTTAGGTGAAAGGAAGGACAACACACAATATAGGGGAAGTCAGCACAACTAGACTAAACCAAAGGCTAAGAACTTTCCTGAACACAACCAAACACTTTGAGGGACAGTGTAGCAGGGATGGGTGGCTGGGAGCCAAGGTTTCAGAGGACATCTAGGTCAATTGGCATAACAAAGTTTATTAAGAAAATGTTCTGCATCCCACTTTGGTGAGTGGTGTCTGGGCTCTTAAAAGCTAGTAAGCAGCCATCTAAGATGCATCAATTGGTCCCAACCCACCTGGAGCAAAGAAGAATGAAGAACACCAAAGACACAAGGAAAATATTAGCCCAAGAGGCAAAAGGGGCCACATAAACCAGAGACTCCATCAGCGTGAGACCAGAAGAACTAGATGGTGCCCACCTATCACCGATGACTGTCTTGACAGGGAAAACAACAGAGTCCCTGATGGAGCATCAGAAAAGTGTGGTGTAGAACTCAAATTCTAGTAAAAAGACCAGACTTAATGATCTGACTGAGACTGGAGGAAGCCCGGAAGACATGGCCCCAGGACTCTCTGTTAAGCCAGAACTAAAACCATTCCTGAACTCAACTTTTCAGACAAAGATTAGACTGGAGTATAAGACTTATAATGATACTTGTGAAGAGTGTGCTTCTTAGTTTAGGTAGATACATGAGACTAAATGGGTAGCTCCTGTCTGGAGGTGAGATGAGAAGGCGGAAAGGTATAGGAGTTGGTTGAATGGACACGGGTCATCTGGGGTGGAAAGGAAGAGTGTGCAGTCACATTACAGGGATACCAACTAGGGTCACATAACAATGTGTGTGTAAGTTTTTGTATAAGAAACTTTCACCTAAAGCACAATTAAAAAAAAAAAAAAATGAAGCTACCGATCAGAGAAACGCCTATCGACAATCCAGAAATAGAAGACAAACAGTTCAGATTGGAGCAGATTGACGCCATCAACCAACCAGACACAGAAATATTGAGGTTCATATCCAAGATACCTGCTGCCTTACATCATAATTTTAGAAAGATAGTTGTCATCGAGTCATCACTAGTGATGAACTAGAAAAAGGAATTTTAAGTGTAGACAGCATTATAAATGTCACAGAGCTTGGAAAATGTGTACTTCCAAAGAGTAGTAATTGTCAGACAGCAAATATGCAGGACACTAGTGCAAGATTATGTTTGAAAGTAAGCCAGTACAAATCGTATAGGACTCTTGAAAACCAGGCTAAGAGGTTTGAATGTATTCAGTAGGTAAGTAAAAAAAAAAAAAAAAAAAAAAATACACATTTTGGGAAGAAAATTATGATTCAGAAGATTGATTGATATGATTTATATAAACATTTAAGAGTTAGATCTTTTAAAACTATTGATTCTTTTGTTAATTCAGAAAAAAAATTAATAATTACCTTAAACTCTATGAGATTTGAAGGTGGTGTTTTAGTTGACTGGAATCTGACTACTTCCAATAGGAAAGCAGAAAAAAACAAGATTGCTCCAGTATGGAATTGATAAGAAAGACAGAACTAAAGAACACTTTCCCCAGTTTGCCAAGAATCTACCTTTTCTTCTCACTCATATGTAAATATATATGTGTGTATATATATACTTTAATAGTTATTTCACTTAGTTAAGTCTGCCATGAATTTGTATAAAGACATTTTAGCTCACTTCCCGAAGTTTTAAAAACATGATTAGTGCAAAAACAGACAAGCAAAGTCTTCCTCTAGATTCATTGGAAAGTCAGGAACTATTGCATTATTTATCAAAACGTGAAACATTTCGGATAGCCTATTGAATATTGGCCAAATGCCAGGTATTGGAATCCTGGGATAGGCCTGACATCTTTAAAACCTGGCACTGGAAGAGGGATTGGGAGTGATTTAAGAATTATATTCACAAGACACTATATTATCATACAAAAAGTACTTGCATATTGTCATGGCTGGGTTAGACATTAAGTTTGTGAAAGACTAAGCTTAGAGGGCAACTGAAATTAAAATTTTTGGAGGAATCTAACAAATGGATAGATTCACATTTATTCTTAATAGTTAAAGATCACTGAGACACAAAGATCCTAATATATAGTCTCTAGAGTCTTAGCTTTTGGGAGAAGTTGCATCTTTCCCAGGAACTAGAGAGCAATAATAATTATTATCAATCACTTCTAACTAGCTTGAGGAATGTTGAGAAAACGCATTCACAGAAAATAAGAGAAAATGAATCTAATCCTAGGATTATATCACAAGTTTCTCTCTGGTGAGAAGTACAATACAAACGAAAAAGTTTTGGCTTGTTCACATGTAGCCTGGTTTACAGTATTCTGGAGCTAAAGGAAGAGTATATGACTTTTCTATTTTTTTGTAATTATTGCTTTAATAATTTTAAAGGTATTTTCATATTCTAAAGTTATTGTTTGCTTTAGAAAAATTGTCCCCAGTATATTGTTTGTCAATTTACTCAGTTTATTCTCTTTTTTCTTCACAATAGACATTTTTATTTTTAATTTTAGACAAATTCTTGTATTTCTTGTTCTTTCTTTTATGACATTGTGTTTTGTTTTGAATGTCTTCCCCATTTCCAGATTATAAAATTATCTATCCAATTGTCAATAGTGCCAATTATTAAACTATTAAATGATATATATACATTCACTATATGTGTTTATAATATATATTCATAATGTGTATATTTGTATTGATAACCACATACACATTTTCATTAGAAGTTTCAAAAATTGTTACTGTTAGAGGAATAAAAAATGGCTGTGAATTACCTTTATTTCCCTTAATTCCTTATTCTCCTGAGGTACAAGAGAGATCGATAGCATCGTCAGCATCCTCTTGTGATTTTCTAACTGTCCCCATATGGAGAGGATCTTCTTTGTGTTCATATTGATTGCCTATTTCCTGATCCTTGTGGTAAATGCCACTGTCATCTTGGTGTCCTGACTGGACTCCAGCAGAAGGAAAATCAAGTTCAAATTTCCTCAGGTAAGAGTGAGCTTGATATGTTTTAAGGTCAGAAAGATGGTCATTCTGCATGTAGTGAAGTGGTCTAGGAAGACAATTAGTGGAAATACCGTCAGAGAGGGAAAATAGGGCCAGAATAGGAAAGGCCTTGTAGGCCATGTTAGAGAGTATGAACTTTAAGTGCAAACACAGGTACATTTCTGAATAAATTAAATAATCTGATTTACAGTCTTATAGGTCTATTGCATCTGCTGTGCACAGAATGGATTTTATGGGACAAAAGCGGAGGTTAGAGAGTCTACTGCAGTAAGTCAGGCCATGATAAGTTATGGTTTGCACTAAGCCTAATCAGTGGAAAGAGAAAGTACTATGAGTCAGAGAAGTATTACAGAAATCAAGTTCTCTAATGGCACTCATGGAGTGAGTAAAAATTAGCAATCAAGAATGACTTCATGCTTTTAGTTTGAACAATTTGGTGGTTATTGGAACCTTTTCTGCGATGAGAATGATGGGATGGGAAGCATATTGTGGACAGAGTGGGGATTCAAACAATCCCTTTTGAACAAGTTATGTTTTTGATAAATAATAGTCAAGTTGGGATGTCAAAGAAGTGGTTACATAAATGGGTAAGGAGCTCAGTTGAGAAATATGGGTTTAGAGATATTAATTTGAAATTCACCAGCATATAGATATTATTTAAAAACATCAGATTGCACTGCTTATTTATGGGGTAGAAATAGATAAGAGAAATCAGTAAAAAATAAATAAAGGAAAAACAAAGCAAAGAAAAGGAAAAGTCCTGGATTAATCCTTAAAACGAACTGATATTTAGAAGTTAGGCAAAAGAAAGGAGCTGGCTAAGCAGAATAGAAAGAACAATGCAATAAATTGTTTCCATAGATGGCTGATAACGATTATTCCCATCTTATCTATGCATACTGCTCCTTCCTTCCGTCAAGAGACAAGCCTTTACTCTGGACACAAAATTCAGCTTTGAGCAACAGCATGTAGCTAATATTGTGCTGTATAATTTCTGGGACCAGCTCTTTGGATACCTAGAAGTTACTGTTTTTACTCTCCTGGGATTCCAGCTTCCATGTAAAGAAGCTCAGACTAGACTGCTGAATGATGACAGACTACATGGATAGGGAGATCCCACTTCACATTTTGAAAATGGTAAAACTTCGACTGGCCTAATTCAAACAGTGAAAGAGTTGGGCTTGAATTCGTTCTGCTGCTTTCCAATCGATAATCTCTCCACTAAACGAAGATCATGTGTTGGGATTAGCTTTGAAATAAAAAAGAAAAAGTGCTAGAGCAACACAAATAAATAGATCTTTATAGTCTTCCTTATAAGGAAAGTAATAAAGGAATAGAGCATTCCTAGAACATGTTCTTTCACACATTATCTCTTGAAACCTCCATCAAAAATGGAAGACTCATTGTTACTGTCAAGTTGATTAAGACTCACGACAAGTCCATGCAGAATAGAGCTGCTCCATAGGGTTTTGAAGGCTGTAAACCTTTTGGAAGAACATCACCAGGCCTGTCTTCCAAGTCACCTCTGGGTGGGTTAGAACCATCAGCCTTTCAGCTAATAGTCAAACGCTTAACCACTTGTGCCGCTCAGGGACTGGAATGTTCATAGATGGACCGTAGCATTGGTCCAATATAGCAAATACTCTGTAATTATATTATGATTTTTGTTTTGCAAGCACCAAAACAGAATTTTCCTAATCTGAGATTTTGTTTTATATAATCAAGTGTGTGAACCTAGTCAATATTAAGATAACCAAAAATCCAAAACCAAATCCATTGCCAATGAGTGGATTCCGACTCATATCGACCTTACAGGACAGAGTAGAACTGCCCCATGAATTTCCAAGGCTGTAAATCTTTAGGAAAGCAGACTGCCACATCTTTCTCCCACAGAGCAGCTGGCAGGTTTGAACTGCCAACCTTTTGGTTAGCAGCTGAGTGCTTTGAACATTAAGATAGGTCACATTATCTCTCTTTCTTTTTAAATTTATCATGCTACCAAAAATCTGTTTAAGTGAGATAGAAATAGAGTTTGAGAGCTTTCTCCTGCTAATACTTATTTAATTCTAGTAAAATAGAACTATTCAGTTTTAGAATCCTAAAGCAACCCAAACATGCATTTTACTAATGGCTTGCCACATTTCCAAGTTTTACTTTTCATCCAGTCTACTTGCCATTAGCTAAAGGATTGCTATGAGTCAGAATCAACTTGACAGTAAGAGGTTTGTTTTTTTGGTTTTAAAACAGAATATAAGAAATACCTCTATATTCAGTCCCATTCCTCCAAAAGTTGGGGGACAAGAGATACCATAGCTATGGCTTCAGAAGATTCTGGGTGTGGGGACAGAGAACTTGGTTTGGCCTTTCTCTCTGGTTTCTGAAAATAGCCCTTGAATTAGCTCGAAAAATTAAGGTGCTGTTTATTTTTCAAATAGCCAGTCAAGTAGGGGATATACAGGTTCCATTCCTGGTAAACTAACTTCCGGAAGGAAGTGGGGAAAGATGCAGTCATACACATTCATTGATTGGATAAATCATAACCATGCATTAAGGCCATAGTCACCAGCTTCCACTGACTAAGGAATCCTGAGCCTTGGAGCTTTTTCTCTTTGGGGTCTCCTGGACTGGTGAGAACATCCATAAGTAGGAGAGGGTGGCATGTTCATGGGGACAATGGAGGCCTCATCCTGGGAACTGTCCTTGAACTTGCCTCATGTGTCTCTTAGCTTGTATCATTTCTGGTTATAATAAGTGTAACTTATTATAAGGCAATTGTAAGTATAGGTAATAGTTTCTGTGAATTTTGTGAACCGTTTTAGAGAACTACTGAACCCACAGGGGCAATAAGACTTTGACTTAACTTGGGGTGGCTAGCTCAGAGGAGGGCTGCACAGGCAGTCAATTTGTGAAGACTCAACTCTGGGTGACAGAGAAAGGCTGCACTAGTGATAAAGAAGGACAGAGTCCTTCTAGCTTGTGACCTAACCCCAGGAGGCTAGAGAGAGAGAGGGCTGACTGATTCAAAGTGTAGGGAGTTTTGTAGACTCCTGGTGCCCAATGACCTGGCCCTGGTTGGTCAGGAATGTTTTGATCTAACTCTGAGTTTTTAGGGTTATAGAAGAACTGCCACAGAAGTGATTGTCAGTGAGGATCTTGAAGATGTGAAAAAGTGAAGGCTAAATCTATTTCCAGATGGGAGTTGGATTCATGCTGATCCTTGCCATGCAGTTAGTGATAAAGGTGAGGTTTGCCCATTTTGCCCCTTTAACAGTGCAGTTTGTGACGGCATCACACTGGATCACTGATAACCTAGACTAATTAATTTATTTTAAAAAACATTTCAGGAAGATCAAGATAATCTTATGGAAATCATTCAAGTAAAATGTCAGATACTGGGATTACCTGTCTTCTCTGACATATGGGGTTTTGGGCTAGAGTATCCTATCTACCTGAGGTAACATGGGATATGATGTCCAGAATATTCACTTGATGTCAGCAGTGTATTAGTTTGTAATTCCTCTCACTTTCTATCTCTGGAATGCCTTTATTTTTCTAGGTTGTTAAAAAATATGTCTTAATTTTTCAGACAAGGTCATGTGATGACATTTTAGTTGGTTCACAGGGTTTCCACTGACATATTTCCTAAACAAAATATTTCCAAAACATGTAAATAATACTTAACAGTGCACTGAAGATGTTTAAATGCCTTGGAATATACTTATAAAATAGTAAGAACTTTAAAAGTTGATGTGATCATATATTTACTATATTTTTATGAAGAAAAATTATAATATAAAAATTCAAGTAAAAATAGATTTTTCTAACAATCTAAAGAAGTTTAAATAAATGAATAATAGCTATTATTGATGAGAAATTAAGGAAAATATCAAGTACTATTCAAGCTGGTAGGAAGAAACATATAGCAATCTTTAAATAGCCACAAAAATTAAAGGAAAAATATGCTATATACAGTATCATAAATTATATACTTAGAAATCAATGTAACAGAAATACAAGAAATGCAGAGCCAATGTATGTGTGTGCACAAGCACACAACAATATAAAACACTGTTGAGAGATACTGAAGACTACTAAAAGGAAAGGCATAGTAGCATGATCACAGATTAGAAGCTTAATTAAGCTGTTTATTTTGAGATAATAGTAGATAGATATGCATTTGTAAGAAATAATATGGAGAGGTCCTATATATTCTTTACTCAATTTTCCCAGTGGTGACATCTTATAAAACTATAGTATCAAAAGTAGGATATTGACATTGATAGAGTCTAGACAGAGAACATTACTACCACCACAAGAATATTTCCTATTGCCCTTTTATAGCCACAGCCACTAGATGTCCATCCCTAACTCCTATAAAACACTAAACTGTTCTCCATTTATAACCAGTAAACCAGTTGCCATGGAGTCAACTCTGACCCATGGTGACTCCATATGTGTCATAGTAAAACTGTGTTCCAGAGTTTTCAATTGCTCATTTTTTGGTAGTCAATCTCCAGGCCTTTCCTCTGAGGTGCCTCTGGGTGGACTTGTAACCTTTTTTTTTTTTTTTTTTTTTAATTGTACTTCAGGTGAAGGCTTACAGAACAAATAGTTTCTCATGAAACAGAAGTACACATGTTGTTTTATGACATTGGTTAACAACCCCACAACATATCAACCCTCTAACTTCTCAACCTCTTTTTTTTTTTTTTTAGTGAAAATACACATAACCAAAGATACACCATTTCAAAAATGTCTACATGCACACTTAAGTGACATTGACTACACTCTTCCAATTGTGCTGTTATTCTCACTTAAGATGAAGGCTTACAGAACAAAATAGTTTCACATTTAACAGTTACTACACATGTTGCCCTATGACAATGGTTAACAATCTCACAACACATCAACAATATCCTTACTCAACCTTGGGTTCCCTATCACCAGCTTCCTTGTCCCCTTCTGCTTTCTGGCCCTTGTCACTGGACTCCTGTACCTCGTTAGTTTCATTTGGTTTTACGGGGCTGTCCACTCCCAGGCTGAACAGTGAACCTCAGAGGTAACTTCACCACTGAGCTAAAAGGGTGTCTGGGGGGCCATACTCTTGCGGTTTCTCCAGTCTCCTTTAGGCCAGTAAATCTGGTCTTTTTTTTTGTGAGTTAGAATTATGCTGTACATCCTTCTCCAGCTCTGTCCAGAACCCTCTGTTGTGATCCTGGTCAGAGCAGTCAGTGGTGGTAGCCGGGCACCATCTAGCTGTACTGGACTCAGGCCGGTGGAGGCCTTGGTAGCTGTGGACAATTAGTCCTTTGGACTAACCTTTTCCTTGTATCCTGTTCTCTTCATTCTCCCTTGCTCCTGAAGGGATGAGACCAGTGGAGTATCTTAGATGGCCACTCACAGGGTTTTAAGACTCCAGACACTACTCACCAAGGTAGAATGTAGAGCATTTGGACTTGTAACCTTTTGGCTAGCAGTGAAGCATGTTAACCATTTGCACTACCCAGGGAACTCTCTTCATTTAGAAAATGTTGTCATTTCAAGAATGTTATATAAATGAAATCATACAGTATGTAACTTTGTGAGATTAACTTTTTCACTCCATGTAACTCCCTTGATATTCATCCAAGTTGTTGTCTATAATAATAGTTCATTCATTTTAAATGGTTAGTAGTATTTTATAGCATGTATGTGCCATAGTTTATTTAATCATTCACCGACTGAAACAGTGTTTGTCAAATTTCACCACTGTAAAGTTACTCTTTTCCTCCTTTCCATATACTCTACTCTTTGGAAGGAAGTCATTGTGTGTGATGCACACTTAAGAAGTACAGAGCTATGCTCCACTTCCTTGAGGACAAAGCATCTATATAAATTTTTAGGAATTCTTCTGCATGGAAGATCTCCCCCTTTTATTGATTTATGTGTCTATTCAGTCATTTATATCAGTATGAACTCATGAATAGTTTTATAGTTTATTTTATACTTTTTTTCCTATCCTTTTCAATTAGGTTGTTTCATACATGTGAAATGCAGATAGATGGTTTTATTATATTTTGTATTTCTTCTGGGGATACTCCAACACCATAAATATTTTTACATTAAAGTTTATTTTTGGCGCTGTAATTTCTATAGGTTTTAACAAATGCATAATGTACCCACAATTACAGTATAATATAGCATAGTTTTATCACCTTAAACAATCATCCGTGATACACAGATTCAACCCATCCTTCCTCCATTGCCCCCAAAACCACTGATATTTCATTATGTTTATGTTTTTTTTTCCTTTTTTGGAATGTCATGTAACTGGAATTAAACAGTATGTACCCTTTCAAACTGGCTTCTTTCACTTAACAGTATGCATCTGTGATATTTTGTTCACTTTTTGTCGATTGATAGACCTTTTTATCATTGAATAGTACTTCATTCTATTTGTATACACTGTTTATCCATTCACCTATTGAAGGATATATTGGTTGCATTCAGTTTGTGACCATTATGAATGAAGCTTTTATAAGCACTCACGTGCTGGGTTTGTGTGGACACACATTTTCAAATTAGTTGAGTAAATACACAGGAGCACGATTGCTGGATCATAAGTTATAATACTGTACATAACTTTGTAAGAAACTACCAAACTGTCTTCTGAAGTAAGTGTCCCGTTTTGCATTCCCACCAGCAATGAATAAAAGTCTCCACATCCTTACCAGCAATTGGTATTGTCAGGATTATTCTTATTTTTAGTTATTCTAATAGGTATATAGAGTTATGCCATTGTTGTTCTAATTTGCAGTTCCCTAAGATATTGAACATCTTTTTATATGCTGATTTGACGTCTGTGTATCTTCTGTGATTAGATGTGTGTTCAGATCCTTTGCCCATTTTTAACTGGATTTTTTATTACTGTTGAGTTTTAAGGCTTCTAGTATATTTTGGAAGCAAGGTCTTTATCATGATAGGTGTTTTGCAAATATTTTCTCTGTCTGTGGTTTGTCTTTTCATTCTTTTAACAGTGTCTTTCCCAGAGCAGATATTTTTAATTTTAATAACTTTAACATTAATATTTTCTTTCACAAATTTTGCTTTTGGTCTTGTATCTAAACACTCATTACAAAATGAAAGGTCAAGTTTTGCATTTTACATTTTCATCTATGATTTATTTTGAGTTAATTTTTGTGAAAGATGTAAGGACTGTGTAAGTTCTTTTTTTTTTTCCCTCACATATGGACTCCTAGTTGTTCCAGCATCATTTGTTAAAAAGTTTATCTTTTCTTCATTGAAATGTCTCTACTCTTTCGTCAAAAATCAGTTGACTATATTCTTGTGATTTACTCTTGGTCTCTTTATGCTGTTCCATTGATGTTTGTGCATGCTCTCTCACCAATACCAAACTTACTTTATTACTACAGCTTTATCTTAAGTATTGACATAAGACATTGTGAGTCCTCTAACTTAGTTCTTTAGTAGTATTTTGTTGGCTATTCTATCTCTTTTGCCTTTCTGCATAAATTTTAGAATACATTTGTGAATATTTATAAAATAGCTTGCTTGGATTTTGACTGGGATTGTGCTGAACCTATAGCTCAACTAGGGAAGAACTGATATCTCAAGAACACTGAGTCTTCCATTCCAGGAATTCAGTATATCTCCATTCATCTACATCTTCTTTGATTTCTTTCATTAGAATTTTATATATGTATAAAATATGTCTCATACATAATTTATTAGATCTATTTCTAAGAATGTCATTTTTTGTTGCTATAGTAAATGGATTTTTTTCTTTAATTTTAAATTCCAATTGTTCATTGCTGGCATACAGGGAAGCAACCTGGCTATACTCACTTATTACTTCAAGGAATTTTGTTGATTCTTTGGGATTTTCTACATAGACAATCATATCATCCGTATCCTCCTCAATCCGTATACCTTTTATTTCATTTTCTTGTCTTGTAGGTAGGATTATCATTATGCTGTTGAATAAGAATGGTGAAAGAGGGCATCCTTGCCTTATTCCCAATCTTAGGAGAGTATTTCTATCTTAGAAAGTATCCAGGTTCTCACCATTATAAATGATGTTAGCTGTAGGTATTCATACATGCTTTTTTATCAAGTTGAGGAAGTTAACCAGTATTCTTAGTTTGCTGAGAGTTTTTATTATGAGTGAGTGTTGGATTTTGTCAGATGTTTTTTCTGTATCAATGATACATCCACATAATTTTTCTTTTTTAGCCTGTTGACATGGTGGACTACAATGATTGATTTCTTATATGTTGTAACACCCTTGCATACCTGGAATATATCCTATTTGGCTATGGTATGTTTATTGGATTCAAACTACTAATATTTTGTTGAGGATTTTTGCATTTATGTTTATGAGATATTGTTTGTAGTTGTCATTTCTTATATTATCTTTATTTGGTTGTGGCATTGTGGTATTGATGGCCTCATAGAATGAATTAGGAAGTGCTCTTTCTGTTTCTACAAGCCCTGGTGGTGCAGTGGTTAAAGCGCTAGGCTGCTAATCAAAAAGTTGGTGGTTCAAACCCACCAGCCCTTCTTTGGGATAAAGATGTGACAGTCTGCTTCTCTAAAGATTCACAGCCTTGGAAACTCTATGGGGCAGTTCTACTCTGTCCTATATAGTCACTATGAATTGGAATTGACTCAACAGCAATGGACTCTCTGATTCTATTTTCTGGAAGATGTTGTGGAGAATTAAAATCATTTATTCTTTGATAGTTTGGCATAATTCACCAGTGAAACCATCTGGGTCTGGTTCTTTATTTTTGGAAGGTTATTAATCAATGATTCAATTTATTTAATAGATAGGGCTATTCCAGTATTCTATTTCTTCTTCTGTGAGTTTTGGTAGTGTCTGTCTTTTTAAGGAATTGGACTATTTATTCTAAGTTATTATATTGGGAAGCATAGAGTTGTTCATACTATTTCTTTATTATTCTTTAATCTTCAAGGGATCATAAATGATGACCCCTCTTTCATTTATGATTTTGGGTAGTTGTTTCATCTTTCTTTCTTTTTTTTTTTTTTTGGTTAGTTTGGCTAAGGCTTATCAATTTTATTGATATTTTCAATGACCCAGCTTTTGGTTTTGTAGATTGTCTCTATTGTTTTCTTGGTATTGATTTCATTGATTTTTTTTTTTAATGTAATTTTTATTATTTTCTTCTTCTTACTTGAGGTTTAAATTAATTTTCTCTCACTAATTTCCTAAGATGAAGGCTTTAGTTATTGATTTTAGATAATTCTCTTCTAATAACTGTATTTGATGCTGAAAATTATCTTCTAAGCACTGCTTTTACAGGGTCTCACAAATTTTGATAAATTGTATATTTATTTTGATTTCATTCAAAATATCTTTTAATTTCTCTTTAGACTTCTTCTATCACCCATGTGTTATTTAGAAGTGTGTTGTTTATAACCAAGTATTGAGTATTTCCCAGCTATCTTTCTGTTATTGACTTTCAGTCTTATCCCATTACAGTCTGAGAACATACTTTGTATTATAACGATTGCTTTAAATTTGTTGAGGTACATTTTGTTTCTGATAAGAAATCAGCTGTTTGTTTTATTGGGGTTCCCTCTTAGGTTGTAAGTTATTCTTCTCTCGTAGCTCTCCTGATTTTTTCTTTGACTTTCCCTTATGTTAAATTGACTATCATGGATCTGGGTATGGACTTCTTAGTGTCTATCTTATTTGCAGTTCATTGAGCTTCATGGAGTTGTAGATTCATGTTTACTATCAAATTTGGAAAGTTTCCAGCCATTATTTCTTTGAATATTTTTTCCAATCCTTTTTTATTTCTCTTCTCTATGTAACATATGTTGGCACATTTAACTTTGTCCCACATTTCTTTGCTCTGTTTATTTTTCTTCATACTTTACATTGCTTACTCTCTTACTATCTATCTTTAAGTTCACATATATATTTTTCTGCTGAATTAAATATACTATAGAGTCCCTGTTGAGAAATTTTCATTTTGATTATTGTATATATTTTTTATTGTTGCAGTTAAATGAAGTTTACATTTCAAGTTAGTCTCCCATACAAAAATTTATACGTACATTGTTATGTGACCCTAATTGCTCTCCCCTTACTGTGACAGCACACTCCTCCTTTCCACCCCCTATTCAACCGGCTCCTGACTCTTTTTGCCTTCTCATCTCACCTCCGGACAGAAGCTGCCTGTTTTGTCTCTTGTATCTACTTGAGCTAAGAGGCACACTCCTCCTAAGTATCACTTTATGTTCCACAGTCCAGTCCAATCACTGTCTGAAGAGTTGGCCTTGGAAATTGTTTTAGTTCTGGGCTGATAGAGAGTCAAGGGCCATGGTTTCTGGGATACCTCCAGTCTCAGTCAGACCATTAAGACTGGTCTTCTTACTAGAATTTGAGTTCTGCACCCCATCTTTCTGCTGCTCCATCAGGGACTCTCTGTTGTGTTCCCTGTCAGGGAAGTCATTGGTGGTAGCCGGGCACCATCTAGTTTTTCTGGTCTCAGGCTGATGAAGTCTCTGGTTTATGTGGCCCTTTCTGTCTGTTGGGCTAGTACTTTCCTTGTGTCTTTGGTGTTCTTTGTTCTCCTTTACTCCAGGTGGTTCGGACCAATTGATGCATCTTAGATGGCCACTTGCAAGCTTTTAAGACCCCAGACGCCACTCACTAAAGTAGGATGCAGAACATTTTCTTAATGAGTTTTGTTATGCCAATTGACCTAGATGTCCCCTGAAAGTATGGTCCCCAGACCCCTACCCCTGCTACACTATCTCCTCAAAGTATTTGATTGTATTCAGGAAACTTCTTAGCTTTGGTTTTGTCCAGTTGTGCTGACTTTGCCTGTAGTGTGTGCTGTCCTTCCCTTCACCTAAGATGATTCTTGTCTACTATCTAGTTAGTGAATAACCCTCACCCTCCCTCCCTACCCCCATAACCATCAAAGAATGTTTTCTTCTGTGTTTAAAGCTTTTCTTGAGTTCTTATAATAGTGGTCATATACAGTATTTGTCCTTCTCTGACTGACTAAATTCACTCAGCATAATGAGTTCCAGCTTCCACCATGTTATACGATGTTTCACAGCTTCATTGTTATTATTTTTGTGTAATATTCCATCGTGTGAATATGTCATAATTTGTTTATCCATTAGTACGTTGATGGGCACCTAGGCTGTTTCCATCTTTTTGCTATTGTGCACGGTGCTGCAATGAACATGGGTGTGCATATATCTCTTTGTGTGATGGCTCTTATTTCTCTAGGATATATTCCAAGGAGCGGGATAGCTGGATCATATGGTACTTCTATTTCTAGCTTCTTAAGGAAGTGCCAAATTGATTTCCAAAGTTGTTGTACCATTCTACATTCCCACCTACAGCGTATAAGTGTTCCAGTCTCTCCACAACCTCTCCAGCATTTATTATTTTGTGTTTTATGGATTAAGGCTAGCCTTGTTGGGGTGAGATGATATCTCTTGTAGTTTTGATCTGCATTTCTCTAATGGCTAATGATTGTGAGCATTTCTTCATGTGTCTGTTAGCCGCCTGAATATCTTCTTTGGTGAAGTGCCTGTTCATATCCTTTGCCCATTTTTTAATTATTTGTCTTTTTGTTGTTAAGGTTTTGCAGTATCTTGTAGATTTTAGAGATTAGGTGCTGATCAGATTTGTCATAGCTAAAAATTTTTTCCCAGTCTGTAGGTTGCTTTTTTTCTCTTTTAGTGAAGTCTTTTGATGTGCATAAGTGTCTGATTTTTAGGAGTTCCCGTTTATCTAGTCTCTCTTCTGGTGCTTGTGCATTGTTACTTATGGTGTTACGTATTGTGTTTATGCCATGTATTAGGGCTCCTAGCGTTGTCCCTATTTTTTTCTTCCATGCTCTTTATCGTCACTGATTTTATATTTAAGTTTTTGATCCATTTTGAGTTAGTTTTTGTACATGGTGTGAGGTATGGGTCTTGTTTCAGTTTTTTTCAGATGGATATCTAGCTATAGATTATTGTATACTTTAAATTTAAGAATTTCCATTAGGGTTTTAAAGAAAAGATTTCTAATTCTTTGACATTATTTACTTGAGAAAATATTTTTACCATGCCTTCCTTTAATTCTTTAACTATGGTTTTGTAATTTTATTATTATTGTTGTGAAAATATATACAACAGAACATTCTCCAGTTCAATAATTTCTACATGTATAATTCAGTGACATGGATTACATTCTTCATGTTGTGCAACTACTATTACTGTTTTTTTTTAATTATTCCACCACTAACCATATTTTATTTTAGTCTTTTTAACCTACTTATAATGATTTCTTTAAAATCTTTGTCTGTGAAGTCTAACAACTGGGCTCCCTCAAAGGCAGTTTCTGTAATCTGATTTTTGAGTGTGTGTGTGTATGAGTAACACTTTAGTATTCCATTGCATGTCTCATTTATTGTTAAATACTAGACATTTCGGGTAACATATTGTAGTCACTGTGCATACTGGATTTCTCCCTTGCCCCCAACCCACCACGGGTGCTTTTTTGTTATTGTTTGCTTATTTATTTATTTAGTGACTTGAATAGCCTAGTTTAGGAAATCTATTTTCCCTGCAGTATGCAGCTTTTTATGTTGCTCTCAAAGAGTGCAGCCTTGGGGGTGTGAACACTTCCTTTGACCTGCATCCCTCCCCCAATATTCACTGTGATTTTACCTTCTGTATGTTCTTCCTTGATTAGTGCCATATCCACCTCTTATCCTTCACTACTTGCTTGCTGTTTGCTGTATTGTTTCTGAAAATGATTTGGGGAACAAATTCCTTCTCCATCTGATCCAATTAATATCAGGTCCCTTTTTTGGGAGAATTTTTGAAGACAGTATTTCAGGTTTGCTCCTAACATCAAAAAAGACTTTTCTTAGAAGTCTGTCTCCCTGGCTGTCTGTTAAATTTCTAGCTGATTTAGTATTTTATTTTTTTATAGTCTAGAACTACCAGTCTTCTCTTAATTGCTTAGAACCAAGCTATACATTCTTTTTGGTAGTGTCCTTAGGCTTGAAGTTCCCCACCCTATTTTCCAAATAAAGTCATCACCTTTAGGAAGAGCTATGGTGCTCTCAATTATTATCTGCCTTTCTTCCTGGGAAGAATTTCTGTGCTCTGGAAATGGTCACAAGAATGGCAACACGCTTCTTTCAGAGTGACATCCTGTTCTGAGTGAAGTGCTAGAAGGTTGGTAGGCTCTGGTGTTCTTATCTTCCTGTATCAGAATGGAACCTTCACCTTGTGAGCCAATGAAAGCAGTTGGGGCTTAGTATTTTCAGCATGTTGTGCCTTAGCTTTCACCTGATGAGCTGGCACTGGGTAGAGTAAGGGAGCTCCGGATCTCTCAGCCATGCTTGCCTTGAATATAACTTCTGCAACATGATGCTGGTGGTCTTAAAAATGCTTGGGACCTGCTCCTTCTGGGGAAAAACTATAACCCTTGCCTGGGATATGGGGAGACAGGGAGTCTTATCTTCTTGGAAACAATAGCCTGGAATAGAATTTCTGTTACACAGAGGGAAACACGGGAAGAGGGAGGAAATAGGTATTTATGCAAATGGCCTAGACACTGATTGTCCTGATATAATTATTAGACTTTCTTGAAAAAATGTTTCTCCATTTGTTACATGCCTGTAGTGTATTTATTCAAAGATACCAAATGCTTGTCTCGTTTTAATTTTTACCACGTGTTTCTTTTGCTGTGTTGATAATCCATGGAGCTCCCAATACTACTACTGCAGAAGTGAATTGAAATTATTTACACTGGTTACAAGAAAATCTGAGGTTTTGAAAAAGATACTGTCTTAGGCTGGGTTATCTAGAGAAGCAAAACCAGTAAAAAGTACAAATACATATTAGAGAGAGATTCATATCAAGGAAATGACTCACACAGTTGTAGAGGCTGTAAAGTCCCAAAACCATGGGTCAGGATAGAGGCTTCTCCTGAGTCACATAGCCGCAGGGGCTGGTGAACCCAAGATCAGCAGGTCAGGAAGCAGGGCTCTTGCTTGCAGGCCGTGAATATCGATGAATCCCAAGACTGGCAGGCAAGACTGCAGGCAAGCTGCTAGCTCAAGTCTCAAGAACTGGAGGTCAGACGAACAGAAACCAGCTGCAGGATCCAGAGCAAGCAAAAGCCCATGAGCCTTTCCAGAAAGTCCAATTATAGTCGATGCAGGCCACATGCCCAAAGAAACGCTCCTGCAACTGATTGGCTACTCACAGCAGATCCCATCATGGAGGCGATCACATTATATCAAATCTCATCATGGAAGTGATCACAACATCACACAATTGCCAAACCACTGAAAATCATGGCCTAGACAAGATGACACACAACCTTAACCATCACAGATACCATTTACTATGCTGTTGTTGGATGCCATGGAGTCAGTTCCGACTCATACTGACCCCATGTGATAGAATTGAATTGCCCCATAGGATTTCCTTGGCTGTGATCTTTATGGAAGTAAGTCACTAGGTCTTTCTCTCATGGAGCCGCTGGGTGGGTTCAAAGCATCAACTTTTTGGTTAGTAACCAAGTGCTTAACCATTGCACCACCAGGGCTCCTTAACATTTAAAGTAGCTTATTAAAAATGTAATAACTGCAAATTATAGTAACAAGGCATTTGTAAGACCTCCCCTCAAAAAACTACTAAACATTATTAAAGTAAAAGAAAAAAATTCCTAGATGAAAGCAAAAATAACCATTTTAAGAAAATGAAAGGCAAGACTCAATATTTTTATTATATTAGTTTTCTTCAAATATATACAGATTTAATATAACTTCAAAAAAATTTTAACACTGAAAAAATTTATTAATTTATTTTTATGTAAATTTGCAAGCAACAAAGAGTAGCAAAGACAGTAACTATGATATACCAGACTGAATATAAAACCACATTAAATAAGGTAGTTTGATAAGGAGAGAAAACTAGATGAATGGAATGGAATAGTAAGTTTCATAACTATTCCTGTGTTTACATTAAAAAATATGTAATTTTTTAAAATTGGCAGTGCAGAAGCTAATGTGTAAAGGTCAGTCTTCTCAATTCATGGTACAAGGAAAATGAGATAGCATTGGACGAAATGTAATGAAAATTGACTTTTATGCTCACATCTTTTACATAAATCAATTGAAGGTAAAGTTTAGCTCTAAACTAAAAAAGATAAAAACAATAATGTTTGTAGAAGCTGCTATAAGAGAATATCTGTATGATATCTGTGTATCGAACAACTTCTTAGATCAAAAAAAGCATTAATCTTGAAGGAATTGTTTGAGAAAGATTACCACATTAAAATTGGGAGTTTTTTTTAAAGGATACCCAAAAGAAAAATAATGAAAGGAAAATTACAGAGTAAGAGAACAAATTTATAACAAAAATAACAAAGGGCTCATATCTACAATATGTTAAAAAAAATAATAAAACAAAAAATACCACTTCCTATGAATCAATGACAAAGCACATATATAAAAACTGAGGAAGCAACTCGAACAATCATTTTACAAAGGAGATATAAAAATATGCAAAAAATATGCTCAGCACCATTGTAACCGGTTAAGTGGCTGCCATTATAATTCATCAGAATGACAAACATGAATCAGACTGACAGTAAAAAGTTTGGGCCTTGCTAATTTTATTAACAAATGCTATAAATATTCTGGTGTGCAACTGCTAACCTAAAGGATGGTAGTTTCAACCTACTCAGTGGCAACATGGAAAAAAGTTCTGGCAATCTGCTTTTGTAAAGATTGCAGCCAAGAAAACTCTATGGAGCAGTTCTACTGTGTAACACATGGGATTCCCATGAGTCAGAATCATCTTGATGGCAACAGGTTTGGTTTAGTTGTTTTTATAAATATGTAAGAAAGAGATGATCCAAAATTAAAAACTCCCTTCCGTGTATGTGGATGGGAAGATTCAATAGTATATACTTGATTTTTACATTTAATGGAATTAATTTCTACCAGTTGTTTTGTTTTGTGAAAATTAACATGTTAATTGTAGTGGTGAACGGAGTGGCAAAGATAAAAAAAAACTAGCCAAGATAATCCTTAAGTAGACCAATGACATAGTATTTGTTCTTATAGTTATTATAAAGTTCCAGTAATTGAGACGATTTTGTACATACAAAAAAAAAAAAGAAGATGGACAGATAGACTGGTGAAAAAATAGACAGCCTAGAAATAGAGCAATAGATCTATGGATATGTGTATGACAATGAAGGTGTTGCATAACAGTTGATGAATGGGGCATTTTTAAAATAATGGTGTGGAATCAAGTGGATATCCATAAGAAAAAAGTAATAAATTTGATGTTAAACTCACCTCATACACAAAAATGAAATCTGAGTTTGTTATAGTATAGAATTTAAAAGGTGAAATTTAGAAAAGAACGTAGAAGAATATGTTTATGACTGAGGGTATAAAATAATTTATTTGATAAGATTCAATAACACTAACCATTAAAAAATAGGACTAATAAATATAACCACCTAATGCTCATGATGGAGCCCTGGTGGCACAGTGGTTAAGATCTACAGCTGCTATCCAGAAGGTCAGCAGTTCGAATCCACCAGCCACACCTTGGAAACCCTTTGGGGCAGTTCTAGTCTGTCCTTTAGGGTCCCTATAACTCGGAATCCACTCAATGACAATTTTTTTTTTATGCTAATGATAACTATTCATAAAAATAGCATTTAGGGGGTGAGAATCCAGGTCAGAAAGGGGCAATACAGTTGTGTAACATGATTTGGATCCAGATTCTGTAGAAAACTTACAAAAATCGATGAGAAACCGACCCAATGAAAATTAAAAAAAAAAAAAAAGGCAAAACATTTGAATACAACTTCTGAAATGATGAAATGCAAATGGATAATAAACATGAAGAATTGTAAAACTTCATTAGCAAACAAGGATATACAAAGTAAAGCCACAATGAGATACAGCTGCCATCATACTGGCAGAATTTTAAAAGATATGAAACTATTGCAGAGTTTAAGGTTATGAAATAAAGATAAGTTAAATTGGAAGGAGTTTAATTGGTATGTCCACTCTGGAAACCAGTTTTACATTTCCTAGTAAATTTGAAATATGCATACCCTCTGATCTAGCCATTCCACTTCAAGCACGCCCTTTAAAAAGACAGGTCTTTTTGTCCCAGGAAAAATGTACACAAGTGTTTGTAGTGTGATTGTTCACAGCTGCCAAAAACTGGAAATCATCCAAACATTCATGAGCATTACAATGTTGAATATTTTGTGTGTAATCATGCTACAGAATATTATGCAAGCATGAAAAGAAATTATAATTAAATGAAAGAATTTTATATAATATCACAAGTAAAATGTCAACCATTGGAAACAACATACAAAAGATAAATATAATATGGTTCAACTTATAGTAAGCTTAAAAACATTCAAAGTTATACTTTATTTTTAGCATTGTAAATAATGGTGATAAACCTTTGTTTTAAAAAGCAAGGAAAAGACCTAATTTTCAAGATGTCAATTACATTTATGAGAAGGAGGTTTTTATCAAAAAGAAATATGCAGAAACATGTGTGTCAATATTATTATATGTCTTGATGTGGGTTGTTTGTTCCAGGGGTGCTCTATTTTTATTTGGAAAATTGTGTTTGTTTAAATAAAATTTATTGCCTAATGTTAATTCATTTATACATTAAACATGTAGACTAACAACTGCTTGTTAAAGCTAGGAGACATCAAATTTTGTTTGGCAGAAAAAGGCAAAATATACAAACAATAAAATACTTAAATTATCTAATAGTCTGGTTTAAGTAACACAAAAAATAAAAGAGAAAATATAAGCTTTTTTTTTGTAAAATGATGAGGTATATTTATTTTCTAACATCTAAGAAATATTTTTAAAAGAATGGATTATTTATTGATTCTACTAAAATCCTGAACAGATTATTATAATTCAGTTCACGTTTTTTGACCATAGAGTTACAAACAGCAAGAACAGAAATAAGGTCAAAATGCCTTATGAATAAAATTTTAAGAGGTTAAAATGTAAACATCATAGAAATTATTAAAAACTTGAAAATATCTTGTAAAAGAATAGTAATATTTGATAGTATAGCTACATATATTTGCCACAGGTAATTAATTTAAAGCAATATATAAAAATGAATGGGACACAGCTACGGTGTGCCTTGGTTTAAAGTCCTTTTATAAAACAAAAATAAACAAGAGCAAAATCAGATGTGTCAATATTCAGCTTTGAGAAGAAGAACAGCAAAACACCCTCAAGTAGCAATAAGAGAGATAGATCCTAATTTGAAGAAATAGTACACACTGGTTGTTGTACTTCATATGACTACCTTATATGATCAAACTCTATCATGTGCTTAACATCATTAAGTGTCTGCAGCTAATCACCCTTAAGTATGGCTGCATGTATTTTCTTTCCCTATGTTCACCAAGCACAGTGATTTTTAAATTAATAGTTAAAATTTGCCCATCTCTCCTTGAAATTTAATATTTTCTTTTTTTCTCTTTACAGCTAAATTCTATGTGAAGAGAACATCTAGCTCACTCTCTTGCACTCGTATTTATTTGATAAGGATAATATCTGCCTATTTTTTACAAGCAACACCCAAATCAATTTTTGATGCCCTAGTGTTCATATTTGAAACTAAACCATACACCCATCTCTTACAGATCTTATTAAACATATCCAGATGTTTTATGTGATAAAGTAGCAGAAAAAATAAACATAATCTCTATATGGCAGACAACTGGTTAATATTCTCAACATGAAAAATAAATTCTTACCTGCCAAAAATAATATGACCGCTCCGATAATAAAATTGGCAAAGTTCAAGGACTTAATTTCAAAATGTAGAAACAGGGATTTTAAAAGTTTATCATCATTGAGAAAATGTAAACTTAAAATACATTTTTAATTTAACAAACTGTAAAACGATAACAAAGCAGGGAGGGAAATGTATACTCTCACCCATTGTTGCAGGAAATACACTGCATATAAAATTCTAGCCTTTCTGGTCATAGGTATCTGAAGTCTTAAAATTGTACAAGGTTAGCACTCAGCAGTTAAACTATGTGAATTATTCCTCAGGAAATAGTGAAGCTGTTGCTATAAAAGGAAGAGCAAACTCAGTATCTACAGATGCCCGGCTTCTAATAGACATGAATGAAGCAGGACAGGTAAAAGAGAATGGTCACTGGTAGAAATTTACTTCTGGGTCAGGAACACAGGAGCTACTCAGCAACCTCTGTTGGTCCCATGGGAAAATGTGAGCCTATTTGTGCAAGATCAAGGGATTTTTCCATTACAGAATAATATTTGTATGTGACAACTTCCAATTTTAAATATTGGCTTCATGGGTTTTCAAACATTATAAAGGGTAAACAAAGTCTTCAAGGTGAATACTTCCTTTTGCAGTGCTGGTGGCACAGTGGTTAAGAGCTGGCTGCTAACCAGAAGGTCAACAGTTTGAATCCACCAACCACTCCTTGGAAACCCTATGAGGCAGTTCTTCTCTGTCCTATAGGGTCATTATGAGCCGGAATTAACTCCAGGGCAATGGGTTTGGGTTTGGTTTTTTTTATTTTTTTTTATTTTCCAAGTAGCTTATGTTACAAAAACATCAAGGAAGGAAACAAGTCATTCTGAATTGACTATATGCCCATTCCTAGACCAGCAATTGTAGCCAGACATATGGAGCATAGATGATGTTGTTGGGATGGGCCTGGATCACATATTTACAAAAGTAACTATGGGTTAGGATTCTGTGATTCACAGGCCTACCAAGACCCACATGATGGAAATGGAGGACAGAGTTTCTGAATAAACAGAGGTGCAGTTAATGAAAATACGGCAACAAGAGGTCATATGTTCAGTAGTACCCCATTAGTCCCTTTCATTGGCCTGGAGTAGAAATCCCATATATTCTACAGGGTAAGTTAAAAATTTGTCTAAGATTAAAACAAAGAATGTGGGCCATTTATTTCTTACCAATTTATGTAATTTTTTGCTATTGTTATTTGAATGATATTACAATTTGAAAATAGTGGCTATCTGGTGAATGTGAAAAAAGAGAAACAAATAAATGTAAGTGAACTAAGATGGTGGTATGATACAAAAAATAATATTTTACATTTTAAATTTTTGCACACATTCCAATTAATTTTAGCCCTACATTTATTAAACATAATAAATGCTGTCAGTTACTCCATAGAATGTTGCTCCAAAAAAATTCCCAGAAGGCCAATTATCATGCAATTAATAAGCCATAGTGTGTGCTTGTTATAAATATAAGCAGGGATTAAAAACAAACAAACAAACAGACTTGTTGCTGGTTGAGTCTATTCCGACTCATAGCAACCCTACAGGACAGGTATAACTGCCCCATAGAGTTTCCAAGGAGCGCCTGGTGGATTTGAATTGCTGACATTTTGGTTAGCAGCCATAGCACTTAACCACTACGCCACCAGGGTATCTTAAGCAGGGATTAGCAATGCCATATACTAGAAAATATTATAAATCTACCAAAATGGGAATAGTTGACATTTTTGAAAAAGTCACTATAGTTATTTTTATTGATGTTGTGAGCCAGTTCTGCTTGAGAATTTAATATGAGACTAAATCATCTTTTCAAAATGAGAGACAGTTTATTGGTTATTAAATATATACTGCAAGACTAAATAAATGTATATTTAGATGCAGAAATGATATACTGTATATCAGGCTGAAGATGGAATTGCAAATTAAACTGAAACAGAGAAGACTATTGAAAGGAGAAAGTACAGAACAAATAATGTAGAAAAATAAGACTTTCTTATAACCAAAATTGCAAAGTGAAAGTTGCATAAATTCAAATATATAGTAAATGACAACGCTAAAATTATTTTTTAAAAAAGACAGTTTTGAGAGTCCAGCAAGATGGCGCTGTAGGCAGAAGCACCACACCGTCCCTCCACAGCAAAGATCTGAAAAACTAAGCCAAACAGAGAATCAACAACAATCCTGAAACCCTAGAACATCAAATGAAGAGATAACTCAGCCGAGCACCAGATGGAGTGAGAATACTGAAAGAGAATGGAGAGCGAGAAGAGATTCATGCAGAGGTCCCCTACTAGCTAACGCAGCACCGATCCACCATCTTGGACTCCTATCAGAGACCAGCAAATGGGGGTACGAGAGAACAGCCTCACGGAGCATCTAGTGGGAGACAAAACAGCTGGTAATTTGCGGTGTGTGCTTTCCCACCCCCCCCACCCCTCTTCACTCTGGCTCGGGCTCCTTTGCTTCCCGTGGCTGCAGTCTCTTGGCTGGGGGGCGCTGGCTGCTTGGATTATGCACTCCCGGGTGGGCGGCTCTCTGGGTGCCGTTTGTTGGCTGCTGGTGTTGCTTTTTTTTTTCTTTTCTTTTTCTGCTTCTTTTGGTTTCTCAATTGCCTCTCGCTGCCTCCCCCTCCTTTTGCTCAGGTGCCTGGCTCCGAGTGCCGTCTTTGCCCTTTCCTGCGGGGCTGTGGGGCTCTGTTCGGGTGTGTGGCTGCTTCCAGGTCTGGGCTGCCGCGCTGGTGGGATCCTGGGGCTTTTGTTCATTTGTTCCTCTGCTTCCCGTGGCCGCGGTCTCTTGATGGGGGGGCGCTGGCTGTTTGGATTCCACGCACCTGGGCGGGCGGCTCTCTGGGTGCCATTTGTTGGCTGCTGGTGTTGCTTTTTTTTTTTTTTTTTCTTTTTTCTTTCTGCTTCTTTGGATTTCTTGCTTGCCTCTCGCCACTTCCCCCTCCTTTCGCTCGAGTGCCTGGATCTGTGCGCCATCATTGCTTTTTCCTGAGGGGCTGCGGTGCTCCATTCAAGTGTGGAGCTGCTTCCTGGTCTGGGCTACCGTGCAGGTGGGATCCCGGGGCTTTTGTTTGTTCATCTTGAATTGATTGTCTGTTTTCTTTTCCTTTTCTTGAGCTGGGAGTACTTTCTGGCCAGGCGGAGCTGCATGCCAGGGAGACTCCCCTTCAGCTTCCATAGACGTGCAGGGGGATCCCTGAACACATTTCTTTTTTTGTTGTTTTTTTTTTCCCTCTATTTCTCTAGGGGGCCTTTCTTGTTCCTTTTTTTTTTATTTGTTTTGTTTCCTTTTCCCTCTTTCTCCCTTTTGTCTTTCTTCATTGTTCAATTTCTCATCTCTCTATCTCTTCCTTCTCTTTCTGATCCCTAAATACCAGGCGTTTTATGCCCTCTGCGCCTTCTGCCCAGGCTGTGCTGTGAAACCTGAAAGCGACTTCCCCAGACCTCATAGCTGCATCAGTGGGATCCCTGGGAACTTTGAGGTTCTTTAATCTTTCTGATTTTTATTTGTTCATTCTTTTCTTTTCTTTCTCTTCTCCCTTCTGTTTTTCTCCATTCCATAGTCTCTCATCTCTCCATTCCAATGGCAAGCTCCCCTAGCATTCTTTTTTGTTTGTATGTTTTTTGGCTCCTGTTCCTCTCTCCTCTCTCCCATATCCAGCTTAGCTTCACACATAACCATCTCCCCGCTGCATCCTGCCTACCTGCACCATGCACTTGACATCACACCACCAAGCTGTGAAGGCACAGCCTATTGGAACCTGCCCAGCACTGATTACCGACCGTCCTGGTGGCTGCGGTGAGTGCCACAAACAACCCGTCCCAGTGGCTCCTCTTCAGCTAGACCTGCCCTGCTGTACCATATATGAGTGACTGAATCTGGCAGTTGGAGAAGGAGGCTAAAAGAATTGAGCGCACAGACAAGCGAACAACAAGGGGCACGCAGTCTGCCTACTCAGGCATACTCAAGTTTTTTTTTAAAAAAGGGATGAAACAAAAAAATTTACAATCAATAAACGAGAGAAATATCTACTGAATGCCCTGAAAACAGCAAACAATATCAAAACATTTACAAAAACAGGACAGGATGGCTCCAGGAGGCGTCCAAATTAAAACACCAGATAACTCTCCTGTGGAAGAAAATGCACTAGAAGCACCTGATAGGGAATTCAAATCGCTAATAATCAGAATTGTCAAAGAACTCAGGCAAAAAGCTAACAAACATGAGGAAAAAATAGACATATTTATGGAAAATACAGAAAAAAATTGGAAGAATGCAGGAAGATGATGCAGGAACAAAATGCCAAAATAAATTCACAACTAGAAATTATACAAAAACATCAATTAGAAATCCAAAAGATAAACAACAAGATTTCAGAAATGGATGATGTCATAGAAGGGCTGAGAAGCAGATATGAAACCGTGGAAGATAGGACCAGTGGAACTGAACACAAACACTTGGATACAAGTGTTTCAGGAAAACTCAGAAAAAGGAACAAAGAAAAAAGAAGATACCCTGAGAGTTATGTGAGACACAATGAGAAGCAAAAATTTACAAGTGCTTGGCATTCCAGAACAGGGGGAGAAAACAGAAAACACAGAGAGGATCATTGAGGAACCAAAGACAGAAAACTTTCCCAATATCATGAAAGATGAAAAGCTGGCCATCCAAAAAGCTCAACGAACCCCATATAGAAGAGACCCCCCCCCAAAAAATCACCAAGACATATCCTATTCACACTCGCCAAAACCAAAGACAAACAAAGAATCCTGAGAGCAGCTTGTAAAAAACAAGAAGTTACATACAGAGGAGAAACAATAAGACTAAGCTCAGATTATTCAGCAGAAACCATGCAGGCAAGAAGGCAATGGGATGACATATATAAACTCTTGAAAGAAAACAATTGTCAGCCAAGAATAATATATCCTGCAAAACTCTCGTTCAAATTTGATGGTGAAATTAGGTCATTTCCAGATAAACAGAAACTAAGGGAATATGTAAAAGTCAAACCAAACTTACAAGAATTATTAAAGGGAGTTCTTCGATCTGAGGACAAATAGCTTCAGCCCTCAGGCAGGACCTAGGACGCAGGATCATACGAGCCAGATACCAATCTAGGAAATGAACTCTCAAGGACTATCCAAAACCAAAAGAAATATAACAGGGAATCAGAGCAGTCAATCAATGAAACAATGAAAGAGGGAATAAACGGCATAGATATAGAAAGTTCTAATGGAGAGGAAGGCAAGCCGATACTAAGTAATGGTAGACTGCTTCAAACTTAGAAGGATAAGTGTAAAATTCATGTTAACCACAAAGAAAGTTAACAAACCAACTCATAAAAATAAAGACGAAAAACATAAAGTCTCAGCAAAAACAAAACCTACAAAAACAAAAGAAATGAAAAACAAAATCCACAAACAAAAGTAACTCAGCACAAGAGAGTAAGAAGAACAAAGAAAACTTCAGCACCACAAAAAAAAGCACTACAAAATGACAGCAACAAACTCACATCTATCAATAATTACACTGAATGTAAATGGACTCAATGCAGATGGCGAGTGGCAGAATAGATAAGAAAACAGGATCCATCAATATGCTGTCTACAAGAGACACACCTTAGAAACAAAGATGTGAATTTATTAAAAATCAAAGGTTGGAAAAAAATATATCAAGCTAACAACTACCAAAAAAGAGCAGGAGTGGCAATTCTAATCACAGATAAAATAGACTTTAAAACAAAATCTACCATAAAAGACAAAGAAGGACACTATATAATGATTAAGGGGATGATCCATCATGAAGACATAACCATAATAAACATCTATGCACCCAATGACAGGGCTCCAAAATACATAAAACAAACTCTAACAGCACTGAAAAGAGAAATTGACAGTTCCACAATAATAGTAGGAGACTTCAACACACCACTCTCAGTAAAGGACAGAACAACTAAAAAGAAACTCAGCAAAGATACAGAAGACTTAAACGGCACAATCAGCCAACTGGACCTCATAGACATATATAGAACAATCCATCCAACCGCTGCAAAGTACACATTCTTTTCCAATGCACATGGAACGTTCTCCAGAATAGACCACATCTTAGGCCACAGAGCAATCCTCAACAAGATCCAAAACATTGAGATAATTCACAATATCTTCTCTAACCACAATGCCATCAAGGTAGAAATTAACAATAGAAAGAGCAAGGAAAAAAAATCAACTACATGGAAACTGAATAATACTCTGCTTACACATCAGTGGGTAATAGAAGAAATCAGAGATGGAATCAAAATATTCATAGAATCAAATGAGAATGAAAACACATCATACCAAAACCTTTGGGACACAGCAAAGGCAGTCCTCAGAGGACAATTTATAGCAATAGATGCACATATCAAAAAAGAAGAAAGGGACAAAACCAAAACATTAACTACAGAACTCAAACAAGTAGAAAGAGAACAGCAAAAAAAGCCTACAACCACTGGAAGAAAGGAAATAGTAAAGATCAGAGCAGAAATCAATGAAATAGAGAGCAGAAAAACAATAGAAAGAATCAATCAAACCAAAAGTTGGTTCTTTGAAAGAATCAACAAAATTGACAGGCCACTGGCCAGACCGACAAAAGAAAAACAGGAGAGGACACAAAGAACCCAAATAAGAAATGAAATGGGGGACATTACAACAGACCCAACTGAAATAAAAAGGATTATAACAGAATATTATGAAAAAGTATACTCCAACAAATTTGAAAACCTAGAGGAAATGGATAAATTTCTAGAAACACATGGCCTACCCAAACTACAACAAAGTGATATTGAAAATCTGAACAGACCCATAACAGGAGAAGAGATTGAAAAGGTAATAAAAAAAACTCACAACCAAAAAAACCCCTGGCCCAGATGGCTTCACTGGAGAACTCTACAAAACATTTACAGAAAAGCTTGTACCAGTTCTACTCAAGCTATTTCAGAGCATAGAAGAGGAAGCAACGCTTCCAAATTCATTCTATGAATCCAGCATAACGCTGATACCGAAACCAGTCAAAGGCATCACAAAAAAAGGACATTACAAACCAATATATCTCATGAATATAGATGCAAAAATTCTGAACAAAATCCTAGCCAATAGGATTCAGCATCATATCAAAACAATAATACACCACGACCAAGTAGGATTCATACCAGGTATGCAAAGATGGTTTAACATTAGAAAATCCATCAACGTAATACACCACATAAATAAAAGGAAAGAAAAGAATCTCATGATCATCTCAATTGACGCAGAAAAGGCATTTGACAAAGTCCAACACCCATTCCTGATAAAAACTCTCAATAAAATCGGTATAGAAGGGAAATTTCTCAACATAATAAAGGTCATCTATGCAAAACCAATGGCCAACATCATTGTTAATGGAGAGAGGCTGAAAACATTCCCCTTGACAACAGGAACAAGACAAGGATACCCTTTATCACCACTCCTATTCAACATTGTGGTGGTAGTTCTAGCTAGAGCAATAAGGCAAGAAAAAGAAATAAAGGGCATCCAAACTGGTAATGAAGAAGTTAACCTGTCTCTGTTTGGGGATGATATGATACTATACATAGAAAACCCTAAAGACTCCAGGAGACATCTACTGGAACTAATAGAAAGATTCAGCAGAGTAGCAGGATACAAGATAAACACACAAAAATTAGTTGGATTCCTATACACAAATAAAGAGAACGATGAAAACGGAATCAGGAAAACAATACCGTTTATAATACCTCCTAAAAAAAATAAAATACTTAGGAATAACTCTAAGCAGGGATGTAAAAGACGTATATAAAGAAAACTACAAAACACTACTGCATGAAACCCAAAGGGATCTACATAAATGGAAAAACATACCATGCTCATGGATAGGTAGACTTAACATTGAGAAAATAACAATTCTACCCAAAGCAATTTACGAATACAACACAATCCCAATTGAAATCCCAAAACCATTCTTCAAAGAAATGGAATAACTAATCATTAACTTTATATGGAAGGGGAAGAAGCCCTGAATAAGTAAAATACTACTGAAGTAGAAGAGTAAAGTTGGAGGACTCACACTACCTGACCTCAGAACCTATTATACAGGTATGGTAGTCAAAACAGCCTGGTACTGGTACAATGACAGATACATTGACCACTGGAACAGAATTGAGAACCCAGATGTAAATCCATCCACCTACAGTCATCTGATCTTCGACAAGGGCCCAAAGTCCATCAAATGGGGAAGACAGTCTTTTTAACAAATGGTGCTGGCAAAACTGGATATCCATCTGCAAAAAAATGAAATAGGGCCCATACCTTATGCCATATACAAAAACTAATTCAAAATGGATCAAAGACCTAAATATAAAGCCAAAAACAATAAAGTTCATAGATGAAAAAATAGGACCAATGCTACAGGCCCTAATACACGGTATTAACAGGATACAAACCATAACCAACAGCACACAGACCACAGAAGATAAGCTATACCACTGGGATCTTCTAAAAATCAAACACCTATGCTCCTCAAAAGACTTCAGCAAAAGAGTAAAAAGAGAACCTACAGACAGGGAAAAAATTTTTGGACAGTACAAGTCAGACAAAGGTCTAATCTCCATAATCTACAAGAAAATCCAACACCTCTACAACAAAAAGACAAATAATCCTATTAAAAAATGGGCAATGAAGATGAACAGACACTTCACCAAAGAAGACATCCGAATGGCCCACAGATACATGAGGAAATGCTCACGATCACTAGCCATTAGAGAAATGCAAATTAAAACCACAATGAGATACCATCTCACTCCGACATTACTGGCACGAATCAAAAACACTGGAAATAACAAATGTTGGAGGGGCTCCATGGACGTCAGAAGTCTTATATACTGCTGCTTGGAATGCAAAATGATACAACCATTTTGGAAAGCGATATGGCACTTTCTTAGAAAGCTACAAATAGAAATACCATAGGATCCAGCAATCCCACTCCTAGGAATACATCCTAGAGAAATAAGAGTCGTCAATCGAATAGACCTATGCACACCTATGTTCATGGCAGCATTGTTCACAATAGCAAAACGATGGAAACAATGTAGGTGCCCATGAACAGATGAATGGATAAACAAACTATGGTACATACACACAATGGCGTACTATGCAATGAGAAAGAACAATGATGAATCTGTGAAGTATCTCATAACATGGATGAAACTGGAGGACGTTATGCTCAGTGAAATAAGTCAATCACAAAAGGACAAATATTGTATGAAACCTCTTGTAAAAACCCATGAAAAAGTTTACACATAAAAAGTAACAATCTTTGTTTGTTACCAGGGATGGGAGGGGTGGGGGGGGGATACTAAAAAGGCAATAGATAAGTGGTATCTTGGGTGAAAGGAGATACAGTACACAGTACTGGGGAAACCAGCACAACTTGTACAAGGAAAGGTCATGGAAGCTCCTTTGACACATCCAAAGTCCCTGAGGGACTGAATTGCTGGGAAGAGGGCTGTGGGGACCATGGTCTCGGGGAACATCTAGCTCAGTTGGCATACCACAGTTTATAAAGACAATGTTCTGCATTCTACCTTGTGAGTAGCATCTGGGGTCTTAAAAGCCTGTGCGCAGCTGTGTAACATACTCCACTGGTCTCATCCCTTCAGGAGCAAGGGAGAATGAAGAAAATAGGATGCAAGGAAAAGATTAGCCCAAAGGACTAATAGACCACAGCTACCAAGGTCTCCACCAGATTGAGTCCAGTAGAGGAAGATGGGGCCTGGCTACCACCACTGATGGCACTGACCAGGATCACAACAGAGGGTTCTAGACAGAGCTGGAGAAGGATGTAGAACAAAATTCTAATGCACAAAAAAATGACCAGATTTACTGGTCTAAAGGAGAATGGACAAACTCCGAGAACATTGCCACCAGACACCCTTTTAGCTCAGTAAAGTCAGTTCTGAGCCTCACAGTTCAGCCAGGGATTAGACAGCCCCATAAAACAAAATGGGACTAATGAGGAACAGCAGTCCAGGGATAAGGGCTAGAAGGCAGAAGGGGACAGGAAAGCTGGTGATAGGGAACCCAAGGTTGAGTAAGGACAGTGTTGATGTGTTGTAAGGTTGTTAACCGTTGTTGTAGGGCAACATGTGTACTGTTTAATGAGAAACTATTTTGTTCTTTAGACCTTCATCTTAAGTGAGAATAGCAGCACAAGTGGAAGAGCATAGTTTATAACACTGAACTGTGCAAGTAGAAATTTCTGAATTGGTGTATCTTTGGCTATGTACATTTTCACCAAAAAAAAAAAAAGTCGAGAAGGGAGAAGGTTGACATGTTGTGGGGTTGTTAACCAATGTCATAAAACAATATGTGTACTACTGTATAATGAGAAACTATTTGTTCTGTAAACCTTCACCTGAAGTACAATAAAAATAAAGTAAAATAAAATTAAAAAAAAAAGACAGAATGGTTCTAGTAGGAATCCAAAATAGAACACTAGATGACCTTCCGTAGAAGAAAAGGCACTGGACCTAACTGATAGGGAATTCAAGTCTCTAATATTCAGAATTATCCAAGAGTTGAAGCAAAAAACAGACAAAAATGCAGAAAAAATAGAAAAGTCATGGAAAACGCCAACAAATTCAAGGTCGTTTCCAGCTAAACAGAACTTAACGGACTATGTAAAAACCAGACTGAACTTACAAGACTTATTAAAGGAAGTCCTTTGATCTGAGAAGAAAACAATATCAGCCCACATGCTGAATATAGGACACAGTACTGTACTAGCTAGATAGAAACCTAGGAAATGAACTCTTAAGGACTATGTAAAACCAAAAGAATTACAAAAGGTAAACAGAGAGGTGAATCTGTTAAATGACAATAGCATCAGAACCATAAAAAAGGGAATAAACGGTGTATGTATAGAACCTTCTAATGGAGAGGAAGTCAAACTTTAACAAGTAATAATAGATTGGTACAAACCTAGGAAGATAAGGGTAAATTTCAAGTTAGCCACAAAAAAGTTAATAAACCTACTCATCAAAATAAAGAAGAAAAACATAAAGTCTCAGTAAAAACAAAACCTGCAAATACAAAAGAAATGAAAAAATATCCACAAACAAAAGGAAGTCAGCACAGGAGAGTAAGAGGAACAAAGAAAACGTCAGCACCACAGGAAAAAAAAAAAAAAAGGCACTACAAAATGCAATCCCACTCCTAGGAATATATCCTAGAGAAATAAGAGCCATCATGCTAATAAACACATGCACCCCCATATTCATTGAAGCACTGTTCACAATAGCAAAAAGATGGAAACAACCTAGATGCTCCTCAACAGATGAAAGGATAAACGAACTATGATACATACACACAATGGGGTATTATACATAAGGAAGAATGATGAATCTGTGAAGCATCTCATAACATGGATGAAACTGGAGGACATTATGCTTAGAGAAATAAGTCAATCACAAAAGCAAAAATATTGTATGGGATCTCTACTGTATAGCTCATGTAAAAGTTTACACACAAAAAGAAACAATTTTTGTTGGTTACAAGGGATGTGAGGGATGGGGGGGAACTAAATAGATAAGTGGTAACTTTGGTGAAGGGTAAGAGAGTACACATTACTAGGGAAGCCAGCACAACTTGTACAAGGAAAGGTCATGGAAGCTTCATAGACACTTCCAAAGTCCCTGAGGGACTGAATTCTTGGGTGGAGGGCTGTGGGGACCATGGTCTCAGGGAACATCTAGCTGTATTGGCATAACACAGTTTATAAAGACAATGTTGTACATTCTACCTTGGTGACTAGCATCTGGGATCTTAAAAGCCTGCGAGCAACCACCTAAGATACTCCACTGGTCTCACTCCTTTGGGAGCAAGGGAGAACGAAGAGAACCAGATACAAGGAAAAGATTAGTCCAAAGGACTAATAGACCACAGCTACCACGGCCTCCACCAGAATGAGTCCAGTACAGCTAGATGGTGCCCGGCTACCACCGCTGACTGCTCTGACTGGGATCAGAATAGAGGGTCCTGGACAGAGCTGGAAAAGGATGTTCCTCTTACCCCTCTGTGCTGAGTTCCTTTGGTCTGTGGATTTTTTTTTCATTTCTTTTGATTTTGTAGCTTTTGTTTTTACTGAGACTTTATGTTTTTCTTCTTTATTTTGATGAGTAAGTTTGTTACCTTTCTTTCTGGTTACCTTGAAATTTACCATTATTTTCCTAGATTATTATTTTTTTTTAAGGTAAAAAGAAAGTTTTATTTGGCATATATGCAAAAGGACAAAAGTGGGACGTGGACAAGCATCCTGCCACAGCCATGTCTGCCCGAGTCCAAGGAAGGTTATAGAATCATCAGTATATATCTACATCACAAAATGGGTAGAATCATTGAAAGCACAACTTTTTCACTGATTGGCTAGAAATTGTAATCTTACATTTTGAATCATCTTTCTTAACCATCATTAGTACGGGTTTCAGTTACGAAAGTCAGGAGGGTCTTCATTGGTCCAACAAATTCCTATTCACTAAATGTTAATAGAAAAAGACAAAAGGTGAGAAGTCCTTTGGGTTAGGTTTTATTGCCCTTTTGTGAAAACTTCTTAAAGATAATTTCTGAGATTGTCCCATCTGTTGTCTTATCTCAGGGCCCAGATGATGTGTCTTTCTGAGCCTGTGAGGGCTCAGCTCCTGCTGGGTCACATCCTGTATGCTCAAGGAGAAGGAATAATAACCCCAGTATTATTTCCTAAATCAGTCCCTCCTTTTGATCAGAGATTGGAGATAACACATCGATGATCAATACCTGGACTTAGTCGATCTCCTAGATGGCTGCCATTGAAGGTTCTTTAAACTCACGGTGCTGATTTTCCACCAGATACCATCTGGTTCTTCACCAGGTTATTAAGTAAGGGCAATGTTCTCATCAATGGCATTGTCGGAGTGAGCAGACTCAATGTACATCAACATTTTAGCCTGAGGCCTTCTTTTGCCTTTTAGGTGTGTAAGACAATAGAGGATAAATTTTATTATGCTTAATATTATCAGGATGTAGACTAAGAATATTACTATCCCTTGCAGTAGTGATATAACCCATGTGCTTATTCCTGATGATAACTAACCAAATAGATCTGGTGTTTGTAAGGGTATGACAATGTGTAATCAAGTACCTTGCTGTCTAATTCTATGTATATCTTGTCTACAGCACAGACTACACTTTCTTGGACTAATAAAAAAAATCTAATGTTATTTTGTTATCTCATGTCACCTTGCCTTATGAGATCAGAGATCACTGTTGTGCTTCTGTCTCATCTGTTATTTGTCCCATAGTGAATGACAAATTTTCTTAAAGATTTCTCCAACTCACATATACCATATGTAGGAATTAAAGCTACCAACAATACCCTGCGTGTTGGACCAATGAGTTTTCTTCTGACTTTCATTTTATAATTTTAACATTACCTTTTCAATATTTACTAGCATTGTAACTATGAATACTTAAAATTAATCGTAATGTTTCCGAAGTGTATTGTCTATGCATTCCTCAGGAATCTAAACAGATTGCCCACACAAATTCACTATTAGTTGGAAAGGGAAAGGAATCATCTAAATTAGAAACATATCTACACAGAAACATATATCCATAAGAAGCACACAAGGTTTGTCTAGAAGAAACAGAAAATATAGAAAAATTTATATGTGACTAGTTTTCATTAGAGAACGAATGATTAGCAAGATAATACAGGATGGACCTTTCCTGTAGGAGGTCTTCAGTTAGTCTGTTTAAAACATACAAAGTGTTCTTCCCAAGGGCAAGCTGCCCCCTCCTTGGTTTACCTATTAACAGTCATGAGTCACTTTCTCAGAAGCAGAAATGGAACCAAAGACAAAACGGAGTCTGATCCATGAGGCTGATCTCTGAGAATCTGCTTTCTTTAAGATACATAATTTTCTGCCTCGTAAGAGGGTGACAGTTTGATTACAAACATTACACAGGTATTTTATATGACATTGTCTTAAAGACTGCTTAATTACTAATTTACCCTAAACATAACTCTGTCTGATCTTTTAAGTTAGTTTCCTAAAACAGACTGAATTCTTCAAAAAAAAGCTCAATACCCAGAGCAAAATGGTCTTACTAGTTTATCTGGACCATTGTTTGACTCAAAGTATCATCAGGAACCAGTTTTTTCCTCAAAGCTCAAGGTTCAAGAGGACACCCAAAGGCAAATATCCCGTGTGGGTTGCTTCAACCTCCCTGAAAGCCAGAAACCTGGATTCCAGGAGAATTATATACAACTCTCTCGTCATTCTTTCCTTTGGATCATGATCCTGTTATAGAATCTTTTATCAGAAATGCTCAATAAATGGTAATTGGACATCATCTGGTTTTTAAGATCCCAGGCACCATACAGCAAACTAGGAAATAAAACAGAAGCACTAACAATTACTTTAGGCCAATTGTCTGAAATAACCAATGAAACCATGACCCTAAGGTCTTTGAACCAAGGGAACAAATCTCAGGTGTTTGTCTCTACATAAGCAGCATCAGTAACTGCTTTTCATGGGCCTCAACAGCAACTACATTCTGCAAAACCTCAGATTGAGTATTAATATAAATACAGCAACATTTAACTATTAAGGCACAAACTATTTCTTAAGAGACTAACAGGAAATCTAATACTGTTCTATTTTGTAAAATCATAGCTCAAATTTCAGACAGTTCTCTGGTTATGATATCTACAACTTGGCTGATTTTACCAACCGGAACTTCTAATTCAAGAGTTACAATATCTAAACCCATTAGTTAGATAATTTAGGAGAAAGGAGAATGATTTCTTATATCCAGAAATTAGGACCTTAAAATATCAACAATATTTTAAAAAAAAAAAAAAAAAACATAGTTTCCTTTAGTTTACTCAATCTTCCGTAGTTAATTTGTTTTCCATGTGATCCTGGATCAGCCACAGTCTGCAAACTCGTCAGCTTCTGCATAGGAGCTCTGGAAATTTTATTTAGTCTAGTCACAGTCTTTTTAGCAAGTTCAATATAGTCCATCTTTTTGTTGAGATATTTTGGTCAAACTTTTTCAGCAAATCAGCAAAGTAAAAATCTTATCTGTAGATGCCAAAGCTTAATATGGCCATGATTAATTGATAAACATAATATTCTTAATAGTGAAAGACTTGATAGAAATTAATTATAAGCATAATACAAAGGCCAAATGAAATCAGTTAAAACAAAACTTTAGATAAAAATATTTCTAAATATAGCAATTAACCATATTCAAAGAGCTTCAGATATAATGCATAAAAATTTTGAGACAAAATACCATATAGTCAGGATATACCAAAAATATACCAAGATTATCAAATCTCTAAATACCTGAATTGTAATAAAAAAAAAAAAACTTTATAGGTAAATGATGTGAAATCTCTAATCAAACCATTGGCTTTGATAATGCTAGATTTAAAAAGATAAAGTTGCTACCAAGTTAGCAAAAAAGAGATAATAATATAGGTCACTGTGAAACAATACTTAAGTTATTTAACCAGAGATCTTAAAGTAAAACCCTTAGCTTTCTTTTCTAAAAGCCATGAGGCTTAGTATTCAGAGTCAGGAATTTTATTCTAATGAGAGGTCAAACCTTTGTCTTCCAGGCAGATTACACAAAGAATAAATTAACCCTTTAACTCAGAAATTGAAGCAAATTTTGTTACTTTAACTGCGAGAAACCCAATTCTTTGTTTTATATGCTGCTTAACATTAAAACTCCTAAAAATCTCATGAATTAAACCATTAAACTTCAGTCACACAGATGAAACTTAACCATATCAAATAAATTTCTTTTTCAATAAACCTCTTAAAGGTTGCCTTTGTTGTATATCTCTTACAGTATATCCCTTTAAATGGCAAAAATGAACACTTATTTGCTGACTTAAATATATGCATCTGTCTATCCTTTTTCTTGTGGCGTAAAAAGCCAAAGTATATAAGCTTAAATTATAACAAATATCTATTAACTCAATTTAACATCAATAAGTTACTTAAAATTATTTTAAGCCTATATATCATAAAACATAACTGTTGTTGAAAGGAAAGTCTATTTAAACATTCTAAGAGTTCAGTAAACTTTTACTACTTCTCATATTTTCCCCAATCTAATTTTAGTCCTTAAAGATTTTATCAACTGGCTTTGGAAATCACAAAGTCTCTGCTCAATTGACCAATGCATTGATATGGATATAAGCTTAAGTGTTTGCCTACTGCTGGAAACATTTTTCCCAGCCACTTCAGGTGTGTCTCATTGTGATTTCTATTTTTTTTTACTTCTTAAAGTTCCCCTATAATAGAGAGAACTTGTTTACAGTTCTATGATTAGAATCTACCCAATTTCTGATAACTATAGCAAAGCAGCAATTTTTCTTATCTTTTGTCTTAAAAGAGTCTCCACCTACCTGGAAAGGGATCTTTCAAAAGCGTCCCTGGAGCTACAGTACCTTGGAGACTGGGAGGTGGGGAGGCCTGATCGTGCCCCGCCCTCACTCTCTTGACTCATGGAAGACATTTACATATGTTTAAACTGATGGAGGCATTTTGAAAGAAAAGATAGCTAATTTCTTTCTTTTTTACTGTTCTGGAACTGCTACTTTTACTTTTTTTTAAATAAAACACATTTCATAGAATATCTAGCTTAAGTTACTTAAAAAGGCTTCACTTTTAAGATTGACATAATATAAAGAATAAAGATCTTAGCATACTTTTCAAATAGACTGATTTATATCAAAGTTTCTCCAAGTAGCTATTAAAAATCTAAATCACAAGACAGACACAAGATGCGGTTTTTTCTGGACGAAGAAAGAACTGAGGTTCTATGACTAGCCTTACAAAATACAGCAATTCTTAGCCATAGCTAAGAACCAGTCTATTATTACTTGTTATTGTTTGACTTCCTCTCCATTAGAAAGTTCTATACCTACAACGTTTATTCCCTCTTTTATTGTTCTGATGCTGTTGTTATTTACAGATTAACTTTCTGGTTCCCTTTTGTAATTCTTTTGGTTTTGCATAGTCCTTAAGAGTTCATCTCCTAGGTTGTTATCCAGCTAGTACAATCCTTCGTCTTATATTCAGCCTGTGGGCTTATATTGTTTGTTCTCAGATCCATGGGCTTCCTTTAATAAGGCTTGTAAATTTGGTTTGGTTTTTACGTAGTCCCTTCATTTCTGTTTATATGGAAATGACCTAATTTCACCAACATATTTGAACAAGAGTTTTGCAGGATACATTATTCTTGGCTGGCAATTTTTTTGTTTCATGGTTTTATATGTGTCACTTCCGGAAACATCACTCTCTAGGAAGAAGCACCACACTGTCCCTCCACAGCAAAGATCCCAAAAACTAAGCCAAATAGAGAAAACAGAAATCCTGAAACTCTAAACACCAAATGAAGAGATAAAGAACTCAGCAAAGCAACAAATGGAATAAGAAACTGATGGAGAACAGAGAACAGGGAGACATACATTAGTTAATGTATTAGTTAATGTATTAGTTAATGCAGCGTGGATCTGCCATCTTGGACTTTTATCACAGACCAGCAAATAGGGGGTACAGGAAAGCAGCTTCATGGAGCTTCCAGCAGGAGACAGAACAACTGGTAACTGGCAATATACGCTTTCCCACCCCCCACACTTCTTATCCCTACTTGGCCTCCTCTGCTTTCCGTGCCCACAGTCTCTTGGCTGGGAAGCACTGGCTGCTTGGATTCCACCTGCCCGTGCTGGTCTACTCCCTGAGTGCCATTTGTTGGCTGCTGGTGTTACCTTTTTCCACCTCTTTTGATTTCTTCCTTACCTCTCACCACCTCTCCCACCTTTTGCTCAAATACCTGGCTCCATGCACCATCTTAGCTTCTTCCTGAGGGGCTGTGGAGCTCCATTTGAGTGGGGAACTGCTTCCCAGTCCGTGCTACCGAACTGGTGGGATCCCGGGGCTTTTTTGTTTGTTTTTTTCGAATTGTTGGTTTGTTTGCTTTTTCTTTTCTGGAGTTGGGAACCCCATTCTGGCTGGGCAGTGCTACACAGCTTTGGACCTACCCTCTCAGCTCATGCAGACCCTCAGAGGGATCCCTAATGGTATTTCTTTTTTCATGGTTTGTTTTTTTGGGAGATTTTTCTTCCTTTTTTTAATCTGTTTTGTTTTCTTTTCCCTCTTTTCCCCTTTTTGTCTTTCTTTATTACTCAGTTTCTCATCTCTCTATACCTTCCTTCTCTTCCTGTTCCCTGAAAACCTGGTGCTGAATACCTCTACACCTCCTAGCCAGGCTGTACTTCAACACCTGGGAACAACTTCCCCATACTGGTGGGATACCTGGGAAGTTTGCTATTCTTTTTCTTTCTAATTTTTGTTTATTCATTCTTTTCTTTTCTTTTTTCTTCTTCTTCCCCTCTTTCTTTTTCTCCATTTCATAGTCTCTCATCTCTCCACTCCAATGACAAGCTCCCCTAGCACTCTTTTTTGTTTGTTTGTATGTTTTTGGCTCCTTTTCTGCTCTCCTCTCTCACATACCTATCTTAGCTCCACACATCACAATCTCCACCCTCCATCCTGCCTACCTGCACCGTGCGCTTAACATCACACCACCAAGCAGCACTGGTACGGCCTGATGGAACGTGCCCTGCACTGATTACTGGCCCATCCTGGTGGCTGTAGTAAGTGTCACAAACAACCCGTCCCAGCAACTCTTCTTCAGCTATACCTGTCCTGCGGTACCATATCTGAGTGACTGACCCTGCCAATTGGAGAAGGAGGCAAAAAGTATCATGCACACAGATGAGCAAACAACAAAGAACAGACAGCCTGTCTGCTCAGACATAGCCAAATTAAAAAAATAAGGATGATACAAACAAATCTCCAATCAATAAAAGAGAAAAATAACTACTGAATGCCCCAAAGATAGCAGACAATATCAAAACATTTACAAAAACAGGACAGGATGGTTCTAGTAGGCGTCCAAAGTAAAACACCAGACTTTCCAGTAGAAGAAAAGGCACTAGAACTGCCTGATAGGGAATTCAAATCTCTAATACTCAAAATTATCCAAGAGTTGAAGCAAAAGGCAGACAAAAATGAGGAAAAAATAGACAAATTCATGGAAAAAGCAGACAAATCCATGGAAAATATGGACAAAAAGATGGAAGAATTCAGGAAAATAATGCAGGAACAAAATGCCAAAATAAATTCACAACTAGAAATTATACAAAATCAGCAATTAGAAATACAAAAGACAAACAACAAGATTTTAAAAAAGGATAGTGTCATAGAACTGCTGAGGAGAATATATGAAATTGTGGAAGACAGGATAAGCAGAATTGAAGACAAACACTTGAATACAACTCTGTTCGAGAAAAACTCAGAAAAAAGAACAAAGAAAAATGAAGAGACCCTGAGAGTTATGTGGGATGCAATCAAAAGCAAAAATTTGTGAGTGATTGGAATTCCAGAACAGGGGCAGAAAACAGAAAACACAGAGAGGATCATTGAAGAACTGCTGACAGAAGACTTCCCCAATATCAGGAAAGATGAAAAGCTGACCATAAAAGAAGCTCAAGGAACCCCATATAGGATAAACCTCAAAAGAAAATCACCAATGCTCATCATAATCACACTCGTCAAAACCAAAGACAAAGAATCCTGACAGCAGCTCATGAAAAACAGTCACATACAGAGGAGAAAAAATAAGACTAAATTCAGATTATCCAGCAGAAACCATGCAGGCAAGATGGCAATGGGATAACATATATAAAACCTTGAAAGAAAAAAATTGCCAGCCAAGAATAATATATCCTGCAAAACTCTCGTTCAAATATGATTGTAAAATTAGGGCATTTCCAGATAAATAGAAATTAAGGGAATATGTAAAAATCAAACCAAACTTATAAGAATTATTAAAGGCAGTTCTTCAGTCTGAGAACAAACAACTTCAGCTCACAGGCTGAATCTAGGACACAGGATTGTACCAGCCAGATACCAATCTAGGAAATGAACTCTCAAGGACTATCCAAAACCAAAAGAAATACAACAGGAATCAGAGCAGTTAATCGGTACATGACAACAGCATCAGAACAATAAAACAGGGAATAAACAGTGTAGGTATAGAACCTTCTACTGCAGAGGAAGGCAAGATTATACCAAGTAATAATAGACTGCTTGAAACTTAGAAAGATATGGGTAAATTTCACAGTAACCACAAAGAAATTTAACAAACATACTCATAAAAATGAAGAGGAAAGCATAAAGTCTTAGTAAAAACAAAATTCACAAAAACAAAAGAAATTGAAAAAAAAATCCACAAACAAAAGGATTTCAGCACAGGAGAGTAAGAAGAACAAAGAAAACGTCAGCACCACAAAAAAAAAAAAAAAAAAAAAAACAGCCCAACAACATGACAGCAATAAACTCATATCTATCAATAATTACACTGAATGTAAATGGACTCAATGCACCCATAAAGTGATGGAGAGTGACAGAATGGATAAAACAACAGGATCCATCAACTTGCTGTCTACAAGAGACACAGCTTAGAAAAAAAGACTTAATTTATTAATAGACATATGCACACCCATGTTCAGGGCAGCATTGCTCACAATAGCAAAACGATGGAAACAACCTAGATGCCCATCAACCGATGAATGGATAAACAAACTGTGGTACATACACACAATGGAGTACTACAAAACAATAAAGAACAATGATGAATCTGTGAAGCATCTCATAACATGGATGAAACTGGGGGACATTGTGCTGAATGATATAAGTCAATCACAAAAGGAAAAATATTGTATGAGACCTCTATTGTAAAAACTCATGAAAAATTTTACACACAAAATGTAACAATCTCTGTTGGTTATGAGGGATGGGAGGGGTGAGGGAAGTACTAAATAGGCAATAGATAAGTAGTATCCTTGGTGAAGGGTGAGACAGTATACAATACTAGGGAAACCAGCACAACTTGTACAAGGAAAGGTCATGGAAGCTCCATAGACACTTCCAAACTCCCTGAGGGACTGAATTGCTGGGCAGAGAGCTGTGGGTACCATGGTCTCGGGGAACATCTAGCTCAATTAGCATAAACACAGTTTATAAAGACAATGTACATTCTACCTTGGTGAGTAGCATCTGGGGTCTTAAAAGCCTGGGAGCAGCCATGTAAGATACTCTACTGGTCTCACCCCTTTGAGAGCAAGGGAGAATGAAGAGAACAGGATACAAGGAAAAGATTAGTCCAAAGGACTAATGGACCACAGCTACCATGGCCTCCACCAGACTGAGTCCAGTACAGCTAGATGGTGCCTGGATACCACCACTGACTGCTCTGACTGGGATCACAACAGACGGTTCTGGACAGAGCTGGAGAAGGATGTAGAACAAAATTCTAACACACACAAAAAAGACCAGATTTACCGGCCTGAAAGAGACTGGAGAAACCCTGAGACCATGGCCCCCAGACACCCTTTTAGCTGAGTGTTTAAGTCACTTCCAAGGTTCACCGTTTAGCTGGAGATTGGACTGCCCCATAAAAAAAATGGGACTAATTAGGCACAGCACTCCAGGGACTATTGCTAGAAGGCAGAAGGGGACAGGAAAGCTGGTGATAGGGAACCCAAGGTTGAGTAAAGACAGTGTTGACATGTAGTGGGGTTGTTAACCATTGTCATAGGACAACATGTGAACTTTTTAATGGGAAACTATTTTGTTCTGTAAACCCTCATCAAAATTGAGAATAGCAGCACAGCTGGAAGATAGTAATTGATGTCACTGAACTGTGCATGTAGAAATTTTTGAAATGGTGTATCTTTGGCTATGTATATTTTCTCCAAAAAGAAAAAGGTCAAGAAGGGAGAGGGTTGACATGTCTTGGAGGTTGACATGTCTTTGGGTTGTTAACCAATGTCATAAAACAATATGTGTACTGATTGTTTAATGAGAAACTATTTGTTCTATAAACCTTCACCTAAAGTATAATTTAAAAAAAAGGATTTATATATGTCATCCCATTGCCTTCTTGCCTGCATGGTTTCTGCTGAATAATCCGAGCTTAGTCCTATTATTTTTCCTCTGTATGTGACTTTTTGTTTTTCTCAAGCTGCTCTCAGGATTCTTTGTCTTTGGTTTTAGGGAGTGTGATTTTGATATGCCTTGGAGATTTTCTTTTGGGGTCTATCCTATATGGGGTTCATTGAGCTTCTTGGATGGTCAGCTCTTCATCTTTCATGATATTGGGGAAGTTTTCTATCAGCAATTCTTGAATGATCCTCTCTGTGATTTCTCCCCCTGTTCTGGAACTCTGATCGCTCACAGATTTTTGCTTTTAATTGTGTCCCACATAATTCTCAGGGCTTCTTCATTTTTCTTTGTTCTTTTTTCTGATTTTTCCTCAGAGCTGTATCCAAGTGTTTGTCTTCAATTTTGCTGATCCTATCTTCCATCGTTTCAAACCTGCTCCTCAGCCCTTCTGTGACACTGTCCATCTCTGAAATCTTGTTGTTTATCTTTTGGATTTCTACTTCTTGTTTTTGTATGATTTCTAGTTGTGAATTTATTTTAGCATTTTGTTCCTTTACTATTTTGTTGAATTCTTCCATTTTTTTGTCTGAATTTTTCATGAATTTGTCTGCCTTTTCCATGACTTTGTCTATTTTTTCTTCATTTTTGTCTGTTTTTTGCTTCAACTCTCAGATAATTCTGAGTTTTAGAGATTTGAATTCCGTATAAGTTAGGTCTAGTGCCTTTTCTTCTACTGGAAGGTCATCTGGTGTTTTATTTTGGATGCTTACTGGAATCATCCTGTCTTGTTTTTGTAAATGTTTTCATATTGTCTGCTGTCTTGGGGGCATTCAGTGGTTATTTTCCTCATTTACTGATTGTAGATTTGTTTGTTTCATCCTATTTTTTTGTTTTATTTGTTTATGTCTGAGCAGGCGGGCTGTGCGTTCTTTGTTCTTTGCTTGTATGTGTGCACGATACTTTTCACCTCCTTTTCCAATAGTCAGGGTCTGTCAGTCACTTATGGTACCGCAGGGTAGGTTCAGCTGAAGAGTTGCTGGGATAGGTTTTTTGTGGCACGTACCAGGGCTGACATTGCAGACTGGTAATCAGTGCAGAGTAGGTTCCAGTAGGCTGTGCCTCTGTTGCTTGGGAGTGTGATGTTCAACACATGGTGGTAGGCAGAAAGGAGGGGGTAGATTGTGATGTGTGGAACTAAGCTGGGTATGGGGAAGATGAGAGAGTGGAGAGAGGAACAGGAGCCAAAGACATACACAGAAACAAAATTGAGTGCTAAGGGAGCTTGCTATTGGAGTGGAGAGATGAGAGACTTAGAAATGGGGAAAAACAAAAATAAAAAAAGAAAAAGGATAAAAGAAAACAATGAATAAATCAAGAAACTGGAAATGAAGGAAGACAAAAAGGGAATAAGAGAGAGAAGAAAACTAAATGAAGAAATGAAAAAAAAAAAAAAACCCAAAAGCCCAACCAGAAGGGGCTCAAGCCAAGAAAAGAAAAAGAAAAGAAGCCAAGAAAAGAAAAAGAAAACAAACAAACAAATCAAAACAGAAAAATCAGAACAAACAAGAAAAAACCCCAGGGGTCCCACCAGCATGGCGGTACAGGCCAGGAAGCAGTTTCACAGTCAAGCAGTGCTTTGCAGCCTTTCAGGAAGAAACAAAGATGTCACATGGGGCCAGGTATATGAGAGAAAGGAGAGGGAGGTGGTGAGAGATAAGGAAGAAACCTAAGGAAGTGGGAAAAAGCAACACCAGCAGTCATCAAATAGCACTCAGGGAGCTAGCCAGTGTGGGCGAGTGGAATCCAAGCGCCGCTGGGGGGAAGCTCATGCTTCCCGGCCAATAGTCTGTGGCTGCAGGAAGCAGAGGAGGCTAAACGGGTGTGAAGAAGGGTAGGAGGTGGGAAAGCCTGTATCGTGGGTTACCAGTTGTTCTGTCTCCTGCTGGAAGCTCCATGAAGCTGCTTTTTCGTACCTCCTTTCGTTGATCTCTGATAGGAGTCCAAGCTGGTGGATCTGTGCTGCGGTAGCTGATAGGGGACCTCTGCATGTGTCTCTCCTCGTGCTCTGTTCTTGGTCAGTTTCTTATTCCATTTGGTGCTTGGCTGAGTTCTTTATCTCTTTATTTGATGGGTAGGGTTTCAGGATTGAAGTGTGACTCTGTTTGACTTAGTTTTTCTGATCTTTACTTCGGAGGGCCCGGAAGTCAACATTCGTCTATTCTTGTTATATAACTGAGATTATACCATTTTTGACATTTCACTGAGTGTAAGGTTTCCAGGTTCATCAATGTTGTAGCATGGATCAGGGCTTAATTTATTTTTTAGGCCTGAATAGTAATCAATAGTCCGTATGTACAACAATTTGTTTATACATTCATCTCTTGATGGACAATTAAGGTGTTTCCACCTTTTGGCTATTGTGAACAGTGCTGCAATGAACATTGTTATATGTATGTCTGTTTGCATTACTGCTTTCAGGTGTTTTGGGTATATACGTAGAAGTGGAATTGCTGGGTCATATGGCAGTTCTATGTTTAACTTTCTGAGAAAACCCCAAACTGTTTTTTATAGCAGCTGTACCATTTTGAATTCCCACCAATAATTGATAAGTGTTCCTATTTCTTCATAGCTTTGCCAACATTTATTATTTTCCTTTTTTTTTTTTTTATCTTAGCCATCCTGGTGGGAGTGAAGTGATATCTCATTGTGGTTTTGATTTACAGCTAACGGCTAATGATGCTGAACATATTTTCATGTGCTTGTTGGTCATTTGATGATGCATTTTGGTGAAATGTCTATTCAAATCTTTGCCTATTTTTTAATTTTTTTTGTCTTTTTGTTGTTAAACTATAGAAGTTATTTTATTTTTTGACTATTAGACCCTTGTTAGATATATGGTCTCCAAATGTTTTCTCCCAATATGTAGGCTGTCTCTTTATTTTTTTGACAAAGTCCTTTGATGAACAAAGGTATTTAATTTTTATGAGGTCCCATTGATCTGTTTTGTCTTTTGGTCTTGTGCTTTTGTTATGATATCTGATAATGCATTGTTAAAAACTAGGTCCTGCAGCCACATCCCTATATTTTCTTCTAAGAATTTCATGGTTTTAATTTTTGCATTTAGTCCTCAATACATTTTGAATTTTTTTTTTGTTTGCAGTGTGAGAAAAGCATCCTGATACACTCTTTTGCATATGGGAATCCCATTTTTCCAGCACCATTTATTGAAGAGACTCTTCTTTCCTTATTGAATGGACATAGGACCCTTGTCAAAAATCAGTTGACCTTAGATGTATGTGTTTATTTCTGGACTCTCAATTCTATTTCATTTTTCTATGTGTCTATTTTTATAGCAGTACAAGACTTTTGATTACTGTAGCTGCATAATATATTTTAAAATCAGAAAAAGTAGGAGGAAGTCCAAGATGGTGAAGTAGTCAGACACTTCATAATGTCCCTCATACAACAAAGGCTCAAAAAAATAAGTGAATCGTATATAAATGAAAACTTGGGAACACTAAGCATCAAAGACAATACTGGGTGCCAAGGAGAAGGAGATATAATACAAAAAGTGTAGAAACAGAATTTCGGATCACTGTCACCCTAATATCAGAACCCGAACAGCATGGACATATTAAGACAAAGTAAGTGGCATTCCCAGCTGAAACCCCTACCATCTAGTGCAGCCAAGCAGAAGCAACTCTGCATGCACATCCAGAGTAAGAGGGGAGTACTTCCCACCCTGTGAAAGTAAAGTACACACACTTCACCCAAAACATCCACCCCAGCTCCCTGTGCCAGAAGTAAGCAGCCCTGTGGGGCATCCCGAACCCCCTCACCCATTGCCTCTCTCCACTCAGGATCACAGCCCAGTGGTTCCCACTACTGCTGTACCCTCTAAGCCAGGATTCCTTGGTCAGGAGGCACTGGCATTTTGTTCCGCCACTCACACCAGGAGACCACTGCTCTACAGCACCTTTTGCTCCTTCCAATTACCTATGCCAGTGCCCTGACAGCCAAGCCTGCACAGTGTGCCCATATTGAAACAAAGTAAACAGTATTCCCAGAGGAAACCCTCTCCATCTGGTGGAGCCAAACAGAGGCGACTCTGCACTCACAGACAGAGCCAGGCAGGAGTGCATTCAGCTCTGCAAAAGTCAAGTGCATGCACTCTACTCACCATGTCCATCCCAGCCTCCCCATGCAGGAGGTATGTGGACTTGTGTGTCACCCCACCCTTCTTGCCCATCCCCCCCTTGTCACTTGTGATCGCAGTCTGGTGGCTCTCACCACAACCTTGCCCATAAGACAGGAGCCCACGTTCTGTAGGTACACACTTCTTCACTCAACCACTTGTGACAGTGGCCCATGGTCCTGTCCCACCTTCTTCCACCTCCACTCATCTGCACATGTGTCCTGCTAGCCAAGCCTGCATAGCATGGCCATACTGAGACAAAGAAAGCAGCATTCCCAGATAAAACACACATCACTTTGTATAGCCAACCAGAAGCAACTCTACATTGAGGACCAGAGCCAGGTATGAATGTTTCTTGCTCTGCTCATACCTGCCAGTGCCCTGTTACCTGAACCTGCACAGTGCAGCCATACTGAGACAAAGAAAGCAGCACTTCCAGTTGGACACCTATTACCTGGTGCAGTCATGTAGGAACAACTCTTCTCTCATGGATACAGCCAGCCACCTTCACCAGAATCTCAAGGACCAGCAGGGCCACCTACTCCCTACAGCCACCTACATAGGTGGCCTGAAGACCAGTTGCACAACCTCCTCCCTGACACTCTCTAGTTGACAAGGGCATGCCCTCCACATGGGCTCTCCATCCCCCTGCCTCACCCCCTGCATCACGCCCTTGTGGCCAGAGGCTTGTGCCTGCTCTGAACATCCCCCCACAGCCCTGCCCACCTGGGACCATCAATGAAGTTTGTACAACCCACCTGGTGACCAACAACCCAGACACCGTCGACCCTGACCACCATGCAATTGGCAAAATGCACACACAGCACCCAACCCAGAAACCAGGGAGAACATCTATTGCATCCACAGCCAGGGGCCAGCTGGACAGACACACCACCTCACAAGAAATGCCACCTATATCTCAGCAGCCCCACAAAACCAGTGAAAAGAGACCCATTCTCACACCAGCAGTCATTGCTTTACCAACCCAGAGACAGGAAGTGAGAGCTTCAAAATTGCCAAATTAGACACAAGAGCAGCACACAAGCCCAGCCTACTCAGATATAACAAAACAAACCAAAACAAAATTGGAGGATACAGCAAACAAACATACAATAAATAAATAAATGCAATAACTTCTTGATGCTTCGGAGACACAGACAAAATCAAATCACATAGAGAAGCAGGACAAGTTGGCATCAGCAAGTGACCAAAATAAAGAACCAAAAAACCTCCTGGGAGAAGAAACAGCAATGGAACTATATGATAAAGAATTCAAAAGACTAATATACAGAACGCACAAAGAGATCAACAAAAACACTGACAAAATCAAGGAAAACAAAGTTAATATCAAGGAAAACACTGACAAAATCAAGCAAAGCACAGACAAAAAATAGAAGAATTTGGGAAAACAATACAAGAACAAAACAACAAAATAAATAGACATCTAGAAGCCATACAGAGACAGCAACTAGAGATCCAAAAGATTAACAATGAAATCTCAGACAACACAAAAGAATTGACACCTTTGAATTGTGGTGTTGGTGAAGAATATTGAATATACCATGGACTACCAGAAGAATGTACAAATCTGTCTTGGAATAAGTATAACAAGAATGCTCCTTAGAAGTAAGGATGGCGAGACTACATCTCACTTACTTGGGACACGTTATCAGAAGGGATCGATCCCTGGAGAAGGACATCATGCTTGGTAAAGTAGAGGGTCAGCAAAAAAGAGGAAGACCCTCAACAATATGGATTGACACACTGGCTGCAACAACAGGCTTAAGCATAACAACAATTGTGAGGATGGCACAGGGCTGAGCAGTGTTTCATTCTGTTGTACATAGATAGGGTAACTATGAATCAGAACTGACTTGACAGCACCTAACAACAAATAACAAGGTATATGAGGTCCGTGTGATGGACATCTTGTCCAACATTCAGTTTGGTCAGATAAGACATCTTAATTTTTATAACTGATTGGTTCTAAAGTAATATTTCATTTGGACGTTGCATTCCTTTTTTGAAATCCCTTATGTTTGTGAACCATTTGTGTTTTATGTAAGATTCTCATGACATAAGTTTGCAAATAGAAGTGAACTCAGTATCAAGAAGGAAAAATAAAAATAAATTCACACTTTAAGGAATGTACAGAACATCAAGTGAAATAAAAAGTCTTAAAATACTCAAATATTTTCCACACTGATTATTACAAATTTATACCTGTAACTCAAATTACTCCCAGAAATAGATGACTTTATGTCCAGTTTCTAAATTCAACTTTCAGGTATTTTTTTTTTTTTTAATATTTAACCTGTGTTCCATACATTCATCATACTTTATTGTTGTCATTAAAATTTTTAAAGATTTTCAGTACTTTCTGTTATCTGTAGGTTTCAACAGAATTTCTAGTCTACATTAAGAAAAACTGGTATCTTCATTTAAATAGTTAATATAAGGTTTTGAAATAAACATTTACTGGAAGGGTGAATTATATAAACTTTTTAGAAAAAAATATTTATATACAATAATTTCACAAATCATAAAATGATTTATCACAAATTGAACACACCTACATGAGAGTAATAGTATATATTACCAGCACGTATGTAGGTCCCCTCATGTCTTCTTCCATTCACTACCCATTCTTCCACCCAGCAGTGAGCACTATATTTATGTGCATTGTCCAGGGATTAGACTAAAAATAAAAACGGGAATTTCTCCTCAAATTATTACATAAATTCAATGTAATCCCCACTGCAATCCCATTAGTGTGTGTGTGTGCAAATTTACAAGTTGACTATAGAATTTGTTTAGTGCTTCAAAACAAGAATAGCTTAAAGAAAATTTAAAAATACTAAAATGATAATAATTATTCTATGGAATATCAAACTTATCATAAAACCACTGTAATTAAAAGATTGTTATATTATTAAGAGTATAAACCAATGGGAAAAAGTAGATATCCAGCGAAAGACCCACATATATATTGATAATTCATTTACGACAGAGGTTCTCCTGTAGGGCAGTAAGGAAAGGATACATTTTTTAAAGAAAGCAGCTGGATCAATTGGATACTTATGTATAAAAATGAGGCATTAATGACATCAGTTGAAATGGCAAATTAAGTAGCTTCAAGAGCCCATCCTCTACAGAAATAGCAGAAAAAAAGCAAAAACTATTAGAATCAACTTTGCTGGAACTCTGGAAAATAGTCAAAAGTTTACAGTAATCAAGAAAATGTTAAATCAAGAAAAAGGAAACTTAACAACAGTTGGAAATGGGATATTGCAGAAAATGGTGGAATAGAGAGTTCTAAGAATAGATCCTTCCACTGAAGCAAGCATTAAGCTAGGAAGAAAAAAAAAGACATAATCAACTTTATGACTGAAAGAAGAATGATGCATCTACATTTTGGTAAGAAAGTGTTCTGCCAGGCTTGGCAGCCATCATCTGGATAACAGTCCACATCCTTGGTGTGGCTTGTTAGTGCCAGGGATTAGGCAAGACGGACTTTGGACTCAGAAAGGTGTGGGTGTGCGTTTTGATTGATCTGGCTGTTTTCAGAGGGACTGGTACAGAGACATGCCTTTGTTTCACACTTTTTGGGCTGAAGTGCTTCTTTAGCATGGTCTAAAAGCCTTTAAAGATACATAATGCCCACATATGCCTGAGGAAACTGATGGAAAACATTGAAAACAGCATACAGACCTAAAAACCTAGCAATGAAGAGGCAGATGAATAATAATTGTGGAATAAGGGTTTGAAAGAATACTGGGTATACTGAGGAATCAAGGATTTGATGTACATGCCCAGGGCATGCTCAGAAAAGACCTGAGAGGATCTCAGACTTGCAATTCTGGCTGGCATTTGGACTCAGTGCAAGCAGAAAGTAAAATTTCAGGCTGAATTGTAGACGGCCTGATTATGTGTTGAATGAATGCCCCAATTCAGATCCAATGCTCAATTTCAAAGAAAGATTTTTTTTTTCACACCAACTTTTTAAGGAAATCTCTGTCAAGTCACTGGCTGATTGCTGAAATAATGGATCAGAGATGTCTGTGACCACACATGACAAAGAATACAGGCTATGCAAAACCAGATTAGAAAAGTCACTGAACAAATAGATGGCTGCAGCCCTCAAAATCAACGATAGCAAGAAGTAGGTGGGCTGGGGGTTCTGATTTTCAGTTAACACATTATAATATACAAAATGTCCAGTTCACTCATTCATTCGTTCGTTCATTCATTCGTTGGGTCGTTCGTTCATTAACTCATTTATTTATTTAATTTCTCTCTCTCTCTATTTATTTATTACTGTCTTGAGCTTCAGATTTCTTCAGTACCAAACTTCAAATTGACCTGGATTTTAAGGGAAAAAGACATCAAATACTTCTCAATTTTGCCTACCTGATTCACCTGATTAGTTTTCTTCATGATGTATTTGCTTTAAATTAATTCTCATTAAACTTGATTAAAAAAAAAGATGACCTTTATTTTATTTTTCTTATTTATGTGAATTTAAAGAGCTTAAATCTGGAGGAAAAGAGACTTAACAGATTTCACAAATCTCTCTTGGTCCACTACTTGGGCCCAAGCACCTATGTGTGTAGACTCAAAGTGCTTCTCAGGTGGTGGAAAATGCATTTGCCTTGTGTTGGCTAGTGGGTGGGAAGGCTGCCCCCTGTCTGGAAGTAGATCAGACCTAAACAGTGTCCTTGTGGTTGGGAGGGTCTTTGAACCCTAGCAGAGGGAGTAACTATTTATAGGGTTTATTTTAAGTAATTCTCTGTGTACAGTTTGTTCTATTTTTTGTTTATTTGTGTCTTTAGTAGAACCATGTCACACTGGGATGTGGAAAGCCTTTAAAAGGATTTGTGTCCACGTTTTAGCAAAATGGTGGAGGTGATGCTTCCATCCCTGAATCTATTTTAGTTTATATAAAATAATCCAAAAGGCAGTAAAAACAGCAGCATCAATAATAATCATCATAATAGCTAATATTTATTGAGTGCTTACAGCATGTTGGACACATTGTAAGTTGTCTGCATGTGTTCACTAATTTAATTTTTAATAAACAGCATTAGTGGTAGATGCTATTACCAGTAACACTTGAAAGTTAATAATTAATCACTGAATCAAGACAACAAATAATACCTTCCTGCTTCTGCAATTCAGACAGAGTAAGTTATCCCAACCTACCTCCCATCATCGTGCTCCAGTTTCACTCCCTGGTTCAATGTATGGGACACTAAGCAGAGACCTCTCTTTTTATGCCACAGGAACAGTTCTAGGTTTTAATGTTCTTGTAACCATTCGAAGTAGCTTATAATTGTTGGTGTATAATACACTTAAAATACTTTTGTCACACTACATCAAGTGATAATATTAATAAAACAATAACAACAAACACCACTAAATTGTATCAAACCTAAATTCAGAGGTAGATTTTCACTGAAGCTAAAGAAACCTAAGCTGCAGGCCTTCTCCCCTGTGCAAGTCCCTTCTAAGGTCATATAGATTTTATATTTGCATTTTTGCTGTCATGTTCTTAAATCAAGTGCTCAAAACTGTACAAGTTTCACACTATTCAAAACTTACAAATGTAACCTTGATATTCTAGAAATATTTCCACCAGTGACTGAATGTGAGACAAGTATTGACCATTCATAGGACTCAATTCTTCCATTAAAATCTGAGATTTGGTTTCCAAAATGCCTGTGTTTCATCCTAAAACTGACTCAGTGATGGTTTGACCACAGCAGTTTTCTTTATAAGAGAATAATGAGATAAAATATTTCAAATTAAGGAAAAATTATGTTATAATTATTGTAACTTATAAAGCAACATACGTATATATTAATTGGGGAAAAATGAAGATAAGAAATTACTGATGTGACTCATATCCCTGTCTGCACATGATAGAGTAAGCCTATGTATTTTCTCTCCAAAATGTAAGCTACATCACCTTTCTTCCTAAGTTACTGTACTTTTCTTTTTCCAGCTTGAGCACAGTAGCTGTCTTATGTCATTCCATAGAATTGTTGTTGTTCGGTGCCGTCGAGTCAGTTCTGACTCATAGTGACCCTATGTACAACAGAACAAAACACTGCCCTGTCCTGTGTCATGCTCACAATTGTTATGCTCAAGCCTATTGTTGCAGCCACTGTGTCAGCCTGTCTCATTGAGGGTCTTCCTCTTTTTTGCTGACCCTGTACTTTACCAAGCATGATATCATTCTCCAGGGATTGATCCCTCCTGAATACATGTCCAAAGTATGTGAGATGTAGTCTCGTCATCCTTGCTTCTAAGGAGCATTCTGGTTGTACTTCTTCCGAGACAGATTTTTTCATTCTTCTGGCAGTCCATGGTATATTCAGTATTCTCCAACACAATTCAAAGGCGTCAATTCTTCTTCAGTCTTGCTGATTCATAGTCCAGCTTTCACATGCATATGAGGCAACTGAAAACCCTATGGCTTGGATCAGGAGCACCTTAGTCTTCAAGGTGGCATCTTTGCTTTTCAACACTCTAAAGAGGTGTTTTGCAGCAGATTTACCCAATGCAATACATTGATTTCTTGACTGCTATTTCCATGGGTGTTGATTGTAGATCCAAGTAAAATGAAATCCTTGACAACTTCAACCTTTTCTCCGTTTATCATGATGTTGCTTATGGTCCAGTTGTGAGGATTTTTGTTTTCTTTTTGTTGAGGTGTAATTCATACTGAAGGCTATGGTCTTTGTTCTTCATCAGTAAGTGCTTCAAGTCCTTTTCACTTTCAGCAAGCAAGGTTATGTCATATGCATATCACAGGTTGTTAATGAGTCTTCCTCCAATCCTGATGCCCCGTTCTTCTTCATATATTCCACCTTCTCGGATTATTTGCTCAGAATACAGACTGAATAGGTATCGTGAAAGTATACAACCCTGACACAGACCTTTCCTGACTTTAAACCACGCAGTATCCCCTTGCTCTTTTTGAATGACTGCCTCTTGATCTATGTATAGGTTCCTCATGAACACAATTAAGTGCTCTGGAATTCCCATTCTTTACAATGTTATACATAATTTGTTATGGTCCACACAGTCGAATGCCTTTGCATAGTCTATAAAACACATGCAAACATCTTTCTGGTATTCTCTACTTTCATTCAGGATCCATCTGACATCAGCAATGATTTCCCAGTGCAGCTTGGACCTCTTCCTTCAGTACCATTTGTTCCTTGTCATATGCTACCTCCTGAAATGGTTGAAAGTTGACCTATTCTTTTTGGTAATTAGAAAAGAATTAGGTAAGGGAATTGACTGGTTAAAATTCAACCTCACTTTAATTTTTCCAGACTCAATAAATCTCACTGAAATAGAACAATATTAGTTGAGCATCACATCAAAACCTAAATTACTCTCTATGAACTTGCAAACATTTAGCTGTTAGGGGTCACAGCATTTATACTGGATATATGGACTTTCAGAAATCCAAATGCCTTACTTCCATGACCAAGTCAACCTTCTTATTTTGGGAATAAATGTATTGCAATATTTAACACATAATGCCTCCTACATTATACAATTCCTTAATATTTCTCATGTATTTTGTACAGAAAAAAAATCAAACCATGCATTAGTTGATTACTAATTATGTAGAGTCTAAATCTACATGCATATTTTAAAGGTAAAATAGAGTTAAATAATAGTTTTTTTTTTTAACAGTCAACTAAGAAGAGCTATTTGATTTTTTTTGTCAGTTGAACAAATATATTCTGAGCCTTGACCCTTTGCTCTTTTTTTTTTTCCACCTAGAAGTGCAGACGCCAGGCCTAATAAAATATCACCTGCAGTTTGTGCAATTTGCTTAATCATGGTCTAGAGACCTAGTTTTCTCAGAAGGTCTCTGAGAAACAAAATATGAATTCCACCATGATTTGATGGTCAGCCCATTTCCATCAAGAGGTTGAACGTCTCACATAAGGACGAGAAAATGAGTTTGAACATTTGATTCTGTTTTTTAACTGAGATTTTTCATGGTAAATGATTGAAGGCTATTTTCTGGGGCAAGAGAAAAAGAAAAGGCAATCTTACAAACTCATAGTGTGGTAACATTTCCTAAAATTTGTTTCAAATTAGAGATTTCATAGTTTTGGATTTCTTTTTGAATCTATTTTTCTGCCACCCTGTAGAGGTGCCAAGTTAAGTAGCTTGATTATTCATAATATATGCAGTTTTGTCATGTGATTGTTTGATATATATAATCAACCAATAATATAACTTAAAACTTTGTCAAAGATAGACTTGCTGTGACTCTAATACTATCCCGAAGTGGGTGACAGAGAAATCTTCTATTTAATTTTGCAGACCCCTTCCCCAACTCCTTCTTTAATGTTTTATTTCAAATAAATTTTCCTAGGAGAATGAGATATATCTCTATAAGAAAGACTATGTATCTCAACTGAAATAAATTTTTAAATTAATTATTTTACATGTGGAAAAACCATCTATATGTCTACATATGTAATAAAAAGAATACGCCTTTCAATGTATTCGTTTATTCTTCAGTTTTAAAAGCATGCCCTACTGGAGGTAAAGCACAATAACAAGCATCCAAATTTCAAATAGCTGTTTAGGTTGCTAATTATGCTGAGTTAAATTCTAAAATACTATAATACCTTGAAGACTTTACTACAATTCATGTCAAAATCATCAACATACAACTAATCTCAGGGATACTATTAAAAGGGATGTGTTTTATGTGAAATTATGTAGAGTGAATTGTATTATTTTTCTTGCATGCTCATTTCCTTTGATTTGGGCTATTTCTGGGCTAGCTAGATTATCCAGATAATACTTGAATGATTTCTGCAAAAATGAATACCAAGGTAAGTTATATGAGATTGATTTAACCATATACTGATTTTAAATTTTCTCAGGACAGCAATCACAAAGGAACAAGGTGAGAGGCAGGTCTTGGTGAAGTGAGATAACGGTAGGGTTTGAAGGGTTGCATGGCCCTGGAGGTATCACTTGCAGTCTTGCCTGGGGTAGAAAAAAAATGTTTCTTATTTTTGCCTTACCTCTTTGCATTGTGCTTAGGACATAGTCATATTCAGCAATATTATTGGAAAGGTAAAAGGTTGTAAAATATGTAAAATACTTCAAGCAATAAAAATACCTGTGGAGAAACTTATGCAGTTGTATTAAAATATTTTGTAAAGGGTTTTATTTTTAGTGAAACGTATATGCATACATGCATATGCATACATATGTGTATATATAATGTGTAACTGTCTAGTTTTTATAACTGCTTTTTGAATACACACACATTTTCTCACCAAGTTGATATTTTTTAGTTCCTTTCTCCATTTTTATCATATACTCATCATTTGAAATTTCCCCTGTATATTATGTCTAGTGGATTTCTATAAATTATTTATACAAGAAAAATTCCTAATATGGAACCGTTAGTTCAAAAAGAAAAAAAACCATTGCCATCAAATCAATTCTGACCCAAAGCCACCCTACAGGACAGAGTAGAACTGCTACATATGGTTTCCAAGGAGAGACTGATGGATTCAAACTGAACCTTTTGGTGAGCAGCTGTAAGTTAACCATTGTGACAGGTATGAAAACGATCAAAGGTCATGATTAGCAAATTTTTAAAAGATCTACCATGTTTTGCCAAAACTATGTTAGTGTATATCTGATAGCATTGTTCACAACATTTTTGGCCTAATAATTTAATAAAGTTGTTTTGTTTAAATGGGTTTTAATATTTTTGAATTATTTCTTTAAGCCTTCTATTTCATTTTTGATGTATCACCTATTTGTACATTTTTTTCCACTTAGCTCTTTTTATTATTATTATTACTATTTGGCAAATTGTTATTTGTGGTGTTAAATTTTTTCTTATTTGTCTTAAGAACTTAATTCAGGAGGGAGGGGCAAGATGGCGCTCTAGGCAGAAACACCACGCCGTCCCTCCACAGCAAAGATCTGAAAAACTAAGCCTAACAGAGAATCAACAATCCTGAAACCCTAGAACACCAAATGAAGAGATAAAGAACTCAGCCAAACACCAAACGGAGTGAGAATACTAAAAGAGAATGGAGAGCGAGGAGAGACTCAGGCAGAGATTCCTTACCAGCTAACGCAGCGCGGATCCACCATCTTGGATTCCTATCGGAGACCAGCAAACGGGAGAGCAGCCTTGCAGAGCATCTGGTCGGAGACAGAACGACCGGTAAACTGCGGTGCGCGCTCTCCCACCACCCACCCCTCTCCGCCTCAGCTGGGGATCCCCTGCTTTCCGTGGCCAGGGTCCCTGGGCTGGGGGGTGCTGGTGCTTGGATTCCGCGCGCCTGGGCTGGCGGCTTTCTGGGAGCAGTTTGCTGGCAGCTAGCGAACCTTTTTCTGCCGCCTCCCCCTCCTTTTCCCTGGGTGCCTGGTTCCGAGTGCCGTCTCTGCTCTCTCCTGCGGGGCTGTAGGGCTGCGTGCGGGCGTGTGGCTGTTTCTAGGTCTGGGCTCCCGCGTGGGTGGGATCCCGGGGCCTTTGTTCGTTCGCCCCTCTGCTTTCCGTGGCCGGAGTCCCTGAGCAGGGGGGCGCCGGTGCTTGGATTCCGCGCGCCCGGGCTGGAGGCTTCCTGGGAGCCGTTTGCTGGCACCTAGCGAACCTTTTTCTGCCGCCTCCCCCTCCTTTTGCCTGGGTGCCTGGTTCCGAGTGACGTCTCTGCTCTCTCCTGCGGGGCTGTAGGGCTGTGTGCGGGCGTGTGGCTGTTTCTAGGTCTGGGCTCCCGCGTGGGTGGGATCCCGGGGCCTTTGTTCGTTCGCCCCTCTGCTTTCCGTGGCCGGAGTCCCTGAGCAGGGGGGCGCCGGTGCTTGGATTACGCGCGCCCGGGCGGGGGGCTTTCTGGGAGCCGTTTGCCGGCCGCTAGCGAGCCTTTTTCTGCCGCCTCCCCCTCCTTTTGCCTGGGTGCCTGGTTCCGAGTGCCGTCTCTGCTCTCTCCTGCGGGGCTGTAGGGCTGCGTTCGGGCGTGTGGCTGTTTCCAGGTCTGGGCTCCCGCGCGGGTGGGATCCTGGGGCCTTTGTTCGTTGGCCCCTCTGCTTCCCGTGGCCACGGTCACTTAACCCCGAGACTACCGGCTTCTTGGAATTCGCGCCCCTGAGTGGGGGCTCTCTGGGTCCCATTTGTAGGCACTGACTGCTGGTGTTGCCCTTTTTTTTTTTTTTCTCTCAATTTTATTTTTCTTCCTTTTTTGATTAGTTTTGTCATCTTTTACCTCTTTTTCTCTTTTGTCTTTCTTCATTGCTTAATTTCTTGTCTCTCTATCTCTTCCTTCTCTTTCTGATCCCTGAATTCCAGGCGATGTATGCCTCTGTACCTTCTGGCCAGGCTGAGCTGTGAAAATTGAGACCGACTCCCCCAGACCTCATAGCTGCATCGGTGGGATCCCTGGGAACTTTGCAGTTCTTTAACTTTTCTGATTTTTATTTGGTCATTCTTTCCTTTTCTTTCTCTTCCCCCTTCTGGTTTCCTCCATCCCATAGTCTCTCATCTGTACATTCCAACGACAAGCTCCCCTAGCATTCTTTTATGTTTGTACGCTTTTTGCTCCTCCTCCTCTCTCCTCTCTCCCATATCCAGCTTAGCTTCACACATAACCATCTTCCCGCTGCACCCTACCTACCTGCACCGTGCACTAGACATCACATCACCAAGCGGTGCAGGCACGCCCTATTGGAACCTGCCCAGCACTGACTACCGACCGTCCTGGTGGCTGCGGTGAGTGCCACAAGCAACCCATCCCAGTGGCTCCTCCTCAGCTAGATCTGCCCAGCTGTACCACAAGAATTAAACAAACAAACAAAAAAAATCTACAATCAATAAACGAGAGAAATATCTACTGAATGCCCCGAAAACAGCAAACAATATCAAAACATTTACAAAAACAAGACAAGATGGCTCCAATAGGCGTCCAAATTAAAACACCAGATAACTCTCCTGTGGAAGAAAATGCACTAGAAGTACCTGATACGGAACTCAAATCACTAATACTCGGAATTTTCCAAGAACTGAGGCAAAAAGCTGACAAACATGAGGAAAAAATAGACAAATTTATGGAAAATACAGACAAAAAATTGGAAGAATTCAGGAAGATGATGCAAGAACAAAATGCCAAAATAAATTCACAACTCGAAATTATACAAAAACAACAATTAGAAATCCAAAAGATAAACAACAAGATTTCAGAAATGGACGGTGTCATAGAAGGGCTGAGAAGTAGATTTGAAACCATGGAAGACAGGATCAGTGGAACTGAAGACAAACACTTGGATACAACTCTGTTTCAGGAAAACTCAGAAAAAAGAAAAATGAAGAGACCCTGAGAGTTATGTGGGACACAATTAAAAGCAAAAACTTACGAGTGATTGGCATACCAGAACAGGGGGAGAAAACAGAAAACACAGAGAGGATCATTGAGGAACTGCTGACAGAAAACTTTCCCAATATCATGAAAGATGAAAAGCTGGTCATCCAAGAAGCTCAACGAACCCCATATAGAAGAGACCCCAAAAGAAAATCACCAAGACATATCATATTCACACTCGCTAAAACTAAAGACAAAAAAAGAATCCTGAGAGCAGCTCGTGAAAAACAAGAAGTCACATACAGAGGAGAAACAATAAGACTAAGCTCAGATTATTCAGCAGAAACCATGCAGGCAAGAAGGCAATGGGATGACATATATAAAATCTTGAAAGAAAAAAATTGTCAGCCAAGAATAATATATCCTGCAAAACTCTCATTCAGATTTGATGGTGAAATTAGGTCATTTCCAGATAAACAGAAACTAAAGGAATATGCAAAAGTCAAACCAAACTTACAAGAATTATTAAAGGGAGTTCTTCGATCTGAGGACAAACAGCTTAAGCCCTCAGGCAGGACCTAGGACCTAGGACGCAGGTTAACATGAACCAGATACCATTCTAGGAACTGAACTACAGACGACTTTCCAAAAACAAAAGACATACAACAGGGAATCAGAGAAATCAATCAAAGGATGACAACAACATCAAAACAATGAAAGAGGGAACAAACGGCATAGGAATAGAACCTTCTAAAGGAGAAGAAGGCAAGGCGATACCAAGTAACGGTAGACTGCTTCAAAATTATAAAGATAAGGGTAAAATTCATGGTAACCACAAAAAAAGTTAACAAACCAACTCATAAAAATAAAGACGAAAAACATAAAGTCTCAACAAAAACAAAACCTACAAAAACAAAAGAAATGAACACAAAATCCACAAACAAAAGGAACTCAGCACAAGAGAGTAAGAAGAACAAAGAAAACTTCAGCATCACAAAAAAAAGCACTACAAAATGACAGCAACAAACTCACATCTATCAATAATTACACTGAACGTAAATGGACTCAATGCACCCATAAAGCGACGGAGAGTGGCAGAATGGATAAGAAAACAGGATCCATCTATTTGCTGTCTACAAGAGACACATCTTAGAAACAAAGATGTGAATTTATTAAAAATCAAAGGTTGGAAAAAAATATATCAAGCTAACAACTATCAAAAAAGAGCAGGAGTGGCAATTCTAATCTCAGATAAAATAGACTTTAAAACAAAATCTACCATAAAAGACAAAGAAGGACACTATATAATGATTAAGGGGATGATCCATCATGAAGACATAACCATAATAAATATCTATGCACCCAATGACAGGGCTCCAAAATACATAAAAAAAAACTCTAACAGCACTGAAAAGAGAAATTGACAGTTCCACAATAATAGTAGGAGACTTCAACACACCACTCTCAGTAAAGGACAGAACAACTAAAAAGAAACTCAGCAAAGATACAGAAGACCTAAAGGACACAATCAGCCAACTGGACCTCATAGACATATATAGAACAATCCATCCAACCGCTGCAAAGTACACATTCTTTTCCAATGCACATGGAACGTTCTCCAGAATAGACCACATCTTAGGCCACAGAGCAATCCTCAACAAGATCCAAAATGCTGAGATAATTCACAGTATCTTCTCTGACCACAATGCCATCAAGGTAGAAATTAACACTAGAAAGAGCAAGGAAAAAAAATCAAACACATGGAAACTGAATAATAATCTGCTTACACATCAATGGGTAATAGAAGATATCAGAGATGGAATTAAAAAATTCCTAGAATCAAAAGAAAATGAAAACACATCATACCAAAACCTTTGGGACACAGCAAAGGCAGTCCTCAGAGGACAATTTATAGCAATAGACGCACATATCAAAAAAGAAGAAAGGGACAAAATCAAAACATTAACTACAGAACTCAAACAAATAGAAAGAGAACAACAAAAAAAGCCTACAACCACCGGAAGAAAGGAAATAGTAAAGATCAGAGCAGAAATCAATGAAATAGAGAACAGAAAAACAATAGAAAGAATCAACAAAACCAAAAGTTGGTTCTTTGAAAGAATCAACAAAATCGACAAACCACTGGCCAGACTGACAAAAGAAAAACAGCAGAGGGCACAAATAACCCAAATAAGAAATGAAATGGGGGACATTACAACAGACCCAACTGAAATAAAAAGGATTATAACAGAATATTATGAAAAACTATATTCCAACAAATTTGAAAACCTAGAGGAAATGGATAAATTTCTAGAAACATACGGCCTACCCAAACTACAACAAAGTGATATTGAAAATCTGAACAGACCCATAACAAGAGAAGAGATTGAAAAGGTAATAAAAAAACTCCCAACCAAAAAAAGCCCTGGCCCAGATGGCTTCAGTGGAGAATTCTACAAAACATTTACAGAAGAGCTCGTACCAGTTCTACTCAAGTTATTTCAGAGCATAGAAGAGGAAGCAACACTTCCAAATTCATTCTATGAAGCCAGCATAACGTTGATACCAAAACCAGGCAAAGACATCACAAAAAAAGAAAATTACAGACCAATATCTCTCATGAATATAGATGCAAAAATTCTGAACAAAATTCTAGCAAAGAGAATTCAGTATCATATCAAAAAAATAATACACCACGACCAAGTAGGATTCATACCAGGTATGCAAGGATGGTTTAACATTAGAAAATCCATCAACGTAATCCACCACATAAATAAAAGGAAAGAAAAAAATCACATGATTATCTCAATTGATGCAGAAAAGGCATTTGACAAAGTCCAACACCCATTCCTGATAAAAGCTCTCAATAAAATAGGTATAGAAGGGAAATTTCTCAACATAATAAAGGGCATCTATGCAAAACCAACAGCCAACATCATTCTTAATGGAGAGAGGCTGAAAACATTCCCCCTGAAAACAGGAACAAGACAAGGATGCCCTTTATCACCACTCCTATTTAACATTGTGCTGGAAGTTCTAGCTAGAGCAGTAAGGCAAGAGAAAGAAATAAAGGGCATCCAAATTGGTAATGAAGAAGTTAAACTCTCCCTGTTTGCAGATGATATGATACTATACATAGAAAACCCTAAAGACTCCACGAGAAATTTACTGGAAGTAATAGAAAGATTCAGCAGAGTAGCAGGATACAAGATAAACATTCAAAAATCAGTTGGATTCCTATACACCGGTAAAGAGAACGATGAAAAGGAGATCAGGAAATCAATACCATTTTCAATAGCCCCTAAAAAGATAAAATACTTAGGAATAAATCTGACCAGGAATATAAAAGACCTATACAAAGAAAACTACAAAACACTGCTGCATGAAACCCAAAGGGATCTACATAAATGGAAAAACATACCATGCTCATGGATAGGCAGACTCAACATTGTGAAAATGGCAATTCTACCTAAAGCAATCTACAAATACAATGCAATTCCGATACAAATACCAACAACATTCTTCAAAGAGATGGAAAAACTAATTATTAACTTTATATGGAAAGGGAAGAAACCTCGAATAAGTAAAGCACTACTGAAGAAGAAGAATAAAGTTGGAGGACTCACACTACCTGACTTGAGAACCTACTATACAGCTACAGTACTCAAAGCAGCCTGGTACTGGTACAACAACAGAGACATTGACCAATGGAACAGAATTGAGAACTCAGATGTAAATCCATCCACCTACGGTCACCTGATTTTTGACAAGGGCCCATAATACATCAAATGGGGAAAAGACAGTCTTTAACAAATGGTGCTGGCAAAACTGGATATCCATTTGTAGAAAAATGAAACAGGACCCATACCTCACACCATATACAAAAACTACTTCAAAATGGATCAAAGACCTGAATATAAAGCCTCAAACTATAAAATTCATAGAAGAAAAAATAGGACCAACACTTCAGACCTTAATACATGGCATTAACAGGATATAAACCATAAACATCAACACAAAAAACCCAACAGATAAACTAGATAATTGGGATCTTCTAAAAATCAAACATCTATGCTCTTCAAAAGATTTCACCAAAAGAGTTAAAAGAGAACCTACAGACTGGGAAAAAATTTCTGGACAGTACAAGTCAGACAAAGGTCTAATCTCCATAATCTACAAGAAAATCCAACACCTCTACAACTAAAAGACAACCAATCCTATCAAAAAATGGGCAAAGGAAATGAACAGACACTTCACCAAGGAAGACATTCAAATGGCCAACAGACACATGAGGAAATGCTCGCGATCACTAGCCATTAGAGAAATGCAAATTAAAACCACAATGAGATACCATCTCACCCCGGCATTACTGGCACGAATCAAAAACACTGGAAATAACAAATGTTGGAGGGGCTGCGGGGAGACGGGAACTCTTATACACTGCTGGTGGGAATGCAAAATGATACAGCCATTTTGGAAAATGATGTGGCGTTTCCTCAGAAAGCTAGAAATAGACGTACCATTCGATCCAGCAATCCCACTCCTAGGAATATATCCTAGAGAAATAAGAGTCATCACTCGAATAGACACATGCACACCTATGTTCATGGCAGCATTATTCACAATAGCAAAACGATGGAAACAACCTCGATGTCCATCAACAGATGAATGGATACACAAACTATGGTACATACACACAATGGAGTACTATGCAACGAGAAAGAACAATGAATCGGTGAACCATCTCATAACATGGATGAAACTGGAGGACATCATGCTGAGTGAAATAAGTCAATCACAAAAGGACAAATATTGTATGAGACCTCTATTGTAAAAACCAATGAAAAAATTCACATGCAAAATGTAACAATCCTTGTTGGTTACCAGGGATGGGGGAGGGGGGGATACTAAATAGGTAATAGGTAAGTGGTAACTTGGGTGAGAGATGAGATAGTACATAGTACAGGGGAAACTAACACAACCTGCACAAGGAAAGGTCATGGAGGCCCTATAGACACATCCAAACCCCCCGAGGGACTGAGTTGTTGGACGGAGGGCTCTGGGGACCATGATCTCGGGGAACATCTAGCTCAATTGGCATGACACTACTTATAAAGATAATGCTCTACGTTCTACCTTGGTGAGTAGTGTCTGGGGTCTTAAAAGCCTATGAGCGGCCATCTAAGATACTCCACTGATCTCATCCCTTCGGGAACAAGGGAGAACGAAGAGAACAGGATACAAGGAAAAGATTAGTCCGAAGGACTAATAGTCCACAGCTACCAAGGCCTCCACGGGACTGAGCCCAGTACAGCTGGATGGTGCCCGGCTACCACCAATGACTCCTCTGAGCAGGATCACAACAGAGGGTTCTGGGCAGAGCTGGAGTAGGATGTAGAGCATAATTTTAACTCCCAAAAAAAAAAAAAAAGACCAGATATACTGGCCTAAAGAATACTAGAGAAACCTCGAGAGTGTGGCCCCCAGACACCCTTTCAGCTCAGAGGGGAAGTTACCTTCAAGGTTCGATGTTAAGCCTGGGAATGGACACCCCAGTAAAACTAAATGGGACTAACGATGTACAGGAGTCCGGTGACAAGGGCCAGAAGGCAGAGGGAGAGTAGGAAACTGATGATAAGGAACACAAATTGAATAAGGACACTGTCGATGTATTGTGAGATTGTTGACCACTGCTATAGGGCAACATTTGTAGTAACTATTAAATGGGAGGCTGTTTTGTCCTGTGAGCCTTCATCTTGGGCGAGAATGGCAGCACAACTGGAAGAGCATAGTCAATATCACTTAAATGTGTAAGTAAAAAGTTTCAAAATGGTGTTTAAATAAAATAAAATAAAAAAATAAATAAATAAACAAATGAGACTAAAGAGGTACAATAGTCCACTGACAAGGTCCAGAAGACAGAAGGGGACAAGGAAGCCCCCTGGTGATAGGGAACACAAGGTGGAGTAAGGATATTCTTGATGTGCTGTGAGATTGTTAAGCATTGTCATAGGGCAACATGTGTAGTAACTGTTAAATGAAAAACTATTTTGTTCTGTAAGCCTTCATCTTAAGTGAGAATAACAGCACAGTTGGAAGAGCGTAGTCAATGTCACTGAACTGTGAATGTAGAAAATTTTGAAACGGTGTATCTTTGGCCATCTGTAATTTTCATCAAAAAAAAAGGTTGAGAATTTAGAGGCTTAAAAAAAAAAAAAAAAAAAGAACTTAATTCAGGTTCTTGTTTAGAGTTATAATTTTTTGCAAGAGATTTTTTGGTGTAAAAACTACAAAATCGAGATAATGATCCACACATGGTGAAATGAGCATTCCAGTAGATTGGGAATTGTTGCCAATGTTCCATTTTCATTTTTTAAAACAGTTTTCCCTTCCCTATATATATGTATATATAAGTACGTATATGTATATATTAGTTTCTCATTCAAAAATTTATACACAAATTTTTTCATGGCATTGGCTGCAATCCTTGCATTGTGTCAGCACTCTCCCCCTTTCGCTTTCCACCTCACATTCCCAGGTTCTATTTGTCCAGTTTCCTGTCCCTTCCTGCCTTCTCCTCTCTGTTTTTTATAGGTGTAGCCCATTTGATGTCCTATACTGTTTGTTTTACAGGCCTGTCTTACCGTTGGCTGAAAGGTAAACTTTGGGCGTGGCTTCGTTTCTGAGTTAGAAGGGTCTCCAGGGACCAGAGTCTCCAGGTTTCTGCTCTGATTGGGATTACAACAGAAGGTCCTGGACACAGAGGGAAAAAATGTAGAACAAATGATCAAATTCACAAAAAAGACCAGACTTCCCTACGTATTTTATTGAAGGAACGCTGGTGGCACAGTGGTTAAGCGTTGCCTTTTAACCCAAAGGTCAGGGATTGGAACCTACCAGGAACTTCTCGGGAGAAAGATATGGTAGTCTGTTTCCATAAAGATTAACTCACTGCCATGCTGTAGATTCCAACTCATAGTGACCCTATAGGACAAAGTAAAACTGCCCCATAGGGTTTCAAAGACAGTAAATCTTTACAGGAGGAGACAGCCACATCTTCCTCCCTTGAAGAGCCTGGTAGGATCGAACCACCAAGCATTCTGTTATCAGCCAGTCTCTTAACCACTGTACAAACAGGACTCCTTCCATACTGATTATAGCTTTAGAAATCCTATGGGGCAATTCTACTCTGTCGGAAGGGGTTGCTATGAGTTGGAATCGACCAGATGGCAATGGAGACAGTATATAATTTATTGATGATATATGGTCATATAATAATTTATTATATTATACAACTGCTATCAACCCACTGCCATGGAGTCAATTGCAACTCATAGTGACCCTATAGGACAGAGTAGAACTGCCCTATAGGGTTTCCAAGGCTGTAAATCTGCACAGGAGCAGAATGCCACATCTTTCTCCTGTCAGCAGCTGATGGATTCCAACCACCGCCTAACTTCAGTTAGCAGCCCAATGCTTTAATCACTATACCAGCATCAAGATTCCTTATAACTTCTACAGTTATCATAGTCTTAATTTCTTGTTTTTCTATCTTGCCCTGTTATCACACTATTTTACCACATTTACATCCATAAAATCTTACATGTTATATTTCCTCCTCTTCATTCTCTTATATTTTTAAAAATTTTTACTTTTAACTTGATAATTTTCTTTCAGTTTGTTATTAAAAAATTGCTTCATGGTCTGAAATATACAACCTATCTTGAAATTTAGACTGTGTTTACATAAACTGGTTTACAACGAACTAGTCCGTAATGGTATTTATTTTATCCTTTCAGCTACATGCTATCTTTGTGTTGATATTTTTAAAATATAAGCCAGCTTTTTTGATAATCATATTTAAATAATATTATCATTGAGTATTATTAGTAATGTGAAAAATATTAAGAATATTAAAAATATACTCATAATGTATTGGAATGTTGCTGATTTTGTAAATTATAATTTATACGATTAATTTATTGAGTACTTTTAGCAAGTTAAATATTTTTAATTTATCAGATTTTCAAAAGCAATAAACTTTTCAATAGAAAAAATACTTTTTTCTTTTTTGTGTTGCTGTTATTTTTATTTGTCATATCCTGTTTCATGGGTGTCTTAGTTATCTACTGCAGCTATAACAGAAATACCACAAGTGGATGGTTTTAACAAACAGAAGTTTATTTCCTTACAGTAAAGTAGCTAAGAGTCCAAATTCAGGGTGTCAGCTCCAGGGGAAGGCTTTCTCTCTCTCTTGGCCTCCTCATCAGTGTACCCTCGGACTAGGAGCTTCTGGGCGCAGAGACCCTGATCCAAAGGACGCGCTCTGCTCCCAACACTGCTTTCTCAATGGTATGAGGTCCCCTTGTCTCTCTGCTCACTTCTCTCCTTTATATCTCAAGAGATTGCCTCAAGATACAATCCAATCTTGTAGATCCAGTCCTGCCTTACTAACACAACTGCCACCCATCCTCCCTCATTAACATTATAGAGGCAGGATTTACAACATATAGGAAAATCACACAGTACCAGGAATCATGGCCCAGCCAAACTGATACACACTTTTTTTGGGGGACATAATTCAACCCATGACAACGGGTAAGAACATTCAAAACAAAATCATAATGATGTTAGAATAAATCTTTGTTTTTTCTGAATTAAGCAATCATACATCATTATTTTATATCATTGTGTTTGTTGTTTTACAGAGGCACACTGTTGTTTGAGTAAGGCCTGTTATGAAGAATGAAAGTTCTATAGATCAAATCCTTTTTAGAATGTATGAGACGTGTATAGTATCTTTCTTATCTAACTTAGAGATGTGATTATTTATAGTCAAATGTGCCTTAGTTTATACCAGCTTGGCTGACTATAGATAATGGAAAAAACAAAATTTCTACAAGATTAAATTTGTACAGGAACTCATAAGATTTATTTGCAATTCATGAATGGGAAATTTCAGACAAGAACTTCCCAATTCATGAATAGCAACTACAGCTTATGAGTTCATATACAAATTTAATCTTGTAGAAATTTTAACAGTTCTGGTGATGGGGATGGGATTAATGGAACATTTTGAACTAGGTTAAGCTCAGCAGGCAAGTCCTAATTGGTAAACTCACATTTTGAATTAAGAGAAGGTCAGGCATTTACAGAAAGTAGACTTAGTTAGCTTCTGGTTTGCTGACATCAGGCTTAGCTTAAGTGACTGCATCTCGGGCCAAGTATAGTCAGGTTAACAATGAATGTAACTTTATGAGAGAGCATTGAATTCTATATGCCAGAATTGTATTAGTATTGGCATGTGTATAATCAGCAATTATTGTCAGTTAATTTTCTTATTCATCACATTTTATATTAAAGTTGGCTAGTTTTATTGAAAATATTTTCAAATTTTTAACTTTGTTTTGTAATATTTCGTAATAAGAATTTTCTAAAACTTTTGAATTTTAACAAAGCATATCTTGATTGAAAAGCAAGTAATAAATTATCATTTCTTCTGAGTACAGTTGAAATGTAAATTTCCCCTATTAATATGAAAAGATCAAGTCAAATTCAAAATGTCATTCTTGACATGCTCCTTGAGTTAAACTTAGATTAATAATTGCTAACTTATATTTTAATGATTCATTCTCCGGCTCTTCCTAAGGTCTGTATTTTTTTTTTTTTTTTTTTGCCGAGGCAACAAATTCCCATCTACCCTTACAGGAATCATAGAAATAACCACCAATTCATTTATAAGAGCTGTAATACTCCTGACATACAAACGTTAATATAACTTTTACTACAATTTATAGTCAATATAATTTCAAAATTGAAAAATGGAGACAGAAATGTTTTTTGTAACAATATTATACCATATCTGGCCATCACTGACATGCTAAATTACTTATACGAATGAATTGAATGAAAGATTTTTCTTTTCATACCAAGTGAACACATCTCCAGTCTATCATCTTGAAGATATTTAAAAAGGGAGAAATAACTCATGTTGGCAAATTATCTAAATGTTTTATTCCCATATTATATTTTTATTCTGCAATCTGTTTAACAAAAAACCCTTTATTTATTTATTTTTTATTGTACTTCAGGTGAAGGCTTACAGAACAAATAGTTTCCCATGAAACAGTAGTACACATATTGTCTTACAACATTGGTTAACAACCCCACAACATGTCAACCCTCTAACTTCTCAACCTTTTTTTTTGTGAAAATACAAATAGCCAAAGATACACCATTTCAAAAATTTCTACATGCACACTTAAGTGACATTGACTACGCTCTTCCAATTGTGCTGCTATTCTCACTTAAGATGAAGGCTTACAGAACAAAATAGTTTCTTATTTAACAGTTACTACACATGTTGCCCTAGGACAATGGTTAACAATCTCACAACACATCAACAATATCCTTACTCAACCTTGGGTTCCCTATCACCAGCTTCCTTGTCCCCTTCTGTTTTCTGGCTCTTGTCACTGGACTCCTGTACCTCGTTAGTCTCATTTGGTTTTACGGGGCTGTCCACTCCCAGGCTGAACGGTGAACCTCGGAGATAACTTCACCACTGAGCTAAAAGGGTGTCTGGGGGCCGTACTCTCGGGGTTTCTCAGTCTCCTTTAGGCCTGTAAATCTGGTCTTTTTATTGTGAGTATTATGTTCTACATCCTTCTCTAGCTCTGTCCAGAACCCTCTGTTGTGATCCTGGTCAGAGCAGTCAGTGGTGGTAGCTGGGCACCGTCTAGCAGTACTGGACTCAGTCCGGTGGAGGCCTTGGTAGCTGTGGACAATTAGTCCTTTGGACTAATCTTTCCCTTGTATCCTGTTCTCTTAATTCTCCCATGCTCCTGAAGGGATGAGACCAGTGGAGTATCTTAGATGGCCGCTCACAGGCTTTTAAGACCCCAGACGATACTCACCAAGGTAGAATGTAGATCATTGTCTTTATAAACTCTGTTATGCCAATTGATCTAGATGTTCCCCGAGACCATGGTCCCCACAGCCCTCTGCCCAGCAATTCAGTCCCTCAGGGAGTTTGGATGTGTCTATGGGGCTTCCATGACTTTCGTTGTACAAGTTGTGCTACTTTCCCCTGTATTGTGTACTGTCTCACCCTTTACCCAAGATAGCATTTATCTACTGCCTATTTAGTATTTCCCCCCCACACCTCTCACCCCTGGTAAGCAACAAAGATTGTTACATTTTGTGTGTGAACTTTCTTATAGGTTTTTACAATAGAGGTCTCATACAATATTTGTCCTTTTCTGATTGACTTATTTCACTCAGCATAAGGTTCTCCAGTTTCATCCATGTTATGAGATGCCTCACAGATTCATTGTTGTTCTTTCTCGTTGCATAGTACTCCATTGTGTGTATGTACCATAGTTTGTTTATCCATTCATCTGTTGATGGGCATCTAGGTTGTTTCCATCGTTTTGCTATTGTGAACAATGCTGTCATGAACATAGGTGTGCATAGGTCTATTTGAGTGACAACTCTTATTTCTCTAGGATAAATTCCTAGGAGTGGGACTGCTGGATAGAATGGTATGTCTATTTCTAGCTTTCTGAGGAAGCGCCATATTATTTTCCAAAATGGTTGTATCATTTTGCATTCCCACCAGCAGTGCATAAGAATTCCCATCTCGCCGCAGCCCCTCCAACATTTGTTATTTCCAGTGTTTTTGATTCGTGCCAGTAATGCTGGGGTGGGATGGTATCTCATTGTGGTTTTAATTTGCATTTCTCTAATGGCTAGTGATCGTGAGCATTTCCTCATGTATCTGTGGGCCATTCGGATGTCTTCTTTGGTGAAGTGTATGTTCATCTTCATTGCCCATTTTTTAATAGGATTATTTGTCTTTTTGTTGTAGAGGTGTTGGATTTTCTTGTAGATTATGGAGATTAAACCTTTGTCTGACTTGTACTGTCCAAAAATTTTTTCCCAGTCTGTAGGTTCTCTTTTTACTCTTTTGCTGAACTCTTTTGAAGAGCATAGGTGTTTATTTTTAGAAGATCCCAGTGGTGTAGCTTATCTTCTGTGGTTTGTGTGCTGTTGGTTATGGTTTGTATCCTGTTAATACCGTGTATTAGGGCCTGTAGCATTGGTCCTATTTTTTCATCTATGAACTTTATCATTTTTGGCTTTATATTTAGGTCATTGATCCATTTTGAAGTAGTTTGTGTATACGGCATGAAGTATGGGTCCTGTTTCATTTCTTTGCAGATGGATATCCAGTTTTGCCAGCACCATTTGTTAAAAAGAGTGTCTTTTCCCCATTTGATGGACTTTGGGCCCTTGTCGAAGATCAGGTGACCGTAGGTGGATGGATTTACATCCGGTTTCTCAATTCTGTTCCATTGATCAATGTATCTGTCGTTGTACCAGTACCAGGCTGTTTTGACTCTGTAGCTTTATAGCAGGTTCTGAAGTGAGGTAATGTGAGTCCTCCAACTTTATTCTTCTTCTTCAGTAGTGCTTTACTTATTCGGGGCTTCTTCCCTTTCCATATAAAGTTAATGATTAGTTTTTCCATCTCTTTGAAGAATGTTGTTGCTATTTCGATCGGGATTGCGTTGTATTTGTAAATTGTTTTGGGTAGAATTGTCATTTTCACAATGATGAGTCTTCTTATCCATGAGCATGGTATGTTTTTCCATTTATGTAGATCCCTTTGGGTTTCATGCAGTAGTGTTTTATAGTTTTCTTTGTATAGGTCTTCTACATCCCTGGTCAGATTTATTCCTAAGTACTTTATCTTTTTAGGGGCTATTGAAAATGGTATTGTTTTCCTGATTTCCTTTTCATCGTTCTCCTTACTGGTGTATAGGAATCCAAATGATTTTTGAATGTTTATCTTGTATCCTGCTACTCTGCTGAATCTTTCTACTAGTTCCAGTAGATTTCTCATAGAGTCTTTAGGGTTTTCTGTGTATAGTATCATATCATCTGCAAACAGGGACAGTTTAACTTCTTCATTACCAATTTGGATGCCCTTTATTTCTTTTTCTTGCCTTATTGCTCTAGCTAGAGCTTCCAGCACAATGTTAAATAGGAGTGGTGATAAAGGGCATTCTTGTCTTGTTCCTGTTTTTAAGGGGAATGTTTTCAGCCTCTCTCCATTAACAATGATGTTGGCCATTGGTTTTGCATAGATGCCTTTTATTATGTTGAGAAATTTCCCTTCTATACTTATTTTATTGAGAGTTTTTATCAGGAATGGATGTTAGACTTTGTCAAATGCCTTTTCTGCATCAGTTGAGATGATCATATGATTCTTTTCTTTCCTTTTATTTATGTGGTGGATTACATTGATCGATTTTCTTATGTTGAACCATCCTAGCATACCTGGTATGAATCCTACTTGGTCGTGGTGTATTATGTTTTTGATATGACTCTGAATTCTATTGGCTAGAATTTTGTTAAGAATTTTTGCATCTATATTCCTGAGAGATATTGTTCTGTAATTTTCGTTTTTTGTGACGGCTTTGTCTGGATTTGGTAACAACGTTATGCTAGCTTCATAGAATGAATTTGGAAGTGTTGCTTCCTCTTCTATGCTCTGAAATAGCTTGAGTAGTACTGGTACAAGCTCTTCTGTAAATGTTTTGTAGAATTCTCCAGTGAAGCATCAGAGCCAGGGCTTTTTTTGGTTAGGAGTTGTTTTATTACCTTTTCAATCTCTTCTCTTGTTATGGATCTGTTCAGATTTTCAACATCACTTTGTTGTAGTTTTGGTAGGCCGTGTGTTTCTAGAAGTTTGTCCATTTCCTCTACGTTTTCAAATGTGTTGGAATATAGTTTTTCATAGTAGTCTTTTATGGTCTTTTTTATTTCAGTTGGGTCTGTTGTAACGTCCCCCATTTCATTTCTTATTTGGGTTATTTGTGCCCTCTACCGTTTTTCTTTTGTCAGTCTGGCCAGTGGTTTGTCAATTTTGTTGATTCTTTCAAAGAACCAACTTTTGGTTTGGTTGATTCTTTCTATTGTTTTTCTGTTCTCTATTTCATTTATTTCTGCTCTGATCCTTACTATTTCCTTTCTTCCAGTGGTTGTGGGCTTTTTTTGCTGTTCTCTTTCTATTTATTTGTGTTCTGTAGTTAATGTTTTGATTTTGTCCCTTTCTTCTTTTTTGATATATGCATCTATTGCTATAAATTGTCTCCTGAGGACTGCCTTTACTGTTACCAAAAGGTTTTAGTATGATGTGTTTTCCTTGTCATTTGATTCTAGGAATTTTTTCATTCCATCTCTGATTTCTTCTATTACCCAGTGATGTGTAAGCAGGGTACTATTCAGTTTCCATGTAGTTCATTTTTTTTTCCTTGCTCTTTCTAGTGTTAATTTCTACCTTGATGGCATTGTGGTCAGAGAAGATAGTTTGAATTATCTCAACGTTTTGGATCTTGTTGAGGATTGTTCTCTGGCCTAAGAAGTGGTCTATTCTGGAGAATGATCCATGTGCATTGGAAAAAAATGTGTACTTTGCAGCAGTTGGATCAAGTTTTCTATATATGTGTATGTGGTCAAGTTGGCTGATTGTGCCCTTTAGGTCTTCTGTATCTTTGCTGAGTTTCTTCTTAGTTGTTCTGTCCTTTACTGAGAGTGGTGTGTTGAAGTCTCCTACTATTATTGTGGAACTGTCAATTTCTCTTTTCAGTGTTGTTAGAGTTTGTTTTATGTATTTTGGAGCCCTGTCATTGGGTGCGTAGATGTTTATTATGGTTATGTCGTCATGATGGATCATCCCCTTAATCATTATATAGTGTCCTTCTTTGTCTTTTATGGTAGATTTTGTTTTAAAGTCTATTGTATCTGAGATTAAAATTGCTACTCCTGCTCTTTTTTGGTAGTTGTTAGCTTGATATATTTTTTTCCAACATTTGACTTGTAATAAATTCACATCTTTGTTTCTAAGGTGTGTCTCTTGTAGTCAGCATATTGATGGATCCTGTTTTCTTATCCATTCTGTCAGTCTCCATCTTTTTATGGGTGCAATGAGTCCATTTACATTCAGAGTAATTATTGATAGATGTGAGTTTGTTGCTGTCATTTTGTAGTGCTTTTTTTGTGGTGCTGAAATTTTCTTTGTTCTTCTTACTCTCTTGTGATGAGTCACTCTTGTTTGTGGATTTTTTTTTTTCATTTCTTTTGTTTTTGCCGAGACTTTATGTTTTTCGTCTTTATTTTTATGAGTTGGTTTGTTAACTTTCTTTGTGGTTACCATGAATTTTACCCTTGTCTTTCTAAGTTTGAAGCAGTCTACCATTATGTGGTATCGCCTTGCCTTCCTCTCCATTAGAAGGTTCTATACCTATACCGTTTATTCCCTCTTTCATTGTTTTGATGTTTTTTTAACCATCGATTGACTGCTCTGATTTCCTGTTGTATTTCTTTTGGTTTTGGATAGTCTTCAAGAGTTCATTTCCTAGACTGGTATCTGGCTAGTACGATCGTGCATCCTACATTCTGCCTGTGAGCTGAAGCTGTTTGTCCTCAGATCGAAGAACTCCCTTTAATAATTCTTGTAATTTGGGTTTGACTTTTACATATTCCCTTAATTTCTGTTTATCTGGAAGTGACCTAATTTCACAACAAATTTGAATGAGAGTTTTGCAGGATATATCATTCTTGGCTGACAATTCTTTTCTTCCAAGATTTTATATATGTCATCCCATTTCCTTCTTGCCTGCATGGTTTCTGCCAAATAATCTGAGCTTAGTCTTTTTGTTTCTCCCCTGTGTGTGACTTCTTGTTTTTCACAAGCTGCTCTCAGGATTTTTTATTTGTCTTTGGTTTTGGCGAGTGTGACTATGATATGCCTTGGTGATTTTCTTTTGGGGTATCTCCTATATGTGGTTCGTTGAGCTTCTTGGATGGCCAGCTTTTCATCTTTCATGATATTGGGGAAGTTTACTGTCAGCAGTTCCTCAATAATCCTCTCTGTGTTTTCTGTTTTCTCCCCCTGTTCTGGAATTCCAATCACTCGTAAATTTTTGCTTTTAATTGTGTCCCACATAAATCTCAGGTTCTCTTCATTTTTCTTTGTTCTTTTTTGTGATTTTTCCTCAATCAGAGTTGTATCCCAGTGTTTGTCTTCAATTCCACTGATCCTGTCACCCTCCATTTCAAATCTGCTTCTCAGCCCTTCTATGACCTCGTCCATTACTGAAATCTGGTTATCTTTTCGATTTCAAATTGTTGAATTTGTATAATTTCTAGTTGTGAATTTATTTTGGCATTTTGTTCCTGCATCATCTTCCTGAATTATTCCAATTTCTTGTCTATATTTTCTATGAATTTGTCCATTTTTTCCTCATGTTTGTCATCTTTTTCCCTCAGTTCTTGGAGAATTCTGATTATTAGTGATTTTAATTCCCTATCAAGTAGTTCTAATGCATTTTCTTCCACAGGAGAGTCATCTGGTGTTTTATTTTGGATGCCTACTGGAGCCATCCTGTCCTGTTTTTGTAAATGTTTTGATATTGTCTGCTGTTTTCGGGGGATTTGGTAGTTATTTTTCTCATTTATGGACTGTAGATTTGTTCATTTTGTCCCTTTTTTAAAAAAAAATTTGACTATGTCTGAGCAGGTGGACTGTGTGTTCTTTGTTGTTTGCTCGCCTATGCACTCAATACTTTTCACCTCCTTCTCTAACTGGCAGGGTCAGTCACTCAGATATGGTACGGTAAGGCAGGTCTAGCTGAAGAGGAGTTACTGGGATGGGTTGTTTGTGGCACTTACTGCAGTCACCAGAGTGGGTCGGTAATCAGTGCAGGGCAGGTTTCATTAGGCCATACCTGTGCTGTTTGGTGGTGTGATGTCAAGCACACAGTGCAGGTAGGCAGGATGCAGCGGGGAGATTGTTTTGTGTGGAGCTAAGATGGATATGGGAGAGAGGATAGAGGAACAGCACCCAAAAACATACAAACAAACAAAAAATAATGCTAGGGGAGCTTGCTGTTGGAATGGAGAGATGAGAGACTATTAAATGGAGAAAAACAGAAAAGGGAAGAGGAAGAAAAGAAAAGAATGAATAAATAAAAATCAGAAAGGTTAAAGAACCACAAATTTCCCAGGGATCCCACTGATGCAGCTATGAGGTCTGGGGAAGTTGCTCTCAGGTGTTGCAGTATAGCCTAGCTAGAAGGCGTGGAGGTATACAATGTCTGGTATTCCAGGATCAGAAAGAGAAGGAAGATATAGAAAGATAAGAAACTGAGCAATGAAGAAAGACAAAAGGGGAAAAAGAGGGAAAACAAAACAAAACAAATTAAAAAAAGAAAGAACAAGAAAGGCCCCCAACAAAACCAGAAGAAAAAAAAAAAAAAAAAACCAATGAAGAAAGAATTGCCCTCAGGGATCCCTCTGCACTTCTGTGGAAGCTGAAGGGAAGTTCCTTGACACGCAGCTCCGCCTGGCCAAAAAGGGCTCCGAAATCAAGAAAAGGAAAAGAAAACAAACAATTCAAAACAAACAAATGAACAAAAGCCCCAGGATCTCACCAGCATGGTAGCCCAGACCCGGAAGCAACTCCACACTCGAATGGAGCTCTGCAGCCCTTCAGGAAGAAGCAAAGATGGCGCACAGAGCAGGCACTAGAGTGAAAGATGGGGGAGGTGGCGAGAGGCAAGTAAGAAATCAAAATAAGCAGAAAAAAAAGCAACAGTAGCAGCCAACAAATGGCACTCAGAGAGCCAGCTAGTGCGGGCTGGTGTTTCTGGACAAGAGACTGTGTCCATGGGAAGCAGAGGGGTCTGAGTATGGGTGAAGAAAGGTAAAGAGTGGGAAAGCATATATCACAAATTGCTGGCACTCTGCAGCCCCTCAGAAAGAAACAAAGATGGCGCATAGAGCGAGACACTAGACCGAAAGGATGGGGAGATAGCGAGAAGCAAGGATGAAATCAAAAGAAGTGGAGAAAAGCAACACCAGCAGCAAGCAAATGGCACCCAGAGAGCTGCCCACTTGGGTGTGTAGAATCCAAGCAGCCAGCGCTTCCCGGTCAAAAGACCGTGGCCACAGGAAGCAGAGGAGGCCAAGATGTGGTGAAAAGGGGTGGGCAGTGGGAAAGCACACACAGCAAATTGCTGGTTGTGTTGTCTCCCGCTGGATGCTCTGTGAGGCTGCTTTCTCGTACCCCCGTTTGCTGGTCTCTGATAGGAGTCTAAGATGGTGGATCCATGCTGCGTTAGCTGGTAGGGGACCTCTGCATGAATCTCTCCTCACTGTCCGTTCTCTGTCAGTTTTCTCACTCCATTTGGTGCTTGACTGAGTTCTTTATCTCTTCATTTGATGTTTTAAGGTTTCAGGATTGTTGTATTCTCTGTTCGGCTTAGTTTCTCGGATCTTTGTTGTGGAGGGACGGCGTGGTGCCTCTGCCTAGAGCTCCATTTTGCCGGAACTCTGCTTAGCACTCTTTTTTGTTTGTGTGTAAGTTTTTGGCTCCAGTTCCTTTCTCCTCTCTCTCACTTTCCCATATCTATCTTAGCTCCACACACCACAATCTACCGCCTCCTTCCTGCCTACCTGCTCTGCACAGAACTTCACACTCCCAAGCAGCACAGGCATGGCCTACTGGAACCTCCCCTGCACTGATTCCTGGTCTGCACTGTCAGCCCCTGTCAGCCCTGGTACCTGCCACAAAAAGCCTATCCCAGCTACTATCCTTCAGCTGGACCCTGCCCTATGTACCATACCTGAGTGACTGACCCTGCCTTTTGGAGAAGGAGGTGAAAAGTATCATGCCCACGGACGAGCAAAGAACAAAGAATGCACAGCCCGCCTGCTCAGACATAATCAAATAAAACAAAAAAGCAGGACAAAACAAACAGATCTACATTCAGTAAATGAGGAAAATAACCACTGAATGCCCCAAAGACAGCAGAAAATATCAAAACATTTACAAAAACAGGACAAGATGGTTCCAGTAGCAGTCCAAATTAAAACACCAGATGACCTTCCAGTGGAAGAAAAGTCACTGGACCTAACTGACAGGGAATTCAAATCTCTAATGTTCATAATTATCCAAGAGTTGAAGCAAAAAACGGACAAAAATGAGGAAAAAATAGACAAAGTCATGGAAAATACAGACCAAAAAAAAGGAAGAATTCAAGAAAATAATACAGGAACAAAATGCTAAAATAAATTCACAACTGGAAATCATACAAAATGACAAATAGAAATCCAAAAGATAAACAACAAGATTTCAGAAATGGTCAGTGTCATAGAAGGGCTGAGGAGCAGGTTTGAAACGATGGAAGATAGGATCTGCGAAATTGAAGACAAACACTTGGATACTACTCTGAGGAAAGATCAGAAAAAAAAAAGAAAAATGAAGAAACCCTGAGAATTATGTGGGATACAATCAAAAGCAAAAGTCTGCGAGTGATCAGAGTTCCAGAACAGGGGGAGAGAACAGAAAACACAGAGAGGATCATTAAAGAACTGCTGACAGAAAACTTCCACAATATCATGAAAGATGAAGAGCTGACCATCCAAGAAGCTCAACAAACCCCATATAGGATAGACCCCCAAAAGAAAATCACCAAGGCATATCATAATCACACTCGCTAAAACCAAAGACAAACAAAGAATCCTGAGAGCAGCTCCAGAAAAAAAAAAAGTCACATATAGAGGAGAAACAATAAGACTAAGCTCAGATTATTTGGCAGAAACCACGCAGGCAAGAAGGTAGTGGGATGACATGTATAAAACCTTGAAAGAAAAAAATTGCCATCTAAGAATAATATATCCTGCAAAACTCCTGTTCAAATATGATGGTGAAATTAGGTCATTTCCAGATAAACAGAAATTATGGGACTATGTAAAAACTAAACCAAGTTTACGAGACTTATTAAAGGAAATCCTTCGATATGAGAACAAACAATATCAGACCACAGGCTGAATACATGAGACAGGATTGTACTAGCCAGATACCAACCTAGGAAATGAACTCTTAAGGAGTATACAAAACCAAAAGAATTACAAAATGGAACCAGAGATGTTAATCAGTAAATGACAACAGCATCAGAACAATAAAAGAGGGAATAAATGGTGTAGGTATAGAACCTTCTAATGGAGAGGAAGTCAAGCGATACCAAGTAATAATAGACAGGTTCAAAACTTGGAAGATAAAGATAAATTTCAAGGTAACCACAAAGAAAGTTAACAAACCTACTCATCAAAATAAAGAAGAAAAACTTAAAGTCTCAGTAAAAACAAAACCTACAAAAACAAAAGAAATGAAAAAAAAAAAAAAATCCAGAAACAAAGGGAACCCAGCACAGGAGAGTAAGAGGAACAAAAAAAAGTCAACACCCCCCAAAAAAGCACTACAAAATGCAATCCAACTCCTAGGAATATATCCTAAAGAAATAAGAGCTGTCACACTAATAGACATATGCACACCCGTATTCATTGAATCACTGTTCTCAATAGCAAAAAAATGAAAACAACCTAGAAGCCCATCAACAGATGAATGGATAAACAAACTACGGTAAATACACACAATGGAGTATTATACAAAGATAAAGAACAATGATGAATCTGTGAAGCATCTCATAACATGGATGAAACTGGAGGACGTTATGCTGAGTGAAATAAGTCAATCGCAAAAGGACAAATATTGTATTACTCTACTGTATAACTCATGTAAAAGTTTACACACAAAGAGAAACAATCTTTGTTGGTTACGAGGGATGCGATGGGTGGGTGGGGGACTAAATAGATAAGTGGTAACTATCTTGAAGGGTAAGACAGTACACATTACTGGGGAAGCCAGCACAACTTGTGTAAGGAAAGGTCATGGATGCTCCAATGACACTTCCAAACTCCCCGAGGGACTGAATTGCTGGGCTGAGGGGCTGTGGGGACCATGGTCTCAGGGAACATCTAGCTCAATTGGCATAGCACAGTTCATAAAGAAAATATTCTACCCTCTACCTTGGTGAGTAGAGTCTGGAGTATTAAAAGCCTGTGAGCAGCCATCTAAGATACTCCATTGGTCTCACCCCTTCGGGAGCAAGGGAGAATGAAGAGAACAGGATACAAGGAAAAGATTAGTCCAAAGGACTAATGGACCACAGCTACCTTGGCCTCCACCAGACTGAGTCCAGTACAGCTAGATGGTGCCTGGCTACTACCACTGACTGCTCTGACTGGGATCACAGTAGAGGGTCCTGGACAGAGCTGGAAAAGGATGTAGAACAGAATTCTAACTCAGAAAAATATGACCAGATTTACTGGCCTGACAAACTGGAGAAACCTTGAGAGTATAGTCCCCAGACACCCTTTTAGCTCCGTGGTGAAGCCCCTCCTGAAGTTCATTGTTCATCAGGGGATTGGACAGCCTCATAAAACAAAACAAGACTAATGAGGCACAGCAGTCCAAGGACAAGGACTAGAAGGCAGGAGGGGATAGGAAAGCTGGTGATAGGGAATCCAAGGTTGAGAAGGGACAGTGTTGACATGTCATAGGGTTGTTAACCATTGTCATAGGGCAATATTTTTCTAACTGTTTAATGAGAAACTATTTGTTCTGTAAACCTTCATCTAAAGTACAATAAAAAAAATTAAAATAAAAAGAAGAGAGGAGGCAGCTGCAGGATCCAGAGACAGCAAACAGAACGTCTGCTTATATTCAGATGCAGGCCACACCACCAAGGAAACTACCTTTCATCTGATTGGCTACTCACAGCATATTCATATGGGAGTGATCACAGATAAACACTGAGAATCATAGCCCAGCCAAGTTGACACACAATCTTAACCATCACAGGGGTGATGAAAATGTTTTGGAACTGACAGAAGGTGTAGTTGCACAACATTCTCAGTGTATTAAATACCACTGAATTGCACAGTTTAAAATGCTTAACTTTATATTATGTGAATTTCATCTCAGTGGAAAAAAGGGGCTTGACTATTCTTTTACAAGTTACAAAAGAACTTAATGCAGATTGTGGATCTAAAAATGTAAGTGAAAACAATAAATTTTCATGACGATAACTTGGCAAACATCTTCATGACCTGGGAGTAGGGGCAGTATTCTTAAGCATGACAATCACGTACTAAACATAAGTGAAAAGATTAAAAATTGGATTATAAATTGGACTAAAATAAGATAATGGGTGCTTGTTCATAACATAACTACAAATTAACAAGGAAATGTCCAAAATCCTAATAAAAATGGACAAAAATGTAAAAAGTTATTTAAAATTATGGCAAATAAACATGTCTAAATTACTCCATCTCATTAGTCACCAGTGAGATTTAATTACATTCATAATAAGCTACCATTTCAAACTCAGCAGAGCTAAACTTTAAAAAAATAGACTATAGCAAATGTCCCACGTGCAAGAAAACAGAATTCTTATTAGCAGCTGAGTTGCATAATTACTTTAGAATACTGTTTTGGTATTCTACTGAAAATTGAACATTTCATAGTCTAAGACTTGGAAATTACATTCCTAAGGTTAAAAAAAAAAACCAAAAACCTGTAGCTGTTGAGTTGATTTCAACTCATAGCCAGCCTATAGGACAGAGTAGAACTGCCCCATAGGGTTTCCAAGGAGTGACTGGTGGATTTGAACTGCTGATCTTTTGGTTAGCAATCTGAGCTCCTAACCACCAGGGCTCATCCTAAGGTAAAGATCCCCAAAATTCATACAAATATTCACCAAAATACATATACAATTATGCCTCAGTACCATTTGTATTATCCCTAAACTGGAACCTGCTCAAAAGTTCATTAACTGTAGAATGGAGAACTAAATCATTGTACAATCTTTCTACTGAATATTGTGTAGAAAAGAAAATGAAAATAAAAATTACAGCTTCATGTAAAAATGTGGATGAATCACATATATAATTTTGAGGAAACAATATAATAGATGCTTTATGATAATATATATTTTTGTTTTTTTAATTTTGTTTTGTTTACCAGTATTATGCAAAACTAAGCTATAATATTAAAAGTAAGCAGAGTGACAACATTTTGGGGAGGGGGATACAGAGCTTTCGGTAATATTTTTCAGCTATTGACCACGAGGAACATACCTACTGTTGAACTAATTGAGTTTATTACTCATTGCAGTGAGAGAGAATGTACACGGTGAGAAAACTGAAGGGTGTCTCAGTAAGATGGTATTGTTTTTAGTTGCTTTAGAGTTAGTTCCAAATCATAGTAACTTTATGTATAACAGAACAAAAAGTTACGCAGTCCTACACCATTCTCATAATTGTAGGTATTTTTGAGCCCATTGTTGCAAATACTGTGTTGATCCATATCTTGGAAAGTTACCCTCATTTTTGCTGACCTTCTACTTTACCAAACAGGATTCCTTTTCTAGTGATGTGTCCAGATGATGTGTCCAAAGTAAGCAAGACAAAGTCTCACCATTGTCACTTCTAAGGAACATTCTGGATTTACTTGTTCCAAAACTGCCTTTTCTTTCTTTGGCTGTCCAGGTTTTATTCAATGTTCTTCAACACTACCACAATTCAAACGCATCAGTTAACTTTTGATCTTCCTTTTATAACGTCCAGCTTTCACAAGCATATGAGGCAATTGAAAACATCATGGCTAGGGTCACGCACTCCCTTCAAAGTGACACATTTGCTATTTAACACTTTAAAGTGGTCTTTTTGCAGCAAATTTGCCCAATGCAATACATCTTTTGATTTCTGGATTGCTGCTTCTGTAGGTATTGATTGTTGATCCAAAAAGAATGAAATCCTTGACAGATTCTATTTCCTCATCATTTATCATGATGTTTATTGGTCCAGTTGTAAGGATTTTTGTTTTCTTTGTGTTCAGGTGTAATCCATACTGAAGGCTGTAGTCTTTGATGTTCATCAGTAGTTGCTTTAAGTAGTCTACATTTTCAGCAATCTAATTTGTCTCATCTGCATATCTCAGGTTGCTACTGAGTCTTCTTACAATCCTGATGCCACATTTTTCTTTATATTGCCCAGCTTCTTGGATTATTTGTTCAGTGAACAGTTGAATAAGATTAAAAGATTCAACACTGCCTCACACATTTACCAGTTTTAAACCATTCAGTATTCCTTGTTCAGTTTAAATGACTGCCTCTTTATCCATGTATAGATTTCACATGAACACAATTAAGTGTTCTGAAATTTCCATTCTTCTAAATGGTACCCATAAGTTATTATGATCCACACAGTCTAATGCCTTCACATAGTGAATAAACATGGGTAAACATTTTTTTTTTTTTTTTTTTTTGGTATTCTCTGCTTTTGGCCAAAATCCATGTGACATCAGGAATGATATTCTTCTGTACCTGGTTTGAAATACTGATAGTTCCCTGTGGATATATACCAACAGTCATTTTTGAATTATCTTCAGTAAGTTTGTTTTATAATTTTTTTGGGGAAAATATGCACAGCAAAGAATACACAAATTTAACAATTTCCACATGTACGATTTGGTGACATTTGTCCTGTGTTGCTTAGTGGGTGGGAAGGCTGCCCCCTGGCTGGAAGGAGGTCACCCTTAAACAGTGTCCATGTGGTTGGGAGAGTCTTTGAACCTTATCAGAGGAAGTAACTACATATATAAGTTTTATTTTAAGTAATTCTCTGTGTAGATAGTTTGTTCTATCTTTCTCTTGAGTCTTTAGTAGAACCGTGTCAAGATGGGATAGGGAAAGCTTTTAAAAGGATTTGTGTTCACATTTGAGCAAAGCACTGGGCATGATGCTTCCATCCTTGAATCTATCTTAGTTTATACAAAATAATCCAAAAGGGCCATCATCATTAATAATAATTATTAAAGCTAATGTTTATTGAGTGCTGGATGCATGCTGGACAACACTGTGAACTGTTTGCATGTGTTAACTAATTGTATTTTTAATAAAAAATATTAGTGGTAGTTGCTATTGTAACAGTTGAATGGTAATAGATTATCTGAATCAAGAGAGCAAATAACACCTTCCTGCTTCTGCAATTCAGACAGAGTAAGTCATCCCCACCCTACCTCCCACCATCGTGTTCCACTTTTACTCACTGGTTTAATAAATGGGCCCCTAAGGAGATATCTCTCTTCATATGCCACAGGAAAGGTTCTAGGTTTTAATGTTCCCATAACCATCCAAAGTAGCTTACAATTGTCGGTGTAAAATACATTTAAAACATTTTTCTCACCCAATATCAGGTGATAATAATAAAACAATAACAACAAACACCACTAAGAGGTATCAAACCTAATTCAGGGGTAGATTTTCACTGAAGCTAAAGAAACTTGGGTTGCAGGTCCTCTCACCTGTGCAGGCCCCCTCCAAAGTAATAGCAATTTTATTTTACTATTTATTTATTTACTTTTTGTTGTTGTTATTGTCTTTTTTATTGTTCTTTAGATGAAAGTTTGCAGAACAAATAGCTTCTCATTAAACAGTTAGTACCCATATTGTTTTATGACAATGGTTAACGACCCCACGACATGTCAACACTGTCTCTTCTCAACCTTGGGTTCCCTATTACCAGCTTTCCTGTCCTCTACAGCCTTCTAGTCCTTGTTTCTGGACTGTTGAGCCCCTTTAGTCTTCTTTTGTTTTATGGGGCTGTCTAATCTTTGGCTGAATGGGGAAAATCGGGTGTGACTTCATTACTGAGCTAAAAGGGTGTCCGGGGGCCATACTCTTGGGATTTCTCCAGTCTGTCAGGGCAGTAAGTCTGGTCTTTTTTTGTGAGTTAGAATTTTATTCTACATTTTTCTCCAGCTCTGTCAAGGACCCTCTTTTGTGACCCCGGTCAGAGCAGTCAGTGGTGGTAGCCGGGCACCATCTAGTTGTACTGGACTCAGTTTGGTGGAGGCCACGGTAGTTGTGGTCCCTTAGTCCTTTGGACTAATCTTTTCCTTGTGTCTTGTTTCCTTCATTCTCCCTTGCTCCTGAAGGGGTGAGACCAGTGAAGTATCTTAGATGGCTGCTCACAGGCTTTAAGACTCTAGATGCTACTCACCAAAGTAGAATGTAGAACATTTTCTTATAAACTGTGTTATGTCAATTGAGCTAGATGTTCCCTGAGACCATGGTCCCCACAGTCCTTCACCCAACAATTCAGTTCCTCAGGGAGTTTGGATGTGTCTATGGAGCTTCCATGACCTTTCCTTGTACAAGTTGTGCTGGCTTCTCCAGTATTGTGTACTGTCTTACCCTTCACCAAAGTTACCACTTATCTATTGTTTATTTAGTATTTGCTCCCCTGACCCATCCTATCCCTTGTAACCAACAAAGATTGTTTCTTTTTGTGTGTAAACTTTTTCATGAGTTTTTATAGTAGAGGTCTCATACAATATTTGTCTTTTTGTAAGTGACTTATTTCATTCAGCATAATGTCCTCCAGTTTCAACCATGTTATGAGATGCTTCACAGATACATCATTGTTCTTTATCGTTGAATAATACTCCATTGTGTGTATGTACCATAGTTTGTTTATTCATTCATCTGATGTTGGGCATCTAGGTTGTTTCTATCTTTTTGTTATTGTGAACAATGCTGCAGTGAACATGGGTGTGCATATGTCTATTTGAGTGATGACTCATTTCTCTAGGATATATTCCTAGGAGTGGGATTGCTGGATGGTATGGTATTTCTATTTCTAGCTTTCTAAGGAAGCGCCATATTACTTTCCAAAATGCTTGTATCATTTTGCATTCCCACCAGCAGTGCATATGGGTTCCAATCTCCCCACAGCCTCTCCAACATTTATTTCAAGCTTTTTTGATTTGTGCCAGTAATGCCAGGGTGTAATGATATCTCATTGTAGTTTTAATTTGCATTTCTCTAATGGCTAGTGATCACGAGCATTTCCTCATGTGTCTGCTGGCCGTTGGAGTGTCTTCTTTGGTGAAGTGTCTGTTCATTTCCTTTGCCCATTTCTTAATTGGATTGTTTGTCTTTTTGTTGTAAAGGTGTTGGATTATTTTGTAGATTTTAGAGACTAGAACTTTGTATGACCTGTAATGTCCAAATATTTTTTCTCAGTCTGTAGGCTCTCTTTTTACTCTTTTGGTGAAGTGTTTTGATAGCATAAGTGTTTAATTCTTAGGAGATCCAAGTTATCTAGCTTATCTTCTGGAGTTTGTGAGTTGTTGGTTTGTATCCTGCTAATGCCGTGTATTAGGACCTCTGGTGTTGATCCTATTTTTTCTTCTATGAACTTTATAGTTTTTGGCTTTATATTTAGAACTTTGATCCATTTCGAATCAGTTATTATATATGGTGTGAGGTATGGGTCCTGTTTCATTTTTTTGCTGGTGGATATCCAGTTTTGCCAGCACCATTTGATAAAAAGACTGTCTTTTCCCCCATTTAATGGACTTTGGGCCCTTGTCAAAGATCAGATGACTGTAAGTGGATGGATTTACATCTGGGTTCTCAATTCTGTTCCATTGGTTAATGTTTCTGTCGTTGAGCAGTACCAGGCTGTTTTGACTACTGTAGTTGTGCCGAAGGTTCTGAGGTCTGGTAGTGCGAGTCCTCCTACTTTATTCTTCTTCAATAGTGCTTTACTTATCCAGGGCTTCTCCCTTTCCATATAAAGTTGAAGATTAGTTTTTCCATCTCTTTAAAGAATATTGTTGGTGTTTGGATCAGTATTGCATTGTACTTGTAAATTGCTTTGGGTAGAATTGTCATTTTCACAATGTTGAGTCTACCTATCCATGAACATGCTATGTTTTTCCATTTATGTAGATCCCTTTAGTTTTCTTGCAATAGTGTTTTGTAGTGTTCTTTGTATAGGTCTTTTACATCCCTGGTTAGATTTATTTCTAAGTATTTTATTGTTTTAGAGGCTATTATAAGTGGTATTTTTTTCCTGATCTCATTTACATCATTCTCTTTATTGGTGTATAGGAATTCAACTGATTTTTGCATGTTCATCATTTATTCTGCTACACAGCTGAATCTTTCTATTAGTTCCATTAGTTTTCTCGTGGAGTCTTTTTTTGGTTTTCTATGTATACTATCATATCATCCACAAACAGGGACATTTTAACTTCTTCATTACCAATTTGGATGCCCTTTATTTCTTTCTTGCCTTATTGCTGTAGCTAGGACTTCCAGCACAATGTTAAATAAGAGTGGTGATAAGGGCATCCTTGTCTTTTCCTGTTCTCAAGGGGAATGTTTTCAGCCTCTCTCCGTTAAGACTGATGTTGGCTGTTGGTTTCTCTCTATTTTGGTGAGAAATTTCCCTTTTATACCTATTTTATTGACAGTAGTTATCACGAATGAGTACTGGACTTTGTCAAATGCCTTTTCTGCTTCAACTGAGATGATCATGTGATCCTTTTCTTTCCTTTTATTTATGTAGTGGATTAGGTTGATTGATTTTCTAATGCTGAACCATCCTTCCATACCTGGTATGAATTCTACTTGGTCGTGGTGTATTATTTTTTTGATATGATGCTAAATTCTATCGGCTAGAATTTTGCTGAGAATTTTTGCGTCTAAATTCATGAGGGATATTCGTCTGTAATTTTCTTTTTCTTTTTTTTTTTGGCGTGTTTTCCTGGTTTTGGTATCAGGGTTATGATGGCTTCATAGAATGAATTTGAAAGTGTTGCTTCCTTTTCTATGTTCTGAAATAGTTTGAGTAGTACTGGTATAAACTCTTCCCTGAAATCTCTAGTGAAGCCATCTCTGCCAGAGATTTTTTTTTCTTGGGTGTTTTTTTAAATTACCTTTTCAGTCTCTTCTCTTGTTATAAGTTTGTTCAGATTTTCTGCATCACTTTGTGTTAGTCTGGGTAGATACTGTGTTTCTAGAAATTTATCCATTTCCTCTAGGTTTTCAAATTTGTTGGAGTATAGTTTATGATAATACTCTGTGTGATGGTTAAGATTGTGTGTCAGCTTGGCTGGGCCATGATTCTCAGTGTTTTAATGTAATCACTCCCATAATTGAATATACTGTGAGTAGCCAATCAGATGAAAGTGAGTTTCCTTGGATGTATGGCCTGCATCTGTATATAAGAAGAAGTTCTGACCTTTTACTCTCTCTGGATCCTGCAGCTGCTTCCTGTCGTCTCATCTCCTGTTCTTGGGATTTGAGCTGTCAGCTTATCTGCCAAACCTGGGATTTGTCAATCCGCACAGCCTGTGAGAGGGAGCCCTGCTCTCCAACCTGCAATCTTGGGCTTGCCAGCTTCTGCAGCTGTGTGACTCTACCCTGATCCATGGAAGAGGGACGTTCTTGCCTCTACAATCAAGTGATCTTTTTCCTTGATATAATCTCTCTATATGTATTTATACACTTTATTGGTTTTGCTTCTCTACAGAACCCAGCGTAAGACACTCTGTCATGATCCTTTTTATTTCAGTTAGGTCTGTTGTAATGTCAACCATTTTATTTCTTATTTGGGTTATTTGCATCCTATCCTGTTTTTCTTTTGGCAGTCTGGTCAGTGGTTTGTCAATTTTGTTGATCAAAGAACCAACTTTTGGTTTTGTTGATTCTTTCTATAGTTTTTCTATTCTCTATTTCATTTATTTCTGTTCTGATCTTTATTATTTCCTTTCTTCTAGTGGCTGTGGGCTTTTTTCTGTTCTCTTTATATTTGTTTGAGTTGTGTAGTTAATATTTTGATTTTGTCCCTTTCTTCTTTTTTGATGTGTGCATCCATTGCTATAAATTGTCCTCTGAGGACTGCCTTTGCTCTGTCCCAAAGGTTTTGGTACGTTGTGTTTTCATTCTCATTTGATTCTAGGAATTTTTTGATTCCGTCTCTGATTTCTTCTATTACCCAGTGGTTTTTAAGCAGGGTGTTATTCAGTTTCCGTGTAATAGATTTTTTTTCCTTGCTCTTCCTGTTGTTAATTTCTACTTTGATGGTGCTGTAGTCAGAAAAGATACTTTGTGTTATCTCAGTGTTTTGGATCTTGTTGAAGATTGCTCTGTGGCCTATGATGTGGTCTATTCTGGAGAATGTCCCATGTGCATTGGAAAAAAATGTGTACTTTGTAGCTGTTGGGTGTAGTGTTCTATATATGTTTATGAGGTCAAATTAGTTGATTGTGCCCTTTAGGTCTTCTGAATCTTTGTTGAGTTTCTTTCTAGATGTTCTGTCTTTTACTGAGAGTGGTGTGTTGAAGTCTCCTGCTTTTAATATGAAGCTGTCCATTTCTCTTTTCGGTGCTGTTAGAGTTTGTTTTATATATTTTGCAGCCCTGTCATTGGATGCTTAGATGTTTATTATGGTTATGTCTTCATGTTGGATCTTCCCCTTAATCACTATGTAGTGTCCTTCTTTGTCTTTTATGGTGGATTTTGTTTTAAAGTCTATTTTATCTGAGATTAGTATTGCCATTACTGCTCTTTTTTGGTAGCTGTTCACTTGATATATATATATATTTATTTGCATCCTTTGATTTTTAATAAATTTACATCTTTGTTTCTAAGGTGTGTCACTTGTCAGCAGCATATTCATGCATCCTGTTTTTATAATTCATTCTGTCACTCTCCGTGTCTTTATGGGTGCATTTAGGACATTTACATTCAGTGTAATTATTGATAGGTGTGAGTTTATTGCTGTCATTTTGTAGTGCTTTTTTGTGGTTCTGACGTTTTCTTTGTTCCTCTTACTCTCATGTGCTGAATTCCTTTTGTTTGTGGATTTCTTTTAATTTCTTTTGTTCTTGTAGGTTTTGTGTTTACTGAGACTTTATGTTTTTCTTCTTTATTTTGATGAGTAGGTTTGTATACTTTCTTTGTGGGTACCTTGAAATTTACCCTTATCTTCCTAGGTTTGAAGCAGTCTATTATTACTTGGTATCGCCTTGCCTCCTCTCCATTAGAAGGTTCTGTACCTACACCATTTATTTTCTTTTTTACTCTTTTATTGTTCTGATGTTATTGTCATTTACAGATTAACCTGTCTGGTTCTCTGTTGTAATTCTTTTGCTTTTAGATAGTCTTTGAGGGTTCATTTCCTAGATTTGTATCTGGCTGTTACAATCCTGCATACTAGATTGAGCCTGTAGTCTGAAGTTGTTTGTTCTCAAATCGAAGGACTCCCTGTAATAATTCTTGTAAGTTTTGTTTGTTTTTTACATATTCACTTAATTTGTCTTTATCTGGAAATGTCCTAATTTCACCGTCATATTTCAATGAGAATTTTGCAGGATATGTTATTCTTGGCTTGAAATTTCTTTCTTTTCAAAGTTTTATATATGTCATCCCATTGCCTTCTTGTCTGCATGGTTTCTGCTGAATCATCTGAACTTAGTCTTACTGTTTCTTGTCTGTATATGACTATTTGCTTTTCTTGAGCTGTTCTCAGAATTCTTTGTTTATCTTTGGTTTTAGCAAGTGTGATTATGATATGCCTTGGTGATTTTCTTTTGGTGTGTATCTTATCTGATGCTTTTTGAACTTCTTGGATAGTCAGATTTTCATCTTTCATGATATTGTGGAAGTTTTCTGTCAGCAGATCTTCAATGATCCTCTCAGTGTTTTCTGTTTTCTCCTCCTGTTCTGGAACTCTGATCACTAGCAGATTTTTGCTTTTGATTGTATCTCACAAAATTCTCAGGGTTTCTTCAATTTTCTTCATTCTTTTTTCTGATTTTTCCTCAATTAGAGTTGTATCCAAGTGTTTGTCTTCAATTTCACTGGTCCTGTCTTCCATCATTTCAAACCTGCTCTTCAGCCCTTCTTTGACAACTGTACATTTCTGAAATCTTGTTGCTTATCTTTTGGATTTCTAATTGGTGTTTTTGTATGATTTCTAGTTGTGAACTATTTTAGCATTTTGTTCCTTTATTATTGTTTTTGAATTATCCCATTTTTTGTCTGTATTTTCAATGAATTTGTCTGCCTTTTCTATGAATTTGTCTATTTTTTCCTCATTTTTGTCTGCCTTTTGCTTCATCTCTTGAATAGCTCTGAATATTAAAGATTTGAATTCCCTATCAGGTATTTCTAGTGCCTTTTCTTCTACTGGAACATCATCTGGTTTTTTACTTTGGACACCTCCTCTAACCATCCTGTCCTGTTTTTGTAAATGTTTTGATATTGTCTGCTGTCTTTGGGACATTCAGTAGTTATTTTCTTCATTTATTGATTATATATTTGTTTGTTTCATCCTGATTTTTTGTTTTATTTCATTATGTCTGAGCAGGCTGGCTGTGCGTTCTATGTTGTTCACTTGTCTGCAGGCACAATACTTTTCTCTCTTTCTCAAATTGGCAGGGTCAGTTGCTCAGGTATGGTACATCAGGGCAAGTCCAGCTGAAACGGAGTTGCTATGATGGGTTGTTTGTGGAATATACTCAGGACAACGTGGTGGGCTGGATTTCAGTGCAGGGCAGGTTCTCATAGGCCATGCCTGTGCTGCTTGGAGATGTGATGTTCAGCACACCATGCAGGTAGGCAAGAAATAGTGGGGAGATTGTGATGTGTGGAGCTAAGATGGGTATGCGAAAGAGGAAAGAGAGGAGAGAGGAACTGGAGCCAAAAGCATACAAACAAACAAACAAAAAGAGTGCTAAGGGAGCTTGTTGTTGGAGTGGAGAGATGACAGACTGAGAAATGGAGGAAAACAAAAGGGAAAATAAGAGAAGAAAAATAGTAAAAGAAATAAATGAATAAATAAAAATAAGAAAAAAAGAAAAAAGAAAAGCTCCCTGTGATCCCAACGGTGTTGCTGCAAGGACTGGGGAAATTGTTCCCAGGTCATGAAGTACAGCCTGGCTAGAAGGGGTAGAGTTTTCACACAGCACCAGGTATTCAAGAGACAGGAAGAGAAGGTAAGTATTGAGAGATGAGAAGCTGAGAAATGAAGACAGACAAGAAGGTAAAAAGATAGAAAAGAAAACAAAACAAAGAAACAACAACAAAAAAAAAAAAAAAAAGAAGAAGAAAAAAGTAATGTTCCCAGGGATCCCACTGCCTGTTTGTGCAGAGTAAGGGAGTACTTCTGAAGCCACACAGTGCTGCCCAGCTAGAAGGGGCTCCCAAGCCAAGAAAAGGAAAACAAACAAACAAATCAAATCAAATAAAATCAGAACAAACAAATAGACAAAAAAGCCCCGATGATCCCACCAGCATGACAGCATGGGCCAGGAAGCACTTTCACAGTAGTGCAGTGTTTCTCAGCCTTTCAGGAAGAAGCAAAGATGACACACAGAGCCAGGTATTTGAGAGAAAGGAGGGGGAGGTGGTGAGAGGTAAAGAAGAAATCAAAAGAAGTGGAAAAAAGCAACACCAGCAGTCAACAAATGGCACTCAGGGAGCCTGCCAATGAAGGTGGGTGGAATCCAAGTGGCACCGGAGTGAAGCCTGTGCTTTCTGGCTGAGAGACTGGCTGTAGGAATGAGAGGAGGCTGAGTGGGGGTGAAGAAAGTTGGGGGGTGGGAAAGTGTATATCACTGGTTACCAGTTGTTCTGTTTATTGCTGGAAGCTCCGTGAAGCAGTTTCCTCTTACCCCCTGTTCACCGATCTCCAATAGAAGTCCAAGATGGTGGATCTGTGCTGCATTAGCTGACAGGGAACCTCTGCATGTATCTCTCTTTGCTCTCTGTTCTCTGTCAGTTTCTTATTCCATTTGGTGCTTGGCTGAGTTCTTTGTTTCTTTATTTGATGCTTAAGGTTTCAGGATCGATGTTCATCTCTGTTTGAGTTGGTTTTTCGGATCTTTGCTGTGGAGGGACTTTTAGCCTACTTTACTGTGAGGAAATAAACTTTTATTCTCTATTTTGTATTTCTGTTGAAGCAGCACTAGATGACTAAGACAAAATTTGGTACCGAGAGAGTTGGGCGCTGCTCTAACAGACACCTAAAATGTGGAAGCAGTTTTGAAACTGTGAATGGATAGAGGCGTGGCAGCAGCAGAGGACCAGCAACCGCAGAGAATCAATAGCAGCAGCAAAACCAGGAGACGTGTGTGAGATGGCACTGGAGCTGACCCACGAAGCTAGAGAGCTGAGTGCCTGTATGCAGCAGGCTTCCTGGCAGAGTGGGGTGCCTCCTGGCACTCATCAGTGGTGCTACAGAGCTTTGGAACACTTGCCCCAGCAGGGCAGATGTGGGCGTGATGCTTGAGGAGACGAGAGGCTAAGAAACCAGGAAACAGAAGTTGAAGAGACAAGGGACACAGGAAGCTGAGCTGCCTCAGTCTCAAAAAGTATGGCCATGACCTCAGGGGTTTCATAAGGTGGAGCCATAGCCTCTGGTGTTTCTAAGGGTGGAGTTGTCACTCTGATGGACTAGGAGAATGGTGCGCCTAAAGCTGAGGGAGCAGAGTTGCCATCCCATTGGCCCTGGAAGGCAGAGCAGAAGCCCAGGGCAGAGGGGCCTCCGCTCAGAGTCTGGAGAGTGTGGCCAATACCTAGAATCTGGAGGCCAGGGTTTTTCTGTAAATGGTCTTAGAGAACAGAGGGTTATTTTCAAAGCTTTGAGTGCTAATGTAATGTGTTCTGCTGACTTGCTTGGTGCCTGCTATCCCTCCTTTCCCTACAATTTCTCCCATTTGTAATGGAAATGTCTAGCTTGTGCCTGTTCTGCTGTTGTACTTTGTAAGCAGATAACTTGTACCCTAGATTTCACAGATGAAGAGGAATTTTTGGATTTGGTACTTGGAGTTAAGACTTTTGTTATGATATGATGGGGTGAATGTGTTTTGCATGTTGCAAGGATATAATTTTTGTGGGGGCCAAAGGGTGGAATGTCATGGATTGAATTATGTCCCACCAAAAATGTGTGTATCAATTTGTCTGGGCCATGATTCCCAGTATTGTGTGGTTGCCCTCCATTTTGTGATTGTAATTTTGTGTTAAAGAGGATTAGAACGGGATTGTAACACCCTTATTAAAGTCACATCCCTGATCCAATGTAAAAAGAGTCTCCCTGGGGTGTGGCCTGCACCACCTTTTGTCTTACAAGAGATGAAAGGAAGGGGAAGCAAGCGGGGGGGGGGGGGGCAAGAAAAGCAGTGCTGGGAGCAGAGCACGTCCTTTGGACCCGGGTCTCTGCACAGAGAAGCTCTTAGTCCAGGGGAAGATTGATGAGAAGGCCAAAAGAGAGAGAGAGAGAGTCTTCCTCTGGAGGTGATGCCCTGAAAGTGGACTTTTAGCTTACTTTACCGTGAGAAATAAAATTCTCTTTGTTAAAGCACTCCACTTATGGTATTTCTGTTATAGCAGCACTAGATAACTAAGACAATATTCTAGGAATATTTTCAAAAGTGACTGAATGTGAGGCAAGTGTTGATTATCCATAGGACTCAATTGTGCAGTTAAAAGCTGAGATTTGGGTTCAAAAATGCCTGTTTCATCCTAAAACTGATTTAATGATTGTTTGACCGCTGGGATTTTCTTTATAAGGTGTTTTAGAGAATAATGAGATAAAATATTTCAAATTAAGGAATAATTATTTTATAAATATTATAAATTATAATTTATGAATTATAAAACAGCATACATTATAATTAGAGAAAATGAAGATAAGAACTTACTGATGTAACTTATAACTCTGTTTGTACATAATAGAGTAAGTATTGTATTTTCTCTCCAAAATCTAACCCATATCACCTTTCTTCTTAAGTTATTGCACTTTACTTTTTCCGTTCTTGAGCATAGCAGATGTTTTATGTCATCCCATAGAATTAGGTAAGGGAATTGACTGGTTAAAATTCAACCTCACTTTAATTTTTTCAGATTAAGTAAATCTCATAGAAATAGAACAATATTAATTGAGCACTATGCTAAAATCTCAATTCTGCTTTATACACTTGGGCACATTTAACCCTTAGGTGTTACAGCATTCGTATTGGATGTGTGACTTTCAGAAATCTGAGTCTCTAACTTCCATGGCCAAGACAACCCCTTCTTATTATGGGAATAAAATTATTGCAGTATTTAACACATAATATCTCCTATGTTATATAACTCCTCAGTATTTCATTCATATTTATATAAAAAAATCAAACCATGTAATAGTTGATTACTAATCATATGGAGTCAAAATCTACATGCATATTTTAAAGGTAAAATAGACTTAAAGAATTTTTTTAAAGCAATCAGCTAATATCAGTTATTTGATTTTTTTTTTTTTTTTCACTTGAACAAATATATTTTGAGCTTTGACCCTTTGTTCATTTTTCCCCCCAGGATTGCAGACACCAGGACTAACAAAATATCACCTGCAATTTGTACAATTTGCTTAATTATGGACTGGAGATCTAGTTTTCCCAGAAGTTCTCTGAGAAACAGAATATGAATTTCATCATGATTAGGCAGTCAGCACATTTCCATCAAGAGGTTGAAAGTCTCATATAAGGATGAGAAAATGAGTTTGAATATTTGATTCTTTTTTCCACTAAATTTTTTGTGACAAATGATTGAAGGCTTATTGTCTGAGGCAAAAAAAAAAAAGCAATGCTGCAAACTCGTAGATTAGTAACATTTTCTAAAATGTGTTTCAAATTAGAAATTTTGCAGTTTTGGATTCTTTGTGAATTAATTTTTCTGCCACCTTGTAGAAGTGCCAAGCTTGATTATTCATAATATATGCAGTTTTGTCTGTGTGACTCTTTAATATATATGACCAACAAATACTGCAATTTAACTTAAAAGTTTGTGAAAGTCAGACTTGTTGTGACTCTCTAATACTATGCCCATGTAGGGTGACAGGGATATCTTCTATTTAATTTTGCAGATCAATTTGCCAACTCCTTAATGTTTTATTTAAAAATAATTCCTAGGAGACTAAAACATATCTCTATATGAGAGACTATATATCTCAATTGAAGTAAATTTTTAAATTAATCATTTAATATATGGAAAATAGTCTATATGTCTACATATCTAATGAAAAAGAATATGCTTTTCAAAGTAGTGGGTTATTCTTCAGTTTTAAAAACATGGCCTTCTGGAGGTAAAGTATTTTCTTTCACAATAACAACCATTCATATTTCAAATACTTGTTTTAGGCCATTAATTACTCTGAATTTAACATAAAATATTTAATACTTTGAAGATTTTACTGCAAGTTATGTCAAAAAAATCAATATACAACTAATTTCAGAGATGCTATTTGAAGGAATGTGTTGTATTTGATAAATTATGTAGAGTGAATTGTATTATTTTTCTTGCACGCTCATTTCCTTGATTTGGGCTATTTCTGGGCTGGCTAGATTATCCAGATTTCATTTGAATGATTTCTGCAAAATGAATATTCAGGTATGTTATGTGAGATTTATTTGACCATATATTGAATTTAAATTTTCTCAGGACAGCACTCACAAAGGAGCAAGGTGAGGGGCATGTCTTGGTAAAGTGAGATAAGGGTAGGGTTTGAAGGTCTAGTGCAACCCCTACCTGGGCAGCACCGCTGTGGAGGAATCACTTCTAGTCTTGATTGGGGTAGAAAAAAATGTTTCTTTCTTATTTTTGGCTTACCGCTTTGTATTATGCTTAGGAGACAGTCATATTCAACAATATTATTCGAATCACGAAAGGTAAAATATTTCAAGTAATACAAATACATGTTGAGAATCTTATGCAGTTGTATTAAAATATTATGTAAATTGCTTTATTTTTAGTGAAATATATATACATACATACATATGCATATATATGTGTATATATAATGTGTAACTGTCTAGTTTTTATAACTGATTTCAAATACATGCACATTATCTAACCAGGTTGATCTTTTTTAGTTTCTTTCTCCATTTTTATCATGTATTCATCATTCCAAATTGCTCCTGTAAAGTATATTATGTTTAGTGTATTTCTATACATTTTTTACACAATAAACATTTGTCATATGAAACTGTTAGTTCAAAAAAACAAACAAAAAAAAAAGTTGCTGTCAATTCAGTTTTGACTCATAGCAACCCTATAGGTCAGAATAGAATTGCCCCATAGGGTTTCAAATAAATGGCTGGTGGATTTGAACTACAAACCTTTTGGTTAGCAGCCGTAGCTCTTAACCACTGGGCCAGGTATGAAAATTATCAAAGCTCATAATAAATGATTAGCTATTTTTAAAAAGATCTACCATGTTTTACCAAAATTATGTTAGTGCACATCTGATAACATTGCTCACATTTTTTCCTTAATAATGTAATAAAGTTGTTTTGTTGAAATAGATTTTAATATTTTTGGATTATTTCTTTAAGCCTTCTATTTTATCTTTGACTTATCACCTATTTTTACATTTTTCCACTTAGTATGCTCTTTTTATTATTATTACTATTTTGTATATTATTTTTTCTTTGTGATATTAAATTTTTTTTATTTGCTTTAAGAATTTCCTTCAGGTTCTTATTTAGATTTATAATTCTTTGTATGAGATTTTTTTATGTAAAAACTACAAAATCTAAATAATGATCCACACATGATGAAATGAGCATAATAGATTGGGAATTGTTGCCACTGTTCATATTTTCATTTTTTAAAACATTTTTTGATGTTATGTATATATTTTAGTTTCTCATTCAATAATTTATACAAGAATTATTTCGTGGTATTGGTTGCAATCCAGCATTATGTCAGCACTCTCCCCCTTTTCCTTTCCACCCCTTGTTGCCAGGTTCCATTGATCCAGTTTTCCTGTCCCTTCCTGCCTTCTCCTCTTTGTTTTTAGGCAGGCATAGCCCATTTGATGTCATTTACCTGACTGATCTAAGAAGCACTGTCTCAGGCATCTAGTGCTGCTATAACAGAAATACCACAAGTAGATGGCTGTAACAAAGAGAATTATTCTCCCACAGTCGAGTAGGCAACAAGTCCAAATTCAGGGCATCAGCTCCAGGAGAATGCTTTCTCTCTCTGTAGGCTCTGGAAGAAGGTCCTTGTCATGCATCAGTCTTCCGTTGGTCTGGGAGAATGTCAGCGCAGGAACCTCAGGTCCAAAGGACACGCACTGCTCCCAGCACTGCTTTCTTGATGGTATGAGATTCCCCTGTGTCTCTGCTCACTTCTCCCTTTTGTAACTCCGAAGAGATTGCCTTAAGACACTGTACTATCTTGTACACCTCATCAGTATAGCTAATCCATCTTATTAGATTGCAGTGATTGAATTTACAACACATAAGGAAATCACATCAGATTACAAAATGGTACACAATTATACAATACTGGGAATCATGACCCAGCCAAGATGACAGATATTTTGGCAGGACACAATTCAATCCATGACAAGTAAGTTCCTCACATGTGTTACTGTTTGTTTTATAGACCTCTCTAATCTCTATCTGTTGTTGCATCAGTACCATGCTGTTTTGACTACTATGGTGGCATAATAGGTTTAAAATCAGGTAGTGTGAGGCCTCCCACTTTGTTCTTTTTCTTCAGTAATGTTTTACTCATCTGGGGCCTTTTCCTTTCCATATGAAGTTGGTGGTTTCTTTCTCCATCTCATTAAAAAATGTCGTTGGAATTTGGATCAGGATTGCATTGTATCTGTCTACCACTTTGAATAGAATTGACATTTTCACATGTTGAGTCTTCCTATCCATGAGCAGGGTATGTTTTCCCACTTATGTAGGTCTCTTCTGGTTTCTTACAGTAGTGTCTTGTAGTTTTCATTGTGTAGGTCTTTGACGTCTATGGTTAGATTTATTCCTAAGTATTTCATCTTCTTGGGGGCTATTGTAAAATGTATTGACATGGTGATTTCCTCTTTGAAGTTCTCTTTGTTGGTGTAGAGGAATCCAACAGATTTTTGTATGTTTATCTTGTATCCTGATACTTTGCTGAAATCTTCTATTAGTTCCAGTAGTTTTCTTGTGGATTTTTTAGGGTTTTCTGTGTATAAGAGCATATCATCTGTAAATAGAGATAATTCCACTTCTTTCTTACCAATTTGGATGCCCTATATTTCTTTTTCTAGACTAATTGCTCTGGCTAGGACCTCCAGCACAATGTTGAATAAGAGTGGTGATAAAGAGCATCCTTGTCTGGTTTCTGTTCTCAAAGGGAATGCTTTCGGACACTCTGCGTTTAGCATGATGTTGGCTGTTGGGTATGTATAAATGCCTTTTATTATGTTGAGGAACTTTCCTTCTATTCTAATTTTGCTGAGAGTTTTTATTATGAATGGGTGTTGAACTTTATCAAATGCCTTTTCTGCATCAATTGATAAGATCATGTAGTTCTTTTCTTTTGCTTTATTTATGTGATGGATTACATTGATTGTTTTTCTAATGTTGAATCATCTGAATCATCCCTGCATACCTGGTATAAATCCCTCTTGATCACTGTGGTTAATTTTTTTTTTTTTTTTTGGATATGTCGTTGAATTCTATTGGCTAGAATTTTGTTGAGGATTTTTGCATCAATGTTCATGAGGGATATTGGTCTGTAATTTTCTTTTTTTTTGTGGTGTCTTTATCTGGTTTTGGTATCAGGGTTATGCTGGCTTCATAGAATGAGTTTGGGAGTATTACCTCCTTTTCTATTCTCTGAAATCCCTTCATTAGTAGTGGTGTTCACTCTTCTCTGAAAATTTCATAGAATTCTCCAGTGAAACCGTCTGGGCCAGGGCTTTTTTTTGTTGGGAGGTTTTTAATTACCTTTCCAATTTCTTCTTTGGTTATAGATTTATTTAATTGTTCTATCTCTATTTGTGTTAGTTTAGGTAGGTATGAGTTTCTAGAAATGTGTCCATTTCCTCCAGGTTTTCAGATTTGTTAGAGTACAATTTTTCATAGTATTCTTTTATGATTCTTTGAATTTCAGTTGGGTCTGTTGTGATATCACCCATTTCATTTCTTATACAGGTTATTTGCTTCCTCTCCTGTTTTTCTTTTGTCAATTTTGCCAAAGGTTTATCAAGTTTGTTGATCTTTTCAAAGAACCAGCTTTTGGTCTTGTTAACTCTTTCAATTGCTTTTCTATTCTCTATTTCATTTAATTCTGCTCTAATTCTTATTATTTCCTTTCTTCTGGTGCTTCTTTTGCTGCTCTCTTTCTACTTGTTCCAGTTGTAGGATCAATGTTTTGATTATGGCCCTTTCTTCTTTTTGGATGTGTGCATTTATTGCTATAAGCTGACCTCTGAGCACTGCTTTTGCTGTGTCCCAAAGGTTCTAGTAAGATGTGTTTTCATTTTCGTTGGATACTATGGATTTCTTTAGTCCATCCTGAATTTCTTCTATAACCCAGTAGTTTTTGAGCAAGGTGCTGTTCATTTTCCATGTATTTGATTTTTTCAGTTGCTTTTTCTGTTATTGATTTCTACTTTTATGTCTTTATGGTCAGAAAAGATACTTTGTAATATTTTGATGTTTTGGATTCTGTTAAGGCTTCCTTTATGGCATGGCTTAATATGTGGTCTATTTTGGAGAATGTTCCATGTACACTGGAAAGGAAAGTACACTTGGCACCTGTTGGGTGGGTTGTTCAGTATATGTCCATGAGATCAAGTTGGTTGATTGTAGGTTTCAGATCTTCCATGACTTTACCAAGCTTCTTTCTCGGTGTTCTGGCCTTCAAGGAAAGTGGTGTGTTAAAGTCTCCTACTATTATTGTCAAGCTGTCTATCTCTTTTTTCAATGCTGTTAGAGTTTGTTTTATATATTTGGGAGCCCTGCCATTAGGTTTGTAAATATTTATTATACTTATGTCCTCCTGGTGTATTGACCCTTTAATCATTATATAGTGTCTCTCCTTATCCTTTGTAGTAGATTTTACTTTAATGTCTATTTTGTCAGAGATTAATATTGCCACTCCTGCTCTTTTTTGAGTGTTGTTTTGCTTGATATGTATATTTTTCATCCTTTGAGTTTTAATGTATTTCTGTCTTTAAGGTGTGTCTCTTGCAGGCAGCATATAGACGAATAGTGTTTTTTAATTGATTCAGCCACTCTGTTTCTCTTTATTGGTGCATTTAGTCCATTTACATTCAGCCTAATTATTGATAGGTATGAGTTTAGTGCTGTCATTTTGATGTATTTTTTGTGTGTTGTCGACAGTTTCTTCGTTCCACTAAATTTTTTGTGTTGAGTCTTTTTTTAAGTATTTTCTTTTCATGTTTTTCATTGTTGTTGATGTTGTATTTGCTTTGTCCTTATATTTTTCTTGTTTCTTTTTTGATGTGTAGGATTGTTAGTTTACTTTGTGGTTAACTTAATATTTACCCCTTACTTTCTAAGTTTAAACCAGTCTTTTATTTCTTTATATAACCTTGACTTCCTCTCCATGTGAAAAATCTATGTCTACATTTTTTATTCCCTCTTTTTTGTTTTAATGTTGTCATCTTTTACATATTGACATCTCTATTTCCCTATTTTCAGTGTTTTACCTTTAATTTATTTTTGTGACTTCTCTATCTGGGTTGATATCTGGTTGCTCTATCCTGTGTTCTTGTTTTGGGTTATTATCTGATGTTATTGATTCGCTAACTGGAGGTCTCCTTTTGGTATTTCTTGTAATTTTGGTTTGGTGTTTGCAAATTCCCTAAACTTCTGTTCATCTGGAAATGTCTTAATTTCACCATCATATTTGAGAGACAGTTTTGCTGGATATATATTTATTAGCTGGTGATTTTTTCCCTTCAAGGCTTTATATATGTCATCCCATTGCCTTCTTGCCTGTATGGTTTCTGCTGAGTAATCTGAGCTTAGTGTTATTGACTCTACTTTGTAGGTGACTGTTCATTTATCCCTAGCTGCTCTTTAAAGTTCCTCTTTCTCTTTGGTTTTAGCAAGTTGGATTATAATACGTATTGGTGAATTTCTTTTGGAATATACCTTATCTGGGGTTCGATGAGCATCTTGGATAGATATCTTGTCATCTTTCATTATATGGGGGAAGTTTTCTGCCAATAAATCTTCAACAATTGTCTCTGTATTTTCTGTTATCCTCCCCGCCCCGTTCTGGTATTCCAGTCACTCTTTGGTTACTTCTCTTGATAGAGTCCCACACAATTCTTAGGGTTTCTTCATGTTTTTAAATCATTTTATCTGATTTTTCCTCAAATATGTTGGTGTCAAGTGCTTTATCTTCAATCTAATTAAATATGACTCCCATTGCCTCAATTCAGATCCTATGACTTTCTATTGAGTTGTCTAATTCTGAAATTTTATGGTTAGTGTTCTGGGTTTCTGCTTGCTGTCTCTCTATGGATTCTTGCAGCTTGTTAAATTTGTCATTATGCTCTTGTGTAACCTTTTTAAGATCCTCTATTGCTTTGTCTGTGCGTTCTCAGGTTTTGTCTGCATTTTGCATGATCTCCTACCTGATATCTTGAAGAGTTCTATATATTAATCTTTTGTATTCTGCCTCTAGTAATTCCAAGAAATTCTATTCCTCTGGAAAATTTCTTTGTTTTTAAATTTTTTTTTATTGTACTTTAGGTAAAGGTTTACAGAACAAATTTTTTCTTATTAAATAGTCAGTACACATATTGTTTTATGATATTGGTTAACAACCCCAAGACATGTCAACAAGCTTTCTTCTCAGCCTTAGAGGACCTTTTTTTTTTTTTTTGGTGAAAATATACATAGCCAAAGAAACACCATTTCAAAAATTTCTACCTGTACTATTCAGTGACATCGATTACATTCTTCCAGTTGTGTTGTTATTCTCACTTTAGATGAAGGCTTACAGAACAAAATAGTTTTTCATTAAACAGTTAGTACACATATTGCCCAATGACAATGGTTAACAAACCCACTACAGGTGAACACTGTCTTTACTCAAACTTGGGTTCCCTATCACCAGCTTTCCTGTCTCCTTCTGCCTTTTAGTCCTTGTCCCTGAACTTCTGTGCCTCATTAGTTCCGTTTTGTTTTATGGGACTGTCGAATCCCCAGCTGAATGGTGAACCTTGGGAGTGACTTCACCACTGAGCTAAAAGGGTGTCAGGTGGCCATATTCTTGGGGTTTCTCCAGTCTCTGTCAGGCCAGTAAATCTGGTCTTATTCTTTTGTTAGAATTTTATTCTACATCCTCCAGCTCCGGCCAGAACCCTCTGTTGTGATCTTGGTCAGAGAAGTCAGTGGTAGCAGCTGGGCACCATGTAGCTGTACTAGAATCAGTCTGGTGGAGGCCTTGGTAGCTGTGGTCCATTATTCCTTTGGACTAATCTTTTCCTTGTATCCTGTTCTCTTCATTCCCCCTTGCTCCCGAGGGGATGAGACCAGTGGAGTATCTTAGATGGCTGCTCACAGGTCTTTAAGATCCCAGAAGCTACTCACCAAGGTAGAATGTAGAACACTTTCTTTATAAAATATGTTATGCTAATTGATCTAAATGTTCCCTGAGACTATGGTCCCCACAGCCCTCTACCAAGCAATTCAGTCCCTCAGGGAGTTTGGATGTGTCTATGGAGCTTCCATGACCTTTCCTTGTACATAGTGTGCTCGCTTCCCCAGTATTGTGTACTGTCCTACCCTTCACCAAAGTTACCACTTATCTACTGTCTATTCAGTATTCCCCCCACCCCTCCCATCCCTCGTAATCAACAAAGATTGTTACTTTTTGTATGTAAACTTTTTCATGAGTTTTTAAAATAAAGGTCTCATACAATATTTGTCCTTTTGTGATTGACTGATTTCACTAGCATAAAGTCCTCCAGTTTTATCTACTTTATGAGATGCTTCACAGATTTATCATTATTCTTTATTGTTGCATAATACTCCATTGGGTGTATGTACCAGTTTTTTTATCCATTCATCCGTTGATGGGCATCTATGTTGTTTCCATCGTTTTTTTTGTTGGTTTTTTTTTTTTTTTTAATTACCTTTTCAATCTCTTCTCTTGTTATGGTTCTGTTCAGATTTTCAACATTACTTTGTTGTAGTTTGGGTAGACAGTGTATTTCTAGAAATTTATCCATTTCCTGTCTAGGTTTTCAAGTTTGTTAGAGTATAGTTTTTCATAGTACTCTGTCATGATCCTTTTTATGTCTGTTGGGTCTGTTGTAATGCCCCCCATTTCATTCTTATTTGGGTTATTTCCATCCTCTCCTGTTTTTCTTTTGTCACTTTAGCCAGTGGTTTGTCGATTTTGTTGATTCTTTCAAAGAACCAACTTTTGGTTTTGTTGATTCTTTCTATTGTTTTTCTGTTCTCTATTTCATTTATTTCTGCTCTGATCTTTATTATTTCCTTTCTTCTGGTGGCTGTGGGCTCTTTTGCTGTTCTCTTTCTGTTTGTTTGAGTTATGTAGTTAATGTTTTGATTTTGTCCTTTTCTTCTCTTTTGATGTGTGCATCTATTGCTATAAATTGTCCAGTGAGGACTGCCTTTGTTGTGTCCCAAAGGTTTGGTATGATGTGTTTTCATTCTCGTTTGATTCTAGGAATTTTTTGATTCCATCTCTGATTTCTTCTGTTACCCAGTGGTTTGTAAGCAGGGTGTTATTCAGTTTCCATGTAATTGATTTTTTTTCCTTGCTCTTTCTGTTGTTTATGTCTACCTTCTTTGCATTGTGGTTAGAGAAGATACTTTGTATTATCTCAGCGTTTTGGATCTTGTTGAGGATTGCTCTGTGGCCTAAGATGTGGTCTATTCTGGAGAACATTCCATGTCCATTGGAAAAGAATGTGAACTTTGCAGTGGTTGGATGGAGTGTTCTATATATGTCTATGAGGTCAGGTTGGCTGATTGTGCCCTTTAGGTCTTCTGTATCTTTGTTGAGTTTGTTTCTAAATGTTCTGTCCTTTTCTGAGACTGGTGTGTTGAAGGTGACTACTATTATTGTGGAGCTCTCAATTTCTCTTTTCAGTGCCATTAGAGTTTGTTTTATGTATTTTGGAGCCCTGTCATTGGGTGCATAGATGTACATGGTTATGTTTTCATGATGGATCTTCCCCTTAATCATTATATAGAGTCCTTCTTTGTCTTTTATGGTGGATTTTGTTTTAAAGACTATTTTATCTGAGATTAGTATTGCCACTCCTGCTTTTTTCTGGTAGTTGTTTGCTTGATATATTTTTTCTAACCTTTGATTTTTAATAAATTTACAGCTTTTTTCCTAAGGTGTGTCTCTTGTAAACAGCGTATTGATGGTTCCTGTTATTTTTTTTATCCATTCTGTCACTCTACATCTCTTTATGGGTACATTGAGGCCATTTACATTCAGTGTAATTATTGGTAGTTGTTAGTTTATTTGTTGTTTTGTAGTTTTTTTTTTTTTGTGTGTGTGTTGCTGACATTTTACTTGTTCTTCTTACTCTCTTGTGCTGAATTCCTTTTGTTTGTGGATCTTTTTTTTCATATCTTTTGTTTTTGTAGGTTTTGTTTTTACTGAGACTTTATGCTTTTCCTCTTTATTTTGATGAGTATGTTAACTTACTTTGTGGTTACCATGAAATTTACACTTATCCTTCTAAATTTGAAGCAGTCTATTATTACTTGGTATCATCTTGCTTTCCTCTCCATTAGAAGCTTCTATAGCTACTCAGTTTATTCTCTCTTTTATTGTTCTGGTGTTATTATCATTTACAGATTAACTGCTCGGATTCCCTGTTGTATTTCTTTTGGTTTTGGATAGTCCTTGAGAGTTCATTTCCTAGATTGGTATCTGGCTCGTATAATCCTGTGTCCTAGATTCAGCCTGTGAGTTGAAGTTGTTAGTTCTCAGATCAAAGGACTTCCTTTAATAATTCTTGTAAGTTTGGGTTGGTTTTTACTTATTCCCTTAATTTCTGTTTATCTGGAAATGTCCTAATCTCACCATCATATTTGAACGAGAGTTTTGCAGGATATCTTATTCTTGACTGGCAATTTTTTTCTATCAAGGTTTTATATATGTCATCCCATTGCCATCTTGCCTGCATGGTTTCTGCTGAATAATCTGAGCTGAGTCTTGTTGTTTCTCCTCTGTATGTGACTTCCTGTTTTTCTTGAGCTGCTCTCAGGATTCTTTGTTTTTGGTTTTGGTGAGTGTGATTATGATATGCTTTGGTGATTTTCTTTTGGGATCTACCCTATATGGGGTTCCTGGGGCTTCTTGGATGGACAGATTTTCATCTTTCATGATACTGGGGAAGTTTTCTGTCAGCAGTTCTTCAATGATCTTCTCTGTGTTTTCTGTTTTCTCCCCCTGTTCTGGAACTCCCATCACTTGCAGATTTTTGCTTTTGATTGTATCCCACATAATTCTCAGGGCTTCTTCATTTTTCTCTGTTCTTTTTTCTGATTTTTCCTCAAACAGAGTTTTATCCAAGTGTTTGTCTTCAGTTTCACTGATCCTGTCTCCCACCTTTTCAAATCTGCTCTTCTGCCCTTCTATGACATTGTCCATTTCTGAAATCTTGTTGTTTAGCTTTTGGATTTCTAATTGTTGTTTTTATATGATTTCTAGTTGTGAATTTATTTTGGCATTTTGTTCCCGCATTGTTTTCCTGAAATCTTCCCTTTTTTTGTCAGTATTTTCCATGAAGTTTTTTACCTTTTGTCTATTTTTCCTCATTTTTGTCTGCTTTTTGCTTCAATTCTTGGATTATTCTGAGTATTAGAGATTTGAATTTCCTATCAGGTTGTTCTCGTGCCTTTTCTTCTACTGGAAAGTCATCTGGTGTTTTATTTTGGACACCTAGTGGAACATTCCTGTCTTGTTTTTGTAAATGTTTTGATGTTGTCTGCTGTCTTCAGGGCATTCAGTAGTTATTTTTCTCTTTTATTGATTGTAGATTTGTTTGTTTTGTCCTTTTTTTTGTTTTATTTCATTATGTCTGAGCAGGCGTGCTGTGTGTTGCCTGCTGTTTGCTCGACTGTGGGCATGATACTTTTCACCTATCTCTCCAATTGACATGGTTAGTCTCTCAGATATGGCACAGCAGGGCAGGTCTATCTGAAGAGGACTTCTTGGGATGGGTTGTTTGTGGCACTTACTACAACCACCAGTGTGGGCTGGTAATCAGTGCAGGACAGGTTCTGGTAGGCCGTGCCTGTGATGCTTGGTTGTGTGATGTTAAGTGCACGGTGCAGGTTGGCAGGATGGAGGGTGGAGATTGTGATGTGTGGAGCTAAGATGGGTATGAGAGACAGGAGAGAGAGGAGAGAGGAACAGGAACCAAAGACATATAAACAAAAAAGAGTTCTTGGGGAGCTTCCCGTTCGAGTGGAGAGATGTGAAAGTATGAAATGGAGAAAAACAATAAGGAGAAGAAAAAAAAAAGAAAAGAAACAATGAATAAATAAAAATTAGAAAGAAAAAAGAAAAGAAAAGCCCCCAGGGATCCCACCAGTGCTGCTACAATTTCTGGGGAAGTTGCTTCCAGGCATTAAAATACAGCCTGGCTTGAAGGGGTAGAGGTGTCACTCAGCACCAGGTATTCAGTGGACAGGAAGAAAAGGAAGGCATAGAGAGATGAGAAACTGAGTAATGAAGAAAAAGAAAAAGGGAAAAAGAGGGAAAAGAAAACAGAACAAATTAAAAAAAAGAACAAGAAACCCCCCACAAAAAAAGGCGGGGGGGGGGTAACCCATGAAAAATGCCCTTAGGGATCCCTGTGTGAGTCTGCTCAATCTGAGGGGATAGGTCCCAAGCCGTGCAGTACTGCTGGGCTAGAACCGGCTCCCAATTTGATAAAAGAAAAAGAAAACAAACAAACAATTCTAAACAAACCAGAAAAAAGCCCTAGGATCCCACCAGTGTGGCAGCATGGACCAGAAAGCAGTTTCACATTTGAGCAGAGTTTCACAGCCTTTCAGGAAGAAGCAAAGATGGTGCATGGGGCCAGGTATTTGAGAGAAAGGAGGGGGAAGTTGTCAGAGGTAAGGAAGAAACCAAATAAAGCCTAAAAAAGAAACATCAGCAGCCAACAAATGGCACTCAGGGAGTGGGCCAGTATAGGCAGGTGGAATCCAAGATGCCGGTGTTTCCTGGCCAAGAGACTGTGGCCTCAGGAAGCAGAGGAGCCTGAGTGGGGGTGAAGAAGGGTGGGGGGTGCGAAAGCATGCATCATTGGTTACCGTTTGTTCTGTCTCCTGCTGGAAGCTGCTTGAAGCTGCTTTCCCATACCCCTGTTTGCTGCTCTCTGATAAGAGTCCAAGATGGCAGATCCTTGCTGTGTTAGCTGATAGGGGACCTCTGCATGTATCTCTCCTTGCTCTCTGTTTTCTGTCAGTTTCTTATTCCATTCGGTGCTTGGCTGAGTTTTTTATCTCTTCATTTGATCCTTAGGGTTTCAGGATTTCTGTTTTCTCTGTTTGACTTAGTTTTTTGGATCTTTGCTATGGAGGGATGGTGTGGTGCTTCTGCCCAGAGCACCATGTTGTTCAGATGTCTTGGAAAATTTCTTGATTCTTTATTTTGTGAGCTTGCTGAAGCCATCATGGAATACCTCTCTATGTGATTTGATACTGACTTTGTCTCTGAGCCATCAATAAGTTATTATATTTATTTTATGTTTGCTTACTGTGTCCTAACTTCTGGTTTCGTTTTGATTTGATATGTCCAAATAGGTTGCTTGTGTGAGCTAACCTTAACATTGCAGACCCTGAAGCTCCAATGTCCCGCCACCTGGTGGCCAGACCTGCTACTCAGTATGTGAGCCCAGGAGTCCGCCCACTCCTCCTGTATGGATTCAGTTCAGGTGTCCCGGTAGTTGACCACTAAGTGTGTGGTGCAGGCTCTCACCTACAGTCCTAGGAAGGCATGGGTGATTGGTGTAGGCATAGGCATCTGGCTGCAGCAGGCAGTCACACTCTGAGCAAGGAAGTGGGCCGACCACCACCCCCAACTGTCTGGGAGGTAAACGTGTCCCTCTTCCCTAGAGCATGTAAGTGGGTTTTGCAGCCATACTATGAGGACCCATTGCTGTTGGCTTTAAGGACTAGGGGGCACCACTTATTCTTGGAGCCCTGTCATAGGTGGCTAGGTGGCATGAGCAGAGCCACCAGTCCTCAGACCCTTGATGTCGGCATGCAAGGAACCTGCTCAATCGGCAGAGCAGTGTCAAATGTCATGAATCTCCCACCTTACAGCTGAAACACTTGAAGTTAGACTTTAGGTATATACCTTGTTGTACAGTGGTAATGAGGGCCTACACTGTTGAAATGGGCCCACACAAGTCTATGCAGGGGGAAAGGCACTCAAAGTCCATGGAACCCTTATGCCTGTGCCTAGGCAAAGGAGCTGTGCTTACCCTGAGTTCCTGGCTTATGGGAGTGGGCAGATTTTTTCCCCCCGTTTGTTTATTTGTTCCCTCTCTGAGGCTGGGAGAATGGCTCGAGGCTTGTGACGGGTCCTGCTTCTGGTACAGGGGATGGGGCAATCACTGAAGCTGGCCTGGGACCTGGTGCAGAGTGGGGAGGGGGTAGGTAATTGGGAGAGATGTTTTTCCCAAAGGGGACATTATTTGTTCTGTGCAGTAGACCAGATGTAAGTACTTATCTTTTGCCAATTGAGTGCCCCTTTTCACTGGTTCTGGAGGCTGGAGTAGACTCTCTGCTGCTGGGTTTCTCCCAATGTGGAAAATGCCTCCCAAGTGCCACTGCTTGCCTCACCTCTCACGTGAGCTGATCCAGACTGAAGAGTGCCAACTCCTGCTTGGTCAGGTCTGGCAACTCCTTGCTGCTTCTGAACCATCTCTCCCTCCCCCTGCCACTTGGTCTGATTCTTCAACTTTGCCTTTGATGTTCAGGGATCCTAGATTGTCATACATAAACGATTCACTTGTTTTTTCAGGTCTTTGTTGTAAGAGGGACCACAGGAAGCATCTGACTACTCCACCATCTTAAGGTATACACTTTCTTGATGATATATCATCATATAATAATTTATTATATTGTATAACTTCTATAAATGCATTGCTGTGGAGTCAATTCCAACTCATAGCAACCCTAAGATAGAGTAAAACTGCCCCACAGTGTTTCCAAGACTGGAAATCTTTATAGGTGCCCACTGCCGCATCATTCTGCTGCAGTGGTGCTGGTTGATGCCAACCATCACGGATAATCAGGGCTCCTTATAACTTCTATAGCTATCATATTCTTAATTTCTTGTTTTTCTGTCTTACTTAGTTATCACTATGTTATCACTTCTATAAAATCTTACATATTGTTATTTCCTCCTCTTCATTCTCTTATCAACAATTTTTTAGTTTTTATTTTTAACTTGATCAGTTTCTTTCAGTTTTTTTTTAAATGCATCATAGTCTGAAATATATAACCTTGAAATTTAAATTGTATTTGCATGAATTGGTTTCCAAAGAACAAGCTTGTGACGATATTTATTTTACCCTTTCAGTTACATGCTGTCTTTGTGGTTATATTTGATATTTTTAAAACATAAGCTTATTTTTAGTGTAATCATATTTAAAGAATATTTTATTATCATTGAGTATTATGATTAGTAATGTTAAAAATATTAAGAATATTAAAATATACTCATAATATATAGGACTGTCACTAGTTTTGTAAATTATAATTTATTCAATCAATTTATTGAATACATTTAGCAAGTTAAATATTTTTCACTTATCATATTTTTAAAAACAATAATGCTTTTCAATAGAAAAACTATTTTTTTCTTTTTTGTGTTATTATTTTTATTTGCTATATCCTATTTCATGGCTTAGAATATTCAAAACAAATCATAATGATGTTAGAATAAATCTTTGTTTTCTTTCTGAATTAAGCAAGCATCTTTATTTTATATCATTGTGTTTGCTGTTTTAGAAATACATGTTTTTCCTTGAGTAAGGCCTGTAATGAAGAATGAATGTTCAGTAGGATCAAAGCCTTTTAGGAATATATTAAATGTGCATAGCATCTTTCTTAAATAACTTAGAGATGTGATTATTTATATTCAAATATGCCTCAGTTTGCACCAACCTGGATGACTATACATAATGTAAAAAACAAAATTTCTACTAGATTAGATTTGTATAGGAACTCATAAACTTTATTTGCAATTCATGAATGGGAAGTTTCATACAAAAGCTTCCCAATTTATAAACAGCAAATACAGCTTATGAGTTCATATACAAATTTAATCTTGTAGAAATTTTATTTTTTAACAGATCTGCTTATGAATATGGGATTAATGGGACATTTTGAACTAGGTTAAGCCCAGCAGGCAAGTCCTAATTGATTAACTCACATTTTGGTATCTGAGAAGGTCAGGCATTTACAGAAAGAAGACTTAGTTAGGTTTTGTTTTGCTGATGTGGGGCTTAGCATAAGTAACTGTATCTTGTTCCAAGTACAGTCAGGTTAACAATAAATATAAATTTATAATAGATCATTGAATTTTATATGCCAGAATTATATTAGCATTTGTATGTGTATAATCAACAGTTGTTATTTTCAGTTAATTTTGAGTTTGGCTGCTAACCAAAATGTCAGCTGTTTGAATCTACCAGCTGCTCCTTGGAAACCCTATGCGGCAGTTCTACTCTGTCCTATAGTGTCGCTATGAGTCGGAATCAACTCGATGACAATGGGTTTTATGTTATAGTTGTCTAGTTTTAAAAAACTTTTGGAAGATGGCAGAGTAGTCAGATGTTTCCAGTGGTTCCTCTTACAACAAAGACCCCAAAATCCAAGTGAATCAATTATATATGACAATCTAGGAGCCCTGAACATCAAAGGTAAAGTTGAGGAATCAGACTGAGTGTCAGGGGTAAGGAGAGAAGGTTCAGAAGCAGCTAAGAGTTGCCAGACCCTACCCAGCAGAGGCCAGAGCCCTTTAGGCTCGTGTGCACGGTGAGGCAAGCAGTGGCGCTCAGATGGCATTTTCCACATTGAGAGAGACCCAGTGGCAGAGAGTCTACTCGGGCCTCCAGAACCAGTGAAAAGCAGCCCTCAATAGGCAATAGATAAGTACTTGTGTCTGACTGACTGCGTGGATGAAAGACACCCCCCCTTAAGAAAAACTTCTCTTATTTACCTTCCCACTCCCTGCTCTGCACTCAGTCTGGGCCCACTTCAGTAATTGCCGAGTTCACTGGCTGGAAGTAGGACCCATCACGTACCCTAAGACATTCTCCTGGCCTTGGAGAGGGAAAAAATTAACAAACAAGGGAAAAAATAATCTGTCGGCTCCCCTGAACCAGGAACTCAGGGTAGGCACAACTCCTTTGCCTAGGCACAGGTGTAAGAGGTCCACAGACTTTGAGTGACTTTCACCCTTTCATAGACTTGTGTGGGCCCATTTCAACAGCATAAGCCCTCATTACCACAGTACTGCAAGGTATATACCTGAAGTCCAACTTCACCTGTTTCAGCTGTGAAGTGGCAGGTTCGTGAAATTTGCCTCTGCTCTGCCCATTAAGCAGAGTCTTCACCCACCCATATAAGAGGCCTAAGGACTGGTAGCTCCACTCAGGCCACCTAGCCACCTGAGATAGGGGTCCAAGAATAAGTGGTGCCTCACTGTCCTTAAAGCCAACAGCATTGGATGTTCATAGTCTGACTGCAATACCCACCAACCTATGCATTCTGGGGAACAGGGAGATGCTTTCCTCCCAGACACTCAGGGGCAGCCATCAGCCCCCTGCCTTGCTCAGTGTGTGACCCACTAATTCAGCCAGATACTGGTGCCTACACCAATCACCCATGCCAGTCTAGGACTCTAGGTTAGAGCCTGTACCACACACTTGGTGACCTATTACTTGGACTCCTGAGCTGAATCCATACAAGAAAAGTAAACAGAATCCTGTGCTCATGTACTTAGTAACAGATCTAACCACCTGGTGACAGGATGTTAGAGCTTCAAAGGCCCAATAATAAAACTAGATGACACAAACAGCCTATTTGGGCATATCAAAACAAAACAAAACAAGAAACTGGGCCAAGCGGTCTCAGTCATCTAGTGCTGCTACAACAGAAATACCACAAGTGGATAGCTTTAACAAAGAGAAGTTTTTTTCTTCACAGTAAAGTATTTGGCTAAAAGCCCAATTCAGTGTGTCAGCTGGAGAGGAAGCCTTTCTCTGTCTGTTGGCCTTCTCATCAATGTTTCCCCAGACTAGGAGCTTCTCCAAGAAGGGATCCTGGGTCCAAAGGACACACTCTGCTCCTGGCACTGCTTTCTTTGTGGTATGAAGTCCCCCTGTCTCTCTGATCACTTCTCATTTCTGTATCTCTAGAGATTGCCTCAGAACACAGTAGAATCTTGTAGACTGTGTCCTGTCTGTCTTACTAACACAACTGCCACCCATCCTCCCTCATTAACATCATAGATGGAGGATTTGCAACGTATAAGAAAATCACACAGTACTAGGAATCATGGCCCAGCCATACTGACACAAACATTTTTTAGTGGACATGATTCAATCCATGACACTCAGCAGACATAAAATAAATAAATGTAATAATTTATTGATGGTTTGGAGACAACAGTCAATATCAAATCACATAAAGAGGTAGTCCATGATGGCTTCAGCAAGCTCCCAAAATAAAGACTTAAGAAATTTTTTGGAGGAAGAGAATTTGTTGGAATTACCAGAGGTAGAATACAAAAAAAATTTAATATATAGAACTCTTCAAGATATCAAGAAGGAGATAATACAAAATGTAGAACTATCTAAGGAACATACAGACAATGCTATAGAGGATCTTAAGAGGTTACTCAAAAGCATAATAAGAAACTTAATAGGCTGCAAAAATCCATAGAGAGACAGCAATCAGAAATCTGGAAGATTAACAACAAAATTTCAGAATTAGATAACTCAATAGAAAGTCATAGGAGTGGAATTGAGGCAATAGAAGTCCGAATTAGTGAGACTGAAGATAAAGCACTTGATGCCAACTTACTTGAGGAAAAATCAGATAAAAGAATTGTAAAAAATTACAAAAATCTAAAAGTTATGTGGGACTGTATTAAGAAGAATAATCTATGAGTGATTAAAGTACCAGAACAGGGGGTATAACAGAAAATACAGAGAGAATTGTTGAAGATTTGTTGACAGAAAACTTCCCTGATATCATGAAAGATGAGAAGATATCTATCCAAGATGCTCATCAAACCCCACATAAGGTAGATCCTAAAAGAAAGTCACCAAGATATATTATAATCAAACTCGCCAAAACCAAAGAGAAAGAGAGAATTTTAACCGCAGCTAGGGATAAAAGAAAAGTCATCTACAAAGGAGAGTCAATAAGACTAAGGTCGGATTACTCAGCAGAAACCATGCAGGCAAGAAGGCAATGTGAGGACATATATAACACCTTGAAGGAAAAAAAAAAAAATTGCCAGCCAAGAATTATATATCCATCAAAACTGTCTCTCAAATATGATGGTGAAATTAGGGAATTTCCAGATAAACAGAAGTTTAGGTAATTTGAAAAAATCATACCAAAATTACAAGAAATACCGATGGGAGTCCTCCGGTTAGAAAATCAGTAACATCTGTTAAAAACCCAAGACTAGAACACAGCATAGCAACCAGATATCAACCCACATGGGGAAGTCACAAAAGGAAATCAAAGCTAAAACACTGAAAATAGGGAAATAGAGATGTCAATATGTAAAAGATGACGGCATTAAAGAAAAAAGAGGGACTAAAAAATGTAGACACAGATTTTTCATATGGAGAGGAAGTCAAGGTGATATAAAGAAATAACAGACTGGTTTAAACTTAGAAGATTAGGGGTAAACATTAAGTTAACCACAAAGTAAACTAAAATCCTACACATCAAAAGGAAAATATAAGGACAAAGCAAATACAAAATCAACAATGAAAAATATGAAAACAAAATACATAAAAAAGACTCAACACAAAAAATTTAGTGGAACAAAGAAACTGTCAACAACACACTAAAAAAGACATCAAAATGACAGCACTAAAGTCATACCTGTCAATATATCCTAGAGAAATAAGAGCCATCATATGAATAGATATATGCATACACATGTTTATTGCAGCACTGTTCACAAAAGTAAAAAAGATGGAAACAACCTAGGTGCCCACCAACAGACGAATGGATAAACAGATTATGGTATAGTCACACAATGGAATACTATGCAACAATAAAGAACAATGATGAATCTGTGAAGCATAACGTGGAGGAATCTGGAAGACATTATGCTGAGTGAATTTAGTCAGTCGCAAAAGGACAAATACTGTATAAGACCGCTATTATAAGAACTCAAGAAAAGGTTTAAACACAGAAGAAAACACTCTTTGACCGTTACGAGGGTGGGGAGGAAGAGAGGGAGTATTCACTAACTAGATAGTAGACAAGAATTATTTTAGGTGAAGTGAAGGACAGCACACACTACAGTGGAAGTAAGCACAACTGAACTAAACTAAAGCTAAGAAGCTTCCTGAATACAACCCAATACTTCGAGGGACATAGTAGCAGGGGCAGGGGACCATGGTCTCAGGGGACATCTAGGTCAATTGGTATAACAAAGTTTATTAAGAAAACTTTCTGCATCCCACTTTGGTGAGTGGCGTCTGAGGTATTAAAAGTCAGTGAGCAGCCATCTAAGATGCATCAATTTGTCCCAACCCACCTGGAGTAAAGGAGAATGAAGAACACCAAAGACAAAAGGAAAGTATTAGCCAAGATTCAGAAAGGGTCTCATAAACCAGAGACTTTATCAGCCTGAGACCAGAACTTGATGGTGCCTGGCTACCACCAATGACTTCCCTGACAGGGAACACAACAGAGATTCTCCGATGTAGCAGGAGAAAAATGGGGTGAAAAACTCAAATTCTAGTAAAAAGACCAGACTTAATGGTCCTACTAAGACTGGAGGAACCCCAGAAAGCACGACCCCAGGACCCTCTGTCAACCCAGCACTAAAACTATTTCCAAGGCCAACTCTTCAGACAAAGATTAGACTGGACTATGGGACAAAAAATGATACTCATGAAGAGTGTGCTGCTTAGCTCAAGTAGATATATGAGACTAAATGGGCAGCTCCTGTCTGGGGGTGAGATGAGAAGACAGAGGGGGTCAGGAGATGGTTGAATGGACACGGGAAATCTGGGATGGAAAGGAGGAGTGTGCTGTCACTGTATAAGGGGAGCAACTAGGGTCACATAACAATGTATATTTTTGTCTGAGAGACTAACTTGAATTGTAAACTTTCACTTAAAGTACAATAAAAAAAAGTTGGGTAGTTTTTATTGAAACTATTTTCTATTTCTTTGGTTTTGCAGTATTTTTGTATTAAGAATTATCTAAAACTTTCAAATTTTAACAAAGGCATCAGTAGTCTTTTGATTCCATATCCTGATTGAGGAGCAAGTGATAAGATTTTAGTAACTGCCATTTCTTCCAAGTGCAGTTTAAATGTAAATTTCCCCAATTAATATAACAGGGCCAAATTAAATTCAAAATGCCATTCTTGACATGCTTCTTGATTTAATTTTAAATGAATGATTGTTAACTTGTATTTTATTTATTTATTTATTTATTTTTTAAATATTTTATTGTACTTCAGGTGAAAGCTTACAGAGCATATAGTTTCTCATGAAATAGTAGTACACATGTTGTTCTATGACATTGGTTAACAACCCCACAACGTATTAAGCCTCTAAATTCTCAACCTTTTTTTTTTTTTGATGAAAATTACAGATGGCCAAAGATACACCGTTTCAAAAATTTCTACATTCACAGTTCAGTGACATTGACTACACTCTTCCAACTGTGCTGTTATTCTCACTTAAGATGAAGGCTTACAGAACAGAATAGTTTTTCATTTAACAGTTACTACACATCTTGCCCTATGACAATGGTTAACAATCTCACAGCACATCAAGAATATCCTTACTCCACCTTGTGTTCCCTATCACCAGGGGACTTTCTTGTCCCCTTCTGTCTTCTGAACCTTGTCACTGGACTACTATACCTCTTTAGTCTCATTTTTTTTTTTTTTTAATTTTATTTTAACACCATTTCAAAACTTTTTACTTACACATTTAAGTGATATTGACTATGCTCTTCCAATTGTGCTGCCATTCTCGCCCAAGATGAAGGCTTACATGACAAAACAGCCTCCCATTTAATAGTTACTACAAATGTTGCCCTATAGCAGTGGTCAACAATCTCACAATACATCGACAGTGTCCTTATTCAATTTGTGTTCCTTATCATCAGTTTCCTACTCCCCCTCTGCCTTCTGGCCCTTGTCACCGGACTCCTATACCTCGTTAGTCCCATTTAGTTTTACTGGGCTGTCCATTCCCAGGCTTAACATCGAACCTCGAAGGTAACTTCACCTCTGAGCTGAAAGGGTGTCTGGGGGCCACACTCTTGAGGTTTCTCTAGTATTCTTTAGGCCACTAAATCTGGTCTTTTTTTTTCTTTTTTTGGGGGGGGGAGTTAAAATTATGCTCTACATCCTTCTCCAGCTCTGTCCAGAACCCTCTGTTGTGATCCTGGTCAGAGCAGTCAGCGGTGGTAGCCGGGCACCATCTAGCTGTACTGGACTCAGTCCGGTGGAGGCCTTGGTAGTTGTGGACAATTAGTCCTTTGGACTAATCTTTTCGTTGAATTCTGTTCTCTTCATTCTCCCTTGCTCCCGAAGGGATGAGACCAGTGGAGTATCTTAGATGGCTGCTCATAGGCTTTTAAGACCCTGGACACTACTCACCACGGTAGAATGTAGAGCATTATCTTTATAAGTAGTGTCATGCCAATTGAGCTAGATGTTCCCCGAGACCATGGTCCCCAGAGCCCTCCGTCCAACAACTCAGTCCCTCGGGGGGTTTGGATGTGTCTATAGGGCCTCCATGACCTTTCCTTGTGCAGGTTGTGTTAGTTTCCCCTGTACTATGTACTATCTCACCTCTCACCCAAGTAACTACTTATCTATTACCTATTTAGTATTCCCCCCCCCTCCCCTCCCATCCCTGGTAACCAACAAGGATTGTTACATTTTGCATGTGAATTTTTTCATGGGTTTTTACAAGAGGTCTCATACAATATTTGTCCTTTTGTGATTGACTTATTTCACTCAGCATAATGTCCTCCAGTTTCATCCATGTTATGAGATGGTTCACAGATTCATTGCTGTTCTTTCTCATTGCATAGTACTCCATTGTGTGTATGTACCATAGTTTGTGTATCCATTCATCTGTTGATGGACATCGAGGTTGTTTCCATCGTTTTGCTATTGTAAACAATGCTGCCATGAACATAGGTGTGCATATGTCTATTCGAGTGATGACACTTATTTCTCTAGGATATATTCCTAGGAGTGGGATTGCTGGATCGAATGGTATGTCTATTTCTAGCTTTCTGAGGAAGCGCCATATCATTTTCCAAAATGGTTGTATCATTTTGCATTCCCACTAGCAGTGTATAAGAGTTCCCATCTCTCCGCAGCCCCTCCAACATTTGTTATTTCCAGTATTTTTGATTCGTGCCAGTAATGCCGGGGTGAGATGGTATCTCATTGTGGTTTTAATTTGCATTTCTCTAATGGCTACTGAACGCGAGCATTTCCTCATGTGTCTGTTGGCCATTTGAATGTCTTCCTTGGTGAAGTGTCTGTTCATTTCCTTTGCCCATTTTTTGATAGGATTGTTTGTCTTTTTGTTGTAGAGGTGTTGGATTTTCTTGTAGATTATGGAGATTAGACCTTTGTCTGACTTGTACTGTCCAAAAATTTTTTCCCAGTCTGTAGGTTCTCTTTTCACTCTTTTGGTGAAGTCTTTTGAAGAGCATAGATGTTTGATTTTTAGAAGATCCCAGTTATGTAGTTTATCTGTTGGGTTTTTTGTGTTGATGTTTATGGTTTGTATCCTGTTAATGCCATGTATTAAGGCCTGAAGTGTTGGTCCTATTTTTTCTTCTATGAATTTTATAGTTTGAGGCTTTATGTTCAGGTCTTTGATCCATTTTGAAGTAGTTTTTGTATATGGTGTGAGGTATGGGTCCTGTTTCATTTTTCTACAAATGGATATCCAGTTTTGCCAGCACCATTTGTTAAAAAGACTGTCTTTTCCCCATTTGATGTATTTTGGGCCCTTGTCAAAGATCAGGTGACCGTAGGTGGATGGATTTACATCTGGGTTCTCAATTCTGTTCCATTGGTCAATGTCTCTGTTGTTGTACCAGTACCAGGCTGTTTTGAGTACTGTAGCTGTATAGTAGGTTCTCAAGTCAGGGAGTGTGAGTCCTCCTACTTTATTCTTCTTCTTCAGTAGTGCTTTACTTATTCGGGGTTTCTTCCCTTTCCATATAAAGTTAATAATTAGTTTTTCCATCTCTTTGAAGAATGTTGTTGCTATTTCGATCGGGATTACATTGTATTTGTAGATTGCTTTAGGTAGAATTGCCATTTTCACAATGTTAAGTCTGCCTATCCATGAGCATGGTATGTTTTTCTATTTATGTAGATCCCTTTGGGTTTCATGCAGTAGTGTTTTGTAGTTTTCTTTGTATAGGTCTTTTACGTCCCTGGTCAGATTTATTCCTAAGTACTTTATCTTTTTAGGGGCTATTGAAAATGGTATTGATTTCCTGATCTCCTTTTCATCGTTCTCTTTACTGGTGTATAGGAATCCAACCGATTTTTGAATGTTTATCTTGTATCCTGCTACTCTGCTGAATCTTTCTATTAGTTACAGTAGATTTCTCGTGGAGTCTTTAAGGTTTTCTATGTATAGTATCATATCATCTGCAAACAGGGACAGTTTAACTTCTTCATTACCAATTTGGATGCCCTTTATTTCTTTCTCTTGCCTTACTGCTCTAGCTAGAACTTCCAGCACAATGTTAAATAGGAGTGGTGATAAAAGGCATCCTTGTCTTGTTCCTGTTTTCAGGGGGAATGTTTTCAGCCTCTCTCCATTAAGAATGATGTTGGCTGTTGGTTTTGCATAGATGCCCTTTATTATGTTGAGAAATTTCCCTTCTATACCTATTTGATTGAGAGCTTTTATCAGGAATGGGTGTTGGACTTTGTCAAATGCCTTTTCTGCATCAATTGAGATGATCATGTGATTTTTTTCTTTCCTTTTATTTATGTGGTGGATTACGTTGATGGATTTTCTAATGTTAAACCATCCTTGCATACCTGGTATGAATCCTACTTGGTCGTGGTGTATTATTTTTTTGATATGATACTGAATTCTATTGGCTAGAATTTTGTTCAGAATTTTTGCATCTATATTCATGAGAGATATTGGTCTGTAATTTTCTTTTTTTGTGATGTCTTTGCCTGGTTTTGGTATCAGCGTTATGCTGGCTTCATAGAATGAATTTGGAAGTGTTGCTTCCTCTTCTATGCTCTGAAATAGCTTGTGTAGAACTGGTATAAGCTCTTCTGTAAATATTTTGTAGAATTCTCCAGTGAAGCCATCTGGGCCAGGGCTTTTTTTGGTTGGGAGGTTTTTTTTTATTACCTTTTCAATCTCTTCTCTTGTTATGGGTCTGTTCAGATTTGCAATATCACTTTGTTGTAGTTTGGGTAGGCCGTATGTTTCTAGAAATTGATCCATTTCCTCTAGGTTTTCAAATTTGTTGGAATATAGTTTTTCATAATATTCTGTTATAATCCTTTTTATTTCGGTTGGGTCTATTGTAATGTCCCCCATTTCATTTATTATTTGGGATATTGGTGCCCTCTGCTGTTTTTCTTTTGTCAGTCTGTCCAGTGGCTTGTCGATTTTGTTGATTCTTTCAAGGAACCAACTTTTGGATTGGTTGATTCTTTCTATTGTTTTTCTGTTCTCTATTTCATTTATTTCTGCTCTTATCTTTACTATTTCCTTTCTTCCGGTGGTTGTAGGCTTTTTTTGTTGTTCTCTTTCTATTTGTTTGAGTTCTGTAGTTAATGTTTTGATTTTGTCCCTTTCTTATTTTTTGATATGTGCATCTATTGCTATAAATTGTCCTCTGAGGAAAGCCTTTGCTGTATCCCAAAGGTTTTGGTATGATGTGTTTTCATTTTCATTTGATTCTAGGAATTTTTTAATTCCATCTCTGATTTCTTCTATTACCCATTGATGTGTAAGCAGATTATTATTCATTTTCCATGTGTTTGATTTTTTTTCCTTGCTCTTTCTAGTGTTAATTTCTACCTTGATGGCATTGTGGTCAGAGAAGATACTGTGAATTATCTCAGCATTTTGGATCTTGTTGAGGATTGCTCTGTGGCATAAGATGTGGTCTATTCTGGAGAATGATCCATGTGCATTGGAAAAGAATTTGTACTTTGCAGCGGTTGGATGGATTGTTCTATATATGTCTATGAGGTCCAGTTGGCTGATTGTGTCCTTTAGGTCTTCTGTATCTTTGCTGAGTTTCTTTTTAGTTGTTCTGTCGTTTACTGAGAGTGGTGTGTTGAAGTCTCCTACTATTATTGTGGAACTGTCAATTTCTCTTTTCAGTGTTGTTAGAGTTTTTTTTATGTATTTTGGAGCCCTGTCATTGGGTGCATAGATATTTATTATGGTTATGTCTTCATGATAGATCATCCCCTTAATCATTATATAGTGTCCTTCTTTGTCTTTTATGGTAGATTTTGTTTTAAAGTCTATTTTATCTGAGATTAGAATTGCCACTCCTGCTCTTTTTTGATAGTTGTTAGCCTGATATATTTTTTTCCAACCTTTGATTTTTAATAAATTCACGTCTTTGTTTCTAAGGTGTGTCTCTTGCAGACCGCAGATTGATGGATCCTGTTTTCTTATCCATTCTGCCACTCTCCATCTCTTTATGGGTGCATTGAGTCCATTTACGTTCAGGGTAATTATTGATAGATGGAAGTTTGTTGCTGTCATTTTGTAGTGCTTTTTTTTGTGATACTGATGTTTTCTTTGTTTTTCTTACTCTCTTGTGCTGAGTTACTTTTGTTTGTGGATTTTGTGTTCATTTCTTTTGATTTTGTAGGTTTTGTTTTTGTTAAGACTTTATGTTTTTCTTCTTTATTTTTATGAGTTGGTTTGTTAACTTTTTTTGTGGTTACCATAAATTTTACCCTTATCTTTATAATTTTGAAGCAGTCTACCGTTACTTGGTATTGCCTTGCCTTCCTCTCCTTTAGAAGGTTCTATACCTATGCCGTTTGTTCCCTCTTTCATTGTTTTGATGTTGTTCTCATCCTTTGATTGATTTCTCCGATTCCCTGTTGTATTTCTTTTGTTTTTGGAAAGTCCTCTGTAGTTCATTTCCTAGAATGGTATCTGGTTCATGTGAACCTGCGTCCTAGGTCCTAAGTCCTGCCTGAGGGCTGAAGCTGTTTGTCCTCATATCGAAGAACGCCCTTTAATAATTCTTGTAAGTTTGGTTTGACTTTTGCATATTCCCTTAGTTTCTGTTTATCTGGAAATGACCTAATTTCACCATCAAATTTGAATGAGAGTTTTGCAGGATATATTATTCTTGGCTGACAATTTTTTTCTTTCAAGATTTTATATATGTCATCTCATTGCCTTCTTGCCTGCATGGTTTCTGCTGAATAATCTGAGCTTAGTCTTATTGTGTCTCCTCTGTATGTGACTTCTTGTTTTTCACGAGCTGCTCTCAGGATTCTTTGTTTGTCTTTAGTTTTAGCGAGTGTGAATATGATATGTCTTGGTGATTTTCTTTTGGGGTCTCTTCTATATGGGGTTCGTTGAGCTTCTTGGATGGCTAGCTTTTCATTTTTCATGATATTGGGAAAGTTTTCTGTCAGCAGTTCGTCAATGATCCTCTCTGTGTTTTCTGTTTTCTCCCCCTGTTCTGGTATGCCAATCACTCGTAAGTTTTTGCTTTTAATTGTGTCCCACATAACTCTCAGGGTCTCTTAATTTTTCTTTGTTCTTTTTTCTGAGTTTTCCTGAAACAGAGTTGTATCCAAGTGTTTGTCTTCATTTTCACTGATCCTGTCTTCCATGGTTTCAAATCTACTTCTCAGCCCTTCTATGACACCATCCATTTCTGAAATCTTGTTGTTTATCTTTTGGATTTCTAATTGTTGTTTTTGTATAATTTCAAGTTGTGAATTTATTTTGGCATTTTGTTCCTGCATCATCTTTCTGAATTATTCCAATTTTTTGTCTGTATTTTCCATAAATTTGTCTATTTTTTCCTCATGTTTGTCAGCTTTTTGCCTCAGTTCTTGGAAAATTCTGAGTATTAGTGATTTGAATTCCGTATCAGGTACTTCTAGTGCATTTTCTTCCACAGGAGAGTTATCTGGTGTTTTAATTTGGACTCCTATTGGAGCCATCTTGTCTTGTTTTTGTAAATGTTTTGATATTGTTTGCTGTTTTCGGGGCATTCAGTAGATATTTCTCTCGTTTATTGATTGTAGATTTTTTTTTTTTTGTTTCGTCCTTGTGGTACAGCTGGGCAGATCTAGCTGAGGAGGAGCCACTGGGACGGGTTGCTTGTGGCACTCACCGCAGCCACCAGGACGGTCGGTAGTCAGTGCTGGAAGGTTCCAATAGGGCGTGCCTGCACAGCTTGATGGTGTGATGTCTAGTGCATGGTGCAGGTAGGTAGGTTGTAGTGAGGAGATGGTTATGTGTGAAGCTAAGCTGCATATGGGAGAGAGGAGAGATGAGGAGGAGCAAAAAGCATACAAACATAAAAGAATGCTAGGGGAGCTTGTCGTTGGAATGTACAGATGAGAGACTATGGGATGGAGGAAACCAGAAGGGGGAAGAGAAAGAAAAGGAAAGAATGAACAAATAAAAATCAGAAAAGTTAAAGAACTGCAAAGTTTCTAGGGATCCCACCGATGCAGCTATGAGGTCTGGGGGAGTCGGTCTCAGTTTTCACAGCACAACCTGGCCAGAAGGTACAGAGGCATACATCGCCTGGTATTCAGGGATCAGAAAGAGAAGGAAGAGATAGAGAGACAAGAAATTAAGCAATGAAGAAAGACAAAAGGGAAAAAGAGGGAAAATATGACAAAACTAATCAAAAAAGAAGAAAAATAAAATTAAAAAAAAAAAAGCAACACCAGCAGTCAGTGCCAACAAATGGGACCCATAGTGCCCCCACTCAGGGGTGCGAATTCCAAGAAGCCAGCAGTCTCGGGGTTAAGAGAACGTGGCCACGGGAAGCAGAGGGGCAAATGAACAAAGGCCCTGGGATCCCACCAGAGCGGCAGCCCAGACCTGGAAACAGCCACACGTCCGAACGCAGCCCCACAGCTCCGCAGAAGAGAGCAAAGACGGCACACGGTACCAGGCACCCAGGCAATAGGAGGGGGAGGCGGCAGAAAAAGGTTCACCAGCTGCCAGCAAACGGCTCCCAGAAAGTCGCCAACCCGGGTGCGCAGAATCCAAGCCCCAGTGCCCCCCAGCCCAGGGACTCCGGTCACGGAAAGCAGAGGGGCGAATGAACAAAGGCCCCGGGACCCCACCAGCGTGGCAGCCCAGACCTGGAAACAGCCACACGCCCGAACGCAGCCCTACAGCCCCGCAGGAGAGAGCAAAGACGGCACTCGGAACCAGGCACCCAGGCAAAAGAAGGGGGAGGCTGCAGAAAAAGCCCCGCCAACGGCCAGCAAACGGCTCTCAGAAAGCCGCCATCCTGGGCACGCAGAATCCAAGCACTGGCGCCCCCCAGCCCAGGGACCCTGGCCACGGAAAGCAGGGGATCCCCAGCTCAGGTGGAGAGGGGTGGGGGTTGGGAGAGCGCGCACCGCAGTTTACCGGTCGTTCTGTCTCCCACTGGATGCTCTGCAAGGCTGCTCTCCCGTTCGCTGGTCTCTGATAGAAATCCAAGATGGTAGATCCGCGCTGCGTTAGCTGGTAAGGAATCTCTGCATGAGTCTCTCCTCGCTCTCCATTCTCTTTTAGTATTCTCACTCCGTTTGGTGTTTGGCTGAGTTCTTTATCTCTTCATTTGGTGTTCTAGGGTTTCAGGATTGTTGGTTCTCTGTTAGGCTTAGTTTTTCGGATCTTTGCTGTGGAGGGACGGCGTGGTGCTTCTGCCTAGAGCGCCATCTTGCCCCGCCTCTTGTTAACTTGTATCTTAATGATTCATTCTTTAGCCCTCCCTTAGGTCTGGCATATATATATATATATATATTCTTTATTTGGAGGGCTTGGGCAACAAATTCTCATCTACACTTACACATGTTATATATATATATATAACCACCAATTCATTTATAAGAGCTAAAATATTCCTGACACACAAATGTTAATATAACTTTTATTACAATTTATAGTGAATACAAATTCAAAATTCAAAAATGGAATTAGATTTTATCTTTTTTTTTCCAAGGTGGCCATTGCTCAATAGACAAAGATTCAGTGTATAGAAACGAGGAGAGATATAGTCACCTAAGGTGATTAAAGGGAAAATCTACTGCATTTAATAATCATTTTGTTTTTTCACAAAGGACAATCAGTGTTGTTACATGGAATTTTCAGATATGGGCTCCTTTATTTTGATTTAAGCCATGAAGACAGAAAATCGAAGTTCTGAGCAGAGTTTACACTTCTCAGCCTTTTCCAATATGGCCAAATGAACAAGGTCCTCTTTGTTGCCATCGCAGTTCTCTTCTCAGGACTTTGATGGGAAATATCATACTGATCCACCTCATCCGACTGGACACTCGACTCCACGCTTACATGTACTTCCTCCTCAGTCAGCTCTCCTTCATTGACATGATGTACATTTCCACCACAGTACCCAAGATGGCAGCAAACTTCCTGTCAAATAGTAAGACCATTACTTCTTTAGGTTGTGAGATTCAAACCTTTGTGTTTTTGAACCTTGGTGGAAATGAAGCTCTTCTAAGTTTCATGTCTTATGATAGATATGTAGCCATTTGTCACACTTTACGTTATTCTGTGCTCATGAGCAAGACTATCTGTTTGTCCATGGTCAAATGTGTGTGGACCAGTAGTTCTATCAATGCTTTAACACATACACTGTATGCATTTCAACTTCTTTTCTGTAGGTCTAGGCTCATTAACCTCTTTTTCTGTGAAGTTCCATCTTTATTGCCTTTGGTGTGTCACGGCACCTCCCAGTACAAGTATATCATCCACTTTAGTGGTCTTATCATTCTGCTACTACCATTCATGGGTATTCTTGCTTCTTATGCCCAGGTGCTTATTGTGGTAAACCAGATGAGCTCAGGTAAAGGGCAGACAAAAGCAGTCTCCAAGTGTTCCTCCCACCTGACTGTGGCAAGCCTACTCTATGGAATCTCTCTCTCCGCCTATACAAGACCACACTCCTTGCATTACCCTGAGGAAGATAAAGTGGTGGTGGTGTTTTACAGCATTATCACATCTCTTCTGATCCCATTTATCAACAGTCTGAGAAATAAGGAGGTCATGGGGACTATGAGGAGACTTCTGGGATAATGGATGTTTGTACAGAAAATGTGACTTTTGGAACCTTTTATAGTTTGACACTGAACAACCTGATTTGACTAGCGTACTGTCTGGAGAGATGTAAGCTCCAAGAAATCTTTAAGAAATAGATAACTGTAAGAATGTATTGATTTCCCTTTTCAGAAATAACTAAAACATTGTTATTGGAACTGGATGGAATTGCTGTGTAAAAGCTAGAGAATGATTTCTATTATCAACTTTGCTTATCTTCTAAACGAATAGATTTAATCCTTATCAACACAATGCTCCCATGTAATAAATTTTTTTTTTAATTGTACTTCAGCTGAAGGCTTACAGAACAAATAGTTTCCCATGGAACAGAGGTACACATATTGTTTTATGACATTGATTAACAACCTCACAACATGTCAACCCTCTAACTTCTCAAAATTTTTTTTTGTGAAAATGCACAAAGCCAAAGACACACCGTTTCAAAAATTTCTACATGCACAGTTCATTGACACTGACTACGCTCTTCCAATTGTGCTGTTATTCTCACTTAAGATGAAGGCTTACAGAACAAAATAGTTTCTTATTTAACAATTACTATGAATGTTGCCCTATGACAAAGGTTAACAATCTCACAACACATCAACAATATCCTTACTCAACCTTGGGTTCCCTATCACCAGCTTCCTTGTCCCCTTCTGCCTTCTGGCCCTTGTCACTGGACTCCTGTACCTCGTTAGTCTCATTTGGTTTTATGGGGCTATCCACTTCCAGGCTAAACGGTGAACCTCAGAGGTAACTTCACCACTGAGCTAAAAGTTGTCTGGGGGCTATACTCTCGGGGTTTCTCCACTCTCCTATAGGCCAATAAATCTGGTCTTTGTTTTTTTGTGAGTTAGAATTATGTTCTACATCCTTCTCTAGCTCAGTCCAGAACCCTCTGTTGTGATCCTGGTCAAGCAGTCAGTGGTGGTAGCCGGGCACCATCTAGCTGTACTGGACTCAGGCCGGTGGAGGCCTTGGTAGCTGTGGACAATTAGTCCTTTGGACTAATCTTTCCCTTCTATCCTGTTCTCTTCATTCTCCCTTGCTCCTGAAGGGATGAGACCAGTGGAGTATCTTAGATGGCCGCTCACAGGCTTTTAAGACCCCAGACACTACTCACCAAGGTCGAATGCAGAACACTGTCTTTATAAGCTGTGTTTTGCCAAATGAACTATATGTTCCCCGAGACCATGGTCCCCAGAGACTTCCGCCCAGCAATTCAGTCCTTCACGGAGTTTGGAAGTGTCTATGGGGCTTCCATGACTTTCCTGTACCAGCTGTGCTAGTTTCCCCTGTATTGTGTACTGTCTCCACTTCACCCAAGATACCATTTATCTACTGCCTATTTAGTATTTCCCCCCCAACCCTCTCATCCCTGGTAACCAACAAAGATTGTTACATTTTGTGTGTGAACTTTCTCATGAGTTTTTACAACAGAGGTCTCATACAATATTTGTCCTTTTGTGATTCATTTATTTCACTCAGCATAATGTCCTCCAGTTTCATCCATGTTATGAGGTGCTTCACAGATTCATTGTTGTTCTTTCTCGTTGCATAGTACTGCATTGTGTGTATGTACCATGGTTTGTTTATCCATTCATCTGTTGATGGGTATCTAGGTTGTTTCCAGGGTTTTGCTACTGTGAACAATGCTGCCATGAACATAGGTGTGCATATGTCTATTCGAGTGACTACTCTTATTTCTCTAGGATATATTCCTAGGAGTGGGATTGCTGGATCTAACGGTGTGTCTGTTTCTAGCTTTCTGAGGAAGTGCCATATCATTTTCCAAAACGGTAGTATCATTTTGCATTCCCACCAGCAGTGCATAAGAGTTCCCATCTCCACACAGCCCCTCCAACATTTGTTATTTTCAGTGTTTTTGATTCGTGCCAGTAATGCCGGGGTGAGATGGTATCCCACTGTGGTTTTAATATGCATTTCTCTAATGGCTAGTGATCGCGAGCATTTCCTCATGTGTCTGTTGGCCATTTGAATGTCTTCTTTGGTGAAGTGTCTGTTCATTTCTTTGCCCATTTTTTAATAGGATTATTTGTCTTTGTTGTAGAGGTGTTGGATTTTCTTGTAGATTATGGAGATTAGAACTTTCTCTGACTTGTACTGTCCAAAAATTTTTCACAGTGTGTAGGTTTTCTTTTTACTCTTTTGGTGAAGTCTTTTAAAGAGCATAGGTGTTTGATTTTTAGAAGATCCCAGTTATCTAGCTTATCTGTTGGGGTTGTGCGTTGATGGTTATGGTTTGTAACCTGTTAATGCCATGTATTAAGGCCTGTAGTGTTAGTCCTATATTTTCTTCTATGAACTTTATAGTTTTAGGCTATATATTCAGGTCTTTGATCCATTTTGAAGTAGTTTTTGTATACTGTGTGAGGTATGAGTCCTGTTTCATTTTTTTGCAGATGGATATCCAGTTCTGCCAACACCATTTGTTAAAAAGACTTTCTTTTCCCCATTTGATGGACTTTGGGCCCTTGTCGAAGATCAGGTGACAGTAGGTGGATGGATTTACATCTGGGTTCTCAATTCTGTTCCATTGGTCAATGTATCTGTCGTTGTACCAGTACCAGGCTGTTTTGACTACTGTAGCTGTATAGTAGGTTCTGAAGTGAGGTAGTGTGAGTCCTCCAACTTTATTCTTCTCCTTCAGTAGTGCTTTAGTTATTCGGGGCTTCTTCCCTTTCCATGTAAAGTTAATGATTATTTTTTCCATCTCTTTGAAGAATGTTGTTGGTATTTGGATTGGGATTATGCTGTATTTGTAAATTACTTTGGGTAGAATTGTCATTTTCACAATGTTGAGTCTCCCCATCCATGAGCATGGTATGTTTTTCCATTTATGTAGATCCATTTGGGTTTCATGCAGAAGTGTTTTGTAGTTTTCTTTGTATAGGTCTTTTACATCCCTGGTTAGTTTTATTCCTAATTATTTTCTTTTTTTTAGGGGCTATTATAAGTGGTATTGTTTTCCTGATTTCCTTTTCATCGTTCTCCTTATTGGTGTATAGGAATCCAACTGATTTTTGAATGTTTATCTTGCATCCTTATACTCTGCTGAATCTTTCTATTAGTTCCATTAGATTTCTCGTGGAGTCTTTAAGGTTTTCTATGTATAGTATCATATCATCTGCAAACAGGGACAGTTTAACTTCTTCGTTACCAATTTGGATGCCCTTTATTTCTTTTTCTTGCCTTATTGCTCTAGCTAGAACTTCCAGCACAATGTTAAATAGGAGTGGTGATAAAGGGCATCCTTGTCTTGTTCCTGTTTTCAAGGGGAATGTTTTCAGCCTCTCTCCATTAAGAATGAAGTTGGCCATTGGTTTTGCAAAAATGCCCTCTATTATGTTGAGAAATTTCCCTTCTATACCTATTTGATTGAGAGTTTTTATCAGGAATGGGTGTTGGACATTGTCAAATGTCTTTTCTGCATCAATTGAGATGATCGTGTGATTCTTTTTTTTCCTTTTATTTATGGGGTGGATTACATTGATTGATTTTCTAATGTTGAACCATCCTTGCATACCTGGTATGAATCCTACTTGGGCATGGTGTATTATTTATTTGATATGATGCTGAATTCTATTGGCTAGAATTTTTTTCAGAATTTTTGCGTCTATATTCATGAAAGATAATGGTCTGTAATTTTCTTTTTTGTCTGGCTTTGGTATCAGCGTTATGCTGACTTCATAAAATGAAGTTGGAAGTGTTGCTTCCTCTTCTATGCTCTGAAATAGCTTGAGTAGTACTAGTACAAGCTCTTCTGTATATGTTTTGTAGAATTCTCCAGTGAAGCCATCTGGGCCAGGGCTTGTTTTTGGTTGGGAGTTTTTTAATTACCTTTTCAATCTCTTCTCTTGTTATGGGTCTGTTCAGATTTTCAACATCACTTGGTTGTAGTTTGGGTAGGCCGTGTGTTTCTAGAAATTTATCCATTTCCTTTAGGTTTTCGAATTTGTTGGAGGATACTTTTTCATTATATTCTGTTATAATCCTTTTTATTTCAGTTGGGTCTGTTGTAATGTCCCCCATTTCATTTCTTATTTGGGTTATTTGTGTCCTTTCCTGTTTTTCTTTTGTCAGTCTGGCCAGTGGCTTGTTGATTTTGTTGATTCTTTCAAAGAACCAACTTTTGTTTTTGTTGATTCTTTCTATTTTTTTTTCTGTTCTCTATTTCATTTATTTCTGCTCTGATCTTTACTCTTTCCTTTCTTCCGGTGGTTGTGGATTTTATTGCTGTTCTCTTTATATTTGTTTGCGTTCTGTAGTTAATGTTTCTTCTTTTTTGATATGTGCATTTATTGCTATAAATTGTCCTCTGAGGACTGCCTTTGCTGTGTCCCAAAGGTTTTCGTATGATGTGTTTTCATCATCGTTTGATTCTAGGAATTTTTTGACTTCATCTCTGATATCTTCTATTATCCAGTGATGTGTAAGCAGGGCATTATTCATTTTCCATGTAGTTGATATTTTTTCTTGCTCTTTCTATTGTTAATTTCTACCTTGATGGCACTGTGGTCACAGAAAATACTTTGAATTATCTCAACTTTTTGGATCTTGTTGAGGATTGCTCTGTGGCCTAAAATGTGGTCTATTCTGGAGAACGTTCCATGTGTATTGGAAAAGAACGTGCACTTTGCAGTGGTTGGATGGCGTGTTCTATATATGCCTATGAGGTCCAGTTGGCTGATTGTGCCCTTTTGGTCTTCTGTATCTTTGCTGAGTTTCTTCTTAGTTCTGTCCTTTACTGAGAGTGGTGTGTTGAAGTCTCCTACTATTATTGTGGAACTGTCAGTTTCTCTTTTCAGTGTTGTTAGAATTTGTTTTATGTATTTTGAAGCCCATTCATTGGGAGCGTAGATGTTTTTTATGGTTATGTCTTCATGATGGATCATCCCCTTAATCATTATATAGTGTCCTTCTTTGTCTTTTATGGTAAATTTTGTTTTAAAGTCTATTTTATCTGAGACTAGAATTGCCACTCCTGCATTTTTCTGGTAGTTGTTAGCTTGATATATTTTTTTCCAACGTTTGACTTTTAATAAATTCACATCTTTGTTTCTAAGGTGTGCTTCTTGTAGACAGCATATTGATGGATCCTCTTTTCTTATCCATTGTGTCACTCTCTGTCTCTTTATGGGTGCATTGAGTCCATTTACATTCAGTGTAATTATTGATAGATGTGAGTTTGTTGCTGTCATTTTGTAGTGCTTTTTTTTTTGTGGTGGTGACGTTTTCTTTGTTCTTCTTACTCTCTTGTGCTGAGTTACTTTTGTTTGTGGATTGTTTTTTCATTTCTTTTGTTTTTGTAGGTTTTGTTTTTGCTGAGACTTTATATTTTTCCTCTCTTTTTTTATGAGTATGTTTGTTAACTTTCTTTGTGTTTACCATGAATTTTACCATTATCTTTCTAAGTTTGAAGGAGTCTACCATTAGTTGGTATCGCCTTGCCTTCCTCTCGATTAGAAGGTTCTATACCTATGCCATTTATTGCCTCTTTTATTGTTTTGATGTTGTTGTCTTTTACTGATTAACTGCTCTGATTCCCTGTTGTATTTCTTTTGGTTTTGGATAGTCCTCGAGAGCTCATTTCCTAGATTGGTATCTGGCTGGTATGATCCTGCATCCTTGGTTCTGCCTGTGAGCTAATGCTGTTTGTCCTCAGATCAAAGAACTCCCTTTAATAATTCTTCTAAGTTTGGTTTGACTTCTACATGTTCCCTTAATTTCTGTTTATCTGTAAATGACCTAATTTTACCATCAAATTTGAATGAGAGTTTTGCAGGATATATTATTCTTGGCTGACAATATTTTTCTTTCAAGATTTTATATATGCCATCCCATTGCCTTCTTGCCTGCATTATTTCTGCTGAATAATCTGAGCTTATTTTTTTTGTTTCTCCTCTGTATGTGACTTCTTCTTTTTCACGAGCTGCTCTCAGGATTCTTTGTTTGTCTTTGGTTTTGGCCAGTGTGAATAGGATATGCCTTGGTGATTTTCTTTTGGGAGTCTTTTCTATACGGGGTTCATTGAGCTTCTTGGATGGCCAGCTTTTCATCTTGCATGATATTGGGGAAGTTTTCTGTCAGCAGTTCCTCAATGATCCTCTCTGTGTTTTCTGTTTTCTCCCTCTCTTCTGGAATTCCAATCACTCATAAATTTTTGCTTTTAATTGTGTCCCACATAACTCTCAGGGTCTCTTCATTTTTCTTTGTTCTTTTTTCTGAGTTTTCCTGAAACAGAGTTGTATCCAAGTGTTTGTCTTCAATTCTGCTGATCCTGTCTTCCACCGTTTCAAATCTGCTTCTCAGCCCTTCTATGACATCATCCATCTCTGAAATCTTGTTGTTTATCTTTTGGATTTCTAATTGTTGTATTTGTATAATTTCTAGGTGTGAATTTATTTTGGCATTTTGTTCCTGCATCATCTTCGTGACTTCTTCCAATTTTTTGTCTGTATTTTCCATGAATTTGTCTATATTTTCCTCATGTTTGTCAGCTTGTTGCCTCAGTTTTTGGAGAATTTGAGTATTAGAGATTTGACTTTCCTGTGAGGTAGTTCTAGTGTATTTTCTCTCAACAAGAGAGTTGTCTGGTGTTTTATTTTGGACGTCTTGTGGAAGCATCCTGTCCTGTTTTTGTAAATGTTTAGATATTGTGTGCTGTTTTCGGGGCATTCAGTAGTTTTTTTTTCTCATTTATTGATTGTAGATTTGTTTGTTTCGTCCCTTTTTTAAAAAAAAATTGACTATGTCTGAGCAGGCAGAGTGTATGTTCTTTGTTGTTTGCTAGTCTGTGCGCTCAGTTCTTTTCACCTCCTTCTCCAACTGGCACGGTCAGTCACTCAGATATGGTACATCAGGGCAGATCTAGCTGAAGAGGAGTTACTGGGACTGGTTGTTTGTGGCACTACAGCCACCAGAGCGGGTTGGTAATCAGTGCAGTGCAGGATCCAGTAGGCCATGCCCATGAGGCTTGGTAATTTGATGTCAAGCGCACAGTGTAGGTAGACAGGATGCAGCAGGGAGATTGTTATGTGTGGAGCTAAGATGGATATGGGAGAGAGGAGAGACGAACAGGAGCCAAAAACATACATACAAACAAAAAAGAATGCCAGGGGAGCTTGCCATTGGAATGGAGAGATGAGAGACTATGAAATGGAGAGAAACAGATAGGGGAAGAGGAAGAAAAGAAAAGAATAAATAAATAAAAATCAGAAAGGTTAAAGAACCACAAAGTTCCCAGGGATCCCACCGGTGCAGCTATGGGGTCTGGGGAAGTCGCTCCCAGGTGTTGCAATACAGCCTGGCTAGAAGTCGTAGAGGTATACAACGCCTGATATTCAGGGATCAGAAAGAGAAGGAAGATTTAGAGAGATGAGAAACCGAGCAATGAAGAAAGACAAAAAGGGAAAAAGAGGGAAAAGGGGAAAAGAAAACAAAACAAATCAAAAAATGAAAAAATAGAACAAGAAAGGCCCTCCCCAAAAAAGGGAAGAAAAAAAAAAAAAAAACAATGAAAAAAGAAATGTTCTCAGGGATCCCTCTGCACGTCTGTGGAAGCTGAAGGGGAGTTCCTTGCCATGCAGCTCCGCCTGAGCAGAAATGGCTCCCAACTCAAGAAAAAGAAAATAAAACAAACAATTCAAAACAAACAAACAAACAAATGCACCGGGATACCACCAGCACTTTAGCCCAGACCAGGAAGTAGCTGCACACTCAAATGGAGTTCCGCAGACCCTCAGGAAGACACAAAGATGGCGCATGGAGCCAGGCACTCGAGCGAAAGGTGGGGGAGGTGGTGAGAGGCAAGCAGGAAATCAAAAGAAGCAGGAAAAACTAAAAAAGCAACACCAGCAGCCAACAAATGGCTCTCAGAGAGCCAGCTAATGTGGGCTGGTGTTTCTGTTCAAGAGACTGTGTCCGCGGGAAGTGGAGGGGGCCGAGTATGGGTGAAGAAGGGTAGAGAGTGGGAAAGCGTATATCACAAATTGCCGGCACTCTGCAGCCCCTCAGGAAGAAACAAAGATGGCGCACGGAGCGAGGCACTCGAGCGAAAGGAGGGGGAGATGGCCAGAGGCAAGGAAGAAGTCAAAAGAAGTGGAGAAAAGCAACACCAACAGCCAACAAATGGCACCCAGAGAGCCGCCCGCTTGCGTGTGTGGAATCCAAGCAGCCGGTGCTTCCCGGTCAAGAGACCGTGGCCGTGGGAAGCAGAGGAGGCCGAGCCAAGGTGAAGAGGGGTGGGGGGTAGGAAAGTGCACACCGCAAATTACTGGTTGTTTTGTCTTCCTCTGGATGCTCCGTGGGCTGCTCTCTCCTACCCCCATTTGCTGGTCTCTGATAGGAGTCCAAGATGGTGGATCTGTGCTGCATTAGCTGGTAGGGGACCTCTGCATGAATCTCTCCTGTCTCTCCATTCTCTGTCAGTTTTCTCACTCCATTTGGTGCTTGGCTGAGTTCTTTATCTCTTCATTTGGTGTTTTAGGGTTTCAGGATTGTTGTATTCTCTGTTCGGCTTAGTTTTTCTGATCTTTGCTGTGGAGGGACGGTGTGGTGCTTCTGCCTAGAGCGCCATTTTGCCGGAACTCCTCAAGGAATATTTTTTAATAGATTAAAATTCAAAATGTCAATTCAAAGGTCTCATGTAATAACAAATATTTTATAATATCTTCTTTATCATCCTTAAATGCAATGCATAGGAAATATGATTTCTCCAAACACGTAACTTCAGATGAATCTAAATAATAACCAAGCTGTGATATGGAGAAAAGTATATACATCCACTTATTAATACATTTATTCATTCAACAAATGTGTTAATAGTTTTATCTATGTGTGTGGCTGTGTGATATGCACTGATGGTATGGGGTTAAACAAAGATAAAAACTGATAGAAGTCTCTGCTCTCAAGCAGTTTACATGTCAGTGTGAGTGTAGGGAATCATGATAAATAGTTCACTGGCATCTATTAGTTCCAGTCAAGGAAGAATATTGAATATACCATGGGCTGCGAAAAGAACAAACAAATCTGTCTTAGAAGATGTACAACCAAAATGTTCATTAGGAGCAAAAATGGCAAGACTGTGTCTTAAATACTTTGGACGGGTTATCAGGAGTGATTAGTCCCTGGAGAAGGACGTCATGCTTGATAAAGTAGAGGGTCAGTGAAAAAGAGGAAGACCCTCAATGAGAGGTATTGACACAGTGGCTGCAACAATGGCTAAAGCATAACAAGGATTGTGAGGATGCCCCAGGACAGGGTAATGTTTCATTCTGTTGTACGTAGGGTCACTATGAGTGAGAACTGTCTCTAGGGACCTAACAACAACAACAACATGGAGATAGAAATTATAAAAAGGCACCAAATAGAAATTAACAATAATCTTTCTCAAATTCTTCTAAAAAAAAAAGAAAAGAAAGGAATCCTTTGTAACTCATTCTACGATGACATTATCACCCTGATACCAAAGCCAAAAACAAAGAGAAAAAATCGCACACAGTATCCCTTATGAATATGGATGCAAATCTTCAAAGAAGTGCTAACAAACCAAATACAGCAGCAAATTGCAACAAAAAACTATCAAACCAAATATAGCTGCATATTGAAAGGGCTATACACCACGTCCCAGTGGAACTTATACCACAAATGCAAGAGTGGTTAAGTATAAATATGAATTAAATGAGAAAATGAACAAAAATGATTATATCAATTGATGCAGAAAAATCATTTGACATAATCCAATACCTTCATAATAATTGCACTGAACAAACTAGAAATCTATCTGATTAAGGACATTTATGAAATACTCACCGCTAATATCGCACACGTTGGTGAAAGACTGTTTTTGCTTGACATCAAGAACAAGACAAGGATGCCTGATTTCACAGCTGTTATTCCACATTTTTCTGGAAATACTAGCCAGAAAAGTTAGGCTAAAAAATAAAAAAAAGTGTTCAAATTTGAAAAGAAGTAAAACTGTCCCTATTCAAGATGACATAGTCTTATATATAGAATATCTCAAGGAGTACTCATACACACACACACACAGACAAATATGCAAAACAAACAAAAACAAAAAGAAATTATTAGATTTAATATACAAATTCAACAAAATTGCAGGATGCCAGATCAATACACAAAAATCATATTTTGAGTACAGCTCTGGAAAACCAAACTTATTATTTATCTATTTAATTATCTAATTTTTTTTTCATTTGTTCACTCATTCGTTCTTTTGTCTGTCTTTCCATCCATCTGTCCATCCATCCATGCATGCAAGCATGAATGCATGTATGCATACATGCATTCATTCATTCATCCATTCATGCATGCATTCATTCATTTCTCGCTCTCTTTCTATTTATTACTCTCTTTAGCTTCAGATATCTTCAGCACTGTTTTAGTTATCCAGTGCTGCTATAACAGAAATACCACAAGTGCATGGTTTAAACAAGAAGAAGTTTATTTCCTTACAGTAAAGTCGGCTAAAGTCCAAATTCAAGGGGTCAGCTCCATGGGAAGGCTTTCTCTCTCTCGGCCTTCTCATCAGTGTTCCCCCAGACTAGGAGCTTCTCGGCGCAGGGACCTGGGTCCAAAGGATGCGCTCTGCTCCCGGCACTGCTTTCTTGATGGTATGAGGTCCCCAACTCTCTGCTTGCTTCCCTTTCCTTTTATCTCTTGAGAGATAAAAGATGGTGCAGGCCACACCCCAGGGAAACTCCCTTTACATTGGATGTGACCTGGGTAAAGGTGGTGTTACAATCCCACTCTAATCCTCTTTAACATAAAATTACAATCACAAAATGGAGGCTAGCCACACACAATTCTGGAAATCATGGCCTAGCCAAATTGTTACACACATTTTTTGGGGGACACAGTTCAATCCATGACAAGCACCAAACTTCAAAACTGTCCTGAGTTTTAAGGGAAAAAGATGTCAATAACTTCTCAATTTTGCATATTGGAAAAATTTTTTCACTTGATTAGTTTTCTTCATGGCACATTTGCTTTAAATTACTTCTCAATAAACTTGGTAAAAAAAAAAAAAGAGGATGAAATTTATTTTTTCTTATTTGTATGAATTTAAAGAGCTTAAATCTGGAGGAAAAAAGACTTCATGGCCATGTGTGTAGACTCAGAGTGCTTCTCAGGTGGAGGAAAAAAATTCATTTTCCTGTGTTGCCTAGTGGGCGGGAAAGCTGCCCCCTGGCTAGAAGAAGGTCAGCCCTAAACAATGACCATGTAGTTGAGAGGACTTTCAGACCTGGTCAGAGAGAGTGACTAAACTTATAGAGTTTATTTTAAGTAATTCTTGGTGTAGATAGTTTGTTCTATTTTTGTTTATTTGTTTGTTGAATGTTTAATAGAGCTACTTCACACTGGAATGTGGAAAGCTATTAATAGGATTTGTATCTGCATTTGAGCAAAGCAGTGGAGGCGATGCTTACATCCCTGAGTCTACCTTAGTTTATATAAAATAATAATCAGAAAGGCAGTAAAAACAACAGCAACAAATACTTGTTGAGTTCTTGCTGCATGCTTGACAACATCATGCATTGTTTGCATTTGCTAACTAATTTAATTTTTAATAAACAACAGTACTAGTAGATGCTATTACCAGTAACAAATGAAAAGTAATAGTTAATCTCTGAATCAAGAGAGCAAATAATATCTTCCTGCTTCTGCAATTCATACAGAGTAAGTCATCCCATCCTACCTCCCACCATCATGCTCTACTTTTACTCCCTGGTTCAATGTATGGGATCCTAGGAGATACCTCTTTTTTTATGCCACAATAAGAGTTCTAGGTTTTAACACTGTCATAATCATCCAAAGTAGCTTACAATTGCTGGTGTACAATACACTTAAAATATTTTTCTCACATGATATCAAGTGATAATAATAATAAAACAATAACAACCAACACTACTAAAAGTTATCAAACCTAAATTCAGAGGTAGATTTTCATTGAAGCTAAAGTAACTTAAGCTGCAGGTCCTTTCAATTGTGCAGGCCCCTTCTAAAGCAATATCAATTTTATATTGGTATTTTTGCTTTCTTGTTCTTAAAGTGAAAAAAACTGTACATGTTTCACACTATTCAAAACTTACAAATGTCACCTTGATATTCTACAAACATTTCCACCAGTGACTGAAAGTCACCAACCATTCATAGGACTCGATTCTTCAGTTAAAATTTGAGATTTGGGTTCCAAACCACCTGTGTTTCATCCTAAAACTGACTCAGTGTCTGATTGCTGAAGTTTTCTTTCTTTTTTTCTTTTTAATTGTGTGTTAGGTGAAAGTTTACAACTCAATTTCTCATACAAAAATGTGTGCACATATTGTTATGTGACATTAGTTACAATCCCTACAATGTGACAGCACACTCCCCCTTTCCACCCCAGGTTCCCTGTATCCTTTCAACCAGTTCCTGTCTCTTCTTGCCTTCTCATCCTGCCTCCAAATAGGAGCTGCCCATTTGGCCTCATGTATCTGATTGAACTAAGAAGCACACTCCTGACAAGTACTATTTTACGTTTTATACTCCAGTCTAATCTTTGTCTGAATAATGCACCTCAGGAATGGCTTCAGTTCTGGGTTAACAGAATGTCAGGGGCCCATAGTTTCAGGGGTTCCTCCAGTCTCAGTCAGACCATTAAGTCTGATCTTTTTACATGAATTTGAGTTCAGCTCCACACTTTTCTCCTGCTCCATCTGGGACTCTCTGTTGTGTTCCCTGTCAGGGAAGTCATTGGCAGTAGCCAGGCACCAACTAGTTCTTCTGGTCCGAGGCTGGTACAGTCTCTGGTTTATGTGTACTTTCTGTCCCTTGGGCTAATATTTTCCTTGTGGCTTTAGTATCCTTCATTCTCCTTTGCTCCAAGTGGGTTGGGATCAATTGATGCATCTTAGATGGCCACTTGCAAGCTTTTAAGACCCCAGATGTCACTCACTAAAATGAGATACACATTTTCTTAATAAACTTTGTTATGCCAATTGACCTAGATGTTCCCCAAAACTATGGTCCCCAGACCCCAGACCCAGCTACTCTGTCCCTCAAAATTTTTGATTGTGTTCACGAAACTTCTTAGCTTTTGCTTTGGTCCGGTTGTGCAGATTTCCCCTGTATTGTGTTTTGTCCTTCCATTCACCGAAGATGATTCGTGTCTACTGTATAATTAGTGACTTCCCCTCCTTCTCCCTCCCCACCCTCGAAACCATCAAAGAATGCTTTCTTCAGCGTTTAAACTTTTTCACGAGTTCTGATAATAACGGTCTCGTACATTTGTCATTTAGTGACTAATTTTACTCAGCATAATGCCTTCCAGATTCATTCATATTGTGAGATGTTTTGTGGATTCATCATTGTTCTTTATCATTGCTTAGTATTTCATTGTGTGCATGTATCATAATTTGTTTATCCATTCGTCCGTTGATGGGCACCTAGGTTGTTTCCATCTCTTTGCTATTGTGCTGCAGTGCTGCAGTGAACATGGGTGTGCATATATCTATTCATGTGATGGCTCTTATTTCTCTAGGGTATATTCCAAGGAGTGGGATTGCTGGATCGTATGGTATTTCTGTTTCTAACTTTTTAGGGAAGTGCCAAATCATTTTCCAAAGTGGTAGTACCATTTTACATTCCCACCAGCAGTGCATAAGTATTCCAGTCTCTCTACAACCTCACCAACATTTATTTATTTATTTATTGTTGATTAATGCCAGCCGTATAGGGGTGAGATGATATCTCATTGTAGTTTTTATTTGTATTTCACTAATGGCTAATGGTAGTTAGCATTTTCTCATGTGTCTGTTAGCCACCTGAATGTCTTCTTTGGTGAAAAGTCTGTTCATATCCTTAGCCTATTTTTTAATTGGGTTATATGTCTTTGTGATGTTTACGTGTTCACATATCTTGTAGATTTTAGAGATTAGATCCTTATTGGATATGTCATAGCAAAAAATTTTTTCCCAATCTGTAGGTTGTCTTTACTCTTTAGGTGAAGTCTTTTGATGAGTATATGTGTTTCTTTTTTAGGAGCTCCTAGTTGTCTAGTTTCTCTTCTGGTGTTTCTGCATCGTTAATTATAGTTTGCATACTATTTCTGCCGTGTATTAGGGCTCCTAGTATTGTCCCTATTTTTTCTATTTCTTCCATGATCTTAATCATTTTAGATTTTATATTTAGGTCTTTGATCCATTCTGAGTTAGTTTTTGTACATGGTGTAAGTTATGGGTCTTTTTTCTTTTTTTTTTTTTTGCAGACGGATGTCCAGTTAAGCCAACACCATTTGTTAAAGAGACGGTCTTATCCCCAATTAATGGGCTTTGGGCCTTTGTCACATAGCAGCTTCTCATAGGTGAATGAATTTACGTCTAGGTACTCAGTACTGTACCATTGGCCTATGTATCTGTTGTTGTACCAGTACCAGGTTGTTTTGACCACCATGGCAGTATAATAGTTTCTAAAAGGAGGTAGTGTGAGACTTTACCCTTTGTTCTTCTTCTTCAGTAATGCTTTACTTATCCAGGGCCTCCTCCCTTTCCATGTGAAGTTGGTGATTTGTTTCTCCATCTCCTTAAAAAATGCCATTGGAATTTAGATCAGATTGCATTGTATTTGTAGATCACATTGGGTAGAATTAACATTTTCACAATGTTGAGTCTTCCTACTCATGAGCATGATATGTTTTTCCACTTATGAAGACCTCTTTTGGTTTGTTGCAGTAGCGTCTTGTAGTTTTCTTTGCATAGGACTTTTATGACTCTGGTTAGATTTATCCTAAGTACTTTATCTTCTTGGGGGCTATTGTAAATGGAATTGATTTGGTGATTTCCTTTTCAAAGTTCTCTTTGTTGGTATAGAGGAATCCAATTGATTTTGTATGCTTATCTTGTATCCTGATACTTTGCTGAAATCTTCTACTAGTTCCAGTAGTTTTCTTTGGAGTTTTTTGTGTATAAGATCATAGTATCTTCTACTAGGGATACTTTTATGTCTTCCTTACCAAGTTGGATGCACTTTATTTCTTTTTCTAGTCTAATTGCTCTGGTTAGGATCTCCAGCACAATGTTGAGTAAGAGTGATGATAAAAGATATCCTTGTCTGGTTCCCGTTCTCATCGGGAATACTTTCGGACTCTCTCCGGTTAGGATGATGTTGGCTGTTGGCTTTGTATAAATGCCCTTAATTATGTTAAGGAATTTCCTTTCTATTCCTATTTTGCTAAGAATTTTCATCAGCAATGGGTTTTGGACTTTGTCAAATGTCTTTTCATCATCAGTTGATAAGATCATGTGGTTCTTATCTTTTGTTTTATTTATGTGATGGATTACATTGTTTTTCTAATGTTGAACCGTCCCTGCATTCCTGGTATGAATCCCACTTGGTCATGGCGACTTATTTTTTTGATATGTTGTTGAAATATAATGGCTAGAATTTTGTTGAGGATTTTTGTGTTAATGTTCATGAGGGATATTTGTCTGTAATTTTCTTTTTTTGTGGTGTCTCTGCCTAGTTTTGGTATCAGGGTTATGCTGCTTCATAGAATGAGTTTGGTAGTATTTCATCATTCTTTATGCTCTGAAATACATTTAGTAGTGGTGATGTTAAATCTTCTCTTAAAGTTTGATAGAATTCTCCAGTGAAGCCATCATGGACAGGTTTTTTTTTTTTTTTTTTTTTGGTAGTTTTTTTAATTACCTCTTCAATCTCTTCTTTTGTTATAGGTTTATTTAGTTTTTCTACCTCTGTTTGTGTTAGTTACATAGTTAGTGAGTTTCTAGAAATTTGTTCATTTCCTTTAGGCTTTCAAATTTGTTGCAGTACAATTTTTCATAGTATTCTGTTATATTCCCCTTAACTTCTGTTGGGTCTGTTGTGATATCACCATCTCATTTCTTATTCAGGTTGTTTGCTTCCTCTCCTGTTTTTCTTTTGTCGGTTTGGCCAATAGTTTATCGATTTAGTCCTGTTGACTCTTTCAATTGTTTTTCTATTCTCTGTTTCATTTATTTTTGCTCTAATCTTTATTATTTCCTTTCTTCTGGTGCCTGAGGGTTCCTTTTGCTGCTCTCTTTCTATTTTTTTGAGTTGTAGGGTTAATGTTTTAATTTTGGCCCCTCTTCTTTTTGGATGTGTGCATTTATTGCTATAAATTAACCTCTGAGCAGTATTTTTGCTGTGTCCCAAAAGTTCTGAAACGAAGTGTTTTCATTCTGATTTGATTCTATGAATTTCTTTATTCTGTCTTTGATTTCTTCAGTAATGTAGTAGTTTTTGAGCAAGATGTTCAGTTTCCATGTATTTGATTTTTTTCTTTGCTTTTTCTGTTTTTGATTTTACTTTTATGGCCTTATGATCAGTAAAGATGTTTTGTAATATTTCAATGTTTTGGATTCTGTTAAGGCTTGCTTTTTTGGCCCAATATGTGGTCTATTCCAGAGAATGTTCCATGTGCATTGGAAAAAATTGTATACTTGACTGTTGTTGGATAGAGTATTCTGTATATGTCTATGAGGTCAAGTTGGTTGATTGTGGCATTTAGATCATCCATACCTTTATTGAGTTTCTTTCTAAATGTTCTGTCCTTCACCAAAGGTGGTGTGTTGAAGTCTCCTACCATTATTATGGAGCTGTCTTTTTATCTTTTCAAAGCAGTGAGAGTTTGTTCTATGTATTTTGTAGCCCTGTCATTGGGTGCTTATATATTTATTATGGTTATGTCTTCCTGGTGAATTGATGCTTTAGTCATTATATAGTGTCCTTCCTTATCCTTTGTGATGCATTTTGCTTTAAAGTCTATTTTGTCAGAGATTAATATCACCACTCTCACTCTTTTTTGGTTGTTGTTTGCTTAATATATTTTTTCCATCCTTTGAGTTTTAGTTTGTGTCTTTGAGTCTAAGATGTGTTTCTTGTAGGCAGCTTATAGACAGATCCTGTGTTTTTATCCATTCTGCCACTCACTCTTTATTGGTGTATTTAGTCCATTTACATTCAGTGTAATTACTGATAGGTGTGAGTTTACTGCTGTCATTATTATTATTATTATTATTTTGGTTGTGTTGACAGTTTCTTTGTTCTGCTTAATTTTCTGGGTGGAGTCGTTTTTCTTTATGCATTTTCTTTTCCTTTTTTTCATTTGTGTTGATTTTGTGTTTGCTGTGTCTTTATGTTTTTCTTTTTTTTTATGTTAATGGGTAGATTTGTTAGTGTCCTTTGTGGTTACTTTAAAATTTACCTCTATTTTTCTAAGTTTAAACCAATCTTTTATTGCATTTTAACTCCTTAACTTCTTTTGCATATTAAAGTTCTATGACTACACTATTTAGTCCCTCTTTTTTGTTTTAATGTTTTCATCTTTTCTATATTGACGTCTTTGTTTCCCTATTTTCAGTCTTTTAGCTTTGACTTGTTTTTGCAACTTCCCTACCTGGGTTGATATCTGGTTGTTCTGTCCTGTGTTCTAGGTTTGGTTTGTTGTCTGATGTTTAATATTTCTTGTAATTTTAGTTTGGTTTTTACAAATTCCCTTAACTTATCTGGAAATGCCCTAATTTCACCATCATATCTGAGAGACAGTTTTGCTGGATATTTAATTCTTGGCTGTCAATTTTGTTTTCTTCAAGGCTTTATATATGTCATCCTATTGCCTTCTTGCCTTCATGGTTTCTGCTGAGTAGTCAGAGCTTAGTCTTGTTGACTCTCTGTAAGTGACTTTTCATTTATCCCTAGCCACTCTTAAAATTCTACCTTTATCTTTGGTTTTGGAAAGTTTGATTATAATATGTCTTGGTGACTTTATTTTGGGACCTGCTGTGTGTGAGGTTTCATGAGATTCTTGTATAGATTTCTTCTCATCTTTCACAATATCAAGGAAGTTTTAAGTCAGCAAATCTTTGACAATTCTCTCTGTATTTTCTGTTATTCCCCACTATTCTGGTACTCCAATCACTCGTAGTTTTTTCCTCTTGATAGTGCCCCACATAGTTCTCGTTTTTTTAAATTCTTTTGTCTTATTTTTCCACAAATAAATTGGTGTCGAGGGCTTTATCTTCAATCTCACTAATTGTCACTTCCATTGTCTCAATTCTGTTTCTATGACCTTCTATCAAGTTGTCTAATTTTGAAATTTATTGTTAATCTTTTCGATTTCTATTTGCTATCTTTCTATGGTTTCTAGTAACCTGTTAAATTTGTCATTCTGTTCTTGTTTTCCTGAATTCTTCTATTGCTTTGTCTGTATGTTCCTTGGCTTGGTCTGAGTTTTGAATGATCTTCTTCCTGATATTTTGAAGAGCTCTGTATATTAATCTTTTGAATTCTAACTCCTGTATTTCCAAGACTTTTCCTTCCACTAGAAGGTTTCCTGGTTCTTTGTTTTGATCGCTTGCTGGAGCCATCTTGACCAGCTTCTTTATGCTATTTGATATTGACTGTTGTCTCCGAGCTATCAATAAATTATTGTATTTATTTATTGTAAGTTTGCTTACTTTGTCCTAGCTTTTTGTTTTGTTTTATTTTGATATGCCCAAATGGACTGCCCATCTTGGTCCCATAGAGTTTTCTTTACAAGGTGTTTTAAAGAATAATGAGATAAAGTATTTGAAATTAGGGAAAATTATGTTATAATTATTATAATTTATAATTTCTAAATTATAAAATAACGTAATTGGGGAAAATGAAGATAAGATGTGACTTATATCCCTTTCTGTGCATGATAGAGTAAGCCTATGTATTTTCTCTCTAAACTGTAACCTGCATCATCTTTCTTCTTAAGTTATTGCACTTTTCTTTTTCCTATTTGAGCATGGCAGCTGTCTTATGTCATCCCATAGAATTAGGTAAGGGAATTGACTGGTTAAAGTTCACCTCAGTTTAATTATTTCAGATTAAATAAATCTCACTGGAATAGAACAAAATTAAGTGAGCACCATGCCAAAATCTAAATTCTTGTCTATAAACCTGGGCACATTTAACCCTTAGGGGTTACAGCATTTGTACTGGATCTGTGGACTTTCAGAAATCCAAGTATCTTATTTATATGGCCATGACAACCTTCTTATTTTGAGAATAAAATTATTATAATATTTAACACAGTGTCTCCTATATTCTATAATTCCTCAATGTTTCATGCATATTTTGTACAGAATAAGATCAAACTATATATGAGTTGATTACTAATTATGTGGAGTCTAAATCTACATGCATATTTTAAGGTAAAATAGAGTTAAATAATAGTTAAAAAAAAATCAACTGAGATCAGCTATTTGATTTTTTTTTTCACTTGAACAAATGTATTTTCCAGTAGTGTAGACACCAAGCCTAATAAAATATCACCTACAATTTGTACAATGTTCTTAAGTATGAACTAGAGACCTAGTTTTCCCAGAAGGTCTCTGAGAAACAAAATATGAATTCCACCATGATTAGCCAGTCAGCTCATTTCCATCAAGAGGCTGAAAGTCTCATATAGGGACAAGAAAATGAGTTTGAATATTTGATTCTTTTTTCTACCAAATATTTCATGGTAGATGGATGAAGATATATTGTCTCAGGCAAAAAAAAAAAAAAAAAAAAAAAAAGAGAGAATCTTAAAAACTAGTAGTATGGTAACATTTCCTAAAATGTGTTTCAAATTAGAGGTTTCAACAGTTTTGGGTTTCTTTTGAATCTATTTTTCTGTCACCCTGTAGAACTGCCACATTAAGTAACTTGATTATTCATAATATGTGCTATTCTGTCTGTGTGATTCTTTGGTATCTATGACCAACAAATAATATAATTTAACTTAAAACTTTGTGAAAGACAGACTTGCTGTGACTGTCTAATACTATCCCCAAGTGGGGTGATAGGGAAATCTTCTATTTAGTTTTGCAGATCCCTTCCCTAGCTCCTTGTTTTATGTTATATTTCAAATAAAATTTCCTAAAAGAATGAAATGTATCTCTATATAAGAGACTATATATCTCAACAGAAATAAAATTTTAAATTAATTACTTTACATATGGAAAATAATCTATATATTTACATATCTAATGAAAAAGAATATGTTTTTCAAGGTAGTAGCTTATTTATCAGTTTAAAAAAAAATGACCTGCAGGAGGTACAGTAGTCTCCTTCACAATAAGAAACATTCAGATTTCAAATAACTGTTTTAGGTCACTAGTTACTCTGAATTAAATCCTAAAATATTATAACACCTTGAAGACTTTACTACAATTCATGTCAAAACAATCAATATACAACTCATCTCAGGGATACTGTTTAAAGAAATGTGTTTTGATAAATTACGTAGAGTGAATTGTATTATTTTTCTTGCATTCTCATTTCGTTGATTTGGGCAATATCTGGGCTGGCTAGATTTTCCAGATTACATTTGAATGATTTCTGCAAAAATGAATATCCAGGTACATTATGTGAGATTGATTTTACCATATATTGAATTTAAATTTTGGGAGGGCAGCAATCACAAATGGGCAAGGTGAGGGACGTGTCTTGGTAAAGTGAGATAAGGATAGGATTTGACGGTGCAGTGCAACCCCTACCTGGGCAGCATGGCCCTGGAGGAATCACTTGTAATCTTGATTAGGGTAAAATAAATGTCTCTTTCTTTCTATTTTTGCCTTACCACTTTGCACTATGCTTAGGACATATTCATATTCAACAATATGATTGGAATGGTGAAAAGTAAAATATGTAAAATATTTTATGCAATACAAATACGTGGTGGTGAGAATCTTATGCAGATGTATTAAAATACTTTGTAAATTGTTTTATTTTAGTGAAATATATAAATATACATATATGCATGTGCATATATGTGTATATATAATTTGTAACTGTCTAGTTTACAAAATGACTCTTTGAATACATGCACATTATCTCATCAAATTGATATTTTTTAGTTCCCTTCTCAATTTTTATCATGTACTCATCATTCCAAATTTCTTATGCAAAGTATATTATGTTTAATGAATTTCTGTAAAGGATGCATTTTATATTTAGAATTATTTACACAAGAAAAGTTCCTAATATGAAACTGTTAGTTCAAGTGGTATGCAAATGATCAAAGGTCATGATAAATGATTAGGAATTTTTAAAAAGATCTACCATATTTTACCAAAATTAACATAATTTGATAGCATTGTTCACATTTTTCCCTAATAATTTAATAATGATGTTTTGTTTAAACAGGTTTTAATATTTTTAGATTATTTATCTTAAGCCTTCTATTTCATTTTTGATGTATCACCTATTTGCATATTTTTTTTCACTTAGCTCTTATTATTATTGTTATTGTTTGGTAAGTTATTTTTTATTTGTGATATTAAATTCTTTTCTTATTTGTTCTAAGAATTTCCTTCAGGTTCTTTGCATGAGATTTTTTGGTGTAAAAACTACAAAATCTAAATAATTATCCACACAAGATGAAATGAGTGTTCCAATAGATTAGAAATTGTTGCCAGTGTTCTCATTTTTATTTTTTAAAACACATTTTCCTTCCTGAAAAAAGAAGGAAAGGAGGAGGGAGCCCTGGTGGTACAGTGGTTACACACTGGGTTGCTAACCCAAACATCCTGAGTTGGACCTACCAGGCATTTGGTGGGAGAAAGATATGGCAATCTGCTTCTGTAAAGATTAAACCACTGCCATAGAGTAGATCTGAATCATTGTGACCCTATAGGACACAGTAGAACATCCCCATAAGGTTTCCAAGATTGTAAATCTTTACAAGAGCTGACTGTGACATCTTTCTCTTGTAAATCACCTAGTAGGTTCCAACTGCCAATCTTTCTGTTAGCAGCCAAGTGCTTAACCACTGCACCACCAGGGCTCCTTCCTTAAAGATGACAGCCTTGGAAGTCCTATAGAGCAGTTCTACTCTGCCCTATGGAGTAGCTAACAGTTTAAATCAACTCCATAGCAATAGAAGGGTACATACTTTACTGATGCTATATTGTCATATAATAATTTATTATATAACTTCCATAAACCCATTGCTGTGGAGTCAATTCCAACTCATAGTGACCCTATAGGACAGAGTAGAAGTGCCCCTTAGGGTTTCCCAGGCTGTTAATCTTTACAGGTGCAGACTTCCACAACTTTCTTCTGCAGAGCAGCTGGTCGGTTCAGAGCATCACCACCATTTCAGTTAGCAGTCCAGCACTTTAATCAATGAGCAAGCATCAGGACTTCTTATAACTTCTATAGCTATCATATTCTTAATTTTCTGTTTTTCTGTCTTGCCCAATTATCACTTCTATAAAATCTTATGTGTTGTATTTCCTCTTCTTTTCTCTCTTATCATCATATCTTTTGCCCATTTTTTAATTGGGTTATTTGTCTTTTTGTTGTTGAGGTTTTGCAGTATCTTGTAGATTTTAGAGGTTAGACACTGATCGGATTTGTCGTAGCCAAAATTTTTTTACCAGTCTGTAGGTTGTCTTCTGACTCTTTTGGTGAAGTCTTTTGATGAACATAAGTGTTTGATTTTTAGGAGCTCCCATTTATCTAGTCTCTCTTCTGGTGCTTGTGCATTGTTATTTATGGTTTGTATTGTGTTTATGCCATGTATTAGGGCTCCTAGCATTGTCCCTATTTTTTCTTCCATGATCTTTATCGTTTTAAATTTTATATTTAAGTCTTTGATCCATTTTGAGTTAGTTTTTGTGCATCTTGTGAGGTATAGGTCTTGTTTCAGTTTTTTGCAGATGGATATCCAGTTCTGCCAGCACCGTTTGTTAAAGAAGACTGTCTTTTCCTTGATTAACAGGCTTTTGGCCTTTGTCAAATATCAGCTGCTCATAGGTGGATGAATTTAAGTCTGGATTCTCAATTCTGTTCAACTCGTCTATGTGTCTGTTGTTGTACAAACACCAGGCTGTTTTGACTACTGTGGTGGTATAATAGGTTCTAAAATCAGATAGTGTGAGGCCTCCTATTTTTTTCTTTTCTTGAGTAATGCTTTATTTATTCGGGGTCTCTTCCCTTTCCATATGAAGTTGGTGATATTTTTCTCCATCCCGTTAAAAAATGCTGGTGGAATTTGGATAGGGATTGCATTGTATCTGTACATCGCTTTGGGTGGAATTGACATGTTCACTGTGTTAAATCTACCTACCCATGAGTAAGGTATGTATTTCCACTTATGCAGGTCTCTTTTGGTTTCTTGCAGGAGTGTCTTGTAGTTTTCATTGCATAGATCTTTTACATCTCTGGTTAGATTTATTCCTAAGTATTTTATCTTCTTGGGGGCTATTGAAAATGGTATTGATTTGGTAATTTCCTCTTCAAGGTTCTCTTCGTTGATGTAAATGAATCCAACTGATTTTTGTATGTTTATCTTGTATCCTGAAACTTTGCTGAAATCTTCTATTAGTTCCAGTAGCTTTCTTGTGGATTCTTTGGGTTTTCTTTGTATAAGATCATATCATCTGAAAATAGAGATAATTTGACTTCTTCCCTACCAATTTGGATGCCCTTTATTTCTTTTTCTAGCCTAATTACTCTGGCTAGAACCTCCAGCACTAGGTTGAGTAAGAGTGGTGATAGAAGGCATCCTTTTCTGGTTCCTGTTCTCAAGGGGAATGCTTTCAAAGTCTCTCCATTTAGGGTGATGTTGGCTTTTGGCTTCGTATAAGTGCCCATAATTATATTGAGGAATTTCCCTTCTATTCCTATTTTGTTGAGAATTTTTATCATGAATGGGTGTTGGACTTTGTCAAATGCCTTTTCTGCTTGATTGATAAGATTATGTGGTTCTTGTCTTTGGTTTTATTAATGTGATGGGTTACGTTGATTTGTTTCCTAATGTTGAACCATCTCTACATACCTGGTATAAACTTCACTTGATCATGGTGAATTATGGTTTGATATGTTGCTGAATTCTATTAGCTAGAATTTTGTTGAAGATTTTTGCATCAATGTTCATGAGGGATATTGGTCTGTAATTTTTTTTTTTTTTTTGGTGTGTTTGTTGTCTTTACCTGCTTTTGTTATCGGGGTATGCTGGCTTCATAGAATGAGTTTGGGAGTATTCCGTCCTTTTCCATGCTCTGAAATACCTTAGTAGAAGTGGTGTTAACTCTTCTCTGAAAGTTTGCTGGAATTCTCCAAAGAAGCCATCCAGGCCAGGGCTTTTTTTTTTTGGTTATTGTTGGGAGTTCTTAAATTACCTTTTCAATCTCTTCTTTTGTTATTGGTTTATTTAGTTGTTTTACCTCTGTTTGTGTTAGTTTAGGTAGGTAGTGAGTTTCTAGAAATTTGTCCATTTCCTCTAGGTTTTCAAATTTGTTAGAGTACAATTTTTCATAGTAATCTGTTATGATTCTTTTAATTTCAGTTAGTTTTGTTGTGATAGCACCCAGCTTTTTTCTAATATGGGTTATCTGCGTCTCTTCTACTTTTCTTTTGTCACTTTGGCCAATGATTTATCAATTTTGTTGATCTTTTCAAAGAACCAAATTTTGGTCTTGTTAACTCTTTCAATTGTTTTTCTACTGGCTATTTCATTTAATTCTTCTCTAATTCTTATTATTTCCTTTCTTCTGGCACCCTATGGCTTCTTTTGCTGCTGTATTTCTACTTGCTCCAGTTGTAGGGTTAATGTTTTGATTATGGCCCTTTCTTCTTTTTGGATGTGTGCATTTATTGCTATAAGCTGACCTCTGAGCACTGCTTTTGCTGTGTCCCAAAGGTTCTGGTAGGATGTGTTTTCATTCTTGTTTGATTCTATGAATTTCTTTCTTCCATCCTTAATTTCTTTTTAAACCAGTAGTTTTTGAGCAAGGTGTTGTTCAGTTTCTATGTGTTTGATTTTTTTTCCTTTTTTTTGTTTTGTTGATTTCTACTTTTATGGCTTTATGGTCAGAAAAGATGCTTTGTAATATTTGGATGTTTTGGATTTTTTTAAGACTTGCTTTATGGCCTAATATGTGGTCTATTCTGGAGAATGTTCTATGTGTGTTGGAAGAGAAAGTATACTTGGCTGCTGTTGGGTGGAGTGTTTGGTATATGTCTATGAGATCAAGTTGGTTGATTGTAACATTTAGCTCTTCAGGGTCTTTGTTGAGCTTCTTTCTGGCTGTTCTGTCCTTCACCAAAAGTGGCATGTTGAAGTCTTCTACTACTATTGTGGAGCTGTCTATCTCTCTTTTCAGTGCTGTTAGAGTTTGTTTTATGTATTTTGGCTCCCTGTACTTTGGTGCGTAAATATTTATTATAGTTATGTCCTCCTGGTGTATTGACCCTTGTATCATTGTATAGTGTCTTTCCTTATCCTTTGTGGTAAATTTTACTTTAAAGTCTATTTTGCCAGAGTTTAATATTGTCACTTCTGCTCTTTTTTGAGTGTTGTTTGCTTGATATATCTTTTTCCATCCTTTGAGTTTTAGCTTGTTTGAGTCTTTAAGTCTAGGGTGTGTCTCTTGTAGGCAGCATATAGACTGATCATGCTTTTTTATCCAATCTGCCACTCTCTGTCTCTTTATTGATGTATTAAGTCTGTTTTCATTCAGCATAATTATTGATAGGTATGAGTTTAGTGCTGTCAATTTGATGTCCTTTTTGTGTGTTGTTCACAGTTTCTTTGTTCCCCTTAATTTTCCTTGCTTAGTCATTTTTCTTTATATATTTTCTTTTCATCTTTTTCACTGTTGTTGATTTTGTGTTTGCTGAGTCTGTTTTTTCTAGTTTTCTATTTTGATTTGTAAGATTGTTAGTTTCCTTTGTGGTTACCTCAATATTTACCTCTATTTTTTCTAAGTTTAAACCAGTCTTTTATTTCTTTATATAGCCTTGACTTCCCCTCCATATGAAAAATCCCTCTTTTTTGTTTTAATGTTGTCGCTTTTTACATGTTGATATCTGTTTCCCTATTTTTAGTGTTTTAGCTTTGATGTATTTTTGTGATTTCCCTATCTGAGTTGATATCTTCTTGCTCTGTCCTGTGTTCTAGTCTTGCATTTTTTATCTGATGTTATTGATTTTCTAACCAGAGGACTCCCTTTAGTATTTCTTGTAATTTTGGTTTGGTTTTTTCAAATTCCCTAAACTTCTGTTTATATGTAAATGCCTTAGTTTCCCCATCATATTTGTGAGACAGTTTTGCTGGATATATAATTTTCGCCTTGCAATTTTTTTCCTTCAAGGTTTTATATATGTCATCCCATTGCCTTCTTGCCTGCATATTTTCTGCTGAGTATTCAAAGCTTATTCTAATTGACTCGCCTTTGTAGATGACTTTTCTTTTATCCCTAGCCAGTCTTAAAATTCTTTCTCTTTGGTTTTGAAAGTTTGATTATAATATGTCTTGGTGACTTTCTTTTGGGATATAATTTATATGGGGTTCGATGAGCATCTTGGATAGATAGCGTCTCATCTTTCATGATATCAGGGAAGTTTTCTGTCAACAACTTCAACAGTTCTCTCTGTATTTTCTGCTATCCCCCCCTTTCTGGTACTCCAATCACTCGTAGGTTATTTCTCTTGAAAAAGTCCCAAATAACTCTTAGAGTTTCTTCATTCTTTTTAATTATTTTATCTGATTTTTCTTCAAATAAGTTGGTGTCAAGTACTTTATCTTCAATGTCAGTAATTCTAACTTATACTGCCTCATTTCTGCTCCTATGACTTTCTATTGAGTTGTCTAATTCTGAAATTTTATTGTTAATCTTCTGGATTTCTGATTGCTGTCTCTCTATGGATCCTTGCGGCCTATTGATTTTGTCATTATGCTCTTGAATAACTTTTTAAAGTTCTGCTACTGCTTCTTCTGTATGTTCTTTGAATGTTCTGCATTGTGTAGAATTTCCTTTCTAATTTCTTGAAAAGTTCTGTATATTAATCTTTTGTATTCTGCCTCTGATAATTCCAAGAAATTCACTTCCTCTAGAAAATTTATTGATTCTTTATTTTGGGAGCTTACTGTAGCCATCTTGGACTGCCTCTTTATGCAATTTGATGTTGACTGTTGTCTCCAAGCCATCAATAAGTTATTATAGTTTTATTTTATATTTGTCTAGTGTGTCCTAGGTTCTTATTTTATTTTGTTTTGATATGCCCAAATAGGCTGCTCGTGTGCACTAGTTTGATTATTGGTGTCTTTGAAGCTTTAACTTCCTGTCACCAGGTCTGTAAGTTTGTGTGCCCAAGAGACCATTAAATTTTCCTGTATAGATTCAGCTCAGGTGTCCAGGCAGTTGGTCACCAAGTGTGGGGTACAGGCTCTCACCAACAGTCTTAGAGAGGCATGGGTGATTGGTGTAGGCACAGGTATGTGGCTGCAGTAGGAGTTCATGTGCTGAGCAAGGCAGGGGCCTGACGGCTGCCCTTGAGTGTCTGAAAGGAAAGTACATCGCTGTTCCTTACAGCAAGTAAGTAGGTGAGTTTTGCAACCAGACTATGAGCACCCTAGTCTGTTGGCTGTAAGGACTGGGGGGCACCACTTATTCTTGGATGCCTTTCGCAGGTGGCTACATAGCATGTGTGGAGCCAGCAGTCCTCAAGTCCCTGTTTCAGACAGGTAAGTTGCCTGCTTAAAGGGCAGAGCAGTGTCAAGGATCACAAATCTGCCACTTCACAGCTGAAACAGTTGAAGTTAGACCTCAGGTATTTACCCTGTTGTACTTTGGTAGTGAAGGTTTACGCTGTTGAGATGGGCCCACAAGTCTATATAGGGGGGAAGGCACTCAAAGTCTGTGGACCCCTTATGCCTATGCATAGACAGGAAAGCTGTGCCCACACTGAGTTCCTGGCTAAAGGGAGCCGGTAGTTTATTTTTTCCCTGTTTGTTAATTTGTTCCCTCTCCAAATCCAGGAGAATGGGTCAGGGTGCCTTATGGGATCTACTTCTGGCCCAGGGGACTCAGAGTTCAGTGAAGCATGCTGGACCCTGTGCAGAAAGGGGAAGGAGGAGGTAAAAGGGAGAGAGGTATTTCCCCCAATTTTTTTTTTTTTAAATCCCTGCTAAAGGCCACATGCTTGTACTTATCTTTAGCTACTTGGGTGCTGCTTTTCACTGGTTCGGAGTGCCCAAGCAGAATCTCTGCTGCTGGATCTGTCTTAAAGTGAAAACTGCCTCCACAGTGAGTGAACAGAGCTGTATTCCCCCGTTTCTGCACAACCAAAGCAGATTCAAGCTGAAGGGGTGAGGCACCTGCCAGGTCACGTCAGGTAACTGCTGCTTCTGAATCGTCTCTCTCTCCCCCCACCACTCTGTCTGATTCCTCAACTTTGTCTTGTTCAGGGCTCCTAGATATTCATATACAATCAAATCATTTGTTTTTCCAGGTCTTCGTTGTAAGAGGGACATAGGAAGCAGTCTGACTACTCCACCATCTTGGGCCTGCCTCTGATGAGATTTATTTTATCCTTTCAGTTACATGCTATCTTTGTTGTTATTTTTGATATTTTTAAAGCATAATCCAGTTTTTAGTATAATCATATTTAAATAATATTTTATTATCATTGAGTATCACTGTCAGTAATGTGAAAAATATTAAGAATATTAAAATATTCTCTTAATGCATTGGATTGTTACTAATTTTGTAAATTATAATTTATGCAATCAATTTATTGACTACTTTAAGCAAGTTAACTATTTGTCACTTATCAGATTTTCAAAAGCAATAAAACTTTCCAATTGAAAAACTATTTTTTTATTATTTTTTTTGTCATATCTTATTTCCCGGGTTAGGACATTCAAAGCAATTAAAATCATAATGATGTTAGAATAAATCTTTGTTTTTTTCTGAGTTAAACAAGCATTCTTTATTTTATATCATTGTGTTTGCTGTTTTAGTGATACATGCTGTTCTTTGAATAAGGCTTATAATGAAAAATGAATGTTGAATAGGATCAAATTCTGTTTAGAATGTAGCAAATGTGGATAGTGTCTTTGTTAAATAACTTGGAGATGTAATTATTTATAGTCAAATGTGCCTTAGTTTATACCAACTTAGCTGACTATAGATAATGTTATAACTAAAATTTCTACAAGATTAAATTTGTATATCAACTCAGGCTGTATTTACAGTTCATGTATGGGAAGTTTCAGACAAGAGCTTCCCAATTCATGAATAGCAAATACAGCTTATGAGTTCATATACAAATTTAATCTTTTAGGAATTTTAGTTTTAACAGTTCTGGTGGTGGGTATGGGATTAAGGGTACATTTTGCTCTAGGGAGCCCTGGTGGCCCAGTGGTTAAGAGCTCGGCTGCTAACGAAAAGGTCTACAGTTCGAATCCACCAGCTATTCCTTGGAAACTCTTATGGGGCAGTTCTACTCTGTCTTATAGGGAAACTCTGTAGGCAGTTCTACTCTGTCCTATAGGGAAACCCTATGGGGCAGTTCTACTCTGTCCTATAGGTTCCCTATGAGTTGGAATCAACTCGATGATAACTGGTTTGGGGTTTTGTTTTTTTGTTTTATTTTAACTAGGTTAAATCCAGCATGTAAGCCCTAATTAGTTAGTTTACATTTTGGCTTCTGGGAAGGTCAGACATTTACAGAAAGCATACTTAGGTTTCAGTTTGCTGATGTGGGGCTTAGTATAAGTGACTGCATCTTGGACCAAGTATAGTCAAGTTACTAAATATAACTTTATGATAGATCATTGAAATTATATATGCAAGAATTGTATTAGTATTTGCATGTGTATAATAAAGTTATTTTCAGTTAATTATCTTCTTTGTCTTATATTAAAGTCGGCTAGTTTTTATTAAAAAGATTTTCAATTTCTTAACTTAGTTCTATAATATTTTTGTAATAAGTATTATCTAAAACTTTTGCTTCTGTGTCTTGATTGAGGAGCAAGTGATAAACTTTTACTAACTGCCATTTCTTCCAAGTAGAGTGTAAATGTAATTTTCTCTCTTAGTATAACAGGACCAAATCAAATTCAAAATGCCATTCTTGACATGCTCCTTGCTTAAATTTAGATGAATAATTGTAAACTTATAATTTCATGATTCATTCTCCAGCCCTCCCTAAGGTCTGCTGTATTTATTTATTTGCCTGGGCAACAAATTCCCATCCACACTTACAGATATTATAGAAATAACCATCAACTCATGTATAAGAGCTGCCGTATTCATAACATACAAATGTTAATATAACTTTTATTACAAATTATAGCCAATACAAATTCAAAATTGAAAAACAGAGTAAAGAGACATTTTTAAGAATATTATACCATATTTGACCAACACAGCCATGTTAAATTATTGAATTGAGTGGAAGTTTTTTTTCAAAACAAGTGAAGGCATCTCCAAGTCTATTATCATGAAGATATTTAAAAGGGGAGAAATAACTTATGTTGGTAAATCATCTAAATGTTCTATTCTCATATTATATTTTTATTTTGTAATCAGTAAAAAAAAAAAAAACACTTTTATTTTATCTTTTTTTTTCAAAGTGTCCGTGGCTCAATAAACACAAAGTCAATGTGTAGAAACAGGAAAAGATACAGTTACCTAAGGTGATTCAAGGACATTCTATTGCATTTAATAATCATTTTGTTTTACCTTGAAGGGCATTCAATATTGTCACATGGAATTTTCATATATTGCCTGCTTTATTTTGATTTAAGCCATGAAGACAGAAAATCAAACTTTTAAAGCAGAGTTCTTGGCCTTTTCCAGTATCGCCAAATGAGCATGGTTGCCTTTGTTGCCATTGCTGTCATCTTCTCAGTGTCTTTGATGGGAAATATCATACTGATCCACCTCATCCAATTGGACACTAGACTCCACACTCCCATGTACTGTCTCCTCAGTCAGCTATCCTTTGTTGACATGATGTACATCTCCACCACAGTACCCAAGATGACAGCAAATTTTTTGTCGAATAATAAGACCATTACTTTTTTAGGTTGAGATTCAAACCTTTTTGCTTTTGACCCTCGGTGCCACTGAAACTCTTCTACTTGGTTTTATGTCTTATGATCAGTATGTAGCCATCTGCCACCCTCTACATTATCCTGTGCCCATGAGCAAGATGATCTGTTTTTCCACAGTCACATGTGCATGGGTCTGCAGTTTTAGCAATACTTTAATACATACTTTGTAGGTGTTTCAACTTCTGTTCTGTAAGTCTCGGCTCATTAACCACTTTTTCTGTGAATTTCCATCTATATTGGCTTTGGTGTGTCAGGACACCTCCCAGTACGAGTATACCATCCTCTTTAGTGGCCTTATCATTCTGCTACTACCATTCATGGCCATTCTGGCTTCTTATGCCTGGGTGCTTATTGTGGTGTACCACATGAGCTCAGGTAAAGGGCAGACAAAAGCTGTCTCCAGGTATTCCTCTCACCTGATTGTGGCAAGCCTATTTTATGGGACCACTCTTTCCACCTATACAAGACCACATTCCTTGCATGACCCTAAGGAGGATAAAGTAGTGGTCGTGTTTTACAGCATTATTGCACCTCTTCTGAATCTATTTATCTACAGTCTGAGGAATAAGGAAGTCATGGGGGCCATGAAGAAACTGCTGGGATACTGGATACTTGTACGCAAAACGTGACTTCAGAAATAGTTTGCGACTGAACAACATGCTTTGACTAGCCTACTGTCTGGAGAGATGTAAGCTCCAGAAAATGTTTACTAAATAAATAAATAGATGATTTCTCCTCTTTTCAGAAATAATTAAAGTATTGTTATTGGAACTGGATCCGTTTGCAATGTTTATTCTCTAGATTACTGTAAGAATGTCTTGATTTCTCTTTTCAGAAATAACTAAACATTGTTATTGGAACTGGATGGATTTGCTGTGTAAAAGCTAGAGAATGGTTGCCATTATCAACTTTGCTCATCTTCTAAACCAATAAATTTAATCCTTGTAAACACAATGCTCCCATGTTATAAAAATTTTTAATACCTTATTTAATATTCTGAAATAAAATACATATGAAATATAATTTGCCATATAATACATAATATAAGAAAATATATGTGATGAATAACTGTAGTATGGAGCAAAGTGCATACATCCACTTACTTATTCATTCATTGAACAAAGGTTTTAATGCTTTAACTCTGTATGTGACACTGTTACAGGCACTGGTGAAATGGGATTAAACAAGATAAAACTGAAATAAATCTCTCCCCTCATGAAGTTTACATTTCATTGAGGAGAGAAGACAATATATAAAATTAATTCATAAATTTTACAATATATCAAAAAGTATTAATTGTCATGAAGAAAAATTAAGTGGAAAGTTGGAATTGGGAAAATAAAGGACATTTGCAAAGTAAAATAGAGAAGGGAGAACCATGAATGTGACATTTGTCAAAGACTAAATAGAATCAAGGAAGAGAGTTAAGTGGATATCTGAGGATGAGTGTTCTGGGAAGAGCAAAGAACAAGTGAGAATTCCCTGAGGTGGGAACATGCCTAGCATAGTCACAAAAGATCAAGGAGTAAATTGGTGAGAAGTAGGAAATAGGTAGATGTTTTGGGGCTAGATCTGGTAGTGTAAATTAGATCAATGTGAGGATTGTGGCTTTTAACCTAAAACAATGGGCAACCATTGCTGAGTTGGGAGTAGAGAACTGATGTGGGCAGAAGAAGGCCGTTGCAGTGGTCCAGTTGTGACACGCTATTGCCTTGGATTAAGGTGATGTTAGCAGAGGAGCAAAAACTGGCCAGATTTAGGATATTGTGAGAAAGCAGACATTTGAGTTTTGTGGGCACATGGGATGTGAAATGTTATGGAATAAGAAGCATTCAGAATTGGGCTAAAACCTGGACTAAAAAACTGGAAGTATTATTATAGTTTGGAGGAAAACACAGGTGGAGCATTTTCATCATTCAGTTGTTTTGTGCTACTTCCAAGTTGATGCCTGGGCCCTACAAATGCAGTAATTATTCTGACTTTTATCACCATTAAATAGAACCTCTTATTTCTCATCCCACTCAGTAGAAACTTTAGAATTAGAAAATAAGTCCCTTTTGATGTTTGGCTTCTTTTCCTCAACATATTTAAAAGATTTAACCATATTTTTGTATGTCTCAATAATGCCATCATTTTTATTACTAAGTGGCATTCCATCGTAGGGTTATAGAACAATTGTTTCCATTCTGACGTTAGAAATGTTTGCCTTTCATTAATAAAACTGCCATAAAACTTCCTGTAAAAATGTTTTCTGAGAACATATGAACTGAATTCTCTTGTATGTATACCTGAGATTGAAATTACTTGGTTGTTGATTAGGCACATGTATAGCCCTAGTAGAGTTATCCCAATGTGGATCTGATCATTTATATTCCCATCTACGAGACCTTCTTAGAGTCTAAATGTTGATAATAATGAGGTGGATTGCTAAACTAACTGTTGGTAAATATAAAGTTAGATATAAACCATGACAATAAAATGCAACCAGAGTTCCATCAGTGCTTGAAAAATGGTATTAGAAGACAGTATATATTTTCTGTGAAGTATTTTAGAGATTCACTGACAAGACTTGTAACTATTGTCAATGATTTTAATAGTAACTGTAATAACTTTTAGTAGCACTGTAAAAAGTTCAAGATAAAATGTATTTATTGGTCCGAGAATGCCTTACTTTGGCCAGTTTGTTTATAATATACATCTGTAAGCTCACCATCCAACCAGAGAACTAAAATAGTAAATTTGTTTAACTGTCTTTAGTGCTCTTTCATATGCTATAACCAGAATACAAATAAACAAACAAACCAGTTGCCCTTGAGTAAATTCTGACTCAAGGTGACCCATGTGTGTCAGATTAGAACTGCACTTGTTAGGGTTTTCAGTGGCTGATTTTTCCAAAGTAGATCACCAATTCATTCTTCTGAGCTGCCTCTGTTTGGACTCGAACACCAACCTTTCAGTTAGCAGTGAATGTGTTAACTGTTTGCATCATCCAGGGATTCTTCATACACTATACCACCATCATCATTCCAAATTTTTAGTTTTTTTAAATTTTCTTGCTATAATTTTAATATCACCAAACGTACATTCAGGGAATTTTAGAGAATATTTACCTTTAGATGCTGTAGAACTTAATAAAAGGGTCTCATGTTGTAGATGATCTTCTTAGAAATTGATTTTTTTTCAGTTGACATTATTTTATAACACTAAGCTAGTTGAACGAAACTGCACATCATTCTAATTTTTTGTTGATAGCATTCTATTTTAAGACTACACTACACATTTTTTGTTGTTGGTGGGTGCTTGGGTTATTTCTAGCTATCTACTATTACATATAATGCAATTATGAACATTGTTGTATTTGTCTCCTGTTTCCCATAAAGAACAGTTTATATTTTGTGAATACCTATGAGTGGATTAGTGGTTCATACGATATTAAAATCTTCATGGTTACAAAATAATGTCAAGTGGTTACATATGGATTTTAATGACTTATATTACCAGAGGAGTGTATGATGTCTAGGTGATCAACATCATCAACATTCCATTTTCTCAGTTAAGTCATTTTAATATTGATATTTGAAGAGTTCTAAAGTAATATTTCATTTAAGAATTGTTTCCCTCATTTGAAATTACTTACGTGTGTGAGCCATTTGTGTTTTATATAAATTATTCACTGAAAGACCTTTGAAATTCTAATTTACACTCAGTATCAAACAAGAAAAAATCATATTGTGATGAATGCACTTTCAAATTAAATGAATTTTTAACGTATTTAAATATTTTTCACACTGACTACATCAAAATTTACATCTGCATACCACATCTGTCACTGAAGTATATGATTGCATGTCAAATTGCTAGCTTCAAGTTTCAGGTAATCTCCACCCCACCCTCTTGACTTGGCCTAAGTGTTTTATGCATCCTTGATCTTTTATTGTTGTAATTAAATTGTTTAGTGTTTTTCAGCATTTTCATATTTTTATCTATGGGTTCCAACAGAGTCTGATGCCGTCTAAACACGATGCCTATAGTTAAAGAGCTGTAGATAACAAACGATTCTTAAGTAAACAGTTATTTAAAGGATGATTTATATATATTATATAGAAAAGAGAAATTCATGTATAATACACTCACAATTAATAAAATGCATTATCGCAAATTGAACAAACCTATATGAAAGTAATAACATACTACTAGCACTTGAGTAAACTCCTCAAGCCTTCTATTTGCCAACCACTCTTACTTGCAAAGACATCATGATATTTAGGTGCACTGTCCATGAATTATATTGAAAAATGAAAAAATAAAATATCAGTCTGAATTATTACACAAATTCAATATAATCTCCATTAGAATCTTATCAGTGTGTGCTTGTGTGTGTCTTTAATTTACAAGTTGACTATAGAATTTATTTAAAAAGATGCAAAAAATGGTAATAGCTCAAAGGGAATTTAAAAATAAAATGAGATGTAGTGTTCTATGTTATAACAAAACTTTATATTGGTGTGAGCATAGACTAATGGAAGAGAATAAATAATTCAGATACATACATACACATACACTGTTAATTCAAATATGACTAAGGTGCTAGTAGAGGATAGTAATAAAAGGATATACATTTCAATAAAAGTTGTTGGATCAAATGCCTATTCATGTATACTTTAAAAAATAAGATATGGATACTGTCAGTGAAAATGGCCGATAGCCTCAGATAACTTCTGTGGAGGGTCTGTACTTCCATAGAAACAATGAGACAAAAAAGCAAAAATATTATAATTAATTTTTTTTTAGAGATTTAAAAAATAGTAAAATGTTTACAATAACCAAGAAAATGCTGAAACAAGAAAAAGCCACTTAAAAACATTAAGAGAGAGGTGTTACAGAAAATGGTGCATTAGGGAGGTTTAAGATTCATTCCCTCCACTGAAACAATGAATAAATGGAAAAAAAGAAAACTGGTATAATCATCATTTAGTGCTTAGTGAAAAAAGTTGCTGTTAAATTTTGATAAGAAAGTGTTGTCGCATTTTTGTTTATTCATCTACTATCCCCCATTCTCCACTTGGCAGCTGCCATGAGGACAGTGGTCCACATTCTTGGTGTGTCTTACTGGTGCCAGGCTGTAGACAAGATTGATCTTTTTCTAAAAATGTTGTCGTTGTCTATTTTGACTGATCTGGCAGTTCCTAGAGATACCAGCTCTGAGACTTGAATTAGTTTCACTGCCCTCAGGCATAAGTGTCTGCCAGGTGGTGTCTGTCAAAAGCCTTAAAGATATATAATGCCCTCAGCAAGCTAAGGGAAGGAATGGAGAACGGGGAAAGAAGCAGACAAAACTGATAGCCTGGGAAAGAAGACGCTGAGGAGGTAGATGCATGGGAGAATAAAGTGTTTGTAGAGATGCTGAATATGCTGAAGGATCAAAGATTCAGTGCACATACCTAGGGTTGAATGCATGCTCAGAAAAGACCTGAAATGACCTAGGTTTGAACCTCTGGCTGACCTTTGGGCACTACACAAACAGGAGGTGAAGGCTAAGGCCTAAATTGTAGGTGGCCTGGCTAAGCATTGAAGGAGTACCTCACTTCAGAGTCAGTCTTCAATGACCAGGAAAGAGTTTTTATTTTTATTTCTTTTTCTTCTCTTTTGGACACCAAAAAGCTCTCTGTCAGGTCATTGGTTGACCACTAATATAGCTGAAGAGAGATTTCAGTGACCGCACATGGCAAGGAATACAGTCTATGCAAAATAATAAATTAATAAATAAACACACAGACAGAAGAATAAATAAATAGTTTTGAAGTGTCACTAAACAAACAATAACAGCCAGTGGTAGGTAAGCTGGAGAATCTGTTTTTCAAAGTTAACACATTATAATGTCCACAAAGCCCAGTTTTCAGTGAAAATACTAGGCATGCCAAGAAACAGGAACAGACAGCCCATTTATGGGGCCGGGGGAGGTGAAAACAGCCCCTGAGGAAGCCCAGACATTAGAATTACTAGGCAATAATTTATATCAACTGTGTTAAATATAGTCGATGACCTAAAAGAAATCAGGAGAACAATGTCCCAATAAATAGGGAATATCAATAATGACATAGAAATTACAAAAAGGCATCAAGTAGAAATTTACATCAGTCTTTCTCAAACTCTTCCAAAAAAATAGAAAAGAAGGGGTTACTTTGTAACTCATTCTATGATGCTATCATCATCCTGATATTAAGCCAGACAGAGCTGTCAGAAGAAAATATCCAGTATAACTATATAAGGAAGTCTTCAGCAAAATAGTAGAAATCCAATTCAGCAGCATATTAGAAGAACTATACACCATGACCAAGTGTGGTATATCCTACAAGTGCAAGAGTAGCTCAACAAACAAAAATCAATCAATGTAATACAACATATTAAGAGAATGTAGGTGGGGTGATTAATCAATTGATGCAGAAAAAGCATTTAACCAAAAACACTCAAAAATCAGGACTAAAAGAAATTTCCTGTTATATAAGTGTGAAAAATGGCCTTTGTATACTGGCCCCAGTTTGTTTACTTCTTCATAGGAAGCTGAGGTCTGTTGTACAAAAAAGAATCTGCTGGCAACAAGCTCAAACTTGTACATATACAATTGTTTTAAAAATAGCCCAGTTAAGTAGATTTTTATCCACTTAGAGCCTGCCTGCTTTACATACCCTGCAAAACTAGACCCAACATCTGCTGGCCTTACATAAGATAAATTCCTGTAGTTATAAAGACCCTATGATGCTGCTGCTTTTGGAGCTCTCCGACCCAAAGACTCACCACCTGGCTGACGGGGGACATCACTTCCCCTCTTCCCTGGGAGCTTTCTTGCCCTCTTCTCCTTCTGGTGCTCCCTATGTCACTAGTCTCTGGAAGAACTTCCACCGTGGGGAGCACCCCCTGCATGTGGATTTCAAAGTGCTGACCCCAGTAAATAGCTTGTTGTGCAACACTGTCACATGCTCATATCTCTTTTCTTGATCAGCCTGAGTTCCCTTGACTTCAGTACACTTCCTTAACATGATAAAGGACAGTTGTGAAAAACTCACAGTTAACATTATACCCAATGATGAAAGACTGAAAGATTTTGCCCTAAAATCAGGAAGAAGGCAACGATACCTGTTTTCTCTACTTCTATTCAACACTGTAGTCTTTTTGACCACCTCTATGAACGTGAAAACTGGACAATGATAAAAGAAGGAAGAATAAGTATTGATGCACTTGAGGGTAATGTTGGTGAAGAATATTGAATATAACATGGATTAACAAAAGAACAAACAAATCAGTCTTACAATAAAACAACCAAAACTTTCCTTAGGAATGAAGACGGCAAGACTTCATCTTGCTTACTTTAGATGCATCATCTTCATCTGGAAAGACCAATCACTAGAAAAGGAAGTCCTATTAGGTAAAGTAGAAGATCACGATAATGAAGGAAACCGTCAATAACACAGATTGACATAGTAACCACAGGAATAGGCTCAAACATACCAACAATCATTAGGATGGCATAGGACCAGGCAACGTTTCTTTCTGTTATATATTAGGCTGCCAGGAGTTGAAGCCAGCTTAAATAGCAACTGGTAACAACAACAACATTCAGCAGAATACATCAATAACAGCATAACTGCTGCTATATCTACACATAAAATTAAAAAAAAAAAAAACACTAGTTGCACTAGAGTTCAACACAACTCATGGCAACCCCAGGTGTGTCAGAGTAGAACTGAGCTTCATGGGGTTTTTGATGGATGATTTTTCCGAAGTAGATCACAAAAGCTTTCTTCAAAGGCTCCTCTGTGTGGACTGAAACTTCCTAATTTTTAGTTAGCAGCTGAGCACGTTAACTGTTTGTATCATCCAGGAACTCTGTATATGCATGTAAAATATCCTACAGAATCCATTAAAAAAATTAGAGCTTCTAAATAAATTCAGAAAAGTTGCAAGATATAAGATCAAAAGACAAAAGTCAGTTATATTTCCGTATACTAACAATGAAAAATCCAAAAAAAAAATTAAGAAAACAATTCCATTTACAATAGTGTTTAACTAAGGTGGTAAAAGTACTTGTATGTTCTAAACTAGAAAACTTTGCTGAATAAAATTTAAAAAGATGTAAATAAATAGAAACACATGCAATACATGGATTTAATTCATTCACTGCCAAAATCCCGAAAGACCTAAATTTAAGAGCTAAAACTGTAAAACTCTAAGAAGAAAACATAGGGAAAAAAATCTTCACAATGGATCTTGGCAGTGGATCCTTCGATATGGCATCCAAAGTACGAGCAAAAACAGAAAAAGAAACAATAGATAAATATCATTTCATAAAAAATAAGAACTTTCATATTATATATTTTTTGTGAATCAAAGGATATTATTAAGAAAGTAGAAATACAACCTACAGAACAGGAGAAAATATTTTTAATATTTTCTAGTATCCAGAATATATAAAGATCTTTTTTCAACTAAATAACAACAAAACCAGGAATTCAATTAAAAACTGGGCAAAGGGCTTCAATAGGCAATTGTCAAAAAAAGTTACATAAATGGCCATAAATGAAAAGATGCACAATATCATTAGTCATTCAAGGAATGCAAATCAAAACCAAAATGAGATGCCAGTGCACAGCCACTAAGATGGCAAAAACAAAACACACATAATAAAACAGAAAATAACTAATATTGGTGAAGATGTGGAGAAATTTGAACCCTTGTACACTTCTGTTAGGAATGGAAAATGGTGCAGCCATTTTGAAAAATAGTTTGTTGTTTCCTGAAAAGTTTCAACATAGAACTGACATATTGTTGTTTGCCCTTGAGTCTATCCCGACTCATGTGACAGAGTTGAACTGCCTGCCTAGGGTTTCCTAGGCTGTAATCTTGAGGCACTTATAGATGAAGATCAAAGACTGCAGCCTTCAGCATGGGTAACACATCAGTATAAAGAGAACCTAAACCCTCACAACTGATAAATGGAGAAAATACTGAAGTTGTCAAGAATTTCACTTTACTTGGATCAACAATTAGCACCCATGGAAGCAGCAGTCAATAGATCAAACAGTGTATTACATTGGGCAAATCTGTTGCAAAAGATCTCTTTAAAGTGTTACAAAACAAAGATAGCACTTTGAAAACTAAGATGTGCCTGACCCAAGCCATGGTATTTTCAATCACTTCATATGCATGCAAATGCTGAGCAAGAAAAAGGAAGACCAAAGAACTGACACACTTGAATTATGGTGTCAGTGAAGAATATTGAATATACCATGGATTGTCAGAAGAACAATCTAATCTGTCTTAGAGGAACTACAGCCAAAATGCTCCTTAGAAATGAGGATGGCTAGACTGTCTTGCTTACGCTGGACATGTTATTAGGGGGGACCAATTCCTGGAGAAAGCCATCATACTTGGTAAAGCAGAGGGTCAGCAAAAGTGAGGAAGAACCTCAAAGACATGGATTGGCCCTGTAGTACAACAATGAGCTCAAACAGAGCAATGATTGTGAGGATGGAGCAGGACTGGGCACATAAGGTCACTATGAGTTGAAGCTGACTCAATGGCACCTAACTACAACAATCTCTGCTGGAGCAGATTGGCATGTCTTTTCTCCTTCTCCAGGTCTTTTCAGCCTTCTCATAAAGTAGCTGATGGGTTCGAACAACCAACCTTTTTGTTAGCAGTCAAGCATTGAAGAATTGCACCATCAGGGTGCCTTAGAACTACCATATAACCCAGCAATTTGACTCCTAGGCATATACCCCAAATAAGTGAAAACTAATACTCAAACAAATGCTTGTACAAGAATGTTTCTGGAAGCATTATTTACAATGGTCAAAAGGTAAAAACAACCGAAACGTCTATCAATGACTCAACGGATAAACAAAATGTGACTGCCTTAGGCTGGGTTTTCTAGAGAAGTAAAACCAGTAAAGTGTATAAATATATATAGAGAGAAATTTATATCAAGGAAACAGGTCATGCGATTGTAGAGGCTAGAATGTCCCAAGTCCATGGATCAGGGTAGAGGCCTCTCCCAATTCATGAAGCAGCATAAGCTGGCGAGCCCAAGATTGGCAGGTGGGAGAGCAGGGTTCTGCTCACAGGCTGTGAAGATCGACAAATCCCACATTCAGCAGGCAAGTTGACAGCTCAAGTCCCAAGAATAGGAGGTGAGATGACAGGAGGCAGCTACAGGATCCAGAGTGAGCGAAAACCCAGAACATCTGCATATATTCAGATGCAGGCCACACCCCCAAGGAAAATCCCTTTCATCTGATTGGCTACTCACAGCATATTGAATCATGGGAGTGATCACATATAAACACTGAGAATCACGGCCCAGCCAAGTTGACACACAATCTTAACCATTACAGCAACATATATAAACAATATTTTTCAGCCATAAAAAGAATGAAGTACTGATACATGCTATAGTGTAGATGAATATAAAAAAAATTATACTGAGTGAAGGATATGAGATACAAAGTTCACATATTGTATAATTTCATTTATATAAAATAAACAAACCAAAAAAATAACAAAAAAACAAACCGACCTACTGTCTCTGAGTCTATTCCGACTCATAGCGATCCTATTGGGCAGAGCAGAACTTCCCTATAGGGTTTCCAAGGCTGTAATCTTTATGGAAGCAAACTTCCCCATCTTTCTCCTATGGATCACCTATAGGTTAGCAACCAGCGTTTAACACCATAAGGGCTGCTTATAAAACATGCAGAAAAGGTAAATCCATAGAAACAGAAGATTGGTGTTTGTTAGGGATTGAGGAAAGGAAAGGATAGGGAGTGACTGCTTAATGGGTGTGGTATTTTTTTAAGAGATGATGAAAATGTTTTGGAAGTAACAGAGGTTGTGGTTGCACAACATTCTTAATGCACTAAATGCCACTGAATTGCACAGTTAAAAATGCTTAATTTTATATTATGTAAATTTCATCTCAATTAGAAAAAGAGATATGACTATTCTTTCACAAGTTACAAAAGATCTAACCCAGATGGAATGTAGATCTAAAAATATAAGGAAAAATAATAAATCTTCATAACGATAACTTGGCAAACATCTTCTTGACCTGGGAGTGGGGAAAGCATTCTTAAGCATGACAGTCATGCACTAGACATAAATAAAAAGATTATAAATTGAACTAAAATAAGATAGTGGGCCATTGTACATAAAAGAACTCCTACAAATTAACAAGGAAATGTCCAAAAGCCTAATAAAAATAGACAAAAATGTGAAAAGTTACTTAAAACATGTCTGAATTTCTCAATCTCATTAGTCACCAGTGAAATTTAATCATATTCATAACGTTACCACTCCAAACTTAGCAGAGCTAAATGGAAAAAGAAAGACAATAACAAATGTCCCAGATGCAAGGAAACAGACTTATCATTCACTGCTCAGTTGTTTAACCACTTTAGAATACTCTTTTGATATTACATAGAAAATTGAACATTTCATATTCTATGGCTTGGAAATTTAATTCTTAAGATCCCCAAAAGTCATGTAAGTATTCAACAGAATACATGTACATCTCAGTAACATTTGTATTATCCCCAAACTGGAACCTACTCAAATTTTCATTAATTATTGAATGGATAACTAAATCCTTGTACTTTCATTCTACTGAACATTGTGCAGAAAAGAAAATGAAAACAAAAACTGTAGCTTCATGTAAAAATGTGGATGAATCACAGATACTGGTTTGAGAAAACACTAAATAATAGATGCCTTATGGTAATACATATATATTTGTTTTTTATTTTATGTTGTTTTGTCTACCTATATTAGGCAACCTAAGCTATAATATTAGAAGTCAGCAGAGTAATAAACTTTTGGGAAGGAGATTTTGGTAATATTTTTCAGCTAAAGACCACCAAGAATATACCTATTGTTGAACTAATTGGATTTATTAAGGATTGCAGTGAGGGAGAATGTACACAGTGGAAAACCTAAGGGTGTCTCAGTAATAGGATGGTGTTGTTCTTAGTTGCCTTAGAGTTGGTTCCAAATTATGGTGACTTTATGTATAACGTTACCCAGTCCTACAACATCTTCACAATTTTCAGTATTTTTCAGCCCACTGTTACAAATACTGTGTCAATTTATAGTACGGAGAGTTTCCCTCATTTTTGCTGACCTTCTGCTTTACCAAACAGGATTCTTTTTCTAGCAGTTGGTCTTTCCTGATGGTGTGTCCAAAGTAAGAGAGATGAAGTCTCGGCATTGTCACTTCTGAGAAGTGTTCTGACTGTACTTCCTTCAAAACTGCTTTGTTCTTTATTCTGGCAGTCCACTTTTTATTCAATGTTCTTCACCAACACCATAAATCAGATGCATCAATTCATTTTTGATCTTCCTTCTACACTGTCCAGTTTTCACAATCATATGAGGTAATTGAAAACATCATGGCTTGGGTCAGGCACACCTTGTCATCAAAATGACATATTTGTTTTTTTAACACTTCAAAGTTATCTTTTGCAGCAGATTTCCCAATGCAATACATCTTTTGACTTCTTGACTGCTGCTTCTATGGACATTGATTGTTGATCCAAGAAGAATGAAATTCTTGACAAATTCCATTTCTTTGTCATTTATCATGATGTTCTTTATCAGTCCAGTTGTAAGGATTTTTGTTTTCTTTATGTTCAAGTGTAATCCATACCAAAAGCTGTATAATTTTCATCAGTAAATGTTTCAAGTTGAGTTGTCTACAGTTTCAGCAAGCAAAACTGTCTCATACGCATCTCTCAGGTTGCTACTGAGTATTATTGCAATCCTGATGCTCCATTCTTCTTTATATAGCCCGCTTCTTGGATTATTTGTTCAGCAAACAGATGACTAAGTAAGACTAAAGGATCCAACCCTGCCTTACGTGTTTACCAGTTTTAAACCTTTCAGCAACCCCTTGTCAAGTTTCAGTAATTACCTCTTAATCCATGTATAGATTCCACATGAGCACAATTAAGTGTTCTGAAATTTCCATTCTTCTCAATGTTACCTGTAAGTTGTTATGATCCACGCAGTCTAATGCCTTCACATAGCTGATAAATGTAGTTCAACATCTTTTTGTTATTCTCTGCTTTTGGGCCAAATCCATGTGACATTGGGGATGATATTCCTTTTTCCACATCTTATTCTGTATCTGGCTTGAATTTCTGGTAGTTCTCTGTTGATACATAGGTACAGACATTTTTTAGTTATCTTCAGGAATTTTTTAAAATAATTTTTTTGGGGGAAAATATGAAAGAATATACAAATTTAACAATTTCTATGTGTACAATTTGGTGACATTGGCTACATTCTTCAAGTTATGTAACCATTCTTGCTATCACTGGCTTACTATGAGTCGGAATTGACCTGATGGCAACAGGTTATGTTTCTGGTTTTGGTATTAAAAAGAGTAGATTTAGCAAGAAAGCTGAGATGGGGACACATGAAGTTCTCCAAGGAACTAAGGAATAGGGACCTCCCCCCACCAATCTGAAAGAGAGAGAAATCCTTCCCCTAGTGCCTGCACCCTGAATTTGGACTTTTACTCTTCTAAACCATGAGAAAATAAAGTTCTTTGTTAAAGCCTTCCACTTGTGGTATTTCTGTTATAGCGTCACTAGACAACTAAGAGACGCAACATTTGCCAATTCAATGTTCTTCAGGTGCACAGCTTAATCATATCAATTACATTTACCCTAAAATTTTTCCTAGCATATGATATTAATGATATTGTTCAATAATTTCCACATTTCCTTTAATAATCTTTCTTTGGAATGGGCATGAATATGACTCTTTTTTAGTTGTTGGCTAGGTAGCTGTCTTCCAAGTTTCTTGACATAGATGAGTAAGCACTTCCAGAGTTTCATCTATTTGTTGAAGCATTTCAGTTGGTATTCCTTCTATTCCTGGAGCCTTGTTTTTTTGCCAGTATCTTCTGTGAGGCTTGATTTTCTTCCTTCATTACCAGTGGTTCCTGATCATATGGTACTTCCTGAAATGACTGAACATCAATCAATTATTTTTGGTATAGTGACTCTGTGTATTACTTCTTTTGATACTTTCTGTGTCATTCAAATTTTTTTACCCATAGAATCCTTCAATAACACAACTGAAGGATTCAGCATTATCTTCAGTTCTTTCATCTTAAGAAATGTCAATCATGTTCTTCCCTTTTGGTTTTTTAACTCAAAGTTTTTGCACATTTAATTATACCTTGTCTTCTTGAGCTACACTTTGAAATCTGTTTAGATCTTTAACTTCCGCAGTTCTGTTCACTTTATCTACTCTGTGCTCAAGAGCAAATTTCACAGTCTCTTCTGAAATCCATTTTGGTACTTTTTTTTTCTTTTCTGTCTTTTTAATGACCTCTTATGTTCTTCGTGTATGATGTCATTGATATCAACCCACAACTATTCTGGTCTTCAGTCATTAGTGTTCAATGCATCAGATCTGTTCTTGAGATGATCTCCAAAGTCAAGTAGGACATAGTCAGGATTGTACTTTGGCTTTCATGGACTTTCTTTGACTTTTCTTCATCTTGAACTTGCTTACGAGCAATTGATGGTCTTTTCCACAGTTGATAACTGGCTTTATCTTGACTGGTAATATTAAGCTTCTCCATCATCTCTTTGCAAAGATATAGTTGATTTGATTCCCATGTAATCCATCTGGTGAAATCCAGGTATATAGTAACATTTGTGTTATTGAAAATAAGTATTTCAGATGAACAAGTCCTTGGACTTACCGAATTCTGTCATGAGATCTCCAGCATTGTTCTATCACCAAGGATGGAGTTTCCAACTTTTGCTTTCCAATCCCCAGTAATTATCAATGGATCTTGATTGCACATTTGATCACTTTCAGACAGCAGCAGTTCATAAAAGTCTTCATTTTCTTCATTATTTGAATTTGTGGTTGGTTTATAAATTGGAATTATAGTCTTATTAATTGGTCTTCTTATAGATATATGGATATTAACCAATCACTGACAGCATTGTACTTTAAGATAGATCTTGAAATGTTCTTTTTGACGATGAATGCAATGAAGTTCCTTTTCAATTTATCATTCCCAGCGTAGAAGATCATTTGATTTTTTTATTAATAATGACCAATACCAGTCATTTCAGCACACTGGTGCCTAGAGAACAAATCCTAGGGCGGTAGATAGGATTTATTTTAACATTTGTTCTTGAGTTAGATGATTTGGGTATGGTAATTAAGACTGGCTTTGCTCTAAATTTTCTGCTGTCAGGAAATGGGTAATCTAATGGTTGGGTATATTAATAAATTTTATCTATAGGGAGGACAAATTGGGCCAGTTATCAAATAGTAATTGATAGCAAAGCATTAGTTCTTCATATTAGCCAGGATAGTGAGTTGCTTGGTAAATTCTGTGGTTTGAACAATCTTCATGTCTTTTCTGTGTAGACATAATCAAGGAGTGATCTTGTTTATGTCTTGGCCCATCGTGGTCATTGAGAGGCCATGTTTGATGTTGATTACATTAGTTTCTTATTTCTATTTTAACAAATTACCACTCAACAAGTGGCTTAAACAAAACAGATTTGTTATCTTAGAGTTCTGGAAGTAAGAATTCTGAAATTGTTCTCACTGGGCTAAAACTTAGGCGTTTGCAGGGCTCTGTTTCTTCTGGAGGCTCTATAAGAGAGCTGTTTCCATGTTTTTCTACCTTTTAGAGCTTAACCACATTCTTTCATTCATGACCCACTTCCTCCTTTTTCAAAGCCAACAATGTTGAATTGAGTCGGTCTCACACTGCCATCTCTCTGGTTCATTCTTCTTACTCCCTCTTCCACTTTTAAGGGCCCTTGAGATTACTATGGACTCACTTGGATAATTTAGGATAAACTTTCTTAAGGTCAGTTGATTAACAATTTTAATTCCATGTACAACCTTAATCCCCCTTTGCCATGTAACTGAACATATTCACAGGTTCCAGGGATTGAGGCGAGGACATCTTTGGAGAAAAATTTTCCTGTCTCCCATATTGACATTTTGTAAAACTACATCTGTTTAACAGGCAAACATCAAGACATCCTAGCAACACAGACACCTAAGGGATGGTGCCAGGTCAGTTCTCAGATGTCAGAAAATATTCTATTTCTTATTCTAGGATATTTGAACTCAGTTCTGTACCCTTTGGGTTAATTCCTCTTACTGTACTTCTACTGCAGTAGAGATATTTATAAAATTCAGTAAGATTAAAAAAAAAAAAACTCTACTGCAGTAAAAATGTATCAAATAATTAAGCAATACAAGATTTGCAATGACTGTAGTGGAGAAGTATGGGTGCTATAAGATTATGTAACAGAGGTTGTTCCTTAGTCATATTTTAAAGTATGCATCATATATTATATAGCACAACACATCCTAAACAGTTTTTGTAAGCCAAACACTATGCTAAGCATATAAAATATATATAGATAGATAGATAGCTGCCATTGAATCAACTCCAACACATGGCAATCTTGTGTAAAACAAAGCAAACATTACTTGGTCCTGAATCAGGATTGCGGGAAACTTCCAGTCCATCATTGTGGCCATTGTGACAATCTACTGCACCGAGGGTCTCCCTTACCCTCATTGGCCCTCTAGTTCAACAAACATGAGGTTCCTCACTAACAATTGATCCCTCCAGATGGCATGTCCAAAGGAAATGAGTCAGACAATGTTCTGTTTTGATCCACAAGTTTTCACTGGCTAATTTTTGGAAGTAGACTACCAGACCTTTTTTCCTAATCTGTTCTTATTAAGGGTTTAACCTTGGGCAGTTAGCTGATTTTACTAAGACCCAGTTTCATCAATGGTAATTGGGAAGTAAAAATAACATTAGCTTCATGAATCTGCTTAAATAAAATCATGCAAATAGAGAGATACAATGTAGATCACTCAGCAATTTCTCAATAAATATTAACAGTCTTGATTTTTGTTATTGATATTAATAATTTTTCTCTTAATTAATTTTTTTAAGAGTACCAGAATTTGACATATATTTCAACTTATTTCTTCTCCTTTCTGATATTACTATGTCCATAGGTACATGCCTGTTTGAAAATAAAATTCAAACACCCCTTTGTATATTGGTTTGAGAATCCTAGTATAATTATGTAATATAATTGTGTGGTCTGTCTATCTGCATTGCACATGCAGACAGACTGTGCCTCAAACTACCAAGTAGTCATAAGACCATTAGGAATGAGGCACGTACACCCACTGGCATCAACCATTCCATGGGTGCTATGTTCATCTGTGATCAAGCTGGACACATGAGACACTTACACAATGTTGGCAAAGTGAAAGCCATTATTATTATTGCTAGAAAGCAAACAGTAACAATAGATTGTCAGAGGGGAACTGCTTATCCTTTTCCAAACTACCCATGTGTTGTTGTTAGGTGCTGTCAAGTCGGTTCCGACTCGTAGCTACCCTATGCACCACAGAATGAAACACTGCCCGGTCCTGCGCCATGCTCACAATCATTGTTATGCTTGAGCCCATTGTTGCAGCCACTATGTCAATCCATCTCATTGAGGGTCTTCCTCTTTTTCACTGACCGTGTAATTTACCAAGCATAATATCCTTCTCCAGGGACGGATCCCTCCTGACAACATGTCCAAAATATGTAAGATGTCATCTGGCCATCCTTGCTTCTAAGGAGCATTCTGGTTGTATTTCTTCCAAGACAGATTTTTTCATTCTTTTGGCAGTCCATGGTATATTCAATATTCTTCGCCAACACCACAAAGGTGTCAATTCTTCTTCAATCTTCGTTATTCATTGTCCATTGGTTCAGGCGCACCTTAGTCTTCAAGGTGGCATCTTTGCTTTTCAACACTTTAAAGAGGTCTTTTGCAGCAGATTTGCCCAGTGCAGGGAATCTTTTGATTTCCTGACTGCTGCTTCCATGGGTATTGATTGTGGATCCAAGTAAAATGAAATCTTTGACAACTTCAATCTTTTCTCCATTTTTCATGATGTTGCTTATTGGTCCAGTTGTGAGGACTTTTGTTTTCTTTATATTGAAGTATAATCCATACTGAAGGCTGTGGTCTTTGGTCTTCACCTGTAAATGCTTCAAGTCCTCTTCATTTTCAGCGAGCAAGGTTGTATCATCTGCATATTGCAGGTCATTATGAGTCTTCCTTCAACCCTGATGCTATCCATATCCATGCTTATATCACTGTGCTGGCCCACCGTGTTTCAGGTCAGATGCTACCTTAATGTCACTGCTGCCTCTGGCTACCACCATGCTTCCCAGAGCACCTGCATGGTTTCTGAGGCTTCTGCTCTGTCTCTGGGCCTCAATGGGCCTTGCCTCACTGGTGGAAAGACCCCTGCACAGAATCTCCTGAGCTTCTGCCACTGGGCCCTTCTTGGCCTGTGCCACTGCCTCTTGCCACACTACCCAGGCCCATGTGGTTCTCTGTCTTGCTGCCATGATACCAAGGTTTACTGTGTATGAGGGAATGTATGGCTCCCACCATGATGCCCAGAGGGGGAGGCATATTACACCGGGCACACTCAGGCCTCTGCCCTGCATGAGCAAGTGTTGCAACTCTTCAGTAGCAGGCAAACTTCCTGAACAAAGGCACCCAGTTCTCTCCCTATGGGCCAGCAAGCCTACCATCTCTCTGTCTTCACTGTTACAGCTCTCCTTTCTTGATATAGGAAGTTCTCAGTGCAGGGACCCTAGGTCCAAAGGACCCACTCCCCTCTAGACTCTTCTTGATAGTAGTGAAAGCCCCTAGAATATCTGTGGGTTTGGCCCTTATATAAGCCTACTAGGATAGCAACACTGACCAATCTTCTAGCTGGATCACAAGGGACACAAACCCACTTGATGAATTTTCAAGTCACTATTTGCACAGAAGATCGACCAATACCTTGCAAGTTTTGGGCCCAGACAATCATTTTGTAGAATTAGAAGACCAGGGCTAGAGAAGCCATACAAAAGTGATTCATTGCACTGCAATAATGCAACCAGTTTTCTTAATCCTCAACCAGTTCATAAGCAGAACTGTAACAAATCAATTACTTATTCTGGTCATGAAGTACAGCATTATATAATCTCCCAGATTTGAGTCCCTGAGTGGTGCAAACAGTTAATATGTTCAGCTTCTAACTGAAAAGTTGGAGGTTCAAGTCCACCCAGTGGCATCTTGGAAGAAAGGCCTGGTGATCCACTTCTGAAAAATCACCCATTAAAAACTCTATGAAGCTCAATTCCACTCTGACACACATGGAGTTGCCATGAGTCAGAGGTAACTTGATGGCAACTAGTTTCTACTGTTTTTCTTGTTGCAAGACAGACATTAAAAAAAAAAAAAAAAAACCTTCTCTCATTACTGTACATCAGATTAGAAGGCAACATATTCTGCTAAAGCAGGGAGAAAGGAGATAATAATATTTATTTGGCAGATCTGGTGCTTTGTATTTATAATCCCTAAAAATAATCCTGTGGGAGAGGCATTATTATGACCTTTTTACAGATGATTAAACTGAGGCTCAAAGAGCTTATGTAACAAGCCACAAACATACAACTAGAAAGTTTCAAGACTAGAAAAGTTCATTTCGGTCATGGCCTTTTGTTGGGCAAGACATTTCTAAAAGTATGCTCTATTTCCCGTCTTATTACCAGCTCTTTCTTGACACTTTAGTTATTGTGAAAGTTCAAGTTAACAGGATTAAGTGCCAAGTATATTTTCCAGGTATGAGATAAAAGTACTTTACATATAGTATCTCATTCAATACTAATAATATTATAAGGCGTACATCATTTTCAAAATAATCACATCCTGAGTTTAACATGTTAATCAAAACAGGTCATTTTCTTCAGGGATCAAATATCCTGAGATATGAAAATAATCCTTTATGGAGGTAATAAATGGGGAGGGTATTTGTTCATCTGTTTTCTTCTAAATGCTTTCCCACTAGCATTTCTAGAGCCTGAAGCTCAGGGCGCCCTAAGGCTTTAGCTAGGTGCCTTGTATTTTAAGCCGGCAACAGAAGCATTGGGTGAGATCTGAGTGGTGATCTGGGAACCAGAGATGTGGAGTATTTGGCACCTCCTTCATGGTGGCTGCTCAGAGGCAGGTTAGTGCCACGACTCCGAGACTGAGTGCTTACCACTGGGGATGGTGTGCTCTAATGCTTTTCAGTGCTGCCACTTAATTTCTGTAGTTTTAAGAACTATTTCATAATCATAATATTTTGAAACCAGAGAAATTAAAATACCTAGATTGCACTAAATAACTTACAACTATTTCCTTTAACTTCCTGCCATATACATTGTATATAATTTGAAAAATTATTGTTTTTGCTTATATTAATTAGCATGATATCTGAGATTGTTCCAGCTGTTATATTGTGTTCCATGGGAAATATATTAATTCCATAATAGTTTGAGATACATATTGTGAAAAACCTTGCAAAATATACCTTTTGTGTTTATGAGGTCTCCTCTCATCCCTTTCTTTTTGATCATTTTTTAGAATGATATCAAGAACATATGGCAATGCTTCCAAGAGACAAGAATAGCTCTGTGGCTCTCACTCCATATTGACAAACTGATTTATAAAGGATTTTTCACATTTACCCTGAGATTAATCTTCATTGCATGCCTACTGGTAATGCATATCATAAAGAAACATTGAGTGTATAATGTTTGAGAATATAAAAATTATAAATATTTGGTTTAAATTATGTGTTTCTTAATTTTCTGTGAGACAGAACATCCTTTCATACTTATACTGCACAAATGTATCTTTATCAAATCATAATTATGAAAATATTACAGGTAGTTCCCAACTTACGACAGGGGTCCATTCTGAAGACTCTGTCATAAGTCAGTTCTGATGTAAGTAGAATATCTAATTTTTTAAAAATACTTTTCATTATTATTAACTTTTATTATCAGTATCTTTATAAATCCAATCTTTATTTGCTTTTGGGATTGACATGAGAATGATAACATCAGCAAATTATGTACCACAACACTGTATGTAGTACATATTACTAACAATATTATGTACAAAAAAGGAGATGGTTATAAGTGCAGTTCGTTGTAACTCAAATAATGTCTTAAGAGGAGGACTATCTGTACTAAGTTTTTTACGAAATTGGAGTTTTAGTTAACGCTCTGGCTCTAAGGTAAATGGATGCATATATTCGATTCTTTTAAATTCTCTATTTATGAATATCCCTTTGGAGAAGAGTTTGTGTGAAGGTAAAAGTCATGTTGGCTATCTTTTATTGAGAACATACTAAATATAAGTAATTTAATTAAGCATTCTACATATACTACCTTATTTCTTTCTTACAACAAACCTGTAAGACAGTTACCAGTTTTAAATACACAAATCTGAGACACATAGGGTATAAGAGAGGTGCCTAAATACACAGAACCCACAATTGCTCAAATACAGACTGGAAGTGAGCTTTTCTGACTTAACCTCCACTGCTCCCTCCTGCTCAAACTGTGGATGCACTGGAAGCTCTGGATATAGTTATTTATGTGATTGAAACTACAAAGAGGGCAGAAATTTCTGTTTCACTCAGTTAAATCAACATTCCTATGTATGTGTGTATTTATTTATTTATTTATTTGTATATTTATTAAAAATGTATTTGCTTAGTGCTTACATTTTGCAATGAGGATATATTTGGTATCACTACAGAGCCTGGGACTGTACCCACTGAGATTGACTACAACAAATATTTTGACTTGTTTAACTTTATGTAATTATCAGTTATGTGAAAGACAATTACTCAGTCTAGCCTACAGGTCTGAGGTAAGGCATTTATGGTTCAGTGGTAGAATGCTTGCCTTCTACCTGAGAGACCCAGATTTGATTCCCAGCCAATGTACCCACCCACACCCACAACCTGTCTTTCAGCAGAGGCTTGCGTGTTAGTGTGATGCTGAACAGGTTTCAGGAGAGCTTCCAGACTAAGATGTCCTAGGAAGAAAGGCCTAGCAACCTGCTTCTGAAAAATTAGCCAGAGTAAACCCTATGGATCACAACACAGTCCAGTCAACAATAGTTTATGGGGATGGCACAGGACTGAGCAGTGTTTACTTTCATTGTGTATGGGGTAGCCATGCATTGGGTGACTTAGTGGCATCTAACAACAACCATGTGTTTGAGAGTCTGTTCTTTACATATTTTGTTTGCTTTATTCAAGAAGTTTTGTCATTATTAAGATAATAGTTCGATCACAAAACTGGGAAGCCCAAAATAATAGTGGGAAGTTTATTTTCATAACCAGGATTCTGGACCCATGCTTCCTACTTTAGAGAACAGGGAAAAATAAATTAAACTAACTCTCCAGTCCTTCATCTGCAAATCTGAAACAATAACAAAGTTTACCTCATTTGATTATTGTGACACTGCATGAGACAATGCACATCCAGAGTTAGCATAGTACTCGGGACATTGTTTGCTACAGTTATCAACATCGTTGTTGTGTCCGAGTTACTCCAGCTATATTATGTAGATGTGAAGTAAGAGTCATTTTGACTTTAATTTTTTTGGAGCAAATTGAAGAAAAGAACATATCAATGCCAGGCCCAAATATTGGCCAGCTAGGTAAGTAACTTAGAGTATACATTTTGGAAAGGGCCAGCTTTGCTAATTCTGGTGACACCATGTTGAAGTAGAGAGAAAAATGAGACAGTGGATCTAAAAGTACTCTGAGTTCTCTGTAATTACATATTTTATACGATGAGAAAATAAAATAGAACACATTTTATCCTGTTTTAAATGTGTACAGAAGTATTATAGACAACTTGAAATTCATCTGATCTGCTTATCCTTCTTCCACTTTGGTGCTGTGGAATTACACAGAATGGAATTCACTTGGGTACAATTGCCTTTTTGATGTGAAATACAACATAATAATATTTTATCTTTTTCCCTACTATTTTAAAATTTTAGTTTGAAAGACATTATTGAATGTGTGACAAGTTTCATGATACATATTATAATTCTTACAACACATTGAATATTAAAGGCATAAGAACACATTTCAAATTAATAATCAAAGAAACTAATAGCCTTGGAATAATTAAATTTACCATGGTCATGGGTTTACTCTATGTTCAAAATAAATTTGTAAAAGGTAGACAGGGCAGAGAGAAAAATCTAAAGAGACACAGAAAACATGCCACTTATGCTGAAAAAAGATTGATGTAATGATATTTTTGTTTTTGATAAGAAATAAGTAACATTACCTTACATGTGAGTTATGTAAAAAATACTAATTTTACTTTCAAAACATTTTGGTAGGAAACATCTATGGATGACCAACAATAATTTGATAATGATAATAATCAATATCCTTTATAGAGATATTCACAGTTTGCAGAAGAAATCTAAAAGGGTGATGAATAGATTAAAATAGTTTTTGACATGTAATTTAAGTTATATGTAATTTAAATTTATTTTCATGCTTATATGATTGTCATTAATTATCACACTTAAACAATACCACATGTGGAGGAATTTTTTACAAAAATTGAGAGTTGACTCAAACCCAAAATATTCTAGTAAAATATTTACTTGAGAAACTAAGAAACTATTGCCACATGCACAATGATATGGGTAATATTAACAAAAGATTAGAAAGAACCTAAATATTCTTAAATAAATATGATATATGTGTATATATATATATATATATATATATATATATATATATATGTAGTTATATATGTAAACTGCATATATATATGATGTAATAAAATTTGGCAGTAATTAACAATATATTAAACTGAATATATGTATATTTAACTCAAAAATATATATTTGAGTGAATAAAGCATGAGAAAGTGATATGTCCATTATTATAGCATATTTACATCAATTTTGAAAATGGAACATCTACATATTTTAATAGTATGAAGATAACTGGTGGTATGTACTAGGTGCCAAAAAATGGTAATATGTATTAAAGATCTTAAGACCATTCACAAAATTTGCACTGTTTTCCAATCAGTTTATACAGAAACTAAAAAAGGATTTGATAGATTATGAATGAAGGCTTAACATAATACCCTTGGTAATCCTGAATTCATTGCTTTCTTTGACAATTTAAATTTGTAAGCAAAAGACATCACTCACCTAAGTATAATATGTGAATCCATTTGCATATGCATCCATTTCTACTACCAAAAAATACTTAGATGCAAAATAAATGGAAGCTATAGGTTTTAGTGAAAAGAGAAGCTGTTGCTGGAAGTAAATGAATAGCTCTATATTTTACTTGTAGGAGATGCTGGATCTCAGGCTCATTTTATGAGAACAAGATAATTTGGATAAATCATAATTAACGGATTAGTTTTTGTCTTCTACTTTTAAAAATATAAGATAATTGACCAAATTGATGTGAAAGTCTGCATGTAATACAAATTCATTATGTTCATTTAGTTGTGTTCATTTATGACATTATTAACTTTTTTTGAATGTATATATTCAATTAAATCAGCAGCATTGTTCGAGAACATAACACATATGAAGTTTAAATGTTGAGATTGTTCTAAACTTAATGGACATAAACACATTAATCTGGAATACAAGTCATGATAATATGAATTATATGGTGATGGGAGAAGTAGTAACTGTGTTGGATAGTGTGTTTAGAGCATAGGCTGCATGTAAGTGTGGAATAGAGAATTTTCACTTTCTTTTCCCCCAGGAAACTTATTTATATTAGTAGTACTTTTTTTGTAAATTTTTAAATTTTAATTTCTCTTGATATTGAAAAAAATCATCTAAGAAAACAGTTAGCAAATATCTAAAACACATACAAAAGTAATAATTATGAGACATATCATCTCAATATCTACTATAGTGCATAAATTTGAATGTCCTTCAATATAGAAATACCAAAAATGTAAATAACTGGAATTGCATAAGTAATATTTCTTAACACCTTGAGTAAATTATGTGTGGCATACTGACAAATTATTAAAAAATAATAGGGGTGTAATTTGTACTAACTGTATATGCATGTTGTCCAGTTTAGTGTGAATCAAAAATAGTGTGTAGTAACAGCAGAGAAATCAACCACTTCTTTTGTGAGGCACCATCACTAGTATGCTTTGCCTGTGTTGACACCATGATTTTTGAGTTTTTCATGTATGTCTGCTACATTCTGATGCACTTGATTCCTTTGCCTCTCATTTTGGCCTCATACAGCCTCATCCTGGCTGCAGTGCTCAGCATGCAGTCAACTACAGCCCAAAAGAAAGACTTTATGACCCGCTCCTCTCACCTGGAAGTTGTGGGACTCTTCTATGGCACCCTCGTGTTCATCTACATGGGGCCCAAAACTTACCGTTCAGTGGACCACAATAAGGTGGTTTCATCTTTTTATACCATCTTCACTCCTGTCTTGAACCCCCTTATATACAGTGTCAGGAATAAAGAAGTCAAGACGGCCTTGAGTAGATGGCTGGAAAAACATTTATATCGATAATGAGCATAATTTGCCAAAATGGCAGTACCCTAACTGGATACAAGTTACATTTCCAAAGTATTGTTTTGTTATTTTATTAATCCCATTTAAATTCTTCTTTTGTGTTGTATCAAGTTATTTTGCCCTTGCTTTGCCAATCTGGCTACACTGTTTCTATATTGTTATTTTATATTTGGTAAATTAATTAAAAATTATATTTGTTCTACTGCTGTAACTTGTAGTGGTGTTTTTGCTCTGAAATTAGGGCCTCGGCAATAAGCATGAGTGGTTGAGTTACATGATACATGGTTTACTACAGAACAATATAATTTGTATTTTTTGATAAATGATGGAAATCATTCATTTTGATGGGGATGTATCATTCAATAAATACATACTACTTTTGAGAAAACCAAGGTAGATCCTAAATCACATAATGAAAATAAATTAAATTTTAAATGAAATAAAGAACAATGTGAACATCAAACATAAAATATATAAGAAACTATCAGGAAACATTTGCAAAATTTTGCTGTGGGAAGATTTGCTGAACCTATATGTGATTTAACAACGCATAGACCTAGCTAAGGAGACTTCCAGACAGAATATTAAAAATGCTAATTGGTTTTTCACCACCTATGTTAAAATGTAAGAGTAGAGAGATGAACTAAAGAAAAAAAAAGTATTATATTAAAGGAGCCAGTACCCAGTGGAATAAAAAATAAAACTTCTTCTCTCAGCGTAGAAGTCTCAAATTAAGAAAGGGCCTCAGGCCAAAGATCTAATACAAGTTGTGACTGTAAAATCATCTGTTAAGATTTCATAATGATTTAAGACAGTACCTTAAATAAACTTTCAAACAGACAAAAGATCTATGAATCTTGGGAGTCTTGCAGATTTTCTTTAGTTACAAATAAATAGGACTTCTAAAATGTTTTTAGGGCACTGTAGTGCAGCAGTGTCATAGGGACTTCCAGGCTGGAAAGGGCTTATGAAGGTTGGTAGTTGTGGCTTTTGTCCAATGGAGTAAATTTCAGTAAGATTCATGGAAAACTCACAATGTTTGCAAGCAAGTCTTTCTGGCAGGAGTATCACTAGTTTGGTCTAAGGAGTAAATTGATTGAGATGACTACTCAGTTTCCTTATTGTAGAGCAAGCGTGACTCAGAAAGCAGAGCCACACATCATGGAGAACAATTCCCAGAGAATCACACTGAACCTTAATTAAGGAACTGGCAACAACTTCTACCAGGATTTCAGAATTGGTAAGGACCAGTGGCTGTTTGCTGCCCCGTTCCCCATTTTAAATAGAAGTGTCTTAAGAGTAATTGTATTAGTGAAGTTATATAATCCCCATGATGCTGTGACAAAGAGAGAAACTGAGGCTCTTAGTGCACGTTCTCAGCTGAGCACCCAGTTAAAAACAAAAACCAGGGCCAACATAGTGCCATCCTTCCACAGCAAAGACCCGAAAAACTAAGGCAAATGGAGACAAACAGCAATCCTGAAACCCTAAGGATCGAATAAAAAGATAAAGAATTCAGCCAAGCACTGAATGGAATAACAAACTGACAGAGAACAGAGAGCAAGGAGAGATATGTGCAGAGATCCCCTATCAGCTAACACAGCACAGATTCACCATCTTGGACTCCTGTCACAGATCGGCAAACAGGGAGTATTAAAAGCAGCTTCATGGAGCTCCCAGCAGGAAACAGAACAACTGGTAACCAGCTATATATGCTTTCCCATCCCCCACCCTTCTTCATCCCCACTAAACCTCCTCTGATTTCTGTGGCCACAGTCTCTTGACAGGGAAGCATTGGCTTCAGCCCTTTGCCACTTGGATTCCACCAGCCCACACTGGCTGGTTCTGTGAATGCCATTTGTTTGTTGTTAGTGGTGCATTTTTCTACTTCTTTTGGTTTCATCCATACCTCTCACCAAGTCCCCCTCTTTTTTCCCAAATGCCTGGCTCCATGCACCATCTTTGCTTCTTCCTGAAAGGCTGTGAAATGCCGCGTGACTGTGGAACTGCTTCCCAGCCAGCCCTGACATACTGGTGGGATCCCTGGTGCATTTCCCTGTTTGTATGCTTTGATTTACTCTGTTTAGATATGTTTCTTTGTTTATTTTTCATTTCTCGACTTGGGAGCTCCTTCTAGCTGGGCTGTACTGGGGGGCTTGGGAACTACTTCCTCAGTATGTGCAGCATAGAAGTGGGATCCCTGGTGGCATTTCTTTTTTAGTTTGTTTGTTTTGTTTAGTTTTGAGATTTTTTTTCTTATTGTACTTCAGGTGAAGGCTTACAGAACAAATAGTTTCTCATGAAACAGTAGTACACATATTGTTTTATGACATTGGTTAACAACCCCACAACATGTCAACCCTCTAACTTCTCAACCTTTTTTTTTTTTTTTTTTGGTGAAAATACACATAGCCAAAGATACACCATTTCAAAAATTGCAACATGCACAGTTCAGTGACATCGACTACGCTCTTCCAATTGTGCTGCTGTTCTCACTTAAGATGAAGGCTTACAGAACAAAATAGTTTCTCATTTAACAGTTAGTACACATGTTGCCCTATGACAATGGTTAACAATCTCACAACACATCAACAATATCCTTACTCAACCTTGGGTTCCCTATCACCAGCTTCCTTGTCCCCTTCTGCCTTCTGGCCCTTTCACTGGACTACTGTACCTCATTAGACCAATTTGGTTTTATGGGGCTGTCCACTCCCAGGCTGAACAGTGAACCTTAGAGATAACTTCACCACTGAGCTAAAAGGGTGTTGGAGGCCATACTCTTGGGGTTTATCCAGACTCCTTTAGGCCAGTAAATCTGGTCTTTTTTTGTGAGTTAGAATTATGTTCTACATCCTTCTCCAGCTCTGTCCAGAACCCTCTGTTGTGATCCTGGTCAGAGCAGTCAGTGGTGGTAGCCGGGCACCATCTAGCTGTACTGGACTCAGTCTGGTGGAGGCCTTGGTAGCTGTGGTCCATTAGTCCTTTGGACTAATCTTTCCCTTCTATCCTGTTCTCTTCATTCTCCCTTGCTCCCGAAGGGATGAGACCAGTGGAGTATCTTAGATGGCCGCTCACAGGGTTTTAAGACCCCAGACACTACTCACCAAGGTAGAATGTAGAACATTGTCTTTATAAACTGTGTTATGCCAGTTGAGCTAGATGTTCCCGAGACCATGGTCCCCACAACCCTCCACACAGCAGTTCAGTCCCTCAGGGAGTTTGGATGTGTCTATGGGGCTTCCATGACCTTTCCTTGTACAAGTTGTGCTAGTTTCCCCTGTATTGTGTACTGTCTCACCCTTCACCCAAGATACCACTTATCTATTGCTTATTTAGTATTTCCCCCCTACACCTCCAATCCCTGGTAACCAACAAAGATTGTTACAATTTGTGTGTGAACTTTTTCATGGTTTTTTACAATAGAGGTCTCATACAATATTTTTCCTTTTGTGATTGACTTATTTCACTCAGCATAATGTCCTCCAGTTTCATCCATGTTATGAGATGCTTCACAGATTCATTGTTGTTCTTTCTTGTTGTATAGTACACCATCGTGTGTATGTACCATAGTTTGTGTATCCATTCATCTGTTGATGGGCATCTAAGTTGTTCCCATCATTTTGCCATTGTGAACAATGCTGCCATGAACATAGGTGTGCATATGTCTATTCGAGTGACGACTCTTATTTCTCTAGGATATATTCCTAGGAGTGAGATTGCAGGATCGAATGGTATGTCAATTTCTAGCTTTCTGAGGAAGCACCATATCATTTTCCAAAATGGTTGTATCATTTTGCATTGCCACCAGCAGTGCATAAGAGTTCCAATCTCCCCTCAGCCCCTCCAACATTTGTTATTTCCAGTGTTTTTGATTCGTGCCGGTAACGCCAGGGTGAGATGGTATCTCATTGTGGTTTTAATTTGCATTTCTCTAATGGCTAGTGATCGCGAGCATTTCCCCATGTGTCTGTTGGCCATTTGAATGTCTTGTTTGTGAAGTGTCTGTTCATTTCCTTTGCCCATTTTTTGATAGGATTATTTGTCTTTTTGTTGTAGAGGTGTTGGATTTTCTTGTAGATTATGGAGATTACACCATTGTCTGACTTGCACTGTCCAAAATTTTTTTCCCAGTCTGTAAGTTCTCTTTTTACTCTTTTGGTGAAGTCTTTTGAAGAGCATAGGTGTTTGATTTTTAGAAGATCCCAGTTATCTAGCTTATCTTTTGGGGTTTGTGCATTGATGGTTATGGTTTGTATCCTGTTAATGCCATGTATTAAGGCCTGTAGTGTTGGTCGTATTATTTCTTCTACGAACTTTATAGTTTTAGGCATTATATTCATGTCTTTGATCCATTTTGGGAAGTAGTTTTTGTATATGGCGTGACGTATGGGTCCTGTTTCATTTTTTTTGAAGATGTATATCCAGGTTTGCCAGCACCATTTGTTAAAAAGACTATCTTTTCCCCATTTGATGGACTTCAGACACTTGTTGAAGATCAGGTGACCGTAGGTGGATGGATTTACATCTGGGTTTTCAATTCTGTTCCATTGGTCAATGTATCTGTCGTTGTACCAGTACCAGGCTGTTTTGACTACTGTAGCTGTACAGTAGGTTCTGAAGTGAGGTAGTGTGAGTCCTCCAACTTTATTCTTCTTCTTCAGTAGTGCTTTACTTAATTGGGGCTTCTTCCCTTTCCATATAAAGTTAATGATTAGTTTTTCTATCTCTTTGAAGAATGTTTTTGGTATTTGGATCAGGATTGCTTTGTATTTGTAAATTACTTTGGGTAGAATTGTCATTTTCACAATGTTGAGCCTGCTTATTCATGAGAATGCTATGTTTTTCCATTTATGTAGATCCCTTTGGGTTTCATGCAGTAGTGTTTTGTAGTTTTCTTTGTATAGGTCTTTTACATCCCTGGTCAGATTTATTCCTAAGTATTTTATCTTTTTAGGGGCTAATGAAAATGGTATTGTTTTCCTGATTTCCTTTTCATCATTCTCCTTATTGTATGTATAGGAATCCAACTGATTTTTGAATGTTTACTGCTGAATTTTTCTATTAGTTCCAGTAGATTTCTCTTGGCTTCTTTAAGGTTTTCTATGTATAGTATCATACCATCTGCAAACAGGGACAGTTTAATTTCTTCATTACCAATTTGGATGCCCTTTATTTCTTTTTCTTGCCTTATTGCTCTAGCTTGAACTTCCAGCACAATGTTAAATAGGAGTGGTGATAAAGGGCATCCTTGTCTTGTCCCTGTTTTCAAGGGGAATGTTTTCAGCCTCTCTCCATTAAGAATGATGTTGGCTGTTGGTTTTGCATAGATGCCCTTTATTATGTTGATAAATTTCCCTTCTATACCTATTTGATTGAGAGTTTTTATCAGGAACGGGTGTTGGACTTTGTCAAATGCCTTTTCTGCATCAATTAAGATGATCATGTGATTCTTTTCTTTCCTTTCATTTATGTGGTGGATTACGTTGATTGATTTTCTAATGTTGAACCATCCTTTCATAACTGGTATGAATTCTACTTGGTCGTGGTGTATTATTTTTTTGATATGATGCTGAATTCTACTGGCTAGAATTTTTGCATCTATATTCATGAGAGATATTGTTTGTAATTTTCTTTTTTTGTGATGTCTTTGCCTGGTTTTGTTATCAGCATTATGCAGGCTTCATAGAATGAATTTGGAAGTGTTGCCTCCTCTTCTATGCTCTGAAATAGCTTGAGTAGTACTGGTACAAGCTCTTCTCTGAATGTTTTGTAGAATTCTCCAGTGAAGCCATCTGGGCCAGGGCTTTTTTTGGTTGGGAGATGTTTTATTACCTTTTCAATCGCTTCTCTTGTTATGGGTCTGTTCAGATTTTCAACATCACTTTGTTGTAGTTTGGGTAGGCCGTGTGTTTCTAGAAATTTATCCATTTCCTCTAGGTTTTCAAATTTGTTGGAGTATAGTTTTTCATAATATTCTATGATAATCCTTTTTATTTCAGTTGGGTCTGTTGTAATGTCCCCCATTCTGTTTCTTATTTGGGTTATTTGTGTCCTTTCCTGTTTTTCTTTTGTCAGTCTGGCTAGTGGTTTGTCAATTTTGTTGATTCTTTCAAAGAACCGACTTTTGGTTTTGTTGATTTCTTTCTATTGTTTTTCTGTTCTCTATTTCATTTATTTCTGCTCTGATCTTTACTATTTCCTTTCTTCCAGTGGTTGTGGGCTTTCTTTGCTGTTCTCTTTCTATTTGTTTGAGTTCTGTTAGTTAATGTTTTGATTTTGTGCCTTCCTTCTTTTTTGATATGTACATCTACTGATGTAAATTGCCCTCTGAGGACTGCCTTTGCTGTGTCCCAAAGGTTTTGGTATGATGTGTTTTCATTCTCATTTGATTCTAGGAATTTTTTGATTCCATCTCTGATTTCTTCTATCACCCAGTTATGTGTGAGTAGGATATTATTCAGTTTCCATGTAATGGATTTTTATTTCTATGCTCTATCTGTTGTTAATTTCTAGCTTGATGGCACTGTGGTCAGAGAAGATACTTTGAATTATCTCAATGTTTTTCATTTTGTTGAGGATTGCTCTGTGGCTTAAGATGTGGTCTATTCTGGAGAACGTTCCATGTGCGTTGGAAAAGAATGTGTACTTTGCAGTGGTTGGATGGAGTGTTTTATATATGTCTACGAGGTCAAGTTGGTTGATTGTGCCCTTTAGGTCTTCAGTATCTTCGCTGAGTTTCTTCTTAGTTTGTCCTTTACTGAGAATGATGTGTTGAAGTCTCCTATTATTGTGGAATTGTCAATTTCTCTTTTCAGCATTGTTAGAGTTTGTCTTATATCATTTAGAGCCCTGTCATTGGGTGTGTAGATGTTTATTATGGTTATGTCTTCATGATGGATCATCCCCTTAATCATTATATAGTGTCCTTCTTTGTCTTTTATGGTAGATATTGTTTTAAAGTCTATTTTATCTGAGATTAGAATTTCCACTCCTATTTGTTTCTAAGGTGTGTCTCTTCTAGACAGTATATTGATAGATCCTGTTTTCTTATCCATTCTGTCACTCTCCATCTCTTTATGGGTGCATTAAGTCCATTTACATTCAGTGTAATTATTCATAGATGCGAGTTTGTTGCTGTCATTTTGTAGTGCTTTTTTTTTTGTGGAGCTGAAGTTTTCTTTGTTCTTCTTATCTCTTGTGCTGAGTTACTTTTGTTTGTGATTTTTTTTCTTTCTTTTGTTTTTGTAAGTTTTGCTTTTGCTGAGACTTTATGTTTTTCCTCTTTTTTTATGAGTATGTTTGTTAACTTTCTTTGTGGTTACCATGAATTTTACCCTTATCTTTCTAAGTTTGAAGCAGTCTACCATTACTTGGTATTGCCTTGCCTTCCTCTCCATTAGAAGGTTCTATACCTATGATGTTTATTCCCTCTTTTATTGTTTTGATGTTGTTGTCATTTACTGAGTAACTGCTCTGATTCTGTTTTATTTCTCTTGATTTTGGATAGACCTCAAGAGGTCATTTCCTAGTTTGGTATCTGGCTGGTATGAACTTGCTTCCTAGATTCTGCCTGTGAGCTGAAGTTGTCCTCAGATCTAAGAACTCCCTTTAATAATTCTTGTAAGTTTGGTTTGACTTTTACATATTCCCTTAATTACTGTTTATCTGGAAATGACCTTATTTCACCATCAAATTTGAACAAGAGTTTTGCAGGATATAATATTCTTGGCTGACAATATTTTTCTTTCAAGATTTTATATATGTCATCCCATTGCCTTCTTGCCTGCATGGTTTCTGCCGAATAATCTGGGCTTAGTCTTATTGTTTCTCCTCTGTATGTGACTTCTTGTTTTTCACCGGCTGCTCTCAGGACTCTGTTTTTTTTTGGTTTTGGTGATTGTGATTATTATATGCCTTGGTGATTTTCTTTTTGGTCTCTCCTATATGGGGTTTGTTGAGCTTCTTGGATGGCCAGGTTTTCATCTTTCATGCTATTGGTGATGTTTTCTGTCAGCAGTTCTTCAATGATCCTCTCTGTGTTTTCTGTTTTCTCCCACTGTTCTGGAAATCCAATCACTTGGATATTTTTGCTTTTGATTGTATGCCACATAACTCTCAGGGTCTCTTCATTTTTCTTTATTCTTTTTTCTGAGTTTTCCTGAAACACAGTTGTATCCAAGTGTTTGTCTTCAATTCCACTGATCCTGTCTTCCACCATTTCAAATCTACTTCTCAGCCCTTCTGTGACACCATCCATTTCTGAGATTTTGTTGTTTATCTTTTGGATTTCTAATTGTTGTCTTTCTATAATTTCTAGTTGTGTATTTATTTTAGCATTTTGTTCCTGCATTATTTTCCTGAATTATTCCAATTTTTTTGTCTGCATTTCCATGAATTTGTCTATTTTCTCCTCATGTTTGTCAGCTTTTTACCTCAGCTCTTGGAGAATTCTGAGTATTAGAGATTTGAATTCCCTATCATGTAGTTCTAGTGCATTTTCTTCCACTGGAAAGTCATCTGGTGTTTTATTTTAGATGCCTATGGAAGCATCCTCTCCTGTTTTTGTAAATGTTTTGATATTGTCTGTTGTCTTCGGGGCATTCAGTATTTATTTTTCTCATTTATTGATTGTAGATTTGTTTGTTTTCTCCCTTTCTTTTTTAAATTTGTCTATGTCTGAGCAGGTGGACTGTGTGTTCTTTGTTGCCTGCTCATTGTGGGCACAATACTTTTCACCTCCTTCTCCAATTGGCAGGGCGAGTCACTCAGGTATGGTATGGCAGGGCAGGTCTATCTGAAGAGTAGTTACCAGGACGGGTTGTTTGTGGCACTTACTACAGCCACCAGGGCCAGCCGGCAATCAGTGCAGGGCAGAGTTTTTGAGATTTTTTTGTCTTCCTATGTGTTTTTTGTTTCTTTGTGTTTTTTTTTTTTTCCTCTGTTTTTCCCTTTTTGTCTTTCTTCATTTCTCAGTTTCTTGTGTTTCTATACTTACCTTCTCTTCTTGTCTCCTGAATACCTGGCTATGTAGGACACCTCTACCCATTCTAGCCAGGCTGTCCTTTGCAGCCTGGGAGCCACTTCCCTAGTCTTCACAGCGACACTGGTGGGATCCCTCTGGGATTTTCTTTTGTTTCTTTCCTAATTTTATTTATTTTCTTTTTTTTTTCATTTTTGTTTTTCTCCATTTCTCAGTCTCTCATCTCTCCAATCCAGTAGCAAGCTCCCTTAGCACCCTTTGTTTTTCATTTGTTTGAATGTTTTTTGCTCCTGTTCCTCTCCTCCCTCTCCTCTTTCCCATACCCATCTTACTTCCACATATCATAATCTCTCCCCTCCTTCTTGCCTACTTGCACAGTGCACTGAACATCACACCCCAGAGCAGCACAGGGACAGCCTACCAGAACCTGCCCAGCACTGATTCCTGGCCCACCCTGTCAGCCCTAGTATGTGCCACAAACAACCCATCCCAGCAACTCCCCTTCAGCTGGACCTGCCCTGCTACACCATAGATGAGCGATTGACCCTGCCCATTGGACAAGGAGGCGAAAAGTATCATGCCCACAGACCAGCAATTAACCAAGAACCCACAGCTTGCTTGCTCAGACATAACCATATAAAACAAAAAACCAGGACAAAACAAAAAAAATTGCATTCAATATAAGAGGAAAATAACTACTATAAGTTCTGAAGACAGCAGACTATATCAAAACATATACAAAAGCAGGACATTATGGTTTCAGTAGGCATCCAAATTAAAACACTAGATGACTTTCCAGTAGAAAAAAGCCACTAGAACTACCTGATAGGGAATTCAAATCTGTAATATTCAGAACTATCCAACAGTTGAAGAAGAAAGTAGGCAAAATTGTGGAAAAAATAGATAAATTCATGAAAAAGACAGACAAATTCATGGGAAATACAAACCAAAAACGGAAGAATTCAGGAAAATACTACAGGAACAAAATGCTAAGATAAATTCACAGCTAGAAATCATACTAAACCAACAATTTGTAATCCAAAAGATAAACAACAAAATTTCAGAAATGGACATTTTCATAGAAGGGATGAAGAACAGGTTTGAAATGATGGATTACAGGATCAGTGAAATTGAAGACAAACACTTAGATACAACTCTAGGGAAACATCAGAAGAAGAGAATGAATAAAAATGAAGAAACCCTGAAAATTATGTGGAATACAATCAAAAGCAAAAATTTATGAATGATCCGACTTCCAAAACAGGAGGAGAAAACAGAAAACACAGAGAGGATAATTGAAGAACAGCTGAGAGAAAACTTCCCCAATATCATGAAAGATGAAAAGCTGTCCATCCAAGAAGATCAATGAACGTCATATAGGATAGACCCCAAAAGAAAATACCAGGGCATATCATAGTCACATTACCTAAAACCAAAGACAAAGAAAGAATCCTGAGAACAGCTCGAGAGAAACAAAAAGTCATATACAAAGGAGAAACAATAAAACAAAGCTCAGATTATTCAGCAGAAACCATGCATGCAAGAAGGCAATGGGGTGATGTAGATAAAACTTTGAAAGACAAAAATAGTAGCCAGGAATAATATATATTGCAAAATTCTCATTTAAATACTATGATGAATTTAGGACATTTCCAGATAAACAGAAATTAAGGGACTACGTAAAAACCAAACCAAACCAAACTTACAAGACTTATTAAAGGGAGTCCTTTGATCTGAGAACAAACAAGATCAGACCACAGCAAGATACGTACCTAGGAAATGAACTCTCAAGGACTATCCAGAACCAAAATAATTAAAACAGGGAACCAGAGAGGTTAATTTGTAAATGACCAAAATATCAGCACAATAAATGGGATTAAACTGTGTAGGTATTGAATCTTCTAATATAGAGGAAGGCAAGGCAATACCAAGTAATAACAGACTAGTTCAAACTTAGGAAGATAAGGGTAAATTTCAAAGTAACCACAAAGAAAGTTAACAAACCTTCTCATCAAAATAAAGAAGAAAAACATAAAGTCTCAGTAAAAACAGAATCTACAAAAACAAAAGCAATAATAAAAAAAACCCCCACAAACAGAAGGATTCAGTACAGGAGATTGAGGAACAAAGAAAACATCAGTGCCACCAAAAAAAAAAAAAAAAAAAACAAAAAAAAAACTACAAAATGGCAACAATAAACTCACACTTATCAATAATTACATTGAATGTAAATGGCCTAAATGCACCCTTAAAGAGACAGAGAGTGACAGAATGGATTAAAAAAAAATAAAGGATCCATCAATATGCTGTCTAGAAGAGACACACTGTAGAAACAAAAACAAAAACTTACTAAAAGACATGATGGAAAAGATATATCAAGCAAACAGCAAAAGAGCAGGAGCAGCAATACTAATCTCAGATAAACTAGATTTTAAAATAAAATCTACTATAAAAGACAATGAAGGAGACTAGTGATGAAAGGGATGATCCATCATGAAGACATAACCATAATAAACATCTACGCATCCAATGACAGGGCTCCAAAATACATAAAAAAATACTGTAACAGTACTGAAAAAAGAAACTTACTGTTCCACGATAATAGTAAGGGACTTCAACACACCACTTTTTGTAAAGAACAGAACATCTAGAAAGAAACTCAACAAAGATACATAAGACGTAAATGGCACAGTCAGCCAACTTGACCTCATAGATATATAGAGAACACGCCACTCAACAGCTGCAAAGTACACATTCTTTTCCAATCACATGGAATGTTCTCCAGAATAGACCACATCTCAGGCCACAGAGCAACCCTCAACAAAATCCAAAACACAGAGATAATACTAAGTAAAGTCTCTGACCACAACCCAATGCAGGTAGAAATTAACAACAGGAATAGAAAGGAAAGAAAACCAATTACAAGGAAACTGAATAACACCCTCCTTAGAAATCACTGCGTAATAGAAAAAATCAGAGATGGAATAAAAAAATATTCCTAGAATCAAATGAGAATGAAAACACATCATACTGAAAACTTTGGGACACAGAAACAGCAGTCCTCAGGATGCAATTTATAGCAATAGATGCACACATCAAAAAAGAAGACAGGGACAAAACCAAAATATGAACTACACAACTCAAACAAATAGAAACAGAACAGCAAAAAAAGCCCACAGCCACTAGAAGAAAGTAAATAATAAAGATCAGAGCAGAAATAAACGAAATAGAAAATAGAAAAACAATAGAAAGAATCAACAAAACCAGAAGTTGGTTCTTTGAGAGGATCAACAAAATCGACAAACCACTGGCCAGACTGATAAAAGAAAAACAGGAGAGGATGCAAATAACTCAAATAAGGAATGAAATGGGGCATATTACAACAGACCCAATTGAAATAAAAAGGATCATAATAGAATATTGTCAAAACCTATACTTCAACAAATTTGAAAACCTAGAGGAAATGGATAAATTTCTAGAAACACACTACCTACACAAACAAACACAAAGTTTTTGATGTTGAAAATCTGAAAAGACTCATAAGAAGAGAAGAGATTGAAAAGGTAATAATAATAATATTAAAAAAAAAACTCCCAACAACAAAAAAAGCCCTGACCCAGATGGCTTTACTGGAGAATTCTACCAAACATTCAGAAAATAGCTTATACCAGTACTACTCAAATTATTTCAGAATACAGAAAAGGAAGCTACACTTCCAAATTCATTCTATGAAGCCAGCATAACCCTGACACAAAAACCAGGAAAAGATGCCGCAAAAAAGTATTACAGACGAATACAGATGCAAAAATTCTCAACAAAATTCTAGCCAATAGAATTCAGCATCATATCAAAAAAATAATACACTACGGCCAAGTAGGATTCATACCAGGTATGCAAGGATGGTTCAACGTTAGAAAATCAACCAATGTAATCCACCACATAAATAAAAGGAACGAAAAGAATCACAAAATCATCTCAATTGACACAGAAAAGGCATTTGACAAAGTCCAACACCCATTCCTGATAAAAACTCTCAATAAAATAGGTATAGAGGGGAAATTTCTCAACATAATAAAGGGCATCTATGCTAAACCAAGGGCCAACATCATTCTTAATGGAGAGAAGCTGAAAACATTCCCCTTGAGAACAGGAACAAGACAAGGATGTCCTTTATCACCACTCCTGTCTAACATTGTGCTGCAAGTCCTAACTAGAACAATAAGGCAAGAAAAAGAAATAAAGGGCATCCAAACTGGTAATGAAGTAAAAGTGTCCTTATTTACAAATGATATGATACTATACATAGAAAACCCAAAAGACTCCACAAGAAAACTACTGGAACTAATGGAAAGATTCAGCAGAGTAGCAGGATACAAGATAAACATACAAAAATAAGTTGGATTCCTATACACCAATAAAGAGAATGATGAAAAGGAAATCAGGAAAACAATACCATTTATGACAGCCCCTAAAAAAATAAAATACTTAGGAATAAATTTACCCAGGGATGTAAAAGACCTATACAAAGAAAACTACAAACCACTACTGCAAGAAACCCAAAGGGATCTAAATAAATGAAAAAACATACCATGCTCATGGATAGGTAGACGCAACATACTGAAAATGACAATTCTACTCAAAGAAATTTGCAAATACAATGCAATCCCCACCCAAATACCAATAGCATTCTTTAAAGAGATGGAAAAACTAATCATTAACTTTATATGGAAAGGGAAGAAGCCCTGGATGAATAAAACATTATTGAAGAATAAAGTAGAAGGACTCACACTACCTGACCTCAGAACCTCCTATACAGCTACGGTAGTCAAAACAGCCTGACACTGGTACAAGAACAGATACATTGACCAATGGGATAGAATTGAGATCTCAGATGTAAATCTATCCACCTACGATCACCTGATCTTTGACAAGGGTCCAAAGTCCATCAAATGGGCAACAGACAGTCTTTTTAAGAAATGGTGCTGGCAAAACTGGATGTCCATTCACAAAATAATGAAACCGAACCCATACCTCACACCATATACAAAAACTAATTCAAAATGTATTAAAGACCTAAATATAAAACCAAAACCTATAAAGTTCATAGAAGAAAAAATAGGATCAATGCTAGAGGCCTTAATGCACAGCATTAACAGTATAGAAACCATAACCAACAACACACAAACTCCAGAAGATAAGCTAGATAACTGGGATCTTCTAAAAATTAAATACTTATACTTACCAAAGGTTTTTACCAAATGAGTAAAAACAGAAACTACAGACTGGGAAAAAATTTTTTTAGACATTTCAAGTCAGACGAAGGTCTAATCTCTAAAATCTACAAGAAAATCCAACACCTCTACAACAAAAAGACAAGTAATCCAATTAAAATAGGGTAAAGGAATTGAACAAACGCTTCACTAAACAAGACATTCAAGAGGCCAACAAACACGTGAGGAAATGCTCACGATCACTAGCCATTAGAGAAATACAAATTAAAACCACAATGAGATGCCATCTCACCTCGGAATTACTGGCACGAATAAAAAAAACTGGAAATAACAAATGTTGGAGAGGCTGTGGGGAGATTGGAACTCTTATGCACTTCTGGTGGGAATGCAAAATGATACAACTATTTCGGAAAATGATATTGTGCTTCCTTGGAAAGCTAGAAATAGAAATACCATACTATCCAGCATTTCCACTCCTAGGAATATATCCTAGAGAAATAAAAGTTGTCACAAGAATAGACATATGCAAATCTATATTCATTGTATCATTGTTCATAATTGCAAAAGATGGAAACATCCTTAGATGCCCATCAACAGATGAACGGATAAACAAATTATGGAACATACATACAAAGGAGTACTATGCAACGATAAAAAACAACGATGCATCTGTAAATCATCTCATAACATGGATGAAACTGGAAGACATTATGCTGAGTGAAATAAGTCAATCACAAAAGGACAAACATTGTATGAGGCCTCTATTGTAAAAACCCATGAAAAAGTTTACACACAAAAAGTAAGAATCTTTGTTGGTTATCAGGGATGGGAGGGAGGGGAGGGATGGGAGGGAGGAAACTAAATAGACAATAGATAAGTGGTAACTTTGGTGAAGGGTAAGACAGTACACAATACTTGGGAAGCCAGCACAACTTGTACAAGGAAAGGTCATGGAAGCCCCATAGACACATCCAAACTCCCTGAGGGACTGAATTGCTGTGTGGAGGGCTGTGGTGACCATTTTCATGGGGAACATCTAGCTCAATTGGCATAACACAGTTTATAAAGACAATATTCTACATTCTGTCTTGGTGAGTAGTGTCTGGGCTCTTAAAAGCCTGTCAGCAGCCATTTCAGATTCTCCACTGGTCTCACTCCTTCTGGAGCAAGGGAGAATGAAGAGAACAAGATACAAGGAAAAGATTAGTCCAAAGGACTAATGGACCACAACTACCACGGCCTCCACCAGACTGAGTCCAGTACAACCAGATGGTGCCTGGCTGCCACCACTGACTGCTCTGACAGGGATAACGACAGAGGGTCCCGGACAGAACTGGAGAAAAACGTAGAACAAAATTCTAACTCACATAGAAAGATTACACCTACTGGCCTGGCAGAGACTGGAGAAACCCTCAGAGTATGGCCCCCGGACAACCTTTTAGCTCAGTAATGAAGTCACTCCTGTGGTTCACCGTTCAGCCAAAGATTAGACAACCCCATAAAACAAAATGAGACGAATGGAGCACAGCATCCCAGGGACAAGTACTAGAAGGCAAGAGGGGATAGGAAAGCTGGTAATAGGGAACCCAAGTTTGAGAAGGGAGAGTGTTGACATGTCAAGGGGCTGTTAACCAATGTTATAAAACAATATGGGTACTCTTTAATGAGAAACTGCTTGTTATGTAAACCTTCATCTAAATTACAATAAAAATATACGTATATAAATGTAAATATTAAATACTGAGAAATTTGGCAAGGATCATGACTTTCACAACATGATTAATTTAATTGATATCACTAAATTGTACACCTGAAAACTGTTGAATTGATAAATGTTGTGTTATACCTATTTTTTTTTGAACATTTTATTGTGTCTTGGGTGAAACTTTACACAGCACATTAGTTTCTCATTCAACAGCTTATACACAAATTTATACACAAATTGTTCCATGACATTGTTGCTATGATCACAATGTGTCAGCACTCTCCCCATTTCCATCCTGCCTTCCTCTCCACTGTCCATGCCTCTCCTTGCCTTCTCATCTTTGTTTTTGGGCACATGTTGCCTATTTGGTCTCCTATAGTTGATTGTTCTAAGAAGCATAGTCCTCACTGATGTTATTGTTTCTTTTACAGGCCATTCTATTATTTGGCTGAAAGGTGACCTCTGGGAGCAGCTTCAGTTCCAGGCTAAAAGGGTATTTAGGGCAATAGTCTCAGGGGTTCCTCTAGTCTCTACCAGTCCAGTAATTCTGGTCTTTTTTATGAATTTGAGCTTTATTCTACATTTTTCTTTCATTCTAACTGGAACCTTCTGTTGTGTCCTTGGTCAGAGAGTGTCAATAGTGGTAGCTGGGCACCATCTAGTTCTTCTGGTCTTGGACTAGAGAAGGCTGTTTTGTGTGTGCCATTCGGCCTGTGGGAAAATTGCTTCCTTGAATCTTTAATTTTCTTCACTTTCCTTTGTTCCAGAGGAGAAGAAACAAATAGCTGTATCTTAGATGGCTGCTTGCAAGCTTTTAAGACCCCAGACACTACTCACCAAATTAGGATATAGAACATTATTTTTATGGACTATGTTAAGACAACTGGCCTATATGTCCTCCAAGACTACGGTCCTTAGCCTTCAAGCCCAGTAACTGTCCCACGAGGTGTTTGGATATGTCTAAGAAATTTCCATAAGTGTGTTCTAGCATCTATATGAATATACACACATCAATACAAGTATGCATGTACAAATACCTACAGATATACCTATATATGCACAAGCGTGTACTCCCATACACCCTACCACACTTATATAGCATATGTATCTACCTATGTAACCATCAACAAATTTTCGATTGCTATTACTATTGTTGCAGAATTGTACATGTTATAGCATTTACCATAGTTGTCCTTTATTCTTGCAAACCTCCAAGTGTCTTCATTTACTTTGGTCAGATTGTGCTGACTTCCCCCATACTGTGTATTGCCTTCCTTTCCACCAGAATTAACACTTGTCTACTATCTAGTGTTTCTCTCTCCCTCTCCCTCCTATCACTGGTAACCATCAAAGAATGTTGCTTTACATGTGAATCTATTCTTGACTCTTTATAATAGTGGTATTTGTCCTTTTGTGATTGACTTATTTCACTTAGAATAATGTCCTCCAGATTCATCCATGTTATCATATTTTGCTATCTCATCCCTATTCTTTATTGCACTGTAGTATTACATTGTATGTATGTACCGTAGTTTGATAATCCATTTATCTGCTGATGGACACTTAGGTTTCCATCTTTTTGAATAATGCTGCAAATAACATGGGTGTGCATATGTCTATTTGTGTCACTACTCTTATTTCTCTAGGTTATGTACTTAGGAGTGGGATTGCTGGATCATATCATATTACTGTTTCTAGCTTTTTGAAGAGGTGCCATACCATTTTCCATAATGGTTGCACTACTTTACAATCCCACCGGCAGTGTATAAGAGTTCCAATCTCCCACAACCTCACTAGTATTTCTTGCTTCCTTTATTTTGATCAGTATCATTTTTGCAGGGGTTAGATGGTATCTCAAAGTAGTTTTCTTTTTTTTATTGTAGTTTAAATGCAGTTTACATTTCAAGTTAGTCTCCCATACAAAAATTTATACATACATTGTTATGTAACCCTAATTGCTTTCCCCAGACTGCAACAGCACACTCCTCCTTACCACCCCTGATTCCCAATGTCCATTCAACCAGCTCCTGACCCTTTTTGCCTTCCCATCACACCTCCGGACAGAAACTTCCCCTTTAGTCTCTTATATCTACTTGAGCTAAGAGACACACTCCTCATGAGTATCACTTTATGTCCCACAATCCAGAACAATCCTGGTCTGGAGAGTTGGCCTCAAAAATTGTTTTATTTCTGGACTGATAGAGAATCCAGAGACCATGCTTTATAGGGTTCCTGTAATCTCAGTCAGACCATTAAGTCTGGTCTTCTTACTAGAATTTGAGTTCTGCACTCTAACTTTCTCCTGCTCCATCAGGGACTCTCTGTTGTGTTCTCTATCATGGCAGGCATTGGTGGTGGCTAGGCACCATCTAGTTCTTCTAGTCTCAAGTTGATGAAGTCTCTGGTTTCTGTGGCTCTTTCTGTCTCTTGGGCTAATACTTTCCTCGTGTCTTTGGTGTTCTTTACCGCAGACACCACTCACCAAAGTAGGATGCAGAACACTTTCTTAATAAGATTTGTTATGACAATTGACCTAGATGTCCCCTGAAAGCATGGTCCCCATACCCTTACACCTGCTACTCTGTCTCTCAAAGTGTTTGATTGTATTCAGGAAACTTCTTAGCTTTGGTTTAGTCCAGTTGTGCTGACTTCCCCTGTAGTGTGTGCTGTCCTTCCCTTCAACTAAGATAATTCTTATCTACTATCTAGTTAGTGAATAACCCTCAACCTCCCTCCCCACCCTCAAAACCATCAAATAATATTTTCTTCTGTGTTTAAACCTTTTCTTGACATCTTACAATACTGGTCTTATACAGTCTTTGTCCTTCGGTGACTGACTAAATTCACTTAGCATAATGAGTCCCAGCTTCCTCCATGTTATGTTTGACGGCTTCTTCGTTGTTCTTTATCGTTGCATAATATTCTATTGTGTGGATATACCACAATTTGTCCATTCATCCGTTGATGCACATCAAGGTTGTTTACATCTTTTTGCTATTGTGAACAGTTCTTCAATGAACATGGGTGTGCATATATCTATTCGTGTGACGGCTCTTATTTCTGTAGGTTATATTCCAAGGAGCAGGATAGCAGGATCGTATGTTACTTCTATTTCTAGCTTTTTAAGGAAGTGCCAAATCGATTTCCAAAGTGGTTGTACCATTTTACATTCCCACCAATAGTATACAAGTGTTCCAGTCTCTCCATAACCTCTCCAGCATTTATTATTTTGTGTATTTTTTATTGATGCTAGCATTGTTGAGATGAGATAATAACTCATTGAGGGTTTTTTTTTTTTTTAATTGTACTTCAGGTGAAGGTTTACAGAACAGTCTCTCATGAAACAGTAATACACATATTGTTCCATGACATTGGTCAACAACCCCACGACATGTCAACGCTCTCCCCTCTTGACCTTTTAATTATTTTTTTTTTGGTGAAAATACACGTACCCAAAAATACACCATTTCAAAAATCTCCACATGCACAGTTCAGTGACATCGACTATGCTCTTCCAATTGTGCTGCTATTCTCACTTTAGACCAAGGTTTACAGAACAAAATAGTTTGTCATTAAACAGTACACATGTTGCCCTATGACACTGGTTAACAACCTCAAAACACATCAATACTACCCTTACTCAACCTTGGGTTTCCTATCACCAGCTTTCCCGTCCCCTTCTGCCTTCCAGGTCCCATCCTTGGACTGCTGCACCTCATTAGTCCCATTTGGATTTATGGGGCTGTCCAATCCCTGGCTGAACTGTGAACCTCGGAAGTGATTTCACTACTGAGCTAAAAGCGTGTCTGGGAGCCATACTCTTGGGGTTTCTCCAGTCTCCTTTAGGCCAGTAAATCTAGTCTCTTTTTTTTTTTTTTTTTGGTTTTAGAATTTTGTTCTACATCCTTCTCCAGCTCTGTCCAGAACCCTCTGCGGTGATCCCAGTCAGAGCAATCAGTGGTGGTAGCCGGGCACCATCCAACTGCACTGGACTCAGTCTGATGGAGGCCCCGGTAGCTATGGTCCATTAGTCCTTTGGACTAATCTTTTCCTTGTATCCTGCTCTCTTCATTCTCCCTGCTCGCAAAGGGATGAGACCAGTGGAGTATCCCAGATGGATGCTCACAGGCTTTTAAGATCCCAGACGCTATTCCCCAAGGTAGAATGTAGAACATTGTCTTTCTAAACTGTGTTATGCCAATTGAGCTAGATGTTCCCCAAGAAAATGGTCCCCACCACCCTCCGCCCAGCAATTCAGTCCCTCAGGGAGTTTGGATGTGTTTATGGAGCTTCCATGACCTTTCTTTGTACAAGTAGTGCTGGTTTCCCCAGTATTGTGTACTCTCACCTTTCACCCAAGATCTACTTATCTATTGCCAATGTAGTATTTCCCGCCCACCACTCATATCCCTCGTAACCAAAAAAGATTCTTACTTTCTGTGTGTGAACTTTCTTATGGGTTTTTACAATAGAGGTCTCATACAATATTTGTCCTCTTGTGATTGACTTACTTCACTCAGCGTAATGTCCTCCAGTTTCATCCATGTTATGAGATGATTCACAGATTCATCATTGTTCTTTATCATTGCATAGTACTCCATTGTGTGTATATACCATAGTTTGTTTATCCATTCATCTGTTGATGAGCATCTAGGTTGTTTCCATCGTTTTGCTATTGTGAACAGTGCTTCCATGAACATAGGTGTGCATATGTCTATTCGAATGACGACTCTTATTTCTCTAGGATATATTCCTAGGAATGGGATTGCTGGATCGTATGGTATGTCTATTTCCAGCTTTCCAAGGCAGGGTGATATCATTTTCCAAAATGGTTGTATCATTTTGCATTCCCACCAGCACTGCATAGGAGTTCTGATCTTCCCACAGCCCCTCCAACATTTGTTATTTCCAGTGTTTTTGATTCGTGCCAGTAATGCCGGGTGAGATGGTATCTCATTGTGGTTTTAATTTGCATTTCTCTAATGGCTAGTGATCATGAGCATTTCCTCATGTGTCTGTTGGCCGCTTGAATGTCTTCTTTGGTGAAGTGTTTGTTCATTTCCTTTGCCCATTTTTTAATAGGTTTATTTGTCTTTTTGTTGTAGAGGTGTTGGATTTTCTTGTAGATTATGGAGATTAGATGTTTGTCTCACTTGTGCTGTCCAAAATTTTTTTCCCAGTCTGTAGGTTTTCTTTTTACTCTTTTGGTGAAATCTTTTGAAGAGCATAGGTGTTTGATTTTTAGAAGATCCCAGTTATCTAGCTTGTCTTCTGGGGTTTGTATGTTGATGATTATGGTTTGTATCCTGTTAATGCCGTGTATTAAGGCCTGTAGCTTTGGTCTTATTTTTTCTTCTATGAACTTTATAGTTTTTGGCTTTATATTTAGGTTTTTGATCTATTTTGAAGTAGTTTGTGTATATGGAGTGAGGTATGGGTCCTGTTTCATTTTTTTGCAAATGGATATCCAGTTTTGCCAGCACCATTTGTTGAAAAGACTGTCTTTTCCCCATTTGATGGACTTTGGGCCCTTGTTGAAGATCAGGTGACTGTAGGTTGATGTATTTACATCTAGGTTCTCAATTCTGTTCCATTGTTCAATGTATGTCATTGTACGAGTACCAGGCTGTTTTGACTACTGTAGCTGTACAGTAGGTTCTGAAGTGAGGTAGTGTGAGTCCTCCAACTTTATTCTTCTTCTTCAGTAGTGCTTTACTTATTTGGGGCTTCTTCCCTTTCCATATAAAGTTAATGATTAGTTTTTCCATCTCTTTGAAGAATGTTGTTGGTATTTGGATAGGGATTGCATTGTATTTGTAAATTGCTTTGGGTAGAATTGTCATTTTCACAATGTTGAGTCTACCTACCCATGAACATGGTATGCTTTTCCATTTATGTAGATTCCTTTGGGTTTCTTCTAGCAGTGTTTTGTAGTTTTCTTTGTATAGGCCTTTTACATCCCTGGTTATATTTATTCCTAACTATTTTATTTTTTAGTGGATATTATAAATGGCATTCTTTTCCTGATTTCCTTTTCATCATTCTCTTTATTGTTGTTTAGAAATCCAACTGATTTTTTGTATGCTTATCTTGTATCCTGCTATGCTGCTGAATTTTTCTATTGGTTCCAGTAGATTTCTCATGGATTGTTTAGGGTTTTCTATATATACTATCATATCATCCTCAAACAGGGACAGTTTAACTTATTCATTACCAATTTGGATGCCCTTTATTTCATTTTCTTTCCTTATTGCTCTAGCTAGAACTTCCAGCACAATGTTTAATAGGAGTGGTGATACAGGGCACCCTTATCTTGTTCCTGTTTTCAAGGGGAACGTTTTCAGCCTCTCTCCATTACGAATGATGTTGGCCGTTGGTTTTGCATAGATGCCCTTTATTATGTTGAGAAATTTCCCCTCTATACCAATTTTATTGAGAGTTTTTATCAGGAATGGGTGTTGGACTTTGTCAAATGTTTTTTCTGCATCATTTGAGATGATCATGTAATTCTTTTCTTTCCTTTTATTTATGTGGTGGATTATATTGATTGATTTTCTAATGTTGAACCATCCTTGCATACCTGGTATGAATCCTGCTTGGTCGTGGTGTATTATTTTTTTGATATGATGCTGAATTCTATTGGTTAGAATTTTGATGAGAATTTTTGCATCTATATTCATGACAGATATTGGTCTGTAATTTTCCTTTTGGTGGTGTCTTTTCCTGGTTTTGGTATCAGCGTTATTCTGGCTTCATAGAATGAATTCAGAAGTGTTGCTTCCTAATCTGTGCTCGGAAATAGCTTGAGTAGTACTGGTACAAGCTCTTCTCTGAATGTTTTGTAGAATTCTCCATTGAAGCCATCTGGGCCAGGGATTCTTTTTTTTTTTTTGGCAGGGGGAGTTGTTTTATTACCTTTTCAATCTCTTCTCTTTTTATTGGTCTGTTCAGATTTTCAACCTCACTTTGTTGTAGTTTGGGTAGGTAGCGTGTTTCTAGAAATTTATCCTTTTCCTCTAGGTTTTCAAATTTGTTGAAGTATAGTTTTTCATAATATGCTGTTGTGATCCTTCCTATTTCAGTTGGGAATGTTGTAACGTCCCCCATTTCATTTCTTATTTGGGTTATTTGCGTCCTCTTCTGTTTTTCTTTTGTCAGTCTGGCTAGTGGTTTGCTAATTTTGTTGATTCTTTTAAAGAACTATCTTTTGGTTTTGTTGATTCTTTCTATCGTTTTTCTGTTCTCTGTGTCATTTATTTCTGCTCTGATCTTTATTATTTCCTTTCTTCCATTGCAGTGGACTTTTTTTTGCTGTTCTCTTTCTATTTGAGTTGTGTAGTTAATGTTTTGATTTTGTCCCTTTCTTCGTTTTTGATGTATGCTTCTATTGCTATAAATTGTCTTCTGAGGACTGCCTTTGCTGTGCCCCAACGGTTTTGTTATGATGTGTTTTCATTCTCATTTGATTCTAGGAATTTTTTAATTCCATCTCTGATTTCTTCTACTACCCAGTGATGTGTAAGCAGAATATTATTCAGTTTCCATGTAGCTGATTGTTTCTACTTGCTCTTTCTGTTGTTAATTTCTAGCTTGATGGCACTGTGGTCAGAGAAGATACTTTTGAATTATCTCAAGGTTTTGGATCTTGTTGAGGATTGCTCTGTGGCCTAAGATGTGGTCTATTCTGGAGAACGTTCCATGTGCATTGGAAAAGAATGTGTACTTTGCAGCTGTTGGATGGAGTGTTCTATATATGTCTATGAGATGAAGTTGGCTGATAGTGTTCTTTAGGTCTTCTGTATCTTTGCTGAGTTTCTTTGTATTTTTTCTGTCCTTTACTGAGAGGGTGTGTTGAAGTCTCCTACTATTGTTGTCGAACTGTCAATTTCTCTTTTCATTGTCGTTAGAGTTTGTTTTATGTATTTTGGAGCCCTGTCATTGGGTGCATAGATGTTTATTATGGTTATGTCTTCATGATGTATGATCCCCTTAATCATTATATAGTGTCCTTTTTGTCTTTTATGGTGGATTTTGTTTTAAAGTCTATTTTATCTGAGATTAGTATTGCCACTCCTGCTCTTTTTTGGTAGTTGTTAGCCTGATATATTTTTTTCCAACCTTTGACTTCTAATAAATTCACCTCTTTGTTTCTCAGGTGAGTCTCTTGTAGGCAGCATAGTGTTGGATCCTGTTTTCTTACCCCTTCTGTCACTCTCCATCTCTTTATGGGTGCATTGAGTCCATTTACATTCAGTGAAATTATTGATAGATGTCAGTTTGTTGAAGTTATTTTGTAGTTTTTTTTTTTTTTTTGTGGTGCTGACATTTTCTTTGTTCTTCTTATTCTCATGTGCTGAGTTACTTTTGCTTGTGGGTTTTTTTTTTTCATTTCTTTTGTTTCTGTGGGTTTTGTTTTTGCTGAGACTTTATGTTTTTCCTCTTTATTTTTATAAGTAGGTTTGTTGACTTTCTTTGTGGTTACCATGAAATTTGCCCTTATCTTTCTAAGTTTGAAGCAGTCTATTATTACATGGTATCACCTTGCCTTCCTCTCCATTAGAACGTTCTATACCTACACCATTTATTCCCTCTTTTATTGTTCTGATGTTGTTGTCATTTACTGACTAAGTGCTCTGATTTCCTGTTGTATTTCTTTTGGCTTTGGATAGTCCCTGAGAGTTCATTTTCTAGATTGTTATCTGGCTGGTGTGGTCCTGCATCCTAGATTCAGCCTGTGAGCTGATGTTGTTTCTTCTCAGATCGAAGAACTTCCTTTAATACTTCTTGTATGTTTGGTTTGGTTTTAACATATTCCCTTAATTTCTGTTTATCTGGAAATTATCACCATCATATTTGAACAAGAGTTTTGCAGGATATATTATTCTTGGCTGGCAATTATTTTCTTTCAAGGTTTTATATATGCCATCCCATGCCTTCTTGCCTGCATGGTTTCTGCTGAATAATCTGAGCTTAGTCTTACTGTTTCTTCTCTGTGTGTGAGTTCATGTTTTTCATGAGCTGCTTTCAGGAGTCTTTGTTGGTCTTTGGTTTTGGCAAGTGTGATTATGAGAAGCCTTGGCGATTTTCTTTTGGGGTCTATCCTATATGGGATTCATTGAGCTTCTTGGATGGCCAGCTTTTCATCTTTCTTGATATTGGGGAAGTTTTCTGTCAGCAGTTCTTCAATGACCCTTTCTGTGTTTTCTGTTTTCTCCCCCGTTCTGGAAGTCTGATCACTAGCACATTTTTGCTTTTGATTGTATGCCACATAACTCTCAGCATCTCTTCATTTTTCTTTGTTCTTTTTTCTGAATTTTCCTGAAACAGAGTTGTATCCAAGTGATTGTCTTCAGTTCCACCCTTCCTATCTTTCACCATTTCAAATCTGTTCCTCAGCCCTTCTGTGACACCTTCCATTTCTGAAATCTTGTTGTTTATCTTTTGGATTTCTAATTTTTGTTTTTGTATAATTTCTAGTTGTGAATTTATTTTGAAATTTTGTTTTTGCATTATTTTCTTGAAGTCTTCCAATCTTTTGTCTGTATTTTCCATGAATTTATCTGCCTTTTCTATGAATTTTTCTATGTTTTCCTCATTTTTGTCTGTTTTTTGCCTAAACTCTTGGATAATTCTGAGCATTAGAGATTTCAATTCCCTATCAAGTAGTTCTAGTGCTTTTTCTTCCACTGGAAAGTTATCTATTGTTTTATTTTGGATGCCTACTGGAACCATCCTGTCCCATTTTAGTAAATGTTTTGATATTGTCTGCTGTCTTCGGGGCATTCCGTATTTTTCTTTTATTGACTGTAGCTTTGTTTGTTTCCTCTTTTTTTTTTTTTTTTATCTTGCTATGTCTGAGCAGGCAGGCCGTGTGTTCTTTGTTGTTTGCTCTTCTGTAGGTAAGATACTTTTCACCTCCTTCTCCGATTGGCAGGGTCAGTCACTCAGATATGGTACAGAAGTGCAGGTCTAGCTTAAGGGGAGTTACTGGGACGGGTTTTTTGTGGCACTTACTACAGCTACCAGGACCAGCTGCTAATCAATGCAGAGCAGGTTCCATTAGGCCGTGCCTGTGCTGCTTGGTGCTGTAATGTTAAGAGCACACTGAAGGTAAGCTGGATGTAGGGGGGAGATTGTTATGTGTAGAGCTAAGATGGATATGTGAGAGGGGAGAGATGAGAGAGGTACAGGAGCCAAAAACATACAAACAAACAAAAAATAGTGCTTGGGGAGCTAGCTGTTGGAGTGGAGAGATGAGAGACTGTGAAATGGAGAAAAACAATAATGGGAAGAAGAAAAAAAAAAAAAGAAAAGACAAAATGAATAAATAAAAATAAAAAAGGAAAAAAATAGCAAAGCTCCCAGGGATCCCACTGGGGAGGCTATGAGGTCTGGGGAAGTTGTTCTCAGTTGTTGCAGTACAGCCTGGCTAGAAGTTGTAGAGTTATTCAGTGCCAGGTATTCAGGGAAGAGAAAGAGAAAGAAGGTATATATAGAGGGGAAACTGAGTAATGAAGAGAGAGAAAAAGGGAAAAGAAAAATCAAATTTTAAAAAAAAGAACAAGAAAAGCCCCCCAAAAAACAGAAAAAAAGAAAAAAACTGACAATAAAAGAAATACGCTCAGGGATCCCTCTGCGTGTCTGCGCAAGCTGAGGTGGTTGATTCCAAGCGTCACAGAATGGCCCGGGAAGAACGGGCTCCAAAATCAAGAAAAGGAAAAGAAAACAAGCAAACAATTAAAAAAAACCAAACTAACATAAGCCCTGGGATTCCACCATCGTGGCAGCCCAGACTGGGAAGCATTCCACTCTCGAACGGAGCTCTGCAACCCCTTAGGAAGATGCATAGATGGTGTGCAGAGCCAGGTATTTGAGAGAAAGGAGGGGGAGGTAGTGAAAAGTAAGGAAGAAATCAATATAAGCAGAAAAAAGCATTACCAGCAGCCAACAAATGGCAGTCAGAGAGCCAGCCAGTGTGGGCGGTTGGAATCCAAGCAGCTGGTGCTTCCCAGACAAGAGACTGTGGCTGCAGGAAGCAGAGGAGGCTGAGTGGGGGTGAAGAAGGGTGGGGGGGTCTGAAAACATATATCGCAAATTACTGGTTGTTTTGTCTGCTGCTGGAAGCTCCGTGAATCTGCTTTCTCCTACCCCGTATTTGCTGGTCTCCAATAGGAGTCCAAGACGGCAGATCTGCACTGCGTTAGCTGATAGGGGACCTCTGCCTGAATCTCTCCTAGCTCTCCGTTCTCTGTCAATTTTCTCACTCCATTTGGTGCTTGGCTGAGGTCATTATCTCTTCATTTGATGTCTTAGAGTTTCAGGATTGCTGTTTTCTGTTTGGCTTAGTTTATCGGATCTTTGCTGTGGTGGGACAGTGTGGTGCTTGTGCCTAGAGCGCCATTTTCTTATTGTCTTTTTGATCTGCATATCTGTAATGGCTAATGATCATGAGCATTTCTTCATGTGCCTGTGAGCCACCTGAATATCTTATTTGGCAAAGTGTCTGTTCATATCTTTACCATGTTTTAATTGGGTTATTTGTCTTTTTCTTGTTGAGGTTTTGCAGTATCTTGTCAATTTTAGAAGTTAGATGCTGATCAGATTTGTCATAGCCAAATTTTTTTCCCAGTCTGTAGGTTGTCTTCTGACTCCTTCGGGGAAGACTTCTGATGAGAATAATGTTTGATTTTTAGGAGCTCCCATTTATCTAGTCTCTCTTCTGGTGCTTGTGCATTGTTACTAATGGTTCGTATTGTGTTTATGCCATGTTTTAGGGCTCCTAGTGTTATCTCTATTTTTTTTCCATGATCTTTATTTTTTTCAATTTTATATTTAAGTCTTTGATCCATTTTGAGTTAGTTTCTGTGCATGGTGTGAGGTATGGGTTTTGTTTCAGATTTTTGCTGGTGGATATCCAGTTCTGCCAGCACCATTTGTTAAAGAGACTGTCTTTTCCCCAAGTAAAGGACTTTGGGCCTTTGTCAAATATCAGCTGCTCATAGGTGGATGAATTATGTCTGGATTCTCAATTCTGTTCCATTGGTCTATGTATCTGTTGTTGTACCAATACCAGGCGGTTTTTACTACTGTGGTGGTATAATAGGTTATAAAATTAGTAAGTGTGAGGCCTCCCACTTTGTTCTTCTTCTTGAGTAATGCTTTATTTATTCTGGACCTCTTCCCTTTCCATATGAAGTTGGTGATTTGTTTCCCCATCTCATTGAAAAATGCTGGTGGAATTTGGATTGGGAACGCATTGTATCTGTAGATCGCTTTGTATAGAATTGACATTTTCACTATGTTGAGAGTTTTTCACTTATGCAGGTCTCTTTGTTTCTTGCAGTAGTGTTTTGTAGTTTTCATTGTATAGTTCTTTTACATCTCTGGTTAGATTTATTGCTAAGTACTTTATCTTCTTGGAACTATTGTAAATGGTATTGATTTGGTAATATCCTCTTCGAGGTTCTCTTTGTTGGTGTAAAGGAATCCAACTGATTTTTGCATGTTTATCTTGTATCCTGAAACTTTGCTGAAATCTTATATTAGTTCCAGTAGTTTTCTTGTGGATTCTTTGGGGTTTTCTTTGTATAAGATCATGCCGTCTGCAAATAGAGACACTTTGACTTCTTCCCTACTGAACTGGATGCCCTTTATTTCTTTTTCTAGCCTAATTGCTCTGGCTAGGACCTCCTGAACAATGTTGAATAAATGTGGTGATAGAGGGCATCCTTGTGTGTTTCCACTTCTCAAGGGGAATGCTTTCAAAGTCTCCCCATTTAGGATGATGTTTGCTGTTGGCTTTGTATAAATGCCATTAATTATATTGAGGAATTTCCTTTCTATTCCTGTTTTGTTGAGAGATTTTTTTTTTTTTTTTATCATGAATCGGTGTTGGACTTTGTCAAACTCCTTTTCTGCATCAATTGATAAGATCATGTGGTTCTTGTCTTTTGTTTTATTTATGTAATGGATTACACTGATTGTTTTTCTAATGTTGAACCATCCCTGCATACCTGGTATAAATCTCACTTCATCATGGTGAATTATTTTTTTGATATGTTGCTGAATTCTGTTGGCTAGAATTTTGTTGAGGATTTTTGCATCAATGTTCATGAGGGAGATTGATCTGTAATTTTCTTTTTTTTTAATGGCTTTACCTGGTTTTGTTATCAGGGTTATGCTCGCATCATAGAATGAGTTTGGGAGTATTTCATCCATTTCTATTCTCTGAAATATTTTTAGTAGAAGTGGTGTTAACTCTTCTCTGAAAGTTTGGTAGAATTCTCCAGAGAAGCCATCCAGGCCAGGTTTTTTTTTTTGTTAAGATTTTTTTAAGGGCCTTTTCAATGTCTTCTTTTGTTGTGGGTTTATTTAGTTGTTCTACCTCTATTTACGTTTGTTTAGGTAGTTAGTGAGTTTCTAGAAATTTATCCATTTTCTAGGTTTTCAAATTTGTTAGAGTACAATATTTCATAGTATTCTGTTATGATTCTTTTAATTTCAGTTGATTCTGTTGTGATATCATCCATCTTATTTCTTCTACATGTTATCTGCTTCCTCTCCTGTTTTTCTTTTGTCAGTTTGGCCAGTGGTTTATCAATTTTGTTGATCTTTTCAAAGAATCAGCTTTTGGTCTTGTTAACTCTTTCAATTGTTTTTCTAGTCTCTGTTTCATTTAATTCTGCCCTAATTCTTATTATTTCCTTTCTTCTGGTGCCTGAGGCCTTCTTTTGCTGCTCTCTTTCTAATTGCTCCAGTTGTAGGGTTAATGTTTTGATTATAGCCCCTTCTTCTGTTGGGATGTGTGCATTTCTTGCCATAAGCTGACCTCTGAGCACTGCTTTTGCTGTGTCCCAAAGGTTCTGGTAGGATGCGTTTTCATTCTTATTTGTTTCTATGAATTTCTTTCTTCCATTCTTAATTTTCTATAACCCAGTAGTTTTTGAGGAAGGTGGTGTTCAGTTTCCATGTGTTTGATTTTTTTGCTTGCTTTTTTGTTGTTGATTTCTACTTTTATGACTTTATGGTCAGAAAAGATGCTCTGTAATATTTCGATGTTTTGGATTTTGTTAAGACTTGCTTTATAGCCTAATATGTGGTGTATTCTGGAGAACGTTCCATGTGTGTTGGGAAAGAAAGTATACTTGGCTGCTGTTGGGTGAAGTGTTCCGTATATGTCTGTGAGATCAAGTTGGTTGATTGTAGCTTTTAGCTCTTCCGTGTCTTTGTTGAGCTTCTTTCTGGATGTTCTGTCCTTCACTGAAAGTGACATATTGAAGTCTCCTACTACTATTGTGGAGCTGTCTATCCCTGTTTTCAGTGCTGTTAGTTTGTTTTGCATATTTTGGAGCAGTGTAGTTAGGTGTGTAAATATTTATTATAGTTATGTCCTCCTGGTGTATTGACCTCTTAATCATTACATAGTGTCCTTCCTTATCCTTTGTGGTGGATTTTACTTTAAAGTCTATTTTGTCAGATATTAATATTGTCACTCCTGCTCTTTTTTGAGTGTTGTTTGCTTGATATATTTGTTTCCATCCTTTGAATTTTAGCTTGTTTGTGTCTTTAAGTGTAAGGTGTGTCTCTTGTAGGCAGCATATAGACCAATCGTGCTTTTTAACCAAATCTGCCACTCTCTGTCTCTTTACTGGTGCATTTAGACCATTTACGTTCAGCGTAATTATAGCTAGCTATGAGTTTAGTGCTGTTATTTTTAAATCAATAGTTGTGTGTTGTTCACAGTTTCTTTCTTCCCCTTAATTTTCTGAGCTGAGTCATTTTTCTTTATTTTCTTTTCATCTTTTTCATTATTGTAGATTTTGTGTTTGCTGAGTCTTTATATTTGTCTAGTTTTTATTTTGACTTGTAGGATTTTTAGTTTTCTTTGTGGTTACCTTAATATTTACCCCTATTTTGCTAAGTTTATACCAGTCTTTTATTTCTTTATATCCCTTTGTCTTCCCCCATATGAAAAATCTATGTCTACATTTTTTAAGTCTTTTTTTTTGTTTGTTTTAATGTTTTCTTTTTTTACATATTGATATCTCTGTATCCCTATTTTCAATGTTTTAGCTTTGGGGTATTTTTTGACTCCCCTATCTCAGCAATATCTGGTTGTTCTGTCCTGTGTGCTAGCCTTGCTTTGTTACCTGATGTTATTGATTTTCTAACTGGAGGACTCCCTTTAGTATTTCTTGTAATTTTGTTTTGGTCTTTGCAAATTCCCTAAACTTCTATTTATCTGGAAATGCCCTAATTTCACCATATTTGAGAGACAGTTTTTGCTGGATATATAACTCTTGCCTGGCAAATTTTTCCTTCAAGGCTTTATATATGTCATCCCTTTGCCTTTTTGCCTGCAAGGTTTCTGCTGAGTAGTCCACGTTTATTCTAATTGACTGTCTTTTGTAGATGACGTTTCTTTTATCCCTAGCCACTCTTAAAATTTTCTCTTTCTCTTTGGTTTTGGCATGGTTGATTATAATATGTCTTGGTGACTTTGTTTTGGGATCTACTTTATGTGGGGTTAGATGAGCATCTTGGATAGATATCATCTCATCTTTCATGATATCAGAGAAGTTTTCTGTCAACAAATCTTTAACAGTTCTCCCCGTATTTTCTGTTATTCCTCCACCTGTTCTGGTACTCCAATCACTAGTAGGTTATTTCTCTTGAAAAAGTTCCACATAACACTTAGAGTTTCTTCATTCTTTTTAATTCTTTTATCTGATTTTTCCTCAGATAAATTGTTGTCAAGTGCTTTATCTTCAATGTCAGTAATTGTAACTTCTAATGCCTCAATTATGCTCCTATGACTTTCTATTGAGCTGTCTAATTCTGAAATTTTATTGTTAATCTTCTGGATTTCTGATTGCCATCTCTCTATGGATTCTTGCAGCTTATTAAATTTGTCATTATGTTCCTTAAGGACTTTTTAAAGTTCCACTACTACTTTGTTTGTATGTTCTTTGCCAATCTCTAAATTTTGATGGATTTTTTTTTCTAATTTCTTGAAGAGTTTTATATATTAATCTTTTGCATTCTGCCTTTGGTAATTCCAAGAAATTCTCTTCCTCTAGAAAATTTATTGATTCTTTATTTTGGGAGCTTGCTGAAGCTATCCTGGACTGCCTCTTTATGTTATTTGATGTTGATTGTTGTCTCCAAGCCATCAATAAGTTATTATAATTTTATTTTATATTTGTCTATTGTGTCCTGTCTTCTTGTTCTGTTTTGTTTTGATATGTCCAAATAGGCTGCTCATGTGTGCTAGTTTGATTACTGGCATCTTTGAAGCTCTAAATTCCTGTCACCAGGTAGTTAGGTCTTAACTTTGTGTGCACCCAGGAATCTGTTAAATTTTCCTATATGGATTCAGTTCAGATGTCTAGGCAGTCGGTCACCAAATGTGTGGTACAGGCTGTCACTTACAGTCTTAGAGAGGCATGGGTGATTGGTGTAGGAACAGGTATCTGGCTGCAGTAGGGGGTCACGTGCTGAGCAAGGCATGGGCTGATGGCTGTCCCTGACAGTCTGAAAGGAAAGCACGTCCCTGTTCCTTGGAGGAAGTCAGTAGGTGAGTTTTGCAGCTGGACTATGAGCACCCAATACTGTTGGCTGTAAGGACTGGGGGGCACTACTTATTCTTGGATGCCTTTAGCAGGTGGCTAGGTGGCATGACTGGAGCGACCAGTCCTCAAGTCCCTGATGTAGACAGGTAAGGCACCTAGTTAAAGGGCAGAGTAGTGTCAAGCATCACAAATCTGCCACTTCACAGCTGAAACATTGAAGTTAGACCTCAGGCGTTTACCCTGTTGTACTGTGGTAATGAGGACTTACACTGTTGAGATGGGTCCACACAACTGTATACAGGAGTGGAAGGCACTCAAAGTCTGTGAACCCCTTATGCATGTGCATAGGCAAAGGAGCTGTGCCAACCCTGAGTTCCTGGCTTAGGGGAGTCAGTAGCTTATGTTTTCCTCTGTTTGTTAATTTGTTCTCTCTCCAAGTCCAGGAGAATGGATCAGGGTCCCTTATGGGATCCACTTCTGGCCCAAGGGACTCAGAGAGCTCTGAACCCGGCCAGACAGGTGCAGAGTGGGGAGAGAGGAGGTAAATGGGAGAGAGGTATTTCTAAAAAAAAATTTTTTTTTTTTAAATCCCCATGAAAGGCCACACACACGTACTTATCTTTAGCCACTTGGGTGCTTCTTTTCACTGGTTCTGAGTGTCCAAGCAGAATCTCTGCTGCTGGATCTGTCTTAATGTGAAAACTGCCTCCAGAGTGAGTGATTGGAGATTTATACCTACCTGTCTGTGCAACCCAAACGGATCTGGCCTGAAAGGCTGCAGCTCCCACCGAGTCACATCAGGCAACTCCTCACTGCTTCCAAACTGTCTCTCTCTTCCCCCTTCACTCAATCTGATTCCTCAACTTTGCTTTGTTCAGGGCTCCTAGATATTCATATATAATCAAATCACTTGTTTTTCCAGGTCTTTTTCGTAAGAGGGACATAGGAAGCCGTCTGACTACTCCGTCATCTTGCCCCCCTCCCCCTGTGTTATACATATTTTTACAATAATAAAAAAATTACTGAAATCTAAAAAAAAAGAAAACCAATTTTTACAGTCATGAGTGGCTGATCATGAAAGTGTATCTTCCAGCTCGCTGTTGAGCCACTTCCACTGATGATGCATGGAGCAGAGATGAACTTCCCCTGACAAAACCTGCTGAAATTGCAAATTCATGTGCAAAATAAATAACTGTTGTTTTAAACTGCTATGTTTTGTCGATATATATATATATATATATATATATATAGGAATAGTACTTAGATGAATATATGTGTTACCTGAAACCCGTAATAAAGACATCAACTACAAATGAATAATAGGGAATATAATATTCTGAAAAAGAATATTGTTATCTGTTTAGAAGTATTTTACATTACAGAGATATCTTACTACTTTGGCTTTGATTAAAGTTTTAGGATGTTCTTGAAGGAAGTAAAATTTCAAAAAACTGTGTGGTTGAGTAAAAACCACTCAGATATTGGTGTGGGAAGGCCAGGGGTTACCATGTACATTGGGTAAGTTACCTTCTCTGAGGCACAGATACTCTGTCTGTAAAAATAGCATTCCTGAAATTAAAAAAAAAAAATGAATAATCAGTATTAAATTTAAGTTGGTAATGTGAAAATAATATGAAATAGACTTCAATGCCTTGGAAGTGTGGCAGACTAGGTGTCATAACCAACACACAGAGCCAGTTAAATAAACAGGTAAACAGACTTGGAAATAGATTATAGATATGTAGATATAAGTTTCTCTTTAGTGCATTAAAGAATTGTATATATACACCACAGACACACACACGCACACAGATGAAAACAGAAACTTGAACAATAAGACAGAAAGAATTCTCTTCTTTAGCAGAATACTAGTCAAAAGAAATAAAAAAAAAAAAAAGCTGTATCAGTTTTCACGGCTGCGTGTGTCATGGTGGCATATTGGTTGAGAGTTTGGCTGCTAACTGAAGGGTTGGCAGTTCGAATCCATCAGGCGCTCCTTGGAAACCCTATGGGGCAGTTCTACTCTGTCCTATAGGGTCACTAGGAGTCAAAATCGACTTGACAGCAGTGGGTTTGGTTTTGGTTTGGTGTGTCACGGAGAACGGGAGATAAACTACAAGGTCCCCTAAAGGTGAGGATTCAGAAGATCCCTGAATAAAGCAAGGAATGTAAAGGACTACACACTCCTGTTTAGTTAACTAGAAATTAATCTTCTCCCTCCTCCAGCAGGTCCAGGAACTCTGCAGAAAATTCCCTTTCTCAATGAATGGAACCAAGTAGAGTGGCTGCGAACTCAATCAAGAATTTGTAGGTCACATAAAAAGTCCAGACTTATCTGCTGGCGAGAGATATCTTATGGAGCAGCATTGAGGAACTAGACATGGGACTGAAGAAGTCTTCTTGGACATCCAGCCTAGTAGAATTTTAGATGACTCCAGCGAGTATCTAACTGCAACTTTAAGAGAAACTCCCCAATGGAGAACCAATCCACTGAGCCCGGTCAATCCAGAATCCTGGGAAGATAATAACTCATTGTTTTAAACCACTAAGTTTTGTGGTGGTTTGTTAGACAGCAATAGCTGTGAGGATGATATGAGTTAAAATATATATCTTTCTATTGCTTGAGTAGGGGATGAAGTTGTAACAAAATTAGTTTTTGATAAATTAAATGTGTACTACAAACGTGTTAGACCATCACTAAAACATAAAGAAACAAAGCCATATTGTCTTAAATGATAGATGTCGATTGTGAAATGAGAAAAATAATCAATCCAAAGAAGACAAGAATGAGATAAAGGGGAACCTGGAGAAGATGGATAACTAAAAAACACTAAATAAAATAATATAAAGATTTCTAAAATTAAAAAAAAAAAAAACTAATAAGCCAAAATACAGAAGTTTTTTTAGCAAATATAAATAGACTAAATGTTCCAAGCAAAGAATCTAGACTTCAGAAAAACTTAGTTTTAATATTTTAAGTTGTTGTTGTGGTTAGGTGCCATCATGTAGGTTCCAACTCAAAGCGGCCCTGGGTACATCAAAACGAAACACTGCCCAATCCTGCAACATCCTCACAATGTCTGCTACGTTTGAGCCCATTTTTGCAGCCACTGTGTCTATCTATCTTGTTGAGGGTTTTCCTTTTTTTGCTGACCCTTTACTTTACCAAGCATGATGTCTGTCTCCAGGGACTGGTCCTTCCTGATGACATGTCCAAAGCATGTGAGACAAAGTCTGGCTATTCTTGCTTCTAAGGAGCATTCTGGCTATACGGCTTCCAAGACAGATCTGATCATTCTTCTGGCAGTCCGTGCTATATTCAATATTCTTCACCAACACAGTAATTCAGATACATCAATTCTTCTTCAGTCTTCCTTATTCATTGTCCAGCTTTCACATGCTATAAGAGGCAATTGAAAACACAATGGCTTGTGGGGCGCAACTTAGTCCTGCAAGTGACATCTTTGTTTATTAACACTTTAAAGAGGTCTTTTGCAGCAGATTTGCCAAATGCAGTACGTCCTTTGATTTCTTGACTACTACTTCCATGGGCATTGACTGTGGATTCAAGTAAAATGAAATCCTTGACAATTTCAATTTTTTCTTTGTTTATCATGAAGTTGCTTATTGGTCCAGTGGTGAGGATTTTTGTTTTCTTTATGTTGAAGCATAAACATACTGAAGTCTGTAGTCTTTGATTTACATCAGCAAGTACTTCAAGTCCTCTTCTCTTTCAGCAAGCAAGGTTGTGTCATCTGCATAATTCAAGTTATTAATGAGTTTTCCTGTAATCTGATGCTGCGTTCTTTATATGGTCCATCTTCTCAGATTATTTGCTCAGCATACAGATTGAATAAGTATGGAGAAAGGATACAACTCTGATGCACACCCTTTCTGATTTTAAACCAAGCAGCATCCCCTTGTTGTGTTCTAACTACTGCTTCTTGGTCTATGTACAGATTCCACATGAGCACAATTAAGTGTTCTGGTATTCCCATTCTTCGCAATGTTATCTGTAATTTGTTATGATCCACACAGTCCAATATGTTTGCATAGTCAATAAAACACAAGTAAACATCTTTCTAGTATTCTCTGCTTTCAGCCAAGATGTATCTGACATCAGCAGTGATATCCCTCATTCCATGTCCTCTTCTGAGTCCAGCTTGAATTTCTCGCAGTTCCCTGTCGATGTACTGCTGTAACCATTTTTTAATTAACTTCAGCAAAACTTTACTTCAGTAAAATTTTAAGGAGGCATATTGAAATATAAAGACAGAGATACATGAAATTTAAAGGGTAGAAAATTTATGTACATCAGACAAATATTAATTAAACTGAAAACTGGTTTAGCTATAAAAAATTAAAGTAGGTTTTAAGACAAAAACATCACTAGATATGAAGGTGCTCACAAACACCATATAAGACAGGCACTATTATTAGCCAGCGTGTTTAGTAATGTTCCTTTGTTTGCTTTCAGATATTGCTTTCAGATAACCCCATGAGAGTGGGCCCTGCCTAACACGACCCCTTGGGTCAATTGAGAGACACCATGCCTTTGAGAAAGAGAAAGTGGACTTAATGGTAAGCTGATCAAGCAAGGAGCTTGGAGACTAAGTCTCAAATCAAGCTCCCTGAAGTTGGGGATTTTAGGGTAGTTATAAGGTTCAAGATAGGTAAGTTACGCATAATTCCTGACATTTCTGGGAATAGGTGGGCAATTCCAGGAACTAATTAACATGTATGGAGGTGCAGTGGGATGTGAAATGGTAGTAGGGAGTATGTGTTTTTTGGGGGATATGACACATGAAGTTCATCTAAGGACAGCTTTGCAGCTTATTGCACATGTCTGAATGGAGTGGGAATGGTTAGTGAAATGGCCTTGTGCAGAGGAACAGTAATATGGCCTTAGGTTGTGTCTTAGTCATCTAGTGCTGCTATAATAGAAATACCACAAGTAGACAGTTTCAACAAACAGAAGTTTATTTCCTCACAGCTAAAGTAGGCTAAAAGTGCAAATTTAGAGCGTCAGCTCCAGGGGAAGCCTTTTTCTCCATGTCAGCCTTCTTCTCTTCCGTGTTCCTCGGGACTAGGAGCTTCTCTGCGCAGGGACCCCAGTCCAAAGGATGCGCTCTGCTTCCAGCACTGCTTTCTTGATGTTATGAGGTCCCCAATTCTCTGCTTGCTTCCCTTTCCTTTTGTCTCTTATAAGGTAAAAGGTGGTACGGGCCACACCCTAGGAAAACTCCCTTTACATTGGATCGGGGATATGACCTGGATTAAGGGTTGTGTTACAATCCCATCTTAATCCTTTTTAACATAAAATTACAATCACAAAATGGAGGCCAACCACACAATTCTGGGAATCATGACCCAGCCAAATTGATACACACATTTTTTGGGGGACATAATTCAAACCATGACAGGCTGCTATACAGAATGCCTTGTAAAGAACTCACAGACCCTGGGTGTGATGAGAGGAAGTGGAACAACTTAACCTTGTTGGTTACATACCAGGAAGAAGAACAGTTTAACCCTGTTGTTTATATCACTGCCTTTACTCTATTCTGCTCTATAGCAAGGAGAACTGTGCTTCTGAAGATACAGTGACATTAATTACATTCAGAATAATGTTTTTAAATGCATAAAATTAAATACATAGGGTTGCAAAGGAAATCAATTATCTTGAAATGTGATTATCAAAATATTAATAAATTTGTGATACACTGATAGATGTGTTATTTTACTAACTTATTAATGAACTAGCAAGAGCCAATGGTATGTCTGATGGTGACCGTCATTTTCCACAGAGATGAGCACAGGCTCCTCTCTGAGCTGGCTCATCAATGTAACATGATTGGAAAGTGCCTCTGATCATTGCCTGTGGCTGGTCACCTCCATTCATGAAAGAAGAAAATGCTGATTTCAGTTCAAGTTCAGGCACAATCAGGGTGTAGTTGTTTTCTCGTCCAAGTCCATGTACTGCTGAAATTCACCAATGGACCCTTGAGGCAGTGGTGTCATTGAGGTTGGTGTCGCCCAGTGTGGTAACTCATAGTGTCCCCCTCCCATGGACCTCCTCCTGTACCAGACCAGAAAGACTCGTTAGTAATGTTTTTGATATTAATATTACCCATAAATTGTAATTCCCATATGTTACTCCTTGTTTTCTTTTAATTACTACTTCATGCTTGAAAAAGTTATTGATATAGGTTCACAAATATAATTACCACAATATTGTAGCTAAAACAGCAGAAAATTTGAAAGAATCGGCGACTACAAAAACACCTGCAGCAACAGAAAAAAGCAGCGTGTGCTTGTAGGTGCAGACGAAACCACGTGATTCAAAGCATCATTGTAATTGGATAGTAATGACAGCTCTGACCCGTGCACCTTAAAACCAAAACCCATTGCCTTCCATTTGATTCCCATTCATAACGGTCCTGTAGGACAGAGTAGAACTTCCCCATAGGGTTTCCAAGGAGAGACTGGTGGTGGATTCCAACTGTTGGCCTTTTGGTTAGCAGCCGTAGCTCATGGTAACTCGTAACTACTGTGCCACCAGGGCTCTCTACTGTGTGTTAGAAGGGTCAAAAAGTAAATTAGCATAGAGTTTTTGCCTTGTAGGTATGTTGATACGTGTAAACTGGGCTTACAAAAAATGCTTTTGTTGTTATAACTAACTACCGGGATATTTTTATAAAAAATAATAAATTTCTGCTGAAACACTGCACAAAAATTTTATAGACAGTCATTTTGGTGTCATCCACTTTGATCGTGTCACCCGAAGTGTTCTGGTGCCCTCAGAGCCTTCCATCCCATCCTGAGCTCTCCTCCCCTTCAGCCAGGCTCCTGCCGCAGACATTATATTTATGGCTTAGACACTAACCACCCATCCGCCTAGCTCCATTCCAGGCTTTCTATGCATCTGCGCATGGAATGACTAGTTTCCAGGAGGTGAAACCAGAAACGCAAGTGGGGAGGGGCCATGACGACCTGGTCTTTTCTCTCTGGTCCCGCCCTTACATGGGCAGATGGATGGGATGATTGTCACCATTTTGCAGGAATGGAGGCCCAGCTGCACAGCCAGCAGTGGGCAGGCCAAGGTCTGGGCCTGGCAGCTGGAGGCAGGCCTGGCTCCGGGAAGAGCAGGTTTGTGCCATTGGGCCTAGACCTGACAGGACCCCAGCAAGGCAGGCCCTTCGCTGGCAACGCTTTTCATTAGGAATCTCCTAGATTTAATTTCCTCCCATGGAGTAAAACCAAAACCAGTTGTCACAGAGTCAACTCTGATTCATGATGACCCCATTTGTTTCAGAGTAGAACTGTACTTCATAGGGTTTTCAATGGCAGATTTTTGGATGTAGATCACCAGGCCTTTCTTCTGAGGTACCTCTGGATAGACACCAACCTTCAAACTTTTGGTTAGCAGCCAAGGGTGTTAACCATTTGCACCACTCAGAGATGCTTTTGAAACAAAAGAGCAAGGCTAAAGTGATGTGGGTAAGGTGGGGTGGGAGCACCTGATCAGTCTTTGTGGGAAGTGTCAGCCAGGCCAGCTTCTCTGCACGTCTGTCGTGACTTCACCACTAGGCAGAATTAAGCTGCCCCTGGATCTTGCCTCAGTTGTCTCTCTCTGGCTCGCCCAGCCCAAGCTGCCTTGACCTGGGTTTAATATCTCTAGGCAGTTCATTCTCTGCAAGACTGTGGGCCACTCAGAGCCTCTGTTTCCTTGTCTGCAAAGTAGCAAGGATGATTGTCCCTCCTCCCAGGCTTGGGTTGAAGGAGCCTGTACAGGGAGGGGTGCGCTGGGGGTGGGCAGAGTGCTCTACCTGGGTTCCTGTTGGTGGAGCATGGTTTCAAATCTTGCCTGCTTGTCCTCACCGTGGTTCTAGATTTTGCCTAACGGCCCCATCCATGGGGGCCAGGAAGCTATCTTGATGCCTCACAGTGGGGGAAGCACCATTAGCCTGCATCCCTGAGGGAGGACAAATCCCAAGATGACATGCAGCAAGAGCCAGAAATCCACTATTGTAGTTTTACGACAGATTTTTTAAGCCACTGCTGTTATACTACAGCATAAACCAGACTATTATAACTTAAATGCCCACATTCTAGACAAAAATTCATTTTTGTGGTTCAACTCATATAACATTAATTTTCCCCTGGCCAACATCTTATGTCAGTACAATGAGAAATTTGGGAATGTAGCTAATTCCACAGAGGGTAAAATTACACTGTTCAAGGGCAGTTAATTTAGTAGTCTTTTTAAATTTTTTCTTACAAAATAGGACATAGACTCTGAAATAATCAATCTTCAAAAATACTGATGTAGGATAGATGGAAAATTATATAGGAAAATACAAAAGAAATTCTTATGTCCTTCTTATATTTTTAAGAATTAATTAGGAGTTCCAAAGGCAAGGAAATAATCTCAGAAATTATACTTTTCTTTAAGATCTCTGTCAACCTATTTTATTTTCATATCAAACATATTTACCTGAGAGGCAGAAATAAATGTATCCTTCCAGCTTTCAAAAATAGTCACTGAGTGCATCACAATAAACTGTGCTCTTGTTTTGTTTCTGCCAGTATACAATAAAATTCTCATGGAAAACAAGAAGGGATCGGCCTATATAGTGGATTATGCAATGCTGAATGTAGTCCTCAGCCTTCCTCAGGCTGCACATGACTCATTTGGTCACCAAAGTTGTTCTGATTTGTAAATTTCTTTCTCTTACAAAAAAACAAACATTTCTAATGCTAAGAAAAAATGGCTATAGGCAACAGATGGTAATGAGGTACAGCATCAAAAATCAGAAATAAAATACATTTGCTCTTTATTAGATGAAATGCATTTCTAAATAAATGTTCACCATAACTACTCATTTTTCTTTCAATATTTGGAGACCATAAATATCACTACTTGTGACACCCTGACCTGCACAGAGACTAATAAATGATAAGCATTAGATAACCTAATTGTTGACCTAAATAATCTGAAAATGGGTGACTATATTTTCTCTGACTATATAGTTGAAAGTGAGTTTAGGATCTAATATTATATCAAAACCTGCTACTACAGTCTGGAAATTATATTTACAGATCTGGAGTGAATCAGAAGAGATATTGTAAACAAGAAACTGAAGTCTGGACTCATTGAGGAAAAAATGAAATAGCTAGTCCAATCAAATGTATTGCAAGGAAAATGGAATTAACATTTTGTGATAAACACTATGATTGACAATAAATGCACTTTAAAAGAAATAGTAACAGCAAGATACAAAATTGTTTTAAATCAAAATTTTTAAACTTGTTTTCAAAATCATAAAAGGATTGAGGGTAATGAGGAAGTTATGGTATATGGAAGTTTTTCAAAAATAAATATTTAACACAGGTGTAATGATAACAATTCTAATAGAGTAAAAATAAAGTGTATGTTGTAAAATCTATACTCATTAAATACAAACCATACATCTCCCTCAAAATTTCATTTCATACTAACAATACCATAAATTACAAATATCATGGAAGTCGATTTTATCAGAAATTTTTCTATTATTTTTCACAAAAGAATACAATGAAACAAACACACAAAGCTCAATTTAATCAACTTTTAAGTTTATTGATGCACTTTGATTCAATAATTCCATGTCAGGAGATTTGAGCCAAAATTGCCTTAGCAAATAATTTAAAATTAAAAAAAACTTACATGCTTTAAATTTTCATTATTATATAATTTATCATTCTATCTTTGGAAGAAATCTAAATTCCTGGTAGAGATAATTATTTAAGAAAATTATGGTTCTTTATTTGGAGGGCTATAAATTTTTAAACATTGAACAATTATGATTTTTGCATAGGAATAAAATATGCATTTGATACATTGCATAATTAAAAAGACTCTCATTTATATAATTTTCGATTACAAACATATAATGATTAAAAGGAAGAAAATGATGATGTTATATATTATTCTTAGATACAAAATTATATGTTTTTGTCTGTCCTCTATTTCTCAAAATATCTGGCATCTATAATCAAATATGTATGAATTGTGTCTATATATTTGTCTCTATCAATCTTTCTATCTATATATGTTGAATCCCACCATTTAAATGCAAATGTTTTCATTAAAAAAAAATTAGAAAGTAGAAAACTTCTTTCTTATTTTTTGCGAACTTTCCGGAAGGCCCTAGCAATGTCTTTGTTTTGCAAATTGTAGATAACTGGGTTGAGCATGGGTGTAAGGATGGTGTACAAGAGAGAAACCACCACGTACTGCTGAGGGGAATGGTAGGACTTTGGCAGAAGGTACTTGTTGATTGCAGCCACATAGAATAGAGACACCACGCTCATGTAAGAACAGCAAGTGGCCAGGGTTTTCCTCAGGCTCATGCTTCTCAGTATGGTAAACAGTGTTCTTTCATAGGATGCTGTGATAGCTGAGATAGGAGGGAGGAGAAAAATAACACCACTGACAAAAAGGCCCTTTTCATACTGAGAAGTGTCAGCACAGACCAGTTTCAACAGGGCTGGGATCTCACAAAAGAAATGAAGGATTTCTCTGGAGGTGCAGTAAGGGAGAGTCAGCGTGTAGACAACATGAACCAAGGCATTGAGCAGTGCACCCAGCTAGGACCCAGCCACCACGAGCACACAGACTGAGGGACGCAGAAAGATGGAGTAGCGCAGTGGGTAACAGATGGCCATGTAGCAATCATAAGCCATGGCTGCCAGCAGAAGGCACTCTGCTGCCACCAGGGTCATGAAGAGGAAGAGCTGAGCACCACAGCCAACGAAGGAGATGTGGTGGTTCCCAGACAGAAAGGCGAGGGCCATTTGGGGGACAAATGTGGAGAGGTCCATGACCGATAGTTGGTTGAGCAGAAAGTACATGGGGCTGTGGAGACGAGAGTCAGCCCTAATGAGGATGATTATTGTGGTGTTGCAAAACAGGGCCACAAGGAGAGCAAGGATGGTGACTGCAAACAGGACCCAGGGAGCCTGAGTGCCAAGAAACAGGTCTAAGAGGATGAAATCACTCTTTGATGTCTGGTTGTTCTACCATGACATTCTTAGTTGTTTCTAATTGGCAACTTTGAAGAAAGTTCCAAAAAACATTATGTTCATAATACTTGTGCCAAATTAAATCATTCACCATTTTCTAGCATCTGTCATCCATTTCTTCCCTGTCCTTCGTTTTTTGTTTTGTTTTGTTTTACCTCTCAATATATTTGCCTCTCCCCAGACTTCACTAAGGACTCTTAAAAGGCCATCCATGATATGAAATTTGCCACACTGGGGGAGGAGACATCATCACTGTTTATATTTAAAATATTATTTCAAAACATTGTTTATTAAAGTTTTCTAGATGCTGAAATTTTCATAAAACAATTAATTACAATAAACTTCCATAAAGCTAATGGTCTCTAAATCTAAAGAAAAGCATTAATATCTGGATCAGTTATTTACCTAGTTTACAGAGAAATTTTACAGCAAAAACATGGAAAAGGTTGGAAAAAGATACAGTCAGAATAAAGGCATAGTTGTCATTGATTAAATCTCTTATGACAGTCCAATTGCCTCCATAATTCTGACGTGTTGCAAAAAGGAGAAAAGAAAAAGAAAAACTCCTCTAAGAAGACATTTTGGAGGTCCCTGGGAGGTGCAAACGTTTTGCACTCATCTAGTAAACTTAAGGAGCCCTGGTGGCACAGTAGTTGAGAGACTGCGAGCTACAGCTGCTAAACAAAAGGACTGTAGTTCGAATGCACCAGCTGCTCCTTGGAAACCATATAGGGCAGTTCTACTCTGTCTTATAGGGTTGCTATGCGTAGGAATAGACTCGACGGCAATGGGTTTGGTTTTTTTGGTTTTAGTAACCTTAAGATTGGAGATTAGAACCCACCTGGAGGCACCACCGAGGAAAGGCCTGGTGACCTGCTTCCATTAAGATAACAGCTAAGAGAACCCTTTGGAGCAATTCAACTCTGTAACACATGAGGGACACTATGAGTTGGAATCAACTCAATGGCTAAGGGTATGGATAAGAAGATTTTCTAGAAACATAAGAGAAGTTATGTAAGTGATATTCTTCGAAATGTCTATTTGAATGTATGCTGTAATTGATCCAATCAAATAAATGAACTCCTTGAAGGAGGGGTAATCTGGAAGGCTAGTTGCTTACATAGGTCTTTTTTCATATGGCTTCAAACTGAAAGAAGAGTGTCTTCATGTGTGACTATTGAGCATAAAATGGCATGTCATACAGCATAGATTATACAATGAAAACTTATTTCTATTGTTGGTACCCTAATTGAATCATTGCCCTTACTAATGGTAGCTCAGCAGCAATGTCTTTATGTCTTTGCTAGAAAACCACAATGTTTTCTTTCTTTCCTTTTTGTTTTTATTTCTCTGGATCTTGTTTTAAAAATAACTTAAAGTAACTTTTGAAGTAATGTAGGTTAGAAGAAAGCATACTTTCACTGTCTGTATCACAACATTGTTTTGAGGAACAAATACATAATGAACATAAAATGCTGGTATTTTTAGATAAACTTTCAAGCTAGGTTTTCTCTTGGATGTGATGTTTAAAAAAGAAAAATCATAAATTGTAAATATAAATGACCTGGCTCCCCCAAACTACCTCACTGACTATATTAAAATGGATGACATGGATTTAATAAAGTTAAATAGGCAAAGTGGATATTATAGCTATGTGGATAGACTTAATATCTTTGAAAACACTTTGTTATACATCATTTCACTGAATACAATCTCACTCTAGGTTCCATGGTGAAGGAAGAGCATCTACTATACTTGCCTCTTACTACCTAGTGCTTAGCAGAGACACTGGAATAGAATATTTGCTCAATAATCATCTGTTGATTAATGAGTGACTGAGTTCACGGGTGGATGGATGAATGAATGCACAAAATTCCCTGGGATGAACTGGCTGTATTTTAATACCTAGAGCAGAGTCTTAGAAAGCTCAAATAACTTTTCTAAGATCAAATATTCCAAGCAAAGTGAAAGTATCTTTTAGACTCTTCTACTACCTTGTTCTAGCTTTCATTTAAAATTCACCTGGGCTTCTCAACCCTTTAACTCTGACACAAAGGAAACAATATGTATTATGTATTAAAAGCAGAACTGTAGAATCTACAGAAGTAAAAAACAAAAACAAAAAAACTTCAAGGGTCTTTTAAATTCATTCTTTACCTTTAACAGGACACGGAGGGCACTTTTCCATTTCCAGAGAGACCTATTCACAGAAGTATTTGATTGATTTATTAAAATATATCTTAACAAACAGTGTGACTTGCCATTTATTATAAAATACTTTTTTTTGATATTTTAGATATTATGCATGGAACGTTTTTCCAATCTATGCTTATATATAGTTAAAAGCCACTAAAGGGCCTAGCCCCAAAACAGTCCAACCTAGGTTTGATAAAACCTGTTTCTCATATTTTTAATATCAGTTTAATTCATGATTATAATAGATAGTATAAGAAATATAAAAATCAAATAAAATACATTCACCAACAATTTCAACAATCAATAAAAAGACATTGATTTCGGGTCAAATTTCTTCAGTTAATACCTAAAGAGTCTACCAATTTGACTTCAGTACCATAAAATAAAAATAAAATCAACCACCAAATATTCATTTGTACGTTTAGTGTTATACTGTTAATATGTATATGTCCTGAGAAAAACAGCGTAGAACTCCAGTTGACTATCTATCTTTAAAATGATTTTTTTTCACAGATATCCAGCAAACTTTATTCCATTCAGCTTTCAAAAAGTCTGTCAAGAAAGTCAACACTCGTGTTGAAATTCTGGGATATCTGGCTCAATACTTAATACGTTGTTTAATGCATGACTGGGGTTTACTTGGAGAAGTATGTAAGTTTGAAAGTAAAATAAAATTTATCAACTTATGTAAGAGAAACTGCCTTAGTGTTTAAAATGGGTTAATTAGGCTCTCTCTCTCATCAGATGATAAAATATACTAACTTTATATATATAAAATATATTCTAACTCAATAGAACATGTTAAATGATTTTTTTCTAATTTGATAAATGTCTTGTTATAGATTTTCCATTTTATTCACAAGATATCTTAAGCAGCTCAAGAAATCATAACAGATTTTCTTCAAAAAAATCCTAAGAAAATTACTCTTATGAAGAAAATTGATTCTACTTATAAAGTTTTGTAGATACCATTCATCTTTCTTCTAATATCAGAAACACAGAATCCTCCTGAACAAAGAAGGTTAAATGCCATGAAGTTATTGTTTCAATAGCCCAAGGACAATTTCATGTCCCATAGGAAGTCCTTGGTGAAAGTACCCCTTGTATGCAGCTCTGATACCTTAGGTAAACTATGCATCAATTACAATGATGTCCTTCATGATTCAAAACAAACAAACAAAAAAGGATTACAGCTGTTTCAAGGTTATGTGCAGTATCTACCTCAGGGAATATTATTTGTCAAATGATTCGTGGTGAAAGATTTAAGTGAATCTAAAAAACAAAAAACTATTAATAGTTGTTTTAAAAAATAAACACTCTATTTGACATCACTGTTAAAAAGATAATGAGAACTTCTGGTTCCAGTTCCAACATGCAAAGACACTGGAAATTGTTACTTCTATTATTAAAACAGGAAAACAAAGTTGAACAAACTGAAAATCATTGAATTTTATTGGACTCATTACACAACTGAGGTCACCTGACAAACTACCACCCCTATATCTGCAGACATAGATAAATCCAGAGAGTCACAGCCAAGATTTTACCTGAAGCAGAAAACACAGGGACCATAAACTGGGAGAAACATTTAAATGGTAAATTTGATGAATGACTGGAGGCTGAGTGTACACTGGCATAAGAGTGATTAGCCACCGGGGACTACAATTTTAGAAATTCTCCACTCTCTTTTGTGCACTGAGGGCTAGGATCCCTGCAAAGTTCTCATAGTGAAGAGCCAAGCATGATCCCCTCCTGGCTCTGATAGGGAATGGAATAACCATTTTGAAATAAGCTTCAAGCTTCCTCCATAAAAACAGGACCAATTATTGGGTGGAAGGACTTTACCAAAGCCTTATCCTACCTAAGGGAAGGTGGTATTTACCCAAATCTATCTCCCTCTAGTCTTCCTGTCTCACCAAATATGGGGAAAGCTAAGAAACACAAGCCCATCAAAATACTGATATTTAATCATAAGATTATAGAATCTGTCTCCACTCACACATCTTACCATCACATCAATAGGTCTCCAGTATAATAGTGGATTATAGCTGAAAGAGCAGCAAGGCATAGACTCTATCTAATGAAAATTTCTAAGGGAAGCTCAGATACAAAAGAGAAGACAAAAACAAGAAAGTCACAGCAATTGGAAGCCCCAGGCCTACAGACTGGGAAAACATTAAACATAGCCCAAGTCCTAGCCAGATCACCATAAAACATAACACTAAAAGTTAGTTCCTATTACTGAAAACATCATGTTGGTTTTCAACAAAAAAAAGCATAAGTCATGCTAAAAGCCAAGAAAAACATAGTCAGATGAGAAAAAGCAAGCACCAGAACTAGATTCAAATATGACACTGAGTTTAGAATAATCAAGAGAGGGAATTTAAAATAGCTATGATTATTATGCTAAAGACTCTAATGAAAAAAGTACACAAAATTCAAGAAAAATTGAATAATGTGTCTGAAAGCAGGAAACCCTAAAAATAATCAAAAGAAAATGTTGCAATTAAAAATACTTTATAAGAAACAAAGAATGCCTTAGGATCATGAGTAGACTCGACATGGCTGAGGAAAGAATCAGTGAGACTGAATATAAATCAATAGAAAACTACTAAACTGAAATACAAAAAGAAAAATTAATGGAAAAAGGAAAATAGAATATCCAAGAACTCTAGGACGATTTCAAAAGATTTAAAAAAAAATACACAAAATTGGAATACTGGAAGGATAATATATATACATATATATATGTGTATACAGCAGAACTAAAATTTGAAGTAATAGAGAGAATTTTTCAAAATTATAGATAGGTTAGGAAGTCCAGAAAAACAACAAACAGGATAAATACAAAAAACCAGCAACAACACCCCCTAGGCATATCATATTCAAAATGCAGGGAACCAAAGACAGAGAAAACCGTGAAAGACGTCAGAAGAAAAAGAATACCTTACTTGTAGAGAAACATGAATAAGAATTATAGCAGACTTCTTGTCATAAACCGTACAAACAAGAAGGGAGTGGAGTGAAATATTTAGTGTTAAAAGAGAAACAAACAAAGAAACAAAAAAAACTAGAATTCTGTACCCAGTAAGTTTTCCCTCAAAATTAAAGGAGAGACAACAAAAATTTTTCAGACAAACGAAAATTGAGGGAATTCATTTCCAGCATACCTGCCCTGCAAGAAATAGTGAAAGAATTCTTCAGAGACAAGGAAAATTGTATAGGTCAGAAACTTGTGTTCACATAAAGAAAAACACCAGAGAAGGAATAAGTGTAGGTAAAACAAAGTATATTACTTTTCTTATTCTAAATGGAGAAAATATTGAAGTTGTCAAAGATTTCATTTTAGTTGGATTCACAATCAATGCCCGTGGAAACAGTACTCAAGAAATCAAATGACACATTTTATAGGGCACATCTGCTGAAAAAGACCTTTTTAAAGTGTTAAAAAGCGAAGATGTCACTTTAAGAACTAAGGTGCACCTGCCCCAAGCCATGGTATTTTCCATCATCTCATATGCATGTGAAAGCTGGATAATGAAATAAGGAAGACCGATTGATGTCTTTCAATTATGGTGTTGGTGAAGAATGTTTAATATACCATGGACTGACAAAAGAAGCAACAAATCTGTCTTGGAAAAAGTACAGTTAGAATGTTACTTAGAAGCAAGGATGGTGAGACTACATCTTACATACTTGGGACATGTTGTCAGGAGGGACCAGTCCCTGGAGAAGGACGTCATGCTTGGTAAAGTAGAGGGTCAGAGAAAAAGAGAAAGACCCTCAATGAGATGAACTGACACAGTGTCTACAACAATGGGCTCAAGCATAAGAACAATTGTGAGGATGGTTCAGGACTGGGCAGTGTTTTGTTCTGTTGTACACAGGGTCACTATGAGTCAGAATCAACTGGATGGCACTTATGAGAACAGCAAAGTTGATTTAAAAAATAGCTGTTTTTTCAAGGTAATAATAGTAACAATATATTGCGTGATTATAGCATATAGATAATTTAAATGATTGACAACAATGTCATAATGGATAGCGTAAAGGAATTGGGAATCTCTACTAAAATTAACCTAGATTACACGTGAGAGGATATAGAGTTATTTGATAATGTACTTAGATTATTCACAAATGTACATTGAAAACTCTAGGGCAACCTCTAGAAATGAAAAATAAGTACAGTATAATTCATATACTAAGAGAGGAGATAATATGGAATCATATAAAATGTGCATCTGAAACCAAAAAAGATAGAAAAAGAGAAGAAAAAGAAGCAAAAAACAAGTGTAATGAGTTTAAAAGAGTTATAAGCATGGTTGATACCAATCCAACTGTATCAACAATCATTTTAAATGTGAATGATCTTAATGCATCGATTAAGACGAGATTGTAAGAGTGGTTAAAAAAATAATCTAACCATGTGTTATGTACAAGAAACCCACTTTACTTATATAGTCTCAGACAGCTTAACATTAAAGGGATGGAGACACATATACTGTGTTATCAACAATCATAAAATAAAATACGGATTATCTATATTAATTTGAAATAAAGCAGACTTCAGAACAAAAAATATATATATCAGCAATAAAGAGGAGGGTTTCATAATGATAAAGTAGTCAATTCTTCAAAAAGACATGAAAGTCTTTAATAGATTTGCACCTAACAAAAGCATGTCAAAATACATGTGGCAAAAATTGTTGGAGAAGCAGACAAATACTCTTTTATAGTTGGAAACTTCAACACCCCTCTTTCAGTAATTAAAGGATCAAACCAGGAGAAAAGCATAAGTACAAACTCATCTGAATATCGCCAAGAATCACTTTCATCTAATCAACAATAAAATGCTGAATCCAACAAAAATAAAATATACATTCTTTTCCAATCACGTGGAAAAAATTTCAAGATAGATCACATTCTGTGTCATAAAACACAATTTTTTTTAATATATTTTATTGTATTTCAGGTGAAGGCTTACAGGACAAATAGTTTCTCATGAAAGAGTAGTACACATGTTGTTTTATGACATTGGTTAACAACCCCACAACATATTAACCCTCTAAATTCTCAACCTTTTTTTTTTGGTGAAAATACACATAGCCAAAGATACACCGTTTCAAAAATTTCTACATACACAGTTCAGTGACATTGACTACACTCTTCCAGTTGTGCTGTTATTCTCACTTAAGATGAGGGCTTACAGAACAAAACAGTTTCTCATTTAACCGTTACTACAAATGTTGCCCTATGACAATGGTTAACAATCTCACAACACATCAACAATATCCTTACTCAACCTTGTGTTCCCTATCACCAGCTTCTTTGTCCCCTTCTGCCTTCTGGCCCTTGTCACTGGACTCCTGTACCTCGTTAGTCTCATTTGGTTTTACAGGGCTGTCCACTCCCAGGCTGCACAGTGAACCTCGGAGGTAACTTCACCACTGAGCTAAAAGGGTGTCTGGAGGCCATACTCTCAAGGTTTCTCCAGTCTCCTTTAGGCCGGTAAATCTGGTTATTTATTTTCATGAGTTAGAATTATGCTCTACATCCTTCTCCAGCTCTATCCAGAACCCTCTGTTATGATCCTGGTCAGAGCAGTCAGTGGTGGTAGCTGGGCACCATCTAGCTGTACTGGACTCAGGCCGGTGGAGGCCTTGGTAGCTGTGGACAATTAGTCCTTTGGACTAATCATTTCCTTGTATCCTGTTCTCTTCATTCTCCCTTGCTCCCGAAGGGATGAGACCAGTGGAGTATCTTAGATGGCCGCTCACAGGCTTTTAAGACCCCAGACACTACTCACCAAGGTAGAATGTAGAGCATTGTCTTTATAAGCTGTGTCATGCCAATTGAGCTAGATGTTCCCCAAGACCATGGTCCCCACAGCCCTCTGCCCAGCAATTCAGTCCCTCTGGGAGTTCGGATGTGTCCATGGGGCTTCCATGACCTTTCCTTGTACGGGTTGTGCTAGTTTCCCCTGTATTGTGTACTGTCTCACCCTTCACCACTTATCTATTGCCTATCTAGTATTCCCCCACCCCCACCCCTCCCATCCCTGGTAACCAACAAAGATTGTTACATTTTGTGTGTGAACATTTTCATAGGTTTTTACAATAGAGGTCTCATACAATATTTGTCCATTTGTGATTGACTTATTTCACTCAGCATGATGTCCTCCAGTTTCATCCATGCTGATGGGCATCAAGGTTGTTTGTTCGTTTCGCTACTGTGAACAATGCTGCCATGAACATAGGTGTAGGTGTGCATATGTCTATTCGAGTGACGACTCTTATTTCTCTAGGATATGTTCCTAGGAGTGGGATTGCTGGATCGAATGGTATGTCTATTTCTAGCTTTCTGAGGAAGCGCCATATCATTTTCCAAAATGGTTGTATCATTTTGCATTCCCACCAGCAGCGCATAAGAGTTCCAATCTCCCCGCAGCCCCTCCAACATTTGTTATTTCCAGTGTTTTTGATTCGTGCCGGTAACGCCGGGGTGAGATGGTATCTCATTGTGGTTTTAATTTGCATTTTTCTAATGACTAGGGATCGCGAGCATTTCCTCATGTGTCTGTTGGCCATTTGAATGTCTTCTTTGGTGAAGTGTCTGTTCATTTCCTTTGCCCAATTTTTAATAGGATTATTTGTCTTTTTGTTGTAGAGGTGTTGGATTTTCTTGTAGATTATGGAGATTAGACCATTGTCTGACTTGTACTGTCCAGAAAATTTTTCCCACTCTGTAGGTTCTCTTTTGACTCTTTTGGTGAAGTCTTTTGAAGAGCATAGGGGTTTGGTTTTTAGAAGATCCCAGTTATCTAGCTTATCTGTTGGGTTTTCTGCTTTGATGGTAATGGTTTGTATCTCATTAATGCCATGTGTTAAGGCCTGAAGTCCTCATCCTATTTTTTCTTCTATGAACTTTATAGTTTTAGGCTTTATATTCAGGTCTTTGATCCATTTTGAAGTAGCTTTTGTATACCGAGTGAGGTATGGGTCCTGTTTCTTTTTTTTTGCAAATGGTTATCCAGTTTTGCCAGAACCTTTTGTTAAAAAGACTGTCTTTTCCCCATTTGATGGACTTTGGGCCCTTGTCGAAGATCAGGTGACCGTAGGTGGATGGATTTACATCTGGGTTCTCAATCTGTTCCATCGGTCAATGTATCTGCCGTTGTACCAGTAGCAGGCTGTTTTGACTACTGTAGCTGTATAGTAGGTTCTGAAGTGAGGTAGTATGAGTCCTCCAACTTTATTCTTCTTCTTCAGTAGTGCTTTACTTATTTGGGGCTTCTTCCCTTTCCATATAAAGTTAATGATTAGTTTTTCCATCTCTTTGAGGAATGTTGTTGGTATTTGGATCGGGATTGCGTTGTATTTGTAAATTGCTTTGGGTAGAATTGTCATTTTCACAATGTTGAGTCTCCCTATCCATGAGCATGGTATGTTTTTCCATTTATGTAGATCCCTTTGGGTTTCATGCAGTAGTGTTTTGTAGTTTTCTTTGTATAGGTCTTATACATCCCTGGTCAGATTTATTCCTAAGTATTTTATCTTTTTAGGGGCTATTGAAAATGGTATTGTTTTCCTGATTTCCTTTTCATCGTTCTCCCTACTGGTGTATAGGAATCCAACTGATTTTTGAATGTTTATCTTGTATCCTGCTACTCTGCTGAATCTTTCTATTAGTTTTAGTAGATTTCTCATGGAGTCTTTAGGGTTTTCTATGTATAGTATCATATCATCTGCAAACAGGGACAGTTTAACTTCTTCATTACCAATTTGGATGCCCTTTATTTCTTTTACTTGCCTTATTGCTCTAGCTAGAACTTCCAGCACAATGTTAAATAGGAGTTGTGATAAAGGGCATCCTTGTCTTGTTCCTGTTTTCAAGGGGAATGTTTTCAGCCTCTCTCCATTAAGGATGATGTTGGCTGTTGGTTATGCATAGGTGCCCTTTATTATGTTGAGAAATTTCCCTTCTATACCTATTTGATTGAGAGTTTTTGTCAGGAATGGGTGTTGGACTTTGTCAAATGCCTTTTCTGCATCAATTGAGATGATCATGTGATTCTTTTCTTTCCTTTCATTTATGTGGTGGATTACGTTGATTGATTTTCTAATGTTGAACCATCCTTGCATAACTGGTATGAATTCTACGTGGTTGTGATATATTATTTTTTTTATATGATGCTGAAATTTACTGGCTAGAAGTTTTGCATCTATATTCATGAGAGATATTGGTTTGTAATTTTCTTTTTTTGTGATGTCTTTGCCTGATTTTGTTATCAGCGTTATGCTGGCTTCATAGAATGAATTTGGAAGTGTTGCCTCCTCTTCTATGCTCTGAAATAGCTTGAGTAGTACTGGTACAAGCTCTTCTGTAAATGTTTTGTAGAATTCTCCAGTGAAGCCATCTGGGCCAGGGCTTTCTTTGGTTGGGAGATGTTTTATTACCTTTTCAATCACTTCTCTTGTTAGGGGTCTGTTCAGATTTTCAACATCACGTGATTTTAGTTTGGGTAGGCCGTGTGTTTGTAGAAATTTATCCATTTCCTCTAGGTTTTCAAATTTGTTGGAGTATAGTTTTTCATAATATTCTGTTATAATGCTTTTTATTTCAGTTGGGTCTGTTGTAATGTCCCCCATTCCGTTTCTTATTTGGGTTATTTGTGTCCTCTCCTGTTTTTCTTTTGTCAGTCTGGCCAGTGGTTTGTCGATTTTGTTGATTCTTTCAAAGAACCAACTTTTGGTTTTGTTGATTCTTTCTATTGTTTTTCTGTTGTCTATTTCATTTATTTCTGCTCTAATCTTTACTATTTCCTTTCTTCTGGTGGTTGTGGGCTTTTTTTGCTGTTCTCTTTCTATTTGTTTGAGTTCTGTAGTTAATGTTTTGATTTTGTCCCTTTCTTCTTTTTTGATATGTGCATCTATTGCTATAAATTGTTCTCTGAGGACTGCCTTTGCTGTGCCCCAAAGGTTTTGGTATGATGTGTTTTCATTCTCATTTGATTCTAGGAATTTTTTGATTCCATCTCTGATTTCTTCTATTGCCCACTGATGTGTAAGCAGGGTATTTTTAAGTTTTCGTGTAGTTTATTTTTTTTTCCTTGCTCTTTCTATTGTTAATTTCTACCTTAATGGCATTGTGGTCAGAGAAGATACTTTGAATTATCTCAAAGTTTTGGATCTTGTTGAGGATTGCTCTGTGGCCTAAGATGTAGTCTATTCTGGAGAACGTTCCATGTGCATTGGAAAAGAATGTGTACTTTGCAGTGGTTGGATGGAGTGTTCTATATATGTCTATGAGGTCAAGTTGGTTGATTGTGCCATTTAGGTCTTCTGTATCATGGCTGAGTTTCTTCTTAGTTGTTCTGTTGTTCTTTACTGAGAGTGGTGTGTTGAAGTCTCCTACTATTATTGTGGAACTGTCAATTTCTCTTTTCAGTGTTGTTAGAGTTTGTTTTTATGTATTTTGGAACCCTGTCATTGGATGCATAGATGTTTATTATGGTTCTATCTTCATGATGGATCTTCCCCTTAATCATTATATAGTGTCCTTCTTTTACTTTCATGGTAGATTTTGATTTAAAGTCTATTTTATCTAAAGAATTGCCACTCCTGCTCTTTTTTGGTAGTGGTTAGCTTGATATATTTTTTTCCAACCTTTGACTTTTAATATATTCACATCTTTGTTTCTAAGGTGTCTCTTCTAGTCAGCATATTGATGGATCCTGTTTCCTTATCCATTCTGTCACTCTCCATCTCTTTATGAGTGCATTGAGTCCATTTACATTCAGTGTAATTATTGATAGATGTGAGTATGTTGCTGTCATTTTGTAGTGCTTGTTTTGTGGTGCTGAAGATTTCTTTGTTCTTCTTACTCTCTTGTGCTGAGTAACTTTTGTTTGTGGATTTTTTTTTCCATTTCTTTTGTTTTTGTAGGTTTTGTTTTTGCCGAGTCTTTATGATTTTTGTCTTTATTTTTATTAGTTGGTTTGTTAACTTTCTTTGTGGTTACCATGAATTTTACCCTTATCTTTCTAAGTTTGAAGCAGTCTGCCATTACTTGGTATCACCTTGCCTTCCTCTCCATTAGAAGGTTCTATATCTATGCCGTTTATTCCCTCTTTTAGTGTTTTGATGTTGTTGTCATTTATTGATTAACTGCTCTGATTCCCTGTTGTATTTCTTTTAGTTTTGGATAGTCCTCGAGAGTTCATTTCCTAGATTGGTATCTGGCTGATACCGTCCTGCGTCCTAGGTTCTGCCTGTGAGCTGAAGCTGTTTGTCCTCAGATTGAAGAACTCCCTTTAATAATTCTTGTAAGTTTGGTTTGACTTTTTCATATTCCATTAATTTCTGTTTATCTAGAAATGACCTAATTTCACCATCAAATTTGAATGAGAGTTTTTCAGGATATATTATTCTCGGCTGACAATTGTTTTCTTTCAAGAATTTATATATGTCTTTGCATTGCCTTCTTGCCTGCATAGTTTCTGCCGAATAATCTGAGCTTAGTCTTATTGTTTCTCCTCTGTATGTGACTTCTTGTTTTTCATGAGCTGCTATCAGGATTCTTTGTTTGTCTTTGGTTTTGGCAAGTGTGAATATGATATGCCTTGGTGATTTTCTTTTGCGGTTTCTTGTATATGGGGTTCATTGAGCTTCTTGGATGGCCATCTTTTCATCTTTCATGATTTTGGGGAAGTTTTCTGTCAGCAGTTCCTCAATGATCCTCTCTGTGTTTTCTGTTTTCTCCCCCTATTCTGGAATGCCAATCACTCGTAAATTTTTGCTTTTCATTGTGTCCCACATAACTCTCAGGGTCTCTTCATTTTTTTTGTTCTTTTTTTTTTTGAGTTTTCCTGAAACGGTGTTGTTCCAGGTGTTTGTCTTCAGTTCCACTGATCCTGTCTTCCACGGTTTCAAATCTGCTTCTCAGCCCTTCTATGACATCATCCATTTCTGAAATCTTGTTGTTTATCTTTTGGATTTCTAATTGTTGTTTTTGTATGATTTCTAGTTGTGAATTTATTTTGGCATTTTGTTCCTGCATCATCTTCCTGAATTCTTCCAATTTTTTGTCTGTATTTTCCATGAATTTGTCTATTTTTCACTCATGTTTCTCAGCTTTTTGCCTCAGTTCTTGGAAAATTCTGAGTATTATAGATTTGAATTCCCTATGAGGTAGTTCTAGTGCATTTTCTTCCATAGGACACCTACTGGAACCATCCTGTCCTGTTTTTGTAAGTGTTTTGATATTGTCTGCTGTTTTCGGGGCATTCAGTAGTTATTTTTCTCGTTTATTGATTGTAGATTTGTTTGTTTCGTCCCTTTTTTAAAAAAAATTTTTGACTATGTCTGAGCAGGCTGACTGTGTGTTCTTTGTTGTTTGCTTATCTGTGCACTCAATAGTTTTCACCTCCTCTCCAACTGGCAGAGTCAGTCACTCAGATATGGTACAGCAGGGCAGGTCTAGCTGAAGAGGAGTTACTGGGACAGGTTGTTTGTAGCACTTACTACAGCCACCAGGGCGGGTCAGAAATCAGTGCAGGGCAGGTTCCAGTAGGCCGTGCCTGTACTGCTTGGTGGGGTGGTGTCAAGCACACGGTGCAGGTAGGCAGGATGCAGCGGGGAGATGGTTATGTGTGGAGCTAAGATGGATATGGGAAAGAGGGGAGAGGAACAGGAGTCCAAAAACATACAAACAAACAAAAAAGAATGCTAGGGAAGCTTGCCATTGGAATGGAGAGATGAGAGACTATGAAGTGGAGAAAAACAGAAAAGGGAAGAAGAAGAATAGAAAAGAATGAATAAATAAAAATCAGAAAGATTAATGAACTGCAAAGTTCCCAGGGATCCCACTGATGCAGCTATGAGGTCTGGGGAAGTTGTTCTCAGGTGTCGCAGTACAGCCTGGCTAGAAGGTGTAGAGGTATACAATGCCTGGTATTCAGGGATCAGAAAGAGAAGGAAGATATAAAGGGAAGAGAAACTGAGCAATGAAGAAAGACAAAAAGGGAAAAGAGGGAAAACAAAACAAATTAAAAAAAAAAAGAATAAGAAAGGCCCCCCCAAAAAATACAGAAAAAAATAAACCAATGGAAAAAAATTTCCTCAAGGATCGCTCTGCACGTCTGCGGAAACTGAAGGGGAGTTCATTGCCACGCAGCTCCGCCTGGCCAGAAAGTGCTCCCAACTCAAGAAAAGGAAAAGAAAACAAACAAACAATTCAAAACTAACAAACAAACAAAAGCCCCGGGATCCCACCAGAGTGGTAGTCCAGACCAGGAAGCAGCTCCACACTAGAATGTAGCTCCACAGGCCCTCAGGAAGAAGCAAAGATGGTGCACGGAGCCAGGCACTCGAGCAAAAGGAAGGGGAGGTGGCGAGAGGCAAGCGAGAAATCAAAAGAAGCAGAAAAAAAAAGCAATGCTAGCAGCCAATAAATGGCACTCATAGAGCCAGCTAGTGCTGGCTGGTGTTTCTGGACAAGAGACTGTGTCTGCAGGAAGCAGAGGAGGATGAGTGTGGGTGAAGAAGGGCGGAGAGTGGGAAAGTGTATACCACAAATTGCCAGCGCTCTGCAGCCCCTCAGGAAGAAGCAAAGGTGGCACACGGAGCCAGGCACTCGAGTGAAAGGAAGGAGAGGTGGCGAGAGGCAAGCGAGAAATCAAAAGAAGCAGAAAAAAAAAGCAACACTAGCAGCCAACTAACGGCACCCAGAGAGCCACCTGCTTGGGTGTGTGGAATCCAAGCAGCTGGCACTTCCCAGTCAGGAAACTGTGGCCACGGGAAGCAGAGGAGGCCAAGCTGGGGTGAAGAGGGGTGGGGGGCGGGAAAGCACACACCACAAAATACCGGTTGTTTTGTCTCCCGCTGGATGCTCTGCGAGGCTGCCCACTTGCACCCCCTTTCGCCAATCTCTGACAGGAGTCCAAGATGGTGGATCCGCGCTGCACCAGCTGGTAGGGGACCTCTGCATGAATCTCTCTTCGCTCTTCATTCTCTGTCAGTTTTCTCAGTCCATTTGGTGCTTGGCTGAGTTCTTTATCTCTTCTTTGCATGTTTTAGGGTTTCAGGATTGTTGTATTCTCTGTTTGGCTTAGTTTTTCGGATCTTTGCTGTGGAGGGACGGCGTGGTGCTTCTGCCTAGAGTGCCATTTTGCTGGAACTACACGTTTAGATAATTCTTATAGAAAATAAAATTAATTATTTCTAAGACATTCCTAAAATAATAAATACTAAAATACTGTAGCAAAACAAGCTTCAGCATCCACATTTCAAATATAAAAATGAAAACTTTATTCAGTTCAATATATATCTTTAACAATATATTTTGTCTAGTTTTTTTAACTTACAGAAGTTGAATCATAATTTAATAATTCTATATCTGTGGGAAATCGTAGGTGCTAGCTATATTATTTGTTTAACTTGGATAAAACCAGTTGCCATTAAGTCGTTTCTGACTCATAGTGACCCCATGTGTGTCAGAGTAAAACCGTTCCCCATAGGATTTTCAGTAACTGATTTTTCAGAAGTAGATTGCCAGATCTTTCTTCTGATAAGCTTCTGCATGGACTCAAACCTACAACCTTTCGATTAGCAATCTTATGTGTTAACTGTTTCACCACCAAGCGACTTCTTAACATGAATGGTAATTACTGAAATATTCACTTAATAATTATTTATGCTCTTCTGTATGTATGATATATCATTCATTATAGATAAATATACACATACATACGTGCACACACCTATTTGTATATAAATGTTGCAATTTATGAAAACACCAATACAGTTTTCTGGCTTTCAATACATAATAAAATCATCTAAAACAAACAATAACAACAACAAAAATAATTTATTGCCATTTTGTTAACTCTGATATTCATAAGTTTGAATGAAATGAACTTTAATTTTCACTTAGTAAAATAAGATTCAAAGGTGAAAATCATGCTACTGATAACATATGAATGATTTGTATTTTGTGTATTTTATTTTTGTTGAGATTCTTCCTTATGAAATCCTGTATTTTTACCAAATAGCATGTGCCTTGTACATTTGTTTGTCAACCCGCCCTCTCCTTGAGAGATAAGTGCTGCTATACAATTTTTTTTTTTTTTTTTACATGTTACTGTTAAAAAAGTTAGCACAGCGCACTTAAGAAAATACTTCCCTGGGGGAGGGTGCCGTTTGCAAACAAACATAGAAGGCACAGATTATTTGCTTAAAAATACCATAAGTAAATCCTTTAATCCTATTTTAAATCCCTGGAATGTTAACACTCCCCTTCTATGATTTTAAGATTTTCAGAAGATCAGCACATAAACAAGGTTTGCAGATATCTACACATGTAATTAGTCCTGGCTGTTGACTAGGCTGACCCACAGCTCAGTAAAATTTGATGCATTCATATTTAAGGGCAGGAGAACTTCCCATGAGCTGGTTGATCATAATTAAGTTTCCAGACTCAGTAAATACATCACATTCATCAGATCTGTTGCTGAAGCTGTTGAAGTTCTTCTCACTCTCCAGAATCAATCGTATTCTCTTTCTGATCTTGTCTTTTCCATTAATGAGTTGCTGTATTATGACTATCCTCATTGAAAAATTAGGATTCCTTAAGAAAAGGGACATCTGTTTGCTACTGAATCCCCATTGCCTAGCAGAGGGCCTGACCCATTGTAGGTGCTTATTAGATGCTTGTTAAAAGAAAATTTGTTTGTTTGTTTGTTTAGGTTCTCAGATATTAAACTGTTTTCAGTTATGAATCAAGTTTTCTTTCTTTGTATGTCTTACTTGTATTTGCACTTTTACAGGGTTCGTGCTGTCTACACAATAATGTTTATATTTATTCCCTAACTACTTCAGAGTCTTACTTCCGCCACTTTTTCCCAACTTCCATGAGGCACCTGAAGTTTCTATGACCCTCTTTTATGACTCTTTACCTAACCCAGTATGGCAGAACGCATAGTCTCATGATGCTGGAATAATGGGTATTCCATTATTCCACCATACCTGCTATGCCAACTAGGAGTATTTGTACTTTGGTGGAAATCCACAATTAAACCTGAAGAGAAATGCACATACCCATGACAAAGCCTCTTCTTCTCCCATCTAGCTCTAAATATTCCTCATTTAAATATTCTAAATGTTGGAGAAGAGATATGACACGAAGTTTACCTTTATCTATCATCTATAAGTGTATAAGCTAATCAGATATTATGTTCTATATATGATTATGCTTTAAGTTTTTCAAGAATTCTTTGGATCTAAGGTTATTGGGAAAATCTTACTGTATATTCTGCATCTGTTTGTGTCTTTATAATTATTTGTCATTTGGGAGAAGCAATCAATGAGTTCAGTCAGCTCAGCTTCAAAATTAATAAGTGTACATTATTCTTTACCTAACTTTTTTGATTGAGCTTAAAATAGCTACTTATTTATAAGGCAATGTGGAATGTGGTTATGGTGAAAGTAATATAAAAGAGAATCAGCATGAATCGTGGTCATTTAATAGTAAGAAAATTTAATGCAAAGAAAGATGTACCACTATTATATTTTATAGACATATCACACTTCCTTCAAATAATACCTGCATCTGATTATACTGTGTATGTCAGGTTTTTCACCATATCAAAAAAGTCTTCATTCGCAAACATGTTATATGGCTCCCTAAATTAATTTAGCCAATGAATCCAACTAGTTTGTACAAGTAGACAATGTGATTGATTTTTGTCAGTGGAACTACTCAAGACTTCATGTGTTTATTCCAACTAGTGAATCAGACTGTTCTTAACTCGTTACTGTCCAAATGATCCATTGAATTTACTCTTGCTTTGAAATCATTTTCTATTTATAAATACAGTTGTACCCTAATCTTCCCACCCCAGGAGATTAAAAAAAAAAAAAAAAAGTCTTATCTTACCCTTTACTCACTGATTCCGCTACACTCAAGAAGTTCTTATCATTTTGTATTTGTCAAAGTTCTTAAATGTTGAAAATCTCCGTTAATTTTGACTTACATGGATTCAAAAATATTTTTTTCATTTCTTTACTGCATCTGTCATTTTAAAAATAAAACTTATAGAATATTTCTTCAAATTTTTATTTAATTGAAGGCCCATAGTTCGCTAATATTGGTATGACTACACATTCATATGTCAAACAGTTGTTAATTTTCTCCTACATTATTTCTTTACATTAAAGTTTTGACCATAATACAAATAAAAGTCTATATAAATTCTGACTGGGAATTTTTTTTTAAGTGTTTGACATGGAAATTCTGAAGGAATTAAGTCTAATGTACACATGTATATTTCATAGTATATGTAAATAATATTTTATTTTTGGAACTTTTATATAAACCTATAATATAAGCTCTAACATAAAATTTCTAATTGACTCAAAATAATTGGTTGGTACAGTGAAATTTCATGGGTAAGGCAGTAAATGCTGAATTGACATATGTTGATAGAATGAAATCATTATTTTATTTCAACCAGTTGATATGTATACGGGTATAATACGTGTATAATAGATATTAATTAGCCTAAGAATGAGTGTGCTCTTTACTCAAATAATTATATTCAGAAAGTATCAGTATAGGCAATCTGCTTCTTATTGCTTTGAAAAGAGATTTAAAAAAAAGAAAATTTAATGCAAATTCAGTCTGTTGCAAATATTTCATCTTCTTTCAACCTCATCCACATATAAAACAGTAATCAGATATAAATATATCAGAAATGAATTTCTATTGAATGACAATGATGTACAATAGGGTTGTTTTGAAGTTTAAATGAGACTAATTAGATAACAACCACATACACACATGTACACACATATATACACATACACCCACATACACACACACATAGAACTGAGCCTGGAACTTACTATAAGGACTCAATAATTATTATTATTGTTTCTATTGTTACTGTATTATTATTTATATATATTATTTATATATTATTTTGTATTCCTTAAATATACAGTTAAGCTATTACATACCAGAGAGAGGGAGAGAGAGAGAAAGGGGCAGAATGGAAAAGAGAGATTGGTTCAGCATACGATGGATTATAACTGAGTAAAGCAAAGTTCGATTCAATGTGGTGAATAAAAAATACACTGTTTACTAACTCACTGGAAAAATTGGTCCATAAGGCTGCGTGGGGTAGAAAGGAACTCAGTGTGTTGAATGAGCATGTTGGCTTTTTTACACATACCCACACACATACAGATGTGTGTGAATAACAATATGTGGCAGGTATGAAGATGAAAGAGCAAAGCATTTAGTTTTTATGCTTTTTATTCTGAAATCAGGCAGCTCAGCTGCTCCCCATTTCTCTTTACACTGGCTATTTGATGTTTTAATTAACCAATTTTTGCCTTTTCAGGGCACTGCATCATATCACACTGAATCATTGCAAGTTGACTATATATCTGTCCCTTGTTTCCACAACCCCAATTTAGGGGAACTGTGATTGATATCTTACAGGGACATCAAATTCACCATGTCTGATGCTCAACTGCCCTAAACTCAGTAAATGGTACCACCCACGTACAATTGCTCAGTGCAGAAATCAGAGTGTCATCTTTTACTTCTTTCTACTTCTATTCCTTTCCATACACAAATCACCATCCCCTACTTAGTCTATCAATAGAAATGCCTCTCATTAATTATTCACTCTCATCTACTATGAAGCATGTGTGGCCCTGGTAGCTCTAAAGCATTCATTCTCCCCTTCTCTCTCAATTGAACACAAATTGTGTGGGCTTAGTCTCACCCATATAAAATCATACTTGGTTCTCCTTGAGGTGTGGTCAGTAGTCTAAATTTTGGCCAATAACAACAGAAGAGTGGTTTGGACTGTTGCCTAACACTCTTCTTGCTTCCTTTGTCTTGTTACATTGCATATGGCTATGATAATGTGGTCCTGCAATAATCCTGGAACAGTTATTAAGGAGAAGCCCTAAGGACACAGGGCAGAAACCTATGAGCCATCAGGAAATTTCCTATTATCTAAGAGTCACAGAAGCAGCCCTAGTGTGCCAAAACACATTTTTTCTGTAGGTACATTAAAAAAATATGCTTCTTTAATGATTAACTGCTTACTTATCAGATCTCTCTTACTCAAGATAGAACCTAATTCTCTCAGATAATGCACTAAACAACTGCAAGGGAATAAATGTATACACACACACAGGTACATATATACATACATATGCATACATATGTATATGTAGCATTGCGGTGGAAGAAATTAAAAGCAGGACTCAGGTGATTCTGAGACGTTGGGTTAATGTTTTAGTGGTAGTTAGCAAGGTATTTCCTTAGTCTGTCTCCTGTTATACCATAGAAGGCAAACTATGTGACAACTCAGGCTATGGTGTTAGATAGAACATTAGAAAAGTTCTAAATGGCCTTGCCGTTCTCATCAAAGTCCAACAAGAGAGATAAAGTCATGAAAGAGATAGCGGAGAAGGACAACTATAGCTTTGCTAACACAAGATCCCTCTGCCTGCAGTGCACAATAAAAATCACTCCGTCCCATCAGGAGCCTTAGGGAGATGACGATGTTGATTGTTTTTGTACCTATAACAAAAGCAGCAGATTTAGAGTATCAACCTTACAAGATGTATACATGGCTCAGAATTCATCAAGCACTTTCCCTTGAAAGTGATCACATTGCTTGTCACAAAAGATCAAGTTATATGCATTCCACTCAAGCCAACTGTTACAACTCTCCTCAACACAGCTGCTTTTGACAATGCCAGGAAAAATCAAATGACAACTGGATTAAAAATTACCTTGGCAGGATTTTTTGGCTGAAGTTACTTGATAATGAAAATGGCTACAAGGCAATACATTACTGAAGGACCAGTATTGTAAAAAGGAAACCTGAGCCTGATAAGTCTCACTGCATGAATTCAGAATGCTGAATAATTCCCTAGGCCACGGAGCACATATTAGCAGGAATTAAGCTACACAAATCTGTGCATCACTCAAAAATCTCCAATTTCCCCTACAGATCAGGCAAGCAAGAAAGATTATGGGAAAGGAAAGAAAATGCAAAAAGGACAATATCAAGAGTGAAAGATCACAGTGGACAAAGATAATTTTTTTGGAAGGCAAAACCAAGGACTGAGGACAAGTCCACCAATGCAACTTCTCCACTGGCAGTAGAGGAAATTGTTACTGTTCCTGTCAATGAAAGGTCCTTGAGTAATTATTATTTTTTTATATAAAAAATTCAATTGCATGTATTATAATTTAGTTTATTTCTGTTTCATTTGAGTCATTTAGATTACTTCTCAATTTCTGTTAGTAAAAGTAATGTAATAAATATAATTGAGTCCCTAATTTTTCTGTTTTGGAGAATATTTTCTAAAACACAAATAAAATTGTGTGTTAAAGCTAAGTAAGTTTATATTGCTCTAAAGCTATTTAAAATAATTTTCAAATGATGTTTCATTAATTCAAATGAACTTTATTAATTTTTGGTTTCATTACATTGATTTCTGAAAATCTAGACTATTAAAAGGCATATCTTGAATTTATTTCTTTTACATTAATACATTATATACATAGAATTAATTTAGAATGTTATAAAAGTTTAGAATGTAATACAAGTTTCCATTAGGAAAATATTAATGAGAAAACAATCACCAAATTGGGAAAATAAAAGGCAAAATGATGTTCTGTTATAATTGCTTGTTATCCTTAACAAACAAAAAATTAGATTGCAAATTTGGGGGGAAGGGGGTTGTGGATCTAGTATAACCCCACTATGTTTAATTTAAAATGATTAGCATTTGAGGTAGGGCCAAGATGGTGGGGTAGTCAAACAGCTTCTTATATCCCTCTTACAACAAAGACCTGGAAAAACAAGTGATTTGATTATATATGAAAATCTAGGAGCCCTGAACAAGGTAAAGTTGAGGAATTGGACTGAGTGGCAGGGGGAGAGGGAGACAGTTTGGAAGAAGCGAGGAGCGCCAGACCAGTGGCCATGGAACTGCAGCTCTTCAGCCCCCAAGAGCTTCTGGTGCTCAAGAAGCCAACAAACAGCTCCCCAAGACTCACGTGCACTCAGGAGGCAGTTTCCACATCAAGAGAGATCCAGCAGCAGAGATTCTGCTTGGACACTCCGAACAAGTGAAAAACAGCTCCCAAGTGGCTAAAGATAAGTAAATGGGTGTGGCCTTTCACGAGGATTTAAAAAGAAAAAAAGCCCATTTGGGAAAAACCTTTCTCCCTTTTACCTCCTTCCTCATCACCCTGCACCAGTCCTGCCTTCTGAAGTCTCTGAGTCCCTTGGGCCAGAAGTAGATCCCAAAAGGCACTCTGACCCATTCTCCTGGCCCTGGAGAGGGAACAAATAAGCTACTGGCTCCCCTAAGCCAGGAACTCAGGGTCAGCACAGCTCCTTTGCTAGGCACAGGCATAAGGGATCTGCAGACTTTGAGTGCCTTCCACCCCTGTATAGACTTGTGCAGACCCATCTCAACAGCATAAGTCCTCACTACCACAGTACAAGAGGGTATACACCTGAAGTCTAACTTCAACTGTTTCAGCTGTGAAGTGGCAGATTTGTGACCCGTGACACAGCCCTGCCATTTTAGCAGGCACATTTACGGGTCCACACAAGGAGCTTGAGGATTGGTGGCTCCACCAACGTCACCTAGTCACCTGCTACAGGGGTCCAGGAATAAGTGGTACCCCCGAGTCTTTACAGCCAACAGAGTAGGGTGCTCATACTCAGGCCAATCTAAAGAATAGGGACACGATTGTGTTTCAGACACTTAGGGGTAGCCATCAGCTCCCTGCCTTACTCAGCGCGTGGCCTCCTACTGCAGCCAGGTACCTGTGCCTACACCAATCACCCATGCCTCTCTAAGACTGTAGGTGAGAGCCTGCACCACATGGTGACTGACTGCCTGGACACCTGAGCTGAACTCATACAGTAAAATTTAATGGACTCCTGTGTGCACATAGTTACAGAACTAACTACCTGGTAACAGGACGTTAGAGCTTCAGAGGTGCCAATCATCAAACTAGCACACACAAGTAGCCTATTTGGGCATATCAAATATTAGGCAATAAAGCAAGCCATAACAGAATCAAAGACATCAAAATATTACAAAGCATCTTTTCTGAACATAAAGCCATAAAAGTAGAAATCAGCAACAGAAAAAGCAAGGAAAAAAAATTAGACACATGGAAACTGAACAACACCTTGCTCAAAAGCTACTGGCTTATATAAGAAATTAAGGATGGAATAAAGAAATTCAAAGAATCAAACGAGAATGAAAACACATCCTACCAGAACCTTTGGGACACAACAAAAGTGGTGCTCAGAGGTCAGCTTATGGCAATAAAAGCACAAATCCAAACAGAAGAAAGGACTATAATCAAAACATTAACCCTACAACTGGAACAATTAGAAGAAAGAGAGCAGCAAAAGGAGCCCTCAAGAGCCAGTAGGAAGGAAATAATAAGAATTAGAGCAGAATTAAATGAAATAGAGAATAGAAAAACAATTGAAAGAGTTAACAAGTCCAAAAGCTGGTTCTTTGAAAAGATCAACAAAATTGATAAACCATTGGCCAAACTGACAAAAGAAAAACAGGAGAGGAAGCAGATAACTCTTATAAGAAATGAGATGCTGATATCACAACAGACCAAACTGAAATTAAAAGAATCATAACAGATTACTATGAAAAATTGTACTCTAACAAATTTGAAAACCAATAGGAAATGGACAAATTTCTAGAAACTCACTACCTACCTAAATTAACACAAACAGAGGTAGAACAACTAAATAAACCCATAACAAAAGAACAGATTGAAAAGGTTATTAAAAAACTCCCAACAAAAAAAAAGCCCTCACCCAGATGGCTTCACTGGAGAATCCTACAAAACATTCAGAGAAGAGATAACACCAGTTCTACTAAAGGTATTCCAGAGCATAGAAAAGGACGGAATTCTCCCAAACTCATTCTATGAAGCCAGCATAACCCTGATACCAAAACCAGGTAAAGCCATCAAAAAAAAAAAAAAAAAAAAAAGAAAATTTTAATCTGATCAGCATCTAATCTCTAAACTCTACAAGATACTGCAAAACCTCAACAACAAAAAGACAAATAACTCAATTAAGAAAAAAATGGTCAAATGATATGAACAGACACTTCACCAATGAAGATATTCAGGCAGCTAACAGACACATGAAGAAATGCTCATGATCATTAACCATTAGAGAAATGCAGATCAAAACTACAATAAGATATCATCTCACCTCAACAACGCTAGCCTTAATCCAAAAAACACAAAAAAATAAATTCTGGAGAGGTTGTGGAGAGACTGGAACACTTATACACTGTTGGTGGTAATGTAAAATGGTACATCCACTTTGGAAACCGATTTGGTGCTTCCTTAAAAAGCTAGAAATAGAAGTTTCATGTGATCCAGCTATCTCGCTCCTTGGAATATATCCTAGAGAAACAAGAGCCATCACACGAATAGATATATACACACCATGTTCATTGCAGCACTGTTCACAATAGCAAAAAGATGAAAACAACCTAGGTGTCCATCAACTGACAAACGGATAAACAAATTGTGGTATATCCACACAATGGAATACTATGCAACAATAAAGAACAACGATGAAGCCGTGAAACATCTTGTAACATGGAGGAAGCTGGAACTCATTATGGTCACAGAAGGACAAATACTGTATAAGACCAGTATTATAAGAACTCAAGAAAACGTTTAAACACAGAAGAAAACATTCTTTGATGGTTACGAGGGTGGGGAGGGAGGTTGAGGGCTATTTAGCAACCAGATAGTAGATGAGAATCATCTTAGGGGAAGTCAGCACAACTGGACTAAACCAAAGCTAAGAAGTTTCCTGAATACAATCAAATACTTTGAGAGACACAGTAGCAGGGGTACGGGTCTGGGGACCATGCTTTCAGGGGACATCCAGGTCAACTGGCATAACAAAGCTTATTAAGAAAATTTTCTGCACCCTACTTTGGTGAGTGGCATCTGGAGTGTTAAAAGCTTGCAAGCGACCATCTAAGATGCATCAATTGGTCCCAACCACCTGGAGTAAAGGAGAAGGAAGAACACCAAAGACACAAGGAAAGTATTAGCCCAAGAGACAGAAAGGGCCACATAAACCAGAGACTTCATCAGCCTGAGACCAGAAGAACTAGATGGTGCCTGGCTACTACCAATGACTTCCCTGACAGGGAACACAACAGAGTCCCTGATGGAGCCGCAGAAAGATGGGGTGCAGAACACAAATTCTAGTAAGCAGACCAGATTTAATGGTCTGACTGAGACTGGAGGCACCCCAGAAAGCATGGCCCCTGGATTCTCTACCAGCCCAGAACTAGAACAATTTCTGAGGTCAACTCTTCAGACAGGGATTGGACTGGACTGTGGACATAAAGTGGTACTCATGAGGAGTGTGCCTCTTAGCTCAAGTAGATACAAGAGACCAAAGGGACAGCTTATGTCTAGAGGTGAGATGGGAAGGCAGAGAGGGTTAGGAGCTGGCTGATTGGACATGGGGAATCAACGGTGGAAAGGAGGAGTGTGCTCTCTCAGAATGGGGTGAGCAATTAGGGTCACATACCAATGTATGTATAAAATTTTGTATGGGAGACTAACTTGAAATGTGAACTTCATTTAGACTACAACAATAAAAAAAATAATAAAATGATTAGCATTTGCTTTATAAGGTAGAAACTAAAAATATTTATATTGGAATGATAATTCAATTAATTTCTTGCTTCTAACGTCTTCCCATATAAATACATTTCTTGCCCTATTACTGGATTTTTTTTTTTTCTCAAACGTAGTTTTGAGTATGGAAGCTCTCTGCTGGGTCATGTGTCTTTAATTTAATAGCAAATTCAATAGAATCTCCCTACATTTAGTTTCCATGTTCCAGTGACACTATTTACAATTACATAACTGTCTTTCTAGCCTCTTTTCCTTAACTGGCATTGTTTTGTTCATATAAACAGTCCTACCCACGATTTCTAAGGACTTTTATGTCTTCCATTCTCCAAGATTTACATGTAAAACCCTCCCTCCTGGAGCCTTTCTTATTCTCTTTAGAACCGATGACTCTCTCCCTCTCAGAACCTTGTAGCTCTGTCAGGGCATCATGTTTAATCTGCATTGTCTCCATTTGTGTTTAGGTGTACTGTGCTACAGCACAGTTAGGGATAACTAGGGGCGAACTCTACTGCACCCTGAAGATGACCAAGGCACCTGAAAGTGAGTTGGCTCCTTTCCTTCCAAGTCTTCATCCATCACCACATGTGACCTTACCAGTCTCATTCCATCCAAGACCTTCTCACCAGTTCCTTTCACATTTAACACACTAGGCTTGCTGGCACCTTACAGCCTCAAGCCACATCCTTCCCCTGGATGGGACCAGGCTGTTGCCCTCACCAATCAGACATCTGCTTCAATGTCACTTCCTGGAATGACTAGGGGCATTAGATGATGTCACAATTGAGGTATTAACTTCAAATTAGTTGAGAGTTTGCTGGGAGAAAGAGACCTTTTGCTTTCTTCATGTGTGATGTCCTTGATGTCATTCCACAACTCATCTGGTCTTCGGCCATTAGTGTTCAATGCATCAAATCTGTTCTTGAAATGGTGTCTAGATTCAGATGGGATATAATTACTCAAGGTCATACTTTGTCTCACATGGACTTGTTCTAATTTTTTTCAGTTTCAGCTTGAACTTGCATATGAGTAATTGATGGTCTGTTCTGCAGTTGACCCCTGGCCTTGTTCTGACTGATGATATTTAGCTTTTCCTGTGTATTCCGTCTGGCTAAGTCCATGTGTATAGTCGCCGTTTATGTTGCTGTAAGAAGGTATTTGCAGTGAAGAAGTTGTTGGTCTTGCAAAATTTTATCATGTGATCTCGGGCATCGTTTCTATAAACAAGGCCATATTTTCCAACTACCACTCCTTCTCTGTTTCCAACTGTCACATTCCAACGCCCAGGAATTATCAGTGCATCCTGATCACATGTTTGATCAATTTCAGACTGCGGTAGTTGGTAAAATCTTCAATTTCTGCATCTATGGCCTTAGTGGTTGGTGCATAAATTTGGATAATAGTCGTATTAACTGATCTTCCTTGTAGGCGTATGGGTATTATTCTATCACTGACAGCATCATACTTCAGGATAGATCTTGAAATGTTCTTTTTGACGATGAATGCAACATCATTCCTCTTCAAGTTGTCATTCCAGGCATAGCAGACCATATGATTGCCTGATTCATAATTGCCAATACCAGTCCATTTCAGCTCACTAATGCCTAGAATATTGATTTTTATGTGTTCATTTCATTTTTGACGATTTCCAATTTTCCAAGATTCATACTTTGTACATTCCATGTTCCAATTATTAATGGATGTTTGCAGCTGTTTCTTCTCATTTTGAGTCATGCCACATCAGCAGATGAAGGTCCTGAATGCTTGACTCCATCCACATCATTAAGGTAGACCACTTTGAGGAGGCAGCTCTTCCCCACCCATATTCTGAATGCCTTCCAATCTGAGGGGCTCATTTCCAGTACTGTATCAGACAGTGTTCCACTGCTATTCATAAGGTTTTCACTGGCTAATTCTTTTCAGAAGTAGACCACTACGTCCTTCTTCCTAGTCTGTGTTAGTCTGGAAGCTCAGCTGAAACCTGTCTGCCATGTGTGACCCTGCTGGTATTTGAATACCGGTGGCATAGACTGCAGCATAATAGCAACACACAAGCCCCTACAGTATGACAAACTGACAGAGGCGTGGTGGGGCAGAGCCTGCGATTCATGTGAATCAGGAGAATCATAAGGGCATTGCCCATCAGGGAGTTGAAGACAGTTGTCAGCACCATCACAAATAGAAAGAGGTGGGCTTCTTTGTAGTTAAAGAGTCCTAGAAGAATAAAATCTAAGATGTGGTTGCTGTCTTCTATGATTTCAAACAGCAGTGACACTGCCAATGGAAAAATAAGAAAGTTATTTCATCATTTAAAATGTTCAACTTGAATTACATATTTCTTCAAAAGTACTGGTGTGAAGTTGAGTAGTCTTATGTAAAATACTTCATCCATCGCTTCCTAAATATTTTAACTTGGGCATAAAATTAACCTCAATTTTTTTTTTTTTTTTTGTATTTCTAAGGTTTTCAGGATAAGTTCTTCTCAGGGTGAGCCTTGACTAATTAATATAATGAGTCAAAATGCTTGGTAATGTGATGTTGTTGTATTTGACACCAAAATTAACATATGAGAATGAAATGCATAAAGGAAATGATCACTTATTTATGTTCCTGTTTTATATCACCTATAGTCAATATTCTTTTTTTTTTTCTAACAACATTTCAAATTCTTTATTTTAAATTTTAACATTAGACAAGAAGTAGCCCCCACTAATAATAAATGCAAACCATCTGCAAAACAATATCATCACAGCACATCATGTGTGAACTTGTTACTGTACAGCTGACAATTATGGCATGAGAAAAATGTGCTTTAAATAGATAAGCCTGTCATGGATTGAATTGCATCCCCCAAAAATATCTGTCAACTTGGCTGGGTCATGATTCCCAGTATTGTGTGATTGTGTACCATTCTGTAATCTGATGTGATTTCCTTATGTGTCGTAAACTCAATTACTATGATCTAATAAGATGGATTAGTGGCAGTTATACTGATGAGGTTTGCAAGATTGGGTAGTGTCTTAAGCCAATCTCTTTCGAGATATAAAAGAGAGAAGTGAGTAGAGACACATGGGAACCTCATACCAACAAGAAAGCAGTGCCAGGAGCAGAGCGTGTCCTTTGGACCTGAGGTTCCTGTTCTGAGATGCTCCCAGACCAAGGGAAGACTGATGCATCACAAGGACCTTTCTCCAGAGCCGACAGAGAGAGAAAGCCTTCCCCTGGAGCTGATGCCTTGAATTTGGACTTGTAGCCTACTGGACTGTGAGAGAATAAACTTATCTTTGTTAAGACCATCCGTTTGTAGTATTTCTGTTATAGCAGCACTAGATGACTAAAATAAAACCTCATGTTACATTTTATTGAGTGTTTTCTTGAGTCTGCTATTGCTGTGTAAGGCCCCTGGGTGGCACAAACAGTATGTGCTTATAGTCAATATTCTTAAAAACTTAATCAATTGAATGTTTTTAAAATACAAAATCAAAGTACTTGATAATGAGACCTACACATCTGTAGCATATCAAATTCATTGAAATATGCCAAAATTAGATTTTATTTTCTTGACAATGATTAATCCGGGAGATATTTTTACATTCCAAACCAGAAGATTCACTTTCTCAGGTGCTGAGTTGGAAAGTGAACATCCAGCTGGTAAATAACCTAATTTGAAAATATTTGTAAGGTTAGTTTGGGGAGTTATTCACTGGAAACAAGAATTATTTTCTTGGACTTAGAATCTCTTTACTCAATGCAAGATTATAGTACTGACTACACTTCCATTAACTGTACAAAAGTATTTGCTATAATGAGACTGCTTTCTTTCAGTCACACACACAAATACTTTACTAGGTAAAGGAAAAAAAAAAAACTTTATTTCTTCATCTTACTATAGAAATAATTAATTTCCTCTTCAGTTGTGAGAAAGTTCCCCTAAATCTTTATATAGACATTCACAGCTCCGTCCTGCTAGTATTGGATCTGCACTAGCTTGTTGAATAAATGTGGTCATAGCTACAGAGATTGAGGTGGTAATTCAATCTTAAGGATATGACCTTGTAAATATTCTAAATTAATGAAATGACATAGCAGAAGGAGTCCATCTCTTTCGTGGATATTCCATTTGCCTCACTTCACCTAGCCACCTTTTACCTGAATGCCAGAGTGGCCAGTGAAAAGGTTCATGAAACTTTGGTCTCTATACACTTGCCTAGTCTAGTTATTTCATGTAAGTGGGATAATACAATATTTGTCATTTTGTGCCTGACTTATTTCAATTTTATCAGTGGTTGCCAGGGGTTGGGAGGAGGGAGGGGAAAAGGGGGAATCATTGCTTAGGAAGCACTAAGCTTCTGTTAAGGTTGATAAAAACATCTGGAAGAAGATAACAGTGATGGCTAAACAACCAGCCAAAACCAAACCAAACCCATTGCCATTGAGTCAGTTCCTAGTGACCCTATAGGACAGAGTAGAACTGCCCCACAGGGTTTCAAGGAGCACCTGGTGGATTTGAACTGCCAACCTTGTGGTTAGCAGCCAAGCTCTTAACCACTGTGACACAAGGGCTCCAACTGAACAACAGGATAAACAAAATAAATGTCACTGAGTTGCACACGTGAAGAATATAGAATTGGCAAAAGTTTTGTTACATATATATTTACCACAGTTAAAAAAAAAAGAATAAATGAATGGTAAAAAAAAAAAAAAGGTTAAAGAAAAGGCTCATTAAATTTCTAACTACATTACTTGAGCCTTATCATTGTACTGCCAGCACTCTACTTGTGAATTTTGAGTTGGTTGCTTAAAAGTTAGACATGATGGAAATACACTTCCTCCTTGCTAAACGTGTTCACTTAATTACCAAGAATTTGTGATCTGCACACACTCATATCTCTAATGTGCACTCTCTACACCGAGTTACTATATGAAATCCCTCATTGTGGCCCTCAGCATCACTTTCCTGAAGGGCCTCAAGGCCTCCTAACTCATCTCTTTGACTTGAAGACTTCTGTTTTTCCATTACTCTTACCTCCCTTATTGCTGAAGAGCAATATCACTTTTAACCTATTTAAAAATCAAGCTGTAGTTTAGCATCAGAAGGGAATTGAGAAAGTTCTTAAAATTTTTTTTTTGCTAACTTATATGTGAAGTTGGATACAATAAAACCTATCTAACAGATCTCTTGAAAAATTAGAAAATATTATGTGTTTTATGATGTTTCAAGTCCAGTTATTTTATTCAGACATGACATCAGTCCATTTTTTAAGTGTGAATTCAATGAGATGTTTGACAATAGATGTCATTTTTTTTTAATATTTTGATAAGGTTAGCAGACATCACACAAAATATAGTAATATGAACTAATATTTTGCTTAAAATATGTAAGACAGGTTTATGTGTTTTTCAGAGAGTATTCTCAACTACTTACATGTATTTTCATTTTATTAAATACATTTTATTATTATGAAGTTTCTACTTACATTTAAGTATTTATTTTTTATGTATTTTCAAATCTTTGGCTCTATTTTCTCAATGGAGATTGATAATATGTATGTCTATGAACTTTCTTTTTAGATGAAATAAATGTATTAAAAAAGTCATTATGGATAAAATTGTCTAATAAGCATGCTATAGTGTTTATGTAATGGAAACCTTTGTTAAATATGTCAAATAACATGAGTAGTACAGAGTGTATTTCTCCCAAACTGTGATAAAATTAATATTTATTTTTATAAAAATTTCATGTCATTATGTTTATATTAAACAAGTGAGACAATTTTTGCTAATTAAAATCTTTATAAACCTACCAAAAGAGACTTATCCAGGATATATTCCTATAGCATTGACTATGGAGACAAGTTGAGCTAAAATAAGGAAATAATTTATCTTGCAAGTAAATATCTACAATAACACTGAAATGAAAAATAAAAACTCAAAATTAAGTAGTCAGCTGTCAACTACTAATACTAGAAGCTTCTTGTTGATCCGAGAAAAATGAAATCCCTGACAAATTCTATTTGTCATTTATCATGATGTTTATTGGTCCACTTGTAAGGACTTTTGTTTTATGTTCAGGTGCAATCCTTACTGAAGGCTGCAGTTTTTTGCCTTCATTGGTAAGTGCTTCCAGTCATCTTCACTTTTGTCAAGGAAAGCTGTATCTTCTATATATCTCAGGTTGTTAATGAGTCTTCCTGAAAACTTGATGCCACATTCTTCTTTATACAGTCCAGTTTCTCAGACTGTTTGTTCACTATATACATTGAATAAGTGAGGTGAAAGAATACAACCTTGCTGCACAAATTTTCCAATTTTAAATTAAGCACTATTTCCTTGTTTTGTTGGAACGACTGCCAGTTGATCCATGTACAGGTTATGCATAAGCACAAAAGTGTTCTGGAATTCTCATTCTATGAAATGTTATCCATAAATTGTTATGATCCACACAGCCTAATGCCTTTGTATAGTCTACAAAAGACAGGTAACTATCTCTTTGATATTTTCTGCTTTTGATCAGAATCCATCTGACATTGGCCTCTAGGCAGAGCACACCTAATTAATTAGCACTCCACCAGTTATCAGGCCACTCCCAGTCACCTCCCCACCACATCACTCACTTCCTCTCAGTTGTTTTGCAGACTCTCTGGAGAGCCTCTGACGGATCCAGATCTAACCAGCTCAGAGTGATTAGACATGCGCAGAACAAAGATGACCCGACAGATGACCCCAGGCCACCACACATGCTCACTAACACATGCCAAGGAATGAAAAGACTCATGTGAAAGAACCAAAATCACTGGACATACATCATCTGTAGTAGCCAAGCCCATTTCAAAAGCGTAGAGTCCGTTGGTCGCTTCCATGCCAAGTCTTAGCCCCACCCATAATGAATAATCAATAGAAATTATAAATACGTAGAACTTCCTGATCCTGCCCACCTGCCTTCCTCCACCCCTATATGAATATGTATAATTCCCCAAACCTATAAAATATAAATGCTTCCTCAAATTAAGGAACTCAATCTGAGGTTGATACCTTTGAGTTCCCACTTGCTAGCCTGTGAAATAAACTCTTTTCTTCCTTGCAAAAACTCCATCTGAGAGTTTGGCTTCTTGCATGCTGGGCGCTGACCCATGAGTCCAGTTTCAACATCAGCAATGATATCCCCTGTTCCACATCCTCTTCTGAATCTAGCCTGAACTACTGGCCATTCCCTGTCAATGTATGGCCACAGCCATTTTTAAATTACATTCAGGAAAATTTTCCTAGCATATGTTGATGCTACTGTTTCTACTTTCTGTTTGATTACCTTACTTTTGAATGGGCATAAAAATGAATCTCTTCCAGCCGATTGGTCAGGTGGTTGTCTTCCAAATTTCTTGACATAGAGGAGTAAACCACTTTTAGCGTTGTATCTGTTTGTTGAAATATCTCAATTGGTATTCCATTAACATCTGGAGGCTTAATTTTTCTTCAATGCCTTCAGTACAGCTTGTACTGCTTCCTACAGTACCAGTGGTTTTTAATCATATGCTATCCCCTGAAACGGTTGAATGCTGACCAGTTTTTTTTTTTTGTACAGTCACTGTGTGTATTCCTTCCATCTTCTTTTGATGCTTTCTGTGCCATTCATTTTTTTTTGCCCATAGGATCCTTCAATATCACCACTCGTGGTTTAAATTTTCTCTTCAGCTCTTTTAGATTGAGAAATGTCAGTCATGATCTTCCATTTTGATTTTCTAACTGCTGGTCTTTGCACATTTCATTATAATACTTTGCCTTGTCTTCTCAAGCTAACTTTTGCAATTTTCTGTTCAGCTATTTTACTTCATCATTTCTTCTGTTAGCTTTAGCTACTCTGTGCTCAAGAGCAAATTTCACAGTCTCTTTTGACATCCATTTTGATTTTTATTTATTTCCTGTGTTTTTAATGACCTATTACCGTCTTCATGTATGATGTCCATGATGTCACCCCACAACTCTTCTGGTCTTTGGTCACTAGTGTTCAGTGTGTCAAATCTATTCTTGAGATGGTCTCTAAATTCAGGCAGGAAGTATTCAAGGTTTAACTTTGGATTTCTTGGACTTGATTTGATTTTCTTCAGCTTCAGCTTTAACTTGCATATGAACAATTTATGATTTGTTCTGCATTTGGCCCTGGCTTTGCCTTGACTAATTATATTCAGCTTCTCCATCATCTCTTTCCACAGATATACTCGATGTGATTCCTGTGTAAACCATCAGTTGAGGTCCACATGTATAGTAGTCATTTGTGTTGTTAAAAAATAGTGTTTCCAAATAATAAGTCTTTGGTCTTGCAGATATCTGTCATGGGATCCCCAGCATCATATCTATCACCAAGGCTGTATTTTCCAACTACTGATCTTCCTTTTTGTTTTCAACTCTCCCATTCCAATCACCAGTAATCATCATTGCACGTTTGATCAATTTCAGACTGCAGCAGTCTATAAAAATATTCAATTTATTTGTCTTTGTCATTCATGCTTGTAGTATAAATTTGAATAATAGTTGTATTAGTTGGTCTTACTATAGGCATCTAGCTAATAATCTATCACTGACAGCATTGTTTTTCAGGATTGATCTTGTGGTGTTCTTTTGGACAATGAATACAATGCTGTTCCTCCTCAGTTTGTAGTTCCCAGCATAGTAGATCACATAATTGCCTGATTCAAAACGGCCAATGTCAGTCCATTTCAGCTCACTAATGCCTAAGATATCAATCTTCAATCTTTCCATTTCATTTTTGACAACTTCCAGTTTTCCTTGATTCATGCTTCATACATTCCATGTTCCCATTATTATAGAATATTTACAGCTGTTGCTTCTTACTGCATCATCAAGTGAGGGTCCAGAAGATTTTACTTTATCCAGGACATTAAAGCTGACTCTATCCTGAGGAGGCTACTCTTGCCCAGTTGTATTTTGAATGCCTTCCAACCTGATGGTCTCATCTTACTTTACTGTATAGGACATGTTCTATTGTTATCCATAAGGTTTTCATTGGTGAACTTTTGGAAGCAGATCACCAAGCCTTTTTCCTAGTCTTTCTTAGACTGAAAGCTCCCCTGGGACATGTCCACCATGAGTTACATTACTGTTATTTGAGATACTGGTGACATACCTGTCATGGGTTGAATTATGTGCCCCCAAAAATGTGTGTATCAATTTGGCTGGGCCATGATTCAAAGTATTATATGGTCATCCTCCATTTTATGACTGTAATTTTATGTTAAAGAGGATTAGGGCAAGATTGTATAATACCCTTACTAAGGTCACATCTTTGATCCAATGTAAAAGGAGTTTCCCTGGGGTGTGGCCTGCACCACCTTTTATCTTACAAGGGATAAAAGGAAAGAGAAGCGAGCAGACAGCTAGGGACTTCATACCACCAAGAAAGCAGTGCTGAGAGCAGACAGCATTTTTTGGATCTGAGGTTGCTGAGCAGAGAAGCTCCTAGTCCAGGGGAAGCCGGATGACAACGAGGACCTTCCTCCAGAGCCGACAGAGAGAGAAAGACTTTCCATGGAGCTGAAGCCCTAAATTTGGACTTCTAGCCTACCAGGCTGTGAGAAAATAAATTTCTCTTTGTTAAAGCCATCCACTAGTGGTATTTCTGTCATAGCAGCACTAGATGAGTAAGATACATACCTGCCAGGATCATGGCAACACACAAGCCACCACAGTACGACAAACTGACAGACAGTGGTGATTAATAGTTACAACCCTATTCAGATTATTTATTTCTCTTTTCATGAATTTTGGTAGTTTGTGTCTTTCAATGAATTGGTCCATTTCATATAAGTTATCAAATTTGCAAGTATTGAGTTGGTGATAGTGTTTCTTCATTACCATTTTAATGACCTTAGGATCAGTAGTGATGACCTCTGTTTTATTTATGATAGTAATTTTTGTGCTCTTTTTGGGGGGAGCTATGGAGCCCTGGTGGCACAGTGGTTAAGAGCTACAGCTGCTAACCAAAAGATTGACAGTTCAAATCCACTAGCTGCTCCTTGGAAACCCTATGGGGCAGTTCTACTCTGTCCTATAGGGTCGCTATGAGTTTAGATTGACTCAACGGCAATGGGTTTGGTTTGGTTTGGTTATTCTATATAGTTCTGTTGTGCATAGGGTCTCTATGGGTCAAAACCATAACACCTACATTGTTAGGTGTTGCTGATGCCCAACAAAAACAATCATATATAGATATGTATCAAATTTACTAATCTTTTCAAAGAACAATTTTTGGTTTCTTAGATTTTCTCTATTATGTTACTCTGGTCAACTACATTGATTTCTGTTGTAATATTTATTGTTAATTTTCTTCAGTTGGCTTTGTGCTTAAATTGCCTTTCTATCTCTTGTTTTTAAAAACAGAAACTTCATACTATATTCTTTTGTAATATATGCATTTAATGCTATAAATTTCCTTCTTAACCCCACTTTCTTTGTATTCCACAAAATTTTGTAAGTTTTATTTTTGCTTTCATTCATTTAAAAAATATGCTTTATTTCTCTAGAGACTTATTTTTTGACCCATATGTTATTCAAAGCGTGTTCATTTCCCATGCATTTAGGGATTTTCCAGCTATGTTTTTTGTTACCGGTTTCCAGTTTAATTCCATTCTATTGAGAGCATATTTTGTATGAAATGTATTCTTCAATATTAAATTGTGTTTTATATCACCCAAGTGGGCGGCTCTCTGGGTGCCATTTGTTGGCTGCTAGTGTTGCTTTTTTTTTTTTTTTCTGCTTCTTTTGATTTCTCACTTGCCTCTCACCACCTCCCCCTCCTTTCACTCAAGTGCCTGGCTCCGTGCGCCATCTTTGCTTTTTCCTGAGGGGCTGCAGAGCTCCATTCGAGTGGGGAGCTGCTTCCTGGTCTGGGATACTGCACTGGTGGGATCCCGGGGCTTTTCTTCATTTGTTAGTTTTGAATTGTTTGTTTGTTTTCTTTTCATTTTCTTGAGTTGGGAGCCCTCTCTGGCCAGGAGGAGCTGCGTACCAAGGAACTCTCATTCGGCTTCCACAGACATGCGGAGGGATCCCTGAGGACATTTCTTTTATCACTGTTTTTTCTTTTTTTTTTTCTGTTTTTTTGGGGGGACCTTTCCTGTTCTTTTTTTTATTAGTTTTGTTCTCTTTTCCCTCTTTTTCCCTTTTTGTTTTTCTTCATTGCTCACTTTCTCATCTCTCTATATCTTCCTTCTCTTTCTGATCCCTGAATACCAGGCGTTGTATGCCTCTGCGCCTTCTGGCTAGGCTGTGCTGCGACACCTGGGAGTGACTTCCCCAGACATCATAGCTGCATCAGTGGGATCCCTGGGAACTTTGCGGTTCTTTAACCTTTCTGATTATTATTTGTTCATTCTTTTCTTCCGATTCCCCTTTCTGTTTTTCTCCATTTCAGTCTCTCATCTCTCCATTCCAATGGCAAGATCCCCTAGCATTCTTTTTTGTTTGTTTGTATGTTTTTTGACTCCTGTTCCTCTCTCCTCTCTCCCATATCCATCTTAGCTCCACACATAACCATCTCCCCGCTGCATCCTGCATACCTGTACCGTGCACTTGACATCACACCACCAAGCAGTGCAGGCACAGCCTACTGGAACCTGCCCAGCACTGATTATCGATCCACCCTGGTGGCTATAGTGAGTGCCACAAACAATCTGTCCCAGTGGCTCCTCTTCAGCTAGACCTGCCCTGCTGTACCATATCTGAGTGACTAAACCCTCCAGTTGGAGAAGGAGGAAAATGTATTGAGTGCACAGATGAGCAAACAACAAAGAACACACAGTCCACCTGCTCAGACATAGTCAAACTTTTTTTTTTTTTAAAAAAGGGACGAAACAAAGAAATCCACAATCAGTAAACGAGAGAAATAACAACTGAATGCCCCGAAAACAGCAGACAATTTCAAAACATTTACAAAAACATGACAGGATGGTTCTAGTAGTCGTCCAAATTAAAACACCAGATGACTCTCCTGTGGATGAAAATGCACTAGAACTACCTCATAGGGAAATCAAATCTCGAATACTCAGAATTTTCCAAGAACTGAGGCAGAAAGCAAACATGAGGAAAAAATAGACAAATTCATGGAAAATACAGAAAAAAATTAGAAGAATTCAGGAAGATGATGCAGGAACAAAATAGCAAAATAAATTCACAACTACAAATTATACAAAAACAACAATTAGAAATCCAAAAGATAAACAACAAGATTTCAGAAATGGATAATGTCACAGAAGGTCTGAGAAGCAGATTTGAAACCATGGAAGGCAGGGTCAGTGGTACTGAAGACAAACACTTGGATACAACTCTGTTTCAGGAAAACTCATAAAAAAGAACAAAGAAAAATGAAGAGACCCTGAGAGTTATGTGGGACACAATTAAAAGCAAAAATTTACGAGTGATTGGCATTCCAGAACAGGGGGAGAAAACAGAAAACACAGAGAAGATCATTGAGGAACTGCCGACAGCAAACTTCCCCAATATCATGAAAGATGAAAAGCTGGCCATCCAAGAAGCTCAATGAACCCCATGTAGAAGAGACCCCCAAAAGAAAATCACCAAGGCATATCATATTCACAATCGCCAAAACCAAAGACAATGAATCTGGAGAGCAGCACATGAAAAACAAGAAGTCACATACAGAGGAGAAACAATAAGACTAAGCTCAGATTACTCAGCAGAAACCATACAGGCAAGAAGGCAATGGCATGACATATATAAAATCTTAAAAGAAAACAATTGTCAGCCAAGAATAATATATCCTGCAAAACTCTCGTTCAAATTTGATGGTGAAATTAGGTCATTTGTGGATAAACAGAAACTAAGGGAATATATAAAAGTCAAACAAAATTTACAAGAATACTTAAAGGGAGTTCTTTGATCTGAGGACAAACAGCTTCAGCCCTCAGGCAGGACCTAGGATGCAGAATTGTACTATCCAGATAAGAAATGAACTCTCGAGGACTATCCAACACCAAAAGAAATACAACAGGAATCAGAGTAGTCAATCGATGGATGACAACAACATCAAAACAATGAGAGAGGGAATAAATGGCATAGGTATAGAACCTTCTAATGGAGAGGAAGGCAAGGCAAAACCAAGTAACGGTAGACTGCTTCAAACTTAGAAAGATAAGGGTAAAACTCATGGTAACCACAAAGAAAATTAAGAAACCAACTCATAAAAATACACACAAAAACATAAAGTCTCAGCAAAAACAAAACCTACAAAAACAAAAGAAATGGAAAAAAAAATCCACAAACAAAAGTAACTCAGCACAAGAGAGTAAGAAGAACAAAGAAAACTTCAGCACCACGAAAAAGCACTAGAAAATGACAGCAACAAACTCACATCTATCAATAATTACACTGAATGTAAATGGACTCAATGCACCCATAAAGAGATGGAGAGTGTCAGAATGGATAAGAAAACAGGATCCATCAATATGCTGTCTACAAGAGACACAGCTTAGAAACAAAGATGTGAATTTATTAAAAGTCAAATGTTGGAAAAAATATATCAAGCTAACAACTACTAAAAAAGAGCAGGAGTAGCAATTTTAATCTCAAAAAAATAGAGTTTAAAACAAAATCTACCATAAAAGACAAAGAAGGACACTATATAATGATTAAGGGGATGATCCATCATGAAGACATAACCACAATAAACATCTACGCACCCAATGACAGGGCTCCAAAATCCATAAAACAAACTCTAACAACACTGAAAAGAGAAACTGACAGTTCCACAATAATAGTAGACTTCAACACACCACTCTCAGTAAAGGACAGAACAACTAAGAAGAAACTCAGCAATGATACAGAAGACCTAAATGGCACTATCAGCCAACTTGACCTCATAGACATATATAGAATACTCCATCCAACAGCTACGAAGCACACATTCTTTTCCAATGCACATGGAACGTTCTCCAGAATAGACTACATCTTAGGCCACAGAGCAATCCTCAACAAGATCCAAAACGCTGAGATAATTCAAAGTATCTTCTCTGACCACAATGCCATCAAGGTAGAAATTAACAATAGAAAGAGCAAGGAAAAAAAAACAACTACATGGAAACTGAATAATACCCTGCTTACACATCAGTGGGTAATAGAAGAAATCAGAGATGGAATAAAAAAATTCCTAGAATCAAATGAGAATCAACACACATCATACCAAAACCTTTGGGACACAGCAAAGACAGTCCTCAGAGGACAATTTATAGCAATAGTTGAACATATCAAAAATGAAGAAAGGGACAAAATCAAAACATTAACTACAGAACTCAAACAATTAGAAAGAGAACAGCAAAAAAAGCCCACAATCACCAGAAGAAAGGAAATAGTAAAGATCAGAGCAGAAATAAATGAAATAGAGAACAGAAAAACATTAGAAAGAATCAACAAAACCAAAAGTTGGTTCTTTGAAAGAATCAACATAATCGACAAACCACTGGCCCAATGGACAAAAGAAAAACAGGAGAGGACGCAAATAACCCAAATAAGAAATGAAATGGGGGACATTACAACAGACCCAAGTGAAATAAAAAAGATTATAACAGAATATTATGAAAACTATACTCCAACAAATTAGAAAACCTAGAGAAAATGGATAAATTTCTAGAAACACACGGCCTACCCAAACTAAAACCATGTGATGTTGAAAATCTGAACAGACCCATAACAAAAGAAGAGATTGAAAAGGTAATAAAAAAGCTCCCAAACAAAAAAAGCCCTGACCCAGATGGCTTCACTAGAGAATTCTACAAAACATTCAGAGAAGAGCTTGTACCAGTTCTACTCAAGCTATTTCACAGCATAGAAGAGGAAGCAACACTTCCAAATTCATTCTATGAAGCCAGCATAATGCTGATATCAAAACCAGGCAAAGACGTCACAAAAAAAGAAAATTACAGGCCAATATCTCTCATGAATATAGATGCAAAACTTCTAGCCAGTAGAATTCAGCATCATATAAAAAAAATAATATATCATGACCACGTAGAATTCATAGCAGTTATGCAAGGATGGTTCAACATTAGAAAATCAATCAACGTAATCCACCACATAAATGAAAGGAAAGAAAAGAATCACATGATCATCTCAATTGATGCAGAAAAGGCATTTGACAAAGTCCAACACCCATTCCTGACAAAAACTCTCAATCAAATAGGTATAGAAGGGAGATTTCTCAACATAATAAAGGGCACCTATGCATAACCAACAGCCAACATCATCCTTAATGGAGAGAGGCTGAAAACATTCCCCTTGAAAACAGGAACAAGACAAGGATGCCCTTTATCACAACTCCTATTTAACATTGTGCTGGAAGTTCTAGCTAGAGCAATAAGGCAAGTAAAAGAAATAAAGGGCATCCAAATTGGTAATGAAGAAGTTAAACTGTCCCTGTTTGCAGATGATATGATACTATACATAGAAAACCCTAAAGACTCCATAAGAAATCTACTAGAACTAATAGAAAGATTCAGCAGAGTAGCAGGATACAAGATAAACATTCAAAAATCAGTTGGATTCCTATACACCAGTAAGGAGAACAATGAAAAGGAAATCAGGAAAACAATACTATTTTCAATAGCCCCTAAAAAGATAAAATACTTAGGAATAAATCTGACCAGGGATGTAAAAGACCTGTACAAAGAAAACTACAAAACACTGCTGCATGAAACCCAAAGGGATCTACATAAATGGAAAAACATACCATGCTCATGGATAAGGAGACTCAACATTGTGAAAATGACAATTCTACCCAAAGCAATTTACAAATACAACGCAATCCCAATCCAAATACCAACAACTTTCCTCAAAGAGATGGAAAAACTAATCATTAACTTTATATGGAAAGGGAAGAAGCCCCAAATAAGTAAAGCACTACTGAAGAAGAAGAATAAAGTTGGAGGACTCACACTACCTCACTTCAGAACCTACTGTACAGCTACAGTAGTCAAAACAGCCTGCTACTGGTACAACGACAGATACATTGACCAATGGAACAGAATTGAGAACCCAGATGTAAATCCATCCACCTATGGTCACCTGATCTTCGACAAGGGCCCAAAGTCCATCAAATGGGGAAAAGACAGTCTTTTTAACAAAAGGTGCTGGCAAAACTGGATAACCATTTGCAAAAAAAAGAAACAGGACCCATACCTCACACGGTATACAAAAGCTACTTCAAAATGGATCAAAGACCTGAATATAAAGCCTAAAACTATAAAGTTCATAGAAGAAAAAATAGGATGAGGACTTCAGGCCTTAATACATGGCATTAACGGGATACAAACCATTACCATCAAAGCAGAAAACCCAACAGATAAGCTAGATAACTGGGATCTTCTAAAAATCAAACCCCTATGCTCTTCAAAAGACTTCACCAAAAGAGTCAAAAGAGAACCTACAGAGTGGGAAAAATTTTCTGGACAGTACAAGTCAGACAATGGTCTAATCTCCATAATCTACAAGAAAATCCAACACCTCTACAACAAAAAGACAAATAATCCTATTAAAAATTGGGCAAAGGAAATGAACAGACACTTCACCAAAGAAGACATTCAAATGGCCAACAGACACATGAGGAAATGCTCGCGATCCCTAGTCATTAGAAAAATGCAAATTAAAACCACAATGAGATACCATCTCACCCCGGCGTTACCGGCACGAATCAAAAACACTGGAAATAACAAATGTTGGAGGGGCTGCGGGGAGATTGGAACTCTTATGCGCTGCTGGTGGGAATGCAAAATGATACAACCATTTTGGAAAATGATATGGCGCTTCCTCAGAAAGCTAGAAATAGACATACCATTCGATCCAGCAATCCCACTCCTAGGAACATATCCTAGAGAAATAAGAGTCGTCACTCGAATAAACATATGCACACCTACACCTATGTTCATGGCAGCATTGTTCACAGTAGCGAAACGAACAAACAACCTTGATGCCCATCAGCATGGATGAAACTGGAGGACATCATGCTGAGTGAAATAAGTCAATCACAAATGGACAAATATTGTATGAGACCTCTATTGTAAAAACCTATGAAAATGTTCACACACAAAATGTAACAATCTTTGTTGGTTACCAGGGATGGGAGGGGTGGGGGTGGGGGAATACTAGATAGGCAATAGATAAGTGGTGAAGGGTGAGACAGTACACAATACAGGGGAAACTAGCACAACCCGTACAAGGAAAGGTCATGGAAGCCCCATGGACACATCTGAACTCCCAGAGGGACTGAATTGCTGGGTAGAGGGCTGTGGGGACCATGGTCTTGGGGAACATCTAGCTCAATTGGCATGACACAGCTTATAAAGACAATGCTCTACATTCTACCTTGGTGAGTAGTGTCTGGGGTCTTAAAAGCCTGTGAGCGTCCATCTAAGATACTCCACTGGTCTCATCCCTTCGGGAGCAAGGGAGAATGAAGAGAACAGGATACAAGGAAATGATTAGTCCAAAGGACTAATTGTCCACAGCTACCAAGGCCTCCACCGGCCTGAGTCCAGTACAGCTAGATGGTGCCCGGCTACCACCACTGACTGCTCTGACCAGGATCATAACAGAGGGTTCTGGATAGAGCTGGAGAAGGATGTAGAGCATAATTCTAACTCATGAAAATAAATAACCAGATTTACCGGCCTAAAGGAGACTGGAGAAACCTTGAGAGTATGGCCTCCAGACACCCTTTTAGCTCAGTGGTGAAGTTACCTCCGAGGTTCACTGTGCAGCCTGGGAGTGGACAGCCCTGTAAAACCAAATGAGACTAACGAGGTACAGGAGTCCAGTGACAAGGGCCAGAAGGCAGAAGGGGACAAAGAAGCTGGTGATAGGGAACACAAGGTTGAGTAAGGATATTGTTGATGTGTTGTGAGATTGTTAATCATTGTCATAGGGCAACATTTGTCGTAACGGTTAAATGAGAAACTGTTTTGTTCTGTAAGCCTTCATCTTAAGTGAGAATAACAGCACAACTGGAAGAGCGTAGTCAATGTCACTGAACTGTGTATGTAGAAATTTTTGAAACGGTGTATCTTTGGCTATGTGTATTTTCACCAAAGAAAAAAAGAAAAGGTTGAGAATTTAGAGGGTTAATATTTTGTGGGGTTGTTAACCAATGTCATAAAACAACATGTTTACTACTGTTTCATGGGAAACTATTTGTTCTGTAAGCCTTCATCTGAAGTACAATAAAATATAAAAAATTGAAAAAATTTAAAAAATTAAAAAAAAAATGAATTGTCTAAATGAAAAATATATCAGACAGAAAAATCAAATATTCAGTAATATTAAATATTATTGGCAACCACTGTCCTCCAAGCACCCTTTCAGGCTCTTGGGTTTTAACAGTGAAAAAAAAGATCTCGTATCATGAAGAATAAATTCTGGTGCAAAGGAAAGTTAGCAATCAATATAATGCATACATTATTTAATATGCTAGGAAGTGAAAATTGATTTGTAAAATAAGAGTAAAAAGAGCAGAGTAAGGAGGATCTGGAAAGTTGGGATGGGGTGGATGTGAAGACTGAGATTTTAAATGTAGTGTTCAGGGACAGAACTCATTGAGAAGGTGATGTTTCAGAAAAGATTGGATCCAGTAAAGAATATAGAAATAAGATTTTCAGACTGCATGAAGTCAATTCCCCACTCAATATTCTGAATGTCATTAGTTGATTCAAATAAATATTAATCTTACAAAACATGTTCACTTTAAAAGCTGGTTCACAGTTCTTTGACTTTGATTATGAAATGCACATAACTAACTCCCATTTGATTATTTAGAAATAAGTAAATGAGTTTGGAATTTACACTAGGTATTTTTTTTCTTTTTTTTTTTATCCAGGCTTTCTTTATTTATTCATTTATTTATTTATTTTCTTCTAGATAAAATAAAGGAATTCATGATGCGATTTGAGAATCACACTTCTGGCAGTTACTTTATTCTCTTGGGACTGTTCTCTTTTTCCCAAACAAGTCTGGTGTTCTTCTCCTTTGTATGTATCATTTTTGTTATGACTATAACAGAAAACACAGCCATGATTCGCCTTATACATAGGGACTTATGACTCCTATGTATTTCCGCTCAGCCATCTCTCTTTCATGGATATCTTGCATATTTTCAACATTGTTTCTAAAGTGGTTGCCAACTTTCTGTAAGGCAAGAGAACAAATTCATTCGCAGGTTGTGGCTTCCAGATATTTCTGTCCCTCACTCTCCTGGGTGGTGAGTGCCTCCTCCTGGCAGTAATGTCCTATGATCTCTACGTAGCCATCTGTCATCCACCGTGCTACCCCATTCTTATGAACGCGCATGCCAGCATTCTCATGGCTGGTGGCTCCTGGCTTGTGGGGACAATCAACTCCACAGTTCACACAGCTTACACACTCCACTTCTCTTTCTGTGGCTCAAGGGCCATTGATCACTTTTTTTGTGAAGTCCCAGCCATGTTGAAGTTGTCCTGTGTAGACCCATCACACTACGAACGAGGTGTTTATGTAAGTGGTATCATCTTCCTAGTCATACCTTTTTCCATGATCTTTGCTTCTTATGTCCAAGTTCTCCTTACCGTCGTCCAGATGAAATCATTAGAAGCACGGAGAAAGTCATTTTCTACTTGTTCCTTCCACATGATTATGGTCATGATGTACAATGGGCCATTTATTTCCCACCACACTCCAGGCCAGTATAAGTTCTTGGCAGTATTCTATAACATCCTCACACCTACACTCAACCCTATCATCTACAGCTTTTGAAACAAAGATATTCTGGTAGCAGTGAAAAATGTGCTTGAAGGTAACTTTCTGCCTAAAAGATGAATGCAAAATATGCTTGAACCGTATGTTCTCTCTATTCTCATATTCAAATCTGCAGGAGATCCATTATTAGTTTCCTCTGAGAAGAAAATCGGAATTTTACCGATAACTTGACTGAAAAGTCTCTATATCATATTTGTTGGATTTGTAAATACATATCTGTAACAATGTATTATTCCCTCCCTGATGCTGATTTTAATCAACCAAAGCACTTATAGGAATTAGAAGGTAGGTGAAGATTTCCAACTCTCACCAAAGTGTAAGAATTTGTAAGAATTATCTTTTAAATAGCAATTGCAAATGTATATTATTTAAGAAAAGTATCCATATTATTTCTGTATTTTTATTAAACTAAGTAAAAATATATTCCAAAACTTACAATCAATGAATTATCCAAAAATTCACAAACTCCACTTGGAATCTCCATTATTCATTGCCAAGTCTGTTTTGTCACCTTCATTTACAGAATACATGCATATATATTTTAGTGAATATATGCATATATATATATACATATTTACTGAATATATGCACACACACACACACACACTGTATATATATACTCCAATTGTGGTAAAATTTAGTTACTCATTCTTTGCTAGTAAGAAGAATGTCATTTTAAGAAGATATTCTTAAAATATGTCTCTTTTCAAATATATACATAAGTTTGTATCTCACAAATTCTCCTATCAATTTATCCTAAAAATTATTATAAACAAAAACAAAAGAATGTCAATCAAGAAATTATTCAAATAAATTTATCAATATCAAAGAATATAAATATTTTAGTAAGGCTGATGAAGTCTCTGATTTGTGTGGCCCTTTCTGTCTCTTGGGCTAATACTTTCCTTGTGTCTTTGGTATTCTTCATTCTCCTTTACTCCAGGTGGTTAGGACCAATTGATACATCTTAGATGGCTGCTTGCAAGCTTTTAAGACCCCAGATGCCAGTCACCAAAGTAGGATGCAGAACATTTTCTTAATAAGCTTTGTTATGCTAATTGACCTAGATGTCCCCTGAAAGTATGGTCCTCAGACCCCTACCCCTGCTACTCTGTCTCTCAAAGTATTTGATTGTATTCTGGAAACTTCTTAGCTTTGGTTTAGTCCAGTTGTGCTGACTTCCCCTGTAGTGTGTGCTGTCCTTTCTTTCACCTAAGATAATCATTATCTATTATCTAGTTAGTAAATAACCGTCAACCTCCTTCCCCACCCTTGTAACCACCAAAGAATGTTTTCTTCTGTGTTTAAATCTTTTCTTGAGTTCTTATAATAGTGGTTTTATACAATATTTGTCTTCCTGTGACTGACTAAATTCACTCAGCATAATGAGTTCCAGCTTTCTCCGTGTCATAAGATGTTTCACAGCTTCATCATTATTCTTTATCGTTGTGTAGTATTCCACTGGGTGGATATACCATAATTTGTTTATCCATTCATCCGTTGATGGGCATTTAGGTTGTTTCCGTCTTTTTGCTATTGTGAACAGTTCTGCAATGAACATGGGTGTACATATATCTATTCAAGTGACGGCTCTTATTTCTGTAGGATATATTCCAAGGAGCGGGATAGCTGGATCCCATGGTACTTCTATTTCTAGCTTTTTAAGGAAGTGCCAAATCGATTTCCAAAGCGGTTGTACCATTTTACATTCCCACCAACAGTGTATAAGTGTTCCAGTCTCTCCACAACCTCTCCAGCATTTATTATTTTGTGTTTTTTTGGATTAGAACTAGACTTGTCGGGGTGAGAGGATATCTGATTTTGCTTTTTATCTGCATTTCTCTAATGGCTAATGATCGTGAGCATTTCTTCATGTGTCTGTTATCTACCTGAATACCTTCTTTGGTGAAATGCCTGTTCATATCCTTTACCATTTTTTAATTGGGTTATTTGTCTTTTTGTTGTTGAGATTTTGCAGTATCTTGTAGATTTTAGAGATTAGATGCTGATCAGGTTTGTCATAGCCAAAAATTTCTTCCCAGTCTGTAGGTTGTCTTTCTACTCTTTTGGTGAAGTCTTTTGATGAGCATAAGTGTTTGATTTTTAGGAGCTCCCAGTTATCTAGTCTCTTTTCTGGTGCTTGTGCATTGTTACTTATGGTTCATTCCTATTGTGTTTATGCCATGTATTAGGGCTCCTAGCCTTGTCTCTAGTTTTTCTTCCATGATCTTTATTGTTTTTGATTTTATATTTAAGTCTTTGATCCATTTTGAGTTAGTTTTTGTGCATGTTGTGAGGTATAGGTCTTGTTTCCGTTTTTTGCAGATGGATATCCAGTTCTGCCAGCACCATTTGTTAAAGAGACTCTCTTTTCCCCCCAGTTAACAGGCTTTGGGGTCTTGTCAACTGTCAGCTGCTCATAGGTGGATGAATTTATGTCTGGACTCTCAATTCTGTTCCATTGGTCTATGTACCTGTTGTTGTACCAATACCAGTCTGTTCTGACTACCGTGACCGTATAATAGATTCTAAAATCAGTAAGTGTGAGGCCTCCCACTTTGTTCTTCTTCTTGAGTAACGCTTTATTTATTTGGGGTCTCTTCCTTTTCCATATGAAGTTGGATATTTGCTTCTCCATCTCATTAAAAAATGCCAGTGGAATTTGGATCGGGATTGCATTGTATCTGTAGATTGCTTTGGGTAGAATTGACATTTTCACTATGTTGAGTCTACCTATCCATGAGCAAGTTATGTTCTTCCACTTATGCAGGACTCTTTTTGTTTCTTGCAGTACTGTCTTGTAGTTTTCATTGTATAGATCTTTTACATCTCTGGTTAGATTTATTCCTAAGTATTTTATCTTCTTGGGGGCTATTGTAAATGGTATTGATTTGGTGATTTCTTCTTCGAGGTTCTCTTTGTTGGTGTAAACGAATCCAACTGATTTTTGTATGTTTATCTTGTATGCTAAAACTTTGCTGAAGTTTTCTATTAGTTCCACTGGTTTTCTTGTGGATTCTTTAGGGTTTTCTGTGTATAAGATCATATCATCTGCAAATAGAGATACTTTGACTTCTTTCCTACCAATTTGGATGCACTTTATTTCCTTTTCTAGCCCAATTGCTCTGACTAGGACCTCCAGCACAGTGTTGAATAAGAGTGGTGATAAAGGGCATCTCATGTATGGTTCCTATTCTCAAGAGGAATGCTTTCAAAGTCTGTCCATTTAGGATGATGTTGGCTATTGGCTTTGTATAAATGTCTTCAATTACATTGGGGAATTTCCCTACTATTCCTATTTTGTTGAGAGGTTTTTTTTTTTTTAATCGTGAATTGGTGTTGGACTTTGTTCAATGCCTTTTCTGCATTGATTGATAAGATCATGTGGTCCTTGTCTTTTGTTTTATTAATGTGATGGATTACATTGGTTGTTTTTCTAATGTTGAATCACCCCTGCATAGCTAGTATACATCCCTCTTGATCATGATGAATTATTTTTTTGGTATGTTGCTGAATTCTATTGACTAAAATTTTGTTGAGGATTTCTGGGTCAATGTTTATTAGGGATATTGAGCTATAATTTTCTTTTTTTGTGATGTCTTTACCTGGTTTTGGTATCAGGATTATGCTGGCTTCATGGAATGAGTTTGGGAGTAATCCATCCTTTCCTATGCTCTGAAATACCTTTAGTAGAAGTGGTGTTAACTCTTCCCTGAATGTTTGGTAGAATTCTCCAATGAAATCATCCAGGCCAGGGCCTTTTTTGTTGTTGTTGGGAGTTTTTAATTACCTTTTCAATCTCTTCTTTTGTTATGGGCTTACTTAGTTCTTCTACCTCTGTTTGTGTTAGTTTAGGTAGGTAGTGAGTTTCTAGAAATTTGTCCCTTTCCTCTAGGTTTTCAAATTTGTCAGAGTACAATTTTTCATAGTATTCTGTTATGATTCTTTTAATTTCAGTTGGGTCTGTTGTGATATCACCCATCTCATTTCTTTTACGAGTTATCAGCATCCTCTCCTGTTTTTCTTTTGTCAGTTTGGCCAATGGTTTATAATTTTGTTGATCTTTTCAAAGAACCATCTTTTGGTCTTGTTAACTCTGTCAATTGTTTTTCTATTCTCTATTTCATTTAATTGTGCTCTAATTCTTATTATTTCCTTTCTTCTGGCACCTGAGGGCTTCTTTTGCTACTCTCTTTCTACTTGTTCCAGTTGTAGGGTTAATGTTTTGATTATGGCCCTTTCTTCTTTTTGGATGTGTGCATTTATTGCTATAAGCTGACGTCTGAGCACTGCTTTAGCTGTGTCCCAATGGTTCTGGTAGGATGTGTTTTCATTCTTTTTTGATTCTATGAATTTCTTTATTCCATCCTTAATTTCTTCTATAACCCATTAGTTTTTGAGCAAGGGGTTGTTAAGTTTCTATGCATTTTATTTTTTTCCTTGCTTTTTCTGTTGTTGATTTCTACTTTTATGGCTTTATGGTCAGAAGAAGATGCTTTGTAGTATTTGGATATTTTAGATTTTATTAAGGCTTGCTTTATGGCTTAATACGTGATCTCTTCTGGAGAATGTTCTATGTGCGTTGGAAAAAAAAAAACTATACTTGGCTGCTGTTGTGTGGAGTGTTTTGTATATATCTATGAGATCAAGTTTGTTGATTGTAGCATTTAGCTCTTCCGTTTCTTTGTTGAGCTTCTTTCTGGATGTTCTGTGCTTCACTGAAAGTGGTGTGTTTAAGTGTCCTACCTATTGTGGAGCTGTCTACCTCTCTTTTCAGTGATGTTGGAGTTTGTTTTATGTATTTTGGAGCCCTGTCTTTAGGTGCATAAATATTTATTATAGTTATGTCCTCCCGGTTGATTGACCCTTTAATTATTATATAGTGCCCTTCCTTATCCTTTGTGATGGATTTTACTTTAAAGTCTCTTTTGTCAGAGTTTAATATTGCCACTCCTGCTCTTTTTTGAGTGTTGTTTGCTTAATATATCTTTTTCCATCCTTTGAGTTTTAGCTTCTTTGTGTCTTTAAGTCTAAGGTGTGTCTCTTGTAGGCAGTATATAGACTGATCGTGCTTTTTTATCCACTCTGCCACTCTCTGTCTCTTTATTGGTGCATTATGTCTGTTTATATTCAGTGTAATTATTGATAGGTATAAGTTTAGTGCTGTCATTTTGATGTCTTTTTTTGTGTGTTGTTCACAGTTTCTTTGTTCCACTTAATTTTCTGTGCTTAGTCGTTTTCCTTTATGTATTTTCTTTTCATCTTTTTCATTGTTCATTTTGTGTTTGCAGAGTCTTTATATTTTTCTAGTTTTTTTATTTTGATTTGTAGGATTGTTAGTTTCCTTTGTGGTTACCTTAATATTTACACCTATCTTTCTAAGTTTATACCAGCCTTTTATTTCTTTATATCACGTTGACTTCCCTTTCATATGAAAAATCTATGTCTACATTTTTTAAGTCTCTCCTTTCTATTTTAATGGCTTTTGTTATGTATTGTTATCTCTGTTTCCCTATTATCAATGTTTTAGCTTTGATGTGTTTTTGTGACTTCCCTGAGTCCATATCTGGTTGCTCTGTCCTGTGTTCTAGTCTTGTGTTGTTATCTGATGTTATTGATTTTCTAACCAGAGGAATCCCTTTAGTGTTTCTTACAGTTTTGGTTTGGTTTTTGCAAATTCCCTAAACTTCTGTTTATCTGGAAATGCCCTAATTTCGCCATCATATTTGAGAGACAGTTTTGCTTGATATATAATTCTTGGCTGGCAATTTTTTTTCCTTCAAGGCTTTATATATGTTGTCCCATTACCTTCTTGCCTGCATGGTTTCTGCTGAGTAGTCAGAGCTTATTCTAATTGACTCTCCTTTGTAGATGACTTTTCATTTATCCCTAGCCACTCTTAAAATTCTTTCTTTATCTTTGATTTTGGCAAGTTTGATTATAATACGTCTTGGTGACTTTCTTTTGGGATTTACCTTATGTGGGGTTCGATGAGCATCTTGGATAGATATCTTCTCATCTTTCATGATATCAGGGAAGTTTTCTGTCAAAAAATTTTCAGCAATTCATTCTTTCTGTATTTTCCATTATCCCCCACTGTTCTGGTGCTCCAATCATTCATAGGTTATTTCTATTGACAGAGTCCCACGTAACTCTTAGAGTTTCTTCATTCTTTTTAATTCTTTTATCTGATTTTTCCTCAGATAAGTTGATGTCAAGTGCTTTATCTTCAATGTCACTAATTCTGACTTCTTCTGCCTCAATTCTGCTCCTATGACTTTCTATTGAGTTGTCTAATTTTGAAATTTTATTGTTAATCTTCTGGATTTCTGACTGGTGTCTCTCTATGGATTCTTGCAGCCTATTAAATTTGTCATTATGCTCTTCAATAACTTTTTTAAGTTCTGCTACTGCTTTTTCTGTATGTTCTTTGGATGTCTCTGCATTGTGTCGAATTTCCTCTCTAATTTCTTGAAGAGTTCTGCATATTGATCTTTGTATTCTGCCTCTGGTAATTCCAAGAAATTCTTTTCCTCCAGAAAATTTACTGATTCTTTATTCTGGGAGCTTTCTGAAGCCATCATGGACTGCCTCTTTATGTGATTTGATATTGACTGTTGTCTCCAAGCCATCAATAACTTACTATAATTTTATTTTGTATTTGTCTAATGTGTCCTAACTTCTTGTTTTGTTTTGTTTTGACATGCCCAAATAGGCTGCTCGTGTGTGCTAGTTTGATTATTGGCCCCTTTGAAGCTCTAATGTCCTATCACCAGGTAGTTAGGTCTGCATCTAAGTGTGTGTGCCTGGGAGACCTTTAAATTTTCCTGTATAGATTCAGTTCAGGTGTCCAGGCGGTCGGTCACCAAGTGTGTGTTACAGGCTCTCACCTACAGTCTTAGAGAGGCATGGGTGATTGGTGTAGGCACAGGTATCTGGCTGCAGTAGGGGGTCACGCTCTAAGCACATCAGGGAGCTGAAAGCTGCCCTTGAGTGTCTGCAAGGAAAGCATGTCCCTGTTCCCTAGAGTGAGTAGGTAGGTGAGATTTGCAGCTGGACCATGAGCACTCCACTCTGTTGGCTGTAAGGACTGGGGGGCACCACTTATCGTTGGATGCCTTTAGCAGAAGGCTAGGTGGCATGGGTGGAGACATCAGTCCTCAAGCTCCTGATGCAGACAGGTAAGGCGCCCGCTTAAAGGGCAGAGCAGTGTCAAGCATCACAAATCTGCCACTTCACAGCTGAAACAGTTGAAGTTAGACTTCAGGTGTTTACCCTGTTTTACTGTGGTCGTGAGGGTTTACTCTGTTAAGATGGGTCCACACAAGTGTATACAGAGGTGGAGGGCACTCAAAGTCTGTGGACCCCTTATGCCTGTGCCTAGGGAAGGGAGCTGTGCCAATCCTGAGTGCGTGGCTTAGGGGAGCCAGTGGCTTATTTTCTCCCTGTTTGTTAATTTGTTCCCTCTCCAAGACCAGAGAATGGGTCAGGGCACCTTATGGGATCTACTTACACCCCAGGGAACTCAGAGATCACTGAAGCTGGCTGAACCAGGTGCAGAGCAGAGAGAGAAGAGGTAATGGAGAGAGGTACTTCCCAATTTTTTTTTTTTAAAGCTCTGAGAAAGGCTACATGCATGTACTTATCTTTAGCCACTTGGGTGCTGCTTTTCACTGGTTGAGAGTGTCCAAGCTGGATCTCTGCTGCCGGATCTCTCTCAGTGTGGAAACTGCCTCCCGAGCAAGTGAGCGGAGGTGTATGCCCACTTCATTGCACAACCTGAGCCATTCAGGGCTGAAGGGGTGCAGCTTCCACTGGGTTACATCAGGCAACTCCTTCCTGCTTCCAAATCGTCTGTCTCCCCCCGCCACTCAGTCTGACTCCTCAACTTTGCCTTGTTCAGGGCTCCTAGGTATTCATATACAATCAAATCACTTGTGTTTTCAGCTCTTTGTTGTAAGAGGGGCATAGGAAGCCATCTGACTACTCCACCATCTTGGTCCCCACACTCTGTACATCTTAAAACCTCCTTTTACAACTCACAATAATACCAAATGTGAACTCAGCACCAGCATGAAATCAGGGAGCAACAGACATCTGAATGTCAATACTTTATGACTGTCAGCAAGAGGAAGTCAATCCCCAGCTGAATACATCTGAGGACATCGTGGAAACCTCTGAATCAGAATTCATAGACTTATGGATTTCCATACTAATATATATTTTTAAAAACTCTATACAGTAGGAATAAATAATAGAAACAAAGGAATATAGTCAGAAAAGTCAAATTTGAGGTGGAGGTGAGTATAAAACATCTAAAAAAAAGTTTTGCCATGTTCAAAAAGTGAAATCATAACCCATTCATAAAATGGGCAAAGGACTCAAATAGACATTTCACAAAAGAGGGCATTCAAACAACAACCAAACACATGAAAAGATGTTCTTTGTCATTAGCCATCAGCAAGATGCAAATAAAAACCACAATGAGACACCATTACACTCCCACTAGTATGGCTAAGATTAAAAAAAAAAAAGAAAGAAAATAAAAAATGTTGGCCAGGATGTGGGGATATTAGAACCCTTATAATGAAAAGTGGTACAGCCACTGTGGAAAACAGTGTAGTCATTCCTCAAAAAACTAAACACTGAAAAACCATATGACTCAGCAACCCCACTCGTAGGTATATACCCAAAAGACTTGAAAGTAGAGACTCAAAAAGAGAAATGTACACCTATGTGCACTGCAGCACTACTCTCAACAGCCAAAATGTGGAAACAACCTAAATACCCATCTACAGATGAGAAGATAAACAAAATGTGATACATATATATACAATGGAATACTACTCAGCCAGTAGGAGAAATGATTTCTTGATACATGCTACAGTATGAATAGAGCTTGAAGGTGCTGAGCGAAATAAGCCAATCACAAAAAGACAAATATTGTGTGACATCATTTATATAAGAAGACAAGAAAAGACAAATGCATAGAGACCAAAGTTTATTAGTGGCCACCAGGGGAGGAAGGGAGAGGGAAAAGGTGGGTTAACAGTGATGGAAAAATCACATTGATCAAGGGTAAGGTTGTACAGCTGATAATTGTAATTGTCAATAAGTTGTACATTTGTAAAAAGTTGAATTGGCCAAAGCTGTGTGATAGGTGTATTTACAACAATGACCAAAAAAAGAAAAAGAGTGGCAGCTAAAGCTGCTTATGCACAACCAAACACATCATGGGATTTGGTTCCTTGGTTTGGAGGTTTAGGGTCATGGTTTCATGAAACACTGCAGTTTATTTATTATTTATACTGTGTTTAGTTCTTCTGTTCTATCTTCTAGTTTGTTTCCTAGTGCCTGGGGTCTTAAAAGCTTACAAGCAGCCATCAAAGACATAACAATTAGTCTCTATTCACATGGAACACAGAAGAAGAAGGAGAGTCCTGAATGGGAGGAGAATATGGAGGTAATTGCTTCCATGAATAACTGCTTCCTTAGTCATGAGACCAGAAGCCAGGCTACCATTACTGAACATGCTGATCTAAGATTCTGTAAAAGAATCCTGATCAAAAGGGGGAAAATGCAGAACAAAATTTCAATTTCTCATGGTCTCTAGACTTTCTGGAATCACAGAGGGTAGATGAACCCCCAAAACTATTACCCTGAGATAATCTTTAAACCTTAAACCAAAATATCCCAGGAAATCTTCTTAAAACTGAACAATAGCTTAGCTTAACTAGTATGAAAGATCTGCTTTGAGCATTATCCTAATCTAAGAATGATCTATGTGGGATCAAAATGACAAAAGCAACTTGAAAGGTTAGACAGACACCTTAGGGGGGCAGTGAATTTATATTAATGAGGGAGGAAAAACTCAGAAAAGGATGTGAGAATGGTTACACAAATCAAAGAATGTAATCAGTGTCACTAAAATATACATGTAGAAACTGTTGAAGTGGTTTATGTTTTACTGTGTGTATTCTCAACAACAACAACAAAATGAATAAAATATAAAAAAAAGTAAAATCATTGAGGTAATAAATACTTGGATGTAAGTGGAAATGAAAAATAGAAAATAAAATATTTTAAATTTAACCCACAAACCACAAAGATTTGCACATAGGCAATTAAAAATGGACTTAAATTACTATAATTCACAATCTAAAGAGGTGCATTCACAGTGATGGGAGATCAGGTCTACATGCCGTACATGTCATTGAGCAGTCCATTACAGCAGACTATTGCTTGATATACTGTTTATATTTGTATGGCAAGTCGTCACGGAACAAAACATGACATTCACTGTTGATGACTTTCTCCCACTCTAAGCAGAGGAAACAAGGAACTAATTAGGCAAAACTTTGGGTAGTACTTTGTTCTGACTTAGAGAGCAGTCCATATAATCACAGGGCCACAGCATCTAGTGTAACAGTATGAATTGTGACTATTTTCTAACTATATACACTCATTCCTACTTTTAAGATTAGGATTTTGCATATACAACCTGGAAAGCCTGTATTTGTGAAAATAGTACAGTGATTCAAGCAGGCATGCTGAAAAAATGGTGTTTTTTTTTTTTTTTTTAGAGTTTATCTTAGTTTGTAGCTGCCTGTTTTGCCACCACACTGTTCATACATATGTGTACTTCTTTTTGTAAAATATTGTAGGATACAATAAAATTCAAGAAGATGAAGTAACTTATGATAAATAAAAATAATTATTTTAATTTGTGGAAAAGGCTATTGTAGCTTTCAGTCTGAAAATAGGTAAAATAAAGAAGTAGAAAATCAGCTGTTTCTAACTATGCAAATATGGACATTAATGTGATGGAAAATTTTTAGTAATGATAGTATCTTATTTATTTTCTTCCATTGATTTACATTATGGTGAAAAACACTTAATTTTTAAGCGTTATTTTTACTTCTGAATGTAAAAAAAACATTTAAAATATTTATGTTAGTCAGTAATGAATTAAGTGAAAATAAAAAGTCCCTTCTTTTGTATAAATGAAATAATAAAGTGCTAAAAATAGAAACTGAAAATTGATGCATTCTTGTCTATCTATATTTGATACTTTTCTAAGTTACAAATATAAATTTTCCTCATTCTTTCAAACTAAACATTATCTTCTAATGCCTGATTGATGAAGATTTACTCTCATTGGAATTCTTTCCATTATTTTTCTTTTACCTTAAAGAGCGCTCTTATAAAGTATATTGAACAAAAATAGGTAAAATTGTTTTTTCCCATTTTATAAATTCCTGATTTGGATTATTCCTAGTATAAATATAAGTATTGAAAACAACTCCAAAATATACCATCACAAAGCTTCACAATCCGTATTTCCAACAATAGTTTAGAACACCCGCTTTCCCTTGGACAATTGTAATCATTAAGTATTTTCACATCGTCTAATATCTGCCAAACCATTTGGAAAAATGATGAAAAATCACTGTCATTTTAATTTAAAGTTAATTTTTAGTGAAATTAGATAACTTTCCATTAATACACTAGTGCTTCTCATCTTCTACTGGACTCTCCTGGCAAGTATTTTGCTCATTTTTATACTTTTATGTTAATTTGAGGAGTTCTATATGTATTATAGGAAACCCTAGTGGCGTAGTGGTTCAGAGTTATGGCTGCTAACCAAAAGGTCAGCAGTTAGAATCCACCAGGTGCTCCTTGGAAACCCTAGGGGGCAGTTCCACTCTGTCCTGTAGGGTCACTGTAAGTCGGCATCGACTCGACGGCAACGGGTTTTGGTTTATATGTACCATAAAGACAGGAAACAAAGAAAAGACCAAAATGGGTGTCAAAAAATGCTTTGAAACTTGCTCTTGATCATCCAGTAGCTAAAGCGAATGGAAGAAATGAAAAACGTAAAAGGGCTGAACAGAAGATGTCAAAGGGTATTCCAAGAAGACAAAGTGAAGTATAATAATAAAATGTACAAAGACCTGGGGTTAAAAAACCAAAAGGGAAGGACACAGTCCATATTTCTCAAGCTGAAAGAACCAAAGAAAAAAAAAATCAAGCGTGAATTGCAATAATGAAGGATTCTATGGGCAAAATATTAAACAACTCAGGAAGCACCAAAAGAAGATGGAAGGAATACACAGAGTCACTGTACCAAAAAGAATTTGTCAATGTTCAACCATTTCAGGAGGTAGCATATGATCAAGAACCAATGGTACTAAAGGAAGAAGTCCACACTACGCTGAAGGCAGTGGTGAAAAACAAGGCTCCAGGAATCGACGGAGTGACAATTGAGATGTGTCAACAAACGGATGCAGTGCTGGAAGTGCTCACTTGTCTATGCCAAGAAAGTTGGAAGAGAGATACCTGGCCAATCGACTGGACGAGATCCCTACTTGTGACTAACCAAAGAAAGTTGATCCAACAGGATGCAAAATTATCGAACAAAATTGTTAATATCACACATAAGTAAAATTTTGCTGAAGATCATTCAAAAGTAGTTGTAGCAGTACATTGACAGGAAACTGCCAGAAGTTCAAGCTGGATTCAGAAAAGGACATAGAATGAGAGATATCATTACTGATGTCAGATAGATCGTGGCTGAAAGCAGAGAATACCAGAAAGATGTTTATCTGTGTTTTATTGACTATGCAAAGGCATTTGACTGTGTGGATCATAACCAATTGTGGATAACACTGCAAAGAATGGGAATTTAGAACACTTAATTGTGCTCATGAGAAACCTGGACATAGTCCAAGAGACAGTAGTTCAAACAGAACAAGGAGATACTGCATGGTTTAAAGTTAGAAAGGTGTGCATCAGGATTGTATCCTTCCACCATACTTATTCAATCTGTCTGCTTACCAAATCCTAGAAGCAAGACTATATGAAGAACTTGGCATCAGGATTAGAGGAAGACTCATTAACAACCTGTGATATGCAGATGACACAACCTTACTTGCTGAAAGTGAAGAAGACTTAAAGCACTTACACCTCAACATAAAGGAAAGAGAAATCCTCACAACTGGCCCAATAAGCAACATCATGATAAACGGAAAAAATATTGAAGTTGTACAGGATTTCATTTTATTTGGATACACAATCAAAGCCCACGAAAGCAGCAGTCAAGAAATCAAATGACACATTGCCTTAGGTAAATCTTGGGCAAGAGACCTCTTCTAAGTGTTAAGAAGCAAAGATGTTACTTTAAGGACTAAGGTACGCCTGATTCAAGCCATAGTATTTTCAATCGCCTCATACACATGTGAAAGCTAGACAATGAATAAGGAAGACTAAGAGGAATTTATGCCTTTGAATTATGGTTTTGACAAAGAATATTTAACATACCATAGATTGCCAAAAGAAGGCACAAATCTGTCTTGGAAGAAGTACAGCAAGAATGCCCTATGGGGCAGTTCTGTCTGTCCTATAGGGTCGTTATGAGTCAGAGTCAACTTGATGGTAACTGTTTGATTTGGTTTAAGTGGAGTTCAGGGAAAAAATGTTTCATATAAATATCACAAAGGTTTTAATGATTTATACTGAGGAAATGTATAAATTTTGTTGCATTTTTATTTTATAAGAAAATAAAATTTATAACTCTTCAGGGCTATACTTTTTCTATATTAATGGGGTTCCCATTACACTTTCTGAGTGTTCTTTTCAGTTCATATGATTTTTCTGTTGAGTATAATAGTGCTCCAAACTGATTATACCATATGTAAATGACGTTAGTTTTTGCTAGCTTTTCAAAAATAAAATAGTTCCGGTTCCAGTATTTTTTGCCATGATATCCACGGTTACCATTTCCAAGAAAAATATTGAGTATTTGATATTTAATGTCTGTTGTAAAGTTCATGGAAAATATTAACAATGTTTTATTTTCCATTTACCCTATCTATATGTTTTATCATATTACAAATTTTTTTCTGTCTCTTCTAGACTATGAAAAAGTTTTAGTGTGTTTGTTTTTAGTGTTCTATGGGAATTTGTGTTCTCTTTTACCAAAAATGTTTATCCCCTACTGGTGTGATGTCACAGTATTTCTTTAATTTAGAATCATCATTGGACTTCTCTCTTTCTCTGACACCTTACATACAACACTTTATGTTGGTGGTATCTTTGGAATAGATTCCATATCTGCCCACTTCTCAATTACTCCCTTGCCTACACCCTGGGCCCAGCTGCCATCACAGCTTGCTCAGACACTGTAAGGACCTCCTAACTGCTCTCACAACCTTCAATTTTGTCCCTCTAGAGTCTAGTCATACAACAACTAGGGAGAAGCTCTTAAAACATTACTCAGGGGACATGTCTCTCTGATCAAATCTCTTCAAAGATTTGAAATAAATCCAAATCCTTTAGGCTGCCATGACCAGCTTTTGGACACATCTCTCACTTCACCACAGAGCTCCCCTCTCTCCCTTGATTTCTGCTGGGCATCCTCCTTGTTTTTTTTTCATAGCCTCCATGCCTTTGCACTGTGGTTCCCTCCCCTAGTATTTTCTTTTGCATATTTTCTTGTTGGTCGGCTCCCTCCTTTCATTCAGATCTCTGCTCAGATATCACTCTTAAGAAAGGACTTTGCTGACCAACTAATTTAACCTATAAATGAACATTCTATTCCATTGCCTTGCTCATTTTCATTTTGTAAGCATTACCATTACATTGAATTTTACTATATCTCTATTTGTATATACTTTTATTGTGTATTTCTACTTTGGAATATAAGCTACCAAAGGGCAGGGAATCCATCTGATGGTTTACTTCTGTTTCTACGGGACCTGAAACAGCAGTTGACAAACAATATGCACTTACTTAATATTTTTTAATGAATGGATTATTTGTATCGGTCCTAATTTAGGACCATTTTAGGAATTTTGTAATTACAAATGTATGGTTAAACTGTGTCTTTTTATCTACTGATAGCATTCATTTTCTAGGATTTTATTTATGATATTGAATAATACTCATGAGATCTGTCCAAATTTATACTTTCCTTCTCTTTGATATCAAATGTTTCAGTGATAATGCCATAAGTATTCATGATACATTGATAATAGTTTCTGCTAACAATTAATTAACAACTACTATATACCAAGCAGTGTTCTACATATCTCGCTTATAATAAGTCACTTAATTTTCACAGGGAGTCACTGGTTGCACAAATGGGTAAGCTCTTTGCTGTTAATCAAAAGGTTTGTGGTTTGAATCTGCCCAGAGGCACCTCAGAAGAAAGGCCTGGTGATCTACTTCCAAAAGATCACAGCCGTTGAAAACACTACAGAGTACAGTTCTAGTATGACACACATGGGTTTGCCATGAGATGAAATCAACTGGATGGCAACTGGTTAATCCTCACAACATCAAAACCTATTATTTCTATTGTATCTGTTACTACTATTACCGCCATTGTACAGAAGACAAAGTTGAGGCCCAGAGAGGTTAAGTAAAACTTGCTCTTGGTCACACATCTAGAATTTGTGTGATTGCTATTGATCACATGCTTAAGTTATATTTTATATTCTCCATCGTCTGAACAGAGACACAGTAAAAGGGGAACAGAGGGGGGCAATTGTACCTGGTCACAAGTCCAAGGGGGTAGCAGACAAGGTACAGAATGATACTCTGAGGCACCACAAATACGAAAGCTGGACAAGAGAGGGAAGTCATTTCTGCTAACTCATCACCACTATCAACATCTATTCATCTTGAAATTTGTGGTGGGGTGGACGCTGAACTTACAGATTGCCGCTGGAAACTCCTTACCCTCACTATGCCCTGTGTCTGAAATATATTACAAAGCATAAGAATTGCAAGTTCCTTGATATTTTGATAAAAGTAACCTGAAAATTATATGACTATGATTTGCTTTGGATTATAATTGTTCAGTAGCCTTCTAGTTTAGGCGTTTTCTATTCAGTGTTTTTATATTTTAGTGACTACATTTTGTTAATGTGTGTCTATAAATAGACTTACACACATGCACATAAACACACACGTACATACACACACTCCTACACTCAGGCACACACATATCCACTCAAGGATTTCATGGCTAAAATTGTAACATTGACATGAAGGTAGATCTCAATAATTTATGAGATATAGAAAGTTAATGGCAAAGAAGACTAAATTCCACCAATACTATTAATATATTCTATGCAAATCTAAGAAAAATCACATCAGAATTTGTAAATAAAATGACAAACTAATTCTAAAACCTGTGTAGAAGTGTAAATGCCTAATATTAGCTGGAGTAGTACTAAAAAATAAGTAACAGACAGCCCCTATGAGATACCTGACATTTTGTAATAATTAAACAATGCTGTGTCCTTATTTAAATAAGCGAGCTTCTCATTTGACTAAATCTAGTTTATGCCATTGTTTAATTTCCATCTTTATGTCTACAACTACCAAATTTATATCTCTAAATAGAATCTCTTCCCAGAAATCCATAGTTGAATATCGACTTCAAAATTAACATCTCCATGAAGATACATAGTAAGTATTCAAAATTAACATATATGAAATTTAAAGATTGATTACCATCTCCCAGATACTTTCCCTGCCCAGTCTTCATCATATCAATAAATTATGCCTCTATTCAACCAAAGCTTTGATAGCATCACTCCACTGTTCTCTCAAAGAATGCATTACTCAATCCAATCAGCATTTCCTCATTGTATCTTCAGGATGTAGCTATTTCTTGCTATTTTCCTAACTAACTCCACAGTTCAAGTCATCATACTCACTCACCTGTACTTTTGTAATATTTGTCTAAATGGTCTTACTGTTTCTATCTTTGCCCCATAAAGCACATGGAATAATCCATTTCAGATATGTTAGATTTTATTAAGGTTCTACTCAAATTCTACAAAAACTTGAGTTGAATGGAAAACCTTTAAAATTAAACTCAAGGCTCAATTCCACCTGGCCTCCACGCTTGTATGCTCCTAAATTCCTACTGTATCACTGTGCTCTTTCATTGTATTTCAGTTATATTTTTCTAATGTTTGTTCCTTGGACACCAAGTCATCTCATATTTTAGGGCTTTAGCCAGTTCATTTGCTTTGAGCAGTCTACTTCTAGAAACCACAGAGAGACTTTATCCATGAACCAGTTACTATCTTGTCCATTTACCTTACTGTTTTAATTTTTATTCAGATAGCAAGGCACCATCTGTCTACATATATACACATATACTTATACATATAATGGTGTGTATGTGTTTCTGTTTCTCCACTAGAAAAAGAATTGACGCGTACAAACTCGGGTGTTGGTGAAGAATACTGAATATACCATAAACTGTCAAAAGAATGAACAAACCAGTCTTAGAAGAAATATGACCAAAATGCTCCTTAGCAATGTGGATGGTGAAACTTCAAATTGCTTACTTGGGACATGTCATCAGGAAAGACCAATTGCTAGAAAAAGATACCATTTTTGGTAAAGTAAAGAGCCAACAAAAATGAGGGAAATCCTCAGTGAGATGGATTAACCTGATAGCTGTATGTAACAATGGACTCAGAATACCAAAGATCATGAAGACAGCACAGGAGCTGGCAATTTTTCATTCTGTTATATATAAAGTCACCATAATTCAGAACCAACTTGATGGCAACTAACAACAACAAAAACTAGAATGCATATACTTTGACATCCTGCTTTGGTATCTGGAAAATAATTTGTGTCCAGAAAATATTTCTTGGATAAATGAATGTAACTTGTGTAGATTAGATTATTAGTCAGCAAATATTAACTTCATTCTCCTGCTCTCCCCGCTGCCCCACAGACCTCTACTGTCTCCATGGGAGAAGTATATTTCCTGATGCATTGACACTTGTCCTGGGCATGTGACTTGGTTAATAATGTGGTTATGAGTGTGAGTGTGATGATTCCCGGCCTAGTATGTAAGAGGCTTCTACTCTGAGAGTGTCAAGTTCTTCCATGAAATAAACATGCCTCAGGTGTCTGCTGCCCCTTCAGCTCATCCAAGGGAATTAAGAGATGCACAGAAACAACCTGAACTCACAGCCTAACTGATCTGCAGAGTTATGTGAAATACTTTTTATTATACACCACTAAGATTTTGTGCTTGTCTTTTATGCATCATTATTGTAGTAAAATCCTGACTAATACAGGAACATAATATGAAAGCCAAATACAGACCTAATGATATATGAAATATATGATTGATTCACTATACCTGGAAACAAGGAGGAGGATTATCCTTGGTGCATCCTGAGTAGGGGGGTATTTCTTATCTCTTTCATTTCAGGATTTGTTATATGACTTGCTGGGGAAATGGAATATGACTGAAAGTGAAAGATTCCACATTCAAACAGAAGGATTAAGGGCCATTGCCTGATTCTATCAATGCTCCTATGCATTTGCTGTGATAGTGGCTAACAGAGGAGCTGCTCACCAGAAATGAAATAGGAAAGATGATAATATAGAGCAGATTTGCATTTGACTCACATCCAAGAGACACTATAAATGAGAAGTATCCTCACATTTTAAGTCAATGAGACTTGTGGATTATCAACCAACTAGTACAGAGTCCAACCCCAGTTCCAAGGGTGCTACCTAACCATTTCATCAATAACAACAGTCCCATTTGTCATGATTATTTCTGGACCATGAATTAAACAAGATATTGTTTAATTAAGTCGATATTTATTTATTCCTGCATGGGTTCTGATAAAGAATTGTCCATATTATTTTTATAATTACCTGAGTAGCTTCCTATGGACACTGTGGCTTGCAGTGTTGTCCACTGTGTGAAGCCTGGGACACTGTTTTCATTTTCTTTTCCAGCCAAGGAAACTGCACATAGAATGTAACTGACATTGCCTAAAGCAAAGGAAAAATATGGGAAATTAATTAATTATATCATTGACCTCCTCAATAAGACCGTGTCTGAAAAATACTCTACATTTGGAATACCAAACATTCACCTGTAATCATTATACAAGTTTGAACTGAATTTTTTTCTTTTTTTTTTTGCTACACAAAGAAATTTTAACTGATTCAATGATAATGGAAAAGAATGCTGCTGCTGCTGCTGATAATGGTAATGATATACACCCATCCCAATCCATATGTAATTTATATAATTAACAAATGACAGAAACTTGGGTGACATTTTGACTTACCCTACAAGCATGACTCAAGACCAGTGAAATATCAAAGCTGTCTCCTATGAACAATAGGCATACTGGTTTTGGCAGACCCTAAACCAATGATGTCTCTATAATAGCTGACTTCAATATTATATATTTAATCCTATTAAGTGAACATTTACATATTTTATAACTGGTCCTTATTGATGATAAGATAAAGGCACATCAAGAGATTTGAAAAGATTCCTTCAGTCCTTTTTTACTCCAATTGAAGGTGCTATAATTCTGGCTGACTTATAGTAGCACAGTATATTTCAAATTTATTTTGTTAACTTTTTTCAAAGTCTTTAAAATGATCCTACTGAGTGAGTGATTTTGATAAATTTTGTATACAACTTCCATCAACCTAGTTGCATGACACATTCAAATACTCGCCAACCCATTATTTAAGTCCAATTAGAGTCACTTCATTTCTCACAAAACGGCTTAATAAATATTTAAGTATTTTACAAATAGTTGTGTTGACATTTGTAAACGTATTCCATTTTCTCATGCTTTACTCGAGTCATATTAAGCCCCTGTTATCCTTCCCTTTGGGAATGTGAGGGTGGAGAGGCACAATTAATAATATTCCACAGCTGGCTCCAGTCAGGCATTCTGCTTCCATGAATCCTTCCTTTATGATAAAAATCTCACTTGAGATGATTCCAGATGATGTAATTATTAAGGGAGAATAAAATTCCCATGTTTCCACAGGAGATTTTATTCCACAGGGAATTAAATTACCTTGATTAGTGTTTATTTTCCTGGTGCTATATGCTAGTTGCACATAGAAGTTATTGCTTATTTAAGATATTTCTACTCATTTGTTTAGCTTGAAGATTCTTCTTTGGGACCCAGTCAAGAGAGCCAAACTGCATTTGGTTATTTTTCTAGTCTTTATGAGCCAATGATGTTATCACCAGGAAAGTGAGTAGCTATAAAAATGAATGTTTCTGCACAAATGACTTCAAATGCATGATTTCAGAACTTCAGGCACGTTCTGGATGAAGTATGATGGAATATGTTGCTTCTTCTAAGATCTTGCAGGTAAGGATGATTTTATTTTAAATCTAGTAATTCCCATAAATGATTTTCTAATCAAATATACATTATTCTATTTTAAGCACCATTGTGGAAGCAACCTTCCATAAGTTCCTGCTATGAATATATTTTACATTTTGCTTGATTGTTATTTTTCTAGTCCTATCCTTTAGAGACCAAGTTCTTTTGAAATCCTCACCTGTTGTTCATGTGAGATTTCTACTTTACTTTTCTTACATTAATAACAAAATATTAATGTCTATATTCATAAATTTATCACTTCAACATGACAAGTAAATTATCTAGCCTAATGTATGGATTCAATAGATGAATGAATAAGTAACATATTTATATTTTCTTATTTTAAATAACTTTCACATGCCATATGAGGCAGGCAGTGTAGGAATTATCTCCATTTCTAATTCAGAAATGTTAATTTGCTTACTTAGATGCATATCCCTAATAGCATATAAACATTGGAATTCAACCTAGCACTTGTGAAGTCACAATGGAATGGAAAGGGGAACAAAAGGAGCTAGCATAGAAGGAAAGGAGGAAAACAAGAAAGAAGAAATGAAGGAAGGAAACAATACTGAGCAAACTATCTAGAAGGTTGGAATGAGTAAAGAAGACAAGTAGGAGCAAGGTTGATGTTAGTATTTACTTTGTTTCATCTATTGTCATAAGTAAGTTCATATGTGTGGGTATATATATATATACTTTTCAGATGAGGGTCATCATTCCATTTCATGGGTAAGTAAAGCAAGGCTACAGAAAGTAAGGAAGCATACCTAAAGTCATCAGCCCATAAGAGCCAGAGTGAGATTACAAGTACAAATCTGTCTAACCAAAAAGCCAGTGTTGTGTCAATGGTATTTCCCTTACTGTTATAATGGCTCCCACTTTATGCTTACAATGTAAGCATTGCTGGACAGTATATAATATCTACTTGATTCCTAGAGGTTTTCCTATACAAAAAATAATGAAGAAAGAGGTGAGAAATTTAAAGTAGTGAACACTACAAGCATCCTGAGCTGTACCATACACAATATGACATGAACAATTGACTTTATTCTTCAGAAGTAACAGATAAGAAATATTAGACAGTAAAGATAATTTATGTCTAATAGCCATCCAAACATGTGAAAATAGTAGCCCATCCACTCTTAATCATCTACTGTGTTAGCATCATAATTGCTATTCAGAGACAGATGCTAAGTTTATGGCATTGACAATGGGTAGAAACATGAGCACCAACTGGTCTCAAAGGCCTTTAAACCTCTAGTTAGATCTGGAGCTAATCATTTTATCTTACTTGTCATAACAAATATTTTAAATTTATTATAATTTTTGACCAATTTACATTATAAAATTTTAAACATTATATAATGCTCTTTGACATATTTCTTGTGCTAAAAATACTGATGGAATATAACCTTATCGATTTATCTGACTTATTACAAGAAAGGAGCTCTGGTAGTGCAGTAGATAGAGCTTGGCTGCTAACCAAAGAAGATAGGCCATTTGAATCCACCAGCCACTCCTTGGAAGCCATATGGGGCAGTTCTACTCTGTCCTATAGGGTCGCTAAGAGGTGGAATCAACTAGACGGCAATGGGTTTGGTTTGGTTTTTTTATTACAAGAAAAATCTGAATGTTAATATCATTTTTGATGAATTTATATTTTGAAATATCAAAAAAATATGTATTTCTAAAACAACGTAGATAAATTGTAGCCTCAGTTTGACAAATGATGAAACTGAGCTTTACAGTGATTAAGTATTACCAGGATATGCAGCTTAGTCAATGAAGGAAGTAAAACTCAGGTAATTGAAACTTGATTCTAAATCCTATTCTCTCTCCACAAAAGTGTAATTATTCACATGTTTAATCATGTCTGAACTCTATGAGTGAACAAGAAGAAATATAATAAAAGAAAACAACAACAGCAAACCAAAACATTGTTCTAAGTGTTAAGTTAGAGAAATAACTTCACCAACAGGTATAAAGTGTAATAAGGCAGTAAACATGTTAAGTGTCATAGTAACGGAAGTGACTATAATGCTATAGGATATAAAGAAAATGACTTTACAAGGACATGGAGTGATCAGTATGGCATAAAATGGAGGTGGGACTAGAACTTGGGTTTGCGGCTTTCAAGATTTTCAAAGCTATTTAGGAAGTGATAAAGTGGGGAGGAGTAATGGGTTCAGAATGAGAAGAGTTGTGAGCAAAGCTACATTTATGTAAAGATTTAGGCATTTTTCCTACAGCATGGGACTTGTAAAATGAATTATTACATAAAAATATAATACTTGAATGACATGGACAACTAGTTTAATTCCAATAAATCAGAAATTGCAATACTTGCTAAAGGGAAAAGCTGTTAGATGCCCGCTAAGAAGCATCTAGCTATTTTATTTCAGTGCTCAGACGCTCAGCTCTTTTAAATAATGCTGGCAACCTCTGCTGCAATTATTTTTATTTTTTGTTTTCTGTTTTTATTTATCATGTTAAGAGATATCTATTGACTTACTCTACTGTTTGATGGGGTTCTTATTTGTTTTTGTCTGCTTTAACCATCCGAATTATTACATTAAACATTTATCTACAAGTACCTCTACAGTTATGGAACACATCTGTTGTTGAAATCTTAATCTTAAAATATTTTTTGATTCAGTATTATCGAGCCACAATCATCCCTCCAACTTTTTAAACCATTGGAACATCATTTTATAATCTGGGATTTATTTATTATGCACTTGATTGTTGCCTTAAACCACAAAGTGGTGGAAAATATATATACAGCCAATAATATGACTAAAGAATGGGTTTGCTTAATAAACATTTAACACTTTTATAAGACTTTTCAGTTCACTGTACTTTTTTTTTTTTTTTTTTAATATATATTTTATTGTACTTCAGGTGAAAGCTTACAGAGCAAATAGTTTCTCATGAAATAGTAGTACACATGTTGTTTTTTTTGACATTGGTTAACAACCCCACAACGTATTAAGCCTCTAAATTCTCAACCTTTTTTTTTGATGAAAATTACAGATGGCCAAAGATACACCGTTTCAAAATTTTCTACATTCACAGTTCAGTGACATTGACTACGCTCTTCCAACTGTGCTGTTATTCTCACTTAAGATGAAGGCTTACAGAATAAAATAGTTTTTCATTTAACAGTTACTACACATGTTGCCCTATGACAATGGTTAACAATCTCACAGCACATCAAGAATATCCTTACTCCACCTTGTGTTCCCTATCACCAGGGGGCTTCCTTGTCCCCTTCTGTCTTCTGGACCTTGTCAAGTTCACTGTACTTTTCAAGGGGAGGTTGGGGGCCATTTCTTGAATGAAATTGTTGCCAGGCTGAAGAATTTGTACTTTAGGAGGTGAGGAGCAGTTGTATATACTGAAACAAAGTTTAGTCTTTCTTCCAGTTCTGAGATAAAGGGGCATGTTGCTATGTGGAACTTCAACAGGCAGAAAATTTCTAAGGTGAACCAAAGGGACCTAGTATGTAATTTCTTCATCATTAGAGTTAAATAACCATATGAATATTTCCCATACTCCAATTTGTTCTTTAACGTTGAGTGAATAGTCAAAAAAATGAATGATATGGGGTAACACTTGTGAGTAAACTAAATGTGGAATGATCATTATATGTATAGAAAATTCTAGGTATATGGAGCAAGAAAAATATCTACAAAAATACTGAATCAATTAAGACAATTAGATTCTCGGAACCAACACAGAACCAATATGCACTTATGTCTGTAGTGAGGTTCAATATTCAATGCTTTTATTTTTTTTTCCTTTTATTGTACTTTAGGTGAAGGTCTACAGAACAAATAGTTTCTCGTTAAACAGTCAGTACACATATTGTTTTATGCATTGGTTAACAATCCCACTACATGTCAACACTGTCTTCACTCAAACTTGAGTTCCCTATCACCAGCTTTCCTGTCCCCTTCTGTCCTCCTGTCCCTGTCCCTGGACAGCTGTGCCCCATTAGTCCCATTTTGTTTTATGGGGCTGTCCAATCCCTGGCTGAAAGGTGAACCTAGGAAATGACTTCACTGTTGAGCTAAAAGGGTGTCTGGGGGCCATACTCTCAGGGTTTCTCCAGTCTCTTTCAGCCCAGTAAATCTGGTCTTTTTTTTTGTGTTAGAATTTTGTTCTACATCCTTCTCCAGCTCTGTCCAGAACCCTCTGCTGTGATCCCACTCAGAGCAGTCAGTGGTGGTAGCTGGGCACCATCTAGCTGTACTGGGCGCAGTCTGGTGAAGGCCATGGTAGTTGTGGTCCATTAGTCTTTTGGATTAATCTTTTCCTTGTAGCCTGTTCTATCCACTCTCCCTTGCTCCTGAAGGGGTGAAACCAGTGGAGTATCCTAGATGGCTGTTCACAGGCTTTTAAGACCCCAGATGCTACTCACCAAGGTAGAATGTAGAACATTGTTTCTATAAACTGTGTTATGCCAATTGAGCTAGATGTTCCCTGAGACCATGATCCCTACAGCCCTCCGCCCAGCAATTCAGTCCCTCAGGGAGTTTGGATGTGTCTATGGAGCTTCCATGACCTTTCCTTGTACAAGTTGCACTGGTTTCCCCAGTATTGTGTACTGTCTTAGTCATCTAGTGCTGCTGTAACAGAAATACCGCAAGTGGATGGCTTTTAACAAGAGAAATTTATTCTCTCATAGTCCAGTAAATTACAAGTCCAAATTTAGGGCATCAGCTCCAGGAGAAGGGTTTCTCTCTCTATTGGTTCTGGGGGAAAGTCCTAATCATCAATCCTCCTTTGGTCTGGGAGTATCTTAGTGCAGGAACCTCAGGTCCGAAAGACGCGCTCTGCTCCCAGCACAATTCTCTTGGTGGTATGAGGTTCCCATGTGTCTCTGCTCGCTTCTTTTATATCTCAAAAGAGATTGCATTAAGACACTATCTAATCTTTTCAACCTCATCAGTATAACCTCATCACAGTGATAGAATTTCCAACACATAAGGAGATCACATATAATCTCATCATAGTGGTAGAGTTTACAACACATAAGGAAATCACATCAGATTACACAATCATACAATATTGGGAATCATGACCCAGCCAAGTTGACAGACATTTTTGGGGGATGCAACTCAATCCATGACATCTACTGTCCCACCCTTCACCAAAGATACCACTTATCTATTGCCTATTTAGTATTACCCCCACCTCTACCATCCCTCATAACCAACAAAGATTGTTACTTTTTGTGTGTAAACTTTTTCATGAGATTTTACAATAGAGGTCTCATACAATATTTGTCCTTTTGTGATTGACTGATTTCACTCAGCATAATGTGCTCCAGTTTAATCCATGTTATGAGATGCTTCACAGATTCCTCATTGTTCTTTATCATTGCATAGTACTCCACTGTGTGTATGTACCATAGTTTATCCATTTATTTGTTGATGGGCATCTAGGTTGTTTCCATTTTTTGCTATTGTGAACAATGCTGCTAGGAACATGGATGTGCATATGTCTATTAGAGTGACGGTTCTTATTTCTCTAGGATATATTCCTAGGAATGGGATTGCTGGATCCTATGCTATTTCTATTTCTAGCTTTCTAAGGAAGGGCCATATTATTTTTCCAAAAATAGCTGTATCATTTTGTACTGTCAACAGCAGTGCATAAGAGTTCCTATCTCCCCACAGCCTCTCCAATATTTGTTATTTCAAGTGTTTTTGATTCTTGCCAGTAATGCTGGGGTGACATGGTATCTCATTTTGGTTTAATTTGCATTTCTTTAATGGCTAGTGATCGCGAGAATTTCCTCATATGTCTATTGGCCGCTTGAATGTCTTCTTTGGTGAAGTGTTTGTTCATTTCCTTTGCCATTTTTTAAATAGGATTATTTATCTTTTTGTTGTAGAGGTGTTGGATTTTCTTGTAGATTATGGAGATTAGACCTTTGTCTGCTTGTACTGTCCAAAATTTTTTTCCCAGTCTGTAGGTTCTCTTTTTACTCCTTTGGTGAATTCTTTTGAAGAGCATAGGTATTTGATTTTTAGAAGATCCCGGTTATCTAGCTTACCCTCTGAGGTTTGTGTGTTGAAGGTTATGGTTTGTATCTTGTTAATGCTATGTATTAGGGTCTGTAGCTTTGGTCCTATTTTTCTTCTATGAACTTTATAGTTTTTGGCTTTATATTTAGGTCTTTGATCCATTTTGAATTACTTTTTGTATATAGGGTGAGGTATGAGTCCTGTTTCATTTTTTTGCAAATGGATATCCAGTTTTGCCAGCACCATTTGTTAAAAACATTGCTTTTCCCCCATATGATGGACTTTGGACCCTTGTCATCAATGAGGTGACCGTAGGTGGATGGATTTACATCTGGGTTCTCAATTCTGTTCCATTGGTCAATGTATCTGTCGTTGTACCAGTACCAGGCTGTTTTGACTACTGTAGCTGTATAGTAGGTTCTGAAGTCAGGTAGGGTGCATCTCCAACTTTATTCTTCTTCTTCAGTAGTGCTTTACTTATTTGGGGCTTCTTCACTTTCCATATAAAGTTAGTGATTAGCTTTTCCATCTCTTTGAAGAATGTTGTTGGTATTTGGATTGGGATTGCGTTGTATTTGTAAATTGTTTTGGGTAGAATTGTCATTTTCACAATGATGAGTCTTCCTATCCATGAGCATGGTATGTTTTTCCATTTATGTAGATCCCTTTGGGTTTTTTGCAGTAGCGTTTTGTAGTTTTATTTGTATAGGTCTTTTACATTCTTGGTTAGATTTATTCCTAAGTATTTTATTTTTTTAGAGGCTATTATAAATGGTATTGTTTTCCTGTTTTCCTTTTTATCATTCTCTTTATTGGTGTATAGGAATCCAACAGATTTTTGTATGTTTATCTTGTACGCTGCTACTCTGTTGAATCCATTAGTTCCAGTAGATTTCTCGTGGAGTCTTTAGGGTTTTCTATGTATAGTATCATATCATCTGAAAACAAGGACAGTTTAACTTCTTCATTACCGATTTGGATGCCCTTTATTTCTTTGTCTACCTTATTGCCCTAGCTAGAACTTCCAGCACAATGTTAAATACGAGTGGTGCTAAAGGGCATCCTTGTCTTGTTCCTGTTGTCAAGGGGAATGTTTTCTGCCTGCCTCCATTAAGAATGATGTTGGCCGTTTGCTTTGCATTGAAGCCCTTGATTATGTTTAGAAATTTACCTCCTATACCTATTTTATTGAAAGTTTTTATCAGGAATGGGTGTTAGACTTTGTTGAATGCCTTTTCTGCATCAACTGAGATGATCATATGATTCCTTTCTTTCCTTCTATTTATGTGGTGGATTATGTTGATTGATTTTCTAATGTTGAACCTTCCTTGCATACCTGGTATGAATACCACTTGGTAGTAGTGTATTATTTTTTTGATATGATGCTGAATTCTACTGGCTAGAATTTTGTTGAGAATTTTTGCATCTATGTTCATGAGAGATATTGGTCTGTAATTTTCTTTTTTTGTGGCATCTTTACCTGGTTTTGGTGTCAGGCTTATGCTGGCTTCATAGAATGAATTCAGAAGGTTGCTTCCTTTTCTATGTTCTGAAATAGTTTGAGTAGTACTGGTACAAGCTCTTCTGTGAATGTTTTGTAGAATTCTCCAGTAAAGCCATCCAGGCCAGGGCTTTTTTTTGTTGAGAGTTTTTTTGTTTTTGTTTTTTGTTTTTAATTACCTTTTCAATCTCTTCTCTTGCTATGGGTCTTTTCAGATCGTCAACTTCACTTTCTTGTAGTTTGGGTAGGTAGTGTGTTTCTAGAAATTTATCCATTTCTTCTAAGTTTTCAAATTTTTGGAGTATAGTTTTTCATAGTAGTCTGTTATGATCCTTTGTATTTCAGCTGGGTCTGTTGTAATGTCACCCATTTCATTTCTGATTTGAGTTATTTGCGTCCTCTCCTGTTTTTCTTTTGTCAGTCTGGCCAGTGGTTTGTCAATTTACTTGACTCTTTCAAACAACCAACATTTGGTTTTGTTGATTCTATTGTTTTTCTATTTTCTATCTCATTTATTTCTGCTCTGAACCATATTATTTCCTTTTTTCTGGTGGCTGTGGTCTCTTTTTGCTGTTCTCTTTCTATTTTTTTGAGTTCTGTAGTTAATGTTTTGATTTTGTCCCTTTCTTCTTTTTTGATGTGTGCATCTATTGCTATAAATTGTCCTCTGATGACTGCCTTTGCTGTGTCCCAAAGGTTTTGGTATGATGTGTTTTCCTTCTCGTTTGATTCTAGGAATTTTTTGATTCCATCTCTGATTTCTTCTATTACCCAGTGATGTGTAAGCAGAATATTATTCAGTTTCCATGTAGATGATTGTTTTTACTTGCTCTTTCTGTTGTTAATTTCTACCTTGATGGCACTGTGGTCAGAGAAGATACTTTGTATTATCTATCTCAACATTTTGGATCTTGTTGAGGATTGCTCTGTGACCTAAGATGTGGTCTATTCTGGAGAAGGTTCCATGTGCATTGGAAAAGAATGTACTTTGCAGTGGTTGGATGGAGTGTTCTATATATGTCTATGATGTCAAGTTGGCTGATTGTGCCCTTTAGGTCTACTGTATCTTTGCTGAGTTTCTTTTTAGTTGTTCTGTCCTTTACTGAGAGTGGTGTGTTGAAGTCTCCTACTATTATTGTGGAACTGTCAATTTCTCTTTTTCAGTGCTGTTAGAGTTTCTTTATGTATTTTGGAGTCCTATCATTAGGTGCATATATGTTTATTATGGTTATGTTTTCATGATGGATTGTCCCCTTAATCATTATATAGTGTCTTTCTTTGTCTTTTATGGTGGATTTTGTTTTAAAGTCTATTTTATCTGAGACTAGTATTGCCACTCCTGCTCTTTTTTGGTAGTGGTTAGCTTGATATATTTTTTTCCAACCTTTGCCTTTTAATAAATTCACATATTTGTGTCTAAGGTGTGTCTCTTGTAGACAGCATATTGATGGATCCTGTTTTCTTATGCATTCTGTCACTCTCTATCTCTTTATGGGTGCATTGAGTGCATTTACATTCAGTGTAATTATTGATAGGTGTGAGTTTATTGCTGTCATTTTGTAGTGCTTTTTTTTTTGTGGTGCTGACGTTTTCTTTGTTCTTACTCTCCTGTGCTGAATTCCTTTTGTTTGTGGATTTTTTTTTCATTTCTTTTTTTTGTGTAGGTTTTGTTTTTACTGAGACTTTATGTTTTTCCTCTTTATTTTTATGAGTATGTTTGTTATCTTTCTTTGTGGTTACCATGAAATTTACCCTTATCTTTCTAAGTTTGAAGCAGTCTATTATTACTTGGTATGGCCTTGCCTTCCTCTCCATTAGAAGGTTCTATACCTATGCCATTTATTCCTCTTTTATTGTTCTGATGTTGTTGTCATTCACAGAGTAACTGCTCTCATTCCCTGTTGTATTTCTTTTGGTTTTGGATAGTCCTTGAGAGTTCATTTCCTAGATTACTATCTGGCTGTTACGGTCTTGCAGCGTAGATTCAGCCTGTGAGCTGAAGTTGTTTGTTCTCAGATTGAAAGACTCCCTTTTATACTTCTTGTAAGTTTGGTTTGATTTTTATATAGTCCCTTAATTTCTGTTTATCTGGAAATGACCTAATTTCACCATCATATTTGAAAGAGAGTTTTGCAGGATATATTTTTCTTGGCTGACAATTTTTTTCTTTCAAGTTTTTATATATGTCAACCCATTGCCTTCTTGCCTGAATGTTTTCTGTCAAATAACCTGAGCTTAGTCTATTGTTTCTCCTCTGTATGTGACGTCTTGTTTTTTATGAGCTGCTCTCAGGATTCTTTGTTTGTCTTTGGTTTTGTCGAGTGTGATTAGTATATGTCTTTGTGATTTTCTTTTGCGGTCTCTTCTATATGGGTTTCATTGAGCTTCTTGGATAGCCAGCTTTTCATCTTTCACGATATTGGGAAAGTTTTCTGTCAGCAGTTCTTCAATGATCCTCTCTGTATTTTCTGTTTTCTCCCCCTGTTCTGGAACTCTGATAACTCAAAAAATTTTGTGATTATATCGCTCATAATTGTCATGGTCTCTTCATTTTTTCTTTTTTCTTTCTTCTCAGTTTTCCTTGAACAGAGTTGTATCCAAGTGTTGTCTTCAATACTGCTGATCCTGTCTTCCTCGGTTTCAAATCTGCTCCTCATTCCTTCTATGACACTGTCTATTTCTGAAATCTTGTTTATCTTTTGGATTTGTAATTGATGTTTTTGAATAATTTCTAGTTGTGAATTTATTTTGTCATTTTGTTCCTACATTATTTTCCTGAATTCTTCCTTTTTTTGTCTGTATTTTCCATGAATTTGTCTGCCTTTTCCATGAATTTGTCTACTTTTTCCTCATTTTTGTCTGCTTTTTGTTTCAATTCTTGGATAGTTCTGAGTATTAGAGATTTGAATTCCCTATCAGGTAGTTCTAGTGACTTTCAGTCTACTGAAAAGTCATCTGGTGTTTTGTTTTGGACACCTACTGGAACCATCCTGTCCTGTTTTTGTAAATGTTTTGATATTTTCTGCTGTCTTTGGGGGCATACCTCTTTTGTTGATTGTAGATTTGTTTGTTTCATCCTTTTTTTATTTGGTTATGTCTGAGCAGGCAGGCTGTGTATTCTTTGTTGTTTGCTCATCTGTGGGCATGATACTTTTCACCTTCTTCTCCAATTGGTGGGGTCAGTTGCTCAGACATGGTACAGCAGGGCAGGTCTAGCTGAAGAGGAGTTGCTGGGATGGGTTGTTTGTGGCACTTACTACAGCCACAAGGGCAGGTCAGTAATCAGTGCAGGGCAGGTTCTGGTAGACCGTGCCTGTGCTGCTTGGTGGTGTGATTTTAAGTGCATGGTGCAGGTAGGCAGGATGGAGGGGGGAGATTGTGATATGTGGAGCTAAGATGGGTATGGGGGAGAGGAGAGAGGAATAGGAGCCAAAAACATACGAACAAACAAAAAAGAGTGCTAGAGGAGCTTGCCGTTGGAGTGGAGAGATGAGAGACTATGAAATGGATAAAAAGAAAAAGGAGAAAAAGAAGAAAAAAGGAAAAGAATGAATAAATAAAAATTATAAAGAAAAAAGAAGAGCAAAGCTCCCAGGGATCCCACTGGTGTGGCTGCGAGATTTGTGTAAGTTATTCCCAGGTGTTGAAGTACAGCCTGGCTAGGAGGTATAGAGGTATTCAGTGCCAGGTATTCAGAGGAAAGGAAGAGAAGGAAGGTATAGAGAGACAAGAAACTGAGTAATGAAGAAAGACAAAAAGGGAAAAAGAGGGAAAAGAAAACAAAACAAATTTTAAAAAAGAACAAGAACCACCCCCCCAAGAAAAGAAAAAGAAACCACAAAAAAAGAAATGCCCTCAGGGATCCCTCTGTGTATCTGCAGAAGCTTTGGGGGTAGGTCCCAAGCCACGCAGTACTGCCCTACCAGAACGGGCTCCCATCTTGAGAAAAGAAAAAGAAAACTCTCAAACAATTCAAAACAAACAAAAAGTCCGGGATCCTACCAGTGTATCAGCATAGACCAGGAAGCAGTTCTACTCTTGAACGGAGCTCCACAGCCCCTCAGGAAGAAGCAAAGATGGTGCACAGAGCCAGATATTTTAGCAAAAGGAGGGGGTCGTGGTGAGATGTAAGGAAGAAATCAAAAGAAGCGGGAAAAAGCAACACCAGCAGCCCACAAATGGCACGCAGGGTGTCGGCCAGTGTGGGCAAGTGGAATCCAAGCAGCTGGTGCTTCTTGGCCAAGAGACTGTGACCGCGGGAAGCAGAGAAGGCCAAGTGGAGGTGAAGAAAGGTGGAGGGTGGGAAAGCATATATCACCAGTTACTGGTTGTTCTGTCTGTTGCAGGACGCTCCATGAGGCTGCTTTCTTGTACCCCCTATTTGCTGGTATCTGATAGGAGTCCAAGATGGTGGATCTGTGCTGCTTTAGCTGATAGGGGACCTCTCCATGTATGTCTCCTCGCTTTCTGTTCTCTGTCAGTTTCTTATTCCATTTGGTGCTTGGCTGTGTTCTTTATCTCTTCATTTGATGTTTAGGATTTCAGGATTGCTGTTTTCTCTTATTGCTTAGTTTTTCAGATCTTTGCTGTGGAGGGACAGCGTGGTGCTTCTGCCTAGAGTGCCATGTTGCCAGAAGTCTCGATGCTTTTATTTTTAATTGACTTGCTTGCAGAGCTGTGCTTTGTCTTAGGGATCAGTGTTACCAAGGCAAGGGAAACTTACTGAGGCACCATAGAGGAAGTCAGTGTGGTTATGCATATTCAAGTTGAGGTCCATCATCAAAACTGTTGGTAAGCTAGTCACAAATCAGCACCTTTATTCAACCTATTTCTGACTAAAAGATCCTGTGTCCATAATATACTAAAAAGTGGACAAAGTCAGTCTAAAAGTATTTTGCATCATGGGGCATTAAAACACAGAACAAATATCATTTGATCAATTTATTTCTACTGGTTTTACCTTTTTTTCCCCAGAATTCTTTACATAATATATTTAAAAAAAATTTTTCTGATGGCTTAACTTCCATAGACCAAAATTAATTGTAAAATCATATCCATATTCATGTGATTTTGCTTTTACCTCTAAGGAGATACCAAGAACGATGCATCTGGAGAACCACACAGTCACTGAATTTTTTCTTTTAGGTTTGCTTCAATACACTCCAGCTCACTTCTGTTTCTTTGTCCTTATCACCATGATGTTCCTTGTTACCCTGACTGGAAACAGTCCCCTGATTCTGCTACTCCTGGTAGAACCCCACATTCACACCCCTAAGTATTTTTTTTCTGTGGCAGCTTTCTCTCATAGACATCTTGTTCACACTTGCCATTGTCCCCAAGATGATGATAGACTACCTTCTGCACAGAACAGTCATCTCTGTTTCTAGATGTGGGATCCAGATATTCCTGGGGTTAGCCCTGGGTGGGACGGAGTGTATCCTCTTAGGCCTTATGTCATATGACAGCTATGTTGCCATCTGAAGGCCTCTGCACCACCCTCTCCTCATGAACTGGACCCTCTGCAGGCAGATGGCTGTTAGCTCATGGGCTAGTGATTCTCTCAATGCCTTGATCCAGACAGTCTACACCATGAGTTTCCACATTTGTGGAAACAGAGAAATTCATCATTTCTAATGTGAGCTTCCTGGAGTCTTGAGACTCTCCTTTGAGGACACCTTGTCCTATGAGACTGGAGTGTTGATCTGAAACACCATTCTGCTTCTTATTCCATTCTCAGTCATCTTTGCCTCCTATATGCTCATCCTGATCACTATTATTCAAATGGATTCCACTGAGGGAAGGAAGAAAGCATTTTCCACCTGCTCATCTCATATGACAGTGGTCAGTCTATATTATGGTGCCATCATTTTCATGTACATGAGGCCAATCTCTTCCCATACTTTAGACCAAGATAAAACAGTGTCTATCTTGTACACCACTCTTACTCCCATGTTCAACCCCAAGATCTGTAGTCTTCTAAATAAGGATGTTATGGGGGCCCTGGGAAAAGTCCTATGGGTGTGTTCTTTATATTCTAAAATATGAATATAAAGTTTCAGTGGATATTATGTGTTATTGGGTAGAAGTCTGGAAACCATACTAAGTCATCAGGCAATAGACAGAAACATGAATGCCAGATTCTTGTTGAAATGACAGCAAGCAAGGTAGAGAGCATAGAAGTTCTTTCACCTTGCCATCAATTTCGGAAGTACATTTTGCCCACTCTTTTGGGGTTCTACATATGAGTCAAGATGTTTCTCAGGTTTTCACTCTGCTGGCTTATAAATTGGCCTTTTCAAGTCTGCTAACAGTAACAGAATACCTGAGCCTTCTAAGTGAGTCATCTCCCTGGATAATTCTTTAATTAATGGCATCATTGGTTTTCAGTTTTGTTCTTGTTGCTAAATTAATGGTGTTAATTGAAAAAAAGACCACCATAACTTTTGATTGATAAATTTGTGTAAACCCAACATTCACCAGGTTTGTACTCATAATTTCATACAAGTTTAGGACCTTAAGGCTCTGGTTGCACAAAGGTTAAGCATTCAGCTAACCATAAGGTTGGCGGTTTAAACCCACCTAAGGTGTCTGTGGGAAAAAGATCCGGTGATCAGCTCCCATAGAGATTACTGCCTAGAAAACCCTATGGGGCAGTTCTATTCTGTCATATGAAATCACAGTAAGTCAGAATTGAGTTAGTAGCACCCAACAACAACAATGAGAACAAGGCAGATGATGGGATCTGGAGAAGTCATGGTGTTAAAGGCAAACAAGAAATAAATATGGAATACCAGAATCATTCCCTGAACTACATACTGAGGATGCAAGGTTAAAATACAAATTAACTGGACTCAGGGATTTTTCAGAATGGAGAGCAGCCAGTAACTCAAGTGCAAAGACTAAATAGCCAAGCCCATTATCCTGCATGTTTTTATGTGATATTTTCAAGTTTATGACACAGAGTCAAACAGAACCTAGGACAGAAATGTGAATATCATTAAGTCCCTGGTGTCCCTGATTTTCTCTTCTGCTGGAGGCTCTAACAAAATATATCATTTACAATGTAGCAAGTTCTAAGAATAATTAAGTCAGGAATGTAAAACCTATGACAGGAAGATATTGGTATCAAATATTAGAAGTTTACTATCAATAAAGCTAGTTGAATCTACTGGTCTATCTAGAAGAGCTTAACGGTTAAATGTCCTAGGGTTCAATTTATCATTTCACAAATATCTTCTGCAATTAGTTGGGACATTGTATCTAACAACAATGTGTCAGTTTCTTCACTTTTAAGTTGTTATAAGACATACGTTGTGTTACTGTGAGGATAAAATGAGAGTTTTCATTGAAAATGCTTTTGTGTGATTTTTCTCACTCTATCTCTTGACCATGTCTATGCACCCATGCTCATCTTTTCATTCACATTTATAGAAGTATTTTAACTCTCACTTGGAAACAGCTCATTCTGCACGGAAGGATACAATTAAATAAAAGAAATACCAGACTTCTTTAAGACTCTTCTTTTAGCTAGGTACTTGATGATTTTTTTATTAATGTAACTGTTTACTTAGTCTGTCTAATTGTTTTATGTTATATGAAGTATATGCACCAAAAAGAGTGGTCAACAAATATTTGTGCGATCTTCCATATTCCCCAGCTGTCATTGAATTTAAGTCATAGCCATGTGTTTCAATCTGTGCAATAGACTATGATTCTGAGTGAAGTGTGCCATTTCCAGCCACATCTCTGTCTTCTCCTGCCAGGGAGACCCTGGGAGGCCATGTGATCCAGTATGGTACAGTTACAAAAGAAAGAGGCCAACCCAACCTATGTCAGAATGTGACATCAAAGGCAAACAAATTTTGCTATGTGGAGACACATAACTTGCCTATTATTGTAGCTAGCATTGATTTTCCTGATTAATATGGCATAAGATACCATCAGAATTTCCCTTAAAAATTATTTAACTTGTGAGATGAATGATTCAACATAATGCAAATTTTATGATATGAATAAGGGAAACTTGTGCTGATGCTAATGGTTGCATTTTCTTTCCTTGTAAAAGTTTTATGTGCATCATACTATGTGCATATTTATAAAAATGGAAAAATAGATTACTTCAAATTCTTTCTAAAATACACATAACTTCCTAAGTCTTTGTGAATTATCTTTATAGTTAAGTGATTTGTGATTACTTATGTACATTTTCCTATGAAAATATAAACTAAAATTGCATTAAAAACTACATAAGAACAGCTGACATTACCTGAGTATGAAGACATACACTATTGTCTATATTTGGGGGATACCTTCTGGAAATAACACAGATGATCATAGCCTTAATAGATACGGTATGATTATCCAGTTTTCATTTGCATTTTACTCACTGTGACTTCATTTACATTTTGCTTCTTGTATTTTATCAGTCTTGTATACTGAAATATTAGTTTATTTCTCTATTATTGAACTTACCTAACTTCATGAGACCCTATTTTCATTCACAGAAGAAAAAATGAAAACAATAAACTTGTCCCTGCAAAGTGACTGAACCATTTGTGAGTTTGCAATTGGTCAGTCCAAGGTTTCAAAACCAAAAAACCAAACTCATCATAGTTGATTCCGACTCATAGCGACCATATAGTACAGTGTAGAACTGCCCCATAGGATTTCCAAGACGTGGCTGGTGGATTCAACGGTCAACTTTTTGGTTACTAACACTAGCTTTTAACCAGTGCACCACCAGGGCTCCAGTCCAAGGTTTAGACTCTGCTAAATCAAGATTCCCCTCCTTTCTCTACTTCCTCTTTATCACTGGGACTAAGTTACGAGAAAGGATGACCAGGGTAGGGCTTCATGAATATAACTATAACTATGACTATGGAACAACTGTTTTTGGTTTTGAAATCTTCCCTTGGTCTTACCAGCCTTCCCATCGGCATATCTCTCATAACTGTAGGCATGAATCTGACTTTGATGCATCCCTGTCTTGTCCTCAAGTAACTTCTAGGCTGCTCTCCAAACATAGACTACGCCTTGGGTGCATTACAGGGAGAGTCTTAGCATCCCCTCCCCACATGTTTGCTTGGCTTGCACCTTGGCTTCCACTGAAACTAAAGTCCTTCCAATCCCAGCCCCATCCTCAGCCCTCCATATATCCCATTTCTCATGTCATGACATCCACATGTTCATGCCATTCTTAGTACTGTGATGTCTCCTGGGGATGAGGCAGAGCCCCCACAGTGTTGCGTTAAAAATCCTGTTTCCTTTGCTGGGCTCCCTCCCCACCCCTGCTTTGCATTTGAATCCTGTTTTTGCTTGGAGGTTATATGTAAACCCCATTGCACCAGTGTAGTATGATTAAGAATGTTGCTGATGTAACTTGTAAGAAGTCCCTACTTGTAAACTCTTTAAAAGTAACTTGTGTTTTGGTCCTTGGGAAGCAGTCTTGGCAGCAGTAGCTCCAACTGACTCCTTTTCCTTGTACAAGGAAATAAAGGTGCCTTTCTTGTTCTCTCACCTTGATCTCTCATTTATGGCCAATACGAGTCATGCCAAGTAAAAACCTGGGCTTTCCACCCGTTAACAGGGACACAGAGTCATCCTGCTCTGTCTACCCTCCTGTGACTGTCCTATGTACTAGTGAACCCAAGGATGATTTTGCACTGAGTTCCAATCGCAGTCTTTCTAGATTTCTAATTCCCAAATCCATTGGGGGTTTCTATCGTACATTCCGTACAACTAAGTGGGTTGTTGTGAGGCTGAATATAAAATTCCTTCGTTCCTTGTAGGATTTTTTTCTAACTTCCTTCCCCATGCCAAATAACGTCTCTTGCCTCTTCTGTCACCACAACCTTTTATTGTCCTCTAAAGAAGATAATATAAATGCTGTGCCTTCAAGATTCTCCTTGCATATGCAAAACCATGAGTTTAATCTTCACAAAAGAACACTTTTTTGTAAGTATTTTGGTGTTGCAAATTTAATGCATTTTGAATTTCAGATGATTGTCTTTGTCAGGAATTTTTGAACATTTTCTTTGTAAAAACTTTCATATTGGATATATGTTACAATTAATTACATTACTGGTGACATATGGACATTAAGGACAATTAGGTATTATGTGGAACAAAAATTGCGTTATTGCATTTTTTCAAAATATCACAAACTGTAGTGAATAATACTTCACCTGTAGTAATGATACGCATTATTTTATTTTATCTGGGATTTTTTAATAAAATGAAAAAAAAACTATAAAATGTGTATTAACTTGTTACCTTGTACTTAAACATTTTAAAAAATATCAATTGTGTGAAGGATTAAAAATGATGTCCAAATCAATTATGTATATAACATATTTAATAACTAAGTTAATTTAATAAAAATCAAATATATGTGTGTGTATATATATAATACAGATAATTATATTTATATTTACATTTACTGCAAGTTTACACTTATATTTATATTTACTGTGCATGTATATGCATATGTATGTCTTTTTGATTAAATTAATATCAACTTATTTTAATATATTAGATGTGTTGACAATTTTTATTTTTAATTCTTTAGTTAGGATTTTTGTGTGTTTGTTGTCTTACAAACTGCATGTAAAATGGAGTGTGTTGAATACTCTATACAGAGATAAGAATCAAAATTTTGATACTGGTTTTCTGAATATGAAACTCTACAAACATACCTCTGAATAAGTGTGTTTACAACTCTCAATGCATGGAAATGTTTACATTTTGTGTTTAAGAATGCCTGTTATGAACGTGAAGCTTTGCACAGTTAACTTTGTAAAACACTCTGAAAACATATAGTGTCTTTTTAAAAAATATTTTTTGTTGTAAAATATGTAGTTACTGAATATTAATATATGGCACATACACATATAGAAAACTTCAGTGAAATAATGTTTTAGCAATCCAAATAGATAGCACTTAACTCATTCTTCACTGATTTAAGGTAATCAAGCCTGTGAAAACATTGGAAAATTTATCATACACCCCCCCCCCCCCACCAGCACACACACACAATCCTGGCCAAAGGCCATCCTGTATAATTAGTGAATCACTCTCCAGTGTTCTAGTCTCGGGGGTGCATTGCCAAGAGAACACAAACAAAACAATAAATAGTAGGATGAGCATCCTAGTAAAGAAACCTGGAATCATGGTTGCAGATGTGTCTCCACAGATGTACAGATATTTGAGGTGTCAAGGACAGTACTGAGAGGTGAGTGTGTACTTTCCTACAGGAAGTATTCATGGAAGTTTGTTCTGGTGATGCATGAGGGACTACCATGAAGGTGGGAAGACAATGAAAGGTACTGACTCTAAATTTGTTTTACAGAGAATCATATAAATGTTTTAGAAGAACTTTGATTACAAATAATAAAGACTCACTCTTTGTTAAGTATTGGTGTAACTGACTGACAAATTTCATATCTCAATAACCAGGGGACTTCAAAAAGAAAATTTTATTTGACTCTAATGGGTATAAAATTACCATATATAGTTATTCAAAAAATAAAAATCAAAAGACATTAGTATAACCACTTGTGCAAGTTTTCTTTTTTAATCTTTTTCTTTTTATTATGGTAAATATATGTAACAAAACATTTGACATTTTAACAATCTTCACATGTACAGTTCAGTGGCATTAGTTATGTTCCTCATGTTGTTCAACCATGTTCCCAAATTATACCATCACTATTAACAGAAGCCCAGTTGTTATTGTTGGTTGCTCTTGAGTCAATTCGGACTCATGGAGACCCCATGTGTGCAGAGTAGAACTGCTCCATAGGGTTTTCAGGACTGTGACTTTTAAGAAGCAGATCAGCAGACCTGTCTTTCAAGGTGCCTCTGGGTAGGTTCAAACTTCCAATCTTTTGGCTATTAATTAAGTGCTTAACCATTGATACCAGCCAGGGACTCCACAGAATCTCAGATATGCTTTCAAATGTCTAAATTTCATGAATGTGGCAGTTGTGAGGGTGGCACTGTGTTTTATTCTCTATAATTCAGATAAGAAGTTCATACATAGCATAAGCCAGTGAGATAGCTTTAACTTCGCCACTTTCCACCTTTATTCCAGAATGGATTATATATGATCACAAAGATTATTCCAAGAATTGAAGAAAATTTATGTTTTAGGCACAAAGAGACATAGCGTTCTCTTTGTGTCAAAAATATAAGTTCTCTTCAATTCTGAGAATAATATTCATGATCACATATATCTATTTTTGGATAAAGGTAGACAGTGGTAAAGTTAAAGATATTTCAGTGGTTGAGTTATGTATGAACTTCTTAACTGAATTATGACGAGTAAGAGAGAGCTTCATCGTGAAGGCTGCCACATTCATAAAATAGAGACTTTTGAAACAAGACAGATGACAGTGGGTAATAATAGTCTAAATAAAAATATGTGTGAACTACAGCTAAACCATGAACAGACATAAGAATTTATTTGGTCTGAGTTGGCCAAAAAAGATTTACAAGCAAGAGTGTAGTTTAGAGGAGGACTAAAAGATAAATAGGATTTAACACACTGTACAATGTTGGAAAGCAATACCAGGACTGGGAGCAAGGGACTGTTTAGAAGAGTAGACAGTAGTAGGCTGTGGCTAAAACCTGCTGCAAAATCTCTGAAACAGAGTTGAAGGTGGCAACAAAGTTGAGACTGTGGGTTATGTGGCATTATTTATATAGAGTTGTACTCTAGGTATTGAAGATATTTAGGTGCAGGTGCTTTTTATGATTATATATCTTTTATTCTATTTTAAATTGCCCTTTGACAGTGTAGTTACTATCTGGAAAGCAGTGATGCTGTAGTTGAGGTGGTTAATTAGAAAAGAAGTAGAATTCAGAATTAGATTACAAGGGGGCTGGAGGAGAGGGCTGCTTTTGATATAACAGTGTACAGCAGTACGAATGGAATAAAAATGCAAACAACAGTTTGGTGCTACATTTTGTTTATTTTTTCAGCTAATATGAAAACAACATATCTGAGTTGGGAGAGAGACGAAAGTCAGGCTGAGAATACTTGGAACTGTCTCTTGCAAAGTCTATCCTTATAAGAGCTGAAGGCACCGTAATATGCAGGAGACACTGGGACTAAAGATAACATGAAGATTCAAGTCCTCAATAAAGATCATGGAAGCTGCTGTTTCTTGTGAGTTCTTTTACCAATAAAGGGACAAGTGGTTACATGGTACCCAAGGCTTTATCTTATTGCTGCCTCTGTTGTTTTGCCGCGTATGCTCACTATTTTTATGTTAAATCAGCATAATATTTTTATTCACGACTTAGCAGTGTTCTTGTGAGGATCAAATTGTATAAGTGTACAAAAAAAATAATCATTGTAAATAACAAGTATGTTAATTAAGAAGACCAGAGGAGTTGTGAAATGATATCAAGGACATGATATCAAGCAAGAGGTCATTAAAAAGACAGGAAAGAAAGGGAATACCAAATGGAAGTAAGAAGAGACTCTGAAACTTGCTCTTGAACGTCGAGTAGTTAAAGCGATCAGAAGAAATGATGAAGTAAAAGAGCCGAACGGGAAGATTTCAAAGGGTGGCTCAGGATGACAAAGTAAAGTATTATAATTAAATGTGTAAACAAGTGCAGTTAGAAAATCAAAAGGGAAAAACATGCTTGGCATTTCTCAAGCTAGAAGTATTGAGGGAAAAATTCAAGCCCCAAGTTGCAATATTGAAGGCCTCTATGGAAAAACTCAGGAAGCATCAAAAGAAGATGGAAGAAATACACAGAATCACTATACCAAAAAGAATTGGTCAACTTTCCACCATTTCAAGAGGTAGCATATGATCAAGAACAGATGGCACTGAAGGAAAAAGTCCAAGCTACATTGAAGACATTGGCGAAAAAAAGGCTCCAGGAATTGACAGAATAGCAATTGAGATGTTTCAACAAATGGACGCAGCACTGGAAATGCCCACTAGTCTATGCCAAGAAATTTGGAAGACAGCTACCTGGCCAACTGACTGGAAGAGATCCTATTTATGCCTATTCCCAAGAAAGGTGATCTAAGAAAATGTGGAAATTATTGAACAATATCATTAACATCAAACACAATTAAAATTTTACTGAAGATCAGTCAAAAGCTGTTGCAGCAGTACATCCATAGGGAACTGCCAGAAATTCACGCCGGATTCAGAAGAGAACGTGGAACCAGGGACATCATTGTTAATGTCAGACGGATCCTGGCTGAAAGCAGAGAATACCAGAAAGATGTTTACCTGTTTTATTAACTAAGCATAGGCATTTGACTGTGTGGATCATAACAAATTATGGATAACACTGAGAAGAATGGGGATCCAGAACACTTAACTGTGCTCATGAGGAACCTGTACATAGACCAAGAGGCACTCATTTCAACAGAACAAGGGGATACCGCATTGTTTAAAGTCATGAAAGGTGTATGTCAGGGTTGTATCCTTTCACCATATTTATTCAATCTGTATGCTGACCAAATAATCCGAGAAGCTGGACTGTATGAAGAAGAACACAGCAGCAGGATTGGAGGAAGACTCATTAATAATCTACGTTATGCAGATGAAACAACTTTGTTTGTTGAAAAAGGACTTGAAGCACTTACTGATGAAGATCAAAGCCTTAAGTGTGAATTTCACCTCAATGTAAAGAAAACAAAATGCTCACAACTGAACCAATAAGCAATATCATGATAAATAGAGAAAAGATCGAAGTTGTAAAGGATTTCATTTTACTTGGATCCACAATCAATGCCCATGGAAGCAGTGGTCAAGAAATCAAACGACATATTGCATTGGACAAATCTGCTGCAAAAGACCTCTTCAAGGTGTTAAAAAGCAAATATGTCACTTTAAGGACTTAAGTGTGCCTGATCCAAATCATGGTGTTTTCAATCACCTCATATGCATGCAAAAGCTGGACAATGAATAAGGAAGACCAAAGTAGAATTGATGCCTTTCATTTATGGTGTTTGCTAAGAATATTGAATATAGCATGGACTGACAGAAGAATGAACAAATCTATCTTGGAAGAAGTACAGCCAGAATGTTCCTTAGAAGCATGGCTAGTGAGACTTCCTCTCACACACTTTGGACATGTTATCAGGAGAGACTAGTCCCTAGAGATGGACATCATGTTTGGTGAAGGATGGTTATGAGTCGGAACCAACTTGAGGGCACCTAACAACAACAGCAAATTAAGAAAACGAAGTAAAAAAATATGTACCAGAAACACCATTAAGCCAGGGTTTCTCCACGTCCACAAAATTGACATATTAGGCCTGATAATTCTTGTCTCTGTCAGGGGCTGTTTGGTGCATTGTAGAATATTTAACAACATCACTGGTCTCTACCCACTAGGTACCAGCAACACCCCGCCCAGTTGTGGCAACAAAAAATGTCTCTGGACATTGCCAAATAGGTCCTGGGCAGGAGAATCACCTCCAAGTTGAGAACTACCGCGTTAGCTAATTCCTTCTAACTTTTTAATGTATAAGATACAAGCTCAAACTGTTAAGTGCAGGAGACCAGGGTCACATTCCTAATAAGTAGCAGTTCTAGAATTCAGTCTAAGGTTTGATACTAAATTTTGCACAGTGTATTTGTGAAATATGTAAACCCATTCCCATCTTCACACACAATTTAATGGATGCATTCTACTAATCTCTCTGTGTCTCTCCCTCTGTTTCTTTCTCTCTCTATATATACATATATAGAGACTCTCCCTCTAAATATATAAATATATATGCATAGAGCATATATATACATATATGTGTGTATACTTACGTTATATATCTAGTGATTCTAATTTGTGGAATTTTTCGAAACTCATTAACTCATTTACAAATACAAATTTTCACATTGTATCTTAGTAATTAAAAATGCCATTTATTTAAATATAAAATAAAATAATTAAATGTTTAAATCTCTCACCTAAAACACAATAACCTCTCTTTTGTCTCCCTTGTCTTGGAATAGGTTGAAGAAAGCTTTGATGAAATAAGGGATCACCTACAGGATTACATGCATAGATGCATAAGGAGGACATGGCAAGAGAGGGAGAATGTTCAGCACTTACATATAAGCCTTGTTTGGCTAGAAATTCTAGAACATATAAAGGATTGTCATATTAAATTTATTTCTGCCTTAGCTGCATATTTCCTTGCAAGGATTATTGCTAATCTGAAAAGTTACTGAAGAAAAATAGGGAGGCAGAGTTTTAGAACAGTTTTGACTGGAGGACAAAACTCTGAAATAGGAATCAGAAAACAAGAATTTGGCCCAGACTCCCGGGGAGCATGGCACTGTAGACAGAAGCAACACACCATCCATCCACAACAAAGATCTGAAAAACTAAGTAAAACAGAATCATATGTCAGTCCTGAAACCCCAAGCATCAAATGAAGAGTCAAGCACAAAGTGGAATAAGAAACTGAGAACAGATAAGGAGAAGAAATACATGCAGAGGTCCCCTATCAGCTACCACAGCATGGATCCACCATCTTGGACTCCTATTGGAGATCAGAGAAGAGGAAGTACGAGAAAGCAGCTTCACAGAGCTTCCAGCAAGAGATAGAACGACTGGTAACCAGTGATATACACTTTCCCACCCTCCATCCTCCTTCACCCCCACTCGGCCTCCTCTGCTTTCCGCAGCCACAGTCTCTTGAGAGGGAAGCATCGGCTTCACCCCGGTTTTGCTTGGATTCCACCCATCCACACTGGCCAGCTCCCTGAGTGCCATTTGTTGGCTGCTGGTGTTCCTTTTTTCTGCTTCATTAGATTTCTTCCTTACCTCTCAGCACCTCCCCCTCCTTACTCTCAAATACCTGGCTCTGTGTGCCATCTTTGCTTTTTCCTGAAAGGCTGTGAACCACCAATTGACAGTGAATACACTTTCCGGCCAGTGCTGCTACACTGGTGAGACCCCTGGGGCTTTTTTTGTTTGTTCTGATTTGTTCTGTTTTGGTTTGTTTGTTTGTTTTCTTTTTCTTTTCTCAGCTTCGGTGCCCCTTCTAGCCAGGAAGTACTGTGCGGCTTGGGAGCTACTCCCTTACTCTGCACAGATGCACAGTGACATCCCTGAGGGCATATCTTTTTTCTTGTTACTTTTTCTTTTTTTGTTTTGTTTCTTTGTTTTGTTTTAATCTCTCTCTTTTCCCTTTTTTGTCTTTCTTCATTTCCAGTTTCTCGTCTCTGTGTACTTACCTTCTCTTCCTGTCTCCTGAATACCTGGCACTGTGTGACACCTCTACCCCTTCTAGCCAGGCTGTATTTCAAGGCCTGAGAGCAACTTCTGCAGTCCTAGCAGCTGCACCGGTGGGACCCCTGTGGGCTTTTCTTTATTTTTTTCCACTTTTTTTTATTCATTTTTTTTCTTTTTCCCTTTTTTTCATTTTAGTTTTTCTCCATTTCTCATTCTCTCATCTCTCCACTCCAATAGCAATCTCCCTTAGCACTCTTTTTTGTGTGTATGCTTTTGGCTCCTGTTCCTCTCTCCTCTCTCTCCTCTTTCCTACACCCATCTTAACTCCACACGTCACAATCTCCCCTCTTCTTCCTGCCTACCTGCACTGTGCACTGAACATCACACTTCCAAACAGCAGAGGCATTGCCTACTGGAACCTGCCCAGCACTGATTCCTGGCCCACCCTGTCAGCCCTAGTGCATGCCACAAACAACCCATTTCAGCAACCCCCCTTCAGCTGGACCTGCCCTGCTGTACCATACCTGAGTGACTGACCCTGCCCATTGGAGAAGGAGGTGAAAAGTATCGTGCCCACAGATGGACAAGTAACAAAGAATGCACTGCCACCTGCTCAGACATAACCAAATAAAACAAAAAAGCAGGCTGAAACAAACAAATCTATAATCAATAAATTAGAAAAATAACTACTGAATGCCCCAAAGACAGTAGACAATATCAAAACATTTACTAAAACAGGACAGGATGGTCCCAGTAGGTGTCCAAAATAAAACACCAGATGACTTTCCAGTAGAAGAAAAACCACTAAAACTACTTGATAGGGAATTCAAATCGTTAATATTCAGAATTATCCAAGAGATGAAGCAAAAGGCAGACAAAAATGAGGAAAAAATAGACAAATTCATGGAAAATATAGACAAAAAATGGAAAAATTCAAGAAAATAATACAGGAACAAAATTTCAAAATAAATTCACAACTAGAAATCATAAAAAAAAAAACCAACAATTAGAAATCCAAAAGATAAACAACAAATTTCAGAAATGGACAGTGTCATAAAAGGGCTGAGGAGCAGGTTTGAAAAGATGGAAAACAGGATCAGTGAAACTGAGGACAAACACTTGGATACAACTCTATCTGAGGATAAATCAGAAAAAAAAGAACAAAAGAAAATGAAGAAACCCTGAGAATTATGTGGGATGCAATCAAAAGCAAAAATCTGCAAATGATTGGAGTTCCAGAACAGGGGGAGAAAAAAGAGAACACAGAGAGGATCATCGAAGAATTGTTGACAGAAAACTTCCCCAGTATCATGAAAGATGAAAAGCTGACCATCCAATAAGTTCAATGAAACTCATATAGGATAGACCCCAAAAGAAAATCACCAAGGCTAAAAACAAAGACAAGAGAGCAGCTTAAATAAAATAAAAAGTCACATACAGAGGAGAAACAATAAGACTAAGCTCGGATTATTCAACAGAAACCATGCAGGAAAGAAGGCGATGGGATGACATATATAAAACCTTGAAAGAAAAAAATTGGCAACCAAGAATAATATACACTGCAAAACTCTCATTCAAATATGTTGGTGAAATTAGGTCATTTCCAGATAAACAGAAATTAAGGGACTATGTAAAAACCAAACCAAACTTACAAGACTTATTAAAGGGAGTCCTTCAATCTGCGAACAGACAACATAAGACAACAGACTGAATCTAGGACACAGGATTGTACTAGACAGATGCTAACCTAGGAAATTAACTCTTAAGGACTATCCAAACTAAAAGAATTACAGCAGAATTACAACCAGAGAGGTTGATCTATAAATGACAACAGTATCAGAACTGTAAAAGACAGAATAAATGGTGTAGGTATAGAACCTTCTAATGGAGAGGAAAGCAAGGTGATACCAAGTAATAATAGACTGGTTCAAACCTAGGAAGATAAGGGTAAACAGGGATGGGAGGGGTGGGGGTTCAGGGAAACTAAATAGACAATAGATAAGTGATAACTTTGGTGAAGGGTAAGACAGTACACTATACTGCGTAAACCAGCACAACTTGTGCAAGGAAAGGTCATGGAAGCTCCGTAGACACATCCAAATTCCCTGAAGGACTGAATTGCTGGGCAGAAGGCTCTGGGGACCATGGTCTCAGGGAACATCTGGCTCAATTGGTATAACACTGTTTATAAAGACAACGTTCTACATTCTACCTTGGTGAGTAGTGTCTGGGGTCTTAAAAGCCTGTGAGCAGCCATCTAAGATACTTCACTGGTTTCATCCCTTCAGGAGCAAGGGACAATGAAGAGAATAGGATACAAGGAAAAGAATAGTCCGAAGGACTAATGGACCACAGCTACCAAGGCCTCCACCAGACTGAGTCCAATACAGCTAGATGGTGCCCAGCTACCACCACTGACTGCTCTGACTGGGATCACAACAGAGGGTCCTGGACAGAGCTGGAAATGGATGTAGAACAAAATTTTAACTCACAAAAAAAGACCAGATTTACTGGTCTCACAAAGACTGGAGAAACCCCTAGAGTATGGCCCCCTGGACACCCTTTTAGCTCAGTGGTGAAGTCACTCCTGAGGTTCACTGTTCAGCCGGGGATTCACAGCTCCATAAAAGAAAACTGGACTAATGAGGCACAAAGACAAGGACTAGAAGGCAGGAGGGGACAGGAGGGCTGGTTATAGGGAACCCAGGGTTAAGAAGGGACAATACTGACATGTGGTGTTGTTAACTATTGCCATAGGGCAATATATGTACTAACTATTTAATGAGAAACTATTTGTTCTGTAGACATTCATCTAAGGTACAAAAAAATTATCTACGTGAGCTCAAATTGACAAAAGCAACGCAAAAGGTTTTATGGGAAGCCTAGGGGGCAGTGAGTTGAAGATGATGGTGATGGAATAATTTGGAAAAGGATAGTGAGAATAGCAGCCCAACTGAAAGAATGTAGTCGATGTCACTGAATTGTACATGTAAAAACTTTTGAAATGATGTAAATTTGGCTATGTATATTTTCACCAAAAAAAAAAAAAAAAAAAAAAGTCCTCCAAGGTTGAGAAGGGAGAGTGTTGACATGTCGTCGGGTTGTTAACCAAAGTCATAAAACAATATGTGTACAAACTGTTTAATGAGAAACTATTTGTTCTGTAAACCTTCATCTAAAGTAAAATTTAAAAAAATTATTGAAAAAAACTAAAAAAAAAAAAAAAAAAAAAAGAATTTGGCCTAGCTCTGTCAACAAGCCACTGTGTGATGTTGAATAAATTAGTTCAAATCTATGATTTTTTGTTTTTTCCTCTGTTTAATAATTGCAATGCATTTTAAATATCTGTATTAACAATAAATGCATGAATTCTAAAATTGAATCAAACTATCTCAGTATTTCAATTCTAAATGTCTAAAGAGAAGGATAAGGAAGATATGCCTATGCAAGGAAAGTACTTACAGAAATGGTAACATGGTAGTCACTTCCAAACTGGAGCTGCAAGTGGAGGATTTTCCTCTTTATGACAGAGCGCAGATGTCTGCAACCTGACTTACAGAGATAATATGGGTGTTCTTTTCTAAGCACATCTTTCTAGGTAAGGATAGGTTTTGACTGCAAGCAGCATGTGATTTGGACTGCATTTAGATGTGTGAGTGGTGATGTGAGGCTCTTTTCCCCTGCTCATTAGAAGCTGGATTGGGAAATATTGGGTTGTTGCAGTAAAACAGGTAAAAATCATTAAAGCTTGGAGACATGAAGAAAGATGTCTCTAAGGAGAAGTATTGAAACGTGTAGGCTTTAAAAACTAAAACAATTCAATTTGGGCATAAAATGACTTTTCAAATACATTTTCCACTACCTACTATCAATAGAGACTTCAAGTTTAAATGCCATTTTAATGGAAATTTGGATGGCTAAAAAGTAAAACACACTTACTTCTGATTCATTACCTCATAAAGTGAGTAATGAGGCTATCTTTTTAACACAAGATATAGGGATCACCATGTAAATTCTACCAAATATGTAAGCATGTTCACAGTTCCTGACACATGCCCTGTATGCTGGGTATAGACGGCAGAGACGGACCAGAGTCAAGGCTAATGATTTTTCTACCACCCACTATGTAACTTCGGACAGATACATTGCTGCTATCGATTTTCTCCATTATATAGGGTAATTAATGTCGACGCAAAATTCTTAAAGTTTTTGCTTTTGTTCTTAGGTGCCCTTGAGTCTGTTCTGACTCATAGCTACCCTATGTACGACAGAATGAAACACTGCCGGGTCCTGTGCCATCCTCACAATCTTTGCCATGTTTGAGCCCATTATTGTAGCCACTGTATGATTCCATCTCATTGAGGGTCTTCCTCTTTTTCACTGACCCTCTACTTTTCCAAGCACGATGTCCTTCTCCAGGGACTGGCTCCTCCTTATAACATATCCAAAGTACTTGAGATGAAGTCTTGCCATCCTTGCTTCTAAGGAGCATTCGGGCTGTACTTCTTTCAAAACAGATTTGTTTGTTCTTATGGCCACCCATGGTATATTCAATATTCTTCCCCAACACCATAATTCAAAGGCATCAATTCTTCTTCAGTCTTCCTTATTCATTGTCCCGCTTTCACATGCATATGAGGCAATTGAAAATACCATGGTTTGGGTCAGGTTCACTTTAGTCCTCAAAGTGACATCTTTGCTTTTGAAGGTTGTTATCAGTTGGAATCGACACGAGGACACCTGGTTTTCCCTTTGGTTTTTGGTTTTTGCAAAGTATTTATGGAGATTGAAAATAATAAATACAGCTAAAATGTTTTGTAGATGTACTATAGTTTAGTTATTGTTATGCCAGTGGTGCCATGAAGTTGAAAAGGAACACATATAGCTAACAGGAGTTAGAGTATACATTTTAAAACTTTTTTCTCTTCAAACATTGAAATAGCTTTTTGTGAATACGATTGAATCCTACTTAGGAAAATCTTTGACTTCAGTGAAATCATATCCCGTAATATTAAGAACACAAGAAAAGTGTAAATTTTATAATTAAAGAGTTGCCTCATTGGGATCAAGTACCAGGTACAATGTGCCATCTAATATTTCGATGAACTTCTTCAAACCCCTTCTTGAAAGGTGGATGGAGTAATCACCTTTGCATAGTAATTACAACGTCAAAAATGTGCCGATATCTTTTATCTGGCATTTCTTCCCTTCCTGTTTTTTTTTTTTTTTTTTTCATCTCTGGAGATAACAACTAACAACATTATTATTCCATTGTCATGATTTTGTGTTTTAAGAAAGAGATTTTTTTTTTTTTTGGTGTAAAAAAAATCACTTTTACCTTTGATTGGCAAAGGTTTAAATGTAAGATAATGTTTAACATTGAGAGAGGGAGAAGCAGGAAAGGCCTTACAACATTTAAATATTTTACTCTGTTATTTGGGGATGTCTAAACACAGTACCAGATAATAGAAGTTCTAGTGAAGAGTCTATTCTATAGTGACAAGTTAGCTGTTGAGTCAAGAGATTGAAAAGGACCATTGATAGGGGAATTTAAAAATCAAGACTACTACTTTGTACTTGATAATATTAGAAAATAAACACTTGTGTATTTCTGAATCAAAGCCAAATACTGATAATTAACATTTAGAGAGACATGTTGGGCATAGTGACTTCAAGAAGTAAGTATAGCTTCTCAAAAAAAAGAAATGGTTGCAGTTACTAATGTATGTCTTAGGGGATAAGCAGAGATTATAAATCTCAAAACGGAATCTAAATGATCACTTTATTACTAAATTGATTCATATAACAATTCAATCACATTCATTTCAACAAATTTTCATTTTTTTACACACTCTGCTTCTGTTTAAGTATAATGTATTTTCTTCCTGATACGTGAATTTGTTAAGAATATTCATACTTATCCTATTAAAATAGGTATTGCATATTTTTCTTTTATTTTTTTCCTGGATCTTTCACAATAGATTTTGCATATAAATGCATGACACCGCAAGTTTTATCTTTGTATACTGGAATGGTATTTCTTGTTTAAGAAAAGGTAAAATCTGTCATTCACTTAAGCAACTGTATAATTTCCTGAAAAATTCATAGTTAGATCAATCAAGGATATTATAAAAAAATAAACAGTTCACTATTCTTTATTCACATTCCACATTCTTGTCTCTTAATTTAAGGAAAACTAATGAATGTATAATAGAGAATTATAATGAAACGTCAACTGACTTCATTTTATTATGGCTGTTCTCACCATCAAGAATTGGCCTGTTCTGGGACTTCTGGCAAAATGGCACTCTAGGCAGAAGCACCACGCCATCCCTCCACAGCAAAGACCTAAAAAACTAAGCCAAACAGAGAAAACAGCAATCCTGAAACCCTAAAACATCAAATGAAGAGATTAAGAAGTCAGCCAAGCACCAAATGGTGTGAGAAAACTGACAGAGAATGGAGAGACAGGAGAGATTCTTGCAGAGGTCCCCTATCAGCTAACACAGCACAGATCTGCCATCTTGGACTCCTATCAGAGACCAGCAAATAAAGGGTATGAGAAAGCAGCTTCATGGAGCTTCCAGCAGGAGTCAAAACAACTAGTAATTTGTGATATATGCTTTCCGACCCTTCCACCCTTCTTCACTTCCACTCAGCCTCCTCTGCTTCCCACGGCCACAGTCTCTTGGCCTGGAAGCACCGGCTGCTTGGATGCCCACACTGGCCGGCTCCCTGAGTGCCATTTGTTGCCTGATGTTGTCACTTTTTTCTGCTTCTTTTGATGTCTTCCCTACCTCTAACCACCATCCCCTGCTTTCACTCAAATACCTGGCTCCGTGCGCCATCTTTGCTTCTTCCTAAGGGGCTGTGGAGCTCCGTTCGAGCGTGTAACCGCTTCCCGGTTGGGGTTGCCACTCTGGTGGAATCCCAGGGCTTTTGTTTGTTTGTTTTGAATTGTTTGCTTGTTTTCTTTTCCTTTTCATGAGTTGGGAGCCTGTTCTGGCCTGGCAGTGCTACAGGGCTTGGGATCTACCCCCTCAGCTTGCACAGACGCCCAGAGGGATCCCTGAGAGCATTTCCTTTTTTGTGTGTTTTTTTTTTTTTCTGTTTTTTTGGGGGGCTTTTCTTTTTTTATTTTTAATTTGTTTTGTTTTCTTTTCCATTTTGTTCCCTTTTGGTCTTTCTTCATTACTAAGTTTCTCATCTCAAAGTACCTTCCTTCTTTTCCTCTTCCCTGAATACCTGGCAATGAATACCTCTAAGGCTTCTAGCCAGGCTGTACTGTAACACCAGGGAACAACATCCCCAGACATTGTAACTACACCAGTGGGATCCCTGGCATCTTTGCTGTTCTTTTTTCTTTCAAATTTTTATTTATTCATTATTTTCTTTTTTTTCTTCTTCTTCCCTTTTTGTTTTGCTCCATTTCATAGTCTCCCATCTGTCCATTCCAATGGCAAGCTCCCCTAGCACTATTTTTGGATTGTTTATATCTTTTTGGCTCCTGTGCCTCTCTCCTCTTTCCCATATCCAACTTACCTCCACACATAACAATCGCCCCATCTATCCTTCCTACCTGCACTGTGTGCATAACATCACACCACCAAACAGCACAGGCATGGCCTACCGGAACCTGCCCTGCACTGAATTCCGACCCGCCCTGGTGGCTGTAGCAGTGCCACAAACAACCCATACCAGTAACTTCCCTTAAGCTAGACCTGCCCTACTGTACCATATGTGAGCAACCGACCCTGACAATTGTAGAAGGAGGTGAAAAGTATCGTGCCCACAGATGAGCAAACAATAAAAAACACAGAGCCTACCTTCTCCGATGGAGCCAAATAAAAAAAAAAAAGCGGGGGTGAAACAAATCTACAATCAGTAAACGAGAAAAATAACCACTGAATGTCCTGAAGACAGCAGACAATATCAAAACATTTACTAAAACAGGACAGGATGGTTAAAGCAGGCATCCAAAATAAAATACCAGATGACTTTCCAGTAGAAGAAAAGGCACTAGTACTACATGATAGGGAATTCAAATATCTAATAATCAGAATTACCCAAGAGTTGAAGCAAACCACAGACAAAACTGAGGAAAAAATAGACAAATTCATGGAAAAGGCAGAAAAATTCATGGAAAATACAGACAAAAAATGAAAGAATACAGGAAAATAATACAGGAACAAAATGCCAAAATACATTCACAACTAGAAATAATACAAAAGCAACAATTAGAAATCCAAAGGATGAACAACAAGATTTCAGAAATGGACAGTGTCATAGAAGGGTTGAGCAGCAGATTTGAAACAGCGGAAGACAGGATCAATGGAATTAAAGACAAACACTTAGATACAACTGTTCAAGGAAAACTCAGAAAAAAGAACAAAGAAAAATGAAGAAACCCTGAGAGTTACGTGGGATACAATCAAAAGCAAAACTTTGTGAGTGATCAGAGTTCCAGAACCTGGGGAGAAAACAGAAAAAACAGAGAGGATCATTGAAGAACTGCTGACAGAAAACTTCCCCAGTATCATGAAAGATGAAAAGCTGGCCATCCAAAAAGCTCAAAGAACCCCATATAGGATATACCCCAAAAGAAAATCACCAAGGCATATCATAATCACACTTGCCAAAACCAGACAAATGAAGAATCCTGAGAGCAGCTAATGAAAAACAACAAGTCACATATAGTGAATAAACAATAAGACTAAGCTCAGATTATTTGGCAGAAACCATGCAGGCAAAAAGGCAATGGGATGACATATATGAAACCTTGAAAGACAAAAATTTCCAGCCAAGAATAATATATCCTTCAAAACTCTCATTCAAATATGATGGTGAAATTAGGACATTTCCAGATAAACAAAAATTAAGGGAATATGTAAACACAAAACCAAACTTACAAGAATCATTCAAGAGAGTTTTTGATCTAAGAACAAACAACTTCAGCTCACAGGCAGAAACTAGGACACAGGATCGTACCAGACAGATACCAATCTAGGAAATGAACTCTCAAGGACTACCGAAAGCCAAAAGAAATACAACAGAGAATCAGAGCAGTTAATCAGTAAATGAAAACAACATCAGAACAATAAAAGAGGGAATAAACGGCATAGGTTTAGAACCTTCTAATGGCGAGGAAGGCAAGGTGATACCAAGTAAAAGTAGACTGTTTCAAACTTAGAAAGATAAGTGTAAATTTCATGGTAACCACAAAGAAAGTCAACAAACATACTCATAAAAATAAAGAGGAAAAACATAAAGTCTCAGCAAAAACAAAACCTACAAAAACAAAAGAAACGAAAAAAAAATCCACAAACAAAAGTAACTGCACAGGAGAGTAAGAAGAACAAAGAAAACGTCAGCACCACAGAAATAAGCACTACAAAATTACAGCAACAAACTCACTTCTATCAATAATTTCACTGAATGTAAATGGACTCAGTGCATCCCTAAAGAGATGGAGAGTGACAGAATGGATAAGAAAACAGGATCCATCAGTACACCGTCTACAAGAGACACAACTTAGAAACAAAGATGTGAATTTATTAAAAGGCAAAGGTTTGAAAAAAATATATCAAGCTAACAACTACCAAAAAAGAGCAGGAGTGGCTATACGAATCTCAGATAAAATAGACTTTAAAATAAAATCCACCATAAAAGACAAAGAAGGACACTATATAATGATTAAGGGGACGATTCATCATGAAGACATAACCATAATAAACACCTACGCACCCAACGACAGGGCTCCGAAATACATAAAACAAACTCTAACAACACTGAAAAGAGAAAAGGACAGTTCCACAATAATAGTAGGAGACTTCAACACACCACTCTCAGTAAAGGACAACACAACTAAAAAGAAACCCAGCAAAGATACAAAAGACCTAAAGGACACTATCAGACAACTTCACCTTGTAGACAAATACAGAACACTCCATCCAACGGCTGCAAAGTACACAGTCTTTTCCAATGCACATGGAACATTCTCCAGAATAGACCACATCTTGGGCCACAGAAGAATCCTCAACCTGATCCAAAACTTTGAGATAATTCAAAGTATCTTCTCTGACCCCAAGGTCATCAAGGCAGAAATTAACAGCAGAAGGAGCAAGTGAAAACAATCAACTACATGGAAACTGAATAATACCCTGCTTACACATCACTGGGTAATAGAAGAAATCAGAGATGGAATCAAAAAATTCCTAGACTAAAACGAGAATGAAAACACATCATACCAAAATCTTTGGGCACAGCAAAGGCAGTCCTCAGAGGACAATTTATAGCAATAGATGCATACATCAAAAAAGAAGAAGGGAAAAAATCAAAATATTAACTACACAACTCAAACGAATAGAAAGAGAACCAAAAAAAAAAAAAAAAAGAAAAAAGCCCACAGCCAGTGGAAGAAAGGAAATAATAAAGATCAGAGTAGAAATAAATGAAATAGAGAACAGAAAAACAATAGAAAGAATCAACAAAACCAAAAGTTGGTTCTTTGAAAGAATCAACAAAATCAACAAACCACTGGCCAGACTGACAAAAGAAAAATAGGAGATGACACAAATAACCCAAAAAAGAAAAGAAATTGGGGACATTACAAGACATCCAACCAAAATAAAAAGGATCATAACAGAATACTATGAAAAACTATACTCCAACAAATTTGAAAACCTAGAGGAAATGGATAAATTTCTAGAAACACATGGCCTACCCAAACTACAACAAAGTAAGGTTGAAAATCTCAACAGACCCATAACAAGAGAAGAGACTGAAAAAGTAATAAAAATAGAGCTCCCAACAAACAAACAAAAAAAAGCCCTGGCCCAGATGGCTTCACTGGAAGATTCTACAAAACATTCAGAGAAGAGATTGTACCAGTACTACTCAAGCTATTTCCGAGCATAGAAAAGGAAGCAATACTTCCAAATTCATTCTCTGAAGCCACAATAATGCTGATACCAAAACCAGGAAAAGACTCCACATAAAAGAAAATTACAGACCAATATTTCTCATGAATATAGATGCAAAAATTCTCAACAAAATTCTAGCCAATAGAATTCAGTATCATATCAAAAAAATAATACACCACGACCAAGTACGATTCATACCAGGTATGCAAGGATGGTTCAACATTAGAAAATCAATCAACGTAATCCACCACATAAATAAAAGGAAAGAAAAGAATCACATGATCATCTCAATAGATGCAGAAAAGGCATTCGACAAAGTCCAACACTCATTCCTGATAAAAACTCTCAATAAAATAGGTATGGAAGGGAAATTTCTCAACATAATCAAGGGTATCTATGCAAAACCAACAGCCAACAACATTCTTAATGGAGAGAGGCTGAAAACATTCCGCTTGACAACAGGAGCAAGACAAGGATGCCCTGTATCACCACTCCTATTTAATATTGTGATGGAAGTTCTAGCTAGAGCGATAAGGCAAGAAAAAGAAATAAAGGGCATCCAAATTGGTAATGAAGAAGTTAAACTGTCCCTGTTTACAGATGATATGAACCTATACATAGAAAACGCTAAAGACTCCATGAGAAATCTACTGGAACTAATAGAAAGATTCAGTGGACTAGCGGGATATAACATAAACATACAAAAATCAGTTAGATTCTTATACACCAATAAAGAGAACGATGAAAAGGAAATCAGGAAAACAATACCATTTATAATAGCCCCTAAAAAAATAAAATACTTAGGAATAAATCTAACCAAGGATGTAAAAGACCTATACAAAGAAAACTATAAAACACTACTGCAAGAAACCCAGAGGGATCTACATAAATGGAAAAACATACCATGCTCATGGATAGGCAGACTCAACATTGTGAAAATGACAATTGTACCTAAAGCAATTTACAAATACAATGCAATTCCGATCCAAATACCAACAACATTCTTCCAATAGATGGAAAAACTAGTCATTAACTTTATATGGAATGGGAAGAACCCCGAATAACTAAAGCACCACTGAAGAAGAAGAATAAAGTTGGAGGACTCACACTACCTGACCTCAGAACCTACTATACAGGTACTGTACTCAAAACAGCCTGGTACTGGTACAACGACAGACACATTGACCAATGGAACAGAATTGAGAACCCAGATATAAATCCATCCACCTATGGTCACCTGATCTTCGACAAGGGCCCAAAGTCCATCAAATGGGGAAAAGACAGTCTCTTTAACAAATGGTGCTGACAAAACTGGATATCCAGCTGCAAAAAAATGAAACAGGACCCATACCTCAAACCATATGCAAAAACTAATTCAAAACGGATCAAAGACCTAAATATAAAGCCAAAAACAATAAAGTTTGTAGAAGTAAAAATAGAACCAATCCTACAAGCCCTAATACTCGACATTAATAGCATACAAACCATAACCGTCAACACACAAATCCCAGAAGATAAGCTAGATAACTGGGATTTTCTAAAAATCAAACACCTGTGCTCTTCCAAAGATTTCACCAAAAGAGTGAAAAGAGAACCTACAGACTGGGAAAAAAATTTTGGACAGTACAAGTCAGACAAAGGTCTAATCTCCATAATCTACAAGAAAATCCAACACGTTTACAAAAAAATACAAATAATCCTTTTTAAAAATAGGCAAAGGAAATGAACAGACACTTCACCAAAGAAGACATTCAAGCGGCCAATAGATGCATGAGGAAATGCTCGTGATGACTAGCCATTAGAGAAATGCAAATTAAAACCAAAATGAGATACCATGTCACCCCGGCATTACTGGCACTAATCAAAAACAGTGGAAATAACAAATGTTGGAAGGGCTGTGGAGAGATCAGTACTCTTATTCACTGCCGGTGGGAATGTAAAATGGTACAACTATTTTGGAAAACAATATGGCGCCTCCTTAGAAAGCTCAAAATAGAAATAGCGTACGATCCAGCATTCCGGTTCCTAGGAATATATCCTAGATTAATAAGAGTCGTCACTCAAATAGACATATGTACACCTTTTCATGGCAGTATTGTTCACAATAGCAAAAAGATGGAAACAACTTAGATACCCATCAACAGATGAATGGATAAACAAACTATGGTACATACACACAATGGAGTACTATGCAACGAGAAAGAACAATGAAGAATCTGTGAAGGATCTCAGAACATGGATGAAATTGGAGGACATTGTGCTGAGTGAAACAAGAGTCAATCACAAAAGGATTAATATTGTATGTGACCTCTATTGTAGAAACCCATAAAAAGTTTACACACAAAAAGTAACAATCTTTGTTGGATACGAGGGATGGGGGGAATCTTGGGTGAAGTGTTAGACAGTACACAATGCTGGGGAAACCAGCACAACTTGTAGAAGGAAAGGTCATGGAAGCTATCCCTAGACACATCCAAACTCTTTGAGGGACTGAATTGCTGGCAGAGGGCTGTGAGGACCATGGTGTCAGGGAACATCTAGCTCGATTGGCATGACACAGCTTATAAAGACAATGCTCTACATTCTACCTTGGTGAGTAGTGTCTGGGGTCTTAAAAGCCTGTGAATGGCCATCTAAGATACTCCACTGGTCTCATCCCTTCGGGAGCAAGGGAGAATGAAGAGAACAGGTTACAAGGAAATGATTAGTCCAAAGGACTAACGGACCACAGCTGCCAAGGCCTCCACCAGACAGTATCCAGTAAGGCTAGATGGTGCTCAGCTACCACCACTGACTGCTCTGACTGCGATCACAACAGAGGGTTCTGGACAGAGCTGGAGAATGATGTAGAACAAAACTCTAACACACACAAAAAAGACCAGATTTACTGGCCTAAAGGAGACTGGAGAAACCTCGAGAGTATGGCCCCCAGACACCCTTTTAGCTCACTGAAGAAGTCACTTCTGAGGTTCATCATTCGGCTGGGGATTGGACAGCCCCATAAAACAAAATGGGACTAAAATGGCACAGCAGTCCAGGGACGAGGGCTAGAAGGTAGAAGGGAACAGGAAAGCTGGTCATAGGTAACCCTAGTTTGAGTAAGGACCATGTTGATGTGTAGTGAGATTGTTAACCATTATCATAGAACAATATGTGTACCTTTTAATGAGAAACTATTTTGTTCTGTAAACCTTTATCTAAAGGGAGAAAAGCAGCACAATTGAAAGAGCATAGTCGATGTCACTGAACTTTGCATGTAGAAATTTTTGAAATGGTGTGTCTTTGGCTATGTATATTTTCACCAAAAAAAAAAAAAAAACAAGGTCGAGAAGGGAGAGGGTTGACATGTCGTGTGGTTGTTAACGAATGTCATAAAACAATATGTGTGCTACTGTTTAATGAGAAACTATTTGCTCTGTAAACCTTCATCTGAAGAATAATTTAAAAAAAAAAAAAAAAAAAACCTTCCCCACAAGCTATAGTCTGAAAAAAAAAAAAAAAAGCTGCAAGTGGCCATCTAAGACACGTTTGGTTTCTTTCTGTCTGGAGCAAAGAAGAGTGAAGAAAACCAAAGGCTCAAGGGAGCAATTAGTCCAAAGGACCAATAGATCACATGAACCACAGCCTACACGACCCTGAGGCCAGAAGTAGCAGATGGTGCCCGGCTACCACTGCCAACTGCACTGACTAGGATCACAACAGAGGGTCCATGACAGAGAGGGAGAAAATTGTAGGACCAAAAATCAAATTCACAAAAAAGACCAGACTTATTGGTCTGACAGAAACTGGAAGAACCTTCAAGTCTATTACCCTAAGACACCCTTATGACCTGGAACTAAAGCCACTTCCAGAGACCTCTTCCCAGCCAAACAATAGACAAGCACATAAGACAAACAATAACACATGAAAGGAATGTACTACTTAGAACAATCAATTATACAAGATCAAAAGGGCTTTAGCTGCCCAAAAGCAAAGATGAAAAGGCAGGAGAGGCTGCAAAATCAGAATGAAAGAAAATGGGGAATCAGGGAGGAAATGAAGACAGTGCTGACATATTGTGGGAAATGAAACCAAGGCCATGAAGCGATTTATGTACAAACTATCCAATGGGAAACTAATTTTGTCTGTAAACGTTCACCTAATGCATAATTAAAAAAAAAAAAAAAAAGAAAGAGAGGAAAAGAAAAGAATTGGCCTGTTCCTCTTCATTCTTATCATTCGCATTTTCTTAATGGCTAGATTGGCAACCTGTCCATGACTCTCCTCATTTCCTGGACATTCATCTCCACACGCCCATGTATTTCCTACTTAGTCGGCTCTCCCTCATGGACCTGATTTACGTCTCCACCATTGTCCCCAAGATGACCTACAATTTTCTGTTTGGAAACAAGTCAATCTCCTTCATTGGAAGTGGAGTCCAGAGTTTCTTGTTTGTGACTTTGACAAGTGCAGAAGCACTTCTTTTGACATCTATGGCCTATGACTGTTATGTGGCCATTTGCTTTCCTCTTCTCTATCTTATCCATATGACCAAAAGTGTGTGTGTGCTGATGACTACAGGATCTTGGATAATGAGTTTTATCAACGCCTGTACCCACACAGCATATGTATTCTATATGCCCTATTATCGATCCAGGACCATCAATCATTTATTCTGTGATCTGACAGCCATATTGACTCCGGACACCTGGATCTATGAGTACATAGTGTTTCTGTGCAGCACCTTATTCCTCATGTTTCCTTTCATTGGCATTACTTGTTCCTATGGCCAAGTTCTCCTTGCCCTCTACCACTTGCTGTCATCAGAATGGAGGAAGAAGGCCCGTTCGACCTGCATTACCCACCTCATTGTGGTGAGTTTGTACTATGCACCCTTTGTTTACAATTATCTATGCCCAAGGTCCTTCCGCTCTCCAACAGCAGACAAGATTCTGGCTGTTTTCTACCCCATCCTCAGCCCCATGCTCTACCCTGTCATCTACAGCCTGAGGAAGAAGGAGGTGATGGGCTCCCTGAGAAGAGTTATTAAGAGAATCTGCTCTGTGAAAATGTAGACAAGGTTTCTGCATCAGTCCTCAAACTGCAGGTATCTGTCTATTCTGCAGGGAATAGTCACTAAGAAAAATATTATTCAAGGCATGAGGACAGGGTCTAAGGTTATATTAGAAAATTTTAAAAAGTAGAAATTTGACAAAATAATTTTATGGTACCAAAGCATATTTTTTGTTTTTTCATGAGGTGATTTTTTTCCATCAATATAAAAGGCATACATAGTCAACTAAATTTCAGAAATAAGAAGCTTTTATTAATATGTAGAAAAGAAAATGGAAACTGCTTAACATGAAGATATCATTCATCATAACAATTCTACTATGCTTAATTTATCTCTCAATAAGATTAAATTACAACAACAGAACAATAAATGTTTTATTGTAACAGAATCTAATCAAAAGCAAAACAATTTTGAGGTGGGACCAAGATGGCAGAGTAGTCAGATGGCTTCCTATATCCCTCTTACAACAAAGACCTGGAAAAACAAGTGATTTGATTGTATATGAATACCTAGGAGCCCTGAACAAGGCAAAGTTGAGAAATCGGACTGAGTTGCGGGGGGAGAGGGAGACGGTTCTGAAGAAGTGAGGAGTGCCAGAGTGGAAGCAGTGGGACTGCAGCTCTTCAGCCAGTCCGGGTCCACTGTGAAGCAGGCAAACAGCTGCGTGCCCACTCTAGAGGCAGTTTCCACATCAAGAGAGATTTGGCAACAGAGATTCTACTTGGACACTCCGAACCAGTGAAAGCAGATCCCAAATGGCTAAAGATAAGTACATGCATGTGGCCTTTCACGGAGATGTTAAAAAAAAAAAAAAAAAAAAAAGCCCATTTGGGAAAAACCTTTCCCTCCCTGCTCTGCACCAGGAGTCTGCTGGGCACCGTGACCCATTCTCCTGGACTTGGACAGGGAAAAAATAAGCTACTGGCTCCCCTAAGACAGGAAATCAGGGTCCTTTGGTAGGCACAGGCATAAGGGTTCTGCAGACTTTGAGTGCCTTACACTCCTGTATAGACTTGTGGGGATCCATCTCAACAGCGTTAGCCCTCACTACCACAGCATGACAAGGTAAACATCTAAAGTTTAACTTCAACTGTTTCAGCTGTGAAGTCACAGATTTGTGACTCTCGACACAGCCCTACCCCTTAGGAGGCATCTTTATGGGTCCACAGCTGGGTCTTGAGGACTGGTAGCCTCACATATGCCAGCTAGTCACCTGCTACAGGAGTCCAAGAAAATGTGGTGCCCTAGAGTCTTTACAGACAACAGAGTGGGGTGCTCATAGTCTGGCTGCAAAACTCACCTACCTACTCGCCCTAGGGAATAGGAACACACTTTCCTTTCAGACTCTCAGGGGAAGCTGTCAGCCCCCTGCCTGGCTCAGCTTGTGATCCCCTACCACAGCCAGATACCAGTGCATACACCAATCACCCATGCCTCTCTAAGACTGTAGGTGAGAGCGTGCACGACATATTTGGTGACCAACTGACTAGTCACCTGAGCTGAACCCATATAGGAAAATTTCAAGGACACTTGTGTGCATGTACTTAGTTACAGAACTAACTACCTAGTGACAGGATGTTGGAGCTTCAAAGGTGTCAATACTCAAACTAGCACACAGGAGCAGCCTATTGGGGCATATCAAAACAAAACAAAACAAGAAGCTAGGGCTCACTAAACAAATACAAAATAAAATTATAATAACTTATTGATGGCTTGGAAACAACAGTCAATATCAAATCACATAAAGAGGCAGTCCATGATGGCTTCAGCAAGCTCCCAAAATAAAGAATCAATAAATTCTCTGGAGGAAGAGAATTTCTTGGAATTACCAGAGGCAGAATACGTGATAAATATACAGATCTCTTCTAGAAATCAGAAAGAAAATTTCATCAAATGCAGAAACAACCAAGGAACATACAGATAAAGAAGTAGAAGAACTTAAAAAAGTTATTCAGGAACATAATGACAAATTTAATAGGCTGTAAGAATCCATAGAGAGACAGCAATCAGAATTCAAGAAGATTAACAATAAAATTTCAGAATTAGACAACTCAATAGAAAGTCATAGGAGCAGAATTGAGGCAGTAGAAGCTAGAATTAGTGACATTGAAGATAAAGCTCTTGACGCCAACTTATCTGAGGAAAAATCAGATAAAAGAATTAAAAAGAATGAAGAAACTCTAAGAGTCATGTGGGACCCTGTCAAGAGAAATAACCTACAAGTAATTGGAGTACCAGAACGGGGGTGGGGTGGGGATGAAAGAAAACACAGAGAAAATTATTGAAGATTTGTTGGCAGAAAATTTCCCTGATGTCATGAAAGATGAGAAGATATCTATCCAAGATGTTCATTGGACCCCACATAAGGTAGATCCCAAAAGAGACTTACCAAGACATATTATAATCAAACTTACCAAAACCAAAGACAAAGAATTTTAAGAGTGGCTAGGGATAAAAGAGAAGTCATCTACAAAGGAGAGCCAATTAGAATAGGCTAGGACTACTCAGCAGAAACCATGCAGGCAAGAAGGCAAGGGGACGAGATATATAAAGCTTTGAAGGAAAACAACTGTCAGCCAAGAATTATATATCTAGCAAAACTGTCTCTCAAATATGATGGCAAAATTAGGGCATTTCCAGATAAACAGAAGTTTAGAGAATTTGCAAAAACAGAACAAAAATTACTAGAAATACTAATGGGAGTCCTACAGTTAGATAATCAATAATAGCAGGTAACAATGCAAGACTAGAACACAGGACAGAGTAACCAGATACTGACTCAGGGAAGTTGAAAATACATCAAAGCTAAAACATTGAAAATAGGGAGACAGAGATATCAATATGTAAAAAAGGACAACATTAAAACAAAAAAGAGTGACTTAAAAGTGCAGACATTGATTTTTCATATGGAGGGGATGTCAAGGTGATATAAAGTAATAAAAAACTCTTATAAACTTAGAAAAATAGGGGTAAATATTAAGATAACCACAAAGGAATCTAACAATCAGACAAATCAAAATAAAAAAGTAGGAATACATAAAGACCAAGCAAACACAAAATCTACAGCAATGAAAAAGATAAAAAAAATACATAAAGAAAAACGACTCAGCACAGAAAATTGAGGGGAATGAAGAAACTGTGAACAACACAAAAAAAAGAGACATCAGGATGACAGCACTAAACTCATGCATATCAATAATTACACTGAATGTAAATGGACTTAATACACCAATAAAGAGACGGAGAGTGATAGATTGGATAAATACCATGATCCATCTATATACTGCCTATAAGAGACTCACCTTAGATTTAAAGACAAAAACAAGCTAAAACTCGAAGGATGGAAAAAAGTATATCAAGCAAACAACACTCAAAAAAGAGCAGGAGTGGCAATATTAATGTCCTAAAAATAGACTTTAAAGTAAAATCTACCACAAAGGATAAGGAAGGGCACTATACAATGATTAAAGTGTCAATACACCAGGAGGACTTAACAATAATAAATATTTAGACACCCAACAGTAGGTCTCCAAAATACATAAAACAAACTCTAACAGCACTGAAAAGAGAGATAGCTCCACAATAGTAGTAGGAGACTTTGACACGCCGCTTTTGGTGAAAGACAGATCATCCAGAAAGAAGCTGAACAAAGATACGGAAGAGCTAAATGCTACAATCAACCAACTTGATCTCATAGACATATACTGAACACTGCACTAAGCAGCAGCCAAGTATACTTTCTTTTCCAAAGCACATGGAAGAGTCTCTGAAGAGACCACATATTAGTCCATAAAGCAAGCCTTAACTAAATCCAAAACATCGAAATACTACAAAGCATCTTTTTCTGACCATAAAACCATAAAAGTAGAAATCAACAACAGGAAAATCAAGGAAAAAAAAAATCAAACACATGGAAACTGAACAACACCTTGCTTAAAAACTAATGGGTTATATGAGAAGTTAAGGATCGAATAAAGAAATCCATAGAAACAAACGAGAATGAAAACACATCCTACCAGAACCTATTGGCACAGCAAAAGCAGTGCTCAGAGGTCAGCTTATAGCAATAAATGCACACACCCGAAGAGAAGAAAGGGCCATAATCAAAGCATTAACACTATAACTGGAACAAGTATAAAGAGAGCAGCAAAAGAAGCCCACAAGCACTAGAAGAAAGGAAATAATAAGAATTAGAACAGAATTAAAGGAAATAGAGACTAGAAAAACAATTGAAAGAGTTAACAAGTCCAAAAGCTTGTTCTTTGAAAAGATCAACAAAAGTGATAAACCATTGCCCAAACTGACAAAAGAAAAACAGGAGAGGATGCTGATAACTCGTAAAAGAAATGAGATGGGTGATATCACAACAGACACAGCTGAAATCAAAAGAATCATAACAGAATACTATGAAAAATTGTATTCTAACAAATTTGAAAACCTAGAGGAAATGGACAAATTTCTAGAAACTCACCACCTACCTAAATTAACAGAAGCAGAGGTAGAACAACTAAATAAACCCATAACAAAAGAAGATACTGAAAAGATTATTTAAAAAACTCCCAACAAAAAAGCCCTGGCCTGGATGGCTTCACTGGAGATTTCTACAAAACTTTCAGAGAAGAGCTAACACCACTTGCACTAAAGGTATTCCAGAGCATAGAAAAGGATGGAATACTCCCAAACTCCTTCTATGAAGCCAGAATAACCTTGATACCAAAACCAGGTAAAGACACCACAAGAAAAGAAAATTACAGACCGATATCCCTCATGAACATTGACACAAAAATCCTCAACAAAATCCTAGCCAATAGAATTCAGCATCATATCAAAAATATAATTCATCATGACCAAGTGGGATTTATACTAGGTATGCAGGGATGGTTCAACATTAGAAAAACGATCAATGTAATCCATCACATTAATGAAACAAAAGACAAGAACCACATGATCTTTCAATTGATTCAGAAAAGGCATTTGACAAAATCCAACAGCCATTCGTGATAAAAACTCTCAATAAAATAGGAATAGAAGGGAAATTCCTCAATATACTGAAAGACATTTATACAAAGCCAAAAACCAACATCATCCTAAATGGAGAGACCTTGAAAGCATTCCCCTTGAGAATGGGAACCAGACAAGGATGCCCTTTATCACCACTCATATTCAACATTATGCTGGAAGTCCTAGTCAGAGCAATTAGGCTAGAAAAAGAAATAAAGGGCATCCAGTTTCGTAGGGAAGAAGTCAAAGTCCTAGTCAGAGCAATTAGGCTAGAAAAAGAAATAAAGGGCATCCAGTTTCGTAGGGAATAAGTCAAAGTGTCTCTATTTTCAGATGATATGATCTTATACACAGAAAACCCGAAAGAATCCACAGAAAAACTACTGGAACTATAAGGAGATTTCAGCAAAGTTTCAGGATACAAGATAAACATACAAAAATCTGTCGGATTCCTTTACACCAACAAAGAGAACCTCAAAGAGGAAATCACCAAATCAATACCATTTACAATAGCCCCCAAGAAGATAAAATACTTAGGAATAAATTTAACCAGAGATGTTAAAGATCTATACGGAGAAAACTACAAGACACTACTGTAAGAAACTAAAAGAGACATGCATAAGTGGAAAAATATACTTTGCTCATGGATAGGTAAACTCAACGTAGTGAAAATGTCAATTTTACCCAAAGCAATCTAGAGATACAATGCAATCCCAATTCAAATTCCACCAGCATTTTTTAATGAGATGGAGAAACAAATCACCAACTTCATATGGAAAGGAAAGAAGCCCCGAATAAAAAAGCATTACTCAAGAGAAGAACAAAGTGGGAGGCCTTACACTACCTGATTTTAGGACCTATTATACTGCCACAGTAGTCAAGACAGCCTGGTACTGGTACAATAACAGATACATAGACCAATGGAACAGAGTTGAGAATCCAGATACAAGCTCATCCACCTAGGAGCAGCTAATATTTGACAAAGCCCCAAAGTCCATTAATTGGGGGAAAAGACAGTTTCTTTAACAAATGGTGCTGGCATAACTGGATATCCACTGCAAAAAACTGAAGCAAGACCCATACCTCACACCATATACAAAAACTAATTCAAAATGGATCAAAGACTTAAATATAAAATCAAAAATGATAGAGATCAAAATAGGGACAACACTAGGAGCCAGAATACATGGCATAAACACAATATGAACCATAAGTAACAATGCACAAGTACCAGATGAGAGACAAGACAAATGGGAGCTTCTAAAAATCAAACACTTATGCTTATCAAAAGTCTTCACAAAAGAGTCAAAAGACAATCTAAAAAATTTTTGGCTACAACAAATCTGATCAGCATCTAATCTCTAAAATCTACAAGATACTGCAAAACCTCAACAACAAAAAGACAAATAACCCAATTAAAAAACGGGCAAAGGATATGAACAGGCACTTCACCAAAGAAGACATTCAGGTGGCTAACAGAAACATGAAGAAATGCTCACGATCGTTAGCCATTAGAGAAATACAGATCAAAACTACAATGAGATATCATCTCACTACAACAAGGCTAGCCTTAATCCAAAAAACACAAAATAATAAATACTGGAGAGGTTGTGGAGAGACTGGAACACTTATACACTGTTGGTGGGAATGTAAAATGGAACAACCACCTTGGAAATCGATTTGGAACTTCCTTAAGAAGCTAGAAATAGAAGTATCATACAATCCAGCTATCCCGCTCCTTGGAATATATATCCTAGAGAAACGAGCCATCACACGAATAGATAGACATATGCACACCCATGTTCACTGCAGCACCATTCACAATAGCAAAAAGACAAACAACCTAGGTGCCCATCAACGGACGCATGGATAGACAAATTATGTTATATTCACACAATGGAATACTGCGCAATGATAAAGAACAATGATGAAGCTGTGAAACATCGTATAACTTGGTGGAAGCTGTAACTTAGTATGCTAAGTGAATTTAGTCAGTCACAGAAGGAAAAATACTGTATAAGACCACTATTACCAGAACTCAAGAAAAGGTTTAAACACAGAAGAAAACATTCTTTGATGGTTACGGGGGTGGAAGGGAGGGTGAGAGTTATTCACTAACTAGATAGTAAATAAGAATCATCTTAGGTGAAGGGAAGGACAGCACACACTACAGGGGAAGTCAGCACAACTGGACTAAACCAAAGCTAAGAAGTTTCCTGAATACAGTCAATTACTTTGTGAGACAGAGTAGCAGGGGTAGGGGTCTGGGGACCATGCTTTCAGGGGACATCTGGTCAACTGGTATAACAAAGCTTATTAAGAAAATATTCTGCATCCTACTTTGGTGAGTGGCATTTTGGGTCTTAAAAGCTTGCAAGCAGCCATCTAAGATGTAATTGGTCCCAACCAACTACAGTAAAGGAGAAGGAAGAACACCAAAGACTCAAGGAAAGTATTAGCCCAAGAGACAGAAAGGGCCTGAGACCAGAAGAACTAGATGGTGCCCAGCTACCACCAATGATTGCCCTAACAGGGAACACAACAGATTCCTGGGTGGAGCAGGAGAAAGGTGGGGGGCAAAACTCAAATTCTAGTAAGAAGATCAGACTTGACGATCTGACTGAGACTGAAGGAACCCTGGAAAATATAGGGTATGCATTTTAAAAGGTTTTATATATATGCATATATAAAACTTAGCTGAGCATTTAGGTAAAACTATTTAAAATCTTCTCATATCAATTTTATCATCTATAAAATGTCATTGGTGATATCAACCTTAAGAGCTTTTAGAAAAGATTAAATATAATTTAGTCCTGATACAAATTCAGAAACATTTTAGGTGGCACCCAATGGAGGTAGTGAATAAAAGTTTTCTCTCTATCTTCTCTTCCCTGTATAGACATGATCCAGATCCAAGGCTTGTTTCTTCTACTTTTGTTTCTTCTCTGAAACTACAATCTGAATTTTTTTCTCCTTGCTGTTTCTTTCTGGGCACAATGTCATAAATGCTGATGCCCAAATCACAAAGTTTTTAGGGAAATTAAAAAAAAAATTAAAAAATAAACACAGGTGAAAATGTTTTGTAAATGGGCTACAAATATTTACTGATATTTCAGTGGATAAAAGCAAAATAAAATAGACAAAAATAACCTATTTAAGTTTATTTTTACATGAGAAAAAACATCCTTTTCTCTTTAGACTTGGGAAAAATGCTGAAAGCTGCTTCCTTGTCAGGGGCACAGCCTTGAAATGAGTTTACAGGACAGGACATGGATAATCAACTATACATTTCATTAGCAGTCATAAAACATGGCATCAAATAACTGATCTGAGACAGCATTCATTATTTCTGTATTGTGCTGTTTTCCCCACTTCTTTAATTTAGGAAAATATTAACTACGTCATGGACAAAATCATTTTAAAAACATGATTGTAAATATGGCATACATATATTCACAAAAATGTGGAGGAATTCTATCCCTTCTAAAAACATAGGAAAAAACATTCAGGGAACTAGTGACCAAAAATAATGAAACATATGAGTCCTTAGATTAGGGAAGGCAAAGATATCCCAAGAAGGTAAAGGAAAAATAAATCTTAATCAAGATATAATGTAGTGAAACTTCAGTACATGAATACAAAAAAAAAAAAATTTAAAAACAACCAGAGAGAAAAGAAAGACACGGTCTATATAAAATAAATAAATAAGACTAAAAGTTTATTTCTTAAAAAAATGATGGAAAGGAGTTTTTAGATGAAATGGATCATTAAACAGTTTTAAGGTCAAACCTCTATTTAATAGGAGAAACAAGAAAATAATATCTGCTATCACCACTTCTATTCATATTTATATTTCAGATTTTAACCAGCCCCCCACCCAAAAAAAAAAAAACCAGAAAGAGAAAAAAAATTATAAGGATTGCCAAAGGGTATACAGTATTATTATTGCAGATTACACAATAGTCTAAATAGAAAACCTAATAGAAATTAAATCCAATTGATGGATTTTATCAAGAAAGCTTAGAAACGATCTTAGATGAATTTCAAAATGAAGGCTTTGGAAAATTTATTTTAAAAGACACAAGTTAGATAAGAACAAAATCACATTCATAAATTTTATTTCAGTTGGATTAAGTTGTTCAATAGAAAGGTGATTTATTAAAATTTTTAGTAGGAATCAAGAAAAATATCTCAATGATCAAAGAGAAGAGAACGAATCTTTAAACCCAAGAAGTCCAAACAGTACATATCAAGAAATTTAAATACATTTGTATTAAGAATTGTTGTCAAAGTCTTTGCAAAGAGCATGAAATAAAAGACATAAACTGGAAGAAGAAGGTATCTGTGCACAGAGTACATAAAGAATATTTATAAATAGTCACAAATATCAGTATAAAAATGGGTAAGTGACATGAGTAAATATTTTCAGGGAAAAGGAAACATAAATTGCTATAAAACAAATGAAATGATGTTCAATGTGATTAGAAATGAGGGAAATCCAAATTACATCTAAAATATATTTCCATTCCAATGTCAACAGATCGGAAAAAGTCAACAGTCTATCAATATCAAACATTGGTTACAATGCAAAATAACTTACCTACTTAATTTTTACATGCATAAATGCTAAAAATTAGCAATTTCTAATCCAAGAGACCTAGAATGGAGTAGTGGTACATGGCATTTTGAATAGGATAGTTCTATGTGTAGGATGTTTAGCAACAATGACTACTAACCACTGAAGTCTCCCTATTCCCAGTCACTGTGACAACCAAGCATCCCTCACACATTTCTGAGGAACCTCAAAGGGATATGTTTTTGTTAGTGTTAGCTGCTGTCTAGTTGGTCCCGAGTCTAGGTGAGCCAATGCACAATCAAACAAAACAGTGCTACCTTCATGATTGATTACAGATCGGAACTTTGTAATCCATAGACTTTTCACTGAAAACCTGAAACAATAATCAAAGTATGGAATCTCTGCTGAAACCTGTTCAGCATCATAACCACATGCAAGCCCCTGCTAACAGATGGTGGTGTCTGTGCATCAGGTGAATTGGCAGCAAATTAATCCCAGGTTTCCCACAAGGAAGGTGAGAATTCTACCACTGAACCATCAATGACTTCCAAAGGGGTAGAACAGCACCTATATAGGAATTAATTCATGAATCAGTGGCTCTTTCATTACTTAATTTGTTTGTTCTCTGTAGTTTGGCTTTTTGCTTGATGGATCTTGGAGCATCTTATTTTGGAGAGCTCACCTAGCTTGCCTGCAGTTTGCAAAGAAATCTTAACAACAATATTTTTGAAGTCCTTCATCATTCTTTTCTTCCTTTAAGAACAATGTTTGAGTTCCGAGACTCACTGTGGTCTTCCAGATGAATTCAGATGAAGATGAGATCAAAGCTCTCTTCACATGTTAGTCCCTCCTGACCTTAGACACCTTGTTCATAAAACCACCTTCTTTGATCCATCTGACCCCATTCCCAGATGTGGGGTTTCTTACATGGTGGTTGTGCTCTGTGCTGTGGTATCTCAAGGTCTGAATATTCCATCTGGAGTATGAAGTAGAAGGAGGGCTAGCTGGTACCAGGATTCTGCATAAGGAATGTGGAGAAGGGCATTGTTAACTTACCAGGTTTACGCACTGGTTTACTTACTGTGTCACCAGATCAACTTTAAACCTGAGCCAATATGAGACATGCTTAGATTAATCTTCTGCAAAAGTACTATCTCCACGAGTTAAATACATGATATTCATACATAGACTTAACATCTGTCCTAAATGTATTTAACTCATGAATAAGAGAACCAATAAAATATTATAGCTGGTTCAATGTATATTTGAGTTGAGAAACAGGGCTTCTTCATAGCCCACTGGGAAAGTCACACTGAAATAAATTTTTCTGGTTTTTATTTTTACTTTTCAGTTAGAGTCAAAACTAGTTGATATGTTGCTACTGGACAGAAATCATTTGTATCTCTACCAGACACAAATATACATGCTAACATACAACTTCACAGATTGTGGGCCCTAACTAAGAGTCAATAGCAAGTCAAACACAGATACATTCTCCAAGAGACTTAAATAATCCTTAAGCCAACCTGTGAAACAATGTTCCACTATGCCGTTGAAAGGGCAGTTTTGCCTCCTTTTGCCTTATTTTTTGTTTTAGATCATTTTTCATAACATTGAGGCAAGACAACTCAAACTCTGCTTTAGAGTCATTACTTTTCCATTTGAAATAATCACAATGATGACAATAATGATAATGTCACTGTTGGGGGGTCAAGTCAATTCTGATGCATAGCAACCTTATATGACAGAGTAGAAGTGTCCCATAGGGTTTCTTAGGCTGTTATCTTATGGGAGCAGATCACCAGGTCTTTTCTCCCATGGAGCAGCTAGTGGGTTAGAATGACTCGGTTAGCAGCCAAGTACTTAATCATTGCCATTCTAGGGCCCCTTAACAATAATAGTGTATATCAATTTACCCATTTACTATTGGATAAATACTCTTTCAAGTTCTTTACAAATATTTCATTTAATCCTTCTAATAAACCTAAAACATACGCATTTTTTTCAATACAAATGTATATTATTTTGACAGCATAAAATTTACAAATGTTTAAACAGCAAAGAAGAATAGCAAACAATACTATAAAAAAGATAAAGTTTAAAAAGGCTGAAAAAAAATGAAGAAGAAGAAATGCTTGTTAAATGTAAACACCCTAGGAATAATCTATGAAATTTAGGTATACTAACAACTTCAGCTAGAAATGTGGTTGTCATTGACTTGTTTTGTTTTTTGTTTTTTTGCTTTGTTGTTGTTTTTGTAACAAATCATCATTTATTGAGGTAACTATGAAGTTACTTGTACAAATTTCCTATCTGCCTTCAACCATATAGATGAGCAGTGTTTTGAATCTGCTTTGTCGTACATGACTGAACTGGTCTAAACCAGTCTGAAGCCCTGAGACTGATCTCTAATGTTTCAAATGTCTCCACCTAGTGATGTTGAACTTCAAATATATTTTAAGTAATAGTTAAAATAGTTAAGTTAAAAGGTAATGTTTAAATGATCTAATTCTAGCAGTTCAATGAAATAGATAAATAAGAAATATATATATACTGAAGAATTATAATAAAATCATCTATGTTCTAAAAACACTAGTAATTGTACTTATTTAAAACTTCCTGAAGAACAGATGCAGCATCAGTTAAGTTAAACTGAAAAGACTTCAATCAGGACTGAAGTGCAAAAACAAATCAGATGTCCTGCTTTGTGTGGGGATGTTCAGGAGTTGGCTGCTATAAATGTGAATCAAATCGGTCATCTCCCTGGTTTCTTGCACCCTCAAAGCTGACCCCTTCTGCTCCCCTGAGCACCTAGGGATACAGGGGATCCCCTGACCCTCTTGATCGCTACCCTGAGCTGCATGTGGAACAGAAGGTGCAAAGGGACCATTTGGGAAACCTTGTATTTCAAATTCTAATTATAACAACTTTTGCCTCTTGTAACCATTTTCTTTTCTTATATCATTGAACTTTGTCTTAGTAATCTAGTGCTGCTATAACAGAAATTTTTATTCAGTGCTTCCAAACATGGGTTCTGTAAGTTTGGAAGACTGACCTCAACCACAGGTGTCACAAAGGCTTTTAAGCCTTCTATGATCTGTTTAATTTTCTCTAAGAGTTTATAATACTCTTCAACTAGGGAAGAAATTTACTTGGTTATTTATTTTTCCCTCAAAACGTTTTGTCTTTTTACTATAGTAACAATCAAAATGACACACACCAGAATTTCCATGGGAAACTCAAGCATACTACAGCCTTGTGTCATCCAAGCACAGCATAGCTGCCACAGCACTAGCTACAAAGATTTTTGTGGCCATCAGCAGGCCTCAGTGACTCCAAAGGGCACCACAGCTTCTCCTCTGGCCAGTAGCATCAGGCTACAACTGCCTGCCTGGAACCCTGTGACTGTTCTACCTTTAACCCAAAAACTTGCCTGGTACCAGGACAGACCATTAGTGAGGCTGAAGAGGGCAAGCCTAACTGTGCTCTGGTCACTGCACAAGTTGTAAAGGTTATAATTTAATTTGTACAGGACATTGGGGGAAAAGGAAAGGCTAATTACAGCCAGAGCTGACCAGTGCATGAGCTGTGATCAGTATAGGCCAAACCTAGCCCAACAGGGAAACTGCTGGATCCGACCAGTGCCGGGCCCTAATCAAACCTGTACAATGGAGAGGGAATAAGCCTGGGTTTCCAGTTCTGGTTCTATCTTTTTAATAGCTTCTGAACTGGGCCTTCAACATTATAAAAAATATGTTAGGAAAGCAATACAGATCCTAAATCATGTTCCTAAAAAGTATTTTTTTTTTCCTTTTCTTTTTTTAAGATGGACTATCCTATGAGACTGTCAATCTTACAAGGCTGTTTAATCTTTTTTAACTGTTAAATTTAAGCATAAACAGATTACAGGGCTTGTCCAAGGACACAGTTGCTGGGTTAGATTTTGAATCATAATCATCTGACTCCAATACATTGTGTTTGTTTGTTTTGCCTTGCTTTATTTTGGTAAAAAAAAATCTAAATTCCTAATTCTTTTACCCTTAATTTTAAAAATTTCTTTAGTTTTGATTATATAGCACAAAAATTTGCTATTTTAACAATTTTTTTATTTGACATTATTTATTGAGGTAAAATATATGTAACAAAATAGTAGCCATTTCAACATTTTTCACATATAAAATTAGTGACATTAATCATGTTCACCATGTTGTGCAACCATCATCATTATCCACTTCCAATTTTTTATTTACTGCCCTTCCTTAATGGAAATTCAGTACCCCTTAAGTAATAATTACCCTATTCTGCACTTTCCCAAGCCTCTGGTAATCACTAATAAACTTGGTCACTATGCATTTGCCTAAGAAAGTAAGTAATTGTATTACACATGTTTTATACAGAGGAACATGAAAGTCATTGATAATTGTTATTCATAAAGAGTAAAATAGGCTAAAAAAGAAGACGATGTATAACTGTCCAGAATTAGGAATCAGTTTATAGGTTATCAGAGCATTGAAATTCAATACAGGATAAATCCAAAATTCACCTTTAGGTGACTTATATAAGGCCGTTGTTCTCAAAGTGTAATGTCTGGATGAGCAGCATCAGGACCACCTGGGATCTTATTGGAAATGCAGATTCTCAGGCTCCACCCCAGACCTACTAAATCAGAAACTGGAATAGGCCCAGCATCTGTATCAAACACATCTTCCAGGAGATTCAGATGTTCCCTAACATTTGAGAAGCACAAATGTAACGTGATTTAAACATTAAGATTCTTCTACTATGATATCTCAGAATGGTTCAATATAGGCATGTTTCCTAAAATTCTTTATGTTGTTTACCATAAACTGTGTAAGTTCATAGATCCAGGGTCTGTTCTGAAGATTAAGTAAATTAATGCATGTAAAAATGCTGTGCATATTCCCTGGGATGTTGAAATGCTCAATAAATAAAATCTTATTTTTTTATCACATAATTAAAAAAAAATAATCTGTTTATTTCAGACTTTTAATTCACATTTGGTCAGTTCAAGGAGAATCAAAGAGCAAAACACCAGTTTTTGCCTTCATCCAACCCAGTCTCTTCTTGCATTCCTTATCTTTAACAATGCCTCATCATCTCTTCACTTCCCCACTCATAGTGCTATAACTTTTATCAAATCCTGGAAAGTAAACTAGTTCATTGAATTCATTTGCCACTTAATACACATTTCAGTCTGTGTTTCTTTGCCAAAAGTTATTTGCCATTTAAAGTGGCATTGCTCTGGGAAGGTGTTTTTTTTAGCTGAAGGAAAATTTCAATGGTCAAACAGGACTTTTAACTAACTATGGCATGAAGCCAAGGGTAGAAGCAGTGCCTTCAACACTGATGTAAGCAAACAGGTGTAGTCAACCTATCAAAAAGATTTGGTACCATATGTATGTCTCCTTGATTATGATTCCCCACTACGGAGGTGAGTTTACTTTTGGTAAGAATTATGCTCCCATTATTTTAGGATTTCCTTTCAAATTACTGATATCTATTATGGTTTCATGATTTTGCCAGTGAATTTTGAATTATACGGTAACCTTTATAAAATTCCAACCACAAATGATACAACACAAAATCTCCCAATTGTCCAGATGATATTCTGAAGATGTAAGACATGGACTATGTCTACACAGAGTTAGCATGCCAAAAACTCTTCTTAAATAAGAAGACAATTCAAATGATTGAGCTCATATTAGCAGAATTTTTCACTGAAGAGAGGCCTTTTCAAGAAATTGACCATGTCATTTCAGTATTTTGTGGACATACAGACATTGTGGTTGTGGAGGGCAAGATGGCAGAAGGAAGAGAAAAGGAGAGTGTGGAATGAAACTCCAGTAGTCCAGGACAATGATTCTCCACTTGTGCTTACAAGTAAGTGTGGGTATGGAAAAGGGGACAAGCATATGTTTCCCTACTGGTATCACAAAGGCATAGTTTAGAGATTAATAACACAAAATTGCTTAGATATTTTTCAAATAAAAGACATAGAATAAATAAGGAAAAAACAGGGGTGAGTAATACTGTTACTTTAAAGATAATACAAGGACATTTCATCTGTCTCTTAAAGATGTATACATGTACAATTTGAAAATCCTACATAATCTATTCCAGGAGGGGGAAAATTTCTTCCACTTGGGAAAATTTTTTTTTTTTTTAAAACTAAATACATTTCATATTAAATGTATTTAGTTTAAAAAATATTCAATTCCAGCTATCCTGTTTAACAGCTTAATTTTAATTCATTCTATACGTTTATATATAGAAGAAATACTTTTAAGCATCTTTTCACATTCCTTAAATGCTGAGTTTATACACAGATTTTAAACTATGGACTAAACATTTCACTTAGTAAGCAAATGCAGCTGTATAGCCATAAAGCAAAAGAAAAAAAAAACTTTATTAAAAATCCTTGAAATATAGTTGGTGAAAAAATTGAACTGCATTAGCCCTATCTATATGAGAGTTTTAAGTAATACATTTAAACTGATGTTTCTATTAGATTATCTGACTGATATACTGTGTTAAGAAGTCTAATTTGATACAATATTATACAGCACGGTTTTTCACAGCAGTGGATAATACAGATAATCTGCCTATCTATCTATCTACCTATTTATTTACTTTTCACTTTAAAGTAAAAAGTCATGGTTCCAAATTGAAATGACATTTTAATTAGACATGGGTGTGTATGTGTATCTCTATTACCTATGTATCTTCCTATCCCTATAGAATATTTATTTCTGAAGCTGATAAGCATTTAGATTATGCTAACCATACAATATGATATTATACAAGATAAAAGGTAGTGTAAATCAGCAAGGATTGGGGAAGACTTGATTAGGTAAAGTCCACTCTATTTTCCCTGTTTCCGGTGCTTAAACAACCATCTCAAAGATGCTGTCATTATTATGTATTGTTACACAAGTTCAAATTCTAAAACAGGATGACCACTTAGATTTAGAAATCTTAGAGTTTCACATTCATGTTTGCAACATTGGATCAAATGATCACATTTGTATTTTATGCTATGACTTTCAAGATCTTTCTTATGTGGAAAAAATTGCAGCATATGATCCAGGTTGACAAATTAAAATTTAAAATAAAAATTATGTTTGTGTATTTGAACTAGTATTTTAAAATTATTTCAAATCTATTTCATACACAAAATACTTTTTAATACAGCAATTTGCTTAGAAGTTTTACAATTTAAAACTTTTGAGTCAGTTTAACAAAAAAGAGGTTAACTAACTTCTCCTTTATTTCATAGAGAGAAAATGACAGAAATGAATCTTAAACCAGGACTTCTTGTCCCAAGTCCAGTGTTCTTTTGTCCATACATCCCCACATCAATAAGATGAATCTGTTTGAAGACATAATAGAGTCAGGGAAAATCTGCAGCCAAGGAATTAGGGACCTAGGGTAATAATAGGAGAAAGGTACTTTATATACTCTATAAAAAGAGGAACTGGATATACTAGAGACAATGGTGAGAATTAACAAGAATTGGCAAAACCTTGATTAGATAAAGTAGACTGTTTATTTCCCTGATTTTCAGAGCTTAAATAGCCATGTGAAAGATGCTGGTGTTATTATGTGCTGTGTCAGTTCAAATCTGAATATTCACATTGGAGACCACCTACTCATGAGATGGCTGTGCAAGAGATGGACTCTGTTTGCCACCAAATTTTCGTAGCAGTGGTATATTTACAAGATTAGACCCTACGGATTAAAAAATGTCATCCTCATTTCTGTGTCTGCAGTCATCTATGATCAGAAAAGTACTGGATCAAAGATTTGGATGAAGTAGGCCTGGACTATTCATACCAGAAATAAAGAGGTCTACATCCTCTATATGCACAAAGGCAGTGCATTTATGTAATTTCTATTAATGAAAGAAGGGATTAGCTCATTCTCTTCCTTGATTTATAAGTTTACAGATTTTGTTCTTTGTATGGAATTAAAGAATTGTAACACTGAAAATCTTTTTTATACATAGTTTATAACAGCTCCCAACTGCAACCACTTCAGAAAAAAGTTATACTCATTTCTGTAGGTTCAGTCATTTCAATCGTGTCTACTAAAAAAGGAATGTTGCTGTAAAAAAAATCAGCACTGTGCTTTTTTTTTTTTAAATTAGAAAAATTAGCATAGCTGCAAACAAAAACAAAAGGTGGGTATTATTTGAATAAAAGTATTGTGCATGTTAAAATCTAAAACTAACTTGGAAAGACAGAACACATTTAATTTGAGCATTTAAAAAAATGAATTAACCAGGTTGTTTTCCTTTCCAAATCTACTTGATACTTTGCCTGTGACTGATGATTATGCTCTAAGGAAATGAAGTCATTTTCAAAAATATTTAAAATTATTTCTTGTCCTTTTAATCATCTCCTTCCTTTTTAGAGTTACTGCTCTTTTTATCATATCAAAACTCCTGTCATGATTGTCCTTTGATATTTGGCCTGGCCCCTCTAAATCTCCTCTAACTGTACGGGTGAAAAATGTATATGAACCATGTCAACAAGTCCTAGAAGCCTGAGGAAAGAAAGTTGATTTTATTCCAAGTATAATGGGTGGATACCAAAGAATTCAGAGCAGGGAGTAAACTAGAATAAAAACAGTTACTTTATGAGAGGAATGAAATATTTTCATCCATTATTTTGGAGATTATTATTTTGCTTCAAATAAGCTATTTTGTTTAATTCTTAATCATCTGTTCCATTCCATGATCTTTCATAACCCACCATAAATCAACTCTAAATTTTTATTTAAAAAATATGAACACGCTTATAATTCCAACAGTTGGATATAAAGTATCTGTGATTCAGAAAAATCTAAATGACAGCCTTTTGAGAGTTTCTTTTCTCCACTGGTTAATTTTGATAACAGTACAGATAGTAAAAACACAAAACAATTACAGTGTAATAATTGTGATTGGAAAGGCCAATGGGAACCCTTAGCATCTTTTAGTCCTTAACAATTTAGAACACATTTTTCATCTAGTACCTATTTTGATCGATTATCAATACACTGACCGCAGTTGAAACTTTAAATAGTTGAGCTATTGAGAAGTGGAATGATAAGCTGTGAAGGAACATTTTAACTGAGAGGCTAGGGCTTTGAATCAGGACAGTGGATTCCAAATATAATACATTTCCAGAAAGTTATACAGTCAAAGTAAGATTTTTACATAATGGAAACCGTTTTCTTATCTAACTTTCCGTATGCAGTGTTAACTCCAGTAGAAATCATGGAGAAGAGAAATTCCACTTTAGATTTTATTCTCTTGGGACTCTTTAAGCACACAGCTTCTACCTCTTCTTCTTCATTGTGATGCTGACAATAGCCATTTCTTCCTTGATGGGCAATGCCCTCATGATCCTCCTGATTCACGGGGACCACTGGCTTCACACACCCATGTACTCACTACTGAGCCAATTCTCCTTAATGGACATGATGCTGGTTTTCACCATTGTGCCCAAAATGGCATCTGGCTTTCTGACAGGCAAGAAGTCCATCTCCCCTGCTGATTGCAGGTTACAAATTTTTGCCTTCCTCACCTTGGGTGGCGGGGTGTGCTTCCTCTTCGCAGCTATGTCTTATGACTGCTATGTGGCAGTGTGTCATCCACTACGATATAACATTCTCAAGAGCTGGCAACTGTGCCTCAGAATGATCGTGGGATCTTGGTTTCTGGGGGCAGCTGATGGTCTCATGCAGTCAGTTGCTACCCTGAGTTTCCCTTTCTGCAGTGCATATGAGATTGATCATTTCTTCTGTGAGGCCCCCTCACTGGTGCGCTTGGCTTGTGCTGACACTTCAATCTTCGAAAATGTTATGTACATTTGTTGTGTTTTAATGCTTCTTGTGCCTTTATCCCTCATCCTGACCTCCTACGGTCTCATCCTAGCTGCTGTTCTCCACATGCGTTCTACAAAGCTACAAAAAGTCTTTTGCAACGTGCTTGTCACACTTGGCTGTGGTAGGACTCTTTTATGGGGCTGCCATTTTTATCTATATGAGACCCAAATCCTACAGATAAGCTAACCATGATAAGGTTGTGTCAGCTTTCTATACAATCTTCACTCCTGTGTTGAACCCGCTCATTTATAGTCTGAGGAACAATGAGGTGAAAGGAGATTTTAAAAGGTGGCTTGGGAAGTGTACTAACTTAAAAGTTCAATAAACTTAGCCCCACTGTTTAGGGTTATCCAATGTCAAAATTGTGCTGTTGTTGTTAGATGCCCTCAAGGAGGTTCTGACACAGAGCAACCCTATGTACAACAGAACAAAATTCTGTCCAGTCCTACATCATCAGTCACAATCGTTGCTACATTTGAGCCCAGTTTTGCAGCCATTGAGTCAGTTCAACTCGTAGAAGATTTCCTCTTTTTCACTGACACTCTACTTTACCAAGAACGATGTACTTTTCCAGGGACTGGTCCCTCCTGATAACATGTCCAAAATATGTAAGACAAAATCTTATCATCCTTGTTTATAAGGAGCATTCTGGCTGTACTTCTTCTAAGAGAAATTAGTTTATTCTTCTGGCAGTCCATGGTATATTCAATATTTTTCACCAACATCATAATTCAAAAGTGTCAATTCTTTGGTCATCCTTATTCATCGTCCAGATTTCACATGCATCTGAGGCGACTGAAAACATCATTGCCTGGGTCAGGTGTACCTTAGTCCTAAGGAGACATATTTGCTTTTTAACACTTGAAAGAGATCTTTTGCAGCAGATATGTGCAATGCAAAATGTTGTTAGATTTCTTGACTACTGCTTCCATGAGTGTTGATTGTCGATCCGTGTAAAATGAAATCCTTGAAAACGTCAATATTTTCTCCTTTTGTCATTATCTTGCTTATTGATCCTTTTGTAAGGATATTTGTTTTCTTTATGTTAAGGTGTAATACATACTGAAGGCTTTAGTCTTTGGTCTTCACCAGTAAGTTCTTCAAGTCCTCTTCGCTTTCGGCAAGGGAAGTTTCATTGTCTAAATGTGGCACATTGTTAATGAGTTTTCATATAATCTTATAGTCCAGCTTCTCTGATTATTTGTTTAGCATACAGACTGAGTATGGTGAAAGGATACAACCTTGATGTACACTTTTCCTGATTTTAAACCATGCAGTGTCCACTTTTTCTGTTCTAATGGCTACCTCTTTGTCTATGTACAGGTGCCACATGAGTACAATTGTTTTGGAATTTCCTTTCTTGACAATGTTATCCATAATTTGTTATGATCCACAGAGTCAAATGCCTTAGTATAGTCAATAGAACACAGGTGAGCACTTTCTGGTGTTCTGTGTTTCAACTGAGATCCATTTGACATCAGCAATGATATCCCTCGTTTCACATCCTCTTCTGAATCCAGCTTGAATTTCTGGCAGTTCCCTGCCTATGTACTGCTGTAACCTTTTGTGAATTATCTTTAGCAAAATTTTATTTGTGTGTGATATTCATAGTATTGTGTAAATTGCTAAAGTTATTACTACTTTACACATTTTGTAATAATTATCTCCAATTTTTAAAATTGATAAAATCCACCTTTCATCTCACTTACTTAGATGTCATTACTAAACATGTCTTTGAATTATCTTAAAAATCTATGTATCTCAAAATCATACTATATCATTGCTCACAAAATAAGAATACTCTCAGATACAGCACTAGAAGCACAAGCAACAAAAGACAAAACATACAAATGATACTTCATCAAAATTTAAAAAAAAAAAAACTTTCATGCATCAAAGAACTTTATCATCAAAGTGGAGAGAAAATCTCTATAGATGGAAAAATTATAGGGAAATATATATTGAATAATATATATTTAAATCAGGATATATTAAATACTCCTTGTGATGGTTAAGATTGTCAACTTGGCTGGGCCATGAGTCTCAGTGTTTCTATGTGATCACTCCCATGATTGAATATGCTGTGAATAGCCCATCAGTGGAAAGGAAGTTTCTTTGGGTGTGTAGCCTGCATCTGAATATAAGCAGACATTCTGGCTTTTTGTTTTCTCTGGATTTTGCGGCTGCCTCCTGTCTTCTCACTCCCAGTTCTTGGGATTTGAGCTATCAGCTTATCTGCTGATCCTGGGTTTCGTCAATCTTCACAACCTGTGAGTGGAGTTCTGCTTTCCAACCTGCTGATCTTGGGTTCGCCAGCCCCTGTGGCTAAGTGAATTGGGAGAAGCCTCTATCCTAATCCATGGACTTGGGACATTCCAGCCTCTACAATTGTGTGAGCTGTTTCTTTGATATAAATCTTTGTCTATATAGATTTATACACTTTACTGGTTTTACTTCTCTAGAGAACCTAGGCTAAGACACTCCTAAAACTTAAAACAAAAAGACAAACAATTAAATTGAAAAATAGGCAAAGGACTGGAATAGACATTTCACCAATTAGAAATACAAATATCCAACATCACATAAAAAGATTCTCAATGTCATTAGTCACTGTCATTGTTGTTGCATGCCATCGAGTCAAGTTGATTCTTACTCTTAGAGAATTATAGGACAGAGGAAAACTTCCACATAGGGTTTCCAAGGCTGTAATCTTGAAGAAAGCAGATTGCCACATCTTTCTCCTGTGGAACAGCTGGTGGGTTTGAACAGCAGATATTTCTGTTAGCAGTAAAGCGCTTTACTACTGTGCCACCAGGACTCCTTCATTAGTCGATACGGAAATGGTAAAAACTAAGAAATCTATTACCAAAAAACAGACAATAACAGGTGTTATTGAGGATGCAGAGGAATTTTAACACTGATCCTTTGCTGGTGGGACTGTAAAAATGGTATAGCTGCTGTGGAAAAAAGCATTTTGGTGTTTCCTCAAAAAGTAAACAATAGAATTACTGTATGATCCAGCAATTTTACTCCTAGGTATATATCCCAAATAATAAGAGGCGGAAACACAGAAAGCTACATATACTTCAGGGTTCATTGCAGTACTATTCACAATAGCCAAAATGTGGAAACAGCCTAAATTTCCATGGAAAGATACATGGATAAACAAAATGTGATACATACATACTATGGGATATTACTCTACCATAAAGAGAAATGAAGTTCTGATACACGCTACAACATGAATGAACCTCAAAAACAATATGCTGAGTGAAATAAGTCAGTCACTAAAGGACAAATATTGTATGAACCCACTTACATAAAATATCTAAAATAGACACGTGTATACACCAACGCTTATTAGGTGTTAACAGGGGTAGAAGGGAGATGGAGAGAGGTGTTCATTGCTTAGAGGGGAGGAATTATCTTCTGTTAAGGGTGATGGAAAAATTTGGTAACAGATAGTGGTGGTGGTTGTATAACATGATGAACACTATTAACGTCACTGAAATGTACATGTAAAAATTTTAGAAATGGCAAAAGTTTTGCTACGTATGTACTTACCACACACACTCACATATGAACACAAACAAATAGAACCAAAAGTCTTGATTAATGAATTAAATAATTAATTGATCAAACTAGAGATTCACTTATTAAAATTTAACTATTTTAATTCAAAAATGTATTTAAACTAGTTAAATTGTTGAAAGTCAGCTTTATTTTTATAAGAATTATCTCTCTTTAGTAACGCATCGAGAAAATTAAATCATGGACCAGTATAGCAGGAAGTTATAAAGAACTGAGTCAATAGAATTGAGAACTACCATGTTTTGAGCATTTACTATTTGCTATAATTCATGCCAAACAATATATCTAGATTATTTTGTATACTTATAAAAACTCTATGATAAAAGTACTATTGATATCATATCTTGTTTTCTAGATGAAGAAACAGAAACTTGGACAATTAAATATTTTCCTACTATTGCACAGTGGGTATATATTAGACTGGGACTCCAGAGCTTTTACCCTAACCTGATAAATTCTATGTCTGTCCAGTGATTTATTTTGAATACTATGTTTCCTATCTATGATATATGTGTATCGAAGAAATGAATACAAATACCCTCACCAAAGAAAAAAGAGAACACTACTTTTTAACTATAATTTAAAATATGGGTCCAAAACAAAGAGGGATACGTACATATATAATATAAATTTTATATTTAGTTATTTGCTAATTTTATGAATTTTCTTCCACAATCTGTTTTCATTTTGTGTTTTAATGCCAAACTTTTTAATTAGTGCAACTTTTTATGTAAGCAATATACATCTTTACCCAGGTTCTAATTGTTGAACAGGTCAGTTTTTTCAAAGTGCACTGCAGTTAAATCTCTTTCTTTCTAGGAACTGATCTGTCTATGATGTTTAAAAGTTACCTTGACTTATAGTAGACCTTAGGTCCACGGATATGAATTCCGAGATTCATATTCATGTTGAGTCTTAATAGAGCACCAGGTAATAATGAGTTATCAGAGCTAAGTAAGACTCAGTAATTCATTTCTTATAAGTTATGTTGGTCTCTTTAGTCCTGAAAATGTGTAGATAACTAGAGATATTTCACATGCAAAGCACAGAGCACTCCTAAAAGGGTGAGATCTTTGAAGAAAGAAGATACAGGAATATTTCTTTGTTCTGTTAGATACGGCATGGACCAGAAAGAGGTGGCAGAAAGCCATAGTCATCAAACCCAAATGACAACCAGAACCTGGATAGCAAATTGGCTTCCAGAATTTTATGATGGAGGCTAGATTTACAGTAGGGTAGAAAAAATAAAATCATTTTTAAACATACAAGGAGAAATAAGTAAGGGATTCCAGGAAATATGCCATTTCAGATCCAACTCGTTTGCCCTGGGAGGAGTAAAGATGCCATTAGATAGCAATAATAAGTCTGTCATGGATTGAATTGTGTCTCCCATAATTGTGTATCAACTTGGTTAAGCCATGATTCCCAGTATTGTGTGACTGTCTGCCATTTTGTGATCTGAAGTGATTATCCTATGAGTTATAAATCAGACATCTATGATGTTAATGAGGCAAGATTAGAGGCAGTTATGTTAATGAGGCAAGACTCAGTCTACAAGATTGGTTGTATCCTGAGTCAATCTCTTTTGAGATATAAAAGAGAGAATCGAGCAGGGAGGAGATGGACCTCATCACCCCCAAGCAAGAAAAGGCAGGAGAAGAGTACATCCTTTGGACTGGGGTCTCTGCACTGAGATACTCCTAGACAAGGGGAAGATAGATTACAAGGACCTTCCCCAGAACTGAAAAGAAACAAAGAATTTCCCTGAAGTTGGCCACCTAAATTCAGACTTACAGCCTTCTAAAATGAGAGAGAAAAAAATTTGTTTGTTAAAGCCATCCACTCGAGATATTTCTGTTATAGCAGCACTAGATAAATAAGACAAGTCCCAGAATTGTTTGCTTTCTTTATTATTCTCACGAAGAAACAGTTGCTAAAACTGTCAATTATGCCATCCAAATAATCTTCTCTCAGGGTGAATAAAATTGACACAAGCAATGCAGTTATGAAAACTTCATTGCTTATGTCATTTTATTCCTACACCAGAAAAGTAGACTTGAGAGCACATCTATCAGAAAATGACATATTAAACATCTAAAATTTGGTAAGGAGAAAATATTTAAAGAAGACAATTAGTCTGATCTAGTGGATTTATCTGTAAAATGAAACATAAATAAATACGGGGAACATTATCATCAAGCAAATGTAAAACAGTAATAAAAATTGCCCAGAGAGCTGTAAAAATACCAACAATTTTCAAAGAAATGATAGTATAGACCACTTATCTGATTGAAATGAAATTAAATATCAAATTAACAATGTAATTTCAAAATAGTTTTCAAAGCATATGTGTCCAATTCTTTGTTCTTTTTGTTGCTTTAGGGATTTCTCACACATATGAATGCTGGATAATGAATGAATAAGGAAGATCAAAGAAGAATTGATGCATTTGAATTTTGGCATTGGTGAAGAATATCGACTATACCACGGACTGCCAAAAGAACGAAAAAATCTGTCTTGGAAGAAGTACAGCCAGAATGTCCCTTAGAAGCAAGGATGGTGAGACTATGTCTCACATACTTCGTACATGTTATCAGGAGGGATCAGTCCCTGGAGAAGGACATCATGCTTGGTAAAGTAGAGGGCCAGCGAAAAAGAGGAAGACCCTCAATGAGATAGATTGACACAGTGGCTGCAACAATGGGCTTAAGCATAACAACCATTGTGAGCATGGAGCAGCACTGGGCAGTGTTTCATTCTGTGGTACATAGGGTCACTATGAGTCAGAACTGGCTTGACAGCACCTAACAAAAACAACAACAAGTTCTTTAGTAACAGTCTATTTAGGATATCTTCAAAATGTATTAACTTCCATGTTTTCATGACTCTCCAAAATTAAAGAGGTAATGCCATATAGAAACAGAGTATACAAGGGCATGACTAGCAGGAATAAAATTTGGAATGGGGAATTAACCTTGAGTTCAGCACCTGAAAGCCAGAAACAAAGCTAGGCATTGAATTAGTCTTTGGCCTATCTTCATCTGCTGTATTCACCCCGTTCTGGCTCTTTCTGTGACTCTCTCCATCAATTCTTGCCTACATGTAATTTTTAAATTATTATGAAAATAGTATTTCAGCACTGAAATTTTTTCAAGGTATAATTTACTTATAGTTAATACAGCTCTCAGTTAATAGAGTTAGCACAAATCTTAAGTGTACAGCTTGATAAATTTTTACATATGTATATACCCACATAGCTATAACTAAGGCCAAGGGTTTAGAATATTCCCATCAATGCTGAAGCCTTTCTTGTGCCATCAACCAATCAATATCTCAACCAAGGTGATCACTATTCTAACCTATATCATCATAGATTAATTTTGTTTGATTTTCAACTTGATGTAAGCAGCCTCTTACAGCATGCACTCTCGTGCTGGCTTTTATTATTATTTTTTCTTTCAGTATGTTTTGAGTTTTATCCTGTTGTGTGTATTTTTGCCCATTCCTTTTCAGCAGCATGTCATACTGCACTGTATGAATTTAAAAAAAAAAATGATGCTATTTAGTTGATTCGTACTCATGGAGACCCCAAGTGTTACACAGTTGAACTGTTCCATAGGGTTTTCATGGCTGTAATCTACATATAAGCAGATCACCAGGTATTTTTTTCTGCAGTACCACTGGGTGGGTTTGAATTGCCAATTTTTAGGTTAGTAGTCAAGAGCAAACCACTTGGGTCATCCAGGGACTTCATTTTATGAATACACTGCAATTAGTCTACTACAACTAAAATTGTCTTTCAATACTAACGATGAAATTAGGACATTCCCAGAGAAGCAGAAATTAAAGGAATTTGTAACCACCAGGCCAGCCCTACAAGAAACATTAACGGGAGTTCTTCCGGTAGAAAGCCAAGGACATCAGACTACAACCTGAGTTAAAAATGCCTCTCCCAGATACCAAGCCAGTTAAAGAATTCCAAAAAATAAAATAAACCTACAAAATTGATTAAAGGGAACCAGAGATGTAAAGAAGTAAATGAAAACAACTTCAAAACAAAAAGGGAGTGAATGATGTAGTTATAGAACTTCCAAATGGAGAGGAAGTCAAGGCCGACTCAAGACATAACAGACTGTTTTAAATTTAGGAAGTTAGATGTAACCGCAAAGAAAAGTAATAAATATACTCACCAAAACAAAGATGAAGAAATTCAAAAAAAACAAACAAAAAAAATAAGTAAACACAAAAACAACAACAAATGACAGAAAAAGAAAATCCATATACTAAAAGAATGCAACAAAGAAAGTAAAGAGGAACAAAGAAAAAATTAACATCACAAAGAAGTGTAACAAAGTGGCAACAGTAAATCCTTACCTATCGATCACACCAAATGTCAATGGATTAAATTCACCAGTCAAGAGGGAGAGGATAGCAGAATGGAAAAAAATATATGACCTATCAATATACTATCTACAAGAGACACATCTTAGATGCAAAGACATAAACAAGTTTAAAACCTGAGGATGAAAAAATATACAAAGCACACAGTAATTAAAAGAGAACAGGAATGACAATATTAATATCTGACAAAATAGACATTAAGTGAAAAACCATTATAAGAGACAAAGAAGGACACTGTATAATGATTAAAGGGTCAATTCACCATGAAAACATAATAATTATAAATATTTATGCAACCAGTGCCACAGCTCCAAAATTTGTAAAGCAAACCCTAACAGGATTGAACAGAGAAATAGATCCACAATAATTGCAGGAGATTTTAACACACCACCTTCAACAATGGACCAAACAACTAGAAAGAAAATCAACAAGATACAGAAGACCTCAATAACACTATCAACCAACTCGACTTCACAGGCATGGATAGAACACACTGCCTGACAGCAGAACAGTACACATTCTTCTCTAACACACACAAAACATTCTCCAGAGCGGACCTAATCTTAGGTCACGAAGAAAGCCTCAATAAATTTAAAAAGATTGAAATTGTACAAAGCATTTTCTCTGACCATAATGGTATGAAACTAGGAAACAATAACAGGAAGAACAAGGAAAATAAATCAAATACATGGAAACTAAATAACAAATTATTGGGGGAAAAAAAAAACCTATTGGGTCATAGAAGAAATCAAAAGTGAAATTACACAATATATTTAGAATTAAATGAGAAAAAAGCACAAAATACAAAAACCTATTTTGTTGTTGGCATTGTTATGTGCCACCAGATCAGTTCTGACTCATAGCAACCCTACGTACAGCAGAATGAAACACTGCCCAGTCCTGCCTTATCCTCACAATTGTTGCTATGTTTAAACCCATTGCAGCCACTGTGTAAATCCATCTTATTGAGGGCCTTCCTCTTTATTGCTGACTCTCTGCTTTACCAAGCATGATGTTCTTCTCCAAGGGACTTGTCCCTCCTGATAACATGTCTAAAGTACATGAGACCAAGTCTCAACATTGTCGATTCCAAAACTCTCTGGCTGTACTTCTAAGACAGACTTGTTTGTACTTCTGGCAGTCCATGGGATATTCAACATTCTTTGCCAACACCATAATTTATTAGCCATTAGAGATATCAAAACAAATCTACAATGACATACCATCTCACCCCTTCAAAAATTGCACTGACTGAAAAAACAGAAAACAACAAACACTGGTGAGGATGTGGAGAGACAAACACTTATCCATTGCTGGTGGGATTGCAAAATGGTACAATCACTGTGGAAAATGGTATAGTTCTTTCTCAAAAAGCTAGAAATAGAAATACCTTATGATCCTGCAACCCCACTCCTAGGTATATACCCTAGAGATCTAATAGCAGTGTCACAAATAGACACATACATACCTATGTTCATTACAGCATTATTCACAATAGTAAAAAGAAACAACCTAAGAGCCCATCAATAGATGAATGGATAAACAAAATGTGGTATGTATATACAATGGATGACTACATAACTATGAAGAATAATGATGAGTCCATGAAACATCTCATAACATGGATGAATCTGGAGGTCATTATGCCGAGTGAAATAAGTCAAGCACAAAAGGACAAATATTGTATGATACCACTTTTATAAAAAGACAAAAATAGCTATACATACAGAAATCAGCATTCTCTGATGGTACCAGGGATGAGAGAGGGAGGTAGAGGGAATCACTCTCTAGACAGTAGAACTTTGTATTTTTGGTGATGGGAAAGGCAATACTGTATGTGGGTGAAGTGTGCACAACCTTATGATAACAATAAGATACACACAAGATTAAAGTACCTTACTGGTAAATGCCATAACACACAATTTAACAACAGCAGTAACAACCAAAATACATGTGAGTGGTTACATGTTGCTGTTAGGTGCTTTTAAGTCGGTCAGACTCATAGCAACCCTATGTAATGTAAAACAAAGGGAAACACTGATCCTGCACCATCCTTACAGTCATTGTTATGCTTGAGCTGGTTGCTGCAGCCACTCTGTCAATCCATTTCGTTGAGAGTGTTCCTCATTTTTGCTGACCGTCTGCTTTACAGCATGATGTCCTTCTCCAGGGACTGGTCCCTCCTGATAACATGTCCAAAGTATGTGAGATAAAGTCTCATCATCCTTGCTTCTAAGGAGCATTCCGACTGTACTTCTTCCAAGACAGACTTGTTAACTTTTTTGGCAGTCCATGGTATATTCAATACTCTTTGCCAACACCAGTGGTTACATATCTATTGCTGTCCAGTCGATTCCAACTCAGAGGACCCTATAGGACAGAGTAGAATTGCCCATAGGGTTTCCAAAGAGCAGCTAGTAGATCCGAACTGCTGACCTTTTGGTTAGCAGCCAAGCACTTAATACGTATGCTTATATGTGTATAGCAAGATATATGTGTGTACACACATGTGTGTAGATACAGGTATCTGTCGGCATAGATATATACATGATTGCATGTGCTGCATACATATTCATATAAACAATCAAGCACATAGTGAACATAGTCACAGTTGTTTCCCAGACCTAACAAACACCTCACAGAATTGGTTTACCAGGTTTGGAAGTCTTAGGACCAGTCTCATGGGACAATTTGCACAACATAGTCTATAAAGTTTATGTTCTACATAAACATAAGTAGCATCTGGGATCTTAAAAGCTTTCAAGTGGCCCTCTAAGATACAAATATTTGTCTCTACTCATCTGGAGCTAAAGAGAAAGAAGGAACCTAAAGTGTCCAAGAAGAAACTATTCTACAGGATTAGTAGCCCACATGAACCACAACCTCATCTATCCTGAGACAAAAAGAGCTAAATGGTGCCTGGCTATCATGAAGGACAGTGCTGACCAGGGACACAATAGATGTTCCAGATAGAATGGGAGAAAACTGTAGAACAAAAATTATTCTTATAAAAGAATTAATTCTTATAAAAATAAAAAATAAATAAAAGAGGCCAAACTAACTGGACCAGTAGAGACTAGAGGACCCCCCAAGACAATCTCCCTAAGATATCCTTTAAACTTTGAACTGAAACTACTCCTGGAGGTCACCTTTCAGCTAAATAATGGATTGGCTCATAAAATAAACCATATTACCTGTGAGTACTGTGCTCCTTTAAAAAAAATCTATGTGAGATGAATGGTCAATATTTACCCTAAAGCATAGATGAGAAAGTAGTGGTGGGATGGGGGGTGCGGGGGTGGCAGGGAAGCTAGATTAATGGAAGCTGAACAATAAGAATGGAAGTACAGAGATTGTCGGCATATCTAGTAAATGTAACCAATGTCACTGAACAATATGTATTCAAAACCAAACCAAACCTGTCGCCATCCAGTCAATTCCAACTCATAGCGATCCTGTAGGACAGAGTAGAACTGCTGCACATAGCTTCCAAGGAGCAGTTGGTGGATTCCAACAGCCGACGTTTTGGTTAGCAGCCAAGCTTTTAACCACTGTGCCACCAGAGCTCTGAATAATACCTATAGAAATTACTAACTAGGAACTTTATTTGCTGTGTAAACTTACACCAAAAACTCAATAAAATATTCTAAAAATTTTAATTTAAGTTAATGCTTTCTGTGTCAGGAGAATGAAGAATGAGGAGAGGTGTTGAAAATGTAAAGCCTAGGAATAATGGTGTATCAGCACACTGGCCACAGCTTCCCAGTGAGGTTTATAAAGGCAAAGCCTTCAGCAGGAGCATCCACCTAACAACAAGAGCCCTATCCAGACAGGCAGAATGGAAACCATGGGCCCTGGATAAGAAGGAAATTGTGTCTAACTTCCTCCAATCTCCCCAACTACTTCCTGAGTCATCTGACCCCTTTGGGAAGTGCTGGGGAAGCCAGACCCCATTTCCTGTGCTGCAATAATCCATGCAAGTATGGAAGTGGCAGGGGGCTACACACTCAGAACATTGGCTTTTAGGCATAGTTGCATGCCAGTGGCCAGAGTAGAGAGTTCAGCCTTCCCAGGCAAGCAACTGGTTGATCCCAGGAGGCAGAGCCACAGAAGCCCAGGAGAACTGGTCATCTACAGTTGTCATCTGGGCAGAGAAAGTAGGTGAGGAGCTGAGAAACAGTACAGCCTGGAACTGGAAGAGGAGCCTGAGATGTGTCTAATAATATGTTTGTGTTCTGTTTAAGAAATTCTTCTTACCTCTAGGTAATGAAGATGTTCTACCATGTCGCTTTCTATAATCGTTATAAATGTATGTTTTTATGTTCAGATCTACCTAGAAATGGTTTTTGTGTCTCTTGAGAAGTTTGGGCCATTTTACATATTCCATGTAGTGATAAAATTGACACTGCCTTCTCTCTTGGAAATCAATTAAAAAATAGTTGCTGTAGAGTCATTTCCAACTCCTGGCACTGCAATATATGTCAGAGTAGAACTGTGCTTCATAGAATTTTCAATGGCTAATTTTTTGGAAGTATATTGCCAGGCCTTTCTTCCAAAGTGCCTATGAGTGTACTGGAATCTCCAACTTTTTGGTTGGCAGCCAAGTGCTTAACAGCTTCTGCCACTGAGGGACCCCTCAATGCAAAGACTTTCCTTTTCACATTGCTGCATCATGTACCTGGTTGTGGAAGTTTTTAAATCTTTTCTACAATTTACCAGAATTTCTTAATGTGTTTATCAAAGTTTTTCATGAATTTTGGACAAGTCTCAGTAGCTATCTTTTTAAATACTGTGTTTGTCACATTCTTTTTCTCCAGTCTCTTCCTGAGACTTCTCAAAAGAGTATTAAAAGCACGGCTCGGCCTGCCTTTCAGCTGCCGCTTGCCATTTAGCCCCAAAGCAAGGCTCACTTTTCTTGATTTCCATCCTCTCCAGTTTATTGACACAGTAAGTCCACAGTGTCTGTTTAGGTTTTAACACTCTTATGAAGATTATTTCATAGTGTTTTTTCTAGGTTTTTTAGTTGCCTTCAGCTGGAAAGTTTATCAGAATTGACTAATTTGTGATTATTAGAAATGTAAATCTCCATCTTGCCTTTTTATTTAATGTATCTTAGAATTTTCCACATAAGTGCATACAGAATGCATATTACAAAAAATTACTAGTTTACATAAAATATTTTACGTTGCATTTGGTATATCTGTAAAGGATGTCTCCAGAGGTATATTATTAAGCTAAAGGGAATTTTTTTAAATTTTGGCAACAGCAGAATTGTCCACACTATTGGTTATACAAATTTACACACAATTACAATGTGTGAGAATGTGTTTCCCCATCCCTTAGCAACATAACCTATTGTGTTCTAAAGCATTTTGAGACACGTGCTTTCTAGATGAATATTTATTTTTCAGGTCGGCAGTACGAATCCACCAGCTGCTCCTTGGAAACCCTATGGGGCAGTTCTACTCTGTCCTACGGGGTTGGTATGAGTCAGAATCGACTCAAAGGTAACTTTTTGTTGTTGTTGTTAGTTTTTTTCAGAGTAGTTTTATTTGCATAAGTGAGGGTGAACATCTTTTCATACTTTTTAGAGCCAATTGTATTCCCATTTATGTGAACTGTTATTCAATTTAATTACAGTATAGGTTTTATTTTTTCTCTATTTTTTGAAATCTTTATATTTCAAGGGTCCCCATGTCTGTGTAATGCTATTCAATATTCTTGTAAGTTTTATTCATCTATTGTCTTTTATTATAATTATCACTGTTATCTACAGATGTTTAGAAATAGTCTAATTTATCAATATATCTTTTAGAAATTTTGATTTCTGTGTCATATATTAAAGATTTTTTTGTTCTAAAATTATTTTTAATTTTTTTCCCAATTGCTCCAAACATTTTGCTTTTTTATTTTTAACAGCAATATACACAACCAAATATACCTCCATTCACAATTTCTACATGAACAGTTCAATAACATTACTTACATACTTCAGGTTGTGTCACCGTTTTCACTCTCTACCCATATGTTTCATCAACACTCATTTAAGTTTTGTTCTTTTAAGTTCTCAACTGTGCTTTAAATTAAGTGTTGTCGGTTTAAACTCACATAGATAATTCTTTAAAAGAGCACTATTCTCAGCACAGACTTTCTTTATTAATTAAGTTAAACTGTTGTTTAGTTTAATGATGGCTTCATGGGATAATTTTGGTTCAAGTTTTAAAGATTATTTCCAGGCATTAGATTTGGGGGATTCCCCAATCTCAATGAATCCAGTAAGTCTAGTTTCCATGTGAGTTTGAAGTTCTGTTCCTGCCTTTTTTTCCTTCTGATCAGCATCCATCTGTTGGGTCCTTGATCAAAACATTCAGTAATGGAAGCCAAGAACCACCCATTTCTTCTGCTCTCATGTTAATGGAGGCAGTAGTTTATGGAGGTACTTAGACATACAGTCCATTTCCTTCTCTGATTCCCGGGTCATCTTCTTCCTCTGCTATTTCCAGGCAAATAGAGATCAATTGTTGTGTCTTGAGTGGACACACAAGCTTTTAAGACCCCATGCACTAGTCACTGAACTAGGAAGAACAGAAATTCTAAAAACAATGTTAGGCCAATTGACTGGATAGACATATGAAGCCACGATACATAACCTTTAAACCAAGAAGAATAATCACATAAAATGTTTAGTTGTACCTAAGTAGTATCAACAAGTACAGTTTTTGTTTGTTTGTTTTTGAATTTGCAGCTATTGTAGCTTAAAATAAAAGTTTATTTTCCATTTTGTACCTCTCCCGTTTTTTCCAGTGGTACAAAGCTTAATGATGACAGCTACATTAGTCTGATTGTGTAACCATTGCCGTTAGTCTATGCCAATTTTCTCATCACCATAGACAAAAATTCACTTCTTCCCAGTGAGTAATTTCCCTTTTCTCTCCTTCTCCCCATCTCATCTCCTGGTAAACATTAGTAACCATTGGTTTTTGTATAATTAATTATTCTTATCATTTCATATAAGTAAGAACATACAATAATTATCCCACTGTGATTGTCTTATTTCACTCAGTGCAATGTCTTCGAGGTTTATCCATGTTGTAGTATGTATAAAGACTTCATTTTTCTTTAAGGTTGAGTAGTAGTGCATTATACGTATATACCACATTTTGTTTATCCATTCATCTGTTGAAGGACATTTGGGTTGTTTCCAGCTTTTTCCTATTGTGAATAATGCTGCAGTGAACATCAGTGTACATATGTCTGTTTCTGTCATTTCTTTTAGGTCATTAGGGTATACATCTACAAGTGAAATTGCTGAGTCCTATGGTAATTCCATTTTTAATTTTTTAAGGAGTTGCTATACTGTTTTCCACATTGGTTGGACCATTTCACGTTCCCTCCAGCAGTGGATAAGGTTCCAGTCTCCCCATATCCTTACCAACATTTGTTGTTTTCTGGTTATTTTTTGATAAATGCCATTATAGCAGGGGTTAAGTGGTATATCTCATTGTAGTTTGATCTGCAACTCTCTAATGGATAATGACAATGAGCATCTTTTCATTTGCTTGTAGGCATCTTGAATGTCCTTTTTGGTGAAGTGTCCATGTCCTTTGCCCAATTTTTTTTGGATTGGGTTATTTGTCATTTTGTTGTTAAGTTGTAGAAGTTTTACAAACATTTTGGATAGTAGATACTTATTGGAAATTTCATTTCCAAAGACTTTTTCCTAGGCTGTAGGTTAAAAAGATTTGCTTTTCTATTAATTTAAACTTAATATCCATTTGGATTTTATCTTGGTGTATATCTTAAAGTTGGCCTTCATATTAGGTTTTTTGTTTGTTTGTTTGGTTTTTTGCTATTGATTAATCAGTCATCCTAGCATGGTATAGTGAATAGTCCTTATTTCTGTTGTAGAATAAAATGCTCATTTTTTCATATATTATCATTTCAACTTAATAGTCTGTTTCATGACTCTCCCTTCTATTAAATTGATCTGTCTCTATATTTATGCACCAACATCATATAATTTCAATATCTATATATCTTTAGAATACATTTTAAAATATTAATTCTCTATATCAGTAGTAGTCATCTTTCGTTTTATTTTTGTAGAATATTCCTGGCTCTTCTTGCATGTTAATTTTGAAAATAATGAACTTTAAAAGTAGCTTAGCTTCATGGACGCCCCATAGACACATCCAAACTCCCTGAGGGACTGAATTGCTGGGTGGAGGGCTGTGGGGACCATCGTCTCTGGGAACATCTAGCTCAATTGGCATAAGACAGTTTATAAAGACAATGTTCTACATTCTACCTTGGTGAGTAGTGTCTGGGGTCTTAAAAGCCTGTGAGCGGCCATCTAAGATACTCCACTGGTCTCATCCCTTCGGGAGCAAGGGAGAGTGAAGAGAACAGGATACAAGGAAATGATTAGTCTGAAGGACTAATGGTCCACAGCTACCAAAGCCTCCACCGGCCTGAGTCCAGTACAGCTAGATGGTGCCCGGCTACCACCACTGACTGCTCTGACCAGGATCATAACAGAGGGTTCTGGACAGAGCTGGAGAAGGATGTAGAGCATAATTCTAACTCACAAAAAAAAGACCAGATTTACTGGCCTAAAGGAGACTGGAGAAACCTCGAGAGTATGGCCCCCAGACACCCTTTTAGCTCAGTGGTGAAGTTACCTCCGAGGTTCACTGTGCAGCCTGGGAGTGGACAGCCCCATAAAACCAAATGAGACTAACGAGGTACAGGAGTCCAGTGGCAAGGGCTAGAAGGCAGAAGGGAACAAGGAAGCTGGTGATAGGAAACCCAAGGTTGATTACGGACATTGTTGATGTGTTATGCGATTGTTAACCATTGTCATAGGGCAACATGTGTAGTAACTGTTAAATGAGAAACTATTTTGTTCTGTAAGCCTTCATCTTAAGTGAGAATAGCAGAACAATTGGAAGAGTGTAGTCAATGTCACTGAACTGCGCATGTAGAAATTTTTGAAACGGTGTATCTTTGGCTATGTGTATTTTCACCAAAAATAAAAAGGTTGAGAAGTTAGAGGGTTGACATGTTGTGGGGTTGTTAACCAATGTCATGAAACAATATGTGTACTACTGTTTCATGAGAAACTATTTGTTTTGTAAGCCTTCACCTGAAGTACAATAAAAAAAAAAAGACTTTAAAAAAAAAGTAGCTTAGCTACTTGAAGTTATATACTGACATATTACTAAAGTAATATTAAATTTTAAAATCGTTTAAAAATTTTATTTACTCATGCTGTCTGTATTTTTGCTGTTATTGTTGTTGTTAGTTGCCATCAAGTTAGTTCCAATTTATGGCAATACCACATGCTGCAGAGTAGAATTGCTCCAAAGGGTTTCTTGGTTGTTATCTTAATGGAATCGGATGACCACATATTTTCTTCCATGGTATTGCTGGGTGTGTTCAAACCACCGATCTTTAGGTTAGCAGTTGAACATAAACCATTTGTGCCAGCTAGGTATCTCACACTCACTATAATAATACATAAATTTTAAAGAAAAAAACTTATTTTCTGTTAAACAACACACCAAGCCTCTCCTCCAATGACCCTCTACCAGCCCCTTATTTTGCTATGTGTTTTCCTATGACTTTATTTAGGAATTTATATGCATATATGTCTTGACTATGATTATCCTCTTCCAGTTCAATTCTTAGATGGCTGCTAGCAGTTTAGTCTTACATTCTCCCCTTCTCAGCAAGCCGGCAGTGATATAGCTATTTCCTAACATCAGGAATTTTATCCTCATACTCATTAGCATAAATGTCTTATATGCACATTTATGAATTAATCGGTTGTATCACAGTGATGGAATGCATTGATTCATTTTATCCGGCTCTTACTATTTGCCAGATATTAGGACTGGCTGTATCCTTTCACCATACATATCCAATAAGTATGCTGAGCAAATAATACGAGAGGTTGGACAATATAAAGACGAACTGGGTATCAGAATTAGAGGGAGACTAATTAACAACCTGTGATATGCAGATGACACAACCTTGCTTGTTGAAGTGGACTTGAACTATTAATGATGAAGAGCAAAAACTATAGCCTTCAGTATGTATTACACCTCCACATAAAGGAAACAAAAATCCTCACAACTGAACCAGTAAGCAACATTGTGATAAAGAGAAAATATTGAATTTGTCAAGGATTTCATTTTACTTGGATCCACAATCAAAACCCATGGAATCAGCAATCAAGAAATCAAAGGACATATTTCATTGGGCAAATCTGCTGCAAAAGACCTCTTTAAAGTGTAAAAAATTAAAGATGTCACCTTGAGGACTGAGGTGTGCCCAACTCAAGCCATGGTATTTTCAATCGTCTCTTGCATGGAAAGCTGAACAATGAACAAGGAAGACCAAAGAAAAATTGATGCATTTGAATTAAGGTGTTACGTAGAATACCGAATAAGCAGTGGGCTGCCAGAAGAATAAATAAATTTGTCTTGGAAGAAATACAGCCAAAATGGTCCTTAGAAGTGAGGATGGAAAGACTTAGTCTCACTTTTTTGGATATATTGTCAGAAGGGACCAATCTTTGGAAAAGGTCATCATTCTTGGTCAAGTAGAAGGTCAGTGAAAAAGAAGATGACCCTCAAGGAGATTAACTGACACTGTGTCTGCAACAATGGGCTCAAGTACATGAAAGATTGTGAGCATGGTGCACAACCAGGCAACATTTAGTTCTACTATACTTAGGGTTGCTTTGAGTTGGAACAAGCTTGAAAACTCTTAACAACAACAAAGCATTGGTGACAGCTGTGGACAAAACAGATAAAAATCTCTACCCTCCTGGTACTTATGATGTTATAGACAAAATAGACAATAAAGTGTACACACAAATAAAGTGTAACATCATCAGCGCCAGGAGGATAAATGTGCTATACAAAAAAAATAATGTAGAGGAGGGGAATAGCAAAGTTGGAGAGGGGGTGGGGTTAGTTTTAAATAGTAAGTCTAAGAAAAGCTGAGAAAATGACAGTGGAATAAAAATCTAAACAATTTGATGAGTTGGTATGGTGCAATGAGTTTCCTTTATTTGGCCTTTCTTACCCTGGGGTTGCAATCCTCCCAAAATGATTGGTCAAGCCACCATCTTGCAAGAGATTGGCTGGTTTACTATCTGCATAAGCAACTTGCAGGGATTGGCCAGTTTATTATCTGCATAAAAGGCTTCCAAAGGATTGGTCAGTTTATTATTCACCTGAGCCAATTGCAAAGGACTGGTCAGTTTAAGGTCCATACTGTAGTTGAACTTTACTGGGCTTGGCTGGGAGACATCTCCCCCACCCTCCACCGTCCTAGTCTGAGCTTTACTAGAATTGCCTGGGGAGTCCCACCCAGTAGTTGACATTTACCCAGATTGATTAGGAAACCCTACTTGTAATTGACAAAGGAGTACATGAGCTAGCCTATAAAAACCCTGGAACCTGAGGGCAGAGTTACCCTGATAGAGAGAAGAGCAGCCCATAGTCACCCTGAGAGAGGCCTGTTGCAGTAAGGAGTTCCTCTGTAGCTGCATTGGTTGTGAAAGGGAAAGATGAGCTCTCTGCTTTGGGGACCTTCCCAGACCTCACTCACTTATTATTTCCTAAGATATATCATGAATTTCTTGATGTTTACCCTGAGTTGCATCCTGAATTGCATCATGTTACTTCTGCATTGTTACCCTAAGAAACCATGTAAGTGTGAGTATAGTCTGTGAGTTCATGTGAGTTCTTTGTTACTGTTGCAGAGAATTATTGAACCCAGAAATAGAAAGTGAAATAATGGAGAAGGGGGAAGGTGGAGGTATATTTGACTCCCACGTCATATTCTGTTCCTTGGATACACTATGGGTCAGCTCTATGCCGTCCTATAGGATTGACTATGAGTCAGAATTGACTCAACAGTAACGAGGTTGGTTTCGTTTTTTGAGCCCTAGTGGCACAGTGGTTAAGATCTCAGGCTGCTAACCAAAAGATCCACAGTTTGAATCCATCAGCCGCTCCTTGAAAACCCTACGGAGCAGTTTTACTCTGCCTTATAGCGTCACTGTGAGTCGAAATTGACTCAACGGCAACAGGTATTTTATAGGTTCATAAAACCAGCCTTACGCTGACTCTGGTTCACAAAGTAATCCTTACGATGGGTTAGGACCACAGAAGAATTAATCACAAAGAGAGTCAGAACTCTGCTTCCATTGCTTGAAATGATGTTGGAAATAAAAATGTTGAAGTGGTCGTCTTCTAACTGCATCAAAAAGGTAGACTTCTGATTCAGAGAATAATGGTCAATTTGGCCCAGAATCTGTTATAAAAGTTTTGACATGTACACTAGAATGTATTGGGACTCTTTATTCTCTGGGGGAAAAGGCAGAAGATAGTGTTTAACAACTACCTGTCCCTCCAAGATGATTGGTCCATGACAGTATTTTTTCTGTCCTAGGCTACCATATTTGGGTTACAAGAAGTTAGAAACCTCAGTATCACTGGCTGCTTCATGAAGATGTTAAATAAGTTACCCTGATAAGAGCCCATTTCTGTTTAAAATTGCAAGAGTAATGATGGAAAATTGTAGCATCTTGTCTCATGACACAAATAGCCTGTTTGTGGTTTATGTGCCAAGAGATCAATTAGAAAGTTAAATAACTTTCGTTCCTTGGAACTGCTTATAGTTTAATATATTTACAAAATATAAATCTAAAAATAAAAAATAAAGGTGTTTTGGGGAGATCAGAGTACAGTTCTTTGTAAGTAGTGGCTCTGTTATCAGCTTCTGCTGAGCGAGCTCTGTCAGGTGTTTGCCCAGAGTTCACTCCTGTTGGTCACCCAAGAGGATGTAGACATTTGAACTTCAGAAATTATTTCCTTCTGAGGCTTCTGCTACCTTTAAAATAAAACCCAAATCCCTTACCATGAGCTGGCCCTGATACTGCCCTTATTGAAGTGTTCTACTGCCTACTGCTGCTCTCTATTCCTCAATCATTAGAGGGCTCTGGGTTCTTCCCCCAGATTGTAACATGGCAACTCCCTCATCAAGTCAGAGTGACCTCTCTACCCATCCTACGTATTATATCCATGTGCTACTTTTCTCCTTGACATCATCACTGCTTAACATGACTATTTAACGTGTACTATGAATGTTTACATCTCTGGGTGGAGCTAACAGTTGCACTTATCTACTAACCTAAAGATTGGCCTTTTGAATACACACAGCAGCACCCAAAAGAAAGGACTGGCCATCTGCTTCTGAAAAGACTACAGCCCAGAAACTTTCATGGAGCAGTTCTGCTCTATCACATGTAGCATCACCATAAGTCAAGACTGACTCCATGGCAATGGGTTTTATTTTGTTTTGTTTTTTTGCTTTATGTGTTTATGACTCACATCAGGATTTTGACTCACAAGGTCAGAGGCTGTGTCTGCTTGTCCATCACATTATCCATGATAATGACAAGAGTAAACAGCACACAGGTGGGCTCAATGAATACCTTAAATTAATAAAGAGTAAATGGAGGTGAATACATTTCCAAATGATCTCCCTATTCCATGTGTCTGGTGAGAATTCTGAGACTATATTTTAGCCTGTCCCATTTTTTCATTTTTTTTGTCTCTCAAAGACTAGGCAATTTATTTACTTTCTCCAAGATTATACTAGGAAAAATGGCCATTTATCCCTTAAAATGAGGAATTATGTCACCGGTTATTGTAAGAGATCAAATCTATGGCCTAATGTCCAATATCTGATCCTAGAAAATATATTCAGAGCAGGAATAGGCACTTATTATTATTATTATAATTCAAGAAGAAAATGTGATTCAAGTAAAGCAAATGAATGAAATGCATCTTAGACTGAGAATCCAGTACTCAATCCTTGCTCATTTAAAGAGGTAAAGGGAGGTTCTGGGCAATGATCCCTTGGCTTTGCATAGAGAAATTATCTGCTTCTAATTTGCATTGGTTCTGTCAGAAAACATGTCCACAATTTCTATGAACTAGTATCACATGTCAATAAGCGCAGATGAGTTTCCAAATAACACACTTAAGGAAACTGACGTCTCCATCTCCAGCATTTTCATGTCACAGCAATGGGTTATTCTGTTGGGATGTTGTTGTTGTTTTTAGCTCCCCTCAAGTCAGCCCTAACTCAAGGTAACCCATGCACAACAGGATCAGACCATTTTGTGATCCATTGGGCTTTTATTGCTTGATATTTTGGAAGTAGATTGCCAGACATTTCTTCCTAGTCTTCCTTAGTCTGAATATCCACTGAAACCTGTTCAGCATTACAGCAACATGGAATCGTTCATGTCATATGGATGGTGACTGTGATTGAGGTATGTTGACTAAGAAATGAATCTGGATCTCTAGAATGGAAGATGAAAATTCTACCACAGAATGAGCATAGCCCCCTCTGTAGGGGGTACCCAGACCAAAATGGCAATGGCAGGGTAAAGTGGGGTTTAAGAGCAATGGCTTTGCATTTTAAGTAATCTGGATTCCAGTCTTGGACCTCATCCACCAAGGAATGCAGACATGGCGTACTGGAAGACAACTTAATGGAACTCTCAATAGGAGAGAGAGCACCCGGTAACCAGGGATACACGCTTTCGCACTCCCCACCCTTCTTCCCTGTACGAGGCCTCTGCCACTTTCTAAGGGGCCACTGTCACTCAACCACAGAGACACCAACACACTGCCACGTGGATTTGCTACCTTGGACCTCAGCCACCATGGATTGTGGACAGGGAGTATGGGAAGGCAACTTCACAGAGCTCCCAACAGAAGATAGAGCACCTGGTAAGCAGGGATACACACTTTTCCACCTCCCAAACTTCTTCTCTATATGCAGCCTCCACCACTTTCCATAGGGCCATGGTCACCTGGCTGGAGAAATGCCAGCTCACTGCCTCCTGAATTCACCCTGCCCAGAATGTCTGGCTCCTTGAGAACATTTATTTTTTTCTGTTTATTTTTGGTTGTATGTTTTTCTTTTTTTTTCCTATCATTTTATTTTTTGTTGTTGTTTCTTCTCTCTTTCCCTTCTTTCATTTCTTTTCTCCCACCTACCTAGCCCCATGCACTGCCTCTCACTTCTTGACAGGCTGTGCCATACTGCAGTCAGGTAGAGAACCTCTGGCACGCGGCCTCCTGGGTCTGTGCCACCCCCACAAACCAGCTCCCTTGCAGCCATTTTTTAAAATTTTTCTTTATCTTTCTGTTCTCTCTTTTCCTTCTTCCTCCCATCTAGGCCCTGCACTGCCTCCACTCATTCCTAATGGCCATGCTGGCCGCTCAGCTAGAGAGATATCAACTCACTGCTACCCCAATTCCACCCTGCCCCAACAACTGGCTCCCCCTGCACCGTATTTACTTTTGTTGTTGTTGTTTTCTTTTTCTTCCTTTTCTCTCTTTCCCCCCTTTCTTTTCCTTCCTCCTGCCCACCTAGGCCCCTGTGTTTCATTTCTGCAAATGGATATTCAGTTTTGCAGGCACCATTTGTTAAAAAGACTGTCTTTTCCTCATTTGATGGACTTTGGGCCCTTGTCGAAAATCAGGTTACCGTAGGTGGATAGATTTACATCTGGGTTCTCAATTCTGTTCCATTGGTCAATGTCTCTGTTGTTGTACCAGTACCAGGCTGTTTTGACTACTGTAGCTGTATATTAGGTTCTCAAGTCAGGTAGTGTGAGTCCTCCAACTTTATTCTTCTTCTTCAGTAGTGCTCTACTTATTTGGGGATTCTTCCCTTTCCATATAAAGTTAATGATTAGTTTTTACATCTCTTTGAAGAATGTTGTTGGTATTTGGATCGGGATTGCATTGTATTTGTAAATTGCTTTGGGTAGAGTTGTCATTTTCACAATGTTGAGTTTACCTATCCATGAGCATGGTATGTTTTTCCATTAATTTAGATCCCTTTGGGATTCATGCAGTAGTGTTTTGTAGTTTTCTTTGTATAGGTCTTTTACATCCGTGGTCAGATTTATTCCTAAGTATTTTATCTTTTTAGGGGCTATTGAAAATGGTATTGTCTTCCTGATTTCCTTTTCATCGTTCTCCTTATTGGTGTATAGGAATCCAACTGATTTTTGAATGTTTATCTTCTATCCTGCTACTCTGCTGAATCCTTCTATTAATTCCAGTAGATTTCTCGTGGAGTCTTTAGGGTTTTCTATGTATAGGATCATATCATCTGCAAACAAGGACAGTTTAACTTCTCATTACCAATTTGGATGCTCTTTATTTCTTTTACTTGCCTTATTGCTCTAGCTAGAACTTCCAGCACAATGTTAAATAGGAGTGGTGATAAAGGGCATCCTTGTCTTGTTCCTGTTTTCAAGGAGAATGTTTTCAGCCTCTCTCCATTAAGAATGATGTTGGCCATTGGTTTTGCATAGATGACCTTTATTATGTTGAGAAATTTCCCTTGTATACCTATTTGATTGAGAGTTTTTATCAGGAATGGATGTTGGACTTTGTCAAATGCCTTTTCTGCATCAATTGAGATGATCATGTGATTCTTTTCTTTCCTTTTATTTATGTGGTGGATTACATTGATTGATTTTCTAATGTTGAACCATCCTTGCCTACCTGGTATGAATCCTACCTGGTCATGGTGTATTATGTTTTTGATATGATGCTTAATTCTATTGGCTAGAATTTTGTTCAGAATTATTGCATATATATTCATGAGAGATATTGGTCTGTAATTTTCTTTTTTTGTGATATCTTTCCCTGGTTTTGGTATCAGTGTTATGCTGGCTTCATAGAATGAATTTGGAAGTGTTGCTTTCTCTTCTATGCTCTGAAATAGCTTGAATACTACTGGTACAAGCTGTTCTGTAAATGTTTTCTAGAATTCTCCAGTGAAGCCATCTGGGCCAGGGCTTTTTTCGGTTGGGAGTATTTTTATTACATTTTCAATCTCTTCTCTTGTTATGGGTCTGTTCAGATTTTCAACATCACTTGGTTGTAGTTTGGGTAGGCCATGTGTTTCTAGAAATTTATCCATTTCCTCTAGTTTTTCAGATTTGTTGGAGTATAGTTTTTCATAATATTCTGTTATAATCCTTTTTATTTCGGTTGGGTCTGTTGTAATGTCCCCCATTTCATTTCTTATTTGGGTTTTTTGTGTCCTCTCTTGTTTTTCTTTTGTCAGTCTGGCCAGTGGTTTGTCGATTTTGTTGATTCTTTCATAGAACCAACTTTTGGTTTTGTTGATTCTTTCTATTGCTTTTCTGTTCTCTATTTCATTTATTTCTGCTCTGATCTTTACTATTTCTTTTCTTCTGGTGCTTTTGGGCCTTTTTTTTTTTTTTTTTTTTTGCTGTTGTTTTGATTTTCTCCCTTTCTTCTTTTTTGATATGTGCATGTATTGCTATAAATTGTCCTCTGAGGAGTGTCTTTGCTGTGTCCCAAAGGTTTTGGTATGATGTGTTTTCATTCTCATTTGATTCTAGGAATTTTTTGATTCCATCTCTGATTTCTTCTATTACCCAGTGATGTGTAAGCAGGGTATGATTCAGTTTCCATGCAGTTGATTTTTTTTCCTTTCTCTTCCTGTTGTTAATTTCTGCCCTGATGGCATTGTGATCAGAGAAGATACTTTGTATTATCTCAATGTTCTGGATCTCGTTGAGGATTGCTCTGTGGCCTAAGATGTGGTCTATTCTGGAGAATGTTCCATGTGCATTGGAAAAGAATGTGTACTTTGAAGCTGTTGGATGGAGTGTTCTATATATGTCTATGAGGTCAAGTTGGCTAATTGTGCCATTCAGGTCTTCTGTATCTTTGCTGAGTTTCTTCTTAGTTGTTCTGTCCTTTACTGAGAGTGGTGTGTTGAAGTCTCCTACTATTATAGTGGAACTGTCAATTTCTCTTTTCAGTGTTGTTAGAGTTTGTTTTATGTATTTTGGAGCCCTGTCATTGGGTGCGTAGATGTTTATTATGGTTATGTCTTCATGATAGATTGTCCCCTTAATCATTATATAGTGTCCTTCTTTGTCTTTTATGGTAGATTTTGTTTTAAAGTCTATTTTATCTGAGATTAGAATTGCCACTGCTGTTCTTTTTTGGTAATTGTTAGCTTCATATAATTTTTTCCAACCTTTGACTTTTTATAAATTCACATCTTTGTTTCTAAGGTGTGTCTCTTGTAGATAGCATATTGATGGATCTTGTTTTCTTATCCATTCTGTCATTCTCCGTCTCTTTGTGGGTGCATTGAGTCCATTTACATTCAGTGTAATTATTGATAGATGTGACTTTGTTGCTGTCATTTTGTGGTGCTTTTTTTGTGGTGGTGACGTTTTCTTTGTTCTTACTCTCTTCTGCTGAGTTACTTCTGTTTGTGGATTTTTTTTTTCATTTCTTTTGTTTTTGTTGGTTTTGTTGTTGCTGAGACTTTATGTTTTTCCCCTTTTTTTGTGAGTATATTTGTTAACTTTTGTTGCGGTTGCCATGAATTTTACCCTTATCTTTCTAAGTTTGAAGCTGTCTACCATTACATGCTATTGCCTTGCCTTCCTCTGCATTAGAAGGTTGTATACCCTTGCCGTTTATTCCCTCTTTTATTGTTTTGATGTTTTTGTCATTTACTGATTAACTGTTCTGGTTACCTGTGCTATTTCTTTTGGTTTTGCATAGTCCTTGAGAATTCATTTCTTAGATTGGTATCTGGCTGGTACAATCCTGCGTCCTAGGTTCTGCCTGTGAGCTGAAGCTGATTGTCCTCAGATCGAAGAACTCCCTTTAATAATTCTTGTAAGTTTGGTTTGACTTTTACATATTCCCTTAATTTCTGTTTATCTGGATATGACCTAATTTCACCATCATATTTGAACGAGAGTTTTGCAGGATATATTATTCTTGGCTGGCAATTTTTTTTCTTTCAAGATTTTATATATGTCATCCCATTGCCTTCTTGCCTGCATGGTTTGTGCCAAATAATCTGAGCTTAGTCTTATTGTTTCTCTTCTATATGTGACTTCTTGTTTTTCACGTGCTGCTCTCAGGATTCTTTGTTTGTCTTGGTTTTGGCGAGTGTGAATATGATATGCCTTGGTGATTTTCTTTTGGGGTCTCTTCTATATGGGGTTCATTGAGCGTCTTGGATGGCCAGCTTTACATCTTTCATGATATTAGGGAAGTTTTCTGACAGCAGATCCTCAAGGATCCTCTCTGTGTTTTCTGTTTTCTCCACCTGTTCTTTAATTCCAATCACTCACAAAGTTTTGCTTTTGATTGTGTCCCACATAACTCTCAGAGTCTCTTCATCTTGCTTTGTTCTTTTTTCTGAGTTTTCCTGAAACAGAGTTGTATCCATGTGTTTGTCTTCCATTCCACTGATCCTGTCTTCCACTGTTTCAAATCTGCTTCTCAGCCCTTCTATAACACTGTCCATTACTAAAATCTTGTTGTATATCTTTTGGATTTCTAACTTTTGTCTTTGTATAATTTCTAGTTGTGAATTTATTATGGCATTTTGTTCCTGCATTACTTTCCTAAATTCTTCCATTTTTTGTCTGTATTTTCCATGAATTTGTCTATTTTTTCCTCATGTTTGTCAGCTTTTTGCCTCAGTTCTTGGAGAATTCTGAGTATTAGAGATTTGAATTCCTTATCTGGTAGTTCTAGTGCATTTTATTCCACAGGAGAGTCATCTGGTGTTTTATTTTGGACACCTACTGGAACCATCCTGTCCTATTTTTGTAAATGTTTGGTATTGTCTGCTGTCTTTGGGGCATTCAGTATTTATTTTTCTCATTTATTGATGTAGATTTGTTTGTTTTGTCCTGTTTTAAAAAAATATTGACTATGTCTGCGCAGGTGTACTGTGTGTTCTTTGTTGTTTGCTCATCTTTGGGCACAATACTTTTCGCCTCCTTCTCCATCTGGCAGGGTCAGTCACTCAGATATGGTACGGTAGGGCAGGTCTAGCTAAAGAGGAGTTACTGGGACGGGTTGTTTGTGGCACTTACTTCAGCCACCAGAGCTGGTTAGTAATCAGTGCAGGGCAGGTTCCAGTAGGCCGTACCTGTGCTGCTTGGTGGTGTGATGTCAAGCGCATGGTGCAGGTAGGCAGGATGCAGTAGCGAGATTGTTATGTTGGAGCTAAGATGGGTATGGGAGAGAGGAGAGAGGAACAGGAGCCAAAATCATACAAACAAACAAAAAAGAATGCTAGGGGAGCTTTCCATTGGAGTGGAGAGATGAGAGACTATGAAATGGAGAAAAACAGAAAGGTGAAGAGGAAGAAAAGAAAAGAATGAATAAATAAAAATCAGAAAGGTTAAAGAACCACAAAGTTCTCAGGGATCCCACCGGTGCAGCTATGACGTCTGCGGAAGTCGCTCTTAGGTGTTGTAGTACAGCCTGGCTAGAAGGCATAGAGGTATACAATGCCAGGTATTCAGAGAACAGAAAGAGAGGGAAGATATAGAGAGATGAGAAACTGATCATTGTAGAAAGACCAAAAGGGAAAAAGAGGGAAAAGAAAACAAAACAAATTTAAAAAAAAAAAAAAAAAGAACAAGAAAGGCCCCCACAAAAACAACAAAAAAAGAAATGTCCTCAGGGATCCCTCTGCACTTCTGTTGAAGCTGGGGGTGGGGGGAGTCTCCTTGCCACACAGCTCAGCCTGGCCAGAAAGGGCTCCCAACTCAAGAAAAGGAAAAGAAAACAAACAAACGAACAAAAGCTCCAGGATCCCACCAGCGCAGGAGCCCAGACCGGGAAGCAGCTCCACACTCTCTCATGTTCTTTCTCTTTTGTGCCTTTTCTTAAAATGCACCCACCATTTGAAATCACTGTCCTTAACCTGTGAATGTACTGCATGCCCTACTGTTGTTAAGTATTGTAAAGTCAATTTTTGACTCAGAGAAACCCCATGTGACAGAGAAGAACTGACCCATATGTTTTCTAGACTGTAATCTTTATAGGAGCAGACCACAACATCTTTCTCCTGTAGAGCCACTGGGTGGGGTCAAACCTCCAACGTTTTGGTTAGCAGCCAAGCACTTAACAATTGTACCACCAGAGGTCTAAATGCCCCACTAAATCCACAAAATATGGATTTTAGTAAAACTACTTATAAAATATTATTTGAATATTATCTCATCTGTACTAATATTTTCATTTTCTGATGTCCTGCAGAACTTGAAGTTAAATGCATTGATTTTCTATACAACTTTCATTTCTTTATGAAGATAAAGTGGGTGTGAAAAAGTCACAGATTCTATAATATACATTTCTCAATGACAGTTAATGCTGGAATCTGAATTTATGTCTATTCTTGCTTCACATTTCTTTTTTTCATATTCCAAGATTACTTACTGTTTTCTAAATGACCGTGCATAGTGCCTAATTCATCTCAAGTTAAATTGCATAATAATTAACTGTTTGCAAGAGATTAGGGTTTATTCCATATTTCCAACCAGATTAAAATAAAAAGTGAAAAAATTTTCTGAGGAGTCTGTTCTGACTCACAAGTACCCCACACGTGTCAGAGCAGAAATGTGATCCATAGCATTTTCAATGGCTAATTTTTCAGAAGTAGATCACCAGGCCTTTCTTTCAACACACCTCTGGGTAGACTTGAATCTCCAACTTTTGGATAAGCAGCCTAGCTCCTTAATTGTTTTTACCACCCAGGGACCCACATGGAGGGTCAAGAGGGCATTCTTTTCCTCCTCCTGTAGTTTGGTTTTCATACAGGCAGCAGAGTTCGGCAGTTGAAAAGCAGTTCAACTAAGAGAAGCAGGTACGAGCAGATGTATGCTCTGGCTTCTACATTGATTTATAGATTACAAAAGTTTGCAATTATCATCTTAGGACCTCATTATGTAACGTAATGAAATTGAAATCAAATGTTAATCATTTACAATAATGAAATCAAGAAGAGATGAAAGTTAAGAAAGTTTCCTTCTTGATGATTTTTCTGGCTTTTTATTCCCATATTTCTCATTGGAAATACTGTAATTCAACCTTTTATAGTCTCTTTTTTAATATTTATGTCACCTCAATTCTGGTACTTGGTTTTTTCCTCAACTCAGTCTCCTAAACAAACATAAATTGTGATTGTGACACTTCTTGTATTTCTACTGTACATAGTCTTTCAGCCTTAACCCAGGCTAGGTGTGGGATTTCCTGACTTACGATGTTGTATGCTTCTGTCTGAGAACTCTGATACTGCATTCCTTCCAGGGTGTCATGGATTGACCTGTGTCCCTCCATATATGTGTCAACTTGGTTAGGCCATGATTCCCAGTATTGTGTGGTTGTCCTCCATTTTGTGATTGATACAGTTTTCCTGTATGTTGTAAATCCTAGTCTCTGCCTATGGTTAAAAAGGCAAGACTGGATTATGTTGAAGAGGATTAGGGTAGGATGTAACACCCTTGCTCAAGTCACATCCCTGATACAACACAAAGGGAGTTTCCCTGCAGTGTGGCCTGCACCACCTTTTATCTTACAAGAGATAAAAGGAAAGGGAAGTGAGCAGAGAGCTGAGGGACCTCGGAGCATCAAGAAAGCAATGCCAGGAGCAGAGGGTGTCCTTTGGATCCAGGGTTCCTGCGTGGAGAAGCTCCTAGTCCAGGGAAAGATTGATGACAAGTACCTTCAGAGCTGACAGAGGGAGAAAGCCTTTCCCTGGAGCTGGCACCCTGAATTTGGGCTTGTAGCCTACTAGACTGTGAGAGAATAAATTTCTCTTTGTTGCAACCATCCATTTGTGGTATTCCTGTTACAGCAGTACTAGATGACTAAGACACAGGATATCAAGTCGAGTGGTAATATTGAATTACTGATTTTTAAACAGGAAAGTTCGGCAATTTATGGTTTGTTGTAATTCTTCACATTCAGTAACTTAAAATCAACTGCTACTTCATATAACTTTGATGAGCAAGAGTAAAATTGTGAGAGACTTTGTGATGGGAAAATGGAAACATTTTATAGCTGTCTCCTTGACAAATACTAACAGTGAAAAAAATGCAACATTAGGGAACATGACAGATGCATAATATCATTGGATAAGGATGCTAGTTGGGATGGTATCAGCTAGATGTGGTTGCGGACTGTTCCTTTTAACTTTGTAGAAATAAAAACTGATGATCTAATAAATAAAGATTGTCATCATCACCATGACACATCATTCACTAAAAAAAATTCGCCGATTTTCTATTTTACTACAGTGCTGTTGATATTAAGATGAAGTGGTAATAAAAACATACAAGCCCCTATAATCAAGTAGTTGAAATTTAATGGGTGAGACTTCTGGAACATGGCACTATAGTCAGAAGCACCACGCTGTCCCTCTGCAGCAAAGATCAGAAAAACTAAGTCAAACAGTGTCACACATCAATCCTGAAAACCTAACCATCAAATGAAGAGATAAAGAACTCAGCCAAGCACCAAATGGAATAAGAAACTGACCGAGAACAGTGCAAGAGGAGAGATACATGCAGAGATCCCTTATCAACTACCACAGTGCAGATCCACCATCTTGGACTGATGGTTCACTGATCGGAGATCAGTGAACAGGAGGTACAAGAAAGCAGCTTCACAGAGCTTCCAGCAGGAGACAGAACAACCGGTAATCTACGACATAGGTTTTCCCGCCCCCCCCCACTCTTCTTCACCCCCGTTTAGCTTCCTCTGCTTCCTGCAGCCAGAGTTTATGGGCTGGGAAGCATGAGCTTCCCCCAGTGCCTCTTGGATTCCACCCACTCACACTGGTCAGCTCCCTGAATGCCATTTGTTGGCTGCTGGTGTTGCTTTTTTCTGCTTCTTTAAATTTCTTCCTTACCTCTCACCACCTCCCCCTCCTTTCTCTCAAATACCTGGCTCTGTGCGCCATCTTTGCTTCTTCCTGAAAAGCTACAAAACACCACTCAGCTGTGAAACTGATTCCAGGCCTGTGCCACCATGCTGGTGGGAAACTTGGGGCTTTTTTGTTTGCTGGTTTGCTCTGATTTTTCTGTTTTGATATATTTGTTTGTTTTCTTTTTCTTTTCTGGGCTGGGGAGCCCATTCTAGCTGGTCAGTACTGCGTGGCTTGGGAGCTAGTCCTTACTCTGCACAGACCCACAGGGACATCCCTGGGGGCATTTATTTTTTCTTGTTTGTTTTTGGGTTTTTTTAATTCCTTTATTTAGTTTTCTTCTCTCTTTTATTCCCATTTTGTCCTTCCTCATTTCCAGTTTCTCGATTTATTCATTTTTTTCTTTTACCCTTTTTCTTTTTTTTCTTTTTTGTTATTCCCCATTTCTCAGTCTCTCATCTCTCCACTCCAATAGCAAGCTCCCTTAGCACTTTTTTTTATGTGTGTGTATGTCTTTGGCTCCTGTTTCGCTCTCCTCTCTCTCATCTTTACCATACCCATCTTAGCTCCACGCATCACAATCTATCCGCTCCTTCTTGCCTACCTGCACCATGTGCTGAACATCACACTCCCAAGCAACACAGACACAGCTTAATGGAACCTTCCCTGCACTGATTCCCAGTCCACACAGTCAGCCTGGGTATGTGCCACAAAAAAACCTATCCCAGCAACTTCCCTTCAGCTGGACCTGGCCTGCTGTACCATACCTGAGTGACTGACCCTGCCCATTGGAAAAGGAAGTGAAAAGTATCATGCCCACAGACAAGCAAACAACAAAGGACATACAGCCCCCCTGCTCAGACATAACCAAATAAAACAAAAAAACAGGACAAAAGAAATCTACAATCAATAAATGAGGAAAATAACCACTGAATGCCCGAAGATAGTAGACAATATCAAGACATTTACAAAAGAAGACAGGATGGTTTCAGTAGGCATCCAAAATAAAACACCAGATGACCTTCAAGTAGAAGAAAAGGCACTAGACCTAACTGATAAGGAATTCAAATCTCTAATATTCAGAATTATCCAAGAGTTGAAACAAAAAGCAGACAAAAATGAGGAAAAAATAGACAAATTCATCAAAAAGGCAGACAAATTCATGGAAAATACAGACAAAAAAATGAAGAATTCAAGAAAATAATACAGGAACAAAATGTTAAAATAAATTCACAACTAGAAATCATACAAAAAAAAACCAACAACAATTAGAAATCCAAAAGATAAACAACAAGATTTCAGAAATGGACAGTGTCATAAAAGGGCTGAGGAGCAGGTTTGAAATGATGGAAGATAGGATCAGCGAAATTGAAGACAAACACTTGGATACAACTGTTCGAGCAAAACTCAGAAAAAAGAACAAAGAAAAATGAAGAGACCCTGAGAGTTATGTGGGATACAATCAAAAGCAAAACTTTGTGAGTGATCGGAGTTCCAGAACAGGGGGAGAAAACAGAAAACACAGAGAGGATCACTGAAGAATTGCTGACAGAAAACTTCCCCAATATCACGAAAGACAAAAAGCTGACCATCCAAGAAGCTCAAAGAACCCCATATAGGATAGACCTCAAAAGAAAATCACCAAGGCATATCACAATCATACCTGCCAAAACCAAAGACAAACAAAGAATCCTAAGAGCAGATTGAGAAAAACAAAAAGTCACATACAGAAGAGAAACAATAAGACTAAGCCCGGATTATTCGGCAGAATCCATGCAGGCAAGAAGGCAATGGGATGACATATATAAAACCTTGAAAGAATAAAATTTCCAGCCAAGAATAATATATCCTGCAAAACTCTCATTCAAATGTGTTGGTGAAATTAGGTCATTTCCAGATAAACAAAAATTAAGGCACTATGTAAAAACCAAACAAAAGTTACAAGACTTATTAAAGGAAGTTCTTTAATCTGAGAACAAACAATATCAGACCACAGGCTGAATATAAGACACAGGATTTTACTAGCCAGATACCAACCTAGGAAATGAACTCTGAAGGACTATGCAAAACCAAAAGAGTTACAACAGGGAACCAGAGAGGTTAATCTGTAAATGACAACAGCATCAGAACACTAAAAGAGGGAATAAATGATTTAGGTATAGAACCTTCTAATGGAGAGGAAGTCAAGGAATACCAAGGGATAATAGACTGGTACAAATCTAGGAAGATTAGGGTAAATTTCAAGGTAACCACAAAGAAAGTTAACAAACCTGCTCATCAAAATAAAGAAGAAAAACATAAAGTCTCAACAAAAACAAAACCTATAGAAACAAAAGAAATGAAAAAAATCCACAAACAAAAGGAACTCAGCACAACAGAATAAGAGGAACAAGGAAAGCAGCACCACAAAAAAAGCAGTACAAAATGCAATCCCACTCCTATGAATATATTCTAGAGAAATAACAGCTGTCACACTAATAGACAAATGCACACCCATATTCACTGAAGCACTGTTCACAATAGCAAAAGGATGGAAACATCATAGATGCCTATCAACAGATGAATGGATAAACAAACTATGGTATGTATACAGAGCAGAGCATTATACAAGGATAAAGAACAATAATGAATCTGTGAAGCAGTTACATGGATGAAACTGGAGGACATTATGCTGAGTGAAATAAGTCAATCACAGAAGGAAAAATATTGTATGAGACGTCTACTGTATAACTCATGTAAAAGTTTACACACAAAAAGAAACAACCTTTGTTGGTTAAGAGGGATGGGAAGGATGGGGGGAACTAAACAGATAAGTGGTAACTTTGGTGAAGGGTAAGACAGTACACATTACTGGGGAAGCCAGCACAACTTGTACAATGAAAGGTCATGGAAGCTCCATAGATACTTCCAAACTCCCTGAGAGACTGAATTGCTGGGCAGAGGGCTGTGGGACCATGGTCTCAGGGCACATCTAGCTCAATTGGCATAACACAGTTTATAAAGACAATGTTCTACATTCTACCTTGGTGAGTAGCGTCTGGGGTCTTAAAAGCCTGTGAGCAGCCATCTAAGATACTCCACTGGTCTCACCCCTTTGGGAGCGAGGAAGAACAAAGAGAACAAGATACAAGGAACAGATTAGTCCAAAGGACTAATGGACCACAGCTACCATGGCCTCCACCAGACTGAGTCCAGTACAGCTAGATGGTGCCTGGCTACCACAACTGCCTGCTCTGACTTGGATCACACTACAGGGTCCTGGATAATGCTGGAAAAGGATGTAGAACAGAATTCTAACTGGAAAAAAAAAAAAAAAAGACCAGATTTACTGGCCTGACAGACTGGAGAAACCCCATGATTATGGCCCCCAGACACCCTTTTAGCTCAGTGATGAAGCCCCTCCCAAAGTTCACTGTTGAGCCAGGGATTGGACAGCCTCATAAATCAAAACAGGACTAATGAGGCACAGCAGTCCAGGGACAAGGACTAGAAAGCAGGAGGGGACAGGAAAGCTGGTGGTAGGGAACCCAAGGTTGAGAAGGGACAGTGTTGACATGTCATGGGGTTGTTATCCATTGTCATAGGGCAATATGTGTACTGTTTAATGAGAAACTATTTGTTCTGCAAACCTTCATCGAAGGTACAAAAAACAAAAAAGAGTTTTCTATGTGAGACCAAATTGACGATAGCAATTCAAAAGGTTTGATGGGAAGCCTAGGGGACAGTGAGTTGAAGATAATGGTGATGGAATAATTTGGAAAAGGATAGTGAGAATAGCAGCACAGCTGGAAGAATGTAATTGGTGTCACTGCATTGTACACGTAGAAACTTTCAAAATGGTGTGACTTTGGCTATGTATATTTTCACCAAAGAAAAGTTCCTCAGGGTTGAGAAGGGAGAGTGTTCACATGTTGTGGGGATGTTAACCAATGTCGTAAGACAATATGTACATTGACTGTTTAATGAGGAACTATTTGTTCTGTAAACCTTCATCTAAAGTACGATAAAAAATTTAAAAAAAAATTCAATGGGTAATACAGTAAACTCAAATATACAAATATAAGGTTATACAACAATGAATAAAATAAAATAGAGTAAGGAGATAGAGCACTTTCAGATACATAAGAGATTTCAAGAAAGCCTTTATCAGGAAGCAATATTAGAACAGGTTTGGTTGAAGGATATTCTATTCAAAATAAATCACATGTGAAAAGCCCTTGAGTGAGAACATATTTAGTTCTTTTTTTTTTTTTTTCACCAGGAAAATAGCAAGGAAACCAGTGTTTCCAAAGCACAGAGCATAATAGGGACTGGGGTAGGATATACAGGCACTTGTGTGGAAAATGAGGATTTAGATTTGGTTGTGTGTAAGATGTGATGCCATTACAGTCTGAAGTGATCTTATGTGTGTTTTAGAGATTACACAGGATCCTCTGAGGTGAGCAGAGAGTTTCAAGCAAATGAATATGTAGGAGACTGGTTTACAGGAAGCTGAAACGGCCCCAGAAAGAGAGGAGAGCAGTGGCCTTTCTAGTTGGTGGCATCACAGTTATGCCCAGGAGTCATATTCCACAGGCATTAGATGCTAATGCTTCTTTTTGTGAGAGTTAAGTAATAAATACAAGACCTTTCACATAGGCATGTGGTTTCTCCTCCAGGGAGCCTAACAATTGTTATGATAACCTTAATATAACCTTAAAACCAGTTACCATTGGTTAACTCCGACCCATGGAGACCCCATAAAAGGCTCCATAAAAGTTTCTAATAGCTGGTCTTTTTGAAATTAGGTCACCAGATCTTTCTTCTAAGACAGTCTTTGGAGCACAGTTCTACTCTGACACACATGGAGTCACTAAGAGTCAGAGTCAACTCAAAGGTAACTGGTTTACTGGTTTATTATAACTTTGAACAAGGGTGTTGATATAGGAATGTCAGTGAAATGACTGCATATTTAATTGAATTTGCATGTCTGGCTTCCTCACTTGACTTTTGAGAGTAGGGTTACCAGTTTGTCCTGGTACTCTTGGGACTGTTTTGGTTTTAAAAATGAAAGCCCTACAACTCAAGAACCTCCGCAATTAGTCCTGGCCAAATCAGGACAGCTGGCCACCCTGTTTGGAAGTAGGTTCGTATCTGATGTATCATTCTAGCTCATCTGCCTTGCATATCTCTTCTGTTGACTCATATAGTGAGCTCTCAACATTTTCTTTGCCTGATGAAATGAATGGAATGTTTGCCTTAGGGCTAGGTTAATTAATCAGTGATAGCTCACATTTATAAGAGTTTGTTAGTTCCATGCAAAAAATCTGTCTTTAACATACCTTGTCAAGAAATTAGGGAAGAAGAACCTCTCAGGGTACTTTCCTCATTCTGTTGTTCATTCTAGGCTTAAATGCAGAACAAAGGTGTTAAATCAATTCGGTGGAGTGTTTCTGCTAGTAAGCATTGGACCTATGTCATGTGCCATGTGCCAATCGTTTTGAGGGATATACACATTTCTAGTTCCATTCCCTGCTGCATTCATTAGCACTCAGAATATCATAGAGATTATTTGATGATAGTTACAATGACTTTTTTTTTTTTTCTGTATTGAAAATATGCATGTTGTTAAGAAATGGAAGATGATGTTATTATCAGGATCCAGTGAATCTAGGACTGAAACCTTAAGGACATTAATCAAGTGAGTTGACTTAGAGTTTTGGGTCTTTTTCCATCAGTGCCATCGGCATTCTTTATTGTGTACAGGACCTTTTTTAAGGCCCTGTAAAAATATCTGAAGTGCAGCCTCCTCGGTTACATTAGAACTTGTGGAATATCGTCCCTGTGCTACAAGGTGGGACTAAAATGACCGTCTTTCTTGATCATCAGAAGAGACATATTGCTGAAATTTATAGAGTTAAAAAAATAATCAATTTAGAGGGCATAATATATATGTGTACCAACTGCAGCATTCTGAATTTATTTTGAAAAAGGTACAGATAATGTAAACTTTTAAAAATCAGGCCAAAAAGATTAGTCCGAAGCACTAATGGACCGTAGCTACCAAGCCTCCACTGGACTGAGACCAGTACAGCTAGATGGTGTCCAGCTACCACCACAGACTGCTCTGACCAGGATCACAACAGAGGGTTCTGGACAGAGCTGGAGAAGGATGTAGAACAAAATTCAAACTCCAAAAAAAAAAAAAAAAAGACCAGATTTACTGGCCTAAAAGACACTGGAGAAACCCCGAGAGTATGGCCCCCAGACACCCTTTTAGCTCAGTGGTGAAGCCATCTCTGAGGTTCACTTTTCAGCCTGGGAGTCGACAGCCCCATAAAACCAAATGGGACTAATGAAGTACAGCAGTCCAGGGACAAGGGCCAGAAGGCAGAAGGGGACAAGGAAGTTGCTGATAGGGAACCCAAGGTTGAGTAAGGATAGAGTTGATGTGTTGTGAGGTTGTTAACCATTGTCATAGGGCAACATGCGTACTAACTGTTAAATGAGAAACTATTTTGGTCTGTAAGCCTTCATCTAAAGTGAGAATAGCAGCAAAATTGGAAGGCGTAGTCAATGTCATTGAACTGTGCATGTAGAAATTTTTGAAATGGTATATCTTTGGCTATGTATGTTTTCACAAAAAAAAAAAAAAAAAAAAGGTCAAGAAGGGAGAGGGTTGACATGCTGTGGGGTTGTTAACCAATGTCATAAAACAATATGTGTACTACTGTTTCATGAGAAACTGTTTGTTCTGTAAGCTTTCACCTGAAGTACAATTAAAAAAAAAAAAATCAGGCCAAGACCAGTGAGCTAATTGGTTGTTTTCCCTCAGCTAAATCAACCCCAGCTACTTCAGAGGAAGCTGGAATTAGTGAAGATGGAATTAAAGTGAGCTCTGCATGCATGCTGAGCACAGTGTTCAGCACATAGTAGGTCCTCTGTAGCTGTCAATTTACTTCGTCCATTCCATTTGTTTAACCATTAAGGGGCTTCAGGCCCACAGAGGTTAACTATCTTAATTAGGGTCACACCATTCCAGAGTAGCACATTGTAGTATTTTCATAGGTTCAGATGACCTCTTTCTATACTTTAAGGTCATTTTTGACTTTCCAATTTGATGTAGAACTGATCTGTGCCCTGTGGAGCAGAAAGTGTCTCCCTAAGACTGGAAAACCACATATCCAAAATATCTCCCTCAGGTTAGAGCTAACCAAAATCATCTAGCTTCAATAATATCATTATGACTCACCTTGACCAAAGAGCTCGAATTTGTATTATGGGAGGAAGTAGTTTTATAAGGGCAAAACTTCCTGTTAAGAGTCCATTGAATTATTTTTAAAATTTTAAGCACGAAATTCCCCTAGCACAGACTCTCAAACTATGCTGAGAGATTATGTCACTAATCAATATGCTCTGCATTAAACCAAAACCTCTTTCTGAGATGAGAATCTTTTCTTTAATGCTAAAACTTAAAAGGAGGACATTCTCACGGAACTTTGTAATTTTGATTCCTCATTGTTCCTATCACTGGTCATTCTCTATAACATAAACCTATGACCATATTTGAAGGTTCCTTTTCTAGGACTTTTTGGAATTAGAAGATAACTTCCTCCTCTTTTGTGCAGTATTCCTCCATTTGCATTTATATTGATTACAGACAGTCCCCAGATTACTAACGAGTTCTGTCCCTAAGTCTGTCTTTGAGTCGAATTTGGATGTAAGTCAGGACAGTTAGGTATGGTTGGTATTTAACGTTAGTCAAATGCTTGTCTCAGTATATAGTAAAAAATATACACTTTTATGCACAAAAACATTAAAGAAACAGTTCCAGATTCACTAAAACATATTTCACATAATAATATTATTATTATTATAATGTTTTTATTAGCATCCCAAAGGTATGCCCATTTGTTATTATGAACCACTGCATATACCTCAGATTTTTAACATAACACCATTTAGGGGAGTTGATTCATAACTATGTATTGTATGTACATCAGAAGTTCATTTCCCAGGGACTGCTTATAGTTCCAAAATCTTGCTTTCTTGTTATCTTGTTCCAGTGAAACTACGATAAGCCATTTCACAGCTAATCTAACCAAATTCCCGTAGGTTCTACTATTGAAAGACAGAAGGATGAGTTGCTATATTTTACATAGGGAGCCTTGCATCCTCAAGCCTTAGATATTCCTTTTTCTCATTTAACTGATCCCCTATATCCAAGTCCATGGGCGCCAAAATCCTGGTCATTTCACTTGACTCTGCTTTTTGGAGATCTAATCAGATATGCACTTAGAGCGAAGCAATCTACCTGGAGAACTCAGCTTCATTTGACTTGTACCCACGGTTAGATGAAAGAGGATGGGCTTCATTTCTCCAGAATATTATTTGAGAGATATAAGGGATATTAGATTTTATTATAAAAATCTCCTCATTTTGTATACGAGAGAACTAAGGGTTAGGAGGCCAGATCCAACACTGATTAGAAAGGTGATTTGGGGAAATTAGTTAACGTTCTAGCTTGTTTCCATATCTGTAAATCTGGGTTAAGGTATACTGTAAGAATTAAAAGAGATGGTGTATGTTAAATGTTTACTTTAGATAGTGCCTGAGACAGTGAAAGACTTCAGTGGATTTTAGGATCTCTTACCATCCTGCTGAAACCATAGATTTGCAAAACCAGAGAAATGTACATTTAAAAATAACTCTTTTGTTATTGTGCTTTAGGAGAAACTTTACAGCTCAAGTTAATTTCTCATAGAAAAATTTATAGCACATATTGTTTTCTGACATTAGTTGCAATCCCCACAATTTGACAGCACACTTCACCTTTCCACCTCTGGTCCCCTGTGTCCATTCAACCAGTTCCTGTCCCTTCCTGCCTTCTCATCCTGCCTCTGGACAGAAGCTGCCCTTTTGGTCTTGTGAACCTGACTGAACTAAGAAACACACTCCTCACATGTATTATTTTTTGATTTATAGTACTGTCTAATTTTTGTCTGAAGAGTGGGCTTCAGGAATGGTTTCAGTTCTGGGTTAACAGAGAGTCTGGGGGCCATAGTTTTGGAGGTTTCTCCAGTCTCTGTCAGACCATTAAGTCTGGTCTTTTTATGTGAATTTGAGTTCTGCTTCACAATTTTCTCCTGCTCTGACAGGGACTCTCTGTTGTGTTCCCTGTCAGGAGGTCATTGGTGGTAGCCGGGTCTCTGGCTAGTGGAGTCACTGGTTCATGTGGTCCATTAGTCCCTTGGGCTAATATTTTTCTTGTGTCTTTAGTTTTCTTCATTCTCCTTTGTTCCAATTGGGATGAGACCGATTTATGCATCTTAGATGTCCGCTCACAAGCTTTTAAGACCCCAGATGTCTCTCACCAAAGTGGGATGCAGAACATTTTCTTAATATACAGTTTTATGCCAATTGACCTAGATGTCCCCCAAAGCTGTGGTCCCCAGGCCCCAGCCCCAGCTACTCTGTCCCTCAAAGTGTTTAGATTTGTTCAGGAAACTTCTTAGCTTTTGCTTTGGTCCAGTTGTGCTGATTTCCCTTGTATTTTGTATTGTCCTTCCCTTCACCTAAGTTGATCCTTGTCTACTATCTAGTTAGTGAATTCCCCTCCCCCATCTTCCCCACCCTCATAACCATTTTTTCTATGTTTCAACCTTTTCTTGAGTTCTTATAATAGTGGTCTCATACAATATTTGTCCTTTCATGACTGATTTCACTCAGCATAATGCCCTCCAGAATTATCCATGTTGTGAGATGTTTTGTGGATTCATCTTTGTTCTTTATCCTTACATAGTATTCCATTGTGTTTATGTACCATAATTTGTTTATCGATTCATCTGTTGACGGGCACCTACGTTGTTTCCATCTTTTTGCTATTGTGAACAATGCTGCAATGAACATGGGTGTACATATGTCTCTTTGTGTGATGGCTCTTATCTCTCTAGGATATATTTCAAGGAGTAGGATTGCTGGATCATATGGTACTTCTATTTCTAGCTTTTTATGGAAGTGCCAAATCATTTTCCAAAACGGTTGTACCATTTTACATTCCCACTAGCAGTGCATAAGTGTTCAAGTTTCTCCACAACCTCTCCAACATTTATTATTTTGTATTTTTTGGATTAGTGAAAGTTTTGCTGGGGTGAGATGATATCACATTGTAGTTTTAATTTGCGTTTCTCTAATGACTAAGGATAGTGAGCATTTCCTCATGTGTATGTTAGCCACCTGAATGTTTATATCCTTTGCTCATTTTTTAATTGGGTTATTCGTCTTTTTGTTATTGATATGTTGCAGTATCTTGTAGATTTTAGAGATTCGACCCTTATCAGATATGTCTTAGCCAAAAATTTTTTCCCAGTCTGTAGGTCCTCTTTTTACTCTTTCAGTGAAGTCTTTTGATGAGCGTAAGTGTTTGATTTTTAGGAAATCCCAGTTATCTAGTTTCTTTTCTGGTGTTTGCATGTTCTTAGTTATGGTTTGTATACTATTTATGCCATATATTAGGGCTCCTAGCATTGTCCCTATTTTTTTTTCCATGATTTTTATCGTTTTAGATTTTATATTTAGGTCTTTGAACCATTTTGAGTTAGTTTCTGTGCATGGTGTGAATTATGCATTCTATTTCATTTTTTTACAGATGGATATCCAGCTAGGCCAGGACAATTTGTCAGAGACAATGTCTTTTTCCCATTTAACAGACTTCAGACCTTTGGTGGGTGGATTTACGGATTTACATATGGGTTCTCAACTGTATTTCATTAGTCTATGTATCTGTTGTTGTACAGATGCCAGGCTGTTTTGATTACCATGGCTGTATAATAGGTTCTAAAATCAGGTAGTGTGAGGCCTCCCACTTTGTTCTTCTTCTTCAGTAATGCTTTACTCATCCGGGCCCTCTTCCCTTCCCAGGTGAAGTTGGTGATTTGTTTCTCCATCTCGTTAAAAAATGCTGTGGGGATTTAGATCAGGATTACATTGTATCGGTAGATTGCTTCGGGTTGAATTGACATTTTCACAATGTTGAGTCTTCCTATTTATGAGCATGGTATTTTTTCCACTTATGTACATCTCTTCTGGGTTTCTTGCAGTAGCGCATTGTAGTTTTCTTTGTATAGATATTTTACATCTCTGGTTAGATTTATTCCCAAGCACTTTAGCTTCTTGGGGGCTATTGTAAATCATAATGATTTGATGATTTTCTTTTCAAAGTTCTCTTTGTTGGTGTAGAGGAAACCAGCTGATTTTTATACGTTTATCTTATAGCCTGATACTTTGCTGAAATCTTCTGTTAGTTCCAGCAGTTTTCTCGTAGATTCTTTGGGGTTTTCTGTGTATAAGATCATATCATCTGCAAATAGGGATACTTTTACTTCTTCCTTACAGATTTGGATGCAGTTTATTTATTTTTCTTTCCTTACTGCTCTTTCTATGACCTCCAGCACAATGTTGAATAAGATGATGATAAAGGGCATCCTTGTCTGGTTCCCATTCTTAAGGGGAATGCTTTCAGACTCTCTCCGTTTAGGATGATGTTGGCCGTTGGCGTGTATAAATTCCCTTTATTATATCAAAGATTTTCACTTCTATTCCAATTTTGCTGAGAGTTTTTATCAGGAATCAGTGTTGGACTTTGTCAAATGCCTTTTCTGCATCGATAGATAAGATCATGTGGTTCCTGTCTTTTGTTTTATTTATGTGATGGATTACATTGATTGTTTTTCTAATGCTGTACCATCCCTGCATAGTTGGTATGAATCCCACTTGGTCATGATGAATTATTTTTTTGATATGCTATTGAATTCTATTGGCTAGAATTTTGTTGAGGATTTTTGCATCTACGTTCATGGGGGTATTGGTCTGTAATTTTTTTGTGGTGTCTTTACCGAGTTATTCTGGCTTCATAGAATGAGTCTGGGAGTATTCCTTCCTTTTCTCTGCTCCAAAATACCTTTAGTAGTACTGCTGTTAACTCTTCTCTGAAAGTTTGGTAGAATTCTCCAGTGAAGCCGTTCGGGCCGGGGCTTTTTTTTTAGTTGTTGGGAGGTTTTTTTTTTTTTTTTATTACCTCTTCAATCTTTTCTTTTGTTACACATTTATTTCGTTTTTGTACCTTGGTTTGTGTTACTTTATGTAGGTAGTGTGTTTCTAGAAATTTGTTCATGTCCTCAAAGATTTCAAATTTGTTGAAGTATAATTTTCCATAGTATTCTGTTATGATACTTTTTTTATTTCAGTTGGGTCTGCTGTGATATCACCAGTCTCACTTCTTATTTGGGTTATTTGCTTCCTTTCCTTTTTTTTCTTTCGTCAGTTTGGCCAATGGTTTATCAATATTGTCGATCTTTTCAAAGAACCAACTTTTGGTCTTGTTGAGTTTTCCTATTCTCTGTTTCATTTATTTCTGCTCTAATTTTTATTACTTCCTTTCTTCTGGTGCCCAAGGGCTTCTTTTGCTGTTCTCTTTCTATTTGTTAAAATTGTGGGGTTAATGTTTTGATTTTGACTCTTTCTTCTTTTTGCATATGTGCATTTATTGCTATAAATTGACCTCTAAGCAGTACTTTTTCTGTGTCCCAGAAGTTTTGGTGAGATGTGTTTTCATTCTATGAATTTGTTTATTCTGTCCTTGATTTCTTCTATAACCCAGTAGTTTTTGAATTTGGACTTAGAGCCTACTGGACTGTGAGAGAATAAACTTCTCTTTGTTAAAGCCATCTACTCATGGTATTTCTGCTAGAGCAGCACTAGATGACTAAGCAGCATACAGATGGTTCATTTTTTTTCATCCATTCTGCCACTTTCTGTCTCTTTATTGGTGCATTTAGTCCATTTACATTCAATGTAATTATTGATAGGTATGAGTTTAGTGCTGTCATCCTGATACCTCTTTTTGTGTGTTGTTCACAGTTTCTGTGTTCCCCTTAATTTTCTGTGCTGAGTTGTTTTGCTTTATGTATCTTTTTTTTTTTTTTTTTATCTTTTTCATTGTTGTAGATTTTGTGTTTGCTGGGTCTTTATATTTTTCTTGTTTTTTATTTTGATGTGTAGGATTGTTACCTGTGGTTACCTTAATATTTACCCTTGTTTTTCTAAGTGTAAACCAATCTTTTATTTGTTGCTATCTATCGCTTTAACTTCCTCTCCATATGGAGGTCCTATGACTACATTATTTATTGCTTCTTTTTGGTTTTGAGATTGTCATCCTTTACATATTGACATCTCTGTTTCCCTATTTTCACTCTTTTAGCTTTGAATTGTTTTTGCTACTTCTGTACCTGGGTTGATATCATGTTGTTCTGGCCTATGTTCTAGTTTCGGTTATTATCTGGTATTGTTGGTTCTCTAACCAGAGGGATCCCTTTAATATTACTTGTAATTTTGGTTTGGTTTTTACAAATTCCCTTAACTTCTGTTTATCTGGAAATGCCCAAATTTTTCCGTCATATTTGAGAGACACTTTTGCTGGATATGTAATTCTTGGCTGGCAATTTTTTTTTTTCCTGCAATGCTTTATTTGTGTCATTCCATTGCCTTCTTGCCTGCATGGTTTCTGCTGAGTAGTCAGAGTTTAGTCTTATTGATTCTCCTTTGTAGGTGACTTTTTGTTTTATCCTTTGCTGCTCTCAAAATTCTATCATTGTCTTTGGTTTTGGCAAGTTGGATTATAATATGCCTTGGTGACTTTCTTTTGGGATCTACCCTGTGTGGATTTCATTGACCTTCTTGGGTAGATATTTTCTCATCTTTCATAGTATCAGGGGAGTTTTTTGCCAGCAAATCTTCAATAATTATCTCTGTATTGTCTGTTATTAGCCCCTCCTATTCTGATACTCCAATCACTTGAAGGTTTTTTCTCTTGATAGTGTCCCACATAATTCTTAGGATTTCTTCATTTTTTTAAATTCTTTTTTTGATTTTCCCTCAAATAAAATGGTGTCAAGAGATTTATCTTCAGTCCCACTAATTCTGACTTCCATTGCCTGAATTCTACCCTATGACCTTCTATTGTGTTGACTAATTCTGAAATTTTATTTTTAATCTCTTTGATTTCTAGTTTCTATCTCTCTATTGTTTCTAGCAGCCTGTTAAATGTGTCATTCTCTTCTTGTGTTGTTTTCCTGAATCCCTCTATTGCTTTGTCTCTGTGTTTCTTGACTTGGTCTGAGTTTTGCCTAATCTCCTTCCTGGTATCTTGGTGAGCTCTGCATAATCTTTTGAAATCTATCTCCAGTAATTCCATGACCTTATCTTTCTCTGGAATGTTTCCTGGTTTTTATTTTGGTTGCTTGCTGGAGCCATCTTGACCTGTGATTTGATATTGACTGTTTCTCTGAGCCATCAATAAGTTATATTTATTTAATGTATGTTTGTTTACTGTGTCCTAGCTTTTTGTTTTGTTTTATTTTGTTTTGATATGCCCAAATAGGTTGTGTGTGTGAACTGCTTTGGTTATTGGCATCTTTGAAGCTCTCGTGTCTTGTTCCATGTGGTTAGAGCAGCTATTAGGTGTGTGAGCCCAGGAGTCTGTTCACTTTTCTTGTGCAGATGTGGCAAATGTGTCCAGGTCGTTGGTCCCTGAGTGTGTGGTGCAGACTCTTACCTACAGTCCTAGACAGGCAGGGCTGCTTAGGTGTGTTCAGAGCAGGCACAGGTATCTGGCTGCAGTAGGGGGTCTATGTGCAGAGTAAGGCAGGGGGCTGATGGCTGCCTCCAGGTGCCTGGGTGGAACGTATGTCCCTGTTCCCTAGACCATGTTGGGGGTTGGTTTTGCAGCCAGTCCTTAAACATCTGATGCTGTTGGCTAGAGGAACTGGGAAGCACCACTTATTTTCAGACCTCTGTCAAGGGTGGCAAGATGAAGTGGGTGATACTGCTAGCCCTTAGGCGCCTGATGTGGGTGGGTGAGGTCCCTGCTTAATGGGCAGGGCAGTGTCAGATGTCACGAATCTGCAACTCCTCCTAGGCTGCTGAGTTGAAAATAGGCTTCAGGTGTATGCCCTGTTGTTTTATGCTATTGAGAATATTGGGTGTGTAATTGGCCCACACTGGTCTAGGCAGGGATGAAGGGCACTGCAAGTCCATAGACCACTTAAGCAAGTACCTAGGCAAAGGGGCAAGGGCCTCCTGGTCTGCTGTGAGTTCCCAGCTTAGAGAGCACGGCTTTTTTTAAAGCCATGAGACAGGTTTAGGTGCAGATAGTCCTGAGTTCTGGCTTAGGGGGCGTGGCAGTAGTTGAATACTGTTGGACTGATGTCAGAGTGGAGCAGAGTGGGGGGTGGGTGAGAAGAAAGAGGCAATTCTCTGCTGTGAAACTCCCAGAGGAGGAGGGATTATTTTGACCCCATGCAGTTGGTTAGATGCTTGCACTTAACTTTTGCAGGGCCAGTGCTGCTTTCACCTGGCTCCAGAGCATGTGCAGACTTGCCACTGCCTGGCCTCACCCAACATGGTGAGATGGGTCCCCAACACTACAGCTCACCTCAGCCTACATGCGCTGGCTCACCCAGCCAGCAAAGTGCTGGCAATGTCACGACTGGCACTTCTTCGCTGGTTTTGAATGGTCTCTCCTTCTCCCTGCCGCTCAATCCTACTCTTTTGTCTTTGGTGATCAGGTCTCCTGGATTGTCATATATAATTGATTCACTTGTTTTTTGGGGTGTTTTTTGTAAGAGGGAAGATAGGAAGCATCTATTTCACCATCTTGGCCCCACCTCTCTCACATTGTTATTTTATGCTATGAATTTCAAACTGCTTTTTGTGTGGAAAAAATTGACAGCATACGATCTAGGTCAAAAAATTAAACTTAAAATAAAAACTATGTTTGAATATTTGAACTAGTATTCTAAAAATATTGCAAATCAATTTCATACACAAAATACCTTTTAATTCTTAGAGCAATCTGCTTAGAATTTATAACATAGAAGAAGTCAATTTAATGAAAAAGAAGTTAACTAACTTCGCCCTCATTCCTTAGAGAAAAAATGACAGAAATGATTCTTAAACCAGGACTTTTATCCCAAATCCAGTGTTGTTTTGTCCATACATCCCCACATCAATAGGATAAATCTGTTTAAATACGTAATAGAAGAAGAGAAAACCTGCAGTCAAGGAGTTAGGGACCTGGGGTAATAAATTGAAGAAAGGTACTGTATATACCATATAAAAAGTGGAACTGGATATACTAGATAGACAATGGTGCTAATTAACAAGGATTGGCAAAACCTTGATTAGGTAGACTGTTTATTTCCTTGATTTTCAGAGCTTAAACAGCTATCTCAAAGATGCTAGTATGTGTTGTGTCAGTTTAAATCTGGATATTCACATCGGAGACCACCTGCTCATGAGATGCCTGTGCAAGAGAAGGACTCTGTTTGCCACCTAATTTTTGTAGCAGTGGTGTATTTACAAGATCAGACCCTACAGATTAAAAAGCGTCAACCCCATTTCTGTGTCTGCAGTCATCTATGACCAGAATACTAGATCAAAGACTTGGATGAAATCACTCTGGAATGTTCATACCAGAAATAAAGAGATTTACATCATTTATATGCACAAAGGCAGTGCATATAATTTATGTAATTTCTATTAACGAAAGAGGGGATTAGCTCATTCTAGTCTTCCTCGATTTGTAAGTTTACAAGTTTTGTTCTTTGTATGGAGTTAAAGAATTTTAGCACTGGAAAATCTTTCTTATACTCAGTGTATAACAGCTCCCTACTGTGGTCACTTCAGAAACAACTTCTACACATCTCTGTAGGTTGAATCATTTCAATTGTGTCTAAGAAAAGAATTGTTGTTGTGAAAGAAAAATCAACACTGCCTTTTTTAAATTTAAAATATTAGCATATCTGTCAACAAATGTAGAAAGTGCATGTTATTTGCATAAAAATACTATATATATTAAAATTTAAAACTATCTTGGAAAGACAGACCACATATCTAATTTGAATATTTTCAAAAATGAATTAACCAGTTTGTTTTCCTTTCCAAATCTACTTGATACTTTCACTGTGACTGATAATTATGCTCTATGGAAATGAAATCATTTGAAAAAATTTTATTATTGTACTTTGAATCACCTCCCTCCTTTTTTACAGTTATTGCTCTGCTTATCATATCAAAACTCCTGTAATGAATGCCCTTTTATATTTGGTCTCGCCCCTCTAAATATCCTCTAATTATATGGGTGGAAATCATGTGGGGGCCATGCCAACAAGCCCTAGGAGCCTGATGAAAGAAAATTGGTTTTATTCCAAGTATAATGGGTGGATACCAAAGAATTCAGGGTAGGGAGTGATTAGCTAGAATAAAAACAGTTATTTAATGAGAGGAACAAAACAATATTTTCATCCGGTATTTTGGAGATTATTATTTTTCTTCAAATGAGCTTTTATATTTTTTTTAATTGTGCTTTAGGTGAAAGTTTACAGCTCAAGTTAATTTCTCATACAAAAATTTATACATATTGTTATGTAACCCTAGTTGCAATCCCTGTAATGTGACAACACACTCCCCATTTCCATCCTGGGTTTCTCGTGTCCCTCCAACCAGCTCCTTTCCCTTCCTGCCTTCTCATCATGCCTCCGGCCAGGAACCACCCATTTGGTCTCATGTATCTGCTTGAACTAAAAGCACACTCTTCACAAGTATTATTTTATGTTTTATAATCCAGTCTAATCTTTGTCTGAAGAGTGAGCTTCAGGAATGGTTTTCATTCTGGGTTAACAGAGCATCCAGGGACCATGACTACGAGGTTTCCTCCAGTCTCAGTCAGACCATTAAGTCTGGTCTTTTTACATGAATTTGAGTTCTGCTCCACACTTTTCTACTGCTCCGTCTGGGATTCTCTGTTGTGTTCCCTGTCAGGGAGGTCGTTCATGGTAACCAGCTACCATCTATTTCTTCTGGTCTCAGTCTGATGGAGTCTCTGGTTTATGTGGCCCTTTTGTCTCTTGGGCTGATATTTTCCTTGTGTCTTTGGTGTTTTTCATTCTCCTCTGCTCCAAGTGGGTTGGGACCAATTAGTAAATCTTAGATGTCCGCTCACAAACTTTTAAGGCCCCAGATGCCACTCATCAAAGTAGGATGCAGAACATATTCTTAATAAACTTTGTTATGCCAATTGACTTAGATATCCCCCAAAAGTATGGTCCCCAAACCCCAGCTGCTGCTATTCTGTCCCTCCAAGTGTTTGGTTGTGTTCAGGAAACTTCTTAGCTTTGGTTTAGTGTAGCTGTGCTGACTTCCCCTGTAGTGTTCATTGTCCTTCTCTTCACCTAAGATGATTCTTTTCTACTGTCTAGTTAGTGAATTCCACTCTCCCTCCCTCCCCATCCTTGTAACCATCGAAGAATGTTTTCTTCTGTGTTTAAACCTTTTCTCAAGTTCTTATAATAATGGTCTCATACAATATTTGTCCTTTTACGACTGATTTCACTCAGCATAAAATCTTCCAGATTCATCTATGTTGTGAGATGTTTCTGAGATTCATCACTGTTCTTTATCATTGGTAGTATTTCATTATGTTTAAGTACCTAATTTTGTTTATCCATTCGTCTGTTGATGGGCACCTAGGTTGTTTCCATCTTTTTGCTATTGTGAACAATGCTGCAATGAACATGGGAGTGCATATATCTATTTATGTGAAGGCTCTTATTTCTCTAGGACACATTCCAAGGAGTGTGATTGCTGGATCGTCTGGTACTTCTATTTCAAGCTTTTTAAAACAAGCATCAAATCGATTTCCAAAGTGGTTGTAACATTTTACATTCCCATTAGCAGTGCATAAGTGTCCCAGTCTCTCCACAATGTCTCTAACATTTATTATTGTTTGTTTTTTGGATTAGTGCTAGCATTGTTGGGGTGAGATGATATCTCATTGTAGTTTTGATTTACATTTCTCTAATGGCTAATGATCATGAGCATTTCCTCATTTGTTTGTTAGTCACCCGTATGTCTTCTTTGGTGAAGTGTCTGTTCTTATCCTTTGCCCATTTGTAACTGGGTTATTCATCTTTTTGTTGTTGAAGTGTTGCAGTATCTTGTAGATTTTAGAGATTAGACCCTTGTCAGATATGTCTTAGCCAAAAAATTTTTCCCAGTCCGTAGGCTGTCTTTTTACTGTTTTGGCATAGTCTTTTAATGAGCACAAGTGTTTGATTTTTAGGAGCTCCCAGTTACCTAGTTTCTCTTCTGCTGTATGTGCATTGTTAGTGTCATGGATTGCATTGTGTCCTCCCAAAATATCTGTCAACTTGGCTGGGTCATGATTCTCAGTATTGTATGATTGTGTACCGTTTTGTAATCTGATGTGATTTCGTTATGTGTTGTAAACTTTATCACTATGGTGTAATAAGATGGATTAGCAGCAGTTATACTGATAAGGGCTACGATATTAGATAGTGTCTTAAGCCAATCTCTTTTGAGATATAAAATAGAGAAGTGAGCAGAGAGACAATGGGAATCTCATACCATCAAGAAAGCAGTGCTGGGAGCAGAGCTTATCCTTTGGACCTCAGGTTCCTGAGCTGAGTTGCTCCCAGACCAAGGGAAGACTGAAGAATCACAAGGGCCTTCCTCCAGAGCTGACAGAGAGAGAAAGGCTTCTCCTGGAGCTGATGCCCTGAATTTGGACTTGTAGCCTACTAGGCTATGAGAAAATAAATTTCTCTTTTTTAGAGCCATCCACTTGTGATATTTCTGTTACAGCAGCACTAGATGACTAAGACAGTTAGTTATAGTCTGTGTTCTGTTTATGCCATGTTTTAGGGTTCCTAGCATTGTCTCTATTTTTTTCACCATCTTTTGTTTATTATCTTAATAATTGTTTCATTCTATAATTTTTGTAACCATCCATAAATCAATGTTAAATTTTTATTTTAAAAATGTTAATATGTTTATAATTTCAACAGTTGGGTATAAATTATCTGTGATTCAGAAAAATCTAAATGACCGACTTCCATCTGAGAGTTTCTTTTCTCAGCTGGTTAATTTTGATATCAGTACGTATAACAAAAACCCAAAACAATTAAAATGTAACAGTTACAATTAAAAAGGCCAATGGGAACTATTTAACATCTTTAGTCCTTAACAATTTAGAACATACTTTTCATCTAGTACCTAATTTGATCTATTATCAAATTTAACAAGTGTACCACTGTGTGAAACGGTATATTGACTCCAGTTGAAACCTTAAAGAGTTGGGTTATTGAGAAGTGGAATGATAGGCTATGATGGACCATTTGAACTTGGAGGCTAAAGCTTTGAATCGTTTCCAGAAAGTTATACAAAGTCAAACTAAGATTTTTAAATAATGGAAACCCTTTTCTTATCTAACTTTCCATATGCAGTGTTACTCCAGTAGAAATCATGGAGAAGAGAAATGCCACTTCAGATTTTATTTTCTTGGGACTCTTTAAGCACACTAGCTTCCACCTCTTCCTCTTCATTGTGGTGCTGACAATAGCCATTTCTTCCCTGATAAGCAATGCCCTCATGATCCTCCCAATTCACAGGGACCACCGGCTTCACAAACCCATAAGCTTACTGTTGAGCCACTTCTTCTTCATGGACATGATGCTGGTTTTCACCGCTGTGCCCAAAATGGCATCTGGCTTTCTGACAGGCAAGAAGTCCATCTTCTATCCTGACTGTGGGATACAGATCTTTGTCTTCCTCACCTTGAATGGTGGAGTGTGCTTCCTCTTAGCAGTCATGTTCTGTGATCATTCCTTGGCAGTGTGTCATCCACTATGATATAACATTCACATGAACTGACAACTGTGCCTCAGAATGACTGTGGAGTCTTGGTTTCTGGGGGCAGCTGATGGTCTCTTGCAGACAGTTGCTACCCTGAGCTTCCCTTTCTGCAGAGCATATGAGATTGATCGTTTCTTCTGTGAGACCCCCTTGCTGATGCACTTGGCTTGTACTGACACTTCAGTCTTTGAAAATGTCAAGTACATATGTTGTGTGTTAATGCTCCTTGTGCCTTTATCCCTCATCCTAACGGTCTACAATCTCATCCTAGCTGATTTGTGTTCTACAGAAGCCTGCAAGAAGATCTTTGCCACGTACTCTTTTATGGGGCCACAAATTTTTATCTATATGAGGCCCAAATCCTACAGATAAGTTAACCACGATAAGGTTGTGTCAGCTTTCTATACTATCTTCACCCCGGTACTGAACTCCTTCATTTATAGTCTGAGGAACAATGAGGTGAAAGGAGCTTTTAAAAGGTGACGGGAAATTTTTAACTTAAAAGCTCAATAAACTTAGCTCCACTGTTTAGGGTTATCCAATGTCAAAATTGTGCTGTTATTATTAGGTGCTGTCAAGTAGATTCTGACTCCTAGCAACCGTATGTAAAACAGAACAAAACTCTGTCAAGTCCGGCATCATCATTGCTATTTTTGAGCCCTTTGTTGCAGTACCTGTGTCAATCCATCTAATTGAGGTCTTCTTCTCTTTCACTGACTCTCTCTTTTATCAAGAATGATGTATTTTTTCAGGGACTGGTCCTTCCTGATACCATGTCCAAAGTACGTAAGACTAAGTCTTGTCATCCTCCCTTCTTAGGAGAATTCTGGCTGTATTTCTTCCTAGACAAATTTGTTCTTCTGGCAGTCCGTGGTATGCTCACTGTTCTTTGCCAACACCATAATTCAAAGGCATCAACTCTTCCTTGTTCATCCTTATTCATTGCCCAGCTTTTGCATGTATATGAGGTGATTGAAAACACCATTGCTTGGCGCACCTCTTTGCTTTTTAACACTAGAAAGAAGCCTTTTGCAGCAGATTTGCCCAGTGGGATTTGGTGTTTCATTTCTTGGCTGCTGCTTTCATGGGTGTTGATCCAAGTAAAGTGAAATGCTTAAAAACTTCAATATTTTCTCCATTTGCCACGATCTTGCTTACTGGTCCAATTGTAAGGATTTTTGTTTTCTTTATGTTCAGGTGTAATACATACTGAAGGCTTTCATCTTTGCTTTTTATCAATAAGTTCTTCATTCCTCTAGACTTTCAGCAAGCAAAGTTGTGTCATCTGCATATTATCCGTTATTAATGAGTCTTCATCCAATCCTATAGTCCAGTTTCTCTGATTATTTGCTTAGCATACAGATTGAGTAAGTATGGTAGAAGAATGCAACCCTGATGCACACCTTTCCTGATTTTAAACCATGCAGTATTCCATTGTTCTCTTTGAAAGACTGCCTCTTGGTCTATGTACAGGTTCCACATGAATACAATTAAGGGGATTTGGAATTCTCTTTCTTCACAATGCTATCCATAATTTGTTATGATCTATACAGTCAAGTGCCTTTGTATAGTCAATAAAACACAGATGATCACCTTTCTGGTGTTCTCTGTTTCAGTCAAGATCCATGTGATATCAGCAATGATATCGTTCATTTCACAGCCTCTTCTGAAACCAGCTTGAATTTCTGGAAGTTCCCTTTTGATGTACTGCTGCAACCTTTTTTGAATTCTCTTCAGCAAAATTTTACTTGCATGTGATATTGTGTAAATTCCTAAAAGGTATTACTATTTTACCCATTTTGTAAAAATTATCTCTTATTTTTAAATTGAAAAAATCCATATTTGAGCTCATTTACTTACATGTAGTTACTAAACAGATTTTTGAATTATCTTTAAAATCTTTGTATCTCAAAATTATACTACATCATTGCTCACAGAATATAAACATTCTTAGAAAGGACATCAAAATCGCAAGCAACAAAATACAAAAGATACAAATGTTACTTCATAAAAAAAAAATACTTTTGTGCATCAAAGGACTTTGTCAACAAAGTGAAGAGACAATCTACAGATTAGGAAAAATTATGAGGAAATATGTGTAGAATAAGGGTTTAATAACCAGGATATATTAAATACTCCTAAAACTTACAACAAAAATACAAACAACTAAATTGAAAAATGGGCCAAGGAGTGGAATAGACATTTTACCAAAGAAGAAATACAAATGGCCAACATCACATAAAAAGATACTCAACATCGTTAGTCATTATTGTTGTTGTGTGCCATCGAGTCAAGCTGATTCTTACTCATGGGGAATTAGAGGACAGAGTAAAACTTCCCCATAGAGTTTCCAAGGCTGCACTTTTTAAGAAAACAGATTGCCACAACTTTCTCCCTCAAAGCAGCTAGTAGGTGTGAACACCTGATCTTTCTGTTAGCAGTAAAGATCTTAACTATTGTGACACCATTAGTCAATAGGGAAATGCAAATAAAAACTAAGAAATCTTTTATCAAAAAACACAAAATAACATGTTATTGAGGATGCAGAGGAATTGTAATGTTCATCCTTTGCTGGTGGGACTGTAGAATGGTATAACTGCTGTGGAAAAAATATTTTGGTGTTTCCTCAAAAAGTAAAACATAGAATTACTGTATGATCCAGCAATTCTTCTCCTAGGTATATACCCCAAGTAATACGAAGCAAAAACACAAACAGATACATGTACACCAGTGTACGTTGCAGTACTATGCACAATAAGAAAGGAAATATGGAGACTGTGGATACATGTAGAAAATATAATCAATGTCATTGAACAATATGTATCCAAAACCAAACCATACCCATTGCTGTACAGTTGATTCTGACTCATAGCGACCCTATAGGACAGAGTAGAACTGCTCTGCAGGGTTTCCAAGGAGCAGTTGGTGGATTCCAACTGCCGACGTTTTGGTTAGCAGCCAAGCTCTTAACCACTGTGCCACCAGAACTCTGAATGATATCTACTGAAGTTGTTAAATAGGAACTTTATTTGCTGTGTAAACTTACACTAAAAAATCAATAAAATATTCTGAAAAATGTAATTTACGTAAATGCTTTCTATGTCGGGAGAATGAAGAATGAGGAGAGGTGGTGAAAATGTAAAGCTAGGAATGGTAGTATATCACCACGCTGGCCACAGATTCCCAGCGAGCTTTATAAAGGCAGGGACAGCAGCAGGAGCATCCTCCTGGCAATAAGAGCCCTACCCAGATAAGCAGGATGGAGACCATGGGCCCGGGATAAGAAGGAAATTGTGTCTGACTTCCTCCACTCTCCCCAACTACTTCCTAAGTCATCTGACCCCTTTGGGAAGTGTTAGGGAAGCCAGACCCCACGTCTTGTGCTGTAATAATCCACACAAGCATGGAAGTGGCGGGGAGACTACACACTCAGAACATTGGCTTTTAGGCATGGCTGTGTGCCAGTGGCCAGAGGAGAGAGATCAGCCTTCCCAGGCAAGCAGCTGGTTGATCTCAGGAGGTAGAACCACAGAAGCCCAATAAGAGCTGGTCATGTACAGTTGTGATGTGGGCACAGAAAGTAGGTGAGGGCCTGGGAGACAGTATAGCCTGGAACTGGATGGGGAGCCTGAGATGTGTCTAATAACATGCTTGTGTTCTAAGGAATTCTTTCTACACCTAGGTAATGAAGATGTTCTCCCATGTGGCTTTCTAGAACCATTATAAATTTATGTCTTATATTCAGATCTACCTGGAAATGGTTTTTTGTCTGTTGAGAAGTTTGGGTCATTTTACATATCCCTTGTAGTTATAAAATTGACACAGCCTCCTTTCTTGCAGATCAATTAAAAAACAATTGCTGTAGAGTCAACTCCAACTCCTGGCACCTCCATATATGTCAGAGTAGATCTGTGCTTCGTAGGGTTTTCAATGGCTGATTTTTTGGAAGTATATTGACAAGCCTTTCTTCCAAGGTCCCTATGAGTGGACTGGATCATCAATCATTTGAGTTCTGCTCTTTTAAGTAGTCAACTGTGCTTTAGAATAAGTGTTGTCAGTTTAAACTCATATAGCTAATTGTTTAAAAGAGCACTATTCTCAACGCAGACTTTATTAATTGAGTTAAACTGTAGTTTAATGATGCATTCATGGGATAGTTTTGGTTCAAGGTTTAAAGGTTATTTACAGGCAGTAGATTTGGGGGTTCCCCCAGTCTCAACTGATCCAGTAAGTCTGGCTTCCACATGAGTTTGAAGTGCGGTTCCATACTTTTTTGCCTTCTAATTGGATCCCTCTGTTGGGTCCCTGATCAAAACATTGAGTAATGGAGCCAAGAACCACCCATTTCTTCTGCTCTGATGTTAATGGAGGTAGTAGTTTTTGTAGGTAGTTAGACATGCAGCCCATTTTCTTCTGTGATTACTGGGTCATCTTCTTCCTGTGCTTCCAGGCAAATAGAGATTAATTGTATCTTGAGTAGATAAACACAAGCTTTTAAGACCCCAGGTGCTACTTACTGGACTAGAAGGTAGAACAGAAACTCTAAAAGCAATGTTAAGCCAACTGACTGGACAGACACATGAAGCCATGTCCCCAAAACTTCAAACCAAGAAGAGTAATCACATGAAATGTTTAGTCTTACCTAAGTAGCATCAACAAGTACATTTTTTGGTTGTTAATTTGTTTTTGTTTTTTGCTGCTATTGTAGTTTAAAATAAAATAGTTTATTTGCCATTTTGCGTTCCTCTCTTTTTTCCCTTGGTGCACAGCTTAATGATGACAGCTACATTAGTCTGATTGTTTAAACATTTCCTTTAGTTGATGCCAATTTCCCCATCACCATACACAAAAATTCACTACTTCCAGCAAGTGATTTCCCTTTTACCTCTCTCTCCCCACCTCCCCTCCTAGTAACCACTAGTAACCATTCGTCTGTATATAATTACTTACTCTTATCATTTCACATAAGCGAGACCATACAATAATTGTCCTATTGTGATTGTCTTATTTCACTCAGTGCAATGTCTTTGAGGTTCATCTATGTTGTAGCAATTATAAGGACTTCCTTATTCTTTAAGGCTGAGTAGTATTCCACTGTATGTATGCACTACATTTTGTTTATCCATTCATCTGTTGAAGGACACTTGGGTTGTTTCCAGCTTTTTCCTATTGTGAATAATGCTACAGTGAACATCAGTGTACATGTTTGCTTCATTCATTGCTTTTAGGTCCTTAGGGTATATACCTACAAGTGAAATTGCTGAGTCCTCTGGTAATTCAATTTTTAATTTTTTGAGGAGTTGCTATACTGTTTTCCACAACAGTTGGACCTTTCCACATTCCCATCAGCAGTGGATAAGGGTTCCAATCTCCCCACGAACTCGCCAACATTTGCTGTTTTCTGGTTATTTTTTGATTAATGCCATTATAGCCGGGGTTAAGTGGTATCTCAACATAGTTTTCATTTGCAACTCTCTAGTGGCTAATGACAATGAGCATCTTTTCATTTGCTTATTGGCCTCTTGAATGTCCTTTTTGGTGGTGTGTGTGTTGGTGTCTTTTACCCATTTTTTTGATTGAGTCATTTGTCTTTTTGTTGTTAAGTTGTAAAAGTTTTATAAATAGTTTGGATATTGGACCCTTATTGGAAATATTTTTCCCAGAGACTTTTTCCCAAGCTGTAGGTTGAAAAGGTTTATTTTTCTATTAATTTAAATATAATATCCATTTGGATTTTATTTTGGTGTATATCTTAAAGTTGGCCTTCAAATTAGTTATTTTTGCTATTGTTTAATCAGTTGTCCCAGCATGGCATATTGAATAAGCCCTTATTTCTACTGCAGTATAAATTGCTAATTTTATCATACATTATCATGTTAACTTAATAGTCTGTTACATGATTCTCCATTCCATTAAATTTATCTGTCTCTATGTTTATGCACCAATATTATATAATTTTAATTCATATATCTTTAGAATACATTTTAAAATATGAATTCTCTATATCAGTAGTAGTCATCTTTTTGTTTTGTTTTGTAGAATATTCCTGACTCTTCTTGCAGGTTAATTGTGAATATAACGAACTTTGAAAGTAGCTTAAGTGCTTGAAGTTATATATTGGCATATTATTAGAATTGTACTGAATTTTAAAATTGTTTAAATTTAAAATTTTATTTATTCATACTCACTATATTGTTGCTGTTATTGATAGTCGCCATCAAGACAGTTCCAACTCACGGCAATACCATGTGCTACAGAGTAGAATTGCTCCAAAGGGCTTCTTGGCACAAAATTTAATGGAAGTGGATGACCACATATTTTATTCCATGGTATTTCTGGTTGTGTCTAAACCACCAGCCTTTAGGTTAGCAGCTGAACACAAACCATTTATGCCACCTAGGGATCTCATACTCACTATAATCTTACATAATTTTTTAAAGAAAAAAAACTATTCTCCTTTAAAAAGCACACCAAGCTTCTCCTCCAATGACCTTCCCCAACCCCTTATTGTGCTATGTGTTTTCTTGTAACTTTATTTAGATATTTATGTACAAGTATGCCTTGACTCTGATTATGTTCTTTCAGCTCAATTTTTAGATGGCTACTGGCAGTTTAGTCTTACATTCTCCCCTTCTCAACAAGCCATCAGGGAACATAGATGTTTCCTAACATCAGGAATTCATATCCTCATACTTATTGGCATAAATGGCTTATATGCACATATATGAATTAGTCAGTTGTATCACAGTGATGCAATGCATTGATTGATTTTATCCAGCACCTACTATTTTTCAGATACTAGCACTTGTTGTATCATTCAATCAGTATGCCGAGTAAATAATGCAAAAAGCTGGGCTATGTGAAAAAGAACTGAGCATCAGAATTAGAGGAGGACTAACTAACAATCTGTGATATGCAGAAGACAGAACCTTGGTTGCTGAAGTGAAGAGGACTTGAAGTACTTAACGATGAAGAGCAAAAAACACACCCTTCAGTATGAATTCTACCTCAACATAAAGAAAGCAAAAATCTTCACGACTGGACCAATAAGCCACATCATGATAAAAGAGAAAATATTGAAGTTGTCAAGGATTTCATTTTACTTGGGTCCACAATCAATGCCCATGGAAGCAGCAGTCAAGAAATCAATAGAGTCTGGGGACTATGCTTTCAGGGGACATCTAGGTCAATTGGCATAACAAAGCTTATTAAGAAAATGTTCTGCATCATACTTTGGTGAGTACTGTCTGGGGTCTTAAAAGCTTGCAAGCAGCCATCTAAGATGCATCAATTTGTCCCACCCACCTGGAGTAAAGGAGAATGAAGAACACCAAAGACACAAGGAAAGTATTAACCCAAGAGACAAAAAGGGCCACATAAACCAGAGACTTCATCAGCCTGAGACCAGAAGAACTAAATGGTGTCCAGCTACCACCAATGATCGCCCTGACAGGGAACAGAACAGAGAGTCCCTGATGGAGTAGGAAAAAGTGGGGTGCAGAACTCAAATTCTAGTAAGAAGACTGACTTAATGGTCTGAATGAGACTGGAAGAACCCCAGAGAGCATGGCCCCCGGATTCTCTATCGGCCCAGAATTAAAACAGTTTCTGAGACCAACTCTTCAGACAGGGATTGGGCTGGACTGTGGGACATGGAATGATGCTCCTGAGGAGTGTGCCTCTTGGCTTAAGTAGATACAAGAGACTAAACGGGTGGCTTCTGTCCAGAGATGAGATGGGAAGGCAGAGAGGCTTAGGAGCTGTTTGAATAGACATGGGGAATCAGGAGTAGAAAGGAGGAGTGTGATATCATAGTATGGGGAGAGCAATTAGGGTCATACAGCAATTTTTTAGGAAAATTACAAAAGAAATCAATCAACACATTGCACAAGGCAAATCTGCTCCAAAAGATCTCATTAAAGTGTAAAAAAAGCAAAGATGTCACCTTGAGGACTGAGGTGTGCCTGACCCAAGCATGGTATTTCCAATGCATGGAAAGCTAAAGAACGGAAAAGGAAGTCCAAAGAAGAACTGACACATTTGAATTATGGGGTTTGCGAAGAATATTGAATATACTGTGGACTATCGGAAGAACAAATCTGTCTTGGAAGACGTACAGCCAGAATGCTTCTTAGGAGCAAGGATGATGAGACTTCATTTCACTTACTTTGGACGTATTATCAGAAGGGACCAATCCCTGGAGAAGTCGTCATTCTTGGTCAAGTAGAGGGTCAGTGAAAAAAAGGATGACCCCCAAGAAGATGGATTGACACGGTGTCTTCAACAATGGGCTGAAATAGAACAAAGATTGTGAGGATGCTACACGACCAGGCAACATTTAGTTCTCTTATACACAATGTCACCCTGAGTTGAAACCGACTTGACAATTCTTAACAAAAACAAAGCACTGGTGACATAGCTGTGAACAGAACAGACGAAAATCTCTACCCTCATGGTGGCTATGATGTTATGGAGGAAATAGACAATAAAGAGGACACATAAATAACATGTAATGTCATTAGCACCAGGAGGATAAATGTGCTATGCAGAAAAATGATGTAGCGGAGTGGAATACTAAATATGGAGAGGGGATGGAGTTGCAGCTTTAAATATTAAGTTTAAGAAAAGCCTCACTGAAAAAAATGACAGTTGAATAAAAATCTAAACAAATTGAGTGAGTGGATATGGTGAAATGAGTTTCTCTAATTTGGCCTTTCTTACCCTGGGGTTGTAATACTCCCAAAATAATTGATCAGACCACCATCTTGCAAGAGATTGGTTGGTTTACTATCCACATAAGTAACTTGCAGGGATTGGTCAGTTTATTATCTGCATAAAGGGATTCCAAAGGATTGGTCAGTTTACTATCCCCCTAAGCCAATTGCAAAGGATTGGTCAGTTTATGGTCCACACCGTAGCTGACTTTTATTGGGATTGGCTGAGGGACAACCCCTCCCCAGTATCAGCTTCACCAGAATTGGCTGGTGGGTCCCAGCCAGTAGTTCACATTTACCAGGTTGATTAGGGAGCTCCATTTGTAATTGACAAGGAGTACATGAGCTAGCCTATAAAAACCCTGGAACCTGAGGGCAGATCTATGCTGATAGAGAGAAGAGCAGTCTGACAGTCACCCTGAGAGAGACCTGTTGCAGTGGGGAGCTTGTCGGAAGCTGCACTAGTTACCAAAGGGAAAGACGAGCTCTCTGCTTTGGGGGCCTTCCCAGACCTCACCCATGTATCTTTTCCCTGAGTTGTATCCTGAATTTCTTGATATTTATCCTGAGTAGCATCCTGAATTGTATCATATAACTTCTGCTTTGTTACTCTAAGAAACCACATAAGCATGAGTATAGTCTGTGATTCTTGTGTGCTGTTTGTGAGATGCAGTGAATTATTGAACCCACAAATAGAAAGTTAAATAATGGAGAAGTGAGAAGGTAGAGATATACTTGACCCCGATCTCATAAGCTGCTCTTTGGAAACCCTATGGGGCAGTACTGTGCTGTCCTATAGGGTTGAGTATGTGTCGGAATCGGCTCAACAGCAATAGGGGTTATTTTGATTTCTTGAGCCCTAGTGCCACAGTGCTTAAAAGTTCAGGCTGCTAAACAAAAGGTCAGCAGTTTTAATCCACCAGCCGCTCCTTGCAAACCCGATAGAACAGTTCTGCTTTGTCCTATATGGTCGCTATGAGTCTCAATCAACTCAGTGGCAACAGGTTTTTTAAGGGTTCATAAGAACCAGCCTTATGTTGACTCTGGTTCACAATGTTATGCTTACAATGGGTTAGGACCACAAAGAATTAATGCCAAAGGGAGTCAGAACTCTGCTTCCCTTGCCTGAAATGATATTGGGAATGGTAATGTTGAGTGGGGTGTCTTTTGACTGCATTGAGAAAATGGACTTCTGATTCAGACAATGATGGTCAATTTGGCCCAGAATCTATTATAAAAGTTTTGACGTGTACATTAAAATGTCTTGGGACTCTTTATATCTGGGAGAAAGGGCAGAATACAGTTTTTAACAACTACCTGTCCCTCCAAGGTAAGTGATCAATGACAGCATTTTTTCGGTCCTGGGTTATGGTCTTTGAGTTACAAGAAGTTAGAAACCTCAATATCATTGGCCTCTTCATCAAGAGATTGAATAAGTTACCTTGATAAAAGCCCATTTCTGTTTAAAATTGCAAGAGTAATTATGGAAAATTGTAGCATCTGGTCTCATGACAGAAATAGCCCATTTATGATTTATCTTCCAAGAGATCTATTAGAAATGTAAATAACTTTGTTTCCTTGGAATTACTTATAGTTTCATATATTTACAAAATATAACTCTAAAATTAAAAAATAAGGGTGTTTGGGGGGGATAAGAGTGCAATTATTTGGAAGTAGTAGCTGTGATAGCAACTTCCACTGAGTCAGCTCTGTCAGGTATTTATACAGAGCTCATATCCAAGAGGATGTAGACATTCAAATTTTAGAAATCATTTCCTTCCAAGGCCTCTGCCACCTTTAGAATAAAACCCAAATCCCTTGCCATGAGCTGGCCTTGCTACTGCCTTGCTCGAAGTGTTCTACCACTCTCCAGCTTACTGCCTCCTACTGCCTTCTGTTCCTCAATCATCAGAGGGCTGTGGGTTCTTTCCCCAGATTGTAACGTGACTACTCCCTCATCAAGTCAAAGGGGCCTCCCTAGTCATCCCATGCATTATATCCATGAGCTATTTTTCTCCTTGACATCATCACAGCCTAACATGTCTATAGAAAGTGTACTATAAATGTTTAGATCCCTGGGTGGCGCTAACAGTTGCACTTGTCTACTAACCTAAAGATTCGCTATTCAAATCCACACAGCAGCACCCAGAAGAAAGCCTTGGCCATCTGCTTCTGAAAAGATTACAGTCAAGAAACTTCCATCAAGCAGTTCTACTCTGTAACATGTAGGGTCACCATAAGTCAGAATTGATTCCATGGCAAAGGGTTTTGTTTTGTTTTGTTTTTGGCTTACATGTTTATGGCTCACATCAGGGTTTTGACTCACAAGGTCAGAGCATGCGTCTACTTGTCCATCACATTAACCATGATAATGACAAGATTGAATAGCACACAGTTAGACTCAATAAATACCTTAAATTAATAAAGAGTAAATGGAGGTGAATAAATTTCCAAACAACCTCCCAATTCCATGGGTCTATGGAGAATTTTAGAGATTATATTTTAGTGTGTCAGCATTTTATCGTCTCACAAAGACTACTCAATTTATTTACTTCCTCCAGGATTATACGAGGAAAAATGGCCATTTATCCCTTACTAAATGAGGAATCAAGTCATTGGTGATTGTATGAGATCAAATCTATGGCTTAATGTCCAGCATCTGATCTTAGAGACTGTATTCAGAGCAGGAATAGGCACCTGTTATTTTAATACAACAGAAAATGTGATTCAAGTAGAACAAATGAATGAGATGCATCTTAGACTGAGACTCCAATACTCAATTCCTTGCTCATTTAAAGAGGTAAGGGGAGGCTCTGGGCAATGATCCCTTAGCTTTGCATAGAGAAATTATCTGGTTATACTTTGCCTTGGCTCTATCAGGAAACATGTCCACAATTTCTATGAACTAGTATTCCACATCAATAAGCACAGCTGAGTTTCCAAATGACACACTTAAGGAAACTGATGTCTCCAGCATTTGCATGTCATAGCAATGGTCTATTCTGTTGGGATGTTGTTGTTGTTTTTATCTCCCATCAAGTCAGTCATGACTCAAGGCTAACCATGCACAACAGGATCAGACCATTGTGATCCATCGGGTTTTCACTGTCTAATATTTTGGAAGTAGATTGCCAGACCTTTCTTCCTAGTCTGTCTTAGTCTGAATCTCCACTGAAGCCTGTTCATCATTACAGCAACATGCAATCCTCTACTGACAGATGGGTGGTGCTGTGACTGAGGAACATTGGCTGAGAAAAAAATCTGGGTCTCTGGAATAGAAGGTGATAATTCTACTACTGAACCACCATAGTCTCTTCTGTGGGATATAGCCAGACCAAAATGGGGATGGCAGGGTAAAGTGGATGTTAAGAGCCATGGCTCCAAGTTTTAAGAAATCTGACTTATAATTGTGGATCTCAGCTACCAAGTAATGCAGACAGAGAGTATAGGGAAGGCAACTTCACAGAACTCCCAATAAGAGACAGAGCACCCGGTAACCAGCGATACACACTTTCCCACTCCCCACCATTCTTCCCTGTACGAAGCCTCTGCCACTTTCCAATGGTCCGCTGTTGCTCAGCTGGAGAGATGCCAGCTCAGTGACACTCAGATTCACCATCTTGGACCTCAGCCACCAAAGACTGTGAACAGTAAGTATGGGAAGGCAACTTCACAGAGCTCCCAACAGGAGAGAGATCACCAGTAACCAGGGATACATGCTTCCCATCTCCCACCCTCTTCCCTCTATGTAGCCTCCACCTCTTTCCAATGGGCCACGGCCACTAGGCTGGCGAGACACGAACTCACTGGCCCCCAGATTCGCTCTGCCCTCACTGGCTGGCTCCTTCAGCATCATTTTTTTCACTTTTTTTGTTTCTTCTCTCTCTTTCCCTTCCTTCCTTTCTTTTCTCCCGCCCAGCTAGCACCATATGCCATCTCTGCCCCTTCTTAATGGGCTATGCCACACTGTTCGGCTAGAGAACCTCCAGCACACAGCCTCCCCTGTCCATGCGACCCCACTGTTAGGCTCTCTCAGTGCCATTTTTTTTCTTTTTGGTTTCTTATCTCTCTCTCCCTTCCTTCCTTTCTTTTCTCCAACCCCGCTAGCACTGTGTGCTGTCTCCACCCCTTCTTGATGGGTTGTGCCACACTGATTTGCTAAAGAGCCACTGGCATACAGCTTCCCAAGTCCATGCCACTCCACTGGTAGGCTCCTTCAGCACCAATATTTTTTTTAATTTGTTTTTTTCTCTCTCTCTTCCTTCCTTTCCTTTCTCCCACTGAACTAGCTACATGTGTCATCTCCACCCCTTCTTGACAGACTGTGCAACACCACTCAGCTACAGAGCCACCAACACATAGCCACCCCAAGTCCCCATCACATTACGGCAGGCTTCCCCAGTGCTATTTTTTTCAGTTTCTTCTCTCTCTTCTTTTCTTTCCCTTGCCCACCTAGCTCCGTGTGCCACCCCCCTCCCTCTTAACAGGCTATACTTTACTGCTCAACTAGAGAGCCTCTGGCACAAGGCCTCCCTGGGTTTGCACCGTGCCCACTGGCAGACTCCTTCAGCACATTTATTTTTTCTTTTTCCCTTTTTTATTGCTGTTTCTACTCTCTCTCTCCCTTCCTTCCTTTCCTTTTTCCTACCCATCTAGCCAGGTGTGCCATTGCCCTTCTTGATGGGCTGTACTGTACTGCTTGGATAGAGAGCCTCTGGCACATGGCCTCCCTGGGTCTGTGCTGCCACAACAGGCTGGCTCCCTCAGTATCATATTTTTTTTTCTTTTTCTTTTTCTTTCCTCTTCTTCCTTTTCTTTCTCCCTCCTATCTAGGCACTGTGCTGCCTCCATCCCTTCCTGACTGGCCCTACTACCCTGCTTGGTGAAAGAGACATCAGCTCACTGCCACCCCAATTCTGCCTGCCCCAACAACTGTCTCCCCAGTACCATATTTATTTTTTTGTTGTTGATGTTTTCTTTTTCTTTCTTTCTTCTCTCTCTTTCTCCACTTTCCTTTCTCCTGTGCACCACCCTCAATCCTTCTCAACAGGTGGTGTTGCACCACTTGGCTAGAGAGCCACTTGCACACAGCCTTCCTGGGTCTGTCCCACCCCCACCTGCTGAAACTTAACCTACCACCATTTTATTCACTTTTTCTTTTTTCTATTTTCCTTCTTCTTTTGGATTTTGTTTTTCTCTCTTCTTTCTCTCAGGCATTTAGCTACACACATCACATCCTCTCCCTTCCCTCCTACCTATCAGCAGTGTGCACTGAACACCACACCCCTGAGTGGCAGAGGCATAGACCACTGGACTCTGCTCTACACTACCCCCAGACCCACCCTGCTGGCCCCAGTACATGCCCTGCTGGACCTGACCTGCTGCATTATAGCCAAGTCACCAGTTCTGTCCACCTGGACAAAGTGGTGAGAAGTATCGTGTCCACAGACAAGCAAAGTATGCTCAGCCTGCCTGCCCAAACATAACCAAATAAAACAAAAAAGCATACAAAGCAATCAAATCTATAATCAATAAACAAAGAAAATAATCCCTGAATGTTCTGGAGACAGCAGACAATACTGAAAAATACCAAAAAAAAAAAAAAAAAAAGAAAAGAAAGAAAGAAAGACAGGATGGCTATAGAAAGCGAACAAAATAAAACATCAGATGGCCTTCCAGTAGAAGAAAAGGCACTGGAACTCCCTGATAGGAAATTCAAAACTCTAACATTCAGGGCTCTCCAAAAGATAAAGGAAAAAATAGAAAATAATTATGGAAATTACAGACAAAAGCAGGGAAACACAGACAAAGCAATGGAAGAATTCAGGAAATAATAGAGGAAAAAAGTGACAAAATAAACTAACAAATAGAAATCATACAAAAACAGCAATTAGAAAACAAAAAGATAAACAAGATTTCAGAAATGGACAGTGCAATAGAAGGTTTTAGGAGCAAATGTGAAACAATGGAAGACAGGGTCAGCAAAATTGAAGTCAAATACTTGGATACTACTTTGAGGAAAAAATCAGAGAGAAGAATGAAGAAAAGTGAAAAAACCCTGAAAATGATGTGGGATACAATCAAAAGCAAAAATTTACATGTGATTAGATTACAGACCAGGGAGAGAAAATGGAAAATACGGAGAGGATCAGAAAACTTCCCTAATATCATGAAAGATGAAAAGATGACCATCCAAGAAGCTCAATGACCCCATATAAGATATAACCAAAAGAAAATCACCAAGACATATCATAATCACACTCGCTAAAACCAAAGACAAAGAAAGAATCCCGACAGTAGCTCAAGAAAAATGAAAATTCACATACAAAGGGGAAACAATGAGACTAAGCTCTGATTACTTGGAAGAAATCATGCAGGCAAGAAGGCAATAGGATGACATATATAAAACATTGAAAGAAAAAAAAATTTCTAACTAAGAATAATATATCCTGCAAAACTCTCACTCAAATATGATGGTGAAATTAAGACATTTCTAGATAAAGAGAAATTAAGGGGAATATGTAAAAGCCAAACCAAACTTACAAGAATTGTTAAAAAGAGTCCTTTGGTTAGAGAACCAACAACATCAGACAACAACCTGAATCTAGGATGCAAGACCACATCAGCCAGATACCAACCTTGGTAATGATCTCACAAGGATGAAAGAAAACTAAAAGATTTACAACAGGTAACCAGAGAATAAATGGTGTAGGCATAGAACTTTTAAATAGAGAGGAAGTCAAGACTGATTTAAACTTACGAAGACAGGTGTAAATTTCAAGGTAACCACAAAGAAAGTTAACAAACCTACTCATCAAAATACAGAAGAAAAACATAAAGTCTCAGTAAAAACAAAATCTACAAAAACAAAAGAAACAAAAAAAAAAAATCCACAAACAAAAGGAATTCAGCACAGGAGAGTAAGAGGAACAAATTAAACATCAGCACCACAAAAAAAAAGCTCTACAAAATGACAGCAATAAACTCACACCTATCAATAATCACACTGAACATAACTGGCTTAAATATACCGATAAAGAGACAGCATGGATAAAAAAGCAGGACCCATTTAAAACATTGAGATAATACAAAGCATCTTCTCTGATCAGAATGCCATAAAATTAGAAACTAATAACAGGAACAGTAAGGGAAAAAAATCAAATACATGGGAACTGTATAACACCTTGCTTAAAAACCACTGTGTATTAGAAGAAGTCAAAGATGGAATAAACAATTTCCTAGAATCAAATGAGAAAGATAACACATCATACTAAAACCTTTAGGACACAGCAAAGGTAGTGCTCAGAGGATGATATATAGCAATAGATGCCCATATTAAAAAAGAAGACAGAGAAAATCAAAACATTAGCTATAAATAGAAAGAGAACCACAAAAGGAGCCCCCAGCCACCAGGGGAAAAGAAAGAATAAAAATCAGAAGACAAACAAAATAGAGAATAGAAAAACAATAGAAAGAATCAACAAAATCCAAAGTTGGTTCTTTGAAAAGATCAGCAAAATTGACAAACTATTGATCAAACTGACAAAAGAAAGACAGGAGAAGACACAAATAACCCAAACAGGAAATGAAATGGGGGAGATTACAACAGATCCAACTGAAATAAAAAGGATCATAATAGAATACTATGAAAAACTATACTCCAACAAATTTGAAAACCCAGAGGAAATGGACACATTTCTAGAAATGCACTACCTAACCAAACTAACTTTCTGAGGTAGAAAATCTGAACAGACCAATAAGAAGAGAAGAGATTTAAAAAGGTAATTTAAAAAAAAAAAAAAAAAAAACTCCCAACAAGAAAAGCCATGGCCCAGATGGCTTTACTGGAGAATTCTACCAAACGTTCAGAGAAGAGCTTGCACCACTACTCAACCTATTTCAGAACATAGAAAAGGAAGGAACACTTCTGAATTCTTTCTATGAAGCCAGGATAACCCTGATACCAAAACCAGGCAAAGAAATCACAAAAAAAGAAAATGACGAATATATATAAAAATTCTGAGCAAAATTCTAGCCAATAGAATTCAGCATTATATCAAAAAATAATAATAATAATACTATACTGTGACCAAGTGGGATTCACACCATGTATGCAAGGATGGTTGTCTGCTAAACCACCCTGCCTAGTAAAACCATTAGCTACTCCTCTTCCATCTAATGAGATTAACCCAGCTGCATCTAAAGGGCCTTTTTCTGAGTCATTGCATGGAGCATCTCCTGAGGCAGATGCTTTACTAGACAATGCTGAATATTCTCAAAACATTTCACCACTAGTTTCGGCTTCTAGACCTACTACTAGACTTAAGTCCCAGCAAGCCCCAAAAGATGAAGCACAAAGTGTAATCCAGGAGGAGATACTCTACACTCTACAAGAACTGCTTGAATTTTCAAATATGTACAAACAGAAACCTGGGGAATACGTGTGGGAATGGCTATTACCTGTGGAGGATACTGGTGCAAAGAACATAAAGATGGATCAGTGGCCCACTAAGCACAGATTATTCATTCAGTGTTTCAGCTCGAGAAGTTAGGAAAGGATCTAATAGTTTATTTGGTTGGGTTTCTGAAGCATGGATTACACGGTGGGCTACACTAAATCAAGCCCTGTCTTGGTATGCTGTAGAAGAAGGTATCAAAATGATTAGGGAAATTGGCATGCTAGAGTGGATTTATCAGGGTAGACCCACAGACCCACATATAGAGAGCCTAGAGAACACACCTTTTACTACAACATTGAGGAACAAATTTGTGAAGGGAACCCTAGAATCCCTGAAGACTTCTGTGATTTCTATTTTACGTGAGTTAGATTTGACAGTGGAAACTGCCCTAATTGAATTAAGACACCTAACTACAATGGGGTTGATTTTGAGCCCGTGGTGATAAAGTCCAAGTTGCAGAACTCAATTGACAAAGACAAGAGGGACATGGTTACTGTAATGGACAGCAGAGTCAAAGCAGTAATCAGAATAGCATGACTCATATAGACTCATGGCCTTGGCTACTTAGTCCTGGTGTCCCTAGGAGTGAAATAGGTATGAAATCCACTAAATATTTACTTGATCTGTACAAGCAGATGAATTCTAGGTCAAGTGAACAGCAACCTAACTTGAGTTGCCAGAATAGGGAATAATGTCCCCTCAATCAATTCCCAGAATTGAGCGACTTTAAAAGACCCACAACCCCTTGATTGAAGGGGAGGTGAGGTCCTCTTGCAGAAGGACTCCAAAACGCTGCCAAAAACTTATATGTTAATCTTTCTCCCAGCCTTCCCCAAAGGGATCTACGCCATTTTAAGAGAGTAGCTGTTCATTGGGGAAAAGGAAATAATCAGATTTTTCAGGGATTACTGGATACTGGCTCTCAACTGACATTAATTCCAGGAGACCCAAAACGTCATTGTGGCCCACAGTCAGAGTGGGGGCATATGGAGATCAGGTTATTAATTAGTCTTAACTCATGTTCATCTCACAGTGGGTCCATTAGTTAGTTCCCCACATCCATCCTGTAGTGATTTCCCCCGTTCCAGAATGCATACTTGGGATAGATATACTCAGAAATTGTCAGAACCCCCACATTGGACCCCTGACAAATGGAGTAAGGGCTATTATGCTGGGAAAAGCCAAGTAGAAGCCATTAGAACTGCCCCTACCTAGTGAAATAGTAAACCAAAAGCAATACCGCATTCTTGGAGGGATTGCAGAGATTACTGTCACCATCAAAGACTTGCAGGATGCAGGGGTCGTGATTCCCACCACATCACCATTCAACTCTCCTATATGTCCTGTGCAAAAAACAGGTGAATCTTGGAGAATGACAGTGGATTATGGAAAACTTAACCAGGTGGTGACTCCAATTGTAGGTGCTGTTCCAGATGTAGTTTCACTGCTTGAGCAAATTAATACATCTCCTGGTACCTGGTATGCAGCTATTGATCTAGCTAAAGCCTTCTTCTCCATGCCTGTTTTGAAGGACCATCAGAAGAAGTTTGCCTTTAGTTGGCAAGGCCAGCAATAAACCTTAAGTTGCTTATCTCAGAGATACATCAACTCTCCAGTCCTATGTCATAATTTGGTCAGCAGGGAACTTGATCACCTTTCCCTTCCACAAGACATCACATTGGACTATTACACTGATGACATTATGCTGATTGGAACTGGTAAGGAAGAAGTGTCAATGACACTGAACTTACTAGTAAAACATTTGCATGCTAGAGCATGGGAAATTAATCCCATAAAAATTCAGGCACCTTCCCTTTCAATGAAATTTCTAGGGGTCCGGTGGCATGGGGCATGTCAAGATATTCCTTCTAAAGTGAAGGATAAATTATTGCATCTGGCTCCTTCCACACCTAAAAAGGAGGCACAACACCTAGTGGGCCTCTTTGGATTTTGAAGGCATTATATTCCTCATTTGGGTGTGCTACTCTGGCCTATTGATCGATCAAGTGACTCAAAAAGCTGCTAGTTTTGAGTGGGGCCCAGAATGAGAGAAGGCTCTTCAACAGCTTCAGGCTGCTGTGCAAGCTGCTGTTTCACTTGAGCAATGTGATCTGGGTGATCCAATGGTGCTTGGAGTGTCAGTGGCAGATGGAGATTCTGTTTGGGGTCTTTGGCAGGCCCCTATTGGTGAATCATAGAGCAGACCCTTAGGATTTTGGAGCAAAGCCTGCCATCCTCTGCAGATAAGTACTCTCCTTTTGAGAAACAGCTTTTGGCTGGTTATTGGGCCTTAGGAGAGACTGAATGCTTAACCATGGGACACCAAGTCACCATGCGACCTGAGCTGCCCATCATGAACTGGGTGTTGTGTAAGCCACAGAGTCATAAAGTTGGACATGCACAGCAGTACTCCATCATTAAATAGTAGTATATATGAGATCGGGCCTGAGCAGGACCTGAAAGTACAAGTTGCATGAGGAAGTGGCCCAAATGCCCATGGTCTCTACTCTTGTCACATTACCTTCCATCTCCCAGTCTGCACCAATGACATCATGGGAGTACCTTATGATCAGCTGACTAAAGAAGAGAAAACTCGTGCCTGGTTTACAGATGGTTCTGCATGGTATGCTGGCACCACTCAAAGGTGGACGGCAGCAGCACTATGGCTTATTTCTGGGACCTCCGTGAAGGACAGTGTTGAAGGGAAATCTTCCCAATGGGCAGAACTTCGAGCAGTGCACCTGGTTATTCACTTTGCTTGGAAGGAGAAATTGCCAGATATGCAATTGCGTACTGATTCGTTGGCTGTGGCCAATAGCTTGGTTGGATAGTCAGGGACTTAGGAAGAACATGATTGGAAAATTGGAGACAAGAATTTATGGGGAAGAGGTATATGGATAGACCTCTTTGAATGGACCAAAAAAGTGAAGATATTGTGTCTCATGTAAATGTTCACCAAAAGGTGACCTCAGCAGAGGAGAATTTTAACAATCACGTGGATAGGATGACACATCCTGTGGAAACTAGTCATTCTCTTTCCCTAGCTACTCTTGTCATTGCTCAATGGGCTTCTGAAAAAAGTGGCCATGGTGGTAGGGTTGGAAGTTATCCATGGGCTCAGGAACATGAACTTCCACTCACCAAGGCTGATTTGACTACAGCCATTGCTGAGTTCCCAATCTGCCAGCAGCAGAGACCTACACTGAGTCCCTGATATGGCAGTATCCATGAAGGTGATCAGCCAGCCATCTGGTGGCAAGTTGATTACATTGGACCAGTTACATCATGTCCTTTCTGGAATAAAAACTTACTCTGGATATGGATTTGCTTTCCCTGCACTCAGTACTTCTGCCAAAACTACCATCAGTGGACTTACAGAATGTCATATCCACCATCATGATATCCCACACTGCATCGCCTTGGATCAAGGGACTCCACAGCAAATGAAATATGGCAATGAGCTCATGCTCATGGAATTCACTGATCTTACTGTGTTCCCCACCATCCTGAAGCAACTGGCTTGATAGAACAATGGAATGGCCTTCTAAAGACACAACTATGGCACAAACTACATAGCAATACCTTGCAGAGTTGGGGAAATGTTCTCTGGGAGGCTGTATATGCTCTAAACAAGCATCCAATATATGATGCTGTTTCTCCCATAGCCAGGATTCGTGCATCCAGAAATCAAGGAGTGAAAATGGGAGTTGCATCACTCACTATTACCCCTAGTGACCCACTTGCAAGATTTTTGCTTCCTTTCCCTGTGACCTTATGCTCTGTGGGACTAAAGTTCTTAGTTCCAAAGGGAGGAATGCTGCCACCTGGAGACATATCACTGATTCCATTGAACTGGAAGCTAAGAATGCCGCTTGGCCACTTTGGGCTCCTTATGCATCTGGATCAACAGGCAAAGAAGGGAGTTACCATACTGATTCTGAGTACCAAGAGAAAATTGGATTGATATTGCATATGAAGGTAAAGAAGAGTATGTCTGGAATGCAGGAGATTTAGGGTGTCTCTTAGTACTACCAAGTCCTGTGATTAAAGTCAATGGAAAACTACAGCAACCCAATTCCAACATGACTACTAATGGCCCAGACCCTTCAGGAATGAAGGTTTGTGTCACCCAACTAAGCTCAAAGCCACGACCACCTAAGGTGTTTGCTGAGGGCAAAGGGAATATGGAATGGGTAGTGGAAGAAGGTAGTTCTAAATATCAGCTATGGTCACGTGACCAATTGCAGAAACGAGGACTGTAATTGTTTTGAGTATTTCTGCTTTGTATGTGTGTATCAAATTTTTTTCATTTTCTTCACTTATAAAATATAATATGTAAACAAGGCTATTGCATTTTTGGTTATATGTGTGTTCATGTTAGGTAGAAGTATGACTTTATAATTGTCTTTATTCAGGGATTAAGTATGGTTTAAGGAGATGTGTATGGGTGCCAAGTTGACAAGGGGTTGACTGTGATGGTTAAGATTGTGTGTCAACTTGGTTCAGCCGTGATTCTCAGTGTCTTGGCAGTCGTATAGTTTTGTCATCACTTCCATGTTGAGATCTGATATGGGATCACCCCCATGATAGGATCTGCTGTAAGTAGCCAATCAGTTGAAAGGGAATTTCCTTTGGTGCGTGGCCTGCATTCAAATACAAGCAGAGGTTCTGGCAAGGCTTGGAGGCTTTTGCTCATTCTGGATCCTGCAATTTGCTCCTGTTTGTCTGATCTCCAGTTCTTGGGACTTGAGCTAGCAGCTTACCTGCGGTCTTGCCTGATGATCTTGGGATTCACGGATATTCACAGCCTAAGAGCAAGAGCCCTGCTCTCCAACCTGCCTATCCTGGGTTACCTGGCCTCTGCAAAAAGGTGAATCAGGAGAATCCTCTACCTGATCCACGGACTTCATACACTCCAGCTTATACAACCACATATTGATATAAATCTCTCTCTCTCTCTCTCTCTCTCTCTCTCTCTCTCTCTCTATATATATATATATATATATATATATATATATATATGCTTTACTGGTTTTGCTTCTCTAGAGAATCTGGTCTAAGAAACTGCTTATCAGCAGATGAATGGATAAACAAACTATGGTACATACACACGTGGAATACTATGCAATGATAAAGAGCAATGATGAATCTGTGAAACATCTCACAACATGGATGAATCTGACAGGCATTAAGCTGGTGAAGTAAGTCAATCACAGGACAAATATTGTATGAGACCATATTATAAAATATTATCAAAGGTTTTACACACAAAAAGAAACAATGTTTGATGGTTATGAAGGAAGGGAGGATTAGGGAGGGAAAAACACTGACTGGACAATAGATAAGTGGTAACTGGTGAAGGGTAAGACAGTACACATTACCGGGGAAGCCAGCACAACGTGACCAAAGCAAGGTTATGGAAGCTTCACAGACAAATCCAAACCCCCTGAGGGACAGAATTACTGGGGTGAGGGCTGGGGACCATGGTCTTGGGGGACTGCTAGCTTAATTGGCAAAACATAGTTTATAAAGAATATGTTCTACATTCTACTTTGGTAAATAGCTCCTGGGGTCTTAAAAGCTTATGAGCATTCTTCTAAAATACTCCACTGGTCTTACCTCTTCAGGAGCAAGGGAGAATGAAGAAAATTAAAGATACAAGGGGGAGTACTTCTGGCAAAATGGCGCTCTAGGCAGAAGTACCACGCCATCCCTCCCACAGCAAAGACCCAAAAAAATAAGCCAAACAGAGAAAACAGCAATCCTGAAACCCTAAAACTTCAAATGAGTAGATAAAGAACTCAGCCAAACACCAAATGGAGTGAGAAAACTGACAGAGAATGGAGAGCGAGGAGACATTCATGCAGAGGTCCACTATCAGCTAATGCAGCACAGATCCACCACCTTGGACTCCCATAACAGATTAGCAAATAGGGGGTACAAGAAAGCAGCTTCATGGAGCTTCCAGCAGGAGATAAAACAACTGGAAATTTGTGATATATGCTTTCTCACCCCCCACCCTTCTTCATCCCCACTTGGCATCCTCTGCTTCCTACGGCCACAGTCTCTTGGCTGGGAAGCATCGGCTGCTTGGATTCCACCCAACCACACTAGCTGGTTCTCTGAGTGCCATTTGTTGGCTGCTGGTGTTCCTTTTTTCTCCTTCTTTTGATTTCATCCTTATCTCTCACCCCCTCCTCATCCTTTTGCTCAAATACCTGGCTCTGGGCACCATCTTTGCTTCTTCCTAAGGGGATGCAGAGCTCCTCTGGAGTGTGGAACTGCTTACCGGTCTGGGCTGCCATGCTGGTAGGATCCTGGGGTTTTTTTTGTTGTTGTTTGTTTGTTTTGAATTGTTTGTTTGTTTTATTTTCCATTTCTCGAGGTGGGAGCCTGTTCTGCCAGGGCAGTGCTACACGGCTTGAGACCCACCTCCTCAGCTTGCACAGACAAGCAGAGAGATACCTGAGGGCATTTCTTTTTTTGTGATTTTTTTTCTTTTCCAGTTTTTTGGAGGGCTTTTCTTGTTCTTCTTTTTTTTTTTTAATTTGTTTTGTTTTCTTTTCCCTCTTTTTCCCTTTTAGTCTCTCTTCATTACTCACTTTCTCATCTCTCTATACCTTACTTTTCTTCCTATTTCCTGAATACCTGGTGCTGAATACCTCTACTCCTTCTAGCCAGGCTGTACTGCAACACCTGGGAACAACTTCCCCAGATGTCGTAGCTGCACCAGTGGAATCCCTGGGAGCCTTGCTGTTCTTTTTTCTTTCTAATTTTTATTTATTCATTCTTTTCTTTTCTTTTTTTCTTCTTCCCCTTTTTGTTTTTCTCCATTTCATAGTCTCTCATTTCTCCACTCCAATAGAAAGCTCCCCATCACTCTTTTTTGCTTGTTTTTGGCTCCTGTTCCTCTCTCCTCTTTCCCATATCCATTTTAGCTCCACACATAACAATCTACCCCATCCATCCTGCCTACATGAACCTTGCACTTAACATCACACCACCAAGCAGCACAGGCACAGCCTACCAGAACCTGCCTTGCACTGATTACCAATCTGCCCTGGTGGCTGTACTAAGTGCCACAAACAACCCATCCCAGCAACTACTCTTCAGTTAGACCTGCCCTGCTGTACCATATCTGAATGACTGACCCTGCCAATTGGAGAAGGAGGTGAATAGTATCATGCCCACAGATGAACAACCAACAAAGAACACAGAGCCGGCCTGCTCTGACATAGCCAAATTAAAAAAAAAAAAAAGGATGAAACAAACAAATCTGCAATTAATAAACAAGAAAAATAACTACTGAATGCCCCAAAGACAGCAGACTATATCAAAACATTTACAAAAACAGGACAGGATTGTTTCAATACATGTCCAAAATAAAACACCACATAACTTTACAGTGGAAGGAAAGGCACTAGAGCTACCTGATAGGGAATTCAAATCTCTAATACTCAGAATTATCCAAGAGTTGAAGCAAAAAGCAGACAAAAATGAGGAAAAAATAGACAAACTCATGGAAAAGGCAGACAAATTCATGGAAAATACAGACAAAAAAATGGAAGAATTCAGGAAAATAATGCAGGAACAAAATGCCAAAATAAACTCACAACTACAATTTATACAAAAAAAAAAAAATTAGAACAAGGGGAGAAAACAGAAACAGAAAACACAGAGAGGATCATTGAAGAACTGCTGACAGAAAACTTCCCCAATTGCATGAAAGATGAAAAGCTGGCCATCCAAGAAGCTCAATGAAACTCATGTAGACTAGACCCCAAAAGAAAATCACCAAAGCATAACATAATCACACTCGCCAAAACAAAAGACAAAGAATCTTGAGAGCAGCTCTTGAAAAACAGGAAGTCACATACAGAGAAGAAACAATAAGACTAAGCTCAGATTATCTGGCAGAAACCATGCAGACAAGAAGGCAATGGGATGACATATATAAAACCTTGAAAGAAAAAAATTGCCAGCCAAGAATAATATATCTGGAAAAACTCTCGTTCATATATGATGGTGAAATTAGGACATTTCCAGATCAACAGAAATTAAGGGACTATGTAAAAACCAAACCAAACTTACAAAAATTATTAAACAGAGTTCTTCAATGTGAGAACAAACAACTTCAGCTCACAGGCTGAATCTAGGATGCAGGATCATACCAGCCAGATACCAGTCTAGGAAATGAGCTCTCAAGGACTATCCAAAACCAAAAGAAATACAACAGAGAATCAGAGAAGTTATTCAGTAAATGACAACAACATCAGAATGATAAAAGAGGGAATAAATGGTGTAGGTATAGAACATTCTAATGGAGAGGAAGGCAAGGTGATACCAAGTAATAATAGACTGCTTCAAACATAGAAAGATAAGGGTAAAATTCATGGTAAAAACAAAGAAAGTTAACAAACATACTCATAAAAAAGAGGAAAAACATAAAGTCTCAGTAAAATCAAAACCTACAGAAACAAAAGAAATGCAAAAAAAAATCGACAAGCAAAAGTAATTCAGCAGAGGAGAGTAAGAAGAACAAAGAAAATGTGAGCACCACAAAAAAAAGCACTACAGAATGACAGCAACAAACTCACATCTATCAATAATTACACTGAATGTAAATTGATTCAATGCACCCATAAAGGGATGGAGAGTGACAGAATGGATTAAAAAAAACAGGATCCATCAATATGCTGTCTACAAGAGATACACCTTAGAAACAAAGACATGAAATTATTAAAAGTGAAAGGATTGATAAAAAATATATCAAGCTAACAACTACCAAAAAAGAGCAGGAGTGGCAATACTATTTTCAGATAAGATAGACTTTAAAACAAAATCTGCCATAAAAGACAAAGAAGGACTCTATATAATGATTAAGGGGATGATCCATCATGAAGACATAACCATAATAAACATCTATACACCCAATGACAGGGCTCCAAAATACATAAAACAAACTCCAACAGCAGTGAAAAGAGAAATTGACATTTCCACAATAATAGTAGGAGACTTCAACACACCACTCTTAGTAAAGGACAGAACAACTAAAACGAAACTCAGCAAAGATACAGAAGACTTAAAGGGCACAATCAGCCATCTTGACCTCATACACATATGGAACACTCCATCCAATGGCTGCAAAGTACACATTCTTTTCCAATGCACATGGAACATTCTCCAGAATAGACCACATCTTAAGCCACAGAGCAATCCTCAACAAGATATAAAACCTTGAGATAATTCAAAGTATCTTCTCTGACCACTATGCCTTCAAGGCAGAAAATAACAACAGAAAGAGCAAGGAAAAAAAAATCAATTACATGGAAACTGAATAATGCCCTGCTTACACATCACTGAGTAATAGAAGAAATCAGAGATGGAATCATAAAATTCCTAGAATCAAATGAGAAGGAAAACACATCATACCAAAACCTTTGGGACACAGCAAAGGCAGTCCTCAGAGGACAATTTATAGCAACAGATGCACACATCAAAAAAGAAGAAAGGGATAAAATCAAAATATTAACTACAGAACTCAAACAAATAGAAAGAGAACAGAAAAAAATAAATAAATAAAAGAAAAGAAAAAGAAAAAGCCCACAGTCACCGGAAGAAAGGAAATAATAAAGATCAGAGCAGAAATAAATGAAATAGAGAACAGAAAAACAACAGAAAGAATCAACAAAACCAAAAGTTGGTTCTTTGAAAGAATCAACAAAATCGACAAACCACTGGCCAGACTGACAAAAGAAAAACAGGAGAGCATGCAAATAACCCAAATAAGAAATGAAATGGGTGACATTACAAAAGACCCAACTGAAATAAAAAGGATTATAACAGAATATTAAGAAAAACTACACTCCAACAAATTTGAAAACCTAGAGGAAATGATAAATTTTTAGAAACACGTTACCTACGCAAACTGCAACAAAGTGATGTTGAAAATCTGAACAGACCCATAACAAGAGAAGAGATTGAAAAGGTAATAAAAAGAAAAAACTCCCAAGGAAAAAAAGCCCTGGCCCAGATGGCTTCACTGGAGAATTCTACAAAACATTCACAGAAGACCTTGTACCAGTACTACTCAAGCTATTTCATAGCATAGAAAAGGAAGAGACACTTCTTTTTTTTTTTTTTTTTTTTTTAATATATATTTTATTGTACTTCAGGTGAAAGCTTACAGAGCAAATAGTTTCTCATGAAATAGTAGTACACATGTTGTTTTTTGACATTGGTTAACAACCCCACAACGTATTAAGCCTCTAAATTCTCAACCTTTTTTTTTGATGAAAATTACAGATGGCCAAAGATACACCGTTTCAAAAATTTCTACATTCACAGTTCAGTGACATTGACTACGCTCTTCCAACTGTGCTGTTATTCTCACTTAAGATGAAGGCTTACAGAAAAAATAGTTTTTCATTTAACAGTTACTACACATGTTGCCCTATGACAATGGTTAACAATCTCACAGCACATCAAGAATATCCTTACTCCACCTTGTGTTCCCTATCACCAGGGGGCTTCCTTGTCCCCTTCTGTCTTCTGGACCTTGTCAGTGGACTATTGTACCTCTTTAGTCTCATTTGTTTATTTATTTATTTATTTATTTATTTATTTATTTATTTTTATTTTATTTAAACACCATTTCAAAACTTTTTACTTACACATTTAAGTGATATTGACTATGCTAGGAAGAGACACTTCTGAGTTCATTCTATGAAGGTAGCATAATGCGATACCAAAACCAGGCAAAGACTCCACAAAAAAGAAAATTATAGACCAATATCTCTCATGAATATAGAAGCAAAAATTCTCAAGAAAATTCTAGTGAATGAACTCAGCATCATATCAAAAAAATAACACACCATGACCAAGCAGGATTCATACCAGGTAAGCAACGATGGTTCAACATTAGAAAATCAATCAACATAATCCACCACATAAATAAATGGAAATAAAAGAATGACATGATCATCTCAATTGATGCAGAAAAGGCATTTGACAAAGTCCAACACCCATTCCTGATAAAAACTCTCAATAAAACAGGTATAAAAGGGAAATTTCTCAACATAATCAAGTGCATCTATGCAAAACCAACGGCCAACATCATTCTTAATGGAGAGAGGCTGAAAACATTCCCCTTGAAAATAGGAACAAGACAAGGATGCCCTTTATCACCACTCCTATTTAGCATTGTGCTGGAAGGTCTAGCTAGAGCAATAAGGCAAGAAAAGGAAACAAAGGGCATCCAAATTGGTAATGAAGAACTTAAACTGTCCCTGTTTGCAGATGATATGAAACTATACATAGAAAACCCTAAAGAGTCCATGAGAAATCTACTGGAACTAACAGAAAAATTCAGCAGAATAGCAGGATAAAAAATAAACATACAAAAACCAGTTAGATTCCTATACACCAATAAAGAGAACAATGAAAAGCAAATCAGGAAAACAATACCATTTATAATAGCCTCTAAAAAAATAAAATATTTAGGAATAAATCTAACCAGGGAAGTAAAAGACCTATACAAAGAAAACTACAAAACACTACTGCAAGAAGCCCAAAGGGATCTACATAAATGGAAAAACATACCCTGCTCATGGATAGGTAGAATCAACATTGTGAAAATGACAATTCTACCCAAAGCAATTTACAAATACAATGCAATCCCGATCCAAATACCAACAACATTCTTTAAAGAGATGGAAAAACTAATCATTAACTTTATATGGAAAGGGAAGAAGCCCTGAATAAGTAAAGCACTACTGAAGAAGAATAAAGTTGGAGGACTCACACTACCTGACCTCAGAACTACAGCTATGGTAGTCAAAATACCCCGGTACTGGTACAATGACATATACATTGACCTACGGAACAGAATTGAGAACTCAGATGTAAATCTATCTGCCTATGGTCACCTGATCTTCGACAAGGGTCCAAAGTACATCAAATGGGGAAAAGGCAGTGTTTTTAACAAATGGTGCTGGCAAAACTGGATATCCATCTGCAAAAAAATGAAACAGGACCCATACCTCACGCCATATACAAAAACTAATTCAAAATGGATCAAAGACCTAAATATAAAGCCAAAAACTATAATATTTGTAGAAGACAATATAGGACAAATGCTACAGGCCCTAATGCACAGCATTAACAGGATATAACCCACAACCATCAACACACAACCCCAGAAGATAAGCTAGATAACTGGGATCTTCTAAAATTCAAACACCTGTGCTCTTCAAAAGACTTCACCAAAAGAGTAAAAAGACTTACTTGCCTGACAGAGACTAGAGAACCCCCATAGATTAGACATGCCCATAAAAATAAATGAGACTAAAGGGGCACTTCAGCCTAGGGGCAAGCACTAGAAGGCAGGAGAAGACAGGAAAGTTGGTAATAGGGAACCCAAGGTCGAGAAGTGAGAGTGTTGACATGTCATGGGATTGTTAACCAATGTCATAAAACAATATGTGTACTGTTTAATGAGAAGCTAGTTTGTTCTGTAAACCTTCATCTAAAGTACAATTTAAAAAATTAATTTAAAAAAAGAAGTCTGGGTTCCAATTCTAGTGCTAGTCTTCCCAGCACTCTGACCCAAGGCAAGTTTTACAACAGAATGGAGCAAATATTAGAACCATAGTTTTGTAGGGAACTTTAGTTTGCATATCCAGGGGATGCATTTATATTAGTAAACATTAGCTGATATTATCATCCTAATTATTACTATCTGCTATGGGCTTTGATTTGAAATGAGACACAGGCATGAACATGAATAAGTGTTAATTAAACTATGTGATTTTAAAAAATATATAGAAGTGGAGGTTTAGGGAAGGAGAGATTAGCTTTTTATGTGAGAAGATGGGAAGTGAATTGTTACTTCTTCAAAAAAGACACTGCTGAGATTGGCAAACAAAAGAAAATGTGGAGTTGAACTTTTCATGAGTAGGAAATGACTTTAGGAAAGCTTCAGATATGTGGGGATGTGGAGTGCTACAGGGACAGGCTAAAAATAAAAAAAAAAAGAAAGAAAAACCTTGCCATGGAGTCAATTCTGACTCATAGTGACCCTATAGGACTGGGTAGAACTGTCCTATTTTTTCCAAGGAGTAGCTGGTGGATTTGAACTGGTGACCTTTTGGTTAGCAGCCAAGCTCTTAACCACTGTGCCATAAGAGCCCCCCACTGTGCCACCGGGGCCCCATACAGGCTAGAGGTCCAGTATATCCATGGAACCAGGTATGTGGATTGAACGGTGACAAGGTAAATTCGTTTCCGTCCAGTCAATTCTGACTCATAGTGATCCTATGGGACGAGTAGAACTGCCCAATAGGGTTTCCATAGAGTTGCTGGTGGATTTGAAATGCCCACCTTTTGGTTAGCAGCCAGGGTTCCAGAAAGGCAAAGTAGACATAATTTAGATTTTAGGAATATTTGAATATGAGTCACTATGAGTTGGAATTGACTCGACAGCAACAGGGTTTTTTTTTAATGAACCTAAAGTGTATGTAATTTTTTCCATACAAATATACATTACTTTCATTGCATAAAATTTACAAATGTTTAAACAGCAAAGAATACTATAAACTACATAAAGTTTAAAAAGATCCAAAAAACAAAAGAAATGCTTGTGAAATGTCTACGCACTAGAAATAATCTATACAATTTAAGATAAACTAATAAACATACTAATAACTTCAGCTTGGCATGTGTTTATCATTGACTTGGTTGTTTCTTTGTTGTTTCTAAAACAAATCAACATTTATTGAGGTAAGAGTGACTTTAATTGTACAGATTTTCTATTACCCTTCAAGCATGTAGAATGATCAGGGTTTTGAACCATTTCAAATGAGTTCTGTCATGGCCCAGGAAGTGAAACCAGAAAAGACCCGAATTGTTAAAATTTGGGTGATCTGGAAAGCAAACCAGAATGGGAAAAATTAAGCATCGAAGTCCTGGAATGGGGGACTCTGAAGAGGTGTAGTGAACCCTTTCATGTGCCTGATGCATGACATTGATTACTTGTCAAGACAGTGGAGAGCGACACACATTCAAAATGGTGTAGTTGGCCGCCATCTTTGAACTAGGCACCACTGTTTTTGACTCTGCCAGTCAAGAGATTTTGTTGCTTTGCAGTGTACACACTGCCCTTTTTTTCTGAGAGGCAGAATAAGTTTGTAGCAGTGTTTTGACCTGAAATTTTTCCTGTTCTGGTTAGCGTTCCGGTTCACCCACATCTTTTTTAAAATCCAGTGTCACTTTGTCGAACATGACTGAAACGGGCTGAACCTGCTTGAAGCCCTGAGAATGATCTTTATTGTTTCAAATGTCTCTGCCTAGTCATGTTGAACTTCAAACATGTTTTAAGTAATAGGGGACTGATTACTTAAATATAATGCTTACGTGATCTAATTCTAGAAGTTCAATGAAATAGATAAACAAGCAATACATATATATAGGTAAATAAGAAATATATAAATAGATGTATACTAAGAATTATATGAAAATTATGTTCTAAAAACACTAGGAATTGTACTTATATAAAACTTCAAGAAAAGCAAATGCGGCATCAATTAAGTTAAACTAAAAAGGCATTAATTAGCACTAAAGAGCAATAGCAAATCAGATGTCTTGCTGTACATGTGGATGTTCAAGAGTTGGCTGCTGTAAACCTGAATTAAACCTGCCACCTCTCTAGATTCTTGAACCCCCAAAGCTCATCACTCCTGCTCCCCTGTCACCTAAGGATGCAGGGATACCCTGACCCTCTTGACTGCTGCCCTGAGCTGCCTGTGGAACAACAGGTGCAAAGGGACCACTTGGAAAACCACGGATTTCAAACTCTAAGTTTACCAACTTTTGTCTTTTGTAACCATTTTCTTAGTTGAGATTTCTCTTGGTCAGCACAAGTATCAACCAGTTTTCTTGAGTTCTTTTCTCACAAGAGCTGATCTACCTTTGATGGAAGGATATGACACCTCCTAATTGCTTCTTCAGGTCTTCAGCCACATTCATGTAGGAGCCAAAGTGCTGATGTGTAAGGCTGATTTTTCATACTCTGCAGTGTATCTTCTCTATTTATAAGTGAAAACTTCACTCCTCCATTGATTTTCTTTGAGGTTACATCTCATGTTCTTTGTGTAGTTCAGGCAATATCTGCAGTTTCAGATGAAACTTTCACATTGTGCAAGGTCACACTGTAAAGATGCCTGCTGTATGTAGAGACTTTGAATTGGAACTGAAAGCACCTCGGTTATGTTGAAGTTTTCAAGCATCTATTTCTCTTCCTTCAGCTCCTGACTCTTCCCTGCCATTCAGCATCTTGTTGGACAAGAAGTTTCAGATTTCATGAAGCTCAATATTGTCAACCAAACCATTAACTATTTTCTTCCGAATTTGTTCTATAATCTTCTGAGATGACTTTAAGGTATTTTTGGCCTCAGTCACTTGTAATTGGAAGGATTGTGATGCCTCTTCCAGTGACCAAGTCTGTCCTTCATAAGCAGCCATCATCACTGTGAAATAAAAGTTGAGAGCACCTACTTTTCTGTTCTCCATGTAGAATGTGTACTGTATCCCACAGAGAAGAGGTGGACCTGTTCTCATCTTTAGTCAGTGCTGCCAAACACTCTGTAAATTTGGAGGACTGATATCCACCACGAGTGTCGAAAACACTCTTAAGGCTTTTGTGATCTGTTTAATCCTTCTCTCGGAATTTATGGTACTTTTCAACTTGGGAAGAAATTCACTTGGATATTTATTTTTCCCTTTGGCTTTTTACTATAGTAACAATCAAAGTAATATGCACCAGAATTCCATGGGAATCTCAAGCATATTATAGGCTTGTGCCATCCAAGCACAGCATAACTGCTACAGTACTAGCTGCAAAGATTTTTGTGGCCATCAGCAGGCCTCAATGACTTCAAAGGGCACCACAGGTTAGCCTCTGGCCAGTAGATTCAGGGCTACAACATCCAGCCTGGAACCCTGTGAATGTTCTACCTTTAAACCAAAAAGGTACCTGGTACCAGGAAGGACCATTAGTGAGGCTGAAGACATGGGGACTCTCTAACTGTGCTCTGGTCACAGCAAAAGTTGTAAAAGTTTTAATTTCTACAGGACATTGGGGGAAAGATGGAAGGCTGATTACAGCCAGAGCTGACTAGCCATGATCTGTGATCACTAAAGGCCACATCTAGTCCCACAGGGAACTTTGTGGATCCAAGCAGTGCCAGGCCCTAACTAAACCTGTACAATGGAGAGGGAATAAGTAATGTATTAGGAATGCAGATTCTGAATCACGTTTCTAAAGTTTTTTTTTTTTTTTTTTTGGACAGACTATCTTATGAGATTGACTATCCTATGAGGTTCCCAATCTTATGAGGTTGTTTAATTGCTTTTAACTGTTAAATTTAAGCTTAGACAGATTACCAGGCTTTTCTAAGGACAAGATGCTGGGTAGGATTTTGAATCATAATCATCTGATTCTAAGTACAGGTATTATTTTTTGCTTTATTTTGATTAAAAAATCTAAATGTCTAATGTAGACCCTTTGTTTTACCCTCAATTTTGTAAAATTTCTTTTTAGTTTTGATTATATAACACAAAAATTTGCTTTTTTTATTTGATATTATTTATTGAGGTAATATATATAAATAAAAAATATTAGCCATTTCAACCATTTTTATGTGTGAAATTCAGTGACATTAATCAAGTTCACCATGTTGTGCAACCATCACCATTATTCATTTCCAAAATTTTTTACTGTCTTTCCTTAATGGAAATTTGATACCCCTTAAGCAATCATTTCCCTCTTCCCCCAGTCTCTGGTAACCACTAATAAACTTGGTCACTATGAATTTACCCATAAAAGTAAGTAATATTATTATGCATGTTTTATACAGAGGAATACGAAAGTAGTTGATAATGGATATTCATAGAATGGGTAAAGAGTAAAATATGGTAAATACCAAAACAAAGTGTAACTGCCTCAGATTAAGACTCAGTTAGTTTATACATTATCAGAGCACTGTAATTCAATACAAGATAGAGCCAAAATCCACCTTTAGGTGGCTTATTTAAGGCAGTTGTTTTCAAAGTGTAATACCTGGATGATCAGCATCAGTAACCACTGGGATCTTATTGGAACCCAGACCTACTGAATCAGAAACTAAGATGGGCCCGCATCTGTATTAAACAACACTTCTGAGAGATTCACAATATCCCTAAAGTTAAAGAAGTGCAAATGTAATGTTATTTAAACATGAAAATTCTTCTACTATGGTATCTCAGAATGTTTAAAGATAGGCATGTTTCCTAAATACCTTAATGTTCTTTACTTTGCCATAAACTGTAGAAGTTCATAGATCAAAGGGCTGTTATGAAGATTAAATAAAATAATGCTCATTAAATAATGAGAGACTTCTCTGCAACATGGTGCTATAGACAGAGGCACCACACCGTCTGTCCACAGCAAAGATCCAAAAAACAAAGTCAAACAGAGTCACATGTCAATCCTGAAACCCTAAGCATCAAATGAAAAGATAAAGAACTCAGCCAAGCACCAAATGGAATAAGAAACCGACCAACAACAGAAAGCAAGGAGAGACACATGCAGAGGTTCCCTATCAGCTACTGCAGCAAGGATCTGCCATCTTGGACTCCTATCAGAGATCAGAGAACAGGGGGTATGAGAAAGTAGTGTCACAGAGCTTCCAGCGATATATGCCTTCCCACCCCCCACCCTTCTTTACCCCCACTCGGCCTCCTCTGCTTCCTGTGGCCACTGTCTCTTGGCTGGGAAGCACTGGCTTCATCATGGTGTCACTTGGATTTGACCCATCCACACTGGCCGGCTCCCTGAGTGCCATTGATTGGCTGCTGGTGTTGCTTTTTTCTGCTTCATTATATTTCTTCCCTACCTCTCATCATTTCCCCCTCCCTTCTCTCAAATACCTGGCTTCATGTGTCATCTTCGCTTCTTCCTGAAAGGCTGCAGAACACCACTTGACTGTGTAATTGCTTTCCAGCCTAACCACAAAGCTGGTGGAACTCCTGGGGTTTTTTCTCTGTTTTGATTTGTTCTGTTTGTTTTCTTTTTCTTTTCTTGGCTTGGGAGCCCCTTCTAGCCAGGCAATATCGCAATGGCTTTGGAGCTACTCTCTTACTCTGTGCAGATGCACAGTGACATCACTGAGGGCATTTCTTTTTTCTTTCTTTTTTTTAGTTGTTTTATTTTTTTGGTTTCCTTGTTTTGTTTTCTTCTCTCTCTTTTTCCTTTTTTGTCTTTCTTAATTTCCAGTTTCTCGTCTCTCTATACTTACCTTCTCTTCCTCTCACATGAATACTGGTCACTGTATGACACCTCTACCCCATCTAGCCAGGTAGTATTTCATGGCCTGAGAGCAACTTATCCAGTCCTAGCAGTTATACTGGTGGGATCCCTGGGGGCATTTTATTTACTTTTTTTCCTCTAATTTTGATTTATTCATTTTTTCTATTACCCTTTTTCTTTTTAATTTTTGTTTTTCTCCATTTATCAGTCTCTCATCTCTCCACTCTAATACCAAGCTCCCTCACCATTATTTTTTGTTTGTGTGTATGTTTTTTGGCCCCTGTTCCTCTCTCCTTTCACTCCTCTTTCTCATAACCTTCTTAACTCCACACATCACCATCTTCTCCCTCCTTCCTGCCTACCTATACTGTGCGCTGACCATCATACTCCCAAAGAGCACAGGTATGGCCTACCGGAACCGTCCCTGCACTGATTCACAGTCTGCCCTGTTGGCTGTAGTATGTGCCACAAACAACCCATTCCAGCAACTCCCATTAAGCTTGACCTGCCCTGCTGTACCATACCTGAGTGATTGCCGCTGACAATTGGAGAAGGAGGTGAAAAGTATCGTACCCACAGATGACCAAACAACAAAGAATGCACAGCCTACATGCACAGACGTAACCAAAAAAAGAAGGATGAAACACACAAATCTACAATCAATAAACAAAGAAAATAACTACTGAGTGCCCCGAAGACAGCAGACAATATCAAAACATTTACAAAAGAGGACAGGATGGTTCCAGTAGGCATACAAAATAAAACACCAGATGACTTTCCAGTAGAAGAAAAGGCACTAGAACTGCCTGATAGGGAATTCAAATCTCTAATATTCAGAATTATCCAAGAGTTGAAGCAAAAAGCAGACAAAAATGAGGAAAAATAGACAAATTCATGGAAAAGGCTGACAAATTCATGGAAAATATGGCCAAAAAAAGGAAGAATTCAGGAAAATAATACAGGAACAAAATTCTAAAATAAATTCACAACTAGAAATCATACAGAAACAACAATTAGAAATCCAAAAGATGAACAACAAGATTTCAGAAATGGACAGTGTCATAAAAGGGCTGAGGAGCAGGTTTGAAATGATGGAAGACAGGATCAGAGAAAGTGAAGACTAACACTTGGATACAATTTTGTTTGAGGAAAAATCAGAAAAAAGAATGAATAAAAATGAAGAAACCCTGAGAATTATGTTGGATACAATGAAAAGCAAAAATCTGGAAGTGATCAGAGTTCCAGAATGGGGGAGAAAACAGAAAACAACAAGAGGATCATTGAAGACCTGCTGACAGAAAACTTACTAATATAATGAAAGATGAAAAGCTGACCATCCAAGAAGCTCAAAGAACCCCACATAGGCTAAAACCCAAAAGAAAATCACCAAGGCATATCATAATCACACTTGTGAAAACCAAAGACAAAGAATCCTAAGAGCAACTTGAGAAAAACAAAAAGTCACATACAGAGGAGAAACAATAAGACTCAGCTCGGATTGCTTGGTAGAAGTCATGCAGGCAAAAAGGCAATGGAATGACATATATAAAACCTTGAGAGAGAAAATTGCCAGCCAAGAATAATATATCCTGCAAAACTCTTGTTCAAATATGATGGTGAAGTTAGGTCATTTCCAGATAAACAGAAATTAAGGGGCTATGAAAAAACCAAACCAAACTTACAGGACTTATTAAAGAAAGACTTTCCATCTGAGAAAAAACAACATCAGACCACAGGCTGATTATAGGACACAGGATTGTACCTTCCAGATACCAACCGATGAAATGAACTCTTAAGGGCTATCCAAAACAAAAAGAATTACAACAGGGAACCAGAGAGATTACTCTGTAAATGACAACAGCATTAGAAGAATACAGGAGGGAATAAACAGTGTAGGTATTGAACGTTCTAATGGAGAGGAAGACAAGGTGATACCAAGTAATAATAGACTGGTTCAAACCTAGGAAGATCAGGGTAAATTTCAAGCTAACCACAAAGCAAGTGAACAAACCTGCTCATCAAAATAAATAATAAAAACATAAAGTCTCAGTAAAAACAAAAACTACAAAAATGAAAGAAATGAAATAAAAATCCACAAACAAAAGGAATTCAGCAGAGGAGAGTAAGAGGAACAAAGAAAATATCAGTGCCACAAAAAAAAAGCACTGCAAAGTGACAGCAATAAACTCACACCTATCAATAATTACACTGAATGTAAATGGCCTAAATGCACCCGTAAATAGATGTAGAGTGACAGAATGGATAAGAAAACAGGATCTATCAAAATGCTGTCTACAAGAGTCACACCTTAGAAACAAAGATGTAAATTTATTAAAAATCAAAGGATGGAAAAAAATATATCAAGCTAACAACTACCAAAAAAGAGCAGGATTGGCAATAATAATGTCAGATAAAATAGACTTTAAAACAAAATCCATCATAAAAGATAAAAGAAGGACATTATATAGTAATTAAGGGGATGATCCATCATGAAGAGATAACCATAATAAACATCTATGCACACAGTGACAGGGCTCTAAAATACATAAAACAAACTCTAACAACACTGAAAAGAGAAATTGACAGTTCCATAATAATAGTAGGAGACTTCAACAAACCACCCTCAGTAATGGACAGAACAACTCAGAAGAAACTCAGCAAAGATACAGAAGACCTAAAGGGCACAATCAGCCAACTTGGCCTCATAGATATATATAGAACACTCCACCCAATGGCTTCAAAGTACACATTCTTTTCCAATGCACATGGAACGTTCTCCAGAATAGACTACATCTTAGGCCACAGAGCAATCCTCATCAAGATCCAAAACGTTGAGATAATACAAAGTATCTTCTCTGATCACAATGCAATCAGGGCAGAAATTAACAACAGGAAGAGAAAGGGAAAAATAATCAATTACATGGAAACTGAATCATACCCTGCTTACACATCACTAGGTAATAGAAGAAACCAGAGATTGGATCAAAAAATTGCTAGAATCAAATGAGAATGAAAACACATCATACCAAAACCTATGAGACACAGCAAAGGCAGTCCTCAGAGGACAATTTATGCAATAGATGCACACATCAAAAAATTAGAAAGAGACAAAATCAAAACATAAAGTACAGAACTCAAACAAATAGAAAGAGAACAGTAAAAAAGCCCCACAGCCTCTGGAATAAAGGAAATTATAAAGATCAGAGCAGAAATAAAAGAAATAGGAAAACAATAGAAAGAATCAACAAAACCAAAAGTTGGTTCTTTGAAAGAATCAACTAAATTGACAAACCACTGGTCAGACTGACAAAGAAAAATGGATAAATTTCTAGAAACATACTACCTACCCAAATTAACAAAAAAGTGATGTTGAAAATCTGAACAGACCCATAAAAAGAGAAAAGATTGAAAAGGTAATAAAAAAAAAAAACTCCCAACAACAACAACAACAACAAAAAACCCTGGCCAACATGGCTTCACTGGAGAATTCTACCAAACATTCAGAAAAAAGGTTACACCAGTACTACCCAAACTATTTCAGAACTTAGAAAAGAAAGGGGATACTTCCGAATTCATTCTATGAAGCCAGCATAACTCTGATACCAAAACCAGGCAGACGCCACAAAAAAAGAAAACTACCGACCTATATCTCTCATAAATATAGATGCAAAAATCCTCAACAAAATTCTAGCCAATAAAATTCAGTATCATATCAAAAAAATAATCCACCACAACCAAGTAGGATTCATACAAGGTATACAAGGATGGTTCAACATTAGAAAATCAATCAACATAATTCACCACAGAAATAAAAGAAAAGAATCACGTGATCATCTCAATTGATGCAGAAAAGGCATTCAAAAATTACCATTGCTGATAAAAACTCTCAATAAAATAGGTACAGAAGGGAAATTTCTCAACGTAATAAAGCCCATCTATGCAAAACCAATGACCAACATCATTATTAAAAGAGAGAGGCTGGTAAAATTCCCCTTGACAACAAGAACAAGACAAGGATGTTTTTCATCTCCACTCCTATTTAACATTGTGCTTGAAGTCCCAGCTAGAGCAACAAGGCAAGAAAAAGAAATAAAGGGATTCCAAATTGATAATGAAGAAGTTAAACTGCCCTGTTTGCAGATGATATAATAGCATACATAGAAAATACTAAAGAGTCCACGAGAACACTACTAGAACTGATAGAAAGATTCAGCAGAGTAGCAGGATACAAGATAAACATACAAAAATCAGTTGGATTCCTATGCAGCAATAAAGAGAACGATGAAAAGGAAATCAGGAAAACAATACAATTTATAATAGTCCCTAAAAAAATAAAATACTTAGGAATAAATCTAACCAAGGATGTAAAAGACCTATACAAAGAAAATTACAAAACACTACTTCAAGAAACCAAAAGAGACATACATAAACGGAAAAATATACCATGCTCATGGATAGGTAGACTCAACATTGTGAAAATGACAATTATACGCAAAGCAATTTACAAATACAACGCAATCCTGATCCAAATACCTACAACAGTCTTTGAAGAGATTAAAAAAAAACAATACTAATTATTAACTTTATATGGAAAGGAAAGAAGTCCCAGATAAGTAAAGCTCTATTGAAGAAGAAGAATAAACTAGGAGGACTTGCACTACCCGACCTCAGAACCTACTATACAGCTATGGTAGTCAAAATAGCCTGGTACTGGTACAACTACAGATACATTGACCAAAGGAACAGAATTGAGAGCCCAGATGTAAATCCATGCACCTACTGTCACTTGATATTCAACAAGGGCCCAAAGTCCATCAAATGGGGAAAAGACAGTCTTTGTATCAAATGGTGCTGGCAAAACTGGATGTCCATCTGCAAAATAATGATACAGGACCCATACCTCACACCATACACAAAAACTAATTCAAAATAGATCAAAGACCTAAATATAAAACCAAAAACTATAAAGTTCATAGAAGAAAAAACAGGATCAACACTAGAGGCCCCAATGCACGGCATTAACAGGATACAAACCATAACCAACAAAACCCAAAAGGTAAGCTAGATTAGTGGGATCTTCTAAAAATTAAACAATTATGCTCATCAAAAGACTTCACCAAAAGAGTGAAAAGAGAACCTACGGGCTGGGAAAAAATTTTTCGGACATTACAAGTCAGACAAGGGTCTAATCTCTAAAATCTACAAGAAAGTCCTACACCTCTACAACAAAATGACAAATAATCCAATTAAAAAATGTGCAAAGGAAATGAACAGACACTTCACCAAAGAAGACATTCAAGCGACCAACAGACACACGAGGAAATGCTCGCGATCACTAGCCATTAGAGAACTGCAAATTAAAACCACAATGAGATACCATCTCACTCCTGCATTAATGGCACGAATCAAAAACATTTGAAATAACAAATGTTGGAGAGGCTGCGGGGTGATTGGGAAATGATATGGCACTTCTTTGGAAGCTAGAAATAGAAATACCGTATGATCCAGCAATCCCACTCCTAGGAATATATCCTAAAGAAATAAGAGCCATCACACAAATACACATATGCACACCCATGTTCACTGTAGCTTTGTTCACAATAGCAAAAAGATGGAAACAGCCTAGATGTCCATCAACAGATGAACGGATAAACAAACTATGGTACATACACACATTGGAGTACTACACAACAATAAAAAACAATGATGAATCTGTGAAGCATCTCATAATATAGCTGAAACTGGAGGGCATTATGCTGAGTGAAATAAGTCAATCACAAAAGGATAAATATTGTATCTCTACTGTAAAAACTCGTATAAAAGTTTACACACCAAAAGAAACAATCTTTGTTGGTTACCATGGATGGAGGGAGGAAACTAAATAGACAATAGATAAGTGGTAACTTTGGTGAAGGGTAAGACAGTACACAATACTGGGGAATCCATCACAACTTGTACAAGGAAAGGTCATGGAAGCTCCATAGACACATCCAAACTCCCTGAGGGACTGAATTGCTGGGCAAAGGGATGTGGGACCCATGGTCTCGGGGAACATCTAGCTCATTTGGCATAATACTGTTTATAAACACAGTATTCTACATCCTACCTTGGTGAGTATTGTCTGGGGTCTTAAAAGCCTGTGAACAGCTTTTAAGATACTCCACTGGTCTCACCCCTTCTGGAGAAAGGGAGAATGAAGAGAACAAGATACAAAGAAAAGATTTGTCCAAAGGACTAATGGACCACAGCTACCAAGGCCTCCACTGGACTGAGTCCAGCACAGCTAGATGGCGGTTGGCTACCACCACTGATCACAACAGAGGGTCCTGGACAGAGCTGGAGAAGGACGTAGAACAAAATTCTAACTCACAAAAATAGACCAGATTTACTGGCCTGACAGACTGGAGAAACTTCGAGAGTATGGCCACCAGGACCCTTTTAGCTCAGTGGTGAAGTCACTCCAGAGGTTCACAGTTCAGCTGGGATTGGACAGCCCCATAAAACAAAATGGGGCTAATAAGGCACCGCAGTCCAACGACAAGGACTAGAAGGCAGGAGGGGACAGGAAATCTGGTGATAGGGGACCCAAGGTTAAGAAGGGACAGTGTTGACATGTGGTGTTTTTAACCATTGTCATAGGGCAATATGTGTATTAACTGTTTAATGAGAAACTATTTGTTCCGTAAACCTTCATCTAAGGTTAAAAAAAAAAAAAAAAGAATTATCTATGTGATGTCAAATTGACAATAGAAACTCAAAAGTGTTGATGGAAACGTAGGGGGCAGTGATTTGAAGATAATGGTGCTGGAATAATTTGGAAAAGGATAGTGAGAATAGTAGACAACTGGAAGAATGTAATCAATGTCACTGAATTGTAAATGTAAAAAGTTTTGAAATGGTGTAACTTTGGCTATGTATATTGTCACACACACACCAAAAAAAAGGTCCTCCAAGGTAGAGAAGGGAGAGTGTTGACATGTCGTGGGGATTTTAACAAATGTCCTAAAAAATATGTGTACTGACTCTCTAATGAGAAACTATTTTTTATGTAAACCTTCATCTAAAGTATAATAAAAAAATTAAAAATAAAATAATGAGACTGTTCCCTGGCATGTTGAAAAGATTCATAAATAAAATCTATTACTTTTTTTATCACATAGTTTCAAAAAAATAAACAATTGGTTTGTTTTAGGCAGTGAATTCACATTTAGTCATTTCAAGGAGGATTAACTAGCAGAACACCAGTTTTTGCCTTCATCTATTCCAGGCTATTCTTGGATTCCTTATCTTTAACAGTTCCCTATCTCTTCACCTCCCCACTCATGCTGCTTTAACTTTTAACGAAGTCTGTACGGTAAATTAGTTCACTGAATTCTTTTACCACTTTAAACAAATTATAGTCTGGGTTCCCTTGCCTAAGGTGATTAGCCATTTAAAGTGGCATTGCTCTCCTGCCTACCTGTACCATGCGCTTGACATCACACCACCAAGCAGTGCAGGCACGCCCTACTGGAACCTGCCCAGCACTGATTATCGACCCACCCTGGTGGCTGTAGTGAGTGCCACAAAAACCTGTCCCAGTAACTCCTCTTCAGCTAGACATGCCGTGCTGTACCATAACTGAGTCACTGAACCTGCCAGTTGGAGAAGGAGGTGAAAAGTATTGAACGCACAGACAAGCAAACAACAAAGAGCACACAGTCCGCCTACTCAGAAATACACAATTATTTTTTAAAAGGGACGAAACAAACAAATCTACAATCAATAAACGAGAGAAATAATTACTGAATGCCCCAAAAAGAGCAAACAATATCAAAACATTTACAAACACAGGACAGGATGGTCCCAGTAGGCGTCCAAATTAAAACACCAGATGACTCTCCTGTGGAAGAAAATGCACTAGAAGTACCTGATAGGGAATTCAAATCTCTAATACTTGGAATTCTCCAAGAACTGAGGCAAAAAACTGACAAACATGAGGAAAAAATAGAAAAATTCATGGAAAATACAGACAAAAATTGGAAGAATTGAAGAAGATGATGCAGGAACAAAATGCCAAAATAAATTCACAACTAGAAATTATAAAAAACCAAAAATTAGAAATCCAAAAGATAAACAACAAGATTTCAGAAATAGATGATGTCATAGAAGGGCTGAGAAGCATATTTGAAACCATGGAAGACAGGATCAGTGGAACTGAAGACAAACACTTGGATACAACTCTGTTTCAGGAAAACTCAGAAAAAAGAACAAAGAAAAATGAAGAGACCCTGAGAGATGTGGGACACAATGAAAAGCAAAAATTTACAAGTGATTGGCATTCCAGAACAGGGGGAGAAAACAGAAAACACAGAGAGGATCACTGAGGAACTGCGGACAGAAAAGTTCCCCAATATCATGAAAGATGAAAAGCTGGCCATCCAAGAAGTTCAACGAACCCCATATAGAAGAGACCCCAAAAGAAAATCACCAGGGCATATCTTATTCACACTCGCCAAAACCAAAGACAAACAAAGAATCCTGAGAGCAGCTCATGAAAAACAAGAAGTCCCATACAGAGGAGAAACAATAAGACTCAGCTCAGATTATTCGGCAGAAACCATGCAGGCAAGAAGGCAATGGGATGACATATATAAAATCTTGAAAGAAAAAAATCATCTGCCAAGAATAATATATCCTTCAAAACTCTCGTTCAAATTTGATGGTGAAATTAGGTCATTTCCAGATAAACAGAAACTAAGGGAATATGTAAAAGTCAAACCAAACTTACAAGAATTATTAAAGGGAGTTCTTTGATCTGAGGACAAACAGCTTCAGCCCACAGGCAGAACCTCAGATGCAGGATCATATGAGCCAGATACCAATCTAGGAAATGAACTCTCGAGGACTATCCAAAACCAAAAGAAATACAACAGGGAATCAGAGCAGTTAACGAATAAATGACAACAACAACAAAACAATGAAAGAAGGAATAAACGGCATAGATATAGAACCTTCTAATGGAGAGGAAGGCAAGGCAATACCAAGTAATGGTAGACTGCTTCAAACTTAGAAAGATAAGGGTAAAATTCATGGTAACCATAAAGAAAGTTAACAAACCAACTCATAAAAATAAAGACAAAAAACATAAAGTCTCAGCAAAAACAAAACCTACAAAAACAAAAGAAATGAAAAAAATCCACAAACAAAAGTAACTCAGCACAAGAGAGTAAGAAGAACAAAGAAAACTTCAGCACCACAAAAAAAAGCACTACAAAATGACAGCAACAAACTCACATCTATCAATAATTACACTGAATGTAAATGGACTCAACACACCCATAAAGAGACGGAGACTGACAGAATGGATAAGAAGACAGGATCCATCAATATGCTGTCTACAAGAGACACACCTTAGAAACAAAGATGTGAATTTATTAAAAGTCAAAGGTTGGAAAAAAATATATCAAGCTAACAACTACCAAAAAAGAGCAGGATGGCAAATATAATCTCAGATAAAATAGACTTTAAAAGAAAATCTACCATAAAAGACAAAGAAGGGCACTATATAATGACTAAGGGGATGATCCATCATGAAGACATAACCATAATAAACATCTACGCACCCAATGACAGGGCTCCAAAATACATAAAACAAACTAACAACACTGAAAAGAGAAATTGACAGTTCCACAATAAAAGTAGGAGACTTCAACACACCACTCTCAGTAAAGGACAGAACAACTAAGAAGAAACTCAGCAAAGATACAGAAGACCTAAAGGGCACAATCAGCCAACTCGACCTCATACACATATATAGAACACTCCATCCAACCACTGCAAAGTATACATTCTTTTCCAATGCACATGGAACGTTCTCCAGAAGAGACCACATCTTAGGCCACAGAACAATCCTCAACAAGATCCAAAACGTTGAGATAATTCAAAGTATCTTCTCTGACCACAATGCCATAAAGGTAGAAATTAACAATAGAAAGAGCAAGGAAAAAAAACCAACTACATGGAAACTGAATAATACCCTGCTTACACATCACTGGTTACCAGAAAAATTAGAGATGGAATCCAAAAATTCCTAGATTCAAATGAGAATGAAAACACATCATACCAAAACCTTTGGGACACAGCAAAGGCAGTCCAAAAGGAAAATTTATAGCAATAGATGCACATATCAAAAAAGAAGAAACATTAACTACAGAACTCAAACAAATAGAAAGAGAACAGCAAAAAAATGCCCACAACCACCAGAAGAAAGGAAATAGTAAAGATCAGAGCAGAAATAAATGAAATAGAGAACAGAAAAACAATAGAAACAATCAACAAAACCAACAGTTAGTTCTTTGAAAGAATCAACGAAATCGACAAATCACTGGCCAGACTGACAAAAGAAAAACAGGAGAGGATGCAAATAACCCAAATAAGAAACGAAATGGGGGACTTTACAACAGACCCAACCGAAATAAAAAGGATTATAACAGAATATTATGAAAAACTATACTCCAACAAATTTGAAAACCTATAGGAAATGGATAAATTTCTAGAAACACATGGCCTACCCAAACTGACAAAGTGATGTTGAAAATCTGAAGAGACCCATAACAAGAGAAGAAATTGAAAAGGTAATAAGAAAACTCACAACCAAAAAAAGCCCTGGCCCAGATGGCTTCACTGGAGAATTCTACAAAACATCTACAGAAGAGCTTGTACCAGTACCGCTCAAGATATTTCAGAGCATAGAAGAGGAAGGAACACTTGCAAATTCATTCTATGAAGCCAGCAAAACGCTGATACCAAAACCAGAGAAAGACGTCACAAAAAAAGAAAATTACACACCAATATCTCTCATGAATATAGATGCATAAATTCTGAACAAAATTCTAGCCAATAGAATTCAGTATCATATCAAAAAAATAATACACCACGACCAAGTAGATTTCATACCAGCTATGCAAGGATGGTTCAACATTAGAAAATCAATCAGTGTAAGCCACCACATAAATAAAAGGAAAGAAAAGAATCACATAACCATCTCAATTGACACAGAAAAGGCATTTGACAAAGTCCAACAGCCATTCCTGATAAAAACTCTCAATAGAGTAGGTAGAGATGTGAAATTTCTCAACATAATAAAGGGCATCTATGCAAAACCAACAACCAACTTCATTCTTAATGGAGAGAGGCTGAAAACATTCCCCTTGAAAACAGGAACAAGACAAGGATGCCCTTTATCACCACTCCTATTTAACATTGTGCTGGAAGTTCTAGCTAGAGCAATCAGGCAAGAAAAAGAAATAAAGGGCATCCAAATTGGTAATGAAGTAGTTAAATTGTACCTGTTTGCAGATGATATGATACTATACATAGAAAACTCTAAAGACTCCACGAGAAATCTACTGGAACTAATAGAAAGATTCAGCAGAGTAGCAGGATACAAGATAATCATTCGAAATTCAGTTGGATTCCTATACACCAATAAGGAGAATGATGAAAAGGAAATCAGGAAATCAATACCATTTTCAATAGCCCTTAAAAAGATAAAATACTTAGGAATAAATCTGACCAGGGATATATAAGACGTATACATAGAAAACTATAAAACACTACTGCATGAAACCCAAAGGGATCTACATAATTGGAAAAACATACCATGCTCATGGAGAGGCAGACTCAACTTTGTGAAAATGGCAATTCTACCCAAAGCAATTTACAAATACAATGCAATCCCGATCCAAATACCAACAACACTATTAAAAGAGATGGAAAAACTAAACTTCAACTTTATATGGAAAGGGAAGAAGCCCCGAATAAGTAAAGCACTACTGAAGAAGAAGAATAAAGTTGGAGGACTCACACTACCTGACTTCAGAACCTACCATCCAGCTACAGTAGTCAAAACAGCCTGGTACTGGTACAACGATAGATACATTGACCAATGGAACAGAATTGAGAACCCAGATGTGCATCCATCCACCTACGGTCACCTGATCTTCAACAAGGGCCCAAAGTCCATCAAATGGGGAAAAGACAGTCTTTTTAACAAATGGTGCTGGCAAAACTGGATATTCATTTGCAAAAAATGAAACAGGACCCATACCTCACACTGTATACAAAAACTACTTCAAAATGGATCAAAGACCTGAATATAAAGCATAAAACTCTTAAGTTCATAGAAGAAAAAATAGGACCAACACTTCAGGCCTTAATACATGGCATTAACAGGATACAAACCATAACCATCAACTCACAAAACCAACAGATAAGCTAGGTAACTGGGATCTTCTAAAAATCAAACACATATGCTCTTCGAAAGACTTCACCAAAAGAGTAAAAAGGGAACCTACAGACTGGGAAGAAATTTTTGGACAGTACAAGTCAGATAAAGGTCTAATCTCCATAATCTATTAGAAAATCCATCACCTCTAGAACAAAAAGACAAATAATCCTATCAAAAAATGGGCAAAGGAAATGAACAGACACTTCACCAAAAAAGAAATTAAAATGGCCAACAGACACATGAGGAAATGCTCACGATCACTATCCATTAGAAAAATGGAAATTAAATCCACAATGAGATACCATGTCACCCCGGCATTACTGGCACGAATCAAAAACACTGGAAATAACAAATGTTGGAGGGGCTCCGGGGAGACGGGAACTCTTATGCACTGCTGGTGGGAATGCAAAATGATACAACCATTTAGGAAAATGATGTGGCGCTTCCTCAGAAAGTTAGAAATGTCCATAGCACTCGATCCAGCAATCCCACTCCTAGGAATATATCCTAGAGAAATAAGAGTCGTCACTCGAATAGACATATGCACGCCTATGTTCATGGCAGCATTGTTCACAATAGCAAAACGATGGAAACAACATAGGTGCCCATCAACAGATGAATGGATAAACAAACTATGGTACATACACACAATGGAGTACTATGCAACGAGAAAGAACAACAATGAATCTGTGAAGCATCTCATAACATGGATGAAACTGGAGGACACTATGCTGAGTGAAATAAGTCAATCACAAAAGGACAAATATTGTATGAGACCTATATTTTAAAAACCCATGAAAAAGTTCACACACAAAATGTAACAATCTTTGTTGGTTACCGGGGGGGGGGGGTGGATACTAAATAGGCAATAGATAAGTGGTATCTTGGGTGAAGGGTGAGACAGTACACAACACAGGGGAAAGTAGGACAACCTGTACAAGGAAAGGTCATGGAAGCTCCATAGACACTTCCAAACTCCCTGAGGGACTGAATTGCTGGGCGGAGGGCTCTGTGGAGCATGGTCTCAGGGAACATCTAGCTCAATTGGCATGACACAGCTTATAAAGACAATGCTGTACATTCTACCTTGGTGAGTAGTGTCTAGGGTCTTAAAAGCCTGTGAGTGGCCATCTAAGATACTCCACTGGTCTCATCCCTTCGGGAGCAAGGGAGAATGAAGAGAACAGGATACAAGGCAACAATTAGTCCGAAGGACTAATTGTCCACAGCTACCAAGGCCTCCACCGGACGGAGTCCAGTACAGCTAGATGGTGCCCGGCTACCACCACTGACTGCTCTGACCAGGATCATAACAGAGGGTTCTGGACAGAGCTGGAGAAGGATGTAGAGTATAATTCTAACTCACAAAAAAAAAAAAAGAGACCAGATTTACTGGCCTAAAGGAGACTGGAGAAACCTCGAGAGTATGGCCCCCAGACACACTTTTAGCTCAGTGGTGAAGTTACCTCCGACGTTCACTGTTGAGTCTGGGAGTGGACAACCCCGTAAAACCAAATGAGACTAATGAGCTACAGGAGTCCAGTGACAAGGGCCAGAAGGCAGAAGGGGACAAGGAAGCTGGTGATCGGGAACCCAAGGTTGAGTAAGGATATTGTTGATGTGTTGTGAGATTGTTAACCATTGTCATAGGGCAACATTTGTAGTAAGTGTTAAATGAGAAACTGTTTTGTTCTGTAAGCCTTCATCTTAAGTGAGAATAACAGCATAATTGGAAGAGCATAGTCAATGTCACTGAACTGTGTATGTAGAAATTTTTGAAACGGTGTATCTTTGGCTACGTGTATTTTCACAAAAAAAAAAAATAAAGGTTGAGAATTTAGAGGGTTGATATGTTGTGGGGTTGTTAACCAATGTCATAAAACAACATGTGTACTACTGTTTCATGAGAAACTATTTGTTTTGTAAGCCTTCACCTGAAGTACAACAAAATATAAAAAATAAAATAAAGTGGCGTTGCTCTAGGGAAGTTATTTTGTAGATGTAGAAACTTTCTTCGATCATATAGGACTTTTAACTAAATATGGCATGAAGCTGAGGGTAAAAGCAGTATTTGCAACCCTGATATAAGCAAACAAGTGACATTGACCTATCAAAAGGATTCGGTACTATATGTATGTCTCCTTGACTATGATTCCCCACTGCAGACATGAGTCTACTTTTGTGAATAATTATGCTTCCATTATTTTAGGATGTCCTTTCAAATTACTGATATCTATGATGGTTTTGGTATTTTGCATGTAAATTTTGAATTACAGGGTAACCATTGTAAAATTCCTTCCACAAATGATGCAAAACAAAAGTCTCCCTATTTTCCACATCATATTCTGAAGATGTAAGACATAGGCTATGTCCACACAGATACAGCAGGCCAAAAACTTCTTAAACAAGAAGTCAATTCAATCAAATGGTTGAGCTCATATTAGCAGAATTTTTCACTGAAGAGAGGCCTTTTCAAGAAATTAACTACATTATTTCAGAATTTTGTGGAGATAGAGACACTGTGGTTGTGGAGATCAGGATGGCAGAAGGCAGAGAAAAGGAGAATGTGGAATGAAACTCCAATAGTCCAGGACAATGGTTCTCTACTTGTGCTTACTAGTAAGTGTGAGTATGGAAAAAAGGACTATCATCTGTTTCCCTATTGCTATCACAAAATGCATAGTTTTCAGATTAATAGACAAAAATTGCTTAGATATTTTTTGAATAAAGGCCCTTGAACAAATAAAGATAAAACAGGGGCAAGTAATGCTGTTACTTTAAAGAAAATGAGAAAAAATTTCTTCTCTCTCTGAAGGATGTATACATGTACAATTAGAAAATTATTCATAATCTGTTCTAGGAGGGGGAAATTTCTTCCACTTGAGAAAAAATTAACTAAATACATTTTATATATAAAATATATTTAGTTTTTTAAAAAATTATTCAATTCCAGCTATCCTGTTTAACAGCTTAATGTTAATTCACTTGTAAGTTTACCCATAGAAGAAATACATTTAAACTTATCTGTTCACATTTCCTTAATTACTAGTTTATATATAGCTTTTAAATTATGAGTAGAATATTTCACTTAACAAGTAAATGCACCTATATATCCATAAATTGAGAAAAAAAACTTTATTAAAAATCTTTGAAATATATTTGGTGAAAAAAATAAAACTGCATTAGCTCTCTATATATGAAATGTCTAAGTAATATATTTAAACTAATGTTTCTATTAAATTATCTGACTGATACAATGCTTTGAGAAGTCTAATCTGATACAATATCATACAGCATAGTTTTTCACAGCACAAGATAATACAAATATATCAAGCAATCTATCTGTGTCTATCTATTTATAACTTTTCACTTTAAAGTAAAAAGTCATGGTTCCAAATTGTAATGAAATTTTAATTAGACAAGTGTATATATATATATATATATAATTTACATATCTTCCTATCCCTATAGAATATTTCTTTCTGAAACTGATAACCATTTAGGTTATATTTACCATACAATACAATATCATACAAGATAGAAGGTGGTGTAAATCAACAAAGATTGGCAAAGACTTGATTAGGTAATGTCCACTCTATTTTCCCGATTCCCAGTGCTTAAACAGCCATCTCAAAGATGCTGCCATTATTATGCATTGTTGAACCAGTTCAAATTCTAGAACAGGATGACCATTTAGATTTAGAAATCTTAGAGTTTCGCATTCGTATTTGCTACGTTGGGTAAAATGATCTCATTAGCATTTTATGCTATGACTTTCAAACTGCTTCTTATGTGAAAAAAATTGGCAGCATATGATCTAGGTTGACAAATTAATGCTTAAAATAAAATTTTGTTTGAATATTTGAAATAATATTCTAAAAATGTTTAAATCTATCTCATGCACAAAATACCTTTTAATGCTTAGAACAATCTGCTTAGAAGGTTTATAATTTAAAACATATAAGTCAGTTTAATGGAAAAGAGGTTAAATAACTTCTTCATTCCATAGAGAAAAAATGACAGAAATGATTCTTAAACCAGGACTTCTTATTCCAAGTCCAGTGTTCTTTTGTCCATACATCTTCACACCAATAGGATGAACCTATATGAAGACATAATAGAGACAGAGGAAACTGCTACTCTTTTTAAATCATCTTCAGCAAAATTTTACTTGCCTATGATATTAATGATATTGTTCAGTTATTTCTGCAATCTGTTGGATCACCTTTCTTTGGAATAGGCACAAATATGGATCTGTTCCAGTTGTTTGGCCAGGTAGCTCTCTTCCAAATTTGTTGGCATATATGAGTGAACATCTCCAATGCTTGATCCATTTTTTGGAACATTTCAGTTGGTATTCTATCAATTCCTGGAGGCTTTTTTTTTTTTTTGGTCAATGCCTTCAGTGCAGCTTGGACTTCTTCCTTCAGTACCATTAATTCTAGGTCATATACCGCCTCCTGAAATGGTTGAATGCTGACCAATTCTTTTTGGTACAGTGACTCTGTGTATTCCTTCAATCTTCCTTTAATGCTCCCTGGTTTGTTCAATATTTGGTCCATAGAATCCAACAGTATTGCAACTCAAGACGAATTGTTCTTCACTTCTTCCAACTTGAGAAATGCTAAGCGTGCTCTTCCCTTTTGGTTTTCTAACTACAGGTGTCAGCACATTTAACTATAATACATTACTTTGTCTGCTCCAGTCACCTTTTAAAGTCTTCTGTTTAACTTCATTTCTTCCATTCGCTTTAGCCACTCTGTGTTCAATAGTAAATTTCAGACTCTCTTCTGACATTCATTTTGGTCTTTTCTTTCTTTTTGATGACCTTTTGCTTTCTTCATGTATGATATCCTTAAAGCATACCTCAACTCTTCTGGTCTTTGGTCATTAGTGTTCTCTATATCAAATCTATTATTGAGACAGTCTCCAAATTCTGGTGGGATATACTCAAGGTCGTATTTTAGTTCTCATGGACTTATTTTAATTTTCTTCAGATTCAACTTAAACTTTCAGATGAGAAGTTGATGGTCTGTTCCTCAGTCAACCCCTGGCCTTGTTGTGACAGATGATATTGAGCTTCTGCATCATCTCTTTATACAGACGTAGTCGATTTGATTCCTGTGTTTTCCAGCTGATGAGGTCCACTTGTATAGTCCCCATTTATCTTGTTGAGAAAAGGTATTTGCTATGAATAAGTCGTTGGTCTTACAAAATTCTATCATGCGATCTCCGCAGTTACTTCTATCACCAAGGTGGTACTTTCCAACTATAGATTGCACTGCTGTATTTCCAACTTTCGCATTCCAATCACCAGTAATTATCAATGCATCTTTATTTCATGTTCCATCAATTTCAGACTAGTGAAATTGGTAAATATCTTCAATTTTCTAATCTTTGGTGTGTAAATTTAAATAATAGTCGTATTAACTGATCTTCCCTGTAGGTGTATGGATATTATTCTATCACTGACATTGTTATACTTCAGGGTAGATCTTAAAATCTTCTTTCTGATGATAAATGCAACACCATTCCTCTTCAATTTGTCATTCCCAGCATAGGAGACCGTATGGTTATCTGATGTGAAATGGCCACTACCAGTCCATTTCAGCTCACTAATGCCTAAGATATTGATCTTTATGCATTCCATTTAATTTTTGGTGACTTTCAATTTTCCTAAATTCATACTGCATACATTCCACCTCTCAATGGATGTTTTCAGCTGTTTCTTCTCATTTTGAGTCATGCCACATCAGCAAATGAAGGTCCCTACAGCTTTAATCCAGCCATGTCATTAAGGTCAAATCTACTTTGAAGAGGCAGCTCTTCCCCAGTCATATTTTGAGTGTCTTCCAACCTGAAGGGCTCACCTTTTGGCACTATATCAGACAATGTTCTGCTGCTACTCATAAGGTTTTCACTAGCCAGTTATTTCAGACAGAGACTGCCAAGTCCTTCTTTCTAGTCTTTCTTAGTTTGGAAGTGCTGCTGTAAACAGTCCACCATGAATGACCCTTCTGGTATTTGAAATACTGGTGGCATAACTTCCAGCATCACAGCAACACACAAGCCACTAAGTACAACAAACTGACAGATGCGTGGAGACAAAATCTTATGGGATGCAGAAAAAGCAGTGCTCACAGGGAAATTTATAAAAATAAATGCATACTTTAAAAATGAAGAAAGTTCCAAAATCAATAACTTAATCTGACAACTTGAGCAAAGAGAAAACGATTATCAAAGGAAGACCAAAACTACCAGAAGAAAGGAAATAATAAGAATCAGAGCACAAAAAATAAAACAGTAAAGAGAAAAACAATATAAAAAATCAACAAAACTAGAAGATGTTTCTTTGGACGGATCAATAAAACAGACAACTCCCTGGCCAAATTGACAAAGGAAAAAAAAAGAGAAGATACAAATAACAAAAAAAAAAAAAAAAAAAAAAGGAAATAAATTGAAGACACTGTCATAGATCTATCTTAGAAAAATGTTATAATAAAATACTATGACAAAATTTAGTTCAATAAATTTGAATATCTAGAAGAAATGGACAGATTTCTAGAAACACAGTACCTACTAAAACTAACACAAATTGAGGTAGAAAATATAAACAGACTAATAACAAAAGTAGATATTGAAGATGTCATCACAAAACTCCCAACAAAAAAGCCCCAGTACAGATAGCTTCACTGGAGAATTTTTCCTAACATTCACATAATAAAAGCTGACACCAATTCTACTCAAACTCTTCCAAAAATAGAAAAAGAAGGAATACAGCCAACTCATTCTATCAAACTAACATTACCCTGACTAAAGCCAGATAATGACACCACAAAATAAAAAATTGCAGACCAATATATTCTTCAAGAATATAGCCGCAAAAATTCTCTACAAAATTCAAGCCAAGAGACTTCAGCAGCATACCAAAAAAATCGTGTGTCATGATCAGGTGGGATTTATACCAGGAATGCAAGAGTTGTTCAACATTAGAATATCAATTAATGTAATTCACCACATGAATACAGCAAAGGAGAATTATCACATGATCATCTCCATTGATGCAGAAGAAGCATTTTATAAAACCCAGCTTGATTTACTGATAAAAACTCTCAGCTAAACAGGAATAGAGGGAGAATTCCTCAACATAATTAAGAGCATACATGCAAAACCAATAGCCAACATTATTCTCAACGGAGAAAGACTGAGAGCCTTCTCTTTGAGAACTGGAATGAGACAAGGGTGCCCACTACAACCACTCTTAATTCAATATTATACTGGAAGGTCTAGCCAGGCCAATAAGGCAAGAAAGGCAAATAAAAAGTATTCAGATTGGAAAGGAAGAAGTAAAACTATCTTTATTCACAGATGATATGATCTTATACATAGAAAATCCCAGAAATTCCACATGAAAGCTACAAGATCTAATGGAACATTTCAGCAGCATGGTAGGGTACAAGATCAACATGAAAAAATCAATTGGTTTCCTTTACACTAAAAAGGAGAGCTCCAAAAAGGAAATGAAGAAAACAATTTCATTTATAATCGCCTCCAAAAGGATAGAATGCCTAGGAATAAACCTAACCAGGGATGTAAATGACCTGTGCAGTGAAAACTGTAACACTACTGCAGGAAACTAAAAGAGACCTACATAAATGGAAAAACATTCCATATTCATGGATTGGAAGACTTAACATTGTGAAAATATTAATAGTACCCAAAGCAAACTACATAGATAACACAAACTGAATCCAAATTCTACCAACATTCTTTCCCAAAACAGAAGAAACTTATTACCAACTTTATAAGGAACAGGACTGTGATGGTTAAGGTTGTGTGTCAACTTGGCTGAGCCATGATTCTCAGTGGTTTGGCAATTACGATGTAGTTTGGCAGTCGTATGATGATGTGATGACTTCCATGATGAGATATGATATAATGTGATCACCTACATAATGTGATCTGCTGTGAGTAGCCAACCAGTTGAAAGGGAATTTCCTTGGAGGTGTTGCCTGCATCTAATATAGGTGGACTCTCTAGCAAGTCTTGCGGGTTTTTGCTAGCTCTGGATCCTGCAGCTAGCTCCTGTTCATTGGACCTCCAGTTCTTACGACTTGAGCTAGCAGCTTACCTGATATCTTGCTTGCCAATCTTCAGATTTATCAGTCTTTACACCTTCTGAGCGAGAGCCCTGCTGTCTGACCTGTTGCGTTCACCATCTCCTGTGGCTACAATAATCAGGAGAATCCTCCAGCCCAATTCATGGACTTGGGCTGTTCCCACCTCTACAACTGTGTGAGCCATTTCCTTGATATAAATTATTCTATATATATATGTTTATATGCTTCACTGGTTTTGTTTCTCTAGGGAACCATGCCTAAGACAAAGCCCTAAATAGCCAAAACACTATCGAAGAAGAACAAAGTAGGAGGCCTCACATTCCCAATCTCAAAACATACTACACAGCCACAGTAATTAAAACGTCTGGTACTAGTTCAATGACAGACACATACACCAATGAAATAGAATTCAGAATTCAGAAGCAAATTCATCCATCTATGGACAGCTGATTTTTGACAAGGGGTCAAAGTCCATTCAATGGGAAAGAAATCGTCTCTTTAACAATTAGTGATGGTAAAATTGGATTACCATTTGCAGAAAAATGAAACAGGATCCCTACCTAACACCATACATAAAAACAAATTCAAAATGATGAAAGACCTAAAAGTTAAAGCTAAAACTATAAAGTTCCTGAAAGATAATAGAGGGACAAAGCCATGGGACATAATTTTTTTCAGTAATAGAGTACCAAACACAACTTCAAATGCAAGAGCAACTGAAGACAAATTTGAAAACTGGAACCTCCTAAAAATCAAATATTTATACTCATCAAAATAATAAGAATAAAAAGAGAATCCACAAACTGAGAAAATATCTCTGGGAATAGTATATCTGAGAAGGGTCTAATCTCTAAAATAAATAGAAAACTCAAAAGCAAAAAAGATAAACAGTCCAATTAAAAACTGGGTAAAGGACATGAGCAGACACTTCACCAAAGAGAACATTCGAGCACCAGCAAACACATGAGAAGTTGCTCTTGATGATTAGTCATTGTTGTTGTTGTTGTCAGGTGCTGTCAGCTAGATTCCCAGTCATAGCAACCCCATATAAAACAGAATGAAACGCTGCTGCCCAGTCCTGCACCATCCTCACAATCATTGCTATTTTTGAACCCATTGTTGCAGCCATCTCTTTGAGGGTCTTCCTCTTTTTTGCTGACCCTCTATTTTGCCAAGCATGACGCCCTTCTCCAGGGACTGGTCCCTCCTGATAACATGTCCAGAAGTATCTGTGACCACGTTTTGCCATCCTTGCTTCTAAGGAGCATTCTGATTGTACTTCTTCCAAGATAGATTTGTTTGTTCTTCTGGCATCCATAGTATATTCAATATTCTTCACTAGCACCATAATTCATTAGCCTTTAGAGAGATCTAATAAAAAATACTACGAAATACTCTCACACCCAAGACAATCGCTTTTTTGTATAAAACAAACAAAAAAATTGGAAACCCTGGTGGTGCAGTGCTTAAGAGATATGGCTGCTAACCAAAAGGTCGGCAGCTGAAATCCAAAAGACGCCCCTTGGAAACTCTGTGGGGCAGTTCTACTCTGTCCTGTAGAGTTGCTATTCACATACAGTAACAATGTGTAAGAATGTGTTTCTCCCATCCTTCAGCAACACAACCCATTGTGTTTTAAAACATTTTGAGGCACCTGCTTTCTAGATGAATATTTCAGTGCAGTTTTATTTGCATAAGTGAGACTGAACATCTTTTTACAAATTTTAGAGCCATTTGTATTTCCATTTATGTGAACTGCTATTCAATTTAATCACATTGTAGGTTTTATTTTTTTCTCTATTTATTTTTGGAAACTTTTATATTTCAAGGGTCCCCATGTCTGTTATATAATTCAATATCCTTGTAAATTTTATTCATCTTTTGTCTTGTTTTATAATTATCACTATCATCTAGAGATGTTTAGAAATATTCGAATTTATCAATGTATCTTTTATAAATTATGATTTTATGCCATACTTTAAAATTTTTTGTGGTCTAAAACTATTTTTATTTTTTTCCTGATTTCTTCAAAAATTGTGCTTTTTCATTTAATGTATTTAATTTATTTTTGGCAGCAATATACACAAACAAAACTTCATTCACAATTTCTGCATGAACAATTCAATAATATTAGGTACATATTTCACATTATGTCACCATTCTCACTTTCTACCCGTATTGTTTCATCTTCTTAGGTTCCCTACCCCTTTAAATTCTCAACCGTGCTTTAGATTAAGTGTTGTCAGTTTAAATTCATATAGATAATTCTTTAAAAGTATACTAGGCTGAACAGAGACATTCTTATTAATTGATTTAAACTGTTAATTCATTTGGAATCTTGGTTGCTCTGTGGTTAAGACCTCGGCTGCTAACCAAAAGGTTGACAGTTCAAATCCACCAGTGCTCCTTGGAAACCCTATGGGGGCAGTTCTGCTCTGTCTTATAGGGCTGCTATGAGTCAGAACCAATTCTATGGCAATAGTTTTTGTTTGTTTAGTTTAATGATGGCTTAATGGGATAGTTCTGGTTCAAGGATTAAATGTTATCTCCAGGCAGTAGATTTGAGGGTTCCTTCAGTCTCAACTGATCCAGTAAGTCTGGTTTCCATGTGAGTTTGAAGTTCTGTTCCACATTTTTTTTCCCCTTTCTGGTCAGGATCTATCTGTTGGGTCCTTGATCAAAATGTTCAGCAGTGGTAGCCAAGAACCATCCATTTCTTCTGCTTTCATGGTAATGGAGGTAGTAGTTTACAGAGCAGTTAGAAATGCAGTTCATTTCCTTATCTGATTCCTTGGTCTGCTTATTCCTCTGCTGATTCCAGTCAAATAGAGATCAATTGTTGTATCTTGGGTGGCCACTCACAAGCTTTTAAGATCCCAGGTGCTACTCACCGAACTAGGAGGTAGAACAAAAACTCTAAAAAACAGTTAGGCCAGTTGACTGGATAGACACATGAAACCATGGCTCAAAGCCTTTAAACCAAGAAGAGTAATCACATGAAATGTTTAGTTGTATCTAAGTAGTATCAACAGATAGTTTTTTTTTTTTTTTTTTGCTGCTATTGTAGTTTAAAATAAAACTATTTATTTGCTGTTTTGCACCCCACTCCCCTTTTTTTCCCCTGGTGCACAGCTTATTGATGACAGCTACATTAGTCTGATTGTTTAAGCATTGCCTTTAGTTGATGCCTATTTTCCCATCACTATACACAAAAATTCACTACTTCCCAGTGAGTGATTTCCCCTTTCCCTCCCTCTCCCCACCTCCCCTCTTGGTAACCACTAGCAACCATTGGTCTGCATATAATTACTTATTCTTGTCATTTCATATAAGTGAGACCATACAATAATTGTCCTATTGTGATCGTCTTATTTCATGCATACAATGTCTTAGAGGTTAATCCATGTTGTAGCATGTATAAGGACTTCATTTTTCTTTAAGTCTCAGTAGTATTCCATTGTATGTAAGTACCACATTTTGTTTATCCATTCATCTGTTGAAGGACACTTGGGTTGTTTCCATCTTTTTCTTATTGTGAATAATGCAGTGAACATCAGTGTACATATGTCTGTTTCTTTCATAGTATATACTATGAGTCAGAATTGATTTGACGGCAGTGAGTTTGGTTTTTAGTTTACAGTAATTCTATTTTTAATTTTTTGAGGAGTTGCTATACTGTTTTCCTCAATGGTTGGACCATTCCACATTCCCACTAGCACTGAATAGGGCTTCCAATCTCACCACATTCTTGCCAACATTTGTTGTTTCTGGTTATTTTTTTGACCAATGCCATTATAGCAGGGGTTAAGTGGTATCTCATTGTAGTTTTGATTTGCAACTCTCTGATGGATAATGGGGAAACACTGGTGGCGTAGTGGTTAAGTGCTAAGACTGCTAACCCAAAGGTCAGCAGTTCAAATCCACCAGCCACTCCTTGGAAACTCTGTGGGGAAGTTCTACTCTGTCGTATAGGGTCTCTAAGAGTCGGAATCGACTCGACGGCAACTGGTTTCTTTTAATGGGTAATGACAATGAGCATCTTTTCATTTGCTTGTTGGACTCTTGAATGTCCTTTTACATGAAGTGTCTGTTCCTGTCTTTTACCAATTTTTTGATTGGGTTATTTGTCTTTTTGTTGTTAAGCTGTAAAAGTTTTATAAATAATTTGGATAATAGACACCTATTGGAAATATTGTTCCCCAAGGCTTTTTCCCAGGCTGTAGGTTGAAAAGGTTTCTTTTTCTATTAATTTAAATTTAATATCCACTTGGACATTATTTTGATATATATCTTAAAGTTGGCTTTCAAATTTGTTTTGTTTTTTTTTAAATTGCTATTGCTTAATCAGTTGTCTCAGCATGGTGTATTAAATAAGTCCTTATTTCTACTGTAGAAACACATAGTGATCCTATAGGACAGTGTAGAACTGCCCCATAGGGTTTCCAAGGGGTGGCTGGTGGATTTGAACTGCTGACCTTCTGGTTAGCGGCGGCGCTCTTAACATGGAGTAGTGGTTAAGAGCGCGGCTGCTAACCAAAAGGTCGACAGTTAGAATCTACAAGGTGCTCCTTGGAAACACTATGAGGCAGTTCTACTCTGTCCTATAGGGTCACTATGAGTTGGAATCGACTCAACAGTACCTAACAGCAACAACAAATGAGGAATCACTTTATTGGCAAGTGTAAGAGATCAAATCTATGGCCTAATGTCCAAAATCTGATCCTAAAGACTATATTCAGAGCAGGAATAGGCACTTATTATTATTATTTTAATTCACGAGGAAAATGTGATTCAAGTAGAATAACTTAATGAGATGCACTGTAGACTAAGAATCCAGTATTCAACTTCTTGCTCATTTAAAGAGGTAAAGGGAGGCTCTGGGCAATGGTCCCTGGGCTTTGCATAAAGAAATTATCTGGTTATACTTTGCCTTGGTTCTGTCAGGAAACATGTCCATAATTTGTCAGAACTAGTATCACAATAAGCACAGTTGAGTTTCCAAATAACACACTTAAGGAAACTGATGTTTCCAGCATTTGCATGTCACAAGGATGAGTTACTCTGTTGTGTTGTTATTGTTAGCTACCATCAAGTCAGCCCTGACTCAAGGCGATCCATGCACAACATGATCAGACCATTGTGATCCATAGAGTTTTCATTGGCTAATATTTTGGAAGTAGATTGCCAGACCTTTCTTCTTAGTCTGTCTTAGTCTAAAGCTCCACTGAAACCTGTTCAGCATTACAGCAACATGCAATCTTGCACTGATAGATGGGCGGTGGCTGCGATTGAGGTACGTTGGCCGAGAATAGAATCTGGGTTTCTGGAATGGAAGGTGAGAATTCTACCACTGAACAACAACAACCCTGTCTGTGGGGGATACCCAGACCAAAATGATAATCGCGGGGTTAAGTGGAGACTAGGAGCCGTGGCTTCAGATTCTAAGAAATCTGGCTTCTAAGTCTATTGCTTCTCTTCCCAGCACTCTGACTCAAAGTTTTACTAGCAGGTGGAGCAAATATCAGAACGATAGTTTTGTAGAGAACTTTCAGTTTTACTACAGGGGAAGCATTTACATTTAGTAAATATTAGCTGGCATTACCACCCTAATTATTACTATCTGCCACAGGCTTTGATTTGAAAGGGGACACAGACATAAAAAATGAATAAGTGTCAATGTAACTGTTATCTTAAAAATATGGAAATGGATGTTTGTGGAAGAAGAGGTTATCTGTGGATGTGAGGAGATGGGAATTGAATTTTTAGTTACTTCTTTTAAAAACAGGCATGACACAAGAAAATGTGGAGTAGAACGTTTCATAAGTGGGAAATGGCTTTAGCAAAGTTTCAGATGTGTGGGGATATGGAATGCTACAGGGACAGGCTAGAGGAGCAGTGTATCCATAGCACCAGGTACATGGATTGAGTGGTAGAAAGTAATGTAAATTTTAGAAATATTTGAATATGAATTTAATTTTGGAACTTTTTGTGAGTCTAATAGGGAATCATTGTCTAAAAAAGTAGAATGACAAGATCATATCTACATTTTAGGAAAATAACTTGAATGGCAGTGTATTTTACATTTGAAATGAACTTGAGTCATCAAAAATAAGAAGATATTAAACGAGTCCATGGAAGGACAGTAGGAAAGTGAGCTTGGACAATGAATAGAGAGTTGGGAAGGGATGGGCACTTCTAAGTTGTCTTTTTCTCCCCGCAATCTTTTAATCTTTCATAAAGAACTTCACTGTTAAGTTTGAAGTAACTTAAGTTTTATAAGTAAAATAACAATAATAAAACTTTTGTTAAATAAAACATTGCATTTTATTAGCATAGAATTTCAGCCTCTGCAAAGTCCCTATTTTGATTTTGTTTCATACTGTAGCCACCCAGTGGCTCTAGACAAATAACATATGTGAGTACAAAAACTTCTTTAAGGTCAGTTAAATATATAAATTTTCATTTGAGTGTAGAATAAGTTGTCTATAATTCTCACGCCCCTATCCTGGTCACTTAACCTCAATATATTTATTGAAATCAGAAAAATCCTAAGTCAAAAAACCAGTTGCCATTGAGTCTATTCCGACTCATTGTGACCCCATGTGTGTCAGAGTAAAACTGTTCCACAGAGTTTTCATTGACTGATCTTTCAGAGGTAGATCTCCAGGCCATTCTTCTGAGTCACCTCTGGATAGACTCAAACCACTAACCTTTCAGTTAGCAGCCAAGCACATTAATAGCTTGCACCACTGACAGACTCCAAATCAAACAATATCTCTCCAAATAGTTTTGTAAAATGAAACTAGGCCAGAATGGGCTCCAGATGTCAATTATAATCAAGATATACATGCTAAAAAGGAGTAAAACAAATAAACAAACTCTTAACTAATTAGCATGCTTTTTTTGGTTCTTTTACATCCCTTCACCCATATTTTATACACCACATATATATTTTTATACACTACGGATATATTCTTTCCAAAATATATTACTGGATGCTCTAAAATTGTGCTGTCCAACGCTGTTGCCACTGGCCCCATGTGGCTACTGGCATTTGAAACGAGTGTAATCCAGATTGCAATGTGCTTTAAGTATAAAGTACACACAAGACTGTGAAGACTTAGAATGAAAACAGTGTAAAAATATCACATTAATACTTTTATATTGATTACATGTACGAATGATAATATTTCAATAAAATAGTAAAATATTATTTTATTAATAGTAATATATGCAGGAAACATACTATACTATATGCAATATAAAACCAAACCTGTTGCTGTCGAGTTGATTCTGACTCATAGGAACTTTATAGGGCAGAGTAGAACTGCCCCATAGGTTTTCAAGGCAAGCCTGGTAGATTCGAACTGCCAACATTTTGGTTAGCAGTTGTAGCTCTTAACCGCTAAGCCCCTAGGGTTTCCTATGTAATATAGTATATACATATATATTATATGCATAGTATGAGTATGTAATAATTGTAATAATACAATGTACAAGTAACATCAGTGTAGATAAAATTTATCTTAGTTATAATATTACTGATATTTTGGTTAAATATATTATTTAAATTAATTCCACTTTCATTTAACTTTCTAACGTGTCTACTAGAAAATTTAAAATTACATATATGTCTTCTATTATGTATCTATTGAAAAGCACTTACCTAGGATGTCCTAATCAACATGGAAAAGGAAATACAGAAAAAAAAAGTAAGGGGAGCAGTGACTATTCTTTCTTGGGAAAGAATATTCCAAACACTCTTGTCATGGCCCCAAAGACCTCCTTGTTCCTCAGGCTGTGGATAATGTGATTGAGTATGGAAGTGAGGATAGTGTAAAAAAGGCCAAAATCTTATGTTCTGCTGGTGAGCGGAGATTCCTGGGCCAAAGATAGGTGTAAACAAATGGTACATAGTACAAGGTAACTACAATTAAATGCATTGAACAAATGATGAAGGCGTTTTTCCTTCCCTCTTTGGAACGTATATGGTAGACAACCAAAAGGACTCTGCTATAGGAAGCAGTGATGTCAAAGAGAGGAAGGAGGAGAAAGAGGCTGGTGCTCACAAAAACCGTGTACTCATAAACCTGGGTGTCTATACATGTAAGAGACACCATGGCTGGGACATCACAAAAGAAATGATCAATGGCCCTAGGCCGGCAGTAAGGAATATGAAGGATATAGGCTGTGTGTACAAAAGAGCTGATGGACTCCAAAATCCAAGATCTTATGATGATCTGAACATATATCCTTGTACTTACATGTTGGGATAATGGAGAGGGTGACAGATGGCCACACAGTGGTTATAGGCCATGGAAGCTAAAAGTAAGCCTTCAGCACCACCTATTGTCAAGAAGAAGAAGCTTTGAAAGCTGCAGCCTAGGAAAGAGATGACTTTCTGGCCAGAGAGGATGTTATGTAATGTCTTGGGGACTGTAGTAGAGATGGACATCAGGTTCATGAGGGAAAGCTGGCTAAGGAAAAAGTAAATGGGTGTGTGGAGACGGGGATCCACACGGATGAGATGAGTCATGGTTGAGTTACCCACCGAGGCCAGAAAAAATACAAGGAAGCTGAGGAACAAGAGAAGCATGCCAGTTTGATTTGGGGGGAAAAAACCCAACAAAATGAAATCATTTGAAATTGGATTCCGTTTCTCCGTGAAAACTTATTGCTTTAATTTCCTTGAAAGAAAAACAACAAAAATGAAGCTAGACGAAACAAGAGGATAAAAAAGAATTTTGATTATTTTGATTTTGTTAATGTTTGTTTAGAAACAATTTTTTTTCCAACTCTTCAACTTTTGTTGAATTCAGTATCAGAACTGAATGTCCCAACCTTTTCCCTATGTATTCTCTGGTAAGCAAGTGAGCAAGTCATAGACAAACTTGGTTTGTAAGTATAAAAGTCTAGTACCACAAACAACAAAGACAAACAACTAAAGAATTCCTCTCCCTGGAATGACTCATGGCCAGCCCCATTAGACACGATTTTTCAAGGAGTCACAATCTTAAAAAAAAATAAAAATAAAATGTTTCTGTGGAGTCAGTTCAACTCCTTTTCAGTGACCTCGTATGTGTCAAAATAGAACTGTGCTCCATAGGGTTTTTAGAGGCTGATTTTTCTGCAGTAGAACTGCAGCCTTTTTTCTGAGGCATCTCTGTGTGGACTCTAACTGCCAACTTTTTGGTTAGCAGACAAGTGCTTAACAGTTTGCACAACCCACATTCTGCATTTCCCCAGCATCTATCAATTGCACAGGGAATATTTACAATAATCAGTGACATACATGACTCAGAAAATTTTGTGTGCTGAAATTCTACATCCTCTATTACCTAGCCTTCTTCTGCATTGTTGCTTTCTGGTCTTCCCTCCCTAACTGGCACTAATCCAGCCAGACATTACCTGATCCTACCTTACTAGTCTCTCATGTTCTTTCTCACTTTTGTGCCTTTTCTTAAAATGCACGCACCATTTGAAATCTCTTCCTTGAACTGTAAAGGTACTGCATGCCCTGCTGTTGTTAGGTACTGTTAAGTGGATTTTTGACTCATAGCAACCCTACATGACAGAGAAGAACTGATCCATACTGTTTTCTAGACTGTAATCTTTATAAGAGCAGATCACCAGGTCCTTCTCCTGTGGAACCACTGGGTCAGGATGAACCCCCAACATTTTAGTAAGCAGCCAAGCACTTAACAATTTTACTAACAGGGCTCATTCATGCCCTACTAAATCCACACTATTTCTAAATATTATTTGAATATTATCTCATCCCTACTGATGTTTTCATTTTCTGAAGTCCTGCAGAACTTGAAATCAAATGCACAGATTTTTCTACACAGCTTTCGTTTCTTTATGTAGGAAAAGTACACGTGATAAAGTCAGAGATTCTGTAATATACATTTTTTAATTTAATTTTATTTTCCACTGTCCCCATCAATAATTAGTATAATAATGGAAATATAACAAGGTGTAGGGAGATTAAAACTAGTATAATTTGAAAGCTCTTAGATACATAAATTACATTAAGGTTTTTTTTTTTTTATTGTACTTCAGCTGAAGGTTTACAGAACAAGTAGTTTCTCATTAAAGAGTAGTACACATATTGTTTTATGACATTGGTTAACAACCCCACGACATGTCAACCCTCTCCCTTCTTGACCTTTTTTTTTTTTTTTTTTGGGTGAAAATATACATAGCCAAAAATACACCATTTCAAAAATTTCTACATGCACAGTTCAGTGACATCGACTACACTCTTCCAGTTGTGCTGCTATTCTCACTTTAGATGAAGGTTTACAGAACAAAATAGTTTCTCATTAAAAGTTAGTACACGTTTCCTTATGAAAATGGTTAATAACCCCACTACATGTCAACACTGTCCTTACTCAACCTTGGGTTCCCTATCACCAGCTTTCCTGTCCCCTTCTGCCTTCTAGTCTTTGTCCCTGGACTACTGTGCCTCATTAGTCCTGTTTTGTTTTATGCGGCTGTCCAATCCCCGGCTGAACAGTGAACCTCGGAAGTGACTTCACCACTGAGCTAAAAAGGTGTCTGGGGGCCATACTTCTGGGGTTTCTCCAGTCTCTTTCAGGGCAGTAAATCTGGTCTTTTCTGTGTGTGTTAGAATTTTCTTCTACATCCTTCTCCAGCTCTGTCCAGAACCCTCTGTTGTGATCCCAGTCAAGAGCAGTCAGTGGTGGTAGTCGAGCACCATCGAGCTGTACTGGACTCAGTCTGGTGGAGGCCCTGGTAGCTGTGGTCCATTAGTACTTTGGACTAATCTTTTCCTTGTATCCTTTCTATTCATTCTCCCTTGCTCCTGAAGGGGTGAGACCAGCTGAGTACGTTAGATGGCTGCTCACAGGCTTTTAAGACCCCAGACAATACTCACCAAGGTAGAATGTAGAACATTATCTTTATAAACTGTGTTATGCCCATTGAGCTAGATGTTCCCCGAGACTATGGTCCCCACAGCCCTCCACCCAGCAATTCAGTCCCTCAGGGAGTTTGGATGTGTCTATGGAGCTTCCATGACCTTTCCTTGTACAAGTTTTGCTGGTTTCCCCAGTATTGTGCACTGTCTCACACTTCACCAAAGATACCACTTGTCTATTGCCTATTTAATATTTCCCCCACTACACCCCTCCCGTCCCTGGTAACCAACAAAGATTCTTACTTTTTGTGTGTAAACTTTTTCATGACTTTTTACAATAGAGGTCTCATACAATATTTGTCCTTTTGTGATTGACTTATTTCACTCAACATAATGTCCTCCAGTTTCATCCATGTTATGAGATGATTCACAGATTCATCATTGTTCTTTCTCATTGCATAGTACTCCATTGTGTGTATGTACCATAGTTTGTTTATCCATTCATCTGTTGATGGGCATCTAGGTTGTTTCCATCGTTTTGCTATTGTGAACAATGCTGCCATGAACATAGGTGTGCATATGTCTATTCGAGTGATGACTCTTATTTCTCTAGGATATATTCCTAGGAATGGGATTGCTGGATCGTATGGTAAGTCTATTTCTAGCTTTCTGAGGAAGCGCCATATCATTTTCCAAAATGGTTGTATTATTTTCTTTCCCACCAGCAATGCATAAGAGTTCCCATCTCCCCGCAGCCCCTCCAACATTTGTTATTTCCAGTGTTTTTAATTCGTGCCAGTAATGCCGGGGTGACATGGTATCTCATTGTGGTTTTGATTTGCATTTCTCTAATGGCTAGTGATTGCAAGCATTTCCTCATGTGTCTGTTGGCCGCTTGAATGTCTTTTTTGGTGAAGTGTCTGTTCATTTCCTTTGTCTGTTTTTTAACAGGATTATTTGTCTTTTTGTTGTAGAGGTGTTGGGTTTTCTTGTAGATTATGGAGATTAGACCTTTGTTTGACTTGTACTGTCCAACATTTTTTTTCCCAGTCTGTAGGTTCTCTTTTTACTCTTTTGGTGAAGTCTTTTGAAGAGCATAGGTGTTTGACTTTTAGAAGTTCCCAGTTATCTAGCTTATCTTCTGGGCTTTGTGTGTTGATGGTCATGGTTTGTATCCTGTTAGTGCCGTGTATTAGGGCTGTAGCTTTGGTCCTATTTTTTCTTCTATGAACTTTATAGTTTTTGGCTTTATATTTATGTCTTTGATCCATTTTAAATTAGTTTTTGTATATGGTGTGAGGTATGTGTCCTGTTTTATTTATTTATTTATTTTGCACATGTATATACAGTTTTGCCAACACCATTTGTTAAAAACACTGCTTTTTCCCCACTTGATGGACTTTGGGCCCTTATGAAGATCAGGTGACCATAGGTGGATGGATTTACATCTGGGTTCTCAATTCTGTTCCATTGGTCAATGTATCTGTTGTTGTACCAGTATCAGGCTGTTTTTACTACTGTAGCTGTATAGAAGGTTTTGAGGTTAGTTAGTGTGAGTCCTCCAACTTTATTCTTCTTCTTCAGTAGTGCTTTACTTATTTGGGGCTTCTTCCCTTTCCATATAAAGTTAATGATTAGTTTTTCCATCTCTTTGAAGAATGTTGTTGGTATTTGGATTGAAATTGCATTGTATTTGTAAATTGATTTGGGTAGAATTGTCATTTTCACAATGTTGAGTCTACCTATCCATGAGCATGGTATCTTTTTCCATCTATGTAGATCGCTTTGGGTTTCTTGCAGTAGTGTTTTGTAGTTTTCTTTGTATAGGTCTTACATTAAGGTATTTTTCAATTTATCTTGTTTGTTATAACCCTCCCTGAAATTATGTGAAGTTAGGCATAAATATCCACTTTTTTGAATATAGAAAGTAGTATTTGTAAATGTGAAGAATAACTTTCTCAAATATAGTTAACATTGAAAATGGAATTTAATCTGTTCTTGCTTCAAATTTCTAGTTTGTTCATATTCCAAGTTTACTTACTGTTTGGTAAATGACTGTGATAGTGCTTAATTCATCTTAAGTTAGACTGCATAATAATTAAACTTCTGCAAGAGACTGGGGTTTATTCCACATTTCCAACTAGGCCAAACCATATTGAGATTAAAAAATTTTTTTTTTTTGCTGAGGAGTCTGTTCTGAGTCACAAAGACATCATTTGTGTCAGAGTAGAACTGTGCTCCATAGGGTTTTCAATGACTGGTTTCAGAAGTAGGTCGCCAGGCCTTTCATTCAACTCACCTCTAAGTGTACTTGAACCTCCATCCTTTGGGTTAGCAGCCGAGATCCTTAACTGTTTTTACCACCCAGGGATCCACTTGGAGAGTAAACGAAAAAAAAAAAAAAAAATTAAAGCCCTTTGCCATCAAGTAGATTCCGACTCATAGCAGCCCAATAGGACAGAGTAGAACTGTCCTCCACAGGGTTTCCAAGGAGTGGCTGGTGGATTAGAACTGCCAACGTTTTGATTAGCAAGCAGCCCAGTGCTTAACCACTGCCCAAACGGAACTCCATGGTGAGTAAAGAAGGCATTTTCTCATACTGTAGTTTCGTTTTTATACAGTAGATGGCAGCAGAGTCAGGCAGTTGCAAAGCTGGTCAACTAAGAAAAGCAGGTATGAGATGTATGTTCTGGTTTCTATATTGATTTATAGATTACACATATTTGCAGTTATCTTAGGACTTCATTATGTAATGTAATGAAATTTAAATAAAATATTAATCTCTTAGAATAATGAAATCAAGAAGAGATGAATGTGAAGAAATTTTCCTTTCTAATGAATTTTTCTAGCTTTTTATTGACAAACCATTCATTGAGAGTATTGTATCTCAACCTTTTGTGGTCTTTCTTTTTATATTTATGTCACCTCAATTCTGGTAATTGTTTTTTTTTTTTCCAACTCAATCTCTTAAACAAACCTAAATTATGGTTGTGACACTTCTTATGTATCTACTGTACATAGGCTTTCAGCCTTAACCCAGTCTGGGTGTGGGATTTCCTGCCTTAAGACTTTATACACTTCTGTCTGAAGGGAAAACTCTGATACTGCATTCCTTCCAGGGTATCAATTTTAGTAGTAATTTTGGATTATTCATTTTTAAACAGGGAAGATCAGCAGTTTATGGTCTGTTATAATTCTTCAATTCATTAACTGAAAATCAACTGCTACTTTATATAACTTTGATAAGCATGAGTAAAATTGTGGGAGAGTTTGTGGTAAAAAAAAAATGTATACATTTTATAGCTGTCTCCTTGACAAATATTTAACAGTGAAAAAAATGCAACATCAGGTAACATGACAGATGTGTGATATCATTGGATGAGGATGCTAGTTGGGATGGTAACAGCTAGATGGGGTCATGGACTGTTTCTTTTAACTTTGTAGAAATAAAAACTGATAATCTAACAGGTAAAGATTGTCATCATCATCAACATGAAGCATTCATTTATTCAAAAATATTTGAAATTTTTTTCATTTTATTGCAGTGCTGTTGATACTGAGAGGCACTGGTGATTAAAATATACAAGCCCCCATAATCATGTGGTTAAAATTTAATGGGTGACAGAGTATACTGAAACATAAAATGTAAGGTTATGTAACAATGAATAAAATAAAATAGAGTAAGGAGAGAATACTTTCAGATACAAGAAAGCCTTTATCAGGAAGCAATATTAGAACAGGTCTGGTTGAGAATATTCTACCCAAAATGTACAGCAAGTGAAAAGCCCTGGAGTGAGAACATATTTAGTTTTATTTCCAGGAAAACAGCAAGGAAACCAGTGTTTCCAGAGCACAGGGCTTAAGAGGGAATGGGTGCAGGATGTGTGGGCATTTGTGTGGCAAATACCAGGCCATGATAAGGATTTAGATTTGGTTCTGGGTGAGACGAGATGCCATTAGAGTATGGAGTGATCTTGTGTGTGTTTTAGAGATTACACAGTATGCTCTTGAGCGAGCAGAGAGTTTCCTGCAAATCTCTGTGTAGGAGACTGGTTTCCAGAGAATCAAGACAGCCCAGGAAGAGAGGGGAGCAGTGGTCTTTCTAGGTGCTGGTTTCACAGTTATCCACAGGAGTCAGATTCTGCAGGCATTTGATCATAATGCTTCTTTTTGTGAGAATTAAGTTAAGTAATAAATGCAAAACCCTTCACATAGGCATGTCATTTCTCCTCCAGGGAGCCTAACAATCATTATGATAACCTTAACATAACTTTAAAACCACTTACCACTGAGTGAACTCTGATTTATGGAGACTCCATGTGCTTCAGAGTAGAACTGTGCTCCATAAGTTTTCGAATCATTGTTCTTTCTGAAATTAGATCACCAGACCTTTCTTCTGAGACACACTTTATAGCTCAGTTTGTTTACTCATTAAGGAGCTTCAGGCCCAGAAAGGTTAACTATCTTAATTAAGGTCATACTACTGCAGAGTAACACATAGTAGAATTTTAATAGGTTCAGATTACCTCTTTCTACATTTTACAGTCATTTTTGGCTTTTCCAATTTGACATAGAACTTATCTGTTCTCTGTGTAGCAAAGTATTTGCCTACAATTGGAAAACCACATATTCAAAATATCTCCCTTAGGTTAGAGCTAACCAAAATCACTAGCTTCAATAATATCCTGATGACTCACCTTATCAGAAGTGCTTGAGTTTGTATTTTGGGAGGAAGTAGTTTTACAACGGCAAAACTTCCTGTTAAGAGTCCATTGAATTAATTTAAAAACTTTAAACACCAAATTTTCCTCACATAGACACTCAGACTACACTGAGAGATCATCTCACTAATCATTATGCTCAGCAGTAAACAAAAACCTCTTTCTATGATGAAATCTCTTCTTTATCAGCTAAAATTTACAACGAGGAAATTCCCACAGGCACATTGTAACTTTCATTCCTCATTGCTCCTATCACTGGTCATTCTCTATAACATAAACCTCTGACCACATTTGAAGGTTCTTTTCTTTAGGACTTTTTGGAACTAAAAATGACTTCATCCTCTTTTGTGCAATATTCTTCCATTTACGTGTATATTGATTACAGGCAGTCTTAAACATGTCTTTAAATTGAATTTGTATCTAAGTCAGAACAGTTAGGTAGGGTTCATGTCTAACCTCAGTTAGTCAAATGTTTGTCTTAGTATATAATAAATAGTCTACATTTCTATGCATAAAAAACATTAAAGAGGAGGCGGGACCAAGATGGCAGAGTAGTCAAAAGCTTCCAGTGGACCCTCTTACAACAAAGACCAGAAAAAACAAGCGAATTGATTATATATGGCAATCTGGGGGCCCTAAACATCAAAGACAGAGTTGAGGAACAGGACTGAGAGGCAGCAGGAGGGAGAGATGGTTCGGAAGCAGTGAGAAGTTGCCAGGCCTTCAGGCCTGATCAGCTTGGGGGTGAGTGGTGAGGCAGGAAAGTGGCCGTGCTCAGGAGGCACGTTTTCCACACCAGCAGAGACCCAGCACCAGGGAGTCTACATGGCCACCCAGAACCAGTGAGAAGCAGCCCTGGATTGGCGAAAGATAAGTAATTGTGTACAGCCTACCTCACGGATCAAAAACACCCTCCTTAGGGAAAAATTTCTCTCCCATTTACCTCCCCTCTCCCTGCTCTGCACTGGGCCCCAGACCGGCTTCAGCAATTGCTGAGTCCCCTGGGCTGGAAGTAGGATCTGTCACACATCCAGAGCCATTCTCCCTGCCTTGGAGAGTGAACAAATTAACAAACAGGGGAAAAAATAAACAGCCAGCTCCCCTAAGCCAGGAACCCAGGGTAGGCACAGCTCTTCTGCCTAGGCACAGGCATAAGGGATAAATGGACTTTGAGTGCCTTTCTCTCTGTATTGACTTGTGTGGGCCCATCTCAACAGCATAGGCACTCATTACTACAGTCTAACTTCAACTGTTTAAGCTGTGAAGTGGCAGCTTGTTGACATTTGACACTGCTCCACCTATTAAGCAGGGTATTTACCTACCCACATCAAGGGTATGAGGACTGGGGGCTCCACGCATGCCACCTAGCCACTAGTGATAGGGGCTCATGAATGAGAGATGCTGCCTAGTCCTTAGAGCCAACAACATTAGGTGCTTATAGTCCAGCTGCAAAACCCACCCACCTACACACTCTAGGGAACGGGGACATGCCTTCCTCCTGGACACTTGGGGGCAGGTGTCAGTTCCCTGCCTTGCTCAGAGTACGTCTCCCTGCTGCAGCCAGTTGCCTGTGCATACACCAATCACCCATGCCTATCTAGGACTGTAGGCTAGAGCAGACACCACACACACACTTGGTGGCTCTCTACCTGGGATCCTGAGCTGAATCCATACAGGAGGAATGGGTAGACTCCTGAGCTCGCATACCTAGTAACAGATCTAACCACCTGGTGACAGGACATTAGAGCTTCAAGGGTGCCAATAATCAAACTAGCTCATACAAGCATCCGATTTTGGGGCATATCAAAACAAAACAAGAAGCTAGGACAAAGTAAGCAAACACAAAAAATAAGCAAATATAATAACTTATTGATGGCTCAGAGACAACAATCAATATCAAATCACATAAAGAGGCAATCCATGATAGCTTCAGGAAGCTCCCAAAATAAAGAATCTAGAAATTTTCCAGAGGAGGAAAATTTCTTGGAATTACCAGAGGCAGAATACAAAAGATTAATATACAGAACGCTTCAAGAAATTAGGAAGGAAATTAAGCAAAAGACAGAACACACAATAAAGGAAACTAAAAAGATTAGAGAAGAGTATAATGACAAATATATCAGGATGCAAGAATCCATAGACAGACAGCAATCAGAAATCCTGAAGATTAACAACAAAATTTCAGAATTAGACAACTCAATAGAAAGTCATGGGAGCAGATGTGAGGCAATGGAAGTCAAAATTAGTGAGACTGAAGATAAAGCACTTGACACCAACTTATTCTTGGAAAAATCAGAGAAAAGGATTTAAAAAAATGAAGAAACCATAAGAATTATGTGGAACTCTACCAAGAGGAATAACCTACGAGTGATTGGAGTACCAGAATGGGGGGATAACAGAAAATACGAGAGAACAGTTGAAGATTTGTTGGCAGAAAACTTCCCTGATATCATGAAAAATGACAAGATATCCAAGATGCTCATTGAACCCCACATAAGGTAGATCCCAAAAGAAAGTCACCAGGACATATTATAATCAAACTTGCAAAAACCAAAGATAAAGGGAGAATTTTAAGAGCAGCTAGGGAATAAACGAAAAGTCATCTACAAAGGAGAGTCAATAAGAATAAGCTCAGACTACTTAGCAGAAACCATGCAGGCAAGAAGGCAATGGGAAGACATATATAAAGCCTTGAAGGAAAAAAAAAACTGCCAGCCAAGAATTATATACCCAGAAAAACGTTTCTCAAATATGGTGGTGAAATTAGGTTATTTCCAGACAAACAGAAGTTTAGGGAATTTGCAAAAACCAAGCCAAAGTTAGAAGAAATACTAAAGGGAGTCCTCTGGTTACAAAATCAGTAACATCAGATAACATCCCAAGACTAGAACACAGGACAGAGCAACCAGATATCAACCCAAGTAGGGAAGTCATAAAAATAAATCAAAGCGAAAACACTGAAAATAAGGAAAAAGATGTCAATATTTAAAAGAAGACAACATTAAAATAAAAAAGAGGGACTTAAAAAATGTAGACATAGATTCCTCATAAGGACAGGCGGTCACTGCAATATAAAGAAATAAAAGACTAGTATAAACTTAGAAAAATAGGGGTAAATATTAAGGTAACCACAAAGGAAACTAACAATCCTGCAAGTCAAAATAAAAAACTAGAAAAATATAAAGACTCCGCAAACACAAAATCAACAAAAGTGAAAAGGATGAAAAGAAAATACATAAAGAAAAATGACTCAGCACAGAAAATTAAGTGGAACAAAGAAAACTGTGAACAACACACAAAAAAAGACATCAAAAGGATGTCACTAAACTCATACCAATCAATAATTATGCTGAATGTAAATGGACTAAATGCACCAATAAAGAGACAGAGAGTGGTGAATTGCATTAAAAATAAAAAATAAAAAATAAAAAAAACCACGATCTGTCTATATGCTGCCTACAAGAGACATACCTTAGATGTCAAGATACAAAAAAACTAAAACTCAAAGGATGGAAAAAAAATATATCAAGCAAACAACACTCAAAAAACAGCAGGAGTGTCAGTATTAATCTCTGACAAAATAGACATTAAAGTAAAATCCACCACAAGGGATAAGGAATTACACTGTATAATGATGAAAGAGTCAATACACCAGGGGACATGACTACAACAAATATTTACACACCCAATGACAAGGCTCCAAATTACATAAAACAAACTCTAACAGCACTGAAAAGAGAGATAGACAGCTCCACAATAGTAGTAGGATACATTAACAAACCACTTTCCATGACGGACGGAACATCCAGAAAGAAGCTCAACAAAGACACAGAAGAGTTAATGCTGCAATTAACCAACTTGATCTCATAGACATATATGAAACACTCCACCCAACAGCAGCCAAGTATACTTTCTTTTCCAACACACATGGAACATTCTCCAGAATAGACCAGATATTAGGCCATAAAGCAAGCCTTAACAAAATTTAAAGCATCAAAATATTTATTACAAAGCATCTTTTCTGACCAGAAAGTCATAGAAGTGGAAATAAGCAACACAAAAACTAAGGAAAGAAAATCAAACACATGGAAACTGAACAACACCTTGCTCAAAAACTACTGGGTTATATAAGAAATTAAGGATGGAATAAAGAAATTCATAGAATCAAAGAAGAAAGAAAACACATCCTACCAGAACCTTTGGGACACAGCAAAAGTAGTGCTCAGAGGTCAGCTTATAGCAATAAATGCACATGTCCAAAAAAAAGAAAGGACCATAATCAAAACATTAACCCTACAATTGGAACAAGTAGAAATACAGCAGCAAAAGAAGCCCTCGGGTGTCAGAAAAAAGGAAATAATAAGAATTAGAGAAGAATTAAATAAAATAGAAAATACAAAAACAATTGAAAGAGTTAACAAGACCAAAATTTGGTTCTTTGAAAAGATCAACAAAATTGATAAATCATTGGCCAAACTGACAAAAGAAAAACAGGAGAGGAAGCAGATAACCCATATAAGAAATGAGATGGGTGATATCACAACAGACCCAACTGAAATTAAAAGAATCATAACAGAATATGATGAAAAATTGTACTCTAACAAATTTGAAAACCAACAGGAAATGGACAAATTTCTAGAAACTCACTACCTACCTTAACTAACACAAACAGAGGTAGAACAACTAAATAAACTCATAACAAAAGAAGAGATTGAAAAGGCTATTAAAAAACTGCCAACAAAAAAAGCCCTGACCCAGATGGCTTCACTGGAGAATTCTACCAAACTTTCAGCGAAGAGATAACACCACTTCTACTAAAGGTATTTCAGAGCATAGAAAAGGATGGAATAGTCCCAAACTCATTCTATGCATCCAGCATATCCCTGATACCAAAACCAGGTAAAGACACCACAAAAAAAGAAAATTACAGACAAATATCCCTCATGAACATTGACGCAAAAATCATCAACAAAATTTTACCCAATAGAATTCAGCAACATAAAAAAAAATTCACCATGACCAAGTGGGATTTAAACCAGGTATGCAGGGATGGTTCAACATTAGAAAAACAATCAACGTAATCCATCACATAAAAAAAAAAAGGCAAGAACCACATGATCTTATCAATCAATGCAGAAAAGGCTTTCAGCAAAGTCCAACACCTTTTCATGAAAAAACTCTCAATAAAATAAAAATAGAAGGGAAATTCCTCAATATAATTAAGGGCATTTATACAAAGCCAACACCCAACATCATCCTGAATGGAGAGACTTTGAAAGCATTCCCCTTGAGAACAGGAAGCAGAAAAGGATACCCTCTATCACGACTCTTATTCAACATTGTGCTGGAGGTCCTAGCCAGAGCAATTAGGCTAGAAAAAGAAATAAAGGGCATCTAAATAGGTAGGGAAGAAGTAAAAGTATCTCTATTTGCAGATGATATGATTTTATACACAGAGAACCCCAGAGAATCCACAAGAAAACTACTGGAACTAATAGAAGATTTCAACAAAGTTTGAGGATACAAGATAAACATCCAAAAATCAATTGGATTCCTTTACACGAAAAAAGAGAACCTTGAAGAGGAAATTACCAAATCAATACCATTTACAATAGCCCCCAAGAAGATAAAATACTTAAGAATAAATCTAACCAGAGACATAAAAGATCTATACAGAGAAAACAAGACACTACCGTAAGAAACTTAAAGAGGCCTGCATAAGTGGAAAAATATACCTTGCTCATGGATGGGTAGACTCAACATAGTGAAAATGCCAATTACATCCAAAGCAATCTACAGATTCAAGACAATCTTGATCCAAATTCCACCAACGTTTTTTAAAGAGATGGAGAAACGAATCAACAACTTCATATGGAAAGGGAAGAGGCCCCAAATGAACAAAGCATTACTCAAGAAGAAGAACAAAGTGGGAAGCCTTACACTACCTGATTTTAGGACCTGTTATACTGCCATGGTAGTCAAAACAGGCTGCTACTGGTACAACAACAGATACATTGACCAATGGAACAGAGTTGAGAATCTACATATAAGCTCATCCACCTATAAGCAGCTAATATTTGACAAAGGACCAAATTCCATGAATTGGGAAAAAGACAGTCTCTTTAACAAATGGTGCTGGCATAACTGGAAATCTATATGCAAAAAACTGAAACAAGACCCATACCTCACACCACGCATAAAAACTAACTCAAAATGGATCAAAGACTTAAATATAAAATCAAAAAAGACAAAGATTATGGAAGAAAAAATAGGGACAAACCTAGGAGCCCTAATACATAGCGTAAACACAATACGAACCATAAGTAACAATGCACAAGCACAAGAAGAGAGACTAGATAAATGGGAGCTCCTAAAAATCAAACACTTATGCTCATCAAAAGTCTTCACCAAAAGAGTCAAAAGACAACCTACAGACTGGGAAAAAAATTTTGGCTATGACAAATCTGATCAGCATATAATCTCTAAAATCTACAAGATCTACTGCAAAACCTCAACAACAAAAAGACAAATAACCCAATTAACAATGAGCAAAGGATATGAACAGGCACTTCACCAAAGAAGATATTCAGGCAGCTAACAGACACATGAAGAAATGCTCGCCATCATTAGCCATTAGAGAAATGCAGATCAAAACTACAATGAGATATCATCTCACCCCAACAAAGCTAGCATTAATCCAAAAAACACAAAATAATAAATGCTGGAGAGGTTGTGGAGAGACTGGAACACTTATACACTGTTGGTGGGAATGTAAAATGGCACAACCACTTTGGAAATCGATTTGGCACTTCCTTAAAAAGCTAGAAATAGAACTACCATACCATCCAGCTATCCCACTGCTTGGAATATATCCTAGAGAAACAAAAACCGTCACACGAATAGATATATGTACAGTCATGTTCATTGCAGCACTGTTCACAATAGCAAAAAGATGGAAGCAACCTAGGTGCCCATCAATGGACGAATGGATAAACAAATTACAGTATATCCACACAATGGAATATTACGCAATGATAAACAACAACAATGAAGCTGTGAAACATCATATGACATGGTGGAAGCTGGAACTTATTATGCTGAGTGAATTCGGTCTGTCACAAAAGGATAAATACGGTATAAGAACACAACTATAACAACTCAAGAAAAGGTTTAAACACAGAAGAAAACAATATTTGATGGTTATGGGGGTGGGGAGGGAGGGTGAGGGTTATTTGCTAAGTAGATGGTAGATAAGAATCATCTTAGGTGAAACGAAGGACAACACACACTACAGGGGAGATCAGCACAACTGGACTTAACTAAAGCTACTACGTTTCCTGAATACCATCAAATACTTTGAGAGACAGAATAGCAGTGATGGGGTCCTGGGGACCATACTTTCAGGAGACATCTAGGTCAATTGGCGTAACAAAGCTTATTAATAAAATGTTCTGCATCCTACTTTGGTGAGTGGCATCTGGGGTCTTAAAACCTTGCAAGCGGCCATCTAAAATGCATCAATTAGTTCCAACCACTTAGAGTAAAGGCGAACGAAGAACACCAAAGACACAAGGAAAGTATTAGCCCAAGAGACAGAATGGTCCACATAAACCAGAGACTTCATCAGCGTGAGACCAGAAGAACTAGGTGGTGTCCGGCTACCACCAATGAACACCCTGAGAGGGAACACAACAGAGGGTCCCTGATGGAGCAGTAGAAGGATGGGGTACAGAACTCAAATTCTAGTAAGAATACCAGACTTAATGGTCTGAATGAGACTGGAGGCACCCTGGAAGGCATGACCCCTGGACTCTCTACTGTCCAGAACTAAAACAGTTTCCTAGGCCAAGTCTTCAGACAGGGATTGGACAGGACTGTGGAACATAAAGTGATGCTCGTGAAGAGTGTGCCTCTTAGTCAAGCAGATACAAGAGACCAAAGGTGCAGCTTCTGTCCTGAGGTGAGATGGGAAGGCAGAGAGAGTTAGGAGCGGGTTGAATGTTCATGGAGAATTAGGGGCAGAAAGAAGGAGTGTGCTGCCACAGAATGGGGTGAGCAATTAGGGTCTCATATCAATGTATGCAAGAAAAAATTTTGTATGGGAGACTAACTTGAAATGCAAACTTCATTTAATTACAACAATAAATAAATAAAACCTTGAAAGAAAAATATCACCAGCCAAGAACAATATATCCTGCAAAACTTTCATTTGAATATGATGGTGAAATTAGGACATTTTCAGATAAACAGAAATTAAGAGACTACGTAAAAACCAAATCAAACTTACAAGACTTATTACGGGAGTCTTTCGATCTGAGAACAAACAACATCAGACTACAGGCTGAATATAGGACACAGGATTGTACTATCCAGATACCAACCCAGGAAATTAACTCTTAAGGACTATGCAAAACCAAAAGAATTACAAGGGAACCAGAGAGGTTAATCTGTAACTGACAGTGACATGAGAACAATAAAATGGGGAATAAACGGTGTAGGCATAGAACCTTCTGATGGAGAGAAATGCAAGGCGATACCAAGTAATAATAGACTGCTTCAAATATAGGAAGATTAGGGTAAATTTCAAGGTAACCACAAAAAAAGTTAACAAACCTACTCATCAAAATAAAGAAAAAAAGTCTCAGTAAAAACAAAACCTGCAGAAACAAAAGAAATGAAAAAAAAAATCCACAAAAAGAAGGAATTCTGCACAGGAGAGTATGAGGAACAAAGAAAAGGTCAGCACCACAAAAAAAAAAAAAAAAGACAAAAAAAAAAAAAAACACTACAAAATGCAATCCCAACAACCTAGATGCCCATCAACAGATGAATGGATAAACAAACTGTGGTACATGCATACAATGGAGTACTATGCAATGAGAAAGAACAATGATGAATCTATGAAGCATCTCATAACATGGATGAAACTGGAGGACATTATGCTGAGTGAAATAAGTCAATCACAAAAGGACAAATATTGTATGAGACCGCTACTGTAAAAAACTCATGTAAAAGTTTACACACAAAAAGAAACAATCTTTGTTGGTTACAACAGATGGGAGGGGTGGGGGGGAAATATTAAACAGGCAATAGATAAGTGGTAACTTTGGTGAAGGGTAAGACAGTACACAGTACTGGGGAATCTAGCATAACTTGTACAAGGAAAGGTCAAGGAAGCTTCATAGACACATCCAAACCCCCTGAGGGACTGAATTGCTGGGCGGAGGGCTGTAGGGACCATGGTCTTGGGGAACATTTAGCTCAATTGGCATAACACAGTTTATAAAGACAATGTTCTACATTCTACCTTGATGAGTAGCATCTGGGGTCTTAAAAGCCTGTCAGCAGCCATCTAAGATACTCCACTGGTCTCACCCCTTCGGGAGCAAGGGAGAATGAAGAGAACAAGATACAAGGAAAAGATCAGTCCAAAGGACTAACGGACTACAGCTACCACAGTCTGCACCAGAATGAGTCCAGTACAGATAGATGGTGCCTTTCTGCCACCACTGACTGCTCTGACCGGGATCACAACAGAGGGTCCTGGATAGAGCGGGAGAAGGCTGTAGAACAAAATTCTAACTCACAAAAAGAAGACTCACAAAATGATGACAGACTGGAGAAACCCTGAGAGTATGGCCACTGGAAACCCTTTTAGCTCGGTGGTGAAGACACTCCCGAGGTTCACCGTTCAGCTGGGGATTGGACAGGCTCATAAAACAAAACGAGACTAACGAGGCGCAGCAGTCCAGGAACAAGGACTAGAAGGCAGGAGGGGACAGGAAAGCTGGTGATAGGGAACCCAAGGTTGAGAAGGGACAGTGTTGACATGTCATGGGGTTGTTGATCATTGTCATAGGGCAATATGTGTACTGTTTAATGAGAAACTACTTGTTCTGCAAACCTTCATCTAAGGTACAAAGAAAATAAAAGAATTATCTAGTGAGATAAAATTGACAACAGCAACTCAAAAGGTTTGATGGGAAGCCTAGGGGACAGTGAGTTGAAGATAATGCTGATGGAATAATTTGGAAAAGGATAGTGAGAATAGCAGCACAACTGGAAGAATGCAATCGATGTCACTGAATTGTACATGTAGAAACTTTTGAAATGGTGTAACTTTGGCTATGTATATTTTCACCAATAAAAGGTCCTCCAAGGTAGAGAAGGGAGAGTGTTGACATGTCGTGGGGTTGTTAACCAGTGTTGTAAAACAATATGTGTACTGACTCTTTACTGAGAAACTATTTGTTCTGTAAACGTTCATCTAAAGTACAATAAAAAAATTTAAAAAGAATATTTACAAATGGTCATAAATACCAATAGAAAAAAATGGGTAAATTGCATGAATATTTTCGGAGAAAAGGAAACATAAATTGCTATTGAACAAGTGAAGCGATGTTCAAACTTATCAGAAATGAGGGAAATCCAGATTATATCTAAAATATAATCTCATTGCAAAGTCTACAGATTGGAAAAACTCAAAAGTCTGTCAATACCAAGCATTGGTTAGATTGCAGAACAATAGGGACATTCAGACCTTTAACTTATCTATTTAATTTTAGATGTAGGAATGCTAAAAATTACCAATTTCTAATCCAAGAGATCTAGAGTAGAATAGTAATACATGGCATTTTGAATAGGATAGTTCTATGCGTAGGACGTTTAACAACAATGACCACTAACATCTCTCCTATTCCCAGTCATTGTGACAACCCAGCATCACTCTTACGTTTCTAAGGACCCTCGAAGGGGTATGTTATCATTAGCTGCCTCTGAGTTGGTACCGAATTATGGTGAGCCAATGCAGAATCTAATGAAACAGTGCCATTCTCATGATTGGTTACAGATCAGACTTTTGTGATCCATACGGTTTTCACTGAATTATTTTCAGAGTGAATTTCCATGACTTTCTTCTTAGTCCCTTTTAGTCTAGAAGCTCTGCTGAAACTTATTCTGCATAATAGCCACATGCAAGCCCCCAGTGACAGATGGAGGTGTCTGCACATAAGCTACATTGGCCAGAAATTGATGCCAGGGTTTCCCACAAGGAAGGCTAGAATTCTACCAATGAACCACCAATGACTTCCAAAGAGTAGACCAGCACCTATGTATTATTTCATGAATCATTGGTCCTTTCATTACTTAACTGCTTTGTTCTCTGTACTTTGACTTTCTCCTAGTTGGATCTTGGAGAATCTCGTTTTGGAGAACTCATCTAGCTTGCCCACAGTTTGCAAAGAGATCTTTTTTTTGTTTGTTTCTTTGTTTGTTTTATTGTACTTCAGGCAAAGGCTTACAGAACAAATAGTTTTTCATGAAACAGTAGTGCACATGCTCTTTTATGACATTGGTTAACAACCCCACAACATGTCAACCCTATAACTTCTCAACTTTTTTTTTTTTTTTGGTGAAAATACACATAGCCAAAGATACACCATTTCAAAAATGTCTACATGCACAGTTCACTGACATTGACTATGCTCTTCCAATTGTGCTGTTATTCTCACTTAAGATGAAGGCTTACAGAACAGAATAGTTTCTCATTTAACAGTTACTACAAATGTTGCCCTATGACAGTGGTTAACAATCTCACAACACATCAACAATATCCTTACTCCACCTTGGGTTCCCTATCATCAACTTCCTTGTCCCCTTCAGCCTTCTGGCCCTTGTAACTGGACTCCTGTACCTCATTAGTCTCATTTGATTTTACGGGGCTGTCCACTCCCAGGCTGAACAGTGAACCTCGGAGATAACTTCACCACTGAGCTAAAAGGGTGTCTGGGGGCCATACTCTCGAGGTTTCTCCAGTCTCCTTTAGGCCAGTAAATCTGGTCTTTATTTTGTGAGTTACAATTATGCTCTACATCCTTCTCCAGCTCTGTCCAGAACCCTCTGTTGTGATGCTGGTCAAAGCAGTGAGTGGTGGTAGCCGGGCACCACCTAGCTATACTGGACTCAGTCCAGTGGAGGCCTTGGTAGATGTGGACAATTAGTCCTTCAGACTAATCTTTTCCTTGTGTCCCAAAGGGATTAGACCAGTGGCGTATCTTAGATGGCCGCTCACAGGCTTTTAAGACCCCAGACACTACTCACCAAGGTAGAATGTACAGCATTATCTTTATAAGTAGTGTCCTGCCAATTGAGCCAGATGTTCCCCGAGACCATGGTCCCCAGAGCCCTCCGTGCAGCAACTCAGTCGCTCGTGGAGTTTGGTTGTGTCCATGGGGCCTCCATGACCTTTTCTTGTACAGGTTGTCCTAGTTTCCCCTGTATTGTGTACTCTCTCAACCTTCACCCAAGATACCACTTATCTATTGCCTATTTAGTATTCCCCCCCCCCACCCCACCCATCCCTGGTAACCAACAAGGATTGTTACATTTTGCGTGTGAACTTTTTCATGGGTTTTTACAGTAGAGGTCTCATACAATATTTGTCCTTTTGTGATTGACTTATTTCACTCAGCATAATGTCCTCCAGTTTCATCCATGTTATGAGATGGTTCACAGATTCATTGTTGTTCTTTCTCATTGCATAGTACTCCATCGTGTGTATGTACCATAGTTTGTTTATCCATTCATCTGTTGATGGGCACCTATGTTGTTTCCATCGTTTTGCTATTGTGAACAATGCTGCCATGAACATAGGTGTGCATATGTCTATTCGAGTGACGACCCTTATTTCTCTAGGATATATTCCTAGGAGTGGGATTGCTGGATCGAGTGGTATGTCTATTTCTAGCTTTCTGAGGAAACGCCATATCATTTTCCTAAATGGTTGTATCATTTTGCATTCCCACCAGCAGCATAAGAGTTCCCATCTCCCCACAGCCCCTCCAACATTTGTTATTTCCAATGTTTTTGATTCGTGCCAGTAATGCCGGGGTGAGATGGTATCTCATTGTGGTTTTAATTTGCATTTCTCTAATGGCTAGTGAACGCGAGCATTTCCTCATGTGTCTGTTGGCCATTTGAATGTCTTCTTTGGTGAAGTGTCTGTTCATTTCTTTTGCCCATTTTATAATAGGATTATTTGTCTTTTTGTTGTAGAGGTGTTGGATTTTTTCATAGATTAAGGAGATTAGACCTTTGTCTGACTTGTAGTCTCCAAAATTTTTTTCCCAGTCTGTAGGTTCTCTTTTTACTCTTTTGGTGAAGTCTTTTGAAGAGCATAGGTGTTTGAGTTTTAGAAGACCCCACTTATCTAGCTTATCTATTGGAGTTTGTGCATTGATGGTTATGGTTTGTATCCTGTTAATGCCATGTATTAAGGCCCGAAGTCTTGGTCCTATGTTTTTCTTCTATGAAGTTTATACTTTTAGGCTTTATATTCAGGTCTTTGATCCATTTTGAAGTAGTTTTTGTATACGGTGTGAGGTATGGGTCCTGTTTCATTTTTTTTGCAGATGGATATCCAGTTCTGCCAGCACCATTTGTTAAAAAGACTGTCTTTTCCCCATCTGATGGACTTTGGGCCCTTGTCGAAGATCAGGTGACCATAGGTGGATGGATTTACATCTGGGTTCTCAATTCTGTTCCATTGGTCAATGTATCTGTTGTTGTACCAGTACCAGGCTGTTTTGACTACTGTAGCTGGATAGTAGGTTCTGAAGTGAGGTAGTGTGAGTCCTCCAACTTTATTCTACTTCTTCAGCAGTGCTTTACTTATTCAGGGCTTCTTCCCTTTCCATATAAAGTGAATGATTAGTTTTTCCGTCTCTTTGAATAATGTTGTTGGTATTTGGATCGGGATTGCATTGTATTTGTAAATTACTTTGGGTAGAATTGCCATTTTCACAATGTTGAGTTTGCCTCTCCATGAGCATGGTATGTTTTTCCATTTATGTAGATCCCTTTGGGTTTCATGCAGTAGTGTTTTATAGTTTTCTCTGTATAGGTCTTTTACATCCCTGGTCAGATTTATTCCTAAGTATTTTATCTTTTTAGGGGCTATTGAAAATGGTACTGTTTCCATGATTTCATTTTCATCGTTCTCCTTATTGGTGTATAGGAATCCAACTGATTTTTGAATGTTTATCTTGTATCCTGCTACTCTGCTGAATCTTTCTATTAGTTCCAGTAGATTTCTCGTGGAGTCTTTAAGGTTTTCTATGTATAGTATCATATCATCTGCAAACAGGGACAGTTTATCTTCTTCCTTACTAATTTGGATGCCCTTTATTTCTTTTTCTTGCCTGATTGCTCTAGCTAGAACTTCCAGCACATTGTTAAATAGGAGTGGTGATAAAGGACATCCTTGTCTTGTTTCCGTTTTCAAGGGGAATGTTTTCAGCCTCTCTCCATTTAGAATGATGTTTGCCATTGGTTTTGCATAGATGCCCTTTATTATGTTGAAAAATTTCCCCTCTATACCTATTTGATTGAGAGTTTTTATCAGGAATGGATGTTGGACTTCGTCAAATGCCTTTTCTGTGTCAATTGAGATGATCATGTGATTCTTTTCTTTTCTTTCCTTTTATTTATGTGGTGGATTACGTTGATTGATTTTCTAATGTTGAACCATCCTTGCATACCTGGTATGAATCCTACTTGGTCATGGTGTATTATTTTTTTGATATGTTGCTGAATTCTATTGGCTAGAATTTTGCTGAGAATTTTTGCATCTATATTCATGAGAGATATTGGTCTGTGATTTTCTTTTTTTGGGACGTCTTTGCATGGTTTTGGTATCAGTGTTATGCTGGCTTCATAGAATGAGTTTGGAAGTGTTGCTTCCTCTTCTATGCTGTGAAATAGCTTGCGTAGAACTGGTATAAGCTCTTCTGTAAATGTTTTGTAGAATTCTCCAGTGAAGCCATCTGGGCCAGGGCTTTTATTGGTTGGGAGTTTTTTTTATTATTTTTTCAATCTCTTCTCTTGTTACGGGTCTGTTCAGATTTTCAACATCACTTTGTTGTAGTTTGGGTAGGCCGTGTGTTTCTAGAAATTTATCCATTTCCTCTAGGTTTTCAAATTTGTTAGAGTATAGTTTTTTATAATATTCTGTTATAATCCTTTTTATTTCAGTTGGGTCTGTTGTAATGTCCCCCATTTCATTTCTTATTTGGGTTATTTGTGTCCTCTCCTGTTTTTCTTTTGTCAGTCTGGCCAGTGGTTTGTCAATTTTGTTGATTCTTTCAAAGAACCAACTTTTGGTTTTGTTGATACTTTCTATTGTTTTTCTGTTCTCTATTTCATTTATTTCTGCTCTGATCTTTATTATTTCCTTTCTTCCGCTGGTTCTGGGTTTTTTTTTTTTTTTTTTTTTTTTTTTTTTTTTTTTTTTGCTGCTCTCTTTCGATTTGTTTGAGTTCTGTAGTTAATGTTTTGATTTTTCCCTTTCTTCTTTTTTGATATGTGCATCTATTGCTATAAATTGTCCTCTGAGGACTGCCTTTGCTGTGTCCCAAAGGTTTTCATATGATGTGTTTTCATTCTCATTTGATTCTAGGAATTTTTTGATTCCATCTCTGATTTCTTCTATTACCCACTGATGTGTAAGCAGGGTATTATTCAGTTACCATGTAGTTGATTTTTTTCCCTTACTCTTTCTGTTGTTAATTTCTACCTTGATGCACTGTGGTCAGAGAAGATACTTTGAATTATCTCAACGTTTTGGATCTTGTTGAGGATTGCTCTGTGGCCTAAGATGTGGTATATTCTGGAGAATATTTCATGTGCAATGGAAAAGAATGGGTACTTTGCAGTGGTTGGATGGAGTGTTCTATATATATTTGTGAGGTCAAGTTGACTGATTGTGCCCTTTAGTTCTTCTGTATCTTTGTTGAGTTTATTCTTAGTTTTTCTGTCCTTTACTGAGAGTGGTGTGTTGAAGTCTCCTACTATTATTGTGGAACTGTCAGTTTCTCTTTTCAGTGTTGTTAGAGTTTGTTTTATGGATTTTGGAGCCCTGTCATTGGGAGTGTAGGTGTTTATCATGGTTATGCCTTCATGATGGATCGTCCCCTTAATCATTATGTAATGTCCTTCTTTGTCTTTTATGGTAGATTTTGTTTTAAAGACTATTTTATCTGAGATTAGAATTTCCACTCCTGCTCTTTTTTGGTAGTTGTTAGCTTGATATATTTTTTCCAACCTTTGACTTTTAATAAATTCACATCTTTGTTTCTAAGGTGTGTCTCTTGTAGACAGCATATTGATGGATCCTGTTTTCTTATCCATTCTGTCACTCTCTGTCTCTTTATGGGTCCATTGAATCCATTTGCATTCAGTGTAATTATTGATAGATAATTTGTTTGTTCCTGTCATTTTGTAGTGCTTTTTTTTGTGGTGCTGAAGTTTTCTTTGTTTTTCTTACTTCTTGTGCTGAGTTATTTTTGTTTGTGGATTTTTTTTCATTTCTTTTGTTTTTGTAAGTTTTGTTTTTGCTGAGACTTTATGTTTTTCCTCTTTTTTTATGTGTATGTTTGTTAACTTTCTTTATGGCTACCATGAATTTTACCCTTATTTTTCTAAGTTTGAAGCAGTCTACCATTACTTGGTATCGCCTTGCCTTCCTCTCCATTAGAAGGTTCTATACGTATGCCATTTATTCCCTCTTTTATCGTTTTGATGTTGTTGTCATTTATTGATTAACTGCTCTGATTCCCTGTTGTATTTCTTTTGGTTTTGGATAGTGCTCAGCAGTTCATTTCCTTGATTGGTATCTGGCTGGTACTTTCCTGCATCTTAGGTTCTGCCTGTGAGCTGAAGCTGTTTGTCCTCAGATCGGAGAACTCCCTTTAATATTTCTTGTAAGTTTGGTTTGACGTTTACATATTCCCTTAATTTCTGTTTATCTGGAAATGAGCTAATTTCACCATCAAATTTGAACGAGAGTTTTGCAGGATATATTATTCTTGGCTGACAGTTTTTTTCTTTCAAGATTTTATATATGTCATCCCACTGCCTTCTTGCCAGCATGGTTTCTGCTGAATAATCTGAGCTTAGTCTTATTGTTTCTCCTCTGTATGTGAGTTCTTTTTTTTCACGAACTGCTCTCAGGATTCTTTGTCTTTGATTTTGGTGAGAGTGAATATGATATGCCTTGGTGATTTTCTTTTTGAGGTCTCTTCTATATGGGGTTCGTTGAGCTTCTTGGATTGCCAGGTTTTCCTCTTTCATGATATTGGGGAAGTTTTCTGTCTGCAGTTCCTCAATGATCCTTTCTGTGTTTTCTGTTTTCTCCCCCTGTTCTGGAATTCCAATCACTCGAAAATTTTTGCCTTTGATTGTGTCCCACGTAACTCTCAGGGTCTCTTCATTTTTCTTTGTTCTTTTTTCTGAGTTGTCCTGAAACAGAGCTGTATCCAAGTGTTTGTCTTCAATTCCACTGATCCTGTCTTCCACAGTTTCAAATCTGTTTCTCAGCCTTTCTTTGACACCGTCCATTTCTGAAATCTTGTTGTTAATCTTTTGGATTTCTAATTTTGTCTTTGTATAATTTCTAGTTGTGAATTTATTTTGGCATTTTTTTTCTGAATGATTTTTCTGAATTCTTCCAATTTTTTGTCTGTGTTTTCCATGAATTTTTCTATTTTTTTCCTCATGTTTGTCAGCTTTTTGCCTCAGTTCTTGGAGAATTCTGAGTATTAGAGATTTGAATTGCCTATCAGGTAGTTCTAGGTAATTTTCTTCCTCAAGAGAGTCATCTGGTGTTTTATTTTGGATGCCTACTGGAACCATCCTGTCCTGGTTTTGTAAATGTTTTGGTATTGTCTGCTGTTTTAGGGGAATTCAGTAGTTATTTTTCTCTTTTATTGATTGTAGTTTTTTTGTTTCATCCCTTTTTTAAAAAAAATTGACTATGTCTGAGCAGACGGACTGTGTGTTCTTTGTTTGTTTGCTCGTATATGAGCACAATTCTTTTCACCTCCTTCTCCAACTGGCAGCATCAGTCACTCAGGTATGGTACGGCAGGGCAGGTCTAGCTGAAGAGGAGTTACTGGGATGGGTTGTTTGTGGTACTTACTACAGCCACCAGAGCAGGTTGCTAATCAGTGCAGGGCAGGTTCCAGTAGGCCGTGCCTGTGCTGCTTGGTGGTGTGATGTCAAGCGCACGGTACAGGTAGGCAGGATGCAGCAGGGAGATTGTTATGTGTGAAGCTAAGATGGATATGGGAGAGAGGAGAGAGGAACAGGAGCCAAAAGCTACAAACAAACAAAATAGAATGCTAGGGGAGCTTGCCGTTGGAGTGGAGAGACGAGAGACTATGAAATGGAGAAAAAGAGAAAGGGGAAGAGTAAGAAAATAAAAGAATGAATAAATAAAAATCAGAAAGGTTAAAGAATCTTGAAGTTTCCAGGGATCCCACTGGTGCAGCTATGAGGTCTGGGGAAGTTGCTCTCTGTTGTTGCAGTACAGCCTGGTTAGAATGCGTAGAGTTATACAACGCCAGGTATTCAGGGAACAGAAAGAGAAGGAAGATATAGAGTGATGAGAAACTGAGCAATGAAGAAAGACAAAAGGGGAAAAAGAGGGAAAAGAAAAAAAAATTTAAAAAAAGGACAAGAAAGGCCAGCAAAGAAAAAAAAAAAAAAAGCAACAGTAAAAGAAATGCTCTCAAAGATCCCTCTGCATGTCTGTGGAAGCTGAAGGGGAGTCTCCTTGCCACGCAGGTCCGCCTAGCCAGAAAGCACTCCCAACTCAAGAAAAGGAAAAGAAAAGAAGCAAACATTTCAAAACAAAGAAAAAAAAGCCCTGGGATCCCACCAGTGTGGTAGCCCAGACCGGGAAGCAGCTCCACACTCGAATGGAGCTCTGCAGCCCCTCAGGAAGAAGCAAAGATGGTGCATGGAGCCAGGTACTTGAGCAAAAGGAGGGGGATATGGCGAGAGGCAAGTAAGAAATCAAAAGAAGCGGAAAAAAGCAACACCAGCAGCTAACAAATGGCATTCAGAGAGCTGCCCGTTCGGTTGTGTGGAATCTAAGCAGCTGGTGTTTCCTGATCAAGAGATTGTGGCCATGGGAAGCAGAGGAGGCCTAGTCGGGGTGAAGAGAGGTGGGGGTGGGAAAGCATATATCACAAGTTACCGGTTGTTTTGTCTCCCGCTGGACTCTCCTTGAGGCTGCTTTCTCATACCCCCTGTTTGCTGATCTCTGATAGAAGTCCCAGATGGCGGATCCGCGTGGATTTAGCTGGTAAGGGACCTCTGCATGTATTTCTCCGTGCTCTCCGTTCTCTGTCAGTTTTCTCACTCCATTTGGTGCTTGGCTGAGTTCTTTATCTCTTCATTTGATGTTTTAGGGTTTCAGGATTGTTGTAGTCTCTGTTCGTCTTAGTTTTTCAGATCTTTGCTGTGGAGGGACTGCGTGGTGTTTCTGCCTAGAGCGACATTTTGCCGGAACTCTCTGCAAAGAGATCTTAAAACAGTATTAGTTAAATCCCTCATCATTCTTTGCTCCCTTTAAGAACAATGTTTGAGTTGTGAGACTCACTATGATCTTCCAGATGGCTTCAGATAAAGATGAGATCAAAGCTCTCTTCACATGTTCCTCCCTCTTGACCATAGTCACCTTGTTCATGAAAACACCTTCTTTGGTCCATCTGACCCCTTTCCCAGATGTGGTGTTCTCACATGGTGACTGTACTCTGTGCTGTTGTGTCTCAAGTTTTGAATATTCCATATGGAGTCTGAGGTAGAAGGAGGGTTAGCTGGCACCAGGATTCTGCATAAGAAATATGGGGAAAAGAGTTGTTAACTTACCAGGTTTATGCACTGGTTTACTTATTCTGTCACCAGATCGGCTTTAAATCAGAGCCAATTTCAGACTTGCTCAGATTAATCTTCTGCAAAAGTATAATCTCCATGAATAAATACATGGCTTTCTTACAAATATAGACATAGCATCAGTCCAAAATGTATTTAACTCATCAATGAGAGGACCAATAAAATATTATATCTGGTTTAAAATATATTTGAGTTGAGAAACAGGGCTTTTTCATAGCCCACTGGGAAAACTGCACGGAAATAAATTGTTTTGGTTTTTATTTTTATTTTTCTTTTGTTTTCAGTTAGAGTCAAAATGGATTCATGTCTTTGTTACTGGACAGAAATCTTTTGTATCTCTACCAGACACAAATATATATACTAACATAAAACTTCACAGATTCAGGGCTCTAAGAGTCAACAGCAAGTCAAACACAGATACATTCTCCCAGAGACTTAAATAATCCTTACCCAGACCTGTAAAACAATGTTCCAGTGTGCCATTGAAAGGACAGCCTTCCCTCCCTTTCCATTATTTTTTGTCTTAGATCATTTTCCATAACACTGAGGCAAGAATCAACATAAACTCTGCTTTAGAGATATTGGTTTTCCATTTGAAAAAATCACAATGATGATAATAATGATAATTTTTTTGTTGTCTACCAGGGCTCCTTAATAATGATGATAATGTACATCAATTTACCCATTTACTATTGGATAAATACTCTTTCATGTTCTTTACAAATATTTTATTCAGTTCTTCTAATAAACCTAAAATGTGTGTAATTTTTTTCATACAAACATACATTATTTTGACAGCATAAAATTTAAAAATGTTTAAACAGCAAAAAGTGCTATAAACAACATAAAGTTGAAAAAGAACAAAAAATAAAATTAAAAAAGAAGAAATGGTTGTCAAATATTAATGCTCTAGAAATATTCTATGACATTTAGGATAAATTAATAAACATGCTAAAAACTTCACCTAGGGCTGTGGTTGTCATCGATTAGGTATTTTTCTTTGTTGTTGTTTTTAAAACAAATCGTCGAAGTTAAGTCTGAAGTTACTTGTACAGATTGTTTTTTTTTTTAAATTGTGCTTTAGGCGAAAATTTATAGTGCGAATTAGTTTCTCATTCAAAAATTTATGCACAAATAGTTTTGTGCAATCCCTGCAATGTGTCAGTACTCTCCCCCTTTCCCTTTCTACCCTGATTTCCCCTGTCCATTCATCCAGTTTTCCTATTCCTTTCTGTTGTCCCTTCTTCCTCCTTGCTTTTGGGCAGGTGTTGCCCATTTGGTCTCCTATTTTTGACTGACTTAAGAAACACATTCCGCACTTGTGTTATTGTTTGATTTATAGTTGTAGTTGTTAGGTGCCATCGAGTCAGTTCCAACTCACAGTGACCCAACGTATAACAGAACGAAACACTGTCTGGTACTGAGCCATCTTCATAGTCATTGTTATGCTTGAGCCCATTATTGCAGCCGCTGTGTCAGTCCATCTCATTGACGGTCTTCCTCTTTATGCTGACTGTCTACTTTACCAGTATGATGTCCTTATCCAGGGACTAATTCCTTCTGACAACATTTCTAAAGTATGTGACATGAAGTCTTGCCATCCTTGCTTCTAAGGAGCATTCTGGCTGTACTTCTTTCAAGACAGATTTATTTGTTCTTCTGGCAGTCCACTATATATTCAATATTCTTCACCAACACCATAATTCAAGGCATCATTTTATCTTCGGTCTTCCTTATTCATTATCTATCTTTCGCATGCATATGAGACAATTGAAAACACCGTGGCTTGGGTCAGGCGCACCTTAGTCCTTAAAGTGACATCTTTGCCTTTTAATACTTTAAAGAGTTCTTTTGCACAAGATTTGACCAATGCAATGCATGTTTGAGTTCTTGACTGCTGCCTCCATAGGCATTGATTGTGTATCCAAGTAAAATGAAATCCTTGACGACTTCAATATTTTCTGTTTATCATGATGTTGCTTATTGGTCCAGTGGTGAGGATTTTTGTTTTCTTTTGCTGAGGTGCAATCCGTACTGAAGGCTGTTGGCTTTGATCTTCACCAGTAAGTACTTCAAGTTCTCTTCACTTCAGCAAGCAAGGTTGTGTCAACTACATATCGCGGGTTATTAATGAGTCTTCCTCCAGTCCTGATGCCACGTTCTTTTTCATACAATCTAGTTTCTTGGGTTATTTGCCCAGTATACAGATTGAATAAGTATGGTGAAAGGATACAACCCTGATGCACAACATTACTGATTTTAAACCACGCAGTATCCCTTTGTTCTGTTTGAACTACTGCCTCTTGGTCGGTGTACAGGTTCCTCATGAGCCAATTAAGTGTTCTGAAATTCTCATTCTTCACAAAGTTATCCATGATATGTTATGATCCACACAGTCGAATGCCTTTGCATAGTCAATTAAATACAGGTAAACTTCTTTCTGGTATTCTATGCTTTCAGCCAAAATCCATCTGACATCAGCAATGATATCCCTCGTTCCACGTCCTCTTCTGAATCTGGCTTGAATTTCTGGCAGTTCCCTGTCCGTGAAGTGCTGCAACCACTTTTGAAGTATCTTCAGCAAAATTTTACTTGTGTGTGATATTAATGATATTGTTCAATAATTTCCACATTCTGTTGGGTCACCTTTCTTTGGAATGGGTACAAATATGGATCTCTTTCAGTCATTTGGCCAGGTAGCTGCCTTCCAAATTTCTTGGCATAGACTAGTGAGCACTTCCAGCACTGCATCTGTTTGCAGGTCTGTCTAATCTTTGGCCGAAAGTTTGACTTCAGCAGTGGCTACAGTTCAGAGTCAGCAGGGATTCCTGGAGCCATAGTCTCAGGGGTTTCTCCAATCTCTGTCAGACCAGTAAGTCTGTTTTTTTTTTTTTGTTTTTTTTTGGTGAATTTGAATTTTGTTCTACATTTTTCTGATGCTCTGGCTTGTTCCCTTATTGTGATCCTTGTCAGAGCAGTCAGTTGTTGTAGCCAGCACTATATAGTTCTTCTGGCCTCAGGCTGGTGGAGGCTGTGGTTCATGTGGTCCGTCGGTCCTTTGGACTAACATTTTCCTTGTATGTTTGCCTTTCTCCATTCTCCTTTGCTCCGAACTTGATGGGAAAGATAGCTGTATCCTAGATGGCTGCTCGCAAGCTTTTAAGACTCCAGACGCTGCTTACCAAAGTAGGATGTAGAACATTTTCTTTATGAACTATGTTATGCCAATTGCCTAGATGTTCCCTGAGACCACGATCCCTAGTCCTTAGCCCCCGTAACTCTGTCCCACAAGGTGTTTGGATGTGTTTAGGAAGCTTCTACGACTTTGCCTTAGTCAAGTTGTGCTGACTTCCATATATTGTTTGCTCTCTTTCCCTGCATTAAAATTAACACTTGTCTCCTACGTAGTTAGTGATTTCCCCTCCCCACCACTCCCCTCCCTCATAACCATCAAAATATTTTTTCCTGTGTGTAAACCTTTTCTTGTGTTTTTATAATAGTGGTCTCACACAATATTTGTCCTTTTGTGATTGACGTATTTCACTCAGCATAATGTCCTCCAGATTCATCCATGTTGGGAGAATTTTAGTGGAATCATCATTATTCTTTATCAAGTTGCATAGTATTCTATTGTGCATATGTACCATAATTTGTTTATCCATTCTTCTGTTGATGGGCCCTTAGATTGTTTCCATCTTTTTGCTATTGTGAATAATGCTTCAATGAGCATGGGTGTCCATATGTCTATTCTTATGATAGCTCTTATTTCCCTAGGATATATTCCTAGGAGTGGGATTGCTGCATCATTTGGTATTTCTATTTCTAACTTTTTAAGGAGGCACCATATTGTTTTCCATAGTGGTTGTACGATTTTACATTCCCATCAGCAGTATGTAAGAGTTCCAATCTCCCCAAAACCTCTCCAACATTTATTATTTTCTATTTTTTCTATTAGTACCAGTGATGTAGGGGTGAGATTATATCTCTTTGTAGTTTTGATTTGCATTTCTCTAATGGCTAACGATCACTAGCATTTCCTCATGTGTCCATTAGTCACTGAATGTCTTCTTCGGTGAAGTGTTGGTTTATATCCTTTGCCCATTTTTAAAGTGGATTATTTGTCTTTTTTGTTGTTGAGGTGTTGAAGTATTCTATAGATTTTAGAGGTTAGACCCTTGTTGGATATATCTTAGCCTAAATTTTTTCCCAGTCGTTTGATGAGGATAACTGTTTAATTTTTGGAAGCTCACAGTTATCTAGTTTATTTTCTGGTGTTTGTGCATTGTTAATTACTTGTATTCTATTTATGCCATGTGTTAGGGTCCCTAGTGTTGTACCTATTTTTTCTTTCATGATCTTTGTCATATTAGGTTTTATATTGAGGTCTTTGATCCATTTTGAGTTAGTTTTTGTGTATGGTGTGAGGTTATGGGTCCTGTTTCATTTTTTCACAGACGGACATCCGGTTGTGCAGTACCAGTTGTTAAAAAGACTTGGGGCCTTTGTCAAAGATCAGCTGACCATAGGTGGATGGATTTACATCTGGGTTCCTGATTCTGTTCCATCAGTCTAAGAGACTGTCCTTGTACTAGTACAAGGCTGTCTTGACTACTAAGATTATATAGCAGGTTCTGAGATCAGGTAGTATGAGACCTCCCTCCCACTTTCTTTTTTTTCTTCAATAACGTTTTGCTTATTTGGGGCAACTTTCCTTTCCATATAGAGTTGGCAGTTAGTTTTTTCCATCCCATTAAAGAACACTGTTAGTATTTGGATTGGCATTTCATTGTCATTACATCACTTTGGGTAGAATTGACATTTTCACAATGTCGAGTCTACCTATCCATGAGCATAGTATGTTTTTCCATTTACGTAAGTTTCTTTTGGTTTCTTGCAGTAGTGTTTTGTAGTGTTCTTTGTATAAGTATTTTATGTCCATGGTTAGATTTATTTATAAGTATTTTATCTTTTAGGGGCTGCTATAAATGGTACTGGTTTCCCAATTTCCTTTTCGAAGTAGTCTTTTTTTAGTGTATAAGAATCCAATTAACTTTTGCATGTTAGTCTTGTATCCTGCTACTCTGCTGAATCTATTAGTCTCAGTACTTTTCTTGTAGCGTCTTAGGTGTTCTCTATGTATAGGATCATATAATCTGCAAATAGAGGTAGTTGTCCTTCCCTTCCAATTTAGATGTCCTTTATTTCTTTTTCTTGAAGTATTGTTCCAGCTAGGACTTCCAGCACAATGTTAAATAGGACTGGTGGTAACAGGCATCTTTGTTTTGTTCCCATTCTCAGTGCTAAAATTCTTGACATAGACAAGTGAGCATTTCTGGCACTGCATCCTTTTGTTGAAACATCTCAGTTGGTATTCTGTCAATACATGGAGCTCTTGTTTTTCGCCAGTGCCTTCAGTACAACTTGGATTTCTTCTTTCAGTACCATTGGTTCTTGATCATATGCTACTCCTGAAATGATTGAATGTCAACCAATTCTTTTCGGTGCAGTGATTCTGTATATCCCTTACATCTTTTGATGTTTCATGTGTCGTTTAATATTTTCCCTGTAGAATCCTTCAATATTTGAATTTTTCTTCACTTCTTTCAGCCTGAGAAACGTTGAGTGTGTTCTTCCCTTTTGGTTTTCTATCTCAGGTCTTCATACATTTCATTATAATACTTTGTCTTCTCGAACCACCCTTTGAAATCTTTTGTTTAGCTCTTTTACTTCATCATTTATTCCTTTTGCTCTAGCTGCTCTACATTTAAGAGCAAATTTTAGAGTCTCTTCTAGCATCCATTTAGGTCTTTTTTTTTCTTTATTGTCTTTCTAATGACTTTTGTTTGGAATATGCAAAAATATGAATATCTTCCAGTCAGTTTGCCAAGTAGCTCTCTCCCAAATTTCTTGGCATAGACAAGTGAGCACTTCCAGTGCTGCATCCATTTGTTGAAACATCTCTGTTGGTATTCTGTCAATTCCTGGAGCCTTGTTTCTTGTCAATGCCTTCAATGTAGCTTGAACTTTTTCCTTCAGTACCATCAGTTCCTGATCATACGTTACCTCTTGAAATGGTTGTACATCAATCAATTCTTTTTGGTACAGTGACTCTGTGTATTCCTTCCATCTTCTTTAGATGCTTCCTGTGTTGTTTCATATTTTCCCTGTAGAATCCTTCAATATTGCAACTCGAAGCTTGCATTTTTTCATCAATTTTTTCATCATGAGAAATGTCAAATGTGTTCTTCCTTTTGGTTTTCTAACTCCAGGTGCTTGCACGTGTCATTATAATACTTTGTCTTCTCTTGCTGCCCTTTGAAAGATTCTGTTCAGCTCTTTTACTTAATCATTTCTTCCATTTGCTTCAGCTACTTCCCATTCAAAAGCAAGTTGCAGAGTCTCTTCTGACATCCATTTTGATCTTTTCTTTTTTTCCTGTCTTTTTAATGACCCCTTGCTTTCTTCATGTATGATGTCGTTGAGGTCATTCCACTACTCGTCTAGTCTTCATTGATTAGTGTTCAACGCATCATATTTATTCTTGAGATGGTCTCTAAATTCAACATCATACTTTGGCTCTCGTGGACTTGTTCTAATTTTCTTCCACTTCAACTTGAACTTGCATATGAGCAATTGATGGTCTGTCCTGCAGTCGGCCCCTGGCCTTGTTCTGACTGATGATACTGAGCTTTTCCATTGTCTCTTTCCATAGAAGTAGTCAATTTGATTCCTGTGTATTCCATCTGGTGAGTTCCACGTGTACAGCCACTGTTTATATTGTTCAAAAAAGGTATTTGCAATGAAGAAGTCATTGGTCTTGCAAAATTCTATCATGTGATTTCCAGTATCATTTCTATCACCAAGGCCATATTTTCCAACTACAGATCCTTCTTCTTTGTTTCCAACTTTCACCTTCCAATCACCAGTATTATCAATGCATACTGACTGCATGTTCCATCAGTTTCAGACTGTAGAAGTTAGTAAAGATCCTCAATTTCTTCATCTTTGGCTTTAGTGGTTGGTGTGTAAATTTGAATACTTTATTAACTGGTCTTCCTTGTAGGCTTACAGATATTATCCTATCACTGACAGTGTTATACTTCAGGATAGGTATTGAAATGTTCTTTTTGATCATGAATGCAATGCCATTCCTCTTCAAGTTGTCATTCCCTGCATAGTAGACTGATTCAAAATGACCAATACCAATTCATTTCAGCTCACTGATAACTAGGATATCGATCTTTATGTATTCCATTTCATTACAATTTTCAATTTTCCTAGATTTATACAACGTATGTCCACGTTCTGATTATTAATGGATATTTGTAGCTTTTTCTTCCCATTTTGTCTCGTGCCACGTCAGCAAATGAAAGTCCCAAAAGCTTGATTCCATCTACATAATTAAGGTCAACTCTACTTGAGGAGGCAGCTCTTCCCCAGTCATATTTTGTGTGCCTTCCAACCTGAGGGACTCATCTTCTGGCACTGTATCAGATAATGTTTCGCTGCTACTCAAAAGATACTCACTGGCTAATTCTTTTCAGAAGTAGATGGCCAGGTCCTTCTTCCTAGTCTATCTTAGTCTGGAAGCTCAGCTGAAACCTGTCCACCGTGGGTGAACCTGCTAGTATTTGAGTATCAGGGGCGTAACTTCCAACATCACAGCAACATGCAAGCCCCCACAGTATGACAAACTGACAGACACGTTGGGTTGTTGCTTTTTGGAGTTTCTGTTTCTAGTTCTTAGTAAAGTTTATTTAGAAAATCTTCAAAATATATTAGCTTCCATGTTTCCCATGGCTCTTCAAAACTAAGAGGTATTACCATATAGAGAGACAATATACAAGCACATGACTAGTAGGAACAAAATTTAGAATTGAGAGTTGCCTTAAGCATTCAGGAACTCATCACCTAGAAATGAGAATCAAGACTAGGCAATGTACTAGTCTTTGGACTATCTTCAACTGATATCCATCCCCTTCTGGTGCTCTCTGTGACTCTATCTATTCTCTTCTACATGTATTTTTGAAATCATTAAGAAAAGCAATTTTTCTGTACAGATTTTTTTCATTTTTGAGGTATAATTTACTTATAATTAAAGCACTGGTGGTTCTGTTATCAAGATAATTATGACTGTGATATTAGGATAAGGCAGGCTTCATGGAATGAGTTAGGCAGTATTATTTCCTCTTCTACATTATGGAAGGGTTTGAGCAAGATTGGTGTCAATTCTTCTATTAACGTTTGGTAAAATTTCCCAGGGAATTTGTCTGGTCCAGATTTGTTTTTGTTTGTGTTGGCTGTTTGGTTGGTTTTGTTTTTTATGTGTTGTTTTTGATTACTGATTCAATCAGTTTTCTTGTTATGAGTCTGTTGAAATTTTCCACCTCTCTCTGTGTTAGTTTAGATATGTTATGTGTTTCTATGGATTTATCCTTTTCTTCTTGAATTTGTAGGAATAAAACTTTTCATAGTACTCTGTTTTGATCCTTTTTATTTTCATTGGAACTATTGTAATTTCTCTAATTTCATTCTTATTTTGGTCATTTGCATCCTGTCACTATTTTTATTTGTCAGTCCAGATAACGGTTTGTCACTTTTGTTGATCTTTTCAAATAATCAACTTCTGGTTTTTTTGATTCTCTCTATTGTCTTTCTATTCTCTATTTAATTAATTTCTACTTTGATCATTGTTATTTCCCTTCTTCTGGTGGGTCTGGGTTTAGTTTGATCTTTTTTTCCTAGTTCCTCAAGTTTTAGTGTTAGGTGGTGATTTGAATTCTTTCTCTCTCTCTTTTTCTTTTTTTTCTTTTTTTGATATAGTTGTTTATTGCTATGATTTTGCCCTGAGACTGTCTTCACTGTATCTCACAGATTTTTGTACGTGTGTTTTCATTTAACTCCAAGTATTTTTTTGTTTCACTGTTGATTTCTTCCTTAACACATTGGTTGCTTAATAGTGTGTTATTTAGTTTACATGTATTTAAGTGTTTGTTTTAATTTCTTGCATTTTTAATTTCCAGTATTAATACTTTGTACCATTTCAATCTTTTTAAACTTGTCTAAACTTATTTTGTAACTTAACATATGGTCTATCCTATAAAATAATCCACATGCTCTAGAGAAAAATGTATACAGTTCTGATGTTAGGTGGAGCGTTCCACATATGTTTATTAGATCTAATTTGTTTATAGTATGGCTTAAGTCCTCTATTTCCTTAATAATCTTCTTTCTGGAAATTCTGTATGTAATTGACAATGGTATATTGAATTTTCCAGTTATTATCCTAGAGTTATCTACTGCTCCTTTTAATTCTGTCAGTACTTGCTTTATGTATTTTGGTACACAAATGTTGGGTGCATATATATTTATGATTATTATATTTTCTTGATGAATTGTCCCTTTTATTTATATATAATATCCTTCTTGATGTTTTATAACACATTTTGACGTAAAGTTTATTTTATCTGAGAACAATATGGCCATTCATGCTCTTTTATGTTTATTATTTGCATGCAATATTCATTTATATCTTTTAACTTTTAGTCTGTTTATGTCATTGGGTCAAAGAATTGTCTTTTGTAGACAGAATATGGATCACATTTTAGTATCCATTCTACCACTCTCTGAGTTTTGCATGGATAGTTTAATCCATTTAAATTTAAGGTAATTATTGATAAGGAAGGACTTGCTTGTCATTTTCTCACTTGTTTTTTGTGTATCTTATAATTCCTTTGTCCTACCTTGCTTAGAATTTTGTCATTATTTGTGATAAGTTGCCTTCTAGTGTTGAGTCTATTTTTTTCTTCCTTTTCATCTTATTTTTATATTTTTTAAATTTTTTTCTTAGTGGTTACCATAAAATTTCCCTTTGAGACCTTACATTTACAATGACTTATTTTACCTGGATCCCAACAATCAACATATAAACAGGGAGTAACATGCAATATTAACATACTGCTTTCTAATCCTAATTCTCTCCTCCTTCCCTCTTTCTCTGTTAACGTATCGTTTTTCACATTACTCTATGTTCTGGGTCTTTTAGGATAACTTTGTACTTAGTTTTTTTGCATTTGATGGTGTCAAGCTTGTAGCACCTAACAGCAGAGTTTACCAATTACAAATACCCTGCAATAGGTCTTGACATTTGTCTGTGCCATCACCTTTATTGGAGATATTGTATTTATTAATTTGTTTGTTTATCTATTTATTTATTTATTTTCATTTTCTTCCCCATGTACTGGATCAGATGATTGTCTAGTCGTCTTCTCTATTCACTTGAAAGTCACCCTTGCGAGGTAGGCCTGGTAGTAATGAATTTCCACTGCTTTTGCTTATATGGAAATGTCTTGAGTTCTCTCTAATTTTTAAGGATAATTTTCCCAGATAAAGAATTCTTGGTTGACTTTTTTATCTTTTAGTATTTTATATATGTCTTTCCATTACCTCTTGGCCGTCAAAGTTTTTACCAAGAAGTTGGCATTTAATCTTATTGAGGATCCCTTATATGTTATTTTGTGTTTTTCTTTTGATGTTTTAAAGGTTTTTTTTTTTTTTTTTTTGTTCTTTCTTTGGTCTTCAGTAGTTTCATTACAATGTGTCTTTGTGAAGACCTCTTTAGATTCATTCTACTTGGAGTTTGCAACGCTTCCAGGATTTGCAAGTTTGTTTCTTTACTTAGGTCTGGAAAATTTCCTGCCATAATTTCTTCAATATTCTTTCTGTTCCTTTTTTTCCCTCTCACCTTCTGGAATTCCCATAATCTGTATATTGATGCTCTTACTGGTGCTCCACGGTTCCATTTGGCGTTATCAATTTTTGTTTGCATTTTTTCCTCTTGTTTCCCTTGGCATGTGGTAAACTTAGTTGTTTTGTCCTCTAGTTCACTTACTCTTTCTTATGCCTCCTCAAGTCTATTGTTATATCCTTCTCTTGCACTTTCCAGTTCAGTTATTTTGTTCTTCAATTCTAGTATTTGTTTTTTATGTTCTCTCTTTATTAAGATTCTCATAATTTTTGTGATCTCCATTAGTTTTTTAATCTGTGTGATCTTCGTATTCTTTCATCATATTTAAATTAATTGGTTGAAAGTATTCTTTTTTTTAATTATACTTACTTCCATGGAATAATTTCTACTTCTTCATGTTGTTCCTTTAATTGGTCCATCTTTTCTTGTTTTCTTGTATGCCTTACAATCTTTTGTTGAATCTAGGATATTTGAATAAGTTACTAAGATAATTCTGGGTTTCTGATTCTTTTTGTACCCCAAAATTGATTTCTGGACTGGCTTTCTTTGCTTTTTTAAATTATTATTTTTTTTTTCTCTCTTTCTAGCTTCTCCTGGAGGGCACTTTAGTCTTATGCTTCTTTTAGCACTTAGTGCTTTTTCAGATTTCCTCTTTAAATTGTTTTCACAGCTCTGGGAGGAGGAGTTGATCTCTTTTGTTTGATACGATGCTAGCCAGATGTTCTTTGTATGCTTGCAACATTCCTTTTCTTATTTATATAATTCTCCAATCTGATTGATTTCAAAGCTCCTAGGTGAATTATAATATCTTTCACAGCACATGTATTTGTTTTGGAGGTGATCTCCATCCCACTGTCTCGTTTTTACTCTGAAAGTAAAATAGCAGACTTCTTGATAATTTTCTAAATGATAATAATCTACTTTTTTAAAATTTATGCAAATAACATCATATATTTAGAGTGGTGTAGTTGAAACAAAATGATCATTGATAAATTGAGATACATTGGTAATTTTATAATGAATATGATAATAAAATGACTGGTGTAAATTCACTATACACTGCTTGCATACATATAATAGCAAACAATTTGTAGAAATAATTTTTTGTTGTAAAAATGAAAGGAGCCACAAAAAATTATGGCAAACTCTTAGCACCAACTAAATCTAATTCTTAGTCTTATATGTGGTGAAGTACATACAAAGATGTTGAAATTGTGTGTGTGTGTATTTTTGTGTGTGTGTGTGTGTGAGGGATCGTACTCAGCACCTGACACTAAATACTTGAAATAGTAGTCTCTTAAACGTGACAGCAGTTTGTCTGTTAAAAAAAGTCCAAGTGATTTATCTTGTAATGCAATGGCAGAGGCAAAATGCCATTAATTTTCTAAGGTCTTTCAAACTCTCTCTCTACTATCTCTAGCATATAGTTTCCATTTGACTTCATACCTCTAGCATATAGCTTTCTTCAACAAAATAACTATATGTATTATTACTTCCACTTCACAGTCAATGCAAAGGCAACATTGAATGGGCAAAAGTGGGAAGCTTACTCTTTCCCCTTCTAAGGAACTATCATCAAAGCCATTCCCTGATGAAGCCTGCACCATATACATATCATTAGTTCAGTCATTGGTCAAATGATTTTCCCTGATTTGCAAACCAAGATGGAAAAAATATCCATACATGATCCTGAAAATTTATAAATAGAGGTGAATCAAGTATATCTTTAAAGCAATTTCACCAAAATTGCACCTCACAAATCACTGATTACTTCCATCTTGTCAGTCTTATCATTGAGATTAACAGAATTGATGACCAAGTTCATTTTTTAAATTAATGATGTTGAAAGTATACACAGCAAAACATACACCAATTCAACAATTTTCTACATGTACAACTCAGTGACATTGATTGCATCTTCAAGTTGTTCAGCCATTCTCGCTCTCCTTTCCCAATTTTTTTTCCTATTCTCTCTCCAAAATTTTTCCTTCCCCACTAAGGTGAACTTGCCCCCTAAGCTTACTATCTGACCTTTTCAGTTGCTTTTGTCAATTTGATCCCACATAGATAGTTCTTCAAAAGAAGACAATGTTTAAGGCAAACGTTCTTTTCTAAATGAGCTAATTGCTTTATAGAAAACTTCAGGAGATGTTTTTGGTTTAATGTTTAATGTTTAGTGTTTAAAGATTATCTCAGGGTAAAAGTTTCAGGTTCATTGAGACTTAGTGGCTTCAGAAAGTCTGGATTCTATGATAATGTGGAATTCTGTTCTGCATTTTTTCCCTTTTGATTAGGATCTTTCTACAGAATCTTTGATAAAAATGTTCAGTAATTACAGCCAGGCACCATCCAGTTCTTCTGGTCTCATTGCAAATGAGGCATTTGTTCATGGAAGTAATTAGACATGAATTCCATTTCCTCCTCCAGAACAGAAGCCATGAAAATATTACCCTAAAACTCCAAACTAAAAAGCAAAATCTCATGAAATGTTTGGTGGTACATAAGCAGCATCAGCATCTGTTCTTTTTGTTTTTGTTATTGTTTTTGTTGTAAAAAATAAATATCACAAAACATTTACCAATTCAACTTTGTGCAGGTGTACAACTTTTGACATTAATTACATTAACTGACTGTGTAATCATTATCCTGAATACATGTGAATTTCCATCACCATAAACAGAAACTCAGTGCTCCATAAGCAAAAACTCCCCCTTTCTCCATCTCTCCTGACCCTGTAACCACAAATAACTTAGGTATCTGTAAATTTGCCTGATCTTATCTTTTTATATATGTGAGATTCTACAATATACGTTCTTTTGTGATTACCTAATTTAACTCAAAATAATGTCTTCAAGCTTTGTCATCTCTATAGTGGCATGTATCAGGACTTTATTTCTCATTCTGGCTGACTAGTATTCTGTTGTATGTATGTACCACAATTTGTTTATCTATTCATCCCTGGATGGGGATTTAGGTAGTTTCTACCATTTGGCTATTGTGAATAGTGCTACAATGAACGCTGGTGTGTATCTGTCTGTTTGCATCACTGCTTTCTAGTACATACGATATATTCCTAGCCGTGGAATTGCTGGGTCATATGATAGTTTTATTATTTTTTTTATGAACCACCACACCGTTTTCCACAAGAGCTGTACTATTTTGCACTCCCACCAGCAATAGTTAAAGGTTCCACTTTCCCACATCCTCATCAACGTTTGTTATTTTCTAGATTTTTTTAAAATTTTAGCAATCCTAGTGAGAGTGAGAAGACATGGTTGCACAGTGGTTAAGAGCTCATCTGCTAAACAAAAGGTCTGCAGTTCAAATCCACCTTGGAAACCCTATGGGACAGATCTACTCTGTCCTATAGGGTCACTGTGAGTCAGAATCAATGCCAATGGGTTTGTTTGTTTGTTTGGTTGGTTGGTTGGTTTTTAGTGGGAGTTAAATGGTATCTTATTATGGTTCTGAAGTGTATCTCTCTGATTGCTAAAGCCATTGAAAATTTTTTCATGTTTTTGTTGGCCATTTGAATATACTCTTTTGTGAAGTGTCTGTTCACGTCCTTTGCCCATTTTTGATTGGGTTATTTGCCTTTTGCTGTTAAGCTGGTAACATTTTGAATCATGTTTCTTAACAATCATTGGTACAGGTTTCAGTAATGACAGTCAAGAGGGTCTTCATTGGTCCAACAAATTTTCTATTCACTAAACGCTAATAGAAAAAGATAAAGAGTGGAAAGTCTTTTGTGTTCTATTTGAATGGTTTATATGAAAGGTTCCCTAAAAGACATTTTCCAAGATTAATCTATCTATTGTCTTTATATCTCAGGGCCCAGTTGATGTATCCTTGTGAGTCCTTGTGAGCTCTTGTGAGCCCTTGTGAGCCCAGATCCAGCTGGCTCACATTTTTATGCTCAAGGACAGGGAATAATGATTCCAATATTATTTTTTAAATCAAAGTCTTAGCCAACACAATATGGCAGGGCAAAGAAATAAATTGCATATATATCAGAAAAGAAGAAATAAAACTATCCTTATTTGAGGATTGCATGATGGTCTGTGTAGAAAATCCTAAAAAAAAAAAAAAAAAAAAATCCTAGAACAAATAAGTGTGTTCAGCAAGGTCATATATGTCAACATACAAAAAATCAGTTGCGTTTCTATATACTAGCAATGAACACATGGAAAGTAATATTAGAAGTTCAGTACCATTTACAATCACAAAAAAGAAAAGATAAACAACACCAACAAAACAAATTGTTGTTAGATGCTGTCCAGCCCATTCTAACTCACATCAATACTATGTACAACAGAAAGAAACATTGCCCATTCCTGCACCATCCTCACAATCATTGATATGTTTGATCCCATTGTTGCAGCCACTGTATCAATCTATCTCCTTGAGTGTCTTCCTCTTTTTCTCTGACCCTCTAATTTACCAAGCATGATGTCCTTCTCCAGGGACTGGTCCCTCCGATAACAGGTCCAAAGTACTTGAGACAAAGTCTCACCATCCTCACTTCCAAGGAGCATTCCAGCTGTACTTCTTCCAAGACAGATTTGCTTTTTCTTCTGGCAGTTCACGGTATATTCAATATTCTTCAAAAACACCACAATTCAAATGCATCAATTCTTTGGTCTTCCGAATTCATCGTTCACCTTTTCCGTGTATATGAAGCAATTGAAAATACCATGGCTTGGGTCAGGAACATCTCAGTTCTGAAGGTGACATCTTTGCATTTTAACACTTTAAAGAGGTCTTTTGTGGAAGATTTGCCCAATGCAATAATTAGATAAAATCTACCAAAAATTATATGGGACATGCATGTTGAAGAAAAAAAATGATGATTAAAGAAAAAAAAAAAAAACATAGACACTGTAAATAAGTGTGGAGCCATATCTTGATCATAGATTGGAAGACAACAGAGTAAACATGTCAATTGTCCCCCAACTGATTTACAGGTTTAATGTAATTCCTATTAATATCACAGCAAGATGTTTTTTGGTAGATAGACAATATTATTATAAAAATTTATATGGCAAGGCAAATGAATTAGAATAGATAAAACTATTTTGAATAGGAATAATACAATGGAAAGAATTATTTTACCTAATATTAAGACCTACTCCAAAGAGTCGCTACTAGTGAAATCCACTGGACAGCAACAGGTTTTGTGTAAATAGTATCCTGATATTGTGGTTATGGCAGAAGGATAGACCCATAGATGAATGGAACAGAAAATAGAATTCAGAAATAGATCACACATGATTTTTCGACAAAGGTGCAAAAGTAATTCAAGAGATGAAATATAGCTTTTTCAATGAATTGTACTGACACACTTTGGTATACATGAGCAAAAATTAATCTTGATTTAAATTTCACATGTTATGCAAAATTTAGAAACCTGGAGGAGAGCCCGGCAAGATGGCGCTCTAGACAGAAGCACCACTCTGTCCCTCCACAGCAAAGATCCAAAAAACTAAGCCAGAGAATCAACAATCCTGAAACCCTAGAACATCAAATGAAGAGATAAAGAACTCAGCCAAACACCAAACGGAGTGAGAATACTGAAAGAGAACAGAGAGCGAGGAGAGACTCATGCAGAGATCCCCTACAAACTAACGCAGCGCGGATCCACCATCTTGGACTCCTATCGGAGACCAGCAAATGGGAGAATAGGAGAGCAGCCTCGCAGAGCGTCCAGTGGGAGACGGAACGACCGGTAATTTGCGGTGTGAGCTTTCCCACCCCCCACCCCCTCCGCCTTGGCTGGGGCTCCCCTGCTTCCCACGGCCAGGGTCCCTGGGCCGGGGAGTGCCAGTGCTTGGATTCCGCACGCCCGGGCGGGCAGCTCTCTGGGTGCTGTTTGTTGGCTGCTGGTGCTGCCTTTTTTTTTTTTTTTTTTCCTCCTTCTTTTGGTTTCTCGCTTGCCTCTCGCTGCCTCCCCCTCCTTTCCCTTGGGTGCCTGGCTCCTTCCACCCTCTTAGCTCCTTTCTGAGGGTCCCCAGAGCGTGAGCAATTTGTGATATACGTTTTCCACTCTCCACCCTTCTTCACTCACACTCGGCCTCCTCTGTTTCCCACGGACACAGTCTCTTGTCCAGAAACACCAGCCCACACTGGCTGCCTCTCTGAGAGCCATTCATTGACTGCTGGTGTTGCTTTTTTTTTTTTAAATTTTATTTTTCTTCTTTTTTGATTAGTTTTGTTTTCTTTTCCCTCTTTTTCCCTTTTGTCTTTCTTCATTGCTCAATTTCTCGTCTCTCTATCTCTTCCTTCTCTTTCTGATCCCTGAATATCAGGCGATGTATGCCTCTGCACCTTCTGGCCAGGCTGTGCTGTGAAACCTGAGACCGACTTCCCCAGACCTCATACCTGCATCAGTGGGATCCCCGGGAACTTTGCAGTTCTTTAACTTTTCTGATTTTTATTTGTTCATTCTTTCCTTTTCTTTCTCTTCCCCCTTCTGGTTTTCTCCATCCCATAGTCTCTCATCTGTCCATTCCCACGACAAGCTCCCCTAGCATTCTTTTATGTTTGTATGCTTTTCGCTTCAGCTCCTCTCTCCTCTCTCCCATATCCAGCTTAGCTTCACACATAACCGTCTCTCTGCTGCAACCTGCCTACCTGCACCATGCACTTGACATCACACCACCAAGCTGTGCAGGCACGCACTATTGGAATCTGCCCAGCACTGACTACTGACCGTCCTGTTGGCTGCGGTGAGTGCCACAAACAACCCATCCCAGTGGCTTCTCTTCAGCTAGACCTGCCCAGCTGTACCACAAGGACAAAACAACAACAAAAAACTAAAATCAATAAACGAGAGAAATATCTACTGAATGCCCCGAAAACAGCAAACAATATCAAAACATTTACAAAAACAAGACAAGATGGCTCCAATAGGCGTCCAAATTAAAACACCAGATAACTCTCCTGTGGAAGAAACTACACTAGAAGTACCTGATAGGGAACTCAAATCACTAATACTCGGAATTTTCCAAGAACTCAGGCAAAAAGCTGACAAACATGAGGAAAAAATAGACAAATTTAGGGAAAATACAGACAAAAAATTGGAAGAATTCAAGAAGATGATGCAGGAACAAAATGCCAAAATAAATTCACAACTAGAAATTATACAAAAACAACAATTAGAAATCCAAAAGATAAACAACAAGATTTCAGAAATGGACAGTGTCACAGAAGGGCTGAGAAGTAGATTTGAAACCGTGCAAGACAGGATCAGTGGAACTGAAGACAAACACTTGGATACAACTCTGTTTCAGGAAAACTCAGAAAAAAGAGCAAAGAAAAATGACCCTGAGAGTTATGTGGGACACAATTAAAAGCAAAAACTTATGAATGATTGGCATCCCAGAACAGGGGGAGAAAACAGAAAACACAGAGAGGATCAATGAGGAACTGCTGACAGAAAACTTTCCCAATATCATGAAAGATGAAAAGCTGGCCATCCAAAAGCTCAACGAACCCCATATAGAAGAGACCCCAAAAGAAAATCACCAAGACATATCATATTCACACTCACCAAAACTAAAGACAAACAAAGAATCCTGAGAGCAGCTTGTGAAAAACAAGAAGTCCCATACAGAGGAGAAACAATAAGACTCAGCTCAGATTATTCAGCAGAAACAATGCAGGCAAGAAGGCAATGGGATGACATATATAAAATCTTGAAAGAAAAAAATTGTCAGCCAAGAATAATATATCCTGCAAAACTCTCGTTCAAATTTGATGGTGAAATTAGCTCATTTCCAGATAAACAGAAACTAAGGGAATATGCAAAAGTCAAACCAAACTTACAAGAATTATTAAAGGGAGTTCTCCGATCTGAGGACAAACAGCTTCAACCCTCAGGCAGGACCTAGGACACATGTTCATATGAACCAGATACCATTCTAGGAAATGAAATATCGAGGACTATCTAAAACCAAAAGAAATACAACAGGGAATCAGAGCAATCAATCAAAGGATGACAACAACATCAAAACAATGAAAGAGGGAACAAATGGCTTAGCTATAGGACCTTCTAACAGAGAGGAAGGCAAGGCGATACCAAGTAAGGGTAGACTGCTTCAAACTTGTAAAGAGTAAGGTAAAATTCATGGTAACAACAAAGAAAGTTAACAAACCAACTCATAAAAATAAAGATGAAAAACATAAAGTCTCAGCAAAAACAAAACCTACAAAAACAAAAGAAATTAACACAAAATCCACAAACAAAAGTAACTCAGCACAAGAGAGTAAGAAGAACAAAGAAAAATTCATCACCACAAAAAAAGCACTACAAAATGACAGCAACAAACTTCCATCTATCAATAATTACACTGAATGTAAATGGACTCAATGCACCCATAAAGAGACAGAGAGTGGCAGAATGGATAAGAAAACAGGATCCATCAATATGCTGTCTACAAGAGACACACCTTAGAAACAAAGATGTTAATTTATTAAAAATCAAAGGTTGGAAAAAAATATATCAAGCTAACATCTACCAAAAAAGAGCAGGAGTAGCAATTCTAATCTCAGTTAAAATAGACTTTAAAACAAAATCTACCATAAAAGACAAAGAAGGACACTATATAGTGATTAAGGGGACGATCCATCATGAAGACATAACCATAATAAACATCTACGCACCCAATGACAGGGCTCGAAAATACATTAAAAAAAACTCTAACAGCACTGAAAAGAGAAATTGACAGTTCCACAATAATAGTAGGAGACTTCAATACAACACTCTCAGTAAAGGACAGAACAACTAAAAAGAAATTCAGCAAAGATACAGAAGACCTAAAGGACACAATCAGCCAACTGGACCTCATAGACATATATAGAACAATCCATCCAACCACTGCAAAGTACACATTCTTTTCCAGTGCACATGGAATGTTCTACAGAATTGACCACATCTTAGGCCACAGAGCAATCCTCAACAAGATCCAAAACGTTGAGATAATTCACAGTATCTTCTCTGACCACAATGCCATCAAGATAGAAATTAACACTAGAAAGAGCAAGGAAAAAAAACCAAACACATGGAAACTGAATAATACTCTGCTTACACATCAGTGGGTAACAGAAGAAATCAGAGATGGAATTAAAAAATTCATAGAATCAAATGAAAATGAAAAAACATCATACCAAAACGTTTGGGACACAGCAAAGGCAGTCCTCAGAGGACAATTTATAGCAATAGATGCACATATCAAAAAAGAAGAAAGGGACAAAATCAAAACATTAACTACAGAACTCAAGCAAATAGAAAGAGAACAACAAAAAAAGCCTACAACCACAGGAAGAAAGGAGATAGTAAAGATCAGAGCAGAAATAAATGAAATAGAGAACAGAAAAACAATAGAAAGAATCAACAAAACCAAAAGTTGGTTCTTTGAAAGAATCAACAAAATCGACAAACCACTGGCCAGACCGACAAAAGAAAAATAGGAGAGGACACAAATAACCCAAATAAGAAATGAAATGGGGGACATTATAACAGACCCAACCGAAATAAAAAGGACTGTAACAGAATATTATGAAAAACTATATTCCAACAAATTTGAAAACCTAGAGGAAATGGATAAATTTCTAGAAACACACGGCCTACCCAAACTACAACAAAGTGATATTGAAAATCTGAACAGACCCATAACAGGAGAAGAGATTGAAAAGGTAATAAAAAAACTCCCAACCAAAAAAAGCCCTGGCCCAGATGGCTTCACTGGAGAATTCTACAAAACATTTACAGAAGAGCTTGTACCAGTTCTACGCAAGCTATTTCAGAGCATAGACAAGGAAGCAACACTTCCAAATTCATTGTATGAAGCCAGCATAACGCTGATACCAAAACCAGGCAAAGATATCGCAAAAAAAGAAAGTTACAGACCAATATGTTTCATGAATATAGATGCAAAAATTCTGAACAAAATTTTAGCCAATAGAATTCAGTATCATATCAAAAAAATAATACACCACGACCAAGTAGGATTCATACCAGATATGCAAGGATGGTTTGACATTAGAAAATCCATCAACATAATAATTCACCACATAAATAAAAGGAAAGAAAAGAATCACATGATCATCTCAATTGACGCAGAAAAGGCATTTGACAAAGTCCAACGCCTTTCCTGATAAAAACTCTCAATCAAATAGGTATACAAGGGAAATTTCTCAACATAATAAAGGGCATCTATGCAAAACCAACAGCCAACATCATTCTTAATGGAGAGAGGCTGAAAACATTCCCCTTGAAAACAGGAACAAGAGAAGGAAGCCCTTTATCACCACTCCTATTTAACATTGTGCTGGAAGTTCTAGCTAGAGCAATAAGGCAAGAGAAAGAAATAAAGGGCATCCAAATTGGTAATGAAGAAGTTAAACTGTCCCTGTTTGCAGATGATATGTTACTATACATAGAAAACCCTAAAGACTCCACGAGAAATCTACTGGAACTAATAGAAAGATTCAGCTGAGTAGCAGGATACAAGATAAACATTCAAAAATCAGTTGGATTCCTATACCCCAGTAAAGAGAACGATGAAAAGGAGATCAGGAAATCAATACCATTTTCAATAGCCCCTAAAAAGAGAAAATACTTAGGAATAAATCTGACCAGGAATGTAAAAGACCTATACAAAGAAAACTACAAAACACTGCTGCATGAAACCCAAAGGGATCTACATAAATGGAAAAACATACCATGCTCATGGATAGGCAGACTCAACATTGTGAAAATGGCAATTCTACCCAAAGCAATTTACAAATACAATGCAATCCCGATCCAAATACCAACGACATTATTCAAAGAGATGGAAAAACTAATTATTAACTTTATATGGAAAGGGAAGAAGCCCTGAATAAGTAAAGCACTACTGAAGAAGAAGAATAAAGTTGGAGGACTCACACTACCTGACTTGAGAACCTACTATACAGCTACAGTAGTCAAAACAGCCTGGTACTGGTACAACAACAGAGACATTGATCAATGGAACAGAATTGAGAACACAGATGTAAATCTATCCACCTACTGTAACCTGATTTTCGACAAGGGCCCAAAGTCCATCAAATGACGAAAAGACAGTTTTTTAACAAATGCTGCTGGCAAAACTGGATATCCATTTGCAGAAAAATGAAACAGGACCCATACCTCACACTGTATACAAAAACTACTTCAAAATGGATCAAAGACCTGAATGTAAAGCCTAAAACTATAAAGTTCATAGAAGAAAAAATAGGACCAACACTTCAGGCCTTAATAAATGGCATTAGCAGGATACAAACCATAAACATCAACACACAAAACCCAACAGATAAACTAGATAACTGGGATCTTCTAAAAATCAAACACCTATGCTCTTCTAAAGACTTCACCAAAAGAGTCAAAAGAGAACCTACAGAGTGGGAAAAATTTTTTGGACGGTACAAGTCAGACAAAGGTCTAATCTCCATAATCTACAAGAAAATGCAACACCTCTACAACAAAAAGACAAACAATCCTATCAAAAAATGGGCAAAGGAAATGAACAGACACTTTACCAAAGAAGACATTCAAATGGTCAACAGACACATGAGGAAATGCTCGTGTTCACTAGCCATTAGAGAAATGCAAATTAAAACCACAATGAGATACCATCTCACCCAGCATTACTGGCACGAATCAAAAATGCTTGAAATAACAAATGTTGGAGGGGCTGCGGGGAGATGGGAATTCTTATATACTGCTGGTGGGAATGCAAAATGATACAACCATTTTGGAAAATGATATGGCGTTTCCTCAGAAAGCTAGAAATAGACATACCATTCGATCCAGCAATCCCACTCCTAGGAATATATCCTAGAGAAATAAGAGTCGTCACTCGAATAGACATATGCACACCTATGTTCATGGCAGCATTGTTTACAATAGCAAAACGATGGAAACAGCGTAGGTGCCCATCAACAGATGAATGGATAAACAAACTATGGTACATACACATAATGGAGTACTATGCAACGCGAAAGAACAACAATGAATCTATGAACCATCTCATAACATGGATGAAACTGGAGGACATTATGCTGAGTGAAATAAGTCAATAACAAAAGGACAAATATTGTATGAGACCGCTATTATAAAAACCCATGAAAAAATTCACATGCAAAATGTAACAGTCCTTGCTGGTTACCAGGGATGGGAGGGGAGGGGTGGGAAATACTAAGTAGGCAATAGATAAGCGGTATCTTGGGTGAGAGGTGAGACAGTACACAGTACAAGGGAAACTAACACAACCTGCACAAGGAAAAGTCATAGAGGCCCCATGGACACATCCAAACTCCCCGAGGGACTGAGTTGCTGGACGGAGGGCTCTGGGGACCATGGTCTCGGGGAACATCTAGCTCAATTGGCATGACACTACTTATAAAGATAATGCTCTACATTCTACCTTGGTGAGTAGTGTCTGGGGTCTTAAAAGCCTGTGAGCGGCCATCTAAGATACTCCACTGGTCTCATCCCTTCGAGAGCAAGGGAGAATGAAGAGAACAGGATACAACGAAAAGATTAGTCCAAAGGACTAATTGTCCACAGCTACCAAGACCTCCACCGGACTGAGTCCAGTACAGCTAGATGGTGCCCGGCTACCACCGCTGACTGCTCTGACCAGGATCACAACAGAGGGTTCTGGACAGAGCTGGAGAAGGATGTAGAGCATAATTCTAACTCACAAAAAGGAAAAAAAAAAAAAAAAAGACCAGATTTACTGGCCTAAAGGAGACTGGAGAAACCTCAAGAGTATGGCCCCCAGACACCCTTTCAGCTCAGAGGTGAAGTTACCTTCGAGGTTCACTGTTCAGCCTGGGAGTGGACAGCCCAGTAAAACTAAATGAGACTAACGAGGTACAGGAGTCCAGTGACAAGGGCCAGAAGGCAAAGGGGGAGTAGGAAGCTGATGGTAAGGAACACAAGTTGAGTAAGGATATTGTTGATGTGTTGTGAGATTATTAACCATTGTTATAGGGCAACATTTGTAGTAACTGTTAAATGGGAGGCTATTTTGTCCTGTAAGCCTTCATCTTGGGTGAGAATGGCAGCACAATTGGAAGAGCATAGTCAATGTCACTTAAATGTGTACGTAAAAAATTTTGAAATGGTGTATCTTTGGCTATGTGTATTTTCACCAAAAAAAATAAAAATAAAAAAAGCTGAGAATTCAGAGGGTTAAAATGTTGTGGGGTTTTTAACCAAAGTCATAAAACAGCATGTGTACTCCTGTTACATGAGAAATTTTGTTCTGTAAGCCTTCAGCTGAAGTACAATAAAATATTTAAAAAAAAAAAAATTAGAGACCTGGTGACCCAGTGGTTAAAGAGCTCAGCTGGTAACCAAAAGATCAGAGGTTTGAACCCACCAGCTACTCCATGGGAGAAAGTTGTGGAAGTCTGCCTTGTAAAGATTTAGAGCCTTCAAAACCCTATGGGGCAGTGTCTTAGTCATCTAGTGCTGCCATACCAGAAATACCACAAGTGGATGGTTTTAACGAAGAGAAATTTATTTCCTCACAGTCAAAGTAGGCTAAAAGTCCAAAGTCAGGGCTTCAGCTCCAGGGGAAGGTTTTTTCTCTCTGCCGGCCTTCTTCTCTTTGGTGTTCCCCTGGACTGGGAGCTTCTCTGCACAATGACCCCAGTCCAAAGGATGCACTCTGCTCCCGGAACTGCTTTCTTGATGATATGAGGTCCCCCTGTCTCACTGCTCACTTCTGTCTTTTATATCTCAGGAAATAGCCTCAGGACCCAATCCTGTCTGGTAGATCAGGTCCTGCCTTACTCACACAACTGCCACCCATCCTCCCTCATTAACATCATAGAGACAGGTTTACAACATACGGGAAAATCACACCGTACCAGGAATCATGGCCTATCCAAATTGATACACACATTTTTGGGGGAACATAATTCAAACCATGACTGGCAGTTCTACCCTGTCATAAAGGGTCACTCAGAGCAGGAATCAACTCATCAGCAATGGGCTTGGTTTAGTTTTTTAATGCAAAAATTAAGTCAAAAGAGACAATAGATTTAAGTGTGAAATATAAAGTCATAAAACTTTCAGGAAAAAATTATGGGGCCCTAGGGCTTTGTGAAAAGTTCTTAAACATAACCTCAAGAGCACTTTCCATGAAAGAAAGTAATAAATTGGCTTGTAAACAAATATTCATAGCGACTTCTTTTTACAGACAAAATCTGGAGACAACTGACTATCATCAAGTAAGTGGATAAACAAATTGACATGCATACATACAATGGAATTCTATTCAATATAAAAGGAACAATTTATTGATACATTCAACAAAATATATCTGGGAAATGAGGCAAAAAATAAAATGCATAAAAATTGATAGGAGGAAGTAAATATTTATTAATAGGAGATATATTTATCTACATTGAAAAATCTACACAATTTTAAGTTTCAAGATTAAACGTGAATATTCAAAATAAAATGTATTTCTATAGCGATCTTCTTGATGTCATGCCACAACTTGTTTAATCTTCAGTCATCACTGTTCAATGCATCAAATCTATTCTTGAGATGGTCTGTAAATTCAGGTGGGGTATACTCAAGATCATACTTTGGCCCTCGTGGATTTGTTTTAAATTTCTTCAGCTTTACCTTGAACTTACAAATGAGCAACTGATGGTCTGACCCAAGCCATGGTATTTTTAATTGTCTCATACGCATATAAAAACTGGACAATCAATAAGGAAGACTGAAGAATTGTTGCATTTGAATTATGGTATTGGCAAAAAATATTGAATATACCTTGGACTGCTATAAGAATGAACAAATCTGTCTCGGAAGAAGTAGTGCCAGAGTGCTCCTTAGAAAAAAGGATGGCATCAATTCGGGGCCAAGATGGCAGAGTAGTCAGACGGCTTCTTATATCCCTCTTACAAAAAATTTCTGGAAAAACAAGTGATTTGATTCTATATGAATATCTAGGAGCCCTGAACAAGGAAAAGTTGAGGAATTGGAATGAGTGGTAGTGGGAGAGGGAAACGGATCAGAAGAAGTGAGGAGTGCCAGGCTGGTGGTGATGGGAGCTGCAGCTCTTCAGCTCTGAAGGGCTCTGGGTGTGCGCTGAAGCAGGCATACAACTCAACACACGCGTTCTGGAGGCAGTTTCCACATCGAGAGAGATCCGGCAGCAGAAATTCTGCTTGGACACTCTGAACCAGTGAAAAGCAGCTCCCAAGTGGCTAAAGATAAGTAATGCGTGTGGACTTTTGCAGGGATTTAAAAAAAAAATAAAAGCCCATTTGGGAAAAACCTCTCTCTCTTTTACCTCCTCCCTCCCTGCTCTGCACATGTCTGACCTTCTAATGTCTCTGAGTCCCCTGTGCCAGAAGTAGATCCCAAAAGGTGCCCTGACCCATTCTCCTGGCCCTGGAGAGAGAACAAGTAAGCTACTGGCTCTCCTAAGCCAGGAACTCAGGGTCAGCACAGCTCCTTCGCTAGGCACAGGTATAAAGGATACACAGACTTTGAGTGCCTTCCACCCCTGTATAGACTTGTGTGAACCCATCTCAATGGCGTAAGTCCTCAATGACACAGTACAACAGGGTAAACACCTGAGGTCTAACTTCAACTGTTTCAGCTGTGAAGTGGCAGATTTGTGACCCATGACACAGCCCTACCCTTTAAGCAGGCACTTTTACCCATCTGTACCCGGGGCTTGAGGACTGGTGGCTCCACCTATGTCACCTAGTCACCTGCTACAGGGATCCAAGAATAAATGGTGCCCCTGAGTCTTTACAGCCAACAGAGTAGGAGGCTTAGAGTCCAGCTGCAAAACTCACCTACCTATTCGCTCTAAGGAATAGAGACAAGCTTTCCTTTCAGACACTCAGGGGCAGACTTCAGGCCCCTGCCTTGCTAAGCATGTGACCCCCTACTGCAGCAAGACACCTGTGCCTATACCAATCATCCATGCCTCTCTAAGACTATAGGTGAGAGCCTACACCACACATTTGGTGACCGACTGCCTGGACACCTGAGCTGAACCGACACAGCAAATTTAAATGAACTACTGTGTGCACATACTTAGTCACAGAAATAACTACCTGGTGATAGGAAGTTAGAGCCTCAAAGGCACCAATAATCAAACTAATGCAAACCAGCAGCCTATTTGGGCACATCAAAATGAAACAAAACAAGACGCTAGGACACACTAAACAAATATAAAATAAAATTATAATAACTTATTGATGGCTCTGAGACAACAGTCAATACCAAGTCACATAAAGAGATAGTCCATGATGGCTTCAGCAAGCTCCCAAAATAAAGAATCAATAAATTCTCTGGAAGAAGAGAATTTCTTGGAATTACCAGAGGCAGAATACAAGAGATTAACATACAGAACTCTTCTAGAAATTAGAAAGGATATTTGACAAAATGCAGCAATTGCCAAGGAACATACAGACAAAGTAGTAGAAGAACTTTAAAAAAGTTATTCAAGAACATAACGACAAATTTAATAGGCTGCAAGAATCCATAGGGAGACAGCAACCATAAATCCAGAAGATTAACAATAAAATTTCAGAATTAGACAACTCAACAGAAATTCATAGGAGCAGAATTGAGACAGTAGAATTTAGAATTAGTGACATTGAAGATATAGCACTTGAAGCCAACTTATTTGAGGAAAAATCAGATAAAAGACTGAAAAAGAATGAAGAAACTCTGAGAATTATGCAAGACTCTATTAAGAGAAACTACCTATGAGTGATTGGAGTACCAGAAAGGGGAGGATAACATAAAATACAGAGAAAATTGTTGAAGATTTGTTGACAGAAAATGTCTCTGATATCATGAAAGATGACAAAATATGTATCCAAGATGCTCATCGAGCTCCACATATGGTAGATCCCAAAAGAAAGTCACCAAGACATATTCTAATCAAACTTACAAAAACCAAAGATAAAGAGAGAATTTTAAGAGAGGCTATGGATAAAAGAAAAGTCGTCTACAAAGGAGAGTTAATTAGAATAAGCTCGGACTACTCAGCCGAAACCATGCAGGCAAGAAGGCAATGGGATAACATATATAAAGCTTTGAAGGAAAACAACTGCCAGCCAAGAATTATATATCCAGCAAAACTGTCTCTCAAATATGATGCCAAAATTGGGGTATTTCCACATAAACAGAAGGTCAGGGGAACCAAAATTACAAGAAATACTAAAGGGAGTACTACGGTTAGATAGTAAATAACACCAGATAATAACGCAAGACTAAAACACAGGACAGAGCAACCAGATATTGACTGAGATAGGGAAGTCGAAAGTACTTCAAAGCTAAAACATTGAAAATAGGAAAAGAGAGATATCAATATGTAAAAAGGGATAACATTAAAAGAAAAAGAGGGACATAAAAAATGCAGACTTTGATTTTTCATATGGAGGGGAAGTCAAGGCAATATATAGAAACAAAAGACTGGTATAAACTTAGAAAAATAGAGGTAAATATTAAGATAACCACAAAGGAATCTAATAATTCTACAAATTAAAATAAAAAAGTAGAAAAATATAAAGACTCATCAAACACAAAATCAACAACAATGAAAAAGATGAAAAAAATAAGTAAAGAAAAAAGACTCAGCACAGAAAATTAAGGGGAACACAGAAACTGTGAACAACACACAAAAAGAGACTTCATGATGACAGCACTAAACTGATACATATCAATAATTATGCTGAATGTAAACGGACTTAATGCATCAATAAAGAGACAGAGAGTGGCAGTTGGATAAAAAAGCAGGATCCGTCTATATGCTGCCTACAAGAGACGCACCTTAGACTTAAAGACACAAACAGGCTAAAACTCAAAGCATGGAAAAAAATATATCAAGCAAACAACACTCAAAAAAGAGCAGGAGTGGCAATACTAAACTCTGACAAAATAGACTTTAAAGTAAAATCCACCACAAAGGATAAGGAAGGGCACTATATAATGATTAAAGGATCAATACACCAGCGGGACATAACTATAATAAATATTTAAGTAGCCAATGACAGGGCTCCAAAATACATAAAACAAACTCTTAACAGCACTGAAAAGAGAGATAGACATCTCCACAATAGTAGTAAGAGACTTCGACATGCCAATTTCGGTGAAGAACAGAACATCCAGAAAGAAGCTCAACAAAGAAGCAGAAGAGCTAAAGGCTGCAATCAACCAACTTGATCTCATAGACATATACCAAACACTCCACCCAAAAGCAGCCAAGTATGCTTTCTCTTCCAATGCACATGGAACATTCTCCAGAATATACCACATATTAGGTCATAAAGCAAGCCTTAACAAAATCCAAAACACTGAAACACTACAAAGCATCTTTTTCTGACCATAAAGCCGTAAAAGTGGAAATCAACAACACAAAAAGCAAGGAAGAAAATTAAACACATGGAAGCTGAACAACACCTTGTTTAAAAACTACTGGGTTATAGAATAAATTAAGGATGGAATAAAGAAATTCATAGAATCAAATGAGAATGAAAACACATTCTACCAGAACCTTTCTGACATGGCAAAAGCAGTGCTCAGAGGTCAGTTTATATCAATAAATGTACACATCCAAGAGAAGAAAGAGCCATAATCAAAACATTAACTCTACAACTGGAACAAGTAGAAAGAGAGCAGCAAAAGGAGCCCTCAGGAGCCAGAAAGAAGGAAATAATAAGAATTAGAGAAGAATTAAATGAAAAAGAGAAGAGAAAAACAATTGAAAGAGTTGACAAGTCCAAAAACTGGTTCTTTGAAAAGATAAACAAAATTGATAAACCACTGGCCAAACTCACAAAAGAAAAACAGGAGTGGATGCAGATTACCTGTGTAAGAAATGAGATGAATAATACCACAACAGACCCAACTGAAATGAAAAGAATCATAAGAGATTAGTAAGAAAAATTGTACTCTAACAAATTTGAAAACCTAGAGGAAATGTACAGATTTCTAGAAACTCATTACCTACCTAAATTAACACAGAGGTAGAACAACTAAATAAACCCAAAATAAAAGAAGATATTGAAAAGGTTATTAAAAATCTCCCAACAAAAAATAAGCCCTGGCCAGGATGGCTCACTGGAGAATTATAACAAACTTTCAGAGAAGAGATAAAACCACTTCTAGTAAAGGTACTCCAGAGCATAGAAAAGGGCAGAATACTCCCAAATTCATTCTATGAAGCCAGCATAACCCTGACACCAAAACCAGGTAAAGACACCCCAAAAAAAGAAAATTACAGACAAATATCCCTCAGGAACATTGATGCGAAAATCATCAACAAAATTCTATCCAATAGAATTCAGCAACATACCAAAAAAATAATTCACCATGATCAAGTGGGATTTGTATCAGGTATGCAGGGATGGCTCCCTATTAGAAAAACAATCAAGGTAATCCACATAAATAAAACAAAAGACAAGAACCACCTGATCTTATCAATCAATGCAGAAAAGGCATTTGAAAAGTCCAACAACTGTTCGTGATAAAAACTCTAAAAAAAAATAGGGATAGAAGGGAAATTCCTCAATATAATTAAGGGCACTTATTCAAAGCCAACAGCCAACATCATCCTGAATGGAGAGACTTTGAAAGCATTCCCCTTGAGAATGGGAACCAGACAAGGATGCCCTTTATCACCACTATTATCCAACATTGTGCTGGAGGTCATAGCCAGAGCAATTAGGCTAGAAAAAGAAATAAAGGGCATCCAAATTGGTAGGGAAGGAGTCAAAGTATCTCTCTTTGCAGATGATATGATCTTATACACAGAAAACCCCAAAGAATCTGTAAGAAAACTACTGGAACTAATAGAAGATTTCAACAAAGTTTCGGGATACAAGATGAACATACAAAAATCAGTTGGATTCCTTTACACCAACAAAGATAACCTCGAAGAGGAAATTACCAAATCAATACAATTTACAATAGCCCCCAAGAAGATAAAATACTTAGGAATAAATCTAACCAGAGATGTAAAAGATTTATACACCACAAACCACAAGACACTACTGTGAGAAACTACAAGAGACCTGCATAGGTTGAAAAACATACCTTGCTCATGGATAGGTAGACTCAACATAGTGAAAATGTCAATTCTACTCCAAGAAATCTACAGATACAATGCAATCCAGATCCAAAATCCGCTGGCATTTTTTAATGAGATGGAGAAACAAATCACCAACTTCATATGGAAAGAGAAGAGGCCCTGAATAAATAAAGCATTACTGAAGAAGAAAAACAAAGTGGTTGGCCTTACACTACCTGATTTTAGAAGCTATTATACTGCCACAGTAGTCAAAACAGCCTGGTATTGGTACAACAACAGGTACATAGACTAATGGAACAGAGTTGAGAATCAAGATATAAGCTCATCGACCTATGAGCAGCTGATTTTTGACAAAGGTCCAAAGTCCATTAATTGGGTAAAAGACAGTCTCTTTAAGAAATGGTTTTGGCATAACTGGGTATCCATCATCAAAAAACTGAAACAAGACCCATACCTCACACCATGCACAAACTAAATCAAAATGGATCAAAGACTTACATATAAAATCAAAAGTGATAAAGATCATGGAGGAAAAAATAGGGACAATACTAGGATCCCTAATACATGGCATAAACACAATACGAACCATAAGTAACAATGCACAAGAACCAAAAGACAGACTAGATAAATGGGAACTTCCAAAAAGCAAACACTTATGTTCATCAAAAGACTTCACCAAAAGAGTCAAAAGACAACCTACAGACTGGAAAAAAATTTTGGCTATGATCAATCTGATCAGTGTCTAATCTCTAAAATCTACAAGATACTGTAAAACCTCAACAACAAAAAGACAAATAACCCAATTAAAAAATGGGCAAAGGATATGAACAGGCACTTCACCAAAGAAGATATTCAGGCAGCTAAAAGACACATGAAGAAATGCTCACCATCATTAGCCATTAGAGAAATGCAGATCAAAACTACAATGAGATATCATCTCACCCCAACAAGGCTAGCCTTAATCCAAAAAACACAAAATAATAAATGCTGGAGAGGTTGTGGAGGGACTGGAACACTTATACACTGTTGGTGGGAATGTAAAATGGTACAACCACTTTGGAAATCGATTTGGCACTTCCTTAAAAAGCCAGAAATAGAAGTACTATACGATCCAGCTATCCCCCTCCTTGGGATATATCCTAGAGAAATAAGAGCCTTCACACGAATAGATATATGCACAGTCATGTTAATTGCAGCACTGTTCACAATAGCAAAAACATGGAAACAATCTAGGTGCCAATCAATGGAAGACGGATAAACAAATTGTGGGATATCCACACAATGGAATACTAAGCAATGATAAAGAACAATGACGAAGCCGTGAAATATCGTATAACATGGAGGAACCTGGAACTTATTATGCTGAGTGAATTTAGTCAGTCACAGAAGGACAAATACTGTATAAGACCACTATTATAAGAACCAAAGAAAAGGTTTAAACACAGAAGAAAACATTCTTTGATGGTTACGGGAGTGGGGAGGGAGGGTGAGGTCTATTCACTAACTAGATAGTAGACAAGAATTATCTTAGGTGAAGGGAAGAACAGCACACACTACAGAGGAAGCCAGCACAACTGGACTAAACAAAAGCTAAGAAGCTTCCTGAATACAATCAAATACTTTGAGAGACACAGTAGCAGGGATGGGGTTCTGGGAACCTTGCTTTCAGGGGACATCTAGGTCAATTGGCGTAACAAAGCTTATTAATAAAATGTTCTGCATCCTACTTTGGTGAGTTGCATCTGGGGTCTTAAAACCTTGCTAGTGGCCATCTAAAATGCATCAATTGGTCCCAACCACTTGGAGTAAAGGAGAACGATGAACACCAAAGACACAAGGAAAGTATTAGCCCAAGAGACAGAATGGGCCACATAAACCAGAGACTTCATCAGCCTGAGACCAGAAGAACTAGATGTTGCCCGGCTACCACCAATGAACGTCCTGAGAGGGAACACAACAGAGGGTCCCTGATGGAGCAGTAGAAGGATGGGGTACAGAACTCAAATTCTAGTAAGAATACCAGACTTAATGGTCTGGCTGAGACTGGAGGCGCCCCGGAAGGCATGGCCCCTGGACTCTCTATCAGTCCAGAACTAAAACAGTTTCCGAGGCCAACTCTTCAGACAGGGATTGGACAGGACTGCGGAACATAAAGTGATACTTGTGAAGAGTGTGCCTCTTAGTCAAGCAGATACAAGAGACCAAAGGTGCAGCTTCTGTCCAGAGGTGAGATGGGAAGGCAGAGAGAGTTAGGAGTGGGTTGAATGTTCATGGAGAATTAGGGACGGAAAGGAGGAGTGTGCTGTCACAGAATGGGGTGAGCGGTTGGGGTCTCATAACAATGTATGTTAAAAAATAAAATTTTGTATGGGAAAAAAATTTCAAAACTTTTGTTCATCAAAGAACTACATAAAAGAGTGGAGAGACAACCTACAGAATGGGAGGAACTATTTAGGGACCATATATTTGACAAGGGTTTAATATCTAGAATATATAAAGAACTCTCAATCTGTGGGTTCTCTTTTTACTATTCTGGAGAAGTTTGTTCGATTTTTAGGATGTCCCAGTTGTCTAGTTTATCTTCTACTGCTAGTGCATTTTTATTCATGTTTGATAGTCTGTTTATTCCATAAATAAGAGACCCTATGTTTTCCCCTATTTTTTCTTCTATGATCTTTAGAGTTTTAGGTTTTACATTTAGGTCTTTGATTCATTCTGACTTGGTTTTTGTGCATGGTGTGAGGTACAGATCCAGTTTCATTTTTCTGCAAATGGATATCCAGTTTTTCTAGCACCATTTATTAAAGATACTATCTTTTCCCCATTTAGTGGATTTTGACCCTTTGTTGAAGATCATCTTCCGTAAGTGGATTGGTTTACTTCTGGAGCCTCAGTTCTGTTCCACTGCTCTATGTGTTTAGTGTTATACCAGTACCAGGCTGTTTCGACTACTGTCACTGTGTGGTATGTTCTGAGATGGGGAAGTGTGAGGCCTCCTACTTTGTTCTTCTGCTTCAGTAATGCTTAACTTCTCTGGTCCTCTTTCCTTTCCATATAAAGTTAGTGATTAGATTTTCCACCTCATTAAAAAAAAATTGTTGGAATCTGGATCAGGATTGTATTATATCTATAGATCCTTTGGGTAGTACTGACATTTTCACACTGTTAAGTCTTTCTATTCAAAAGCATAGTATGTTTTCCCATTATCTAGATCTCTTTTGGTTTCTTGCAGTACTGTTCTGGAGTTTTCTTTTTATAAGTCTTTTACATCTCTAGTTAGGTTTATTCCTAAATATTTTGGAGGTGGGCTATTGTAAATGGTATTATTTTCCTAATTTCCTTTTCAGAGTTCTCTTTGTTAGTGTGGAGGAATCCAACAGATTTTTATATGCTGATCTTGTACCCTGCCACTTTATAAAAACATTTTATTAGTTCCAACAGCTTTCTGGTGGAGTCTATGGGATTTTCTATGTATAGGATCATGTCATCTGCAAATAGGGATAGTTTTAATTCTTCCTTACCAATTTGGATGTCTTTTATGTCCTTTTCTTGCCTTATTGCTCTAGCTAGGACTTCCAGTACAATATTAAATGAAACTGGTGATAAAGGACATCCTTGTCTGGTTCCCATTCTCAAGAGGAATGCTTCCAGTCTTTGTCTGTTGAGAACAACGTTGGCTGTTGGTTTTGTACATATGGCATTGATTATGTTGAGGAATTTCCCTTCTATTCCTATTTTGCTGAGAGTTTTTATCAGAAATCAGTGTTGGATTTTATCAAATGGCTTTTCAGCATCAATTGAGGTGATGATGTGATTCTTTTCCTTTGTTTTATTTATGTGGTGGATTACATTGGGAAACCCTGGTGGCATAGTGGTTAAGAGCTACGGCTGCTAACTAAAATGTTGGCAGTTCAAATCCACCAGGAACTCCTTGGAAACACTATGGGGCAGTTCTGCTCTGTCCTTCAGGGTTGCTATGAGTCCCAATCGACTCGATGGTAACGGACTTGGTTTTTTTGTTTTGATTACATTGATTGATTTTCTAATTTTGAACCATCCTTGCAGGCCTAGTATGAATCTCACTTGGTTATGATGTATCATTTTTCGATATGCTGTTGAATGTTTGCATCTATATTTTTGCTGAGAATTTCTGTGTCTATATTCATGAGGGATATTGGTCTATAATTTTCTTTTTTAGTGATGTCTTTGCCTGGCTTTGGTATCAGGGTTACGCTGGCTTCATGGAATACATTTTAGAGTATTCCTTATATTTCTATGTTCTGGAATAGTTTGAGTATGATTGGTATCAACTATTCTCTGAATGCTTGGTAGAATTCTCCAGGGAAGCCTTCTGGGCTAGGGTTTTTTTTTGTTGTTGTTGTTAGGAGATTTTTATGACCTCTTCAATTTCTTCTTTTGTTACAGGCTTGTTCATATTTTCTACCTCAGTCTGTGTTTTGATAGGTAGTGTGTTTCTAGAAATTTGCCCATTTCTTCCAGGCTTTCAAATTTGATAGAGTGCAGTTTTTCATAATATTGTTATGATCCTTTTCATCTCAGTTGGTTCTGTTGTAATGTAACCTATCTCATTTGTTACTTTCATTATTTGCATCTTTTAATTTTTTTCTTTGTCAGTTTGGCCAGTGGTTGGTCTATTTTATTGATCCTCTCAAAAAAACAACTTCTGGTCTTGTTGATTCTATTGTTTTTCTGTTTTCTATTTCACTTATTTCTGCTCTAATCTTTGTTATTTCCTTTCTTCTGTTGACTTGGGCCTCTTTTGCTTCTCTTTTTCTATTCATTCGAGTTGTAGGGTTAAGCTATTGATTTTTGCCCTTTTTTTTTGATGTGTGTAATTTATTGCTATGAATTCTCCTCTGAGCAGTACTTTTGCTGTGTCTCAAAGGTTTTTGTTTGTTTTGTTTTCATTCTCATTTTATTCTAGGAATTTTTAATTTTTTTTTATTTTTTCTATTACTCAATGGTTATTGAGCAAGGTGTTATTCAGTTTCCATGTATTTGATTTTTTTTCTTTGTTGTTTCTGTTATTGATTTCCAATTTTATAGCGTTTTAATCAGAGAAGATGCTTTGTAGTATTTTGATGTTTTTGAATTTATTGAGGTTTGCTTTGTGGTCTAAAACATGGTCTATTCTGGAAGATGATCCATGTATGCTGGAGAAGAACATTGTCTTAGTCATCTAGTACTGCTCTAATAGAAATACCACAAGTGGATGGATTTAACAAAGAGAAATTTATTTCTTCATAATAAAGTAGGGTAAAGGTCCAAATTCAGGGCATCAGCTCCAGGGGAAGGCTTTCCTCTCTCTCTGTCGGCCTTCTCATCAACCTTCCACCGGACTAAGAGCTTCTCTGCACAGGGACCCTGGGTCCAAAGGACACACTGTGCTCCTCGCACTGCTTTCTTGGTGGTATAAGTTCTTTCCTCTCTGCTCGCTTCCTTTTCCTTTTTATCTCTTGAGAGATAAAAGGTGGTGCAGCCCACACCCCAGGGAAACTCCCTTTACATTGGATCAGTGATGTGACCTGAGTAAGGGTGGTGTTATAATCTCACCCTTATCCTCTTTAACATAAAATTGCAATCACAAAATAGAGGAGAACCACACAATACTGGGAATCATGGCCTAACCAAGTTGATATACACATTTTTGGGGGATGTAATTCAATCCATGACAAACGTGTACTCTGTTGCTTTTGGGTGGAGTGTTCTGTATATGTCTATAAAGTCAAGTTGGTTAATTGTGTTGTTTAGCTTTTCTATATCTTTGTTGAGTTTCTTTCTAGTTTTTTTTTTCCTTTCATCGAAAGTGGTATGTTAAAGTCTCCTACTATTATTGTAGAACTATTTCTCTTTTCAGTTTTTTTAGAGTTCCTCTTAGGTATTTTTCAGCTCTATCATTGGGTGTGTAAATATGTATTACGGTTATATCCTCTTGGTAGACTTATCCCTTTATCATTACATAGAGCCCTTTCTTGACTTTTGGATGGAGTTTGATTTAAAGTTTACTTTATCTGAAATTCATTGCTGTCTGTTGGTTGATGGGGCTGGGTGGGGGGAAAAAGGGAGGCTCAGACTGGTCCTCGGTGGTCAGGCTGTGGGGATAAGTGGTTTGTGTCTCTAGTCACCAGGAGTGTTAGGGGAGGGGAAGCACATTCCTCAGATTGCCAGGTGAGGTTGTCTGGACACTTCTTATTGGCTGTAGTCAGCAATCAGGACCTTTCCTCACTCAAAAGCAAGTGGGGGGGGGTGTGCTGCCTGTAGTCCAGTTGGGTGGGGAATCTATTGCTTCTTGTGTACCACCTATCCTAATTGTCAGGGACCGCTGTTCTTGAGTAAACCTGTCTGTGGATTCTAGCTCCCTGCCTACTCTGTGGATATCAGGATCCCTGGAACTCTGGCCCTTCTTCTTGTGTTTTCTTCCTTAGATAGAGATTATGTTCTGCTCACCTTGCTTCTTTCCGGGTGTGTCTAATCAGATTCTCTGTTTCTTATTGGGAATGCTGTGAAGTTGCCTTCCTGTGCTCCTCATCTGTGATCACTACTAGCTTTGTCTCAAGACGGTCTCACTGAGCCAGAGGAGCTGGCAGAGTTCCATCACTCCATGACCCTCCTTGTTCACAGCATTCATTCAATTTCTCCTTCAAGTTGGTGTTTGATTCAATTATTTATCCTTCTTTTTGATGTTCAGGTTTCTGGGATTGTGATCTGCATCTGTTTCACTTGGTTTTTCAGGTCTTTGCTGTAGAGGAAGATGTGGTGTGTATGACTAAGCTTCTCTGTATTATTCTTTTTCTAAATTATGATAGATGTTTACCTCACGTGTTTTTTTAAATTGTGTTTTAGGTGACAGTTTACAGTGAAAATTAATTTCTCATTCAAAAATTTATACACAAATTGTTATGTGACAATGGTTGCAATTCCCACAATGTGTCAGCACTCTCCTCTTTTCCCTTTACACCCAGGATTCCCTGTGTCCATTTGTCCAGGTTTCCTGTCGCTTCCTGCTTTCTCATCTTTGCTTTTAGGCAAGTGTTGCCCATTAGGTTTCCTATGTTTGATTGACCTAGGAAACATATTTGTGATGCATGTTATTCTTTGTTTTCTAAGCTTGTCTAATCTCTGGCTGAAAGGTGGACTTTGGGAGTGGCTTCATTTCTGTGTTAGCATGGTGTCCGGGGACCTTAGTCTCTGGGGTCCCTCCAGTCTCTCCCAGACCAGTATGTCTACACTTTTTTTATGAATTTGAGTTTTATTCTACATTTTTCTCCTGCTCTGTCTGGAATCCTCTATTTTGATTTCTGTCAGAGTGGTCGGTGGTGGTAGCCAGGCACCATCTAGTTCTTCTGGGCTCAGACTGGTGGAGGCTGTGGTTCATGTGGTCCATTAGGCCTTTGGACTGATATTTTCCTTGAATCTTTGGTTTTCTTCACTCTCCTTTGATCCAAACGTGATGAGACAAACAGGTGTATTTTAGATGGCTCCTCACAAGCTTTTAAGACCCCAGACACTACTCACCAAAGTAGGACATAAAACGTTTTCTTTATGAACTCTGTTATGCCAATTGACCTAGATGTCCCTCGAGACTATGGTCCCCAGCACTCAGTGCCAGTAACTCAGTACCTCAAGGTGTTTGTATATGTCTAGGAATCTTCTATGACTTTGCCTTGGTCAAGTTATGCTGACTTCCATATATTGTGTGTTGTCTTTCCTTTAACAAAGTTTACATTTATCTACTATCTAGTTAGTGATTTCCCTTTCCCAACCCTCCTCTCCCTCATTACCATTAAAGATTGTTTCTTTCGGTGTGCAAACATTTCCTTGAGTTTTTATAATAGTAGCCTCATACTATATTTGTCCTTTTGTAATTGGTTTATTTCACTCAGCCTATTGCCCTCCAGATTCATTCATATTGTGAGGGGGATTTGTCATTATTATTGTTGCAATTATTCCATTGTGTGTATGTACCATAATTTCTTTATCCATTCGTCTGTTGATGGACACTTAGGTTGTTTCCATCTTTTTGCTACTGTGAATAATGTTGCAGTGAACACGGGTGTGCGTATGTCTATTCCAGTGATGGCTCTTATTTCTCTGGGATATATTCCTAGGAGTGGGATTGATGGATCATATGATATTTTTATTTCAAGCTTTTAAGGAGGCACCATAACATTTTCCATTGTGGTTTTATGATTTTACATTCTCACCAGCAATTCATAAGAGTTCCAATCTCGTGCAACCTCTTCAACATTTGTTATATTCTGTTTTGTTTGATTAGTGCCAGTAATGTCAGAGTGAGATGGTATCTCATTGTGATTTTGATTTGCATTTCTCCAATGGCTAGTGATTGTGAGAATTTCCTCATGTGTCTTTTGGCCACCTGAATGTCTTCTTTTGTGAAATGTCAGTTAATATCTTTGCCTATTTTTTAATTGGACTATTTACCTTTTTTATTATTAACATGTTCAAATATTCTATACGTTTTAGAGATTAGACCCTTTTTGGATATGTCATATGCAAAATTTTTTTCCCAGTCTGTAAGTTCTTGTTTTACTCTTTTCGTGAAGTCTTTTGATGAGCATAAGTGTTTAATTTTCAGGAGCTCCCAGTTATCTAGTTTGTCTTCTGGTGTTTGTGTATTGTTACTTGTAGTTTGTATTCTATTTATGCCTTGCATTAGGGCCCCTAGCCTTGTCCCTTAATTTTCTTCCATGATCTTTATCATTTTAGGTTTTATATTTGGGTCTTTGATCCATTTTGAGTTAGTTTTTGTGTATGGTGTGAGGTACAAGTCCTGTTTCATTTTTTTACTGATGGACATCCTGTTTTGCCAACACCATTTGGTAAAAAATAAAATAAAAAACTGTCCTTTCCCCATTTAATAGACTTTGGTCCTTTGTCAATAGTCAACTGACCATAGATGGATGAATTTACATCTGGGTTCTCAATTCTGTTCCACTGGTCTATGTGTCTGTCATTGTACCAGTACCAGGCTTTGACTACCATGGCTGTAGAGTAGGTTCTGAAATCAGGTAATGTGAGGCCTCCTACTTTGTTATTTTTCTTCAATAATGCTTTGTTCATCTGCGGACTCTTTCCTTTCCATAAAAAGTTGATGATATGTCCATCTTGATGAGGAATGCTGTTGGTATTTAGATCAGGATTGCATTATATCAGTAGATCATTTTGGGTATGATTGACTTTTTCACGATGTTGAGTCTTAGTATCCATGAGCATGGTATATTCTTCCATTTATGTAGGTCTTTTTTGGTTTCTCGCAGTAATGTTTTATAGTTCTCTTTGTATAGGTCTTTTATATCCCAGGTTAGGTTTATTCCTAAGTATTTTATCTTTTTAGCAGCTATTGTAAATGGTACTGTTCTCCTGGTTTCTTTTCCAAGGTTCTCTTTGTGTATAGGAATTCAACTGATTTTTGTATGTTTATCTTATATCCTGTTACTCTGCTGAATTTATTAGTTCTAGTAGTTTTCTTGTGGAGTCTTTGGGGTTCTCTATGTATAGGATCATATCATCTGTGAATAGGGGATTTTTATTCTTCCTTTCCAATTTAGATGCCTTTTATTTCTTTTTCTTTCCTAATTGCCCTAGCTAGGACTTCCATCACAATGTTAAATAAGAATAGTGTTAAAGGACATCTTTGTCTTATTCTTGTTCTCAGAAGGAATACTTTCAGCCTGTCTCCTTTGAGAATGATGTTGGCTGTTGGTTTTGTATTAAAAAAAAGTCCATTGCAATCAAATTGATTCTGACTCCTAGCGACCCTATAGGACAGAGAAGAACTGCCCCATAGAGTTTCCAAGGAGCTCCTGGTGAATTAGAACTGCCGATCTTTTGGTTAGCACAAGTAGCTCTTAACTGGTTTTGTATAGATGCCCTTTAATATGTTAAGGAATTTCCCTGGTATTCTTTTTTTACTTAGAGTTTTTATCAGGAACGGGTGTTGAACTTTATCAAATGCCTTTCTTCTTTGATTGAGATGATCATGTGATTCTTTTCTTTTGTTCTATTTATATGGTGGATTACGTTGATTGATTTTCATGTTTTTAATCTTTCTCTCTCTCTATATATATATATATATTTGCAGTTAAGGAAATACGTTTTCCTCTATGTTTGCTATCCCAAAGTATTTTCTCATTTCCATTGTCAAGTTTAGTTTAACTCATGAGAAATTTCAAAGACTATTCTGAATATTTGAATTCTATATTTGCAGGGAAATTGATCATTTTATATATTAATTCATGCTTCATTGAGCAACATTCAGAGATGGTGTTCTGAAGGATTTCAGTTATTTGAAATTTGTTAAGGCTTGTTTTATGATCAAAACATAATTGGATTTCTTTGTAATGAATGTATGCTTTGCAATTTTTAGGCAGAATCTTCTTTATATGTTCATTATATCAAGTTGTTAATTGTGTTGTGCAAGTAATCTATATTATCTGAATTTTTTTGTCAGTTACTGAGAAATGTATCCTAATATATGCCCCTAAGATTATGGATATTGATCCTTACACTTCTTTTTTTTGCTTTGAATATTTTGAAGTTAGTTATTAGATCCACACATCTTTAGAAGTGTTATATGAGTGGATGGGCATTCTTTACATCTAGTTATGGTCCTTACTTTAAAGTTAAATGTCTCTTTAAACAGTATAGTTACTTCAGCTTTCTATCAGAGTTTGGGTCATATATCAGTTGTATATTTTAAATTCCTACCCAAACATTAAAAACAAAGTTCTTGGGAGAAAATATAGTAACATATTTTTACATCCCCAAGAATAGAGAAGTTTTTTTTAGAAAAAAGTAAATTCAGTTTAGCATTACTTTATCATGGTGAAATCACCAAATATACAATTAAAATAAAATTTAAAAAAATAATATATTAAAATGTATAATTAAAATAAAAATTTAAAACATAATTAAAATTATGCTATAATTAATATATATTGCTAGCTAACAGAAATGTAGAAGTATGGATTAAAATAATTCATATCAAACTTCTGATAGTGGCTGCATCAGAAGAGGGAGTAAAGAGAAGAAAATGAGACTAGGGAGCCTATACAAAGTGAATACTCCTTTACCTGTAATGGAAGGTATTAAAAAATACCAGGAGCCTTCCACTTGGTTAAGATGGAGTAATAAATTTAACCTGCTACCAAGAAATGCAATAAACTTGTTTTATATATAAAAAGTATATATTTAAAAAACTTTTCAAGATATCAGGCATGAGATAACACATTAAAATAAATACCTTAGGTCATTAAAAGTTACAATATTTGAGTATCAAAATCACGAAATCAATGCTGGAAAATTTGAAAGCAACTGTGACAAAATGTTTATAAATATATAAATGGAAATGATAAATTTCTACTATTTATCTCTCTATAAATAAAAAATAGATAATCCAAAAGAAAATAAGATAAAGACTGTGAAAAAGTAATTCAAATAAAAGAACAACCATATAAGAAAGGTTTAATTTCACTATATATTAAGAAATTGCCATTTTCCCCATTATGTGGGCAAAAAGTATAGACATGTGTCATTATTTTAAGTATTGCTTACTATTATTTATTGTGCATATAACAAACTTTCTCATTTGATGTATATTTAAGATACGTCTATGTCTTTGTTTTTATGTATGTAAATATCTAATATATTTATATATGTGTGTATATATCACATGCATTATTGTGAATTATTTTCTGTAATTATGTTAGTTAGTTTTGAAAATGGTAGGGTCTAGAGTTAGGCAATTATCTATATTGGAAAATGATATCACACTGTCCTTCCAACAATCTGATTTGACCTAAAATCTCAAGAAGATTATTTACATGCCATTTCCCCATACACAACAGAACTCTAACCTTATCCAAATTTCTTAAATGTTTGCCGGTATAGAACAATTACAATCCTTCAATTTGCATTTCCTTGATCAATTAGGATATTGACTATATTTTAAATGTTTTAATTATCTCAATTGCATGGTTTCATGTTTCTTCATTTCTCGTCTTCTTGTTTTGATTTAGTTGTGGGAATTTCCTATATATTATGAAAAGAAATAAGCTCTTTGATACTTAGGGTACACATATTTCATTTCCTTTGAACTTTGTTTATTGAAAATGTCTTTTTCTTCTTCTCCTCCTTGTCCTCATCTTCCTTCTCCTCCTTCTTCTTCTTTTGGTGGTTGTGGGAAAAATGTCATTATAATTGACATTTGATTACCTATTTATATTTTTTCTGCTATTCTTAACTAGTTAGGCTTTTTGAAATTTACAAAATATTTTTTTCTCTTGGTACTTGTATAATTTTAAATGTTTTATATATACATTTATTTCAAATATATATTAAAATTATTGAAGACATACTTGATGATTTCAAATATTATCTTCTGATCTGGAGCATAATTGCAAGAGTTAGGGAAGGAAAGGAGTGACTCAACTATTATGAACTTGAAAAAATTCAGGGTGATTCTCCCAGAAGAGCATTTATCCTCACATTTTTCTTACTAATGATTTAAAAATAGGCTGCTGAGAAGAACATATATGATCTATAATTATGTGTTCTTCTAAGACTTAATAAAATTAAGGTTTAGAGCACTCAGATCAGCCCTTTAAAATTTGATGTGATATGCAGCTGAGGTTTCTTTTACATTAAAATCATTCTGAGAATTTACCTAAGTCTAACTATGACCTATGACCGCTCATTTAGATGTCTCATTCACATACATTTATTTTCAATTTTTCATTGTGCATTGGGTGAAAATGTACAGAGCAAATTGTTTCCTATTTGATAGTTTGTACATAAAGTGTTCCATAACATTGGTTTCGTTCTCCACAATGTGTCAGCACTCTTCCCATTTCTGTCCTAGGTTCCCCATTTCCTTTTGTCCTGATTTTCTGTAACTTTTTTGCCTTTTCGTATTTTCTTTTGGACAAATGTCGCCATTTTTATCTCTTATAACTGACTGTTCTAAGGAGTACCTTCCTCTAGAGTGTTATTGCTTATTTTATGGGCCTGTCTATGGTTTGTCTGAAAGGCGGTGTCCAGGAATGGCTTCAGCTCCAGTTCAGAACGGTTTCTTAGTGTGATACTGTTGGCCATTCGTCCAATCTCTATCATACCAGAAAGTCTGGTCTTTTTTGAGAATTTGATTTTTTTGTTCTACAATTTTTCTCCTGCTCTCTCTGGGACCCTCTTTTGTGATCACTGTCAGAGCAATCGGTAGTGGTAGCTGGGTACCATTTAGTTCTTCTGGTCTTGGGGTCAGGTAGGTTGTGGTTCATGTGATCCATTAGTCGTTTGGACTAATTGCTCCCTTGAGCCTTTGGTTTTATTCACTCTTCTTTGCTCTGAATGGTAAGAGACCAATAGATGTATCTTAAATGGCCACTCGCAAGCTTTTAAGATCCCAGACACTACTCATCAAAGCAGGATCCAGAACTTTATCTTTATGAGTTATGTTGTGCCAACTGACATAGATGACCCCTGAGTCTATGATCCTTTGCCTTCGAGCCTAGGAACTTCATACCACCAGATGTTTGGTTATGTCTAGAAAGTTGTCCTGACTGTAGCCCTTTTATGCTCTATTGTCTATATTAATATACTAATAGCATCTACTGATATGTACCACCACTTACCTGTCAGTTTGTCATACTGTGGTAGCTTGCGTGTTGCTGTAATACTGGAAGCTTTGCCCTGGTATTCCTATACCAACAGGGTCGCCCTTGGTGGACAAGTTTCAGTGGTGCTTCCAGACTAAGATGGATTAGGAAGAAGAACCTTGCTGTCTACTTCTGAAAAAATTGGCCAGTGAAAACCTTATGAATAGCAGAGAACATTGTCTGATATAGTGCCAGAAGATGAGCCCATCAGGTTGAAAGGCACTCAAAAGACAACTAGAGAAGAGCTGCCTTCTCAAAGTAGAGTTGACCTTAATGACATGGATGGAGTCAAGCTTTTGGGATCTTCATCTGCTGATGTGGCATAACTCAAAATGAGAAGAAACTATTGAAAACATCCATTAATGATTGGAACGTGGAATGTATGAAGTATGAATCCAGTAAAATTGGAAGTCATCAAAAAATGAAATGGAACTCATAAACATTGATATCCTAGGCATTAGTGAGCTGAAATGGACTGGTATTTTGAAATGGACAATCATATGGTCTACTATGCTGGGAATGACAAATTGAAGAGGAATAGTGTCAGGTTTATTATTAAAAAGAACATTTCTAGATCTATCCTGAAGTACAATGTTGTATAACCCATTGCTGTCAAGTCAATTTTGACTCATAGTGACCCAATAAGTTAGGGTAGAACTGCCTCATAGTGTTTCCAAGGAGAGGCTGGTGGATTTGAACTGCCAATCTTTTGGTTAGCAGCTGTAGCTCTTAAGCACTTTGCCACCAGGGCTCCTACAATGCTGTCAATGATAGGAAAATATCTATACACCTACAAGGAATACAAGTTAATATAATTATTATTCAAATTTACACACTAACCACTAATGCCACAGATGAAAAACTTGAAGATTTTAACCACATTCTGCAGTCTGAAATTGGTCAAACAAACAATCAAGATACATGGATAATTACTCATGATTGGGATGTGAAAGTTGGAAACAAAGAAAAAGGATTGGTAGTTGGAAAATATGGCCTTAGTAATAGAAATGACATCACAGATCACAAGATAGAATTTTTCAAGACCAACAACTTCTTCATTGCAAATACCTTTTTTCAACAACATAAATGGTGACTATACACATGGACCTTGCCAGGTGGACTACACAGGAATCAAATCAACTATATATAGTGGAAAGAGACTATGGAAACTTTCAATATTATCAATCAAAACAAGACCTGGGGCTGACTGTGGAACAGACCATCAATTATGCAAATGTAAGTTCAAGTTGAAGCTGAAGAAAATTAGAACAAGTCCACAAAAAGCAAAGTACAATGTTGAGTATAACCCATCTGAATTTAGAAACCATCTCAAGAATAGATTTGACACACTGGACAGTAATGACCGAAGACCAGACAAGTTGTAGAATGACATCAAGGAAATCATATATGAAGAAAGCAAGAGGTCCTTAAAAAGACAGAAAAGAAAGACCAAAATGAATGCCAGAAGAGACTCTGCAATTTGCTCTTGAAAGTAGAGCAGCTAAAGCGAATGGAAAAAATAAAGAAGCAAAAGAGCTGAACAGAAGATTTCAAAAGGTGACACGAGAAGACAAAGTAAAGTATTATAATGAAAAGTGCAAAGACTTGGAGATAGAAAACCAAAAGGGGAGAACATGTTCGGCATTGCTCAAGCTGAAAGAACTGAAGAAAAAATTTAAGCCTCGAGTTGCAATATTTAAAGATTCTACAGGAAAACTACTGAACGATAAAGGAAACATCAAAAGACGATGGAAGAAATACATACTCACTTCCAGAGTCACCGTACCAAAAAGAATTGGTTGATGTTCAACCGTTTCTGGGGGTAACATATGATCAAGAACTGATGGTACTGAAGGAAGAGGTTCAAGCTGCACTGAAAGTGCTGGCAAAAAAAAAAAAAAAAGGTCTCCAGGAATTGATAGAATACCAATTTATATGTTTCAACAAATATATGCCAGGCTGGAGGTGCTCACTCATCCATACCACGAAATTTTGAAGACATCTACCTGGCCAACTGACTGGAAGAGATCTATATCGGTGCCCATTCCAAAGAAATGTGATCCAACCAGATGTGGAAATTATCGAATATCTTTAATATCACACATAAGTAAAATTTTGCTGACGGTCATTCAAAAGTATTTACAGCAGTACATCGACAGGGAACTGCCAGAAATTCAAGCTGAATTCAAAGAGGACATTGAACAAGGGATATCATAGCTAATGTCAGATGGATCTTGGCTGAGAGCAGAGAATACCAGAAAGATGTTTACCTGTGTTTTATTGACTATGCAAAGGTATTCGACTGTATGGATCATAACAAATTAGGGACAACATTACGAATAATCAGAATTTCAGAACACTTAATTGTGTTCATGAGGAACTTGTATTTCGTCCAAGAGGCAGCCATTAGAACAGAATAAGGGGATACTGTGTGGTTTAAAGTTAAGAAAAATGTGTGTCGGTGTTATATCCTTTCACCATACTTATTTAATCTGTATACTGAGGAAATAATCAGAGAAGCTGGGTTATATGAAGAAGAATGTGGCATTAGGATTGGCGGAAGACTCGTTAACAACCTGTGATATGCAGATGACATAGCCTTCCTTGCTGAAAGTGAAGAGGACTTGAAGGACTTACTGATGAACATCAAAGACTACAGCCTTCAGTATGGGTTACACCTCAACATAAAGGAAACAAAAATTCTCACAACTAGACAATTAAGCAACATCATGATAAACGGAGAAAAGATTGGAGTTGTCAAGAATTTAATTTTACTTGGATCCACAATCAACTCCTGTGGAAACAGTAGTCAAGAAATCAAATGATGCATTGCACTGAGCAAATGTTCTGCAAAAGACCTCTTTAAAGTGTTACAAATCAAAAATGTCACTTTAAGGGCTAATGTGCGCCTGAACCAAGCCAAGGTCTTTTCAGTCTCCTCATATGCATGTAAAAGCTGGGCAATGAATAAGCAAGAGTAAAGACGAATTGATGCCTTTGAATTATGGTATTGACAAAGAACATTGAATATGCCAGGGACTGCCAGAAGAAGACAGTCCTTCTTCTTGTCTTGAAAGAAGTACAGCAAGAATGCTTCATAGAAGCAAGTATGAGGAGACTTCTCACATAATTTGGACATATTATCAGGAGAGAACAGACCCTGAAGAAGGACATCATGCTTGGTAAAGTACAGGGTCAGTGGAAAAAAGGAAGAACTTCAATGAGATGGATTGACACAGTGCCTGCAATAATGGGCTCAAGAATAACAAGGATTGTGATGATGGCTCAGGACCAGGAAGTGTTTCCTTCTGTTGTGCATGGAGTCACTGTCAAAACCGACCTGACGGCACCTAATATCAACACAATTATGTAAGTAGAAATATCCACCACCAAACCTATATCTGTAGATGGATGTGTACCTTTACACCCTCCCATATCTTTTGGTGTAACTATCTGCCTATGTACCTATTTGTAAATTAGTATTTGTTAATACTATTATTCCAGGATTGTCTATGCTGTAGTAATTACCATTGTTGTCCTTTGTTATTGGGTTCCTCTTGGTGTCCTCCCATACTTTAGTCTTGTTTTGCTGACTTCCCCCATATAAAGTATTGCCTTTCCCTTCACCAATATTAACACCAGTCTTCCATCTATTTGGTAATTTTCCTTCCCACCCCCTCCCATCTCTAGTAGCCATCAAATATTTTTTTTTCCTATTTGTAAATCTTTTCTTGTGTATTTATAATAGTAGTTCATACACTATTTGTCCTTTCATAACTGACTTATTTCACTCATCATACTGTCCTCCAAATTTATCTATGTTGTGAGATGTTTCCCGGATTTGCCATTATTCTTTATTGTTGGGTAGTATTCCATTGAGTGTATGCACCACAATTTGTTAATTCATTCATCTGTTGATGTACACTTAGGTTGTTGTCATCTTTTTGCCACTGTGAATAATACTGCAATGAACATGGGTGAGCCTATGTCATTCATACACATTTTAAAGGTAACATTTTTGTGTCTCAATTTATCAGGCAAAAAATATGACCATCATTGTGGAAAATAAGTTCTTATACTTGGTGGAAGTGTAAACTACTAAATTCTTTCAGAAAAATATTTTAGCCATATTTGCTAAAATACGTAATCTTATTATAATCTTTGTCAATCCATGTCACCAAGGGTCTCCCTCGCCTCACTGGCCCTCTACTTCACAAAATATGATGATCTCCTCTAGTGAATTAATCCCATCTGATGATGTGTCCAAAGCACAGGAGTCCAACATTATGTTGTCATGCATAGGATTTTCATTGGATAATTTTCAGATGTAGATTGCTAGGCCTTTCTTCTTACTTTTTCTTCCTTGCCAAAGGTGGCCAATGACCAGACTGTTGTTTTTGTTATTATTGTTAATGTTATTATTTTGGCATCATTATGAATGAATTCATTTAAACTCATTTGAAATGTATCAATTTATTGATACTCAAATTTTCTAATTTCTGGCTATCATGAGACTCTTAATTTACTAGTGGGTCTGTCTTCATCATCTAGTGCTGCTATAATAGAAATACCACAAGTGGATAGCTTTAACAAAGAGAAATTTGTTCTTTCAGAGTCTAGTAGGCTACAAGTCCAAATTCAAGGCATCAGCTCCAGGGGAAGGCTTTCTCTCTCTCTGTCAGCTCTTAAAGGAGGTTCTTGTCATCAATTTTCCTCTGGTCAAGGAGATTCTCAGCGCAGGAACCTTGGGTCCAAAGAACCCGCTCTGCTCCTGGCGTTTCCTTCTTGGTGGTGTGAGGTCCCCATGTCTCTCTGCTTGCTTCTCTCTTTTATATCTCAAAAGAGATTGGTTTAAGACACTATCTAATCTTGTAGATCTCATCAATATAACTGCCACTAGTCGGTCTCATGACAACATAGTGATAGGATTTACAACACACAGGGAAATCACATCAGATGACAAAATGATAGACAATCATACAGTACTGGGAATCATGACCTAGCCAAGGAGACAGATATTTTTGAGAGACACAATTCAGTCCATGACAGGTCCATTCTGAATAACCCAAGTAATCTTTGATAGCTTTCTTGCTGTCTATGTAGTACAATGAGGTGTTCCAGGTCCACCAAGTATATTCTTGCCACAGATTTGGCATCAGCTATTTGTGTAAGTGTCATTTTAGTGTGAAATGATGTTTAGGGACCCCAATCATGGCCCAGGTGTGTATGTTTTTGCTAGTCTTGTTTCTAGACCTTATCAGTCTGTTAGAAAATAGAATATAATAATAAGTACATACTGTTACATTCTAATAAAATTTATGATTACCTATTTTTTTCTTAACCACATCTGAGCCTTTCCTACCTGAAAAATCTTTTTCCAATAACACCAACATAATTACTTATTTACTTTAAACTATACAACTCAGCCAACAGGCTCAGTATAACAATACTTTCAAAATCACTATCATTATGAGTTTCTGAAGCAGTTAAACACTCCACTCTCAATTATTTTTGTGGTTAAGCATTTCCCCCTAAGGATGTTGCTGTTAGGTGTCGTTGAGTCGGTTCTGACTCATAGCGACTCTATGCACCACAGAACGAAACACTACCCGGTCCTGTGCCATCCTCACAACTGTTGTTATGCTTGAGCCCATTGTTGCAGCCACTGTGTCAATCCATCTTATTGAGGGTCTTCATCTTTTTCACTGACCATGTACTTTACCAAGCATGATATCCTTCTCCAGGGACTGATCCCGCCTAACAACAAGTCCAGAGTATGTAAGATGTAGTCTTGCCATCCTTGCTTCTAAGGAGCTTTCTGGTTGTACTTCTTCCAAGACAGATTTGTTTTTTCTTTTGGCAATCCATGGTATATTCAATAATCTTAGTCAACACCACAATTCAAAGGCGTCAATTGTTCTTCGGTCTTCCATATTCATTGTCAAGTTTTCACATGCATATGACGTGATTGTAAATACCATGCTTTGGACCAGGCTCACCTTAGTCTTCAAGGTGACATCTTTGCTTTTCAACACCTTAAGGAGATCTTTTGCAGAAGATTTTCCCAATGCAATGCATCTTTTGATTTCTTCACCGCTGCTTCTATGGGTGTTGATTATGGATCAAAGTAAAATGAAATCCTGGTCAACTTCAATCTTTTTTTAGTTTATCATGATGTTGCTTATTGGTGCAATTGTGAGGATTTTTTTTTTCTTTATGTTGAAGTGTAATCCATCCTAAGGATATATAGTCAAATTATTACGTTCTAAATTCATTTGAAGCAGTTCCTTAGCTCCCCCTATGGCATCAACTTGACTTGAAGTTTTTGAATCCCATGTCAACAAACTAAAATCTAAGTTTCTATTTCTTGTAAATGCCTAACTTTCCAAGGAGCCAAAATTCAAGATAATCAATGATTATCTTAGAAACGGAAAGCTAAACTAGCAAGTCACAACTTTCCTGCTTAGTTTGACCTAGTACAAAATTTCCCCTTAATTTCCAATAAGGAAAGAAAATGCCTGCTAGCCAATCTGAAATTTACCCAGTATATCTTCCTTTTTCCTGTGTGTCTGCTGATACAAAAGCCCTTCCACTGGTACTTTGCTTGGGAGTCCTTGTATGACTCTCAAACTGGATGACGGCCAATTCATAAATTGCAAAAAAAATTAAAGCTTATGAGTTTACACACAGATTGAATATTGTGGGAATTTAAATTTTAACAATGAACAAATAAACATTTTTATTGAGGTGATTTAAAAATAATTGATGTATATTTGTTGATCTCATAACACTAATTAATTTGTTTTCAGATTTGAAGCCACTGCTGCCCTATGTTTATGTGGCTAAGAAGTCTCCTGCATGGTCAAAATTTCAATCACCTGGGAATCTGAGGATTCTTGCAGAAGAGCCCACCATCAAAAATGCCTGGAGGGCTTTCAGACAACATGGTGCTATAGACAGAAGCACCATGCCATCCCTCCACAGCAAAGATCCGAAAAACTAAGTCAAACAGAGACAAACGTCAATCCTGAAACCCTAAGCATCAAATGAAGAGATTAAGAACTCACCCAAGCACCAAATGGAATAAGAAACTAACAGAGAACAGAGAGTGAGGAGAGATATATGTGGAGGTGCCCTATCAGCTAATATAGCATGGATCCGCCATCATGTACTCCTGCTGGTGACTGGCGAACAAGGACTACAGGAAAGCAGCTTCACAGAGCTCCCAGCAGGAGACAGAACAACTGGTAACCAGTGATATATGCTATCCGATCCGCTACCATTCTTCAGCCCCACTCGGCTTCCTCTGCTTCCTGCGGCCACAGTCTTTTGACAGGGAAGCACTGGCTTCACCCCTGTGCCATTTGTATTCCGTGGCTCCCTGACTGCCATTTTTTCATTGCTAGTTGCTTTTTTTCACTTCTTTTGATTTCTTCCATACCTCTCCCCACTATCCCCTCCTTTCTTTCAAATACCTGGCTCTGTGTGCCATCTTTGCTTCTTCCTGAAAGGTTGTGAAATGCAGCTCGACTGTGGAACTACTTCACAGACCATGTTACCATGCTGGTAGTTTCCCTGGGGCTTTTTCTTGTTTCTTTGTTCTGATGTGTTTGTTTTCTTCTTCTTTTCTCAGCTTGGGAGCCACTTCTAGCTGGGCGGTACTGCATGGCTTGGGAGCTACTTCCTCGGTCTGCATAGCCACACAGTAGGATCACTGGGGGGAATTTCTTATTTCTTTTTTTTTGTTGTTGTTGCTGTAGTTGTTTTTGTTTTTTTTTCTGCTTGTTTTCTTTTCTCTCTTTGTCCTTTTTGTCTTTCTTCATTTCTCGGTATCTCCATTCTCTATACTTACCTTCTCTTCCTGTCTCCTGAATATGTGGCACTGTGTGACTCATCTACCCCTTCTAGCCAGGCTGTACTTCACAGCCTGGAAGCAACTTCCCCAGTCCTTGCAGACACACTGGTGGGATCTCTGGGGGCTTTAATTTTCTATTTTATTTTTTTCTAATTTTTATTTCTTCCTTTTTTTCTTTTTGTTTTAATCCATTTCTCAGTCCCTCATCTCTCCACTCCAAAGGCAAGCCCCCTTAATACTCTTTTTTGTTTGTTTGTTTGTATGTTTTTGGCTCCTGTTCTTCTCTCCTCTTTCCCATACCCATCTTAGCACCACACATCATGATCTCCCCATCCTTCCTGCCTACCTGCACCTTGCAGTGAACATCACACCCACAAACAGCACAGGCATGGCTTACCAGAACCTGCCCTGTACCGATTCCTGGCCCAGCCTGTTGCCCGAGTATGTGCAACAAACAACTCATCCCAGCAACTTCAATTCAGCTGGACCTGCAATGTTGTACCATACATGAGTGAATGACACTTCCCATTGAAGAAGAAGGCAAAAATAGTGTGTCCACAGATGAGTAAACAAAGAATGCACAGTCTGTCTGATTAGACATAACTAAATAAAACAAAAATGTAGGAAAAATCAAATATACAATCAATAAATGAGGGAAATGACTACTGAATGTCCCTAAGACAGCAAACAATATCAAAACGTATATTAAAAAAAGAAGATGATTCCAGTAGGTGTCCAAAATAAAACACCAGATGACTTCTTGTAAAACATAAGGCACTAGAACTACCTGATAAGGAATTCAAATCTCTAATATTCAGAAGTATCCAAGAAATAAAGCAAAAAGCAGACAAAAAAGAGGAAAAAATAGACAAATTCATGTAAAATACTGACTAAAAAAGGCAATAATTCAGGAAAATTATACAGGAACAAAATACCAATATACACAACTAGCGATCATACAAAAACAACAATTAGAAATCAAAAAGATAGGCAATGAAATTTCAGGAATGGGCAGTGTCATAGAAGGGCTGAAGAGTACATTTGAAATGATGGAAGACAGGATCAGAGAAATTGAAGACAAACACTTGGATACAACTTTGAGGAAAAATCAGGAAAAAGAACTAAGAAAAAAGAAGAAACCCTGAGAATTATGTGGGATACAATCAAAAGCAAAAATCTTCAAGTGATCAGAGTTCCAGAACAGGGGGAGAAAACAGAAAACACAGAGATGATCACTGAAGAATTGCTGACAGAAAACTTCCCCAATATCATGAAAGATGAAAATCTGACTATCCAAGAAAACAAAAAGTAACATACAGAGGAGAAACAATAAGACTAAGCTTGGATTAATAGGCAGAAGCCACGTAGGCTAGTAGGCAATGGGGTGACGTATATAAAACCTTGAAAGAAAAAATTGCCAGCCAAGAATAATATATCCTGCAAAATTCTCTTTCAAATATGATGGTGAAATTAGGACTTTCCAGATAAACAGAAACTAAGGGAATATGTAAAAACCAAACCAAACTTACAAGAATTATTAAAGGGAGCCTTTCAAACTGAGAACAAACAACATCACATCACAGGCTGAATCTAGGATGCAGGATCATACCAGCGAGATAACAACATAGGAAATGAACTCTCAAGGACTATCCAAAACAAAAAGAAATACTATAGGGAACTAAAGAGGTTAATCTGTAAATGACAACAATATCAGAACAATAAAAGAGGTAATTAATGGTGTAGGTATAGAATCTTCTAATGAAGAGGAAGGCAAGGTGATACCAAGTAATAATACCCTGGTTCAATCCTAGGAAGATAAGGGTAAATTTTAAGGTAATCACAAGGAAAGTAACAAACCTACTCATAAAAGTAAAGAAGAAAAACATAAAGTCTCACTAAAAACAAAACTTACAAAAACAAAGAAATGAAAAAAAATCCACAAACCAAAGGAATTCAGCACAGAAGAGTAAGACGAACAAAGAAAAGGACAGCAGCACCAAAAAAAACCACTATAGAATGACAGCAATAAATTCACACCTATCAATAATTACACTGAATGTAAATGGCCTAAGTGCACCCATAAAGAGATGGAGAAGGACAGAAAGGATTAAAAAAAAAAAAAAAAACAGGATTGATCAATACGTCATCTACAAGAGACAAATCATAGAAACAAAGATGTAAATTTATTAAAAATCAAAGCATGGAAAAAATATATCAAGCAAACAAAAAAAGAGAAGGAGTGGCAATATTAATCTCAGCTAAAATAGACTTTAAAACCAAATACACAGTAAATGACAAAGAAGGGCACTATATAATGATTAAGGGGATGATCCATCATGAAAACATAACCATACTAAACATCTACACACTCAATGACAGGGCTTCAAAATACATAAAACAAATGCTTAACAGCAATAAAAAGAGAAATTGACATTTCCTCAAAAATAGTAGGAGATTTCAACACAACGCGCTCGGCAAAAGGACAGAACATCTAGAGAGAAATTCAACAAAGATGCAGAAGACCTAAAGGGCACAATCAGCCAACTTGACTCATAGACATATATAGAACACTCCACCCAACAGCTGCAAAGTACACATTATTTTCCAATACACATGGAATGTTCTCCAAAATAGACCACATCTTAGGCCACAGAACAAACCACAACAAGATACAAAACACTGAGATAATTCAAAGTATCTTCTCTGACCACAACACCATTAGTTAGAAATTAACAACAGGAACAGTGAGGAAAAAAATGTTACATGGAAACTGAATTACACCCTGCCAACAAACCCTTGGGTAATAGAAGAAATCAGAGATGGAATAAAGAAATTCCTAGAAATCAGATGAGAATGAAAACACATTATCCTAAAACTTTCGGGACACAGCAAAGGCAGTCCTCAGAGGACAATTTATAGCAAAAGATGCACACACCAAAAAAGAAGAAAAGGACAAAATCAAAACATTAACTACACAACTCAAACAAATAGAAAGAGAACAAGAAAAAAAAGCCACAGCCACCAGAAGAAAGAAAATAATAAAGATCAGAATAGAAATAAATGAAATAGAGAATAGAAAAACAATGGAAAGTATCAACAAAACCAAAAGTTGGTTCTTTGAAAGGATCAACAAAATCTACAAACCACTGGCCAGACTGACAAAAGAAAAACAGGAGAGGAAGTAAATAACCCAAATAAGACATTAAATGGGGGACATTGCAACACACCCAAATGAAAAAAAAAAAGGATTATAACAGAGTATTATGAAAATCTATACTCCAACAAATTAGAAGACCTAGAGGAAATGGATAAATTTCTAGAAACACACTACCTACCCAAACTAGCACAAAGTGATGTTGAAAATCTGAACAGACCCGTAACAAGAGAAGAGATTGAAAAAGTAATAAAAAAAAACTCCCAACCAATAAAAGCCCTGGCCCAGATGGCTTCACTGGAGAATTCTACAAAACATTTACAGAAGTGCTTGTACCAGTACTATGCAAGCTATTTCAGAACATAGAAAAGGAAGCAAAACTTTCCAATTCATTGTATGAAGCCAGCATAACCCTGACAAAAAAACCAGGCAAATATGTCACAAAAAAGAAAATTACAGACCAATATCTCTCATGAATATAGATGTAAAAATTCTGAACAAAATTCTAGCCAATAGAATTCAGCATCATATAAAAAAAAAAAAATAATACTCCACGACCAAGTAGGATCCATACCAGGTATGCAAGGATGGTTCAACATTAGAAAATCCACCACACAAATGAAACAAAAGAAAAGAATCACACGATCATCTCAACTGACACAGAAAAGGCATTAAGCAAAGTCCAACACCCATTCCTGATAAAAACTCTCAATCAAATAGGTTTAGACGGGAAATTTCTCAACATAATAAAGGTCATCTATGCAAAACCAGTGGCCAACATCATTCTTAATGGAGAGAGGCTGAAAACATTCCCCTTGAGAACAGGAACAAGACAAGGATGCCCTTTATCACCAGTCCTATTTAACATTGTGCTGGAAGTCCTAGCCAGAGCAATAAGGCAAGAAAAAGAAATAAGGAGCATCCAAACTGGTAATGAAGAAGTTAAACAGTCCCGTTTGCAGATGATATGATACTATACATAGAAAACCCAAAAGACTTCAAGAGAAATCTACTGGAACTAATAGAAAGATTCAGCAGGATACAAGAGAAACACAAAAATCAGCTGGATTCCTATACACCAATAAAGAGAATGATGAAAAGGAAATCATGAAAACAATACTACTTAAAATAGCCCCTAAAAATTAAAATACTTAGGAATAAATCTAACCAACGATGTAAAATACCTATATAAAGAAAACTAGAAAACACTACTGCATGAAACCCAAAGGGATCTCCATAAATGGAAAAACATGCCTTGCTCATGGATAGGTAGAATCAACATTGTGAAAATGACAATTCTACCCAAAGCAATTTACAAATACAAGCAATCCTGATCCAAATACCAATAACATTCTTTAAAGAGATGGAAAAACTAATCATTAACTTTATATGGAAAGGGAACAAGTATAAGTAATGCTCTATTGATGAAGAAGAATAAAGTAGGACTTGCACTACCTGACCTCAGAACCTACTATACAGCTGTGGTAGTCAAAACAGCCTGGTACTGGTACAACGACAGATACATTGACCAATGGAACAGAATTGAGAACCCAGATGTAAATCCATCCACCTGCAGTCACCTGATCTTCGACAAGGGCCCCAAATCCATCAAATGGGGAAAAGACAGTCTTTTTAACAAATGGTGCTGGCAAAACTGGATGTCCATCAGCAAAATAATGAAACAGGACCCATACCTCACTCCATATACAAAAACTAATTCAAAATGGATCACAGACCTAAGTATAAAGAGAAAAATGATAAAGTTCATAGAAGAAAAAATAGGATTAACACTAGAGGCCCTAATACATGGCACTAACATATACAAACCATAACCACCAACACACAAACTCCAGAAGATAAGCTAGATAACTAGGATCTTCTAAAAATTAAACACCTTTGCTTTTCAAAATACTTCACCAAAAGAGTAAAAAGACAACCTACAGAGTGGAAAAAAAAATTTTTGGACATTTTGGGTTAGATAAAAGTCTAATATTTAAAATCTACAAGAAAATACAACACCTCTACAACAGAAAGACAAATAATCCAATTTAAAAATGGGCAAAGGAAATGAACAGACCCTTTACCAAAGAAGACATTCAAGCGACCAACACACACATGAGGAAATGTGTGTGATCACTAGCCATTAGAGAAATGCAAAATAAACCACAATTAGATACCTTCTTACCCCTGAATTACTGGCAAGAATAAAAACAAAAAAAAAAACAAAAAAAACTGGAAATAACAAATGTTGGAGGGGCTGCAGGAAGATCGGAAGTCTTATGCACTGCTGTTGGGAGTGCAAAACAATACAACCATTTTGGAAATTATGTGCTGCTTCCTTAGAAACCTAGAAATAGAAATACCATAAGATCCAGCAATCCCTCTCCTAGGAATATATCCTTGAGAAACAAGAGCCATCACACGAATAGACATATGCAAACCCATGCTCATTGCAGCATTGTTCACAATAGCTAAAAGATGGAAACAACCTAGATGCCCTTCAACAGAAGAATGGATAAACACACTATGGTACATACACACAATGGAGTATTATGCAACGATAAAGAACAATGATGAATCTGTGAAGCATCTCATAACATGGACATTATACTGAGCGAAATAAGTCAATCACAAAAGGACAAATATTGTATGAGACCTTTACTGTAAAAACTCATGAAAATGTTTACACACAAAAAGAAACAATCTTTGTTGGTTGCGGGAGATGGGGGAACTAGACAATAGATAAATGGTACTTTGGTGAAGGGTAAGACAGTACACAATACTGGGGAAGCCAGCACAACTTGTACAAGGAAAGGTCATGGAAGTTCCATAGACATGTCCAAACTCCCTGAGGGACTGAATTGCTGGGTGGAGGGCTGTGGGGACCATGGTCTCGGGGAACATCTAGCTCATTTGGCATAACACAGTTTATAAAGAAAATATTCTACATTTTACCTTGGTGAGTAGCAAGCCTGGAGTCTTAAAAGCCTGTGAGCAGCCATCTAAGATACTCCACAGGTCTCACCCCTTTGGGAGCAAGGGAGAAAGAAGAGAACAGGATACCAGGAAAAGATTAGTCCAAAGGACTAATGGACCACAACTATCACGACCTCCACCAGACTGAGTCCAGTAGAACTAGGTGGTGTCCAGCTACCACCACTGCCTACTCTGACCAGGATCATAACAGAGGGTCCCTGATAGAGCTGGAGAAAAATGTAGAACAAAATTCTAACTCACATAAAAGGACCAGATTTACTGGTCTGACAGAGACTGGCGAAACCCCAAGAGTATGGCCCCCAGACACCCTTTTAGCTCAGTAATGGAGTCACTCCCGAGGTTCACCATTCAGCCAAATTTTAGATAGCCCCATAAAACCAAACGAGACTAATGGGGCACAAGAGTCCAGCGACAAGAACTAGAAGGCAGAAGGAGACAGGAAAGCTGGTAATAGGGAACCCAAGGTTGAGAAGGGAGAGTGTTGACATGTCATGGGGTTGTTAACCATTGTCATAAACCAGTATGTGTACTGTTTAATGGGAAACTATTTGTTATGTAAACCTCCATTGAAAGTACAATAAAAAAGAAAACAAAATTTCACCAAAAAAAAAAAAATGCCAGGAATATTATCAATGGAAAATTACTATTTTATACTATTTGCTGTCCTAGTAATTTCCCCTCTTTCTCCAATCAATTTTTTAATCAATTATTTATGAAGGACACATGCTGAAGTCTGAATGTGAAAAGGAAAACAACAATTTATTTTATGAAAAGTGAGAGTAGGTGGTGTTTAGTTGATGAAGGGATTTTCATATTTGTGAGTGGAAAGGTAAAATGGTGAGCACAGACTACATCTCTGAAATATAATTATGTAGAACTCCAAAATTATTATATAAAAATGTAAGGAGATTGATAAGCCCATTAATATTCCACTTAGCTTTAGCGTTTTCAAAGGGCTCTTTACTTACTTATACCTCTTAATAACCCAGTGAAATTAACAAAACTGATAAAACAACTGTATTCCACAGAAGGTATGCATTGGAAGCTAACTATTTGCAAGTGTCTACATTGGTTAATAAGTTCTGGGATAAAATTTTTCTGTTTTTAATCATGTAAAAATATATATGGCTCAAAGTCAAAACTACAAAAAGAGGTATATTTTAAGAGGTCTTTCTTCTAGTTCTGTCCTCACGACTCTCTCTGTTCCTTTTCCTCTGTGTAAAAATTTTGTAAAGTCTCTTTCCATTTTTAAAATAATCAAATATGTATACACATAGTATGAGTGCGAATTTATTCATAAGAAGCATAGGCAGTGTGTCTGAGTGACAGTGAAGAGGCAAATTTATCACCTTACTGGTAAATTTATCACCTTCACCTGACCAGCCCCACAAAAAATGTCTCCATTTCTCAAGCAAACCAGTTATGATCCGCTATCAGGCTGTTCTTGTTCTTGGAATGCTCTTCTCTTATTCATCTTCATGGTCTGATCCCTTAACAATCATATTTTTGCTCAATCAGCACCCAGTCAATCTTCTTTGCTCACCCACAAATAAGGTACATACATTTCCCCTATGCCATCCCATTTTCTTTTTATTAAATTTATCAGCTTCTAATTAAACTACCAACAAAATAGTTAATAAATTTATGTAGTTTAAAGTCTACCACCCACCACACACAATAAAATGTAAATCTCCACGATGCCTGAAATATTTATTGTTGTTGTTTTGTTGTCTGATTTATTTACAATTTCCAAAATAGTGCTTAAAAAATAGGTGCACAATATGCATTTGTTGAATGATGAGATAATCATTTAATGGGTAACGGATAAAAGCTGGTCTGTGAAGAGGCTAGAAGTTCCTCTGATCCAGAGGAGTTCCACATTGTGCCCTCATAAGCCCATAACCTTAAGGGAGCCACAGTCAGGGTCAATGTGAGCATTAGGTAGTTACATGAACTCCCTTCTCAATGGCTGTTGTAGTTAGCTGCCATCAAGTCAGCCTCTGACTCATAGGGACCAACGAACAACAGCAAAATGATGCCCAGTCCTGCAATGTCTCCATGACAATTTGCAGATTGAACCGTTTTGACCCAAAGAGTTTTCCTTGGATGATTATCAGAAGTAGATTGCCAGGCCTTTCTTCCTAGCCTACCTTAGACTAGAAGCTCCCCTGAAACACACAAGCCTTCACTGACAGACAGGTGGTAGCTTCACATGAGGTGCATTGGCTGAGAATTGCACTCAGGTCTCTCCCATAGAAAGCAAGGATTCTACCACTGAACCACCACTTCCCTTTCCCAATGGAGAATGCTTTTTATTAGCTACTTGAAAGTATTCTTTACAATAGATATATAAATGCTTGTTTACTCCTGCAGGTACACATTACTGTCTCATTTCTGCATAACCAGGGCTTCTTGAAGACAAGATTAAGAAACTAGATATTTTGGGAGCAAGGGAGAATGAAGAGAACAGGATACAAGGAAAAGATTAGTCCAAAGGACTAATGGACCACAGCTACCAAGGCCTCCACCAGATTGAGTCCAGCACAGCTAGATGGTGCCTGGCTACCACCACTGGCTGCTCTGACTGGGATCGCAACAAAGGGTTCTGGATAGAGCTGCATGGAGAAGGATATAGGACAAAAATTCTAACACAAAAAAAGACCAGATTTACTGGCCTGACAAAGACTGGAGAAACCCTGAGAGTATGGTCCCCGGACATCCTTTTAGCTCAGTGGTGAAGTCAGTCCCAAGGTTCACTGTTCAGTCCGGGATTGGGCAGCCCCATAAAACCAAACGGGACTAATAAGGCATAGCAGTCCAGGGACAAGGACTAGAAGGCAGAAGGGGACAGGAAAGCTGGTAATAGGGAAACCAAGGTTGAGTAAGGACAGTGTTGACATGTAGTGGGGTTCTTAACCATTGTTATAGGGCAATATGTGTACTGTCTAGTGAGAAACTATTTTGTTCTGTAAACCTTCATCTAAAGTGAGAATAGCAGCACAACTGGAAGAAAGTAATTAACATAACTGAATTGTACATGTAGAAATTTTTGAAATAGTGTATCTTTGGCTATGTATATTTTCACCAAAAAAAGAAAAAAAGGGTCCTCCAAGGCCGAGAGAGGAGTGTGTCGACATGTCCTGGGGTTGTTAACCAATGTCATAAAACAATATGTGTACTGACTGTTAAACGAGAAAATATTTGTTCTGTAAACCTTCACCTAAAGTAGAATAAAAAAACTTAAAAAAAAAAAATCAGATATTTGCCTAGTTTGCAGAGGTAGTTTTGTTGAGGTTTATAACAGAGGCCTTTGTAGAATGCAAAGCCTCTATAATGCGTATGTTCTCTCATTATAAACTTTTCTGAGTAATGAGATAATCAAGTTCTCCGTAGTTTTCATACTACTATAATACTAAAGTAGTGAAAGTTCGTTTATCTGAAAGGCAGTTTATGAGATCTGTGTTTATTAGTATTTCAGGATGGACAACACTAGCATCCACACATGTACTTTAATTGGGTACAATTCATTTACTGCCAAGAAGGAATGATCTCCTGAGCTCCTCCCAAGACTCTGGTGACTACTATGTTCAGGGCTGAGACCCCAAAAGCCTTGACTGTGAAGACATGGTAATTACCACATATTTATGTAAATGGGAACCCTATGGCCATGGTTAGACTACAGTTTTCCTACCACACTCTGTAAATAAATAAACACTGATGTTTCAGCCAGTACATTACACATTTGGATAAGCAACAATTGATTGCCTGTTTGGGAGAAACTGCAATTAAAGAAAGTGTTCCTCTATCCAAGGAACAATATAGTGAGTATATTTGTCGTGATTATTATTATTTTGATCCCTTTTCTTGCTTCCATATTGATGTTTCCCCTCACTACTTTGCACTCCCTCCCTTTCTTGTTTGTAAAGACACGATGAATTGGAATTGAAAACGAAACTGTGCATAGGTACTGGTATAACACATCTACCTCAACATTTCAGTGAAATGTTAGTCATACCAAATATTTCATAACACTGAATGGTTCATTCGAAGTAAATAAAAATGTCAGCTGGTAGTCATGAGCTGAAAAAAAGCAGTCAACCTGTGAGCAATATGCTACCATCATTCCCATTGTGTCAAGGACTGGGAGTTCAGGTGAGTTAAGAGTAATTTTCTTTATCGTAATTATCAATTGAAAATTCAAAACCCCCCAAAAATCATTGAATAATTCTATGCAAATCTATCAGGGAGGTAGAGGAGGTTATGCTTAAGACCATCCCAAAAAGCAAAATTAGAATAGGAAGAAAAAAGTATATAAATGTAACATAAGTACAATATTTAACTATTTAAAAAAAACTAAAATGCTCTGCATTATAAGTCCATCTGCAGAAATTAAATACCATGTTAAAAACTAGCTCAGTGGCTGAGCACTTGGCTGCTAACAAAAATGTCTGCTATTCCAAACCACTAACAGTGGAGAGAAGTATATGGCAGTCTGCTTCCATAAAGATTATAGCCTTGGAAACCCCGTGGGGCAGTTCTACTGTGTCCTACAGAGTTGCAATGAGTCGGCATTGACTTGAAGAAATGGGGAAATCTTTAATCAAGTACTGAGAAATATCAGGCTCTCAGTCACAATTTCTTGAATGAATCAAGAACTGAATATATAAATAAGTTAATCATTCCATGAATAATTCAATTAAATCTTTAATCAATGGATTCTTCTTTTAGTTCTACAAGGTACCAAAACGTATCCTTCATATTGCTACACAAAATGTTGTGCATTATTTATTTATTTTTTCTTTAGGAAAACACAGTCCAAACAATGAATCTGTGGAGAATACTCCTTTGAGATTTTCCAGTTAGAAAAAGGGGTCAAATCATTACTTTAGTTTTTAAAAAGGATTAAAATATTACATCAAGGAGCAAATTTACTTACCTAGAAAGCAAGTTTCAACAAATTGCAGAATTTCCTTTAATATATCTACTTTTTAAGTGTCTGCTAGTTTTGAAAATGTTGGCATACCATAAAAATCTAAGACATACATTACTACCATGTTTTATGATTAAGATAACTGAAGATAGTTAAGTGTTGGAGGCAAGAGGCAAACCAGATTTTAAAATCCAAAAGCTTCTGTTTTTGGAAGTATTTTACTTTACTAGGTAGAAAGCCAAGTTTAAATCAGTTTTTTGAAAAAATACAAAATTAAAATAAGAAATGTATGTTTCAAATGTATAATGCTTTCAACCTATGCAGTTTGAAACTCTTTCCTAATTTAAAATAGTAAAAAATGTTTCTGCAGATGCTATTGCAGAAACCATAACTCCATTTTCAGAGGCCCTCAAACATCTAAATACACAAAAGAAGAAACATAAGTAACATTTATGTTTGTAGAGAGGCTGATCTACTGTCATAAAATTAAGCATGTAATTCTTTTAAGTAGGTTATAAATAAATATGCTGTTTGCTGATGGTGAATGACTAGCTAATGATGAAAAACTGATGTGTCTTGCTTGTGTAAATATAAACTCTTTTAATTTCTAGATTTTGACTAATTATCAAGAGGTTTTGTGCTTCAGGAAAAGAATTTTTTGGTCACTGAAGTCTGGTATATATGTATGGGTGACAATGTAATTTATTCAAAATAGAGATACAAATGTTCTATATATATATATTAGAAAATAATATTAATAACATATGAATTGAATTCTATACACTGCAGATTTTCTTCACTAATCATGAGCTGCACGTACTGTGTTTCATCAATCCATCAACCTTGTCTTTTAATCTGAACCACCAGCATAATAACTTTTTTGTCCCAAAACCAAAGGAGCCTAGGTTATATTCTCTAAATGTAAACATCTATAATCAGGGCAAGGATAATGGTGATGTTGTTTCAAAAAACAAATTGTGGCTTCATTAGAAAGTGTTCCAGTTAATACTTAGAAAACACTCTTAGAATGTTAACTCTGTAAATAAGGGGATTACTTTTATAATTCCTAAAAATGTTACTATATACATTTAATTTTTAATAAAGAAAAGGGTAATAACAAAAACCGCATAATCCAGTTAATTATTTTTGCATGTTTTAAATTAAAAAATGTATATGCTGTAAGTGGCAAATAATTCGTAGGATAAAATAATGAAAATAAAAACCCCTTCTACACTCACCTTACCTCAGCAGTGAAGAATCCCTTGGTGATTCTCCATTTTTTATATTTATATTCTTTATTCACACTTATTTCTTTTTGCATCTATATCTTTTTAATTATTTTTTCTTTTTTTTAAAGATATAGCACACACATGATTTTCTGTCTTTCCCTTGCACTTAGTATGTCCCAGAGTGTTTTTTCTAGAAAATTAATAAATATGATACAATATAATAGAAGTGGTTTTATTTTAAACCTTACCTAATTTTTTTTTCTATTTTATGTTGCAAAAATCTTCAGATTAGCAAACCCAGATGTTTACTAACTATGAAAAAAATGCTTCAAAAAATGAAATTGAAGCCAAGAAATCAGACATATACATTTAAATGTTTGTTGGAAGGATCTTAGTTTTTCTCTCAGCATTAATTATTATGTCAAACCTCTTTTTAAGTCCCTAGCAGCATTAGGATTTAAGCTCCAAAGCTTAGTCTCTCACTCAAACCAATTTGTGGGGAAATCAATTCAGGGAAGGAAATTTCCAAACTATCATTTGGACTGAAAATACAGTGTTGTTCTAAATTATTTAATCGTTTGAAAGATACATGCTGGACTTTTCTTTACACAAGGCAAAAGAGGAAACATTAGTTTGGTGGGGAAAGTAAAAATATGTGTCTTTACTTCCATAGCAGTTTGTTGAAAAAACACTTTCAGTTACCTGACTATCCCCAATCCCCACAATCACATCAATCCTGTCCTCTCTATCATATTACCCATTTGAATTTTCTTCAAAGCACTTAAAGCTATCTGCAAAAGTTTATTTTTCCTAAAATATTCAACCGTTTGGTCTACAGCTCTTTTAATAAAAGAGGTTTTTTGAGATTAAGGACTTACATGTTTGTTTATTACTCAAATATACTCCTAGCCCGTAGCAGTACTAAGTATAAGCTTGTTGAATCAATGAATCAATGAATAGATATTATTTGAAGAGCTCACAAGAATAAAGATTATTATCTCATTTTTGTAGATGAAGGAAACATGTTTTGAGTAAAGCTTGTTAACTTCACAGGACAGATAAGTGATGGTAATAGGTCCCAATTGTCCTGTCTCCTTATTATTCAGCCAAGTTTCTGGTAAACTCACCTATAGGAATACATGTCTTGCCTATAAATGTTTTGACATATGCTATATGGGCCTAATATATGATACTTATTTAGGGAAGATTGCAATTAAGTTCATCTTCATGAAAATGTGAAGACATTGTTTAAACATTGAAAGAGCTATTGAATTGGGCAGAGGTCCTTGGTAACCATGTGTCTGTTGAATGCAGCCCGTGTGTGAAGATCGCAAAAAGAGAAGCAGCTGGTTTGGTGAGAGAAACAGCATCTGTTAAACTTGGGCAGGTCTTTTGTGTTCTTTAAAAGGAGATTCAAATAAGACCACTATTATAAGAACTCAAGAAAAGGTTTAAACACAGAAGAAAACATTATTTGATGGTTATGAGGGTGGAGAGGGAGGGTGAGGGTTATTCACTACCTAGATAATAGACAAGAATTACCTTAGGCTAAGGGAAGGACAGCACACAGTACAGGAGAAGTCAGAACAATGGGACTAAACCAAAGCTAAGAAGTTTCCTGAATACAATCAAACATTTCAAGGGAGAGAGTAACAGGGGCAGAGGCCTGGGGACCATGCTTTCAGGGAACATCTAGATCAATTGGCATAACAAAGTTTATTAAAAAAATGTTCTGCATCCTACTTTGATGAGTGGCGTCTGGGGTCTTAAAAGTTACTGAGTGGCCATCTAAAATACATCAATTGGTCCCAACCACCTGGAGTAAAGGAGAATGAAGAACACCACAGACACAAGGAAAGTATTAGCCCAAGAGACAGAAAGGGCCACATAGACCAGAGACTTCATCAGCCTGAAACCAGAAGAAATGGATTGTGCCCCACTACCACCAATGACTGTCCTGACAGGGAACACAACAGAAAGTCCCTGATGGAGCAGGAGAAAGGTGGGGTGCAGAACTCAAATTCTAGTAAAAAGACCAGACTTAGTGGTCTGACTGAGACTGGAGGAACCCCAGAAAGCATGGCCTCCGGAATGTCTTTCGACTCAGAACTGAAACCATTCTCAAGGCCAACTCTTCAGACAAACATTGGACTGGACTGTGGGACATAAAATGATACTCGTGAAGAGTGTGCTTCTTAGTTCAAGTAGATACATGAGACTAAATGGGCAGCCTCTGTCCGCAGGTGAGATGAGAAGGCAGAGAAGGTTAGGAGCTGGATGAATGGAAACGGGAAATCAGGAGTGGAAAGGAGGAGTGTGCTGTCACAGTATAGGGAGAGCAATTAGGTTACATAACAATGTATGTATAAATTTTTGTATGAGAGACTAACTTGAATTGTAAACTTTCACTTAAACTACAACAATAAAAAATAATAATAGTAATAAACGGGGGTACAAAACTACCTTTCAGGGGTATTGAACGATCTGGAAATGATATGATACAGGACTGGGCAAAGTTTAGTTTTGTTATACATAGGTCACCATGTGTTGAAGCGGACTCAATTGCCAACTAACAACATCATATTACCTGTACCTGGAAAGTAGCTGACAGTAGTACACGTTCTAAAGATGATGGTTCAAAACAATAATAATAGCAGTGTTTCTAAAGATAACAACGGACATTTTAAAGCATATTTGTGATGTCCAGGAGCCCTGATGCTGCAGACATTAAGTGCTAGGCTACAAAACGAAAGTTCGGTGGTTGGAACTCACAAGCCGCTAGCAGGAGAAAGACGTGGCAGTCTGCTTCAGTAAAGATTCACAGCCTTGGAAAGGCTATGGGGCAGTTCTACTCTGTCCTATAGGGTAGCTATGATTCGGAATCCACTTGACAGTAACAGGTTTGGCTTTTTGGTTTTCATGACGTCCTGAGCACTTTCCTAAATTTGTTACACGTATCGCCACACCTAATCCCACATTGATAAAGATAACAAGACTGAATATGTAGTTAAAATACCATTATTTTGACCCAGATACCTGGAAATCAGTGATCTTAATCACTACAAATTATTGCCCCCCCCCCCAAACAATCTCAAACAACTATCGAGAACATATACTCTGTGAGTTCTGTTGCTTAACCATGTAAAGATCATGATAATGGGGTGAAAAATTCTCCCCTCTGCAACAAAAGCCATATAGGTAAAGAAGTACGATAAAATTCTAGTGAAATGGCAATTTATTCAATATTTAAAATCTTTATTTAATATCCAATACATATAAAGAATGTTATTGATTCTGGGAGGGCACAATATTGTACAAGATACAATCCTTGAGGAACTTTTAAGAAAATACAGTAAGACAAAGCAACTGCTCAAATTCCCATCAATGTAAAGCAGCTTGTAAAACATTTTCTAAGACTGATAAAAAGAGATCATAGCGTTTGCTCTGGTTGTCCATGAAGAATTCATATGCAAGATTTTTTATAAGTTCACCACAGAGGAGATAAGCCACAAGATATTTAAAAGATTTGAGCATAATTTGGAAGATCTTTAATTCTAAATAAAGAAGGTTGAAGTACAATCATTTTAACTATAGACAGGTTCCAAATGTTATTATTATTGTTGCTCTGTTGTTGTTATTACTACTATTATTGTTATTATTTCTTATTATGAAAGAATGAGAAGAAAGTGTAGCAAAAATAATAATAGAGGAGATTCCAAGAAATATTGGCACCACAGAAAAGTCAAGAGAAAAGATGGTTAATGTGACCGTTGGTGAGTAAATCTAATGAAGGATAGAGGAAATAAGAAATTAGTCTAAGATAACAACATAGAGGCAATGAGAAACAATGTGATTCATGATGCAGAAATGGATGAAGAACGTTCAGAGATTTTTGTTGAAAAGTTGAAGATAAAAGAGAGGAAAAACAAAGTTAGTAATTTAAGATGAAAGAAAAAAAGCTACAGTAGTACTGTAAGATATGCCACAGTTTTGTTGATGTTTTGTTTTTCAGCAAGTGGAATGAAAGAAAGTTGGAAAAACTGAAGATGATAATCAGACAATATTAGGAGAAGGTTCAAGAGACTCTAAGAGGAACTGGAAGCAGGACACTTTGCCAATGGGAGGGACTAGAAAAATAATTTGAAGAATAAGAATTTAACAGAAAAAGAGAAGTAGATTTCAGTGTAGGGTAAATGCATGAGGTAAGGAAGTTTTGTCCAGCTTGAGATATTGCAGTAAGTAAAGTTACAAATGATTTCAATATTGCATGACTTACTGGTAAAAGATAATTTTAACATTATTATGCATACAGTACTACTTCTCCAAAAGAGATTATTTTCCCCAGTATTATCTGTAGCCTCAAAATAAGAATGTAAGACTGGAAAAACATTTAAAGATTTTATTCCAATTATCCAACAAAATTACACTATTTCCAAAGTTTAAAAAGCCAATTATACAAAAAAACTATATCAATACTAAAAAAAGAAAGTTGCCATCTAGTCAACTCTGACTCATGGTGATCCCACGTTTGTTATAGTAGAACTGTACACCATTGAATTTTCAATGGCTGATTTTTTGAAAGTAGATTAAAAAGTCTTTCTTCTGACTTCTGGCAACATGGCACTCTAGGCAGAAGCACCACACCATCCCTCCACAGCAAAGATCAAAAAAACTAAGCTAGAGAAAACAGCAATCCTGAAACTCTAAAATATGAAATGAAGAGATAAAGAACTCAGCCAAGCACCAAATGGACTGAGAAAACTGACAGAGAAAGGAGAGTGAGGAGAGGTTCATGCAGAGGTCCCCTATCAGCTAATGCAGTGCAGATCCGTCATCTTGGACTCCTATCAGAGACCAGCAAATAGGGGGTATGAGAAAGCAGCTTCACGGAGCTTCCAGCAGGAGACAGAACAACCGGTAAACAGCAATATAGTCTTTCCCACCCCCCACCCTTCTTCACCCCCACTCTACCTCCTCTACTTCCTGCGGACACAGTCTCTTGGCTGGGAAGAACCAGCTGATTATATTTCACCCGCCAGCACTGGCTGACTCCATGAGTGCCATCTGTTGGCTGCTAGTGTTGCTTTTTTCCACTTCTTTTGATTTCTTACTTACCTCTCAACACCTCCGCCTCCTTTTGCTCAAATACCTGGCTCTGTGCACCATCTTTGCTTCTTCCTAAGGGGCTGTGGCGCTCCAATCGGGTGTGAAACTGCTTCCAGATCTGGGCTGTTACGCTGGTGGGATCCTGGGGCTTTCTTTGTGTGTTTTGAATTGTTTGTTTGTTTTCTTTTCCTTTTCTCGAGTTGGGAGCCCGTTTGGCTGGGCAGTGCTACGCGGATTGGGATCTACGCCCTCAGCTTGCACAGACACTTAGAGGGATCCCTAAGGGCATTTCTTTTTTTGTGGGTTTTTTTCTTTTTCTGTTTTGTGGGAGGCTTTCTTGTTCTTTTTTAAAAATTTTTTTTTGTTTTCTTTTCCCTCTTTTTCCCTTTTTGTCTTTCATAATTACTCAGTTTCTCATCCCTCTATTCCTTCCTTCTCTTCCTGTCTGCTGAATACCTGGTGCTGAATACCTCTATGCCTTCTAACCAGGCTGTACTGCAACACCTGGGAACAACTTCCCCAGACCTCGTAGCTGCTCTGGTGGGATCCCTGGGAGCTTTGCTGTTCTATTTTTTTCCTAATTTTTCTTTATTCATTCTTTTCTTTTTTCTTCTTCCCCTTTTTGCTTTTCTCCATTTCATAGTCTCTCATTTCTCCACTCCAAAGGCAAGCTCCCCTAGCACTCTTTTTTGTTTGTATGTTTTTGACCCCTGTTCCTCTCTCTTATCTCCCATATCCATCTTAGCTCCACACATCACAATCTCCCCACTTCATGCTGCCTACCAGCACAATGCACTTCACATCACACCACCAAGCAGCACAGGAACGGCCTACTGGAACCTGCCCTGCACTAATTACTGACCCCCTGGTGGCTGTATTAAGTGCCACACACAAACAATCCCAGAAATTCTCTTCAGGTAATCTTGCCCTGACGTACCATACCTGACTGAATGACCCTGCCAATTGGAGAAGAAGGCAAAAAGTATCATGCCCACAGATGAGCAAAAAAAAAAAAAAGAACACACAGCCCACCTACTCAGACATAGCCAAATAAAAAAAAAGGATGAAACAAACAAATCTACAATTAATAAATGAGAAAAATAACTACTGAATGCCCCAAAGACAGCAGACAATATCAAAACACTTACAAAAACAGGAAAGATGGTTCCAGTAGGCATCCAAAATAAAACACCAGGTGACTTTCCAGTGGAAGAAAAGGCACTAGAACTACCTGATAGGGAACTGAAATCTCCAATACTTATAATTATCCAAGAGTTGAAGCAAAAAGCAGACAAAAATGAGAAACAAAATAGACAAATTCATGGAAAACACAGACAAAAAATGGAAGAATTCAGGAAAATAATGCAAGAACAAACTGCCAAAAAATATTTCACAATTAGACATTATACAAAAACAATAATTAGAAATCCAAAAGATAAACAACAAGATTTCAGAAATGGACAGTGTCATAGAAGAGCTGAGGGGGAGATCTGAAATGGTGGAAGACAGGATCTGTGGAAATGAAGACAAACACTTGGACACAACACAGTTAGAGAAAAAGTCAGAATAAAAGAACAAAGAAAAATGAAAAGACCAGGAGAATTATGTGGGATACAATCAAAAGCAAAAATTTTTGAGTGATCAGAGTTCCAGAACAGGGGGAGAAAACAGAAAAAACAGAGAGGATCACTGAAGAACTGCTGACAGAAAACTTCCGCAATATCATGAAAGATGAAAAGCTGGCCATCAAAGAAGCTCAATGAACCTTATATAGGATAGACCCCAAAAGAAAATCACCAAGGCATATCATAATCACACTTGCCAAAACCAAAGACAAACAAAGAATCCTGAGAGTAGCCTGAGAAAAACAAGAAGTCACATACAGAGGAGAAACAATAAGACTAAGCTCAGATTGTTCAGCAGAAAGCATGCAGGCAAGAAGGCAATGGGATGACATATATAAAACCTGGAAAGAAAAAAAATTGCCAGCCAAGATTAATATACTCTGCAAAACTCTCATTCAAATATGATGGTGCAATTAGGACGTTTCCAGATAAGCAGAAATGAATGGAATGTGTAAAAACCAAACCAAACTTACAAGAATTATTAAAGGGAATCCATTGATCTGAGAACAAACAAATTCAGCTCAGAGGCTGGATATAGGATGCAGGATCATACCAGCCAGATACCAATCTAGGAAATGAACTCCCAAGGACTATCCAAAACCAAAAGAAATACAACAAGGAATCAGAGCAGTTAATCTGTAAATGACAAGATCAGAACAATAAAAGAGGGAATAAATGGTGTATGTATAGAACCTTCTAACAGAGAGGAAGGCAAGGTGATACCAAGTAATAATAGGCTGCTTCAGACTTAGAAAGATAAAGGTAAATTTCACAGTAACCACAAAGAAAGTTAACAAACATACTCATCAAAGTAAAAAGCAAAAACGTAAAATCTCAGTAACAACAAAACCTACAAAAACAAAAGAAATGAAAAAAAATCCACAAACAAAAGGAAATCAGCACAGGAGAGTAAGAAGAACAAAGAAAAAGTCAGCACAACAAAAAAAAGCACTACAAAATAACAGCAATAAACTTACATCTATCAATAATTACACTGAATGTAAATGGACTCAATGCACCCATAAAGAAACAGAGAGTGACTGAATGGATAAAAAACAGGATCCATCAATATGCTGTCTACAAGAGACACACCTTAGGAAAAACAGACGTGAATTTATTACAAATCAAAGGTTGAAAAAAATATGTCAAGCTAACAACTACCAAAAAAGAGCAGGAATGGTAATACTAATCTCAGATAAAATAGATTTTAAAACAAAATCCACCATAAAAGACAAAGAAGGACACTATATAATGATTAAGGGGACGATCCATCATGAAGACATAACCATAATAAACATCTACACACCCAATGACAGGGCTCCAAGATACGTAAAACAAACTCTAACAACACTGAAAAGAGAAATTGACAGTTCCACAATAATAGTAGGAGACTTCAACACACCACTGTCAGTAAAGGACAGAACAACTAAAAAGAAACTCAGAAAAGATACAGAAGGCTTAAAGGGTAAAATCAGCCAAGTTGACCTCATAGACATATGTAGGACACTCCATCCAACAGCTGCAAAGAGCACACTCTTTTTCCAATGTACATGGAACATTCTGCAGAATAGATCACATCTTAGGCCACAAAGCAATCCTCAACAAGATCCAAAACTTTGATATTATACAAAGTATCTTCTCTGACCACGATCAAGATAGAAATTAACAACAGAAAGAGTAAGGGAAAAAAAATAATTACATGGAAACTGAAAAATACCCTGCTTACAGATCAATGGGTAATAAAAGAAATCAGAGGTGGAAGCAAAAAATTCCAAGAATCAAATGAGAATGAAAACACATCGTACCAAAACCTTTGGGACACAGCAAAGGTAGTCTTCAGAGGACAATTTATTGCAATAGATGCACACATTAAAAAAGAAGAAAATGACAAAATAAAAACATTAACTACACAACTCAAATAAAAATATAACAGCAAAAAAAAGAAAAAGAAAAAGCCCACAGCCACCAGAAGAAAGGAAATAATAAAGATCAGAATAGAAATAAATGAAATAGAAAATAGACAAACAATAAAAGAATCAACAAAACTACAAGTTGGTTCTTTGAAAGAATCAACAAAATCGACAAATCACTGGCGAGACTGACAAAAGAAAAACAGGAGAGGACGCAAATAACACAAATAATAAATGAAATGGGGGACATTACAACAGACCCAACTGAAATAAAAAGGATCATAAGAGAGTATTATGAAAAGTTATACTCCAACAAATTTGAAAATCTAGAGGAAATGGATAAATTTCTAGAAACACACTACCTACCCAAACTACAACAAACTGATGTTAAAAATCTGAACAATCCCATAAGAAGAGAAAAGATAGAAAAAGTTAAAAAAAACTAAACAATAAAATAAACAAAAAAAAAAACTTCCAACAAAAAAAAAGCCCTGGCCCAGATGGCTTCACTGGAGAATTCTACAAAACATTCAGAGAAGAACTTGAACCAGTACGACTCAAGCCATTTCAGAGCATAGAAAAGGAAGCAACACTTCCGAATTCATTCTATGAAGACAGCATAATGCTGATATCAAAACCAGGCAAAGACACCACAAAAAAAGAAAATTAGAGACCAATATCTTTCATGAAAATAGATGCAAAAATTCTCAACAAAATTCCAGCCAATTGAATTCGGCATCATATTAAAAAAAACAACAACAACAACAAAAAAAAAAACCACGAACAAGTACGATTCATACCAGGTAGTCATGGATGGTTCCACATTAGAAAATCAATCAATGTAAAACACCACATAAATAAAAGGAAAGAAAAGAATCACACGATCACCTCAATTGATGCAGAAAAGGCATTCGACAAAGTCCAACATCCATTCCTGGTAAAAATTCTCAATAAAATATGTATAGAAGGGAAATTTCTCAACATAATAAAACGCATCTATGCAAAACCAACTGCCAACACCATTCTTAATGGAGGAAGGCTGAAAACATTCCCCTTGAGAACAGAAACAAGACAAGGATGCCCTTTATCACCACTCCTATTTAACATTGTGCTGGAAGTTCTAGCTAGAGCAATAAGGCAAGAGAAAGAAATAAAGGGCATCCAAATTGGTAATGAAGACGTTAAACTGCCCCTGTTGGCAGATGATATGATACTATACATAGAAAACCCTAAAGACTCCACAAGAAATCTACTGGAACTAGTAGAAAGATTCAGCAGAGTAGTAGGATACAAGATAAATATACAAAAATCGGTTGGATTTCTATACACCAATAAAGAGAACGATGAAAAGTAAATCAGGAAAACAATATAATTTATAATAGCCCCTAAAAAATAAAATACTTAGGAATAAATCTAACCAGGGATGTAAAATACCTACACAAAGAAAACTACAAAACACTACTGCAAGAAACCCAAAGGGGTCTACATAAATGGAAAAACATACCATGCTCATGGATAGGTAGTCTCAACATTGTGAAAATGACAATTCTACCCAAATCAATTTACAAATACAATGCAATTTCAATCCAAATACCAACAACATTCTTCAAAGAGATGGAAAAACTAATCATTAATTATATGGAAAGGGAAGAAGCCCTGAACAAGTAAAGCACTACAGAAGAAGAAGAATAAAGTTGGAGGACTCACACTATCTGACCTCAGAACCTACTATACAGCTACAGTAGTCAGAACAGCCTGGTACTGGTACAAAGACAGATACATTGACCAATGGAACAGAATTGAGAAGCCAGATGTAAATCCATCCACCTACAGTCACCTGATCTTTGACAAGGGCCTAAAATCCATCAAAACGGGATAAGGCGGTGTTTTTAACAAATGGTGCTGGCAAAACTGGATATCCATTTGCAAAAAAAATGGAACAGAACCCATACCTCACACCATACTACAAAAACTACTTCAAAATGGATCAAAGACCTAAATATAAAGCCAAAAACGATAAAGTTCATAGAAGAAAAAATAGGACCAATGCTACAGGCCCTAATTCATGGCATTAGCAAGATACAAACCATAACCATCAACACACAAACCCCAGAAGATAAGCTAGATAACTTGGATCTTCTAAAAACTCAAACATCTATGCTCTTCAAAAGACTTCACCAAAAGAGTAAAAAGAGAACCTACATACTGGGAAAAAATTTTTGGACAGTACAAATCAGACAAAGGTCTAATCTCTATAATCTATAACAAAATCTAACACATGTACAACAAAAAGACAAATAATCCTATAAAAACATGGGCAAAAGAAATGAACAGACACTTCACCAAAGAAGACATTCAAGCGGCCAACAGACATATGAGGAAATGCTCACGATCACTAGCCGTTAAAGAAATGCAAATTAAAACCACAGTGAGATACCATCTCACCCCGGCATTATTGGCAAGAGTCAAAAAAACTGGAAATAACAAATGTTGGAGGGGATGTGGGGATAACAGAACTGTTATGCACTGCTGGTGGGAATGCCAAATGATACGATCATTTTGGAAAATGATATGGTGCTACCTTAGAAAGCCAGAAATACAAATACCATTCGATCCAGCCATCCCACTCCTAGAAATATATCCTAGAGAAATAAGAGTCGTCACTCGAATAGACATATGCACACCTGTGTTCATGGCAGCATTGTTCACAACAGCAAAACGATTGAAACAACCTAGATGCCCATCAACAGATGAATGGATAAACAAACTATGGTACATACACAGAATGGAGTACTATAAAATGAGAAAGAACAACAATGAATCTGTGAACCATCTCATAACATGGATGAAACTGGAGGACATTATGCTGAGTGAAATAAGTCAATCACAAAAGGACAAATATTGTGTGAGACCTCTATTGTAAAAACCCATGAAAAAGTTTACACACAAAAAGTAACAATCTTTGCTGGTTACCAGGGATGGGAGGGATGGGAGGGGGAAATACTAAATAGGTAATAGATAAGTGGTATCTTTTGTGAAGGTTGAGACAGTACACAATACTGGGGAAACTAGCACAACTTGTATAAGGAAAGGTCATGGAATCTCCATAGACACATCCAAATTCCCTGAGGGACTGAATTGCTGGGTGGAGGGCTGTGGGGACCATGGTCTCGGGGAACAGCTAGCTCAATTGGCATGATACAGTTTATAAAGACAATGTTCTACATTCTACCTTGGTGAGTAACGTCTGGGGTCTTAAAGCCTGTGGGCAGCCATCTGAGATACTCCACTTTTCTCACCCCTTCAGGAGCAGGGGAGAAAGAACAGAACAGGATACAAGGAAAAGATTAGTTCAAAGGACTATTGGACCACAGCTACCAAGGCCTCCACCAGACTGAGTCCAGTACAGCTAGATGATGCCTTTCTGCCACCACTGACTGCTCTGACCGGCATCACAACAGTGGGTTCTGGACAGAGCTGGAGAAGGATGTAGAACAAAATTCTAATGCACACAGAAAAAGACCAGATTTACTGGCCTAAAAGAGACTGGAGAAACCCCGAGAATATGGCCTCCAGACACCCTTTTAGCTCAGTGGTGAAGTCACTTCCGAGGTTCACCGTTCAGCCGGGGATTGGATAGCCCCATAAAACATAACGAGACTAAAGAGACACAGCAGTCCAGGGACAAGGGCTAGAAGGCAGAAGGGGACAGGAAAGCTGGTGATAGGGAACCCAAGGTTGAGTAAGGACAGTGTTGATGTGTATGTAGTGAGGTTGTTAACAATTGTCAGAGGGCAACATGTGTACTAACTGTTTAATGAGAAACTATTTTGTTCTGTATACTTTCATCTAAATTGAGAATAGCAGCACAACTGGAAGAGCATAGTCGATGTCACTGAACTATGCATGTAGAAATTTTTGAAATGTTTTATCTGTGGCTGTGTATATTTTCACCAAAAATAGAAAAATTTGAGAAGGGAGAGGGTTGACATGTCGTGGGGTTGTTAACCAATGTCATAAAACAATATGTGTACTACTGTTTAATGAGAAACTATTTGTTCTCTAAACACTCACCTGAAGTACAATTAAACAAAAAGTCTGAAAAAAAAATCACACAGCATGTAAGTGGTAGATGTAGAAATGGAACCCAGGACAGTCTAACTCTAGAATTGTTTATCTTTCTATTTCTATGATGCTTAATTTTATAACTGAGTTTCAAACATTCTAAAATCTCTCAGGAATGTAAAGTTTTTGTGTGTGTGTGTTTAACGTAACAGACTTGTTTATCTTGCCTTTCCTATTAGATGTTAAAATTATTGTGCCAATATTTCGATAACTTGGTCTTTGAAATAAATTAATAGAAGCACAAAAAAAAAGTCTTTCTTCTGAGTGGATTCAAACATATAATCTTTTGGATAATGTGATGGACTGAATTGCGTCCCCAAAAAATATCTGTCAGCTTGGCTGGGTCATGATTCCCAGTATTGTTTGATTGTGTAATCTGACGTGATTTCCTTACGTGTTGTAAACTCTATCACTATGATGAGATTATATGTGATCTTCTTATGTGTTGTAAATTCTATAACTGAGATGAGGTTATACTGATGAGGTTGACAAGATTAGTGTCTTGATGCAATCTCTTTTAGATATAAATACAGAAGCGAGCAGAGACACATGTGAACCTCATACCACCAAGAAAGCAGTGACGGGAACAGAGCACGTCCTTTGGACCTGAGGTTCCTGTTCTGAGATGCCCCCACACCAAAGGAAGATTGATGACACGGACCTTCCTTCAGAGCCAATAGAGAAAGTGTTCTTATGGAGCTGACACCCTGAATTTGGACTTGTAGCCCACTGGACTGAGGGAATAAACTTCTCTTTGCTAAATCCATCCACTTGTGGTATTTCTGTTAGAACAGCACTAGATGACTAAGACAGATATCAAGTATGTTAACCATTATCCCACCCAGGGACTTCATCTACTTTTATACCTATTTTATCATGAGAAAATTATATATGCACATGAAAATATATACAAATCTATATTAAAGATTTATATGCATGTTGTTTATGAGAAAATAGTCCTGATTTTCACTTTATTCCTACAATAAGAATAAGAATATTATGGAGGTTGATGGAGCACTACATAATTTCCCTTCCAAAATATTAAGGACATCAATAACCAGGAAAAAAAAAAAAAAACTATTGCTGAGGAGTCGATTCTGACTCATAGTGGCCCTATAGAACAAAGTAGTACTGCCCCATAGGGTTTCCAAGGAATGGCAGGTGAATTCGAACTGCAGACCTTTTGGTTAGCAACCATAACTCTTCACCACTGCACCACCAGGGCTCCAAGGAACATCAGCAGCAATTACAATTAGGAAGGGGGCAAGAGAAAAACAATTTCAATCCATTTTCTCATAATTTAATTCTTCACGTGTTCAGGGCTTTTCTCATTGCCTCCGAGGTATAAGCTGCCTCCCCCAGAGACGCCCAGTTCTACAATGATGGAATGTGTCCTGATGGGGTTTTCTGATGTACAGAAGCTATAGGTTTTGCATGTTCTATCTCTTACTGTGAAGAAATAAATTTCTCTTTGTTAAAGCTATCCGCTTGTGTTATTTCTGTTATAGCAGCACTAGATAACTAAGACAATCATGTATCAAAAGCTTTACTTTCTGAGAGTTTTAAATGATTTCAATTGGCAGTTGGGTAAGAGATCTGGTGTTATGAATAAGTAAGACCCAGTCATACATGTATGGCAAGTTAAAAGCTCCCACTAAGTATTTCAGTCTTATTAATATTTTACGTTAAACTTTGTAGGTCCTTGACCAACTAACACAGCACACCATCGCTATCTTCAAACACAGCCAGTAATGACCCCAGACAGGGAATACAAGAAAGCAACATTATGGAGCTCCCAATAGAAGACAGAGCATCTGGTAACCAGAGAAACATGCTCTCCCACCTCTCACCCTTTTGATGAGTAGAAGTAAGAATGCCTCATCCTGGAAGCTCCCACTACTGAGGTCCAAAATTCAAGCCCACAACCCTGCCTGCCCAGTGACTCTTTTTCTCTTTCTTCCTTTTCTTTCTTCTTTCCTCCTAACCCTGTACACCACCATCCACCCTTCCTGCCTACCCCAGCCACACAGCCTTGGCTACAACACCAACAGACTGCTGCCTTCCTGGGTCTGCACTGCCCCCATCCGTCAGCTCCTATCAGATCATCTTTTTTTCTTTATTCTTTTTCTTTCTTTCTTTCTTTATCCCTTCCAGCTATCCGCATTCAACACTGCCCCTCCCTTCCCACCATCCCCTGTCTGCCTTGCCGCACTCACCAGCCCTTACCATGTTATTTCTTTTTCTATTTCCCTTTATCCATTTCTTTCTCACTCCCTCCTTACCCATTATGCCACCTCCTCCCCCTTCCTGTCAGCACTTACCATGCAGCTGCAGCTAGAGTGCCACCAGTCTGCAACTGCCCTTGTTCCACCCACCCCCATTCACTGCCAGATCACCTTTTTTTCTTCATTATTTTTTCTTCCTTCCTCCCACCTAGCCCCATACACTGCCTCCCTTCCCTTCCCACTAGCCTCTGTGTCTTCCCTGCACCACTCGCCAGACTCCAACATGCTGCCATTTTTTCTTTTTCTCTTTCTTCCTTTTCTTTCTCCTTCCCACCTAGCTCCATATGCCACCTCACTCCCTGTTTCTGCCAGCCCTGCCACGTCACTGAGGCTTAAGAACCACCAGCCCCCAACAACCCAGGTTGGACCCACTCCTACCTCACAGCTCCTGTTGTACTGTCATTTTTTTTCTTTCTTTTATTTCTTCCTTACACCTAGCCCTGTATGCCACCTCCCCACCCTCCCCACTGGCCCCTGGACCTGCTCTGCCCCCACTTGCCAGCCTTCACATGCCATATTTTTTTCTTTTTTCTTTCTTTCATTCTCCCTCCCACCTAGTCCCATACACCACCTACCCCCCTTTCTAGGCCCCTTCCATGCCACTTCAGCTAAGGAGCCATTGGGCTGTTGCTGCCCCAGGTCTCTCAAGCCCCCACCTTCCAGCTCCCTTTTTTCTTTTTCTTCTTCTTTTCATTCTACCTCCCAACTAGCTCTGTACAGCACCTCCAGTCTTTCCCACTAGCCCCTGCTGCACTAGTGCAGATAGACACTGGCACACCAGCCCACCAAGCCCCAGGTCAGCCCCACCTCACTGGCCAGCCCGTACCTCTTGCCATTTCTTTTTTTATTTTTCTTTCTTTCTCCCTCCCATCTAGCCCCATATACCACCTCTTCCCCTCTCTGCCAGCCCCCAGGACAGTGCTGCCCCCATATGCTCGCGTCTGTGATGTTACCTTTTTTTTCTTTGTTCGTCTCTTGTTTTAGGCTGGGTTCTCTAGAGAAGCAAAACCAGTAAGGTATATAAATATATACATATAAAGATTTATATCAAGAAAATAGCTCACACAATTGTAGAGGCTAAAACACCCCATGTCCACAGATCAGGGTAGAGGCCTCTCCCAATTCACACAGCCGCAGAAGCTGGTGAACCCAATGTCAGCAGGTCGGAGAGGGGCTCCCACTCACAGGCTGTGAAGGTCAATGAATTCCAAGATCAGCAGACAAGGCAGCAAGTTTTCTCCTAATTCACATAGTTGCAGGGGCTGGACTCTTGCTCACAGGCTGAGAAGTTTGACGAATTCCAAGATCAACAGGTAAGCTGCTAGCTCAAGTCTCAAGAACTGGAGGTGAGACAACAAGAGACAGCTGCTGAGTCTGGAACAAGCCAAAAACCTTGGCAAGGCAAGCAGGCAGAAAGCAACTGGTGGAAGGCAGAGATGAAACTGAGGGGGCAGTGAGCTGCCACAGGCCCCGCCTCTGCCAGTACCACTCAGCAGATTCCATTAAGGGGGAGCTCACACTATACAACTGCTAAATCACTGAGAATAATGGCCTAGCCAAGTTGACATACAATCTTAACCATCACATCTCTCTTTTCTTTATTTCTCACTCTCACCTAGCCCTGTATGCCACCTTCCACCTCTTCCTGCCAGCCCCTACCCAGCCACCATGGTTAAAGTACACTTGGTGCTGAGTCTCGCCGATGCAATGGGTCTGCACTGCCTCTGCCCTCCTGCCACTCAACTAGCTGTTATACAGGGGGAAGCAAGCCAGTACCACTTCCCAACTGGCACCCCTGTCCGTTTGGCGTAGAGATATGAATGCTCCCACACTGCTAGACCAATATTAGCAGGCAGAAAGCAACCTCCTAGTCAGCCCTCAGCAACCTCTCCAAACCCCTGTACAGCAAAGTGGGATCTCCCTGCCTGATGCTGTCCTGCCAACCAAGATAAAGTGATGAGAGCTATTGTGCCCACAGACAAGCAAGCAGCAAATCACACTCTGCCTGCCTGCCTTGGCATACAAAGAAGCAGGATGAAACAACTGAACATAAAAATCTACAAATAACTTAATTTCTCAGAAGCAGCAGACAATATCAAAACATAAAAAAACAGGTCAAGATATCTCCAGCAAGTGACCAAAAATAAAGAATCAGATAACCTTCTGGTAAAAGAAAAGGCAGGAGAAATACATGATATAGAATTCAAAAGATTGATATTCAGGGCTCTCCAAGAAATTAGGAAACAGATCAAGGAAAACACAGAGAAAAATAAGAGAAAAAAAGACAAAATCAGGTGAAGACAAAGCAATAGAAAAATTCAGGATAATAATAAAGAACTGTTAAATAGTTAGAACTGTTACAAAAATAGCCACTAGAAATCCAAAAGATAAACAACAAAATTTCAGAAATGGACAACTGAATAGAAGTTTTAAGAGCAAATTTGAGATAATAGAGGACAGAACTAGCAAGGTTGAAGAAAAGTCAATGGACACCAATTTATTTGAGGAAAAATCAGAGAAATGAATGAAGAAAACCTAAGAATTATATGGGACACAATTAAGCGCAAAATTTTGTGCATGATCAGAGTTCCAGAACAAGCAGAGAAAATGGAAAACACAGAGAAGATTGTTGGAGACCTCCTGACAGAAAACTTCCCAAATGTCATGAAACATGAAAAGCTGACCATCCAAGGCTCTCAATGAATCACATATAGGATAGACCTCCAAATAAAGTCACCAAGATGTATCATAATCACGACTGCCAAAACCAAAGACAAAGAAAGAACCTGAGAGCAGCTCAGGAAAAAAGAAAAGTCACAAAGGAGAAAAAATAATACTAAGCTCTAATTATTTGACAGAAACAAAACAGGCAAGAAGACACTGATATGTCATAGATAGTATCTTGAAAGAAAAAAATTGCCAACCAACAATAATACATCCTGCAAAACTCTCAGATATGATGGTGTAAGTAGGAAATTTCCAGATAAAAAGAAATTAAGGAAATTCACGAAAACCCAAAGCAAATTTACATGAAATATTAAAGGCAGTCCTGTTAGAGAACCGACAACATCAGACAACAACCTGAGTCTAAGGCAAAGGACAGCATCAGCTTGCATACCAACCTAGGTAAAGAACTCTCAATAATAAAACAAAGCTGAAAAACTTAAAACAGGGAAACAGAGATGTCAATCTGTAAATGATGACAATATCAAAACCATAAAAATGGAAATAAATTTTGTACATATAGAACATTCAAATGGGGAGGAAGTAAAGCAATATCAAGTAATAAATGACTGGTTCAAACTTAGGAAGATAAGGGTAAATTTCAAGCTAACCTCAAACAAAGTTAACAAGCTTACTCATCAAAATAAAAAGGAAGAAATACATAGAATCAGAAAACACATAGTCTATAATAATAAAAGTAAAGAAAATCCACAGTTGAAAGGAACTTAGCACAGGAAAGTAAGAGGAGCAAAGAAAACAACAGCACCACAAAATAAGTAAATAAACCACAACACTATGACAACAATAAACTCATACCTATGGATAAACACACTGAATGTAGATGGCATAAATGCACCCATAAAGAGACAGAGAGTGGCAGAATGGGTTTAAAAAAAAAAAAAGACCCATTAATATGCCGTCTACAAGAGGCACACCTTAGACAAAGACATAAGTATGTTAAAAATCAAAGGATGGAAAAAATATATATCAAGTAAACAGTAACCAAAAAAGACCAGGAACGGCAGCACTAATCTCTGATAAAATAGACTTTAAGGCAAAATAAATCATAAAAAATAAAGAATGATGTTATATAATGGTTAAAAGGACAATACACCAAGAAGATATAACATTTTTAATAAATATTAATGCACCCAACAACAGTGCTCCAAAATACATAAAACAAACTCTAACAGCCCTGAAAAGAGAAATAGATAGTTCCACAATAATAGCAGGAGACCAACACACCATTCTCAGCAAAGGACAGAACATCTAGAGAGAAACTCAACAAAGATAGAGAAGATCTAAAGGCCACAATCAACCAACTTGACCTCACAAACATATGTAGGAAACTCTACCCAACAACAGAGAAATATACTTTTTCCAAAGCACATGGGACATTCACCAGATAAACCAAATTTTCGCCTACAAAGCAAACTTCAATAAAATCCAAAACATTAAAATAATATAAAGCATTCTCTGTGATCACAATGCCATAAAAGTATAAATCAATAACAGGAAGATGAAGGGAAAAAATTAAATACATGGAAACTGAATAACACCTGTTTGAAAACAACTGGACAATAAAAGAAATCAAAGAGGGAATCAAAATATTCACAGAATCAAATGAGAATGAAAATACATCATACAAAAACTGTTATTGTTGGTAGGTGACGTCCAGGCGATTCTGACTTATAGTGACCCCATGTACAACAGAATGAAACATTGTCTGCTCCTGTGTCATCCTCACAATCCTTGTTATGCTTGAGCCCATTCTTGAAGCCACTGTGTCAGTCCATCTCATTAAGGATCTCTCTCTTTTTCTCTGACTGTCTACTTTAACAAGCATCAGTCTCCAAGGACTGATCCCTCCTGATAACATGCCCAATGTATGTGAGACAGTCTCGTCATCCTTGCTTCTAAGGAGCATTATGGTTGTACCTCATCCAAGACAAATTTGTTCTTCCTTTTGGCAGTCCATGGTGTATTCAATATTCTTCACCAACACCACAATTCAAAGGCATCGATTCTTCTTCTGCCTTCTTTATTCACCTTCCAGCTTTCACATGCGTATAAGGCAATTGAAAACACCATGGCTTGGGTGAGGCTTACCTTGGTCTTCAAGGTGACAGCTTTGCTTTTTAAAACTTTAAAGAGGTCTTTTGCAGCAGATTTGTCCAATGCAATGCATCTTTCGATTTCTTGACTACTGCTTCCATGGGTGTTGATTGTGGATCCAAGTAAAATGAAATCCTTGACAACTTCAATCTTTTCTCCATTTATCAAGGTGTTGCTTATTGGTCCAGTTGTGAGGATTTTTGTTTTCTTTATGTTGTGGTGTAATCCATACTGAAGGCTGTGGTCTTTGATCTTCATCAATAAGTGCTTCAAGCCCTCTTCACTTTCAGCAAGCAAGGTTGTGTCATCTGCATATCACAGGTTGTTAATAAGTCTTCCTCCAATCGTAATGCCCTGTTCTTTTCATGTAGTCTAGCTTCTCAGATTTTTTGTTCAGCACACAGATTGAATAGGTATGGTGAAAGGACAAAACCCTGATGCACATCTTTCCTGACTTTAAACCACGAAGTGTCCCCTTGTTCTGTTTGAACAACTGCTTCTTGATCTTTGAACAGGTTCTGCAAGAGCACAATTAAGGGTTCTGGAATTCCCATTTTTCGAAATGTTATCCATAATTTGTTATGATCCACACAGTAGAATGCCTTTGCATAGTCAATAAAAGACAAGGAAACAATTTTGGTATTACTTCTGCTTTCATCCAGGGTCCATCTGACATCAGCTATGATATCGCTGGTCGATATTTTTCAAATTTCTTGGCATAAACAAGTGAGCACTTCCAGCAGTGCATCCATTTATCGAAACATCTCAATTGGTATTCTGTCAATTCCTGGAGCTTTGTTTTTCTTATTTATTTATTTTTTATTGTACTTCAGGTGAAGGCTTACAGAAAAAATAGTTTCTCATAAAACAGTAGTACACATATTGTTTTATGACATTGGTTAACCCCACAACATGTAAATCCTCTCCCTTCTCGACGTTTTATTTTATTTTTTGGTGAAAATATACATAGCCAAAGATACACCATTTCAAACATTTCTACATGCACAGTTCAGTGACATCGACTACACTATTCCAATTGTGCTGCTATTCTCACTTTAGATGAAGGCTTACAGAACAAAATAGTTTCTCATTTAACAGTTAGTAAACTTGTTGCCCTATGACAATAGTTAACAACCTCACAACAAATCGTCACTATCCTTACTCAACCTTGGGCTCCCTATCAGCAGCTCTCCTGCCCCCCTCTGCCTTCTGGCCCTTGTCCCTGGACTGCTGTGCTTAATTAGTCCCATTTTGTTTTATGGGGCTGTCCACTCTCCAGCTGAACGGTGAACATCAGAAATTACTTCACTGCTGAGATAAAAGGGTGTCTAGGGGTCATACTCTCGGGTTTCTCCAGTCTCCTTTAGGCCAGTAAATCTGGTCTTTTTTGTGTGAGTTAGAATTTTGTTCTACATCCTTCTCCAGCTCTGTCCAGAACACTCTGTTGTGATCCCTGTCAGAGCAGTCAGTGGTGGTAGCTGGGCACCAACTAGCTGTACTGGACTCAGTCTGGTGGAGGCCTTGGTAGCTGTAGTCCATTAGTCCTTTGGATTAATCTTTTCCTTGTATCCTGTTCTCTTCTTTCTCCCTTACTCCCGAAGGGATGAGACCAGTGGAGTATCTCAGATGGCTGCTCACAAGCTTTTAAGACCCCAGACGCTACTCACCAAGGTAGAATGTAGGACATTGTCTTTATAAACTGTGTTATGCCAATTGAGCTAGATGTTCCTGGAGACCATGGTGTCCACAGCCCTCCACCCAGCAATTCAGTCCCTCAGGGAATTTGGATGTGTCTATGGAGCTTCCATGACCTTTCCTCGTACAAGTTGTGCTGGTTTCCCCTGTACTGTGTACTGTCTCACCCTTCACCAAGATACCACTTTGGAGCCTTGTTTTTCACCAATGCCTTCAGTGAAGCTCAAACTTTTTCCTTCAATTCTGACTGATGATATTGAGCTTTTCTATCATTTCTTTCCTCAGATGTAGTTGATTTGATTCCTGTGTATTCCAACTGGTGAAGTTTAGGTGTATAGTAGCCGTTTATGTTGGTGAAAAAGGTATTTGCAATGAAGAAGTCATTAGTCTCGTAAAATTATATCATGTGATTTCTGGCATTGCTTCTATTACCAAGGCCTTATTTTCAAACCACCGAACCTTCTTTTTTGCTTCCAACTTTCCCATTCCAATCACCAGTAATTATCAATGCATCCTGATTGCATGTTCCATCAATTTCAGACTGCAGAAGTTAGTAAAAATCTTCAGTTTCTGCATTGTTGGCCTTAGTGGTTGGTGCGTAAATTTAAATAGTAGTGGTATTAACTGGTCTTCATTGTAACATTATAATGTGTTATAACATTAAAACGTTATAATGTTATAACATTAAAACATTATCCTATCACCCACAGTGTTGTTCTTTAGCATAGATCTTGAAATGTTCTTTTTCAAGATAAATACAATGCCATTCCTCTTCAGGTTGTCATTCCCGGCATAATAGACCATGTAATTGTCTGATTCAAAATGACCAATACTGGTTCATTTAAACTCACTAATGCCTAGGATATCAATGGTTATGTGTTCCATTTCATTTTTAATGATCTCCAATTTTCCCAGATTTATACTTTGTACATTCCATGTTCCAATTACTAATGGATGTTTGCAAATGTTTCTTCTTATTTTGAGTTTTGCCACATCAGCAAATGAAGGCCCCTGAAAACTTGATTCCATCCATATCATTAAGGTCTGCTCTACTTCGAGGAGGCAGCTATTCCCCAGTCGTCTTTGAGTGCCTTCCAACCTGAGGGCTCAACTTCAAGCAGTATATCAGACAATGTTCTGCAGATATTCATAAGGTTTTCACTGGCTAATTCTTTTCAGAAATAGACTGTCGGGTCCTTCTTCCTAGTCTGTCTTAGTCTGTAAGCTCAGTTGAAACCTGTCCGCCATGGGTGACCCTGCTGATATTTGAATACCAGTGGCATAGCTTCCAACATCACAGGAACACACAAGCCCCCACAGTACAACAAAGCAACAGACACATGGGGGCCAAATATTAGACAGGCCTATAAAACAAACAATAACACATGTGAGGAACATGCATCTTAGTTCAATCAAGTATACACGACAATATGCGAAACACTTGTTCAAAAGCAAAGACAAGAACGCAGAAAGAGACAGGAAAACTGGACAAATGGGCACAGGGAACCCTAGGTGGAAAGGAGGTGAGTGCTGACTCACTGTGGATATTGCAAGCAATGTCAAAAAACAGTTTGTGTAAAAATTCTTGAATGAGAAACTAATTTGCACTGTAAACTTTCACCTAAAGTGCAATAAAATTAAAAATATTAATAATAATAAAATCAAGTGGTTTGGACATATGTTTACTTGTTTATATGCTTTAAATATTATTTTCGAGGTTTATTAAGGGAATGAACTGATTTTATATTCTCAGTTATTATCACATACCTATCCATAGATCCAAAGGAGCCCTGGTGGTGAGTCTTTAAGCCCTTGTCTGATTACTGAAAGGTGGGCAGTTCAAACCCACTTGCCACTCTGTGAGAGAAAGATGTAGCAGGCAGCTTCCATAAAGAGTACCTTATATTTACCCAAGTAACATACATCTTTGTTTGCCAACCACTCACTCACCCAGCAAGGTATTTTCATAAGTGCTTCTATGTGAAATTTGTTTTCCATGTTACTGTAAAAAAGGTTAGTATAGTGTGCGTTCAGAAATATCACACAGATGGAGTTCTGGCAAAATGGCACTCTAGGCAGAAGTACCAGGCCATCCCTCCACAGCAAAGATCCAAAAAACTTAGCGGAACAGAGAATACAACAACCTTGAAGCCCTAAAACATCAAATGAAGAGATAAAGAACTCAGCCAAGCACCAAATGGAGTGAGAAAACTGACAAAGAATGGACAGTGAGGAGAGATTCATGCAGAGGTCCCCTACCAGCTAACGCAGCGCGGATCCACATCTTGGACTCCTATAGGTGACCAGCAAACAGGGGGTACAAGAAAGCAGCCTCACGGAGCATCCAGAAGGAGACAAAACAACCGGTAATTTGGGATATACACTTTCCCACCCCCCACCCTTCTTCACCCCGACTTGGCCTCCTCTGCTTCCTGCAGCCACAGTCTCTTGACCAGGAAACACCGGCTGCTTGGATTCCAACACCCAAACGGGCAGCTCTATGACTGCCATTTGTTGGCTGCTGGTGTTGCTTTTTTCCGCTTCTTCTGATTTCTTCCCTGCCTCTTGCCACCTCCCCCTCCTTTCGCTCGAGTACCTTGCTCCCTGTGCCATCTTTGCTTCTTCCTGAGGGGCTGCAGTGCTCTGGTAATTTGTGATATACGCTTTCCCACTCTCTACCCTAATTCACCCACACTCGGCCCCCTCTGCTTCCTGTGGACACAGTCTCTTGTCCAGAAATACCAGCCTGCACTAGCTGGCTCTCTGAGTGCCATTTCTTGGCTGCTGGTGTTGCTTTTTTTTTTTTCTGCTCCTTTTGATTTCTTCCTTGCCTCTCATCACCTCCCCCTCCTTTTGTTCGAGTACCTGGCTCCATGCACCATCTTTGCTTCTTCCTGAGGGGCTGTGGAGCTCTGTTTGAGCGTGGAGCTGCTTCCCGGTCTGGGCTGGCAAGCTGATGGTATCCCCGGGCTACTGTTCATTTGTTTGTTTTGAACTGGTTCTTTGTTTTCTTTTCCTTTTCTTGAGTTGGGAGCCCTTTCTGGCCAGGTGGAGCACTGTGGCAAGGTGACTCCCCCACGGCTTCCACAGATGTGCAGAGGAATCCCTGAGGACATTTCTTTTTTTATTGGTTTTTTCCTCTGATTTTTTTGAGGGCCTTTCTTGTTCTTTTTTTTTTTTTTAATTTCTTTTGTTTTCTTTTCCCTCTTTTTCCCTTTTTGTCTTTCTTCATTGCTCAGTGTCTCATCTCTCTATATCTTCCTTCTCTTTCTGTTCCCTGAATACCTGGCATTGTATACCTCTATGTCTTCTAGCCAGGCTTTACTGCAACACCTGAGAGTGACATCCCCAGACCCCATAGCTGCAACGGTGGGACCCCTGGGAAATTTGCGGTTCTTTAATCTCTCTGATTTTTATTTATTCATTCTTTTCTTTTCTTCCTCTTTCCCTTTCTGTTTTTCACCATTTCACAGTCTCTCATCTCTCCACTCCAATGGCAAGCTCCCCTAGCATTCTTTTTTGTTTGTTTGTATGTTTTTGGATCCTGTTCCTCTCTCCTTTCTCCCATATCCATCTTAGCTCCACACATAAAAATCTCCCCCCTGCATCCTGCTTACCTGCACCATGCACTTGACATCACACCAGCAAGCAGCATAGGCACGGCCTACTGGAACCTGCCCTGCACTGATTACCAACCTACTTTTGTGGCTAAAGTAAGTGCCACAAACAACCTGTCCCAGTAACTCCTCTTCAGCTAGACCTGCCCTGCCATACCATATCTGAGTGACTGACCCTGCCAGTTGGAGAAGGAGGCGAAAAGTATTGTGTGCACAGATGAGGAAACAATGAAGAACACACAGACCTCCTGATCAGACATAGTCAATTTTTTTTTATAAAGGGATGAAACAAACAAATCTACAATCAATAAATGAGAAAAATAACTACTGAATGCCCCAAAGCAGCAGACAACATCAAAACATTTACAAAAACAGGACAGGATGGTTCCAGTAGGCGTCCAAACTAAAACAGCAGATGACTCTCCTGTGGAAGAAAATGCACTAGAACTACCTGATAGGGAACTGAAACCTCCAATACTCAGCAATCTCCAAGAACTGAGGCAAAAAGCTGAGAAACATGAGGAAAAAATAGACAAATTCTTGGAAAATACAGACAAAGAAATGGAAGAATTCAGAAAAATAATGCAGGAACAAAATACCAAAATAAATTCATAACTAGAAATTGTACAAAAACAACAAAGAGAAATCCAAAAGATAAACAACAAGATTTCAGAAACGGACAGTGTCACAGAAGGGTTGAGAAGCAGATTTGAAATGGTGGAAGACAGGATAAGTAGAATTGAACACAAACACTTGGATACAACTCTGTTTCAGGAAAACTCAGAAAAAAGAACAAAGAAAAATGAAGAGACACTGTGAGTTATGTGGGACACAATCAAAGGCAAAAATTTTCGAGTGATTGGAATTCCAGAACAGGGGGAGAAAACAGAAAACACAGAGAGGATCATTGAGGAACTTCTGACAGAAAACTTCCCCAATATCATGAAAGATGAAAAGCTGGCCATCCAAGAAGCTCAACGAACCCCATATAGAAGAGACCCCAAAAGAAAATCACCAAGGCATATCATATTCACACTCGCCAAAACCAAAGACAAACAATGAATCCGGAGAGGAGCTTTTGAAAAAAAGGAACTCACATACAGAGGAGAAACAATAAGACTCAGCTCAGATTATTCGGCAGAAACCATGCAGGCAAGAAGGCAATGGGATGACGTATATAAAATCTTAAAAGAAAAAGATTTCCAGCAAGAATAATATATCTGGCAAAACTCCCATTCAAATTTGATGGTGAAATTAGGTCATTTTCAGATAAACAGAAATTAAGGGAATATGTAAAAGTCAAACCAAACTTACAACAATTAATAAAGGGAGTTCTTCGATCTGAGGACAAACAGCTTCAGCTCACAGGCAGAACCTAGGACACAGGCAGATACCAATCTAGGAAATGAACTCTCGAGGACTAACCAAAACCAAAAGAAATACAACAGGGAATCAGAGCAGCTAATCAATAAATGACAGCAACATCAAAACAATAAAAGAAGGAATAAATGGCATAGGTATAGAATCTTCTAATGGAAAGGAAGGCAACCTGATACCAAGTAATGGTAGACTGCTTCAAACTTAAAAAGATAAAGGTAAAATTCATGGTAACCACAAAGAAAGTTAACAAACATACTCATAAAAAAAGAAGAAAAACATAAAGTCTCAGCAAAAACAAAACCTACAAAATGAAAAGAAATGAAAAATAAATCATAAACAAAAGTAACTCAGCACAACAGGGTAAGAAGAACAAAGAAATCTTCAGCACCACAAAAAAAGCACTACAAAATGACAGCAACAAACTCACATCTATCAATAATTACACTAAGTGTAAATGGACTCAATGCACCCATAAAGAGATGGAGAGTGTCAGAATGGATAAGAAATCAGGATCCATCAATATGCTGTCTACAAGAGACACACCTTAGAAACAAAGATGTGAATTTATTAGAAGTCAAAGGTTGGAAAAAAATATATCAAGCTAACAACTACCAAAAAAGAGCAGGAGTGGCAATTCTAATCTCAGATAAAATAGACTTTAAAACAAAATCTACCATAAAAGACAAACAAGGACACTATATAATGATGAAGGGGAGGATCCATCATGAAGACATAACCATAATAAACATCTATGCACACAATGACAGGATTCCAAAATACATAAAACAAACTCTAACAACACTGAAAAGAGAAATTGACGGTTCCACAATAATTGTAAGAGACATCAACACAGTACTGTCAGTAAAACACAGAACAAATAAGAAGAAACTCGGCAAAGATACAGAAGACCTAAATGGCACAATCAGCCAACTTGACCTCATAGACATATATAGAACACTCCATCCCACCACTGCAAAGTACACATTCTTTTCCAATGCACATGGAACGTTCTATAGAATAGACCACATCTTAGGCCACAGAGCAATCCTCAACAAGATCCAAAACGTTGAGATAATTCAAAGTATCTTCTCTGACCACAATGCCATCAAGGTAGAAATTAACAATACAACGAGCAAGGAAAAAAATCAGCTACATGGAAACTGAATAATACCCTGCTTACACATCACTGGGTACCAGAAAAATCAGATGGAATCCAAAAATTCCTAGAATCAAATGAGAATGAAAACACATCATATCAAAACCTTTGGGACACAGCAAAGGCAGTCCTCAGAGGACAATTTATAGCAATAGATGCACACATCAAAAAAGAAGAAGGGTACAAAATCAAAACATTAAGTACACAACTCAAACAAATCGAAAGAGAACAGCAAAAAAAGCCCACAACCACTGGAAGAAAGGAAATAGTAAAGATCAGAGTAGAACTAAATGAAACAGAGAACGGAAAAAACAATAGAAAGAATCAACAAAACCAAAAGTTGGTTCTTTGAAAGAATCAACAAAATGGACAAACCACTGACCAGAAAAACAGGAGAGGACACAAATAACCCAAATAAGAAACTAAATGGGTGACATTACAACACACCTAACTGAAATAAAAATGATTATAACAGAATATTATGAAAAACTATACTCCAACAAATTTGAAAACCTAGAGGAAATGGATAAATTTCTAGAAACACACCACCTACCCAAACTACAACAAAGTGATGTTGAAAATCTGAACAGACACATAACAAGAGAAGAGATTGAAAAGGTAATAAAAATACTCTCAACCAAAAAAAAAGCCCTGTCCCAAATGTCTTCACTGGAGAATTCTACAAAACATTGACAGAAGAGCTTGTACCAGTACTACTCAAGCAATTTCAGAGCATAGAAGAGGAAGCAACACTTCCAAATTCATTCTATGAAGTCAGCTTAACCCTGATACCAAAACCAGGCAAAGACTTAACAAAAAAAAAGAAACTGACAGACCAATATCTCTCATGAAAAAGATGCAAAAATTCTCAACAAAATTCTAGCCAATAAAATTCAGCATCATATCAAAAAAATAATACACCACAACCAAGTAGGATTCATACCAGGTATGCAAGGATGGTTCAAGATTAGAAAATCAATCAATGTAATCCACCACATAAATAAAAGGAAAGGAAAGAAAAGAATCACGTGATCATCTCAATTGACACAGAAAAGGCATTTGAAAAAGTCCAACACCCATTCCTGTTAAAAACTCTCAATCAAGTAGGTATAGAAGAGAAATTTCTCAATATAATAAAGGGCATCTATGCAAAACCAACAGCCAACATCATTCTTAATGGAGAGAGGCTGAAAACATTCCACTTGAAAACAGGAACATGACAAGGATGCCCTTTATCACCACTCCTATTTAATATTGTGCTGGAAGTTCTAGCTAGAGCGATAAGACAAGAAAAATAAATAAAGGACTTCCAAATTGGTAAGGAAGAATTTAAACTGTCCCTGTCTGCAGATGATACGATACTATCCATAGAAAACCCTAAAGACTCCACAAGAAATCTACTGGAACTAATAGAAAGATTTAGCAGAGTAGCAGGATACAAGATAAACATTCAAAAATGAGTTGGATTCCTATGCACCAATAAGGAGAATGACAAAAAGGAAATCAGGAAAACGATATCACTTTCAATAGCCCTTAAAAAGATAAAATACTTAGTAATAAATCTGACCAGGGATGTAAAAGACCTATACAAAGAAAACTACAAAACACTACTGCATGAAACACAAAGCGATCTACAGAAATGGAAAAACTTACCATGGTCATGGAGAGGCAGACTCAACATGTAAAAGACCTATATAAAGAAAACTACAAAACACTACTGCATGAAACCCAAAGGGATCTACATAAATGGAAAAACATACCATGCTCATGGAGAGGCAAACTCAACATTGTGAAAATGGCAATTCTACCCAAAGTAATTTACAAATACAATGCAATCCCGATCCAAATACCAACAACATTATTCAAAGAGACGGAAAAACTAATCATTCACTTTATATGGAAAGGGAAGAAGCCCTGAATAAGTAAAGCACTGCTGAAGAAGTAGAATAAAGTTGGAGGACTCACACTACCTGACTTCAGAACCTACTATCCAGCTACAGTAGTCAAAACAGCCTGGTACTGGTACAACGATAGATACATTGACCAATGGAACAGAATTGAGAACCCAGATATAAATCCATCCACCTACGGTCACCTGATCTTCGACAAGGGCCCAAAGTCCATCAGATGGGGAAAAGACAGTCTTTTTAACAAATGGTGCTGGCAAAACTGGATATCCATCTGCAAAAAAATGAAACAGGACCCATACCTCACACCGTATACAAAAACTACTTCAAAATGGATCAAAGACCTGAATATAAAGCCTAAAACTATGAAGTTATAGAAGAGAAAATGGGACCAAGACTTCAGGCCTTAATACATGGCATTAACAGGATACAAACCATAACCATCAATGCACAAACACCAATAGATAAGCTAGATAAGTGGGATCTTCTAAAACTCAAACACCTATGCTCTTCAAAAGACTTCACCAAAAGGGTCAAAAGAGAACCTACAGACTGGGAAAAAATTTTTGGAGACTACAAGTCAGACAAAGGTCTAATCTCCTTAATCTATGAAAAAATCCAACACCTCTACAACAAAAAGACAAATAATCCTATTATAAAATGGGCAATGGAAATGAACAGACACTTCACCAAAGAAGACATTCAAATGGCCAACAGACACAAGAGGAAATGCTCATGATCACTAGCCATTAGAGAAATGCAAATTAAAACCGCAATGAGATACCATCTCACCCCAGCATTACTGGCATGGATAAAAAACACTGGAAATACCAAATGTTGGAGGGGCTGTGGGGAGATGGGAACCCTTATGCACTGCTGGTGGGAATGCAAAATGATACAACCATTTTGGAAAACGATATGGCGCTTCCTCAGAAAGCTAGAAATAGACATAACATTCGATCCAGCAATCGCACTCCTAGGAATATATCCTAGAGAAATAAGTGTTTTCACTCGAATAGACATATGCACACTTATGTTCATGGCAGCATTTTTCACAATAGCAAAACGTTGGAAACAACCTAGATGCCCATCAACAGATGAATGGATAAACAAACTATGGTACTTACACACAATGGAGTTCTATGCAATGAGAAAGAACAACAATGAATCTGTGAAGCATCTCATAACATGGATGAAATTGGAGGACATTATGCTGAGTGAAATAAGTCAATCACTAAAGGACAAATATTGTATGAGACCTCTACTGTAAAAACCCATGAAAAAGTTCCCACACAAAATGTGACAATCTTTGTTGGTTACCAGGGTTGGGGGTGGGGGAATACTAAATAGGCAATAGATAAGTGGTATCTTGGGTGAAGGGTGAGATAATACGCAATACAGGGGAAACTAGCACAGCCTGTACAAGGAAAGGTCAGGGAAGCCCCATAGACACATCCAAACTCCCTGAGGGACTGAGTTGCTGGACGGAGGGCTCTGGGGACCATGGTCTCGGGGAACATCTGGCTCAGTTGGCATGACACTACTTATAACGATAATGCTGTACATTCTACCTTGGCAAGTAGTGTCTGGGGTCTTAAAAGCCTGTGAGCGGCCATCTAAGATACTTCACTGGTTTCATCCCTTCGGGAGCAAGGGAGAATTAAGAGAACAGGATACAAGGAAAAGATTAGTCCGAAGGACTAATTGTCCACACCTACCAAGACCTCCACCAGACTGAGTCCAGTACTGCTAGATGGTGCCCGGCTACCACTGCTGACTGCTCTGACCAGGATCACAACAGAGGGTTCTGGACAGAGTTGGAGAAGGATGTAGAGCATAATTCTAACTCACAAAATAAAAGACCAGATTTAGTGGCCTAAAGGAGACTGGAGAAACCTCGAGAGTATGGCCCCCAGACACCCTTTTAGCTCAGTGGTGAAGTTACCTCTGAGGTTCACTGTTCAGCCTGGGAGTGGACAGCCCGGTAAAACCAAATGAGACTAACGAGGTACAGGAGTCCAGTGACAAGGGGTAGAAGGTAGAAAGGGACAAGGAAGCTGGTGATAGGGAAGCCAAGGTTGAGTAAGCATATTGTTGATGTGTTGTGAGATTGTTAACCGTTGTCATAGGGCAACATTTGTAGTAACTGCTAAATGATAAACTATTTTGTTCTGTAAGCCTTTAACCTAAGAGAGAATAACAGCACAATTGGAAGAGTGTAGTCAATGTCACTGAACTGTGCATGTAGAAATTTTTGAAATGGTGTATCTTTGGCTATGTGTATTTTCACCAAAAAAAAAAAAGGTTGAGAAGTTAGAGTGTTAATATGTTTTGGGGCTGTTAACCAATGTCATAAAACAACATGTGTACTACTGTTTCATGAGAAACTATTTGTTCTGTAAGCCTTCACCTGAAGTACAATTAAAAAAAAAAATAATTGAAGTGATTTTTGACTATTATTGGTGATATTATTTTTAAATCACTGTATGTTTTATTCAAGGAATGAGTGAACATGGTTTCAATAGCCAAGGAAGTTAAATGAACTCATAACTCATTCATCCTCACCCCTAGAGACAATGACTTCAAATTATTTTACTTTTTCCTCTATGTTTACCATATTTTCAAACAATGTGTTTATCTTCTAAAGCTTGATTCCTAAATCCCAAATGCTGTCTCATGCCTCAGGCCATTGTGTATAAGGAGCTGCCTTCCCCACATTACCCCTTCACACCTCTTCCCTTTCCTCCATTCTCCCAACATAGTTACATCTCACTTTCTGTCTTCGAAGGAGGGATTGACAATTATTCTAGTTTCTAGAATTTTTACTAATATATAAAAATTTAACATTATTGCAAAACCTGACAATACTGTGGCATTCCTGTATATATTACTATTGTTTCTTTCAAGAAACTTTAAGAATCTTCTGTTTTCAAGAAAATATTTTCCAGAAGATATTTACAATTTTCAAGAAAATACTTTCCAATGAAATATTTCTCATTTCTTTTCTATATGCTTTGCATGCTGTTTGATTATGGTAGTTCATATAGTTTGAGAGAATGTTTTCCTTTGGTAATATTAACTCTGTAATTATTTATGCATTTATAGAAATGCCCATCAGCATATGTAGCATCCTCCTATACTAAAATCTCTAATTCTCTTATCTTCTAAAAGTCAATCATTTTATGTTGTTGTTGTTTGTCTTCTTTTTTTCTGCAGGATTATCTCCATGGTATCTTTCAAAATTTTAATTGAATCACTTATATGTATTATTATATTTTTAATTTCCAGGAGTTCTTTCTTGTTACCTGGCACCCCCTTTTATATAGTACAATATTCTGTATTGTTGTTTTAATAACTTCTCATTTTTCTCTGAAGATTAGAAAGTTTTTTAGAATTTTTTTCTTTTCGTGTATATTTTCTCAATCATTTTTAACTCACTTTATATAAGTGTGTGTGTATCTGCATGTGTGAACATATGTGTGCAGTGGCAGATGAAGCACTAAGCAAGCTGTGCATGGACTTACAGTAAGCAAGGTATGCGTTGACTTACTTGTGTTTACTTACCAGTTTGTGGTGCACAATTTCACATGGGTTTCCCCACATCTTTGATGCAATGAAAAACAGGTGAAATTGTGCTCTACGGATTAGTAAGCAAGCACACGTAAGCCCATGTGTACCTTGCTTATTGGGCAATCATTCCACCTGTGTGTGGATCTCCCTCTCTCATTTGAGAGACCTTCTCAAAGATGTGGTGACTTTAACATAATACTTTAGACCTAAACACTACAACCTATTTGGACATAGCATACAGAGATTATACATTTGTGATCTTCATTCTGGAGAATTCTCTCACACATCCCCACCTCAAAAATTCTCAAGATGCTATTCTTTTTTACATTTCAGTTAAGGAACGGTCCTTTATTCAAATGTTTTGGGGTTTTGGGTTTCAAAGTCCCTGAAGTTTTTCATCTTTCATTTTCTCATCTCCTGCTCTCGTTCTTAATCTCTCTATACTTTTTCCTTTTAAGTTTATGACGTATCTATTACTTAATTGTCATATAACTTTGGTTTTAAATACAAGAAAACATTTGAGAAAAAAGGAATGAATAAGACAAAGTGCCACTTAGCTAAGCATCAGTAAAGCAGAGTGACAGAATGCATTTCCTCTTTGAGGAGACCTTTAGCAGAGTAATAGCAGCTACAATGACCATGAAGTGTAGACATTCCAGTAAAGGGTCTGCTTTAACTAGAAATTTAAAAATTGAATGAGGTGGCAGAAGCAAATACATAGCAGAGAAAATTTAAAATATAAAAAGAAATGAATTAATATGACTTTGTGTAAATGATTCTTGGCAATGACAGCTCATCATACATTTCTTAACAGATGATCCAAATAATGATACTTGACTTCAAGGAAGTTTGATTTGGCATTATTGTGCAAAAAGTACTCAAGAAAGAAATACAACTCCTCAACATGAGCTGATGCACTGCTGAAATAAATCTTGGGACATAAACTTAGAAGAAAAAACTTCATCCCCTGAAGATCATAAAAATTTATTGATGAGTCTATAAAAGTTGTTCATATGATCTGAGTGTAAGATCTAACCTTGATGAGCCCTAATTTTATGTGGGACAATAAAACATTCATATTCTACTAAATCATTACAGAAATATTTTCTTCTATAATTTCATAGATTTCTTATGACTTATTTTGGTTATAAATGTATGCCTCCTCAAATTTGATCCAGAGGTCAGAAAATGAGGTTTATTTTTCAAAGTAGCTTAGTCCTTTATTTAAGAGAAGTAAATTTCGTGAATAATTCACAGTCTGAGTAAACTACGAAATTAAAAAAAATAAATAAAATAAAAAAAAAAAAAGCTTGACTTACCTAATTTATTTACTCCTCTGTTTTTAGCAAAAACATGTGAATGCCTGATGGAAAATTATAACCAAATATCAACTGATTTCACCTTATTAGGATTGTTCCCCGCCATCAAGGATCGGCCTAGTCCTCTTCATTCTCACCATTCTAATTTTCCTAATGGCTCTAATTAGGAACCTGTTCATGACCCTTCTCATTTTCTTGGACATCCATCTTCACATACCCAAGTATTTCCTACTTCATCAACTCTTCCTAGTGGACCTGAATTACATCTCCACAATTGTCCCCAAGATGGCTTCCAACTTTCTGTCTGGAAAAAAGTCACTCTCCTTCATTGGATGTGGAGTCCAGAGTTTCTTCTTTTTGACTTTGGCAGGTGCAGGAACACTTCTCTTGGCATCTATGGCTTATGATGGTTATGTGGCCATTTGCCTTCCTCTCCACTATCCCATCCGTATGAGCAAAAAAGTGTGATTGCTGATGATAATAGTGTCTTGGATAATGGGGTCTATCGACTTTTGTGCCCACATGGCATATGCACTTCATATCCCCTGTTGCCAATCCAGGGTCATCAATCATCTCTTCTGTGATGTCCCAGCCATGTTGATCCTGGTTTATGGACACCTGGATCTATGAGTACACAGTGTTTGTGGGCACCACCTTGTTCCTTGTGTTTCCTTTCATTGGCATTACTTGTTCCTATGGCCGGATTCTCCTTGCTGTCTACCACATATCCTCATCAGAAGGCAGGAAGGCGTATTCGACCTGCAGTATCCCCCTCACTGTGGTGACTTTCTTCTATGCACCTTTTGCTTACACATATCTGTGCCCAAGATCCTTCCGATCTTCAACAGAAGACAAGGTTCTGGCCATTTTCTACACCGTCATCACCCCTATGCTCAGCCCTCTTATCTACAGCCTGAGGAACAAGGAGATGATGGGGGGCCTGAGGAGAATTATTCAGAGAATCTTCTTTTTGAAAATGTAGACAAAAATTTCTGCATCGGTACTCAAGCTACATGTGCAAATCGGCTTGGTGGTGCATACCCACTATAAAAATATTATTCGAGACCTGAAAAAAGGACTAAATTCAGAGAATTAAAAAACTGACATTTGACACACACACAAAAAAGTAGGTTCCCAAGCTACAATTTTTACATTCTCTGTGGTGATGATTTTTCCATCAATGTGAAAGAAATGTATTTTCCAATAACTTCTGAAAAGTAAGATTTTATTAAAATGTAGAAAATGAAAATAGAAACTGCCTAACTTGAAGTTACTATCCAGCATGCAGTTCTACTATATTTAATTAATTTTCCAATATGAAGAAATTAAGACAACAGAACAATAAATATTTTAGAATGGAGGGATGTAATTGAAAGCAAATGAATGTTAGGCTTATTTCTATTAATTTTTACTTTTAGTGGTTATGTAATTATTCTTATATTCCTAATATTCAGAAATGGCTGATGTAGGGGATAGGTAGAGAGATGTGCACATATTTAGAACACCATTATGGAAGACAGATGGCAAGTTTTTCTTCAATGAGATTTATCTGGGTAAATCCTAAGGAAGCGATTTATTAACAGGTCTACCTCAGGGTCAGTAATCAGGGCTGGGGAGTTGACAACTGGACTTTAGAAGAATGAGAGCTTACTTTATAGGTAGATTAATACAGTTTATAGACTATCAGAGCCACTCCCACAATAAACTCTCAGTACATGCTAAATGACTTGTTGTCTTTGCCAGAAATTTAAAAAGTTAAAATATTTTCAAAACATTTTAAAATTAAAAAAAAGACTTTTATATGGAACCAATATCACTCCTCAGTTGAAAACTACTATTAATTCAGTTACTAGAGACCATGGCTAATCTAAGGACATTTAAGGTATTATATGAAATAAAAAATTGTATTATTTCATATTTTAAAAATATTATCCCCCCAAAGTTAGTAATACTATCTTTTTCTCATAGCCTATTTCAATAATAAATGATTGTTTAATAATTTAATAGGCCTTTTGAACAGAATGAACACAATTTGAAAATTCATAATACCTAAAATAAATAAAAAATAACTTGCAAATTGTGTGATATTTGAAGAATTTCTGCTTATGTATTTTGTTAAATTCATCACATTCTATTTTAGTTTATTAAATTTGCTGGCCAACATAATCAAAACTGGTGAACAAATTGATATATGCAGACACATCATTATCATGCAATTACTGAAAAACAATATATAAAATAGATGACTCCATAACCTAACTAAATATAAGACCTAACTAAATATATCTGGGTCTTTTACCACCATATTTACCTTTAATACACTGTGAAAACATCCAGAAATATTATCAGAACTCCTTCCTCAACCTTGGCCTAAGTCTATCCTGTGTCATTAGTGTCTTGCTCTACCTTGTCCAAGTGTCACAGGACATACCCAAGTGAATACAAACAAAACAAGTATTAGAATCAATAACCAGGTCAGCAAGGCTTGGAGTCAGGGTTTTTGGTGAGTCTCCACTGAGTTATCTAAAATGTTAAATTCAGGGATGACAGATGAGTATGTACTTTTGTTTCAAATATATTCAAAGAATCTTACTCAGAAAAATTATTTTGTTCATATGATGATTTGTAAGATTACTATCAGCTGACCAAGTCAAGTGTTTGTGAAAGCGAGAAGATAAAAAAAAGATAATGATCCTGATTTTAATTTTATTTATATTCATCACATAGAAGTGGTCTTCTGCAAGTGATTAAAAGAACTTTGGTTAGAATTATGTACTGTTATTTATAAAGTATTAGAATAAGCAACTGAAAAAATCATATATCTCATTAACCATTAAAACTCACAAAGAAAATTTTATTGGATTGGATTGGTTCATTCAGATACAGGCTCAGAGAATTAGATTCACTAACTTATGTTTACATTTTTACTAAGTGACAGAGCTAGTATTAGATTTAGTTGTGACCCACACTTCCTGTAATTATGCAATGAAGCTGTATGAACCCACTCCCATTCCAAACCAAACTTTGAAAGCTATACTCTAGCAATCGGTTTCTGTCTACCAGAATATCTATTTAACTAGTTCTTGATTCATCTATGATTAATGCTGATTGACCATTGTAGAATTTCATGAAGGTACCTGATTTATAAACACACATGCAAATACTTATTGTGTATTCTCTTTATACTATTTATATATTCTTTAATCCTAACAATTTTATGGTTCTTAATCTCTATAACTTTCTAAATAATTGAAAATATTCTTTGTCTAAATATCAAATATGATAACTAACTGCTAAGTCATTAAACCAAAATAAACGATTATGTACTCTTTCTCTCTAGTTGTGTTGGTAGTGGAAAACTTTGATGCAATGTGTAATCTCATGCAGAATTACATGCAAGCATACTGTCTATTGGCTTAATACCAGAGGACACTCTTTTGGATCACTTATTCTGTGAATTCTAGGTAACTGATGGTAATGCAAAATAATTCTCATCTAGAGACATGCATGTTCAGGTCTGATCAGCACTCTTAAGAAACTGAGGCTGACTTATGTAGCCAATGTGTACAAAGCCCTTCCATAAAAATTGATCTGGTACCTGGTTTACTTGTTTCCAACCTTACACCTGAGTAAGGAAGGTCACATACTGGAAGGCCCAGAACTTTAGGATATTTTAGGGGTAAGAGATGGAGTGATCCAATTTATGTGAAACATATTGGAAAGTTTCTTGGACTTTGGAGGCTTTCAAAACTCTGGTTGAGACTCCTTATAAAATGACCAGCAAAGCCAACCTGAGGAGGCAGTTATGACAAAGTCACACTCTTGCTTCACCTGTGTAAGAGATCAGGCCAAATTGAATGAGACCACCCATTTTATGATCAAGAATTATCTTTCTTTGAAATTAGTTTTGAACAAAAACAGAATGGGCAGGGGGAAGAAAAAGTTTGTGCTTCCACAAAATCAATGCATTGTTTAGACTCTAGTGGAAACCCCTTCAGATTACCCAATTCTTTCATTAGGTCACTGTATGGTCTTGAATAACGCATGTCATATGCTTGGGTATTCAGTGTTATTCATCCTTATAATAACAAGATTCATATTTTAAAAAGCTATATAAACTATAAATATATGAATTGCTAAACTGAGGAATTTTTTCAGGATTTTCTTTTTTTTATAATTTTATTGTGCTTTAGGTGAAAGTTTATAGTGCAAGTTAGGTTCTTATTGAAAAATTTATACACAAATTGTTTTGTGACATTGGTTGCGATCCTTGCAATGTGACAGCACTCTCCCCCTTTGCACCCTGGGTTCCCTGTGTCTATTCCTCCAGTTTTCCAGTCCCTTCCTGCCTTGTAGTCTTGCTTTTGGGAAGGAGTTGCACATTTTGTCTTGTATATTTGATTAAACTAAGAAGGACGTTCCTCAAGTGTATTATTGTCTGTTTTGTAGGCCTGTCTAACTTTATCTGAAAAGTAGACTTCCGGAGGAGCTTCAGTTCTGAGTTAGTAAGGTGTCCATAGTTTCAGGGGTTCCTCCAGTTTCTGTCAGACTAGTAAGTCTGATCTTTTTTTGTGAATTTGAATTTTGTTCTACATTTTTCTTCTGCTCTATCCTGGAACCTCTATTGTAATCCTTGTTGGAGCAGTCGGTGGTGGTAGCTGGGCACCGTCTAGTTCCTCTGAGCGAGGGAAAATCACTAACTAGATAGTAAACAAGCGTCAACTTTGGTGAAGGAAAAGACAACACACAATATAGGGGAAGTCAGTAAAACTTGAACAAGGGAAAGTTATAGAAGCTTCCTAGACTCATCCAAATACCTTGCGGGACTGAGTTGTTGAAGCTGAGGACTGAGGACCATAGTCTCAGGGAATATCTAGGTCAATTAGCATAACATAGTTCATAAAGAAAATGTTCTACATCCTACTTTGGTGAGTAGGATTTTATTTTTAATCTGAATAGGAGCATAAAAAATAACATTTTCACAAAGCAATTCATGTCTTGGTGATAAGTAATTTATTTTGAAACTTGGAAGTCATTGGAGGATTTTCTTTTACATGATTTCTATAACCTGATTTACTAAAGAGATAATATGGGTGTTTCTTTGTAAGCAAAATCTCCTAAGAACAGATTCTTTTAAAGTCAGAGCAGCATATTAATTGCAGTTCATTCAGAAGCTCTGGGAAACCATTTTTCTGTGATGATGTGTGTGTGTCCTCATTTACCATTCATCAGAGTTGGGTTGTTGTAGCATAACTCAGTGTTGAGTGGGAATATGTTAGTGCCAGGATATATGAGGAAACAGAAATGCAAGAATTTGTTAAAATGTGTAAATTTTAACTACTAGAATCATTTCATTTGGGAATAAAAATTTGTTTTATATATATCTTTGATCCTCTACCATGTACAGAGAATTTTTATTTTAATAACTTGGTTCTTCCTTCCTTCCTCACTTCCTTCCTTCCTTTCTCTCTCTCCTTCCATTCTGGGTGATTAAAAAGTGAACCATCCTTACTTTATATTCATTAGCTCCAAATATTTGAGGGATAATATATGTGTATAACTTTTAAAAATATATATATATACTTTAAGTATATATATGTATATATATATATATATGTATATAAACTTAGCTGAGCATTTAGGGAAAACTACTTAAAATCTCATCTCAGTTTTATCATCTATAAAATGTCAGTGGTGATATCAACCTTCAAGAGCCTGTGGAAAGGATTAAATACAATTTAATCCTGACACAAATTCTGAAACATTTTACGTAACACCAGCGGAGGTGGTGAATAAAAATTTTATGTCTGTCTTCCCTCTCTTGTATGGACATGGTCCAGATTCAAGGCTTGTTTCTCTGACTATTATTTCTTCTCTGAAACTATATCAGATATTTTTTTTCTCCCTGCTCTTTCTTTTTGTGCATAATGTCATAAATGCTGATGCCCAAATCACAGTTTTTAAAGGAATTTAAAAGATAAAGACAGGTGAAAATGTTTCATAAGTGGGCTATAAATAAATGCTTACTGCTATTTCGGTGGATAAAAGCAAAAGAAAAGGGACAAAAATAACCTGTTTAGATTTATTTTTACATAAGAGCAACATCCTCTCTAGATCTGGGAAAAATGCTGAAAGCTGCTTCCCTTTCAGATGCACAGCCCTTGAAATGGGTCCACAGGACAAGATATTAGTGCATAAACAGAGAAACATGGATAATCAACAATATGCTGCATTGGCAGTCATAAGACACGGCATCAAATAACAATCTGATGTGTCATTCATTATATCCGTATGTGCTATTTTTCCCTTTTCTTTAAATTATGATAATATTAACAACCTTATGGACAAAATCATTTAAAAATATAATACCATTTCTTAATCTTTTTTTTTCTTTGTGATGATTTTTCCCCCAACATGGAATGCACATATTTTCTGCTAATATGTTTACAACGTGACCAGTTCTTTTTCAGGTAGAAATGAAAACCCAAACTATCTAACTTGAAGTTATCATTTAAAATTACAGTTTTACTATCTTCAATTTATTTTCCAATTTGTCTAAGGTAGAAAAGCAAATATTTCTTGAATGGATAGTTCTAAAAAGTCAGAAGACTTTTTATTTGTTTTTCTGATGGTAGACCCTTAACTTATCTAAATCAGTGACTCTTTCTTCAGTTTTTAGGGGAATTTATCATTATATGGATTGGACAAAAAGTTAGTCAGGGTCTTGAAGTCCTTATACCATTCTGGATTGAATATGACAAGCTTATGCTCCTTGCAGGATAATAAATCCTAGGGAAATGATTTAAAAACATGTATATCTCAGTGTCAAATAAAGACTAGGGAGATGTCAACAGAGATCAAGGAAAATGTAAGGCTACGTTATATGAAGTGTGAGGAGAAGGTTTAGTCTAGTAAATGGGAATTGGGAGTACCAGGGCCATTATCAAAATCAACCCCCACCCTCACACACACACTCACTTTACATCCTAAGTAGCTACTGGTACTTTTGTATAAAATAATATCCATTGGATGAAGTTTTATTCTCCATTCACTATATCCCATAGTTCTACTGAACCATGTTTGAGAAAGTCAATTTCTTTGATCAAACATTATTTGTTGATGACTCAGTCACATCCCTAAACAGGGCCTACCAAAATATCTAATAAAAATCTATGATTTCAGGAGAACTGTCCATGTGATTTGCCATTGCTGTCCAACAGTAATAAGTTCAGAAACGTTCTTTACTTTCTGAGGTCTGCAGGGAGGAAAAGGCTGAGGACGAGTTTTATAATTCGTATAGCTCATTGTAAAATGAAAATGTGAGGCCTCTTTTTCAAAAATAGTAAAAAATGTCATTAAAGGTACTAAAATACATGTATATTTTTATTTAAAAATCTTAATTTAATAGGGGCAATAGTGATTTATGATTAACAACCTAAACTTTCAACTTAAAAAAATTCATGTCAAAATTCTGTATATAATAAATCATAGTGATTTATTCATGTGACATTGTGATTGATAATATGATTGTATATATGTGTATATATATTAATTTTATTGTGCTTTAGGTGAAAGTTTACAGTGCAAATTAATTTCTTATTCCAAGATTTAGACACAAATTGTTTTGTGACATTGGTTGCAATCCCTTCGATGTGTCAGCACTCTCTTTTTTTCCCCAGGTTCCCCTTGTCCATTCATCCAGTTTTCCTGTCCCTTTCTGCCCTCTAGTCTTTGCTTTTGGGCAGGTGTTTCCCATTTGGTCTCATATACTTGATTGAACTAAGAAGCACATTCCTCATGGGTGTTATTGTTTGTTTTATAAGCCAATCTAATCTTTGGCTGAAAGGTGGACTTCAGGAGTGGCTTCAGCTCTGAGTTAGCAGGGTTTCTGCGGGCCATAGTCTCCGGGGTGACTCCAGTCTCTGTCAAACAGGTAAGTCTGGTCTTTTTTGTGTGAATTTGAATTGTATTCTACATTTTTTCCTGTTCTGTCCAGGACCCTCTGTTGTGATCCATGTCAGAGTGTTTCATGGTGGTAGCCGAGCACCATCCAGTTCTTGTGGGTTCAGACTGGTAGAGGCTGTGGTTCATGTGGTCCATTAATCCTTTGGACTAATATTTTTCTGTATCTTTGGTTTTCTTCATTCTCCTTTGTTCCAGATGGAATAAGGCTGATAGATGTACCTTAGATGAACACTTGCAAGCTTTTAAGACCACAAATGCTAATCACCAAACTAGGATGTAGAACATTTCTTTATGAACTATGTTATGCCAATTGACCTACATGTGTCCAGAGACCATGGTCTCCAGACGTCAGCCCCAGTAACTTGATCTCTCAAGATGTTTGGATATGTCTAGGAAGCTTCTATGACTTTGTCATGGTCAAGTTTAGCTGACTTCTTCTATATTGTGTGTTCTCTTTCCCTTCACCAAAGTTAATTTTTGTCTACCATCTAGTTAGTCATTTTCCCTCACTAACCCTCCCCTCCCTCTTAACCATCAAAGATTGTTTTTTCCTGTGTATAAACATTTTCTTGAGTTTTTATAATAGTGGTCTCATATGATATTTATCCTTTTGTGATTGACTTATTTCACTCAGCATAATACCTTCCAGATTCATCCGTGCTGTGAGATCTTTTTCAGATTCATCATTGTTTATTATCCTTTTCTGGTATTCCATTGCATGTATGTACCATAATTTGTGTATCCGTTCACCTGTCAATGGGCACTTAACTTGTTTCCATCTTTTTGCTATTGTGAATAATGCTGTAATGAACATGGGTGTGCATACGTCTATTTGTGTCATGCCTCTTACTTCTCTAGAATATATTTCTAGGAATGGAATTTCTGGATCTTATTGTATTTCTATAGCTTTTTAAGGTGGCACCATATCATTTTCCATAATGGCTGTACCATTTTATATTCCCACCAGCAGTGCAAAGCTTTCCAAATCCCCTCTACCTCTCCAAAATTTGTCATTTTCTGTTTCTTTCGTTAGGGCCAGTAATATCAGAGTGAGATAATATCTCATTGTACTTTTGATATGCATTTCTCTAATGACTAATGATTGTGAGCACATCCTCATGTGTCTGTTAGCCACCTGAATGTCTTCTTTGTTGAAGTTATCTGTTCACATCCTTTGCCCACTTTTTAATTGGATTATTTGTGATTATGAGATTTTTCTGTAAATTCATTTATTAAGTCATCAAAATTCATACTTTTAGCAACTTAATTTTCAATCAATATAACTGAAAGTGGTGTAGTCATCAATATTCACAAATGCTAGGTCTCAATTAATTGTTGATAATTTTTAAGTTTGAGAAGAATCTTTCCACTGATATTACTGAAATTGTTAAAAAGTATTTTATAGGCTGCAACAGCATTTGGATGAACCTCTGATAAAATGTTTAAAAATACAAAAATATCTATAAATGTTCAAAATATATATTAGTACTGTAGGTATTGTAAACAAATATTGGGATGAATATCTGATAAAAACATTCGAAATATAAATTTTGGTACATCTAGGGCTGAAGATTTTCTAGGAACATTGTTTTCTAAAAGATTTGACTCTTTTTTACAGTTATCTGAATTTAAGTATAGATTACAATCTAAATTTACTTTTAAGTTTAATCAATGACAATTCAGTGATTCTGCTGACATTTCTATGAAACTTATATAAGAAATTAGAACTAGCTTCATGATACAAATGCCTGTTTATTCATTTCATTTTTATATTTTCAATTACAAGGTAAGTTTACTTTCCCCTACTCCTTAATAATTGGTTTATCTGGAACCTCATCTGAAAAGAGTGTTGCTTTCTATCATATATGATAATCTTTCAATTAATTTCTATTTCTAAGCCAGTGGATATTTGTTTTGTGATGTTTCAGCAGTTTTTAAAACCAGAGATTCTGATCTCTTTGATAAATTCTAATATCTACCCAATACACTATATTCCAATAGCCATGCATATTTATTTATTATAATTTACTGACAAAGTTCACTGCTTGATCACCCTACCTAGCATTTCCTGTCCTGGCACTCAGGACAGATAGTTTATATTTGTGCAGACAACACAAGGATGGGCTTAGAAAGAAGATCCAGTTGGCCTCCCAACACAAATCATGGCTACACCCAGGCAGAGCTCCTTTTTCCTGGGCAATGGCCACTTCCGCAGCCACTACTACATCTGCTGCTACTGCCATCATCATCACTGGGCTCAGCTTCCACTCCACACACTGCCATAAAGCCTTGTGGTGCTCTAAACTGTCCCAAGATGTGCATGTGCATGCATGGGAACCAGGACAAATGCTCCATGTGCCTACGTGTGCAGGTGCTGCTGCTGGACCACAGTTGCCTACCATGCTGCAGATCAGCATAGCTCCTCTGCTCACATGCATGGGCAGAATCACAATCATTTAGAATTTCAAGATGGTAACAGCAGAGCATTAAACTAAGCAAGAAACCTTTCTGAGTGTGGGTGGGACCCTGTGAAACTGCAGTCTCATGGCCATGAGGCTAGCCTCAACAAGGATAGCCTGAGTGATTAGGAAGGGAATTACATCATGCCAACAAAATGACAATATCACTAGTTTTTATCAATTGTTAAAATTGGAAAGAATCCAAGAGAGTACTGAATTGAGTAGTGATGCTCAATCTGGACTCCTTATCCATTACAAGTGGTAAATAATGGAGGGAATGAGGAGATCTGGATGTACTTTGGGTTTTGGCATTCCATGGTCTTATGAAAATCATGTCTTCTTTCAGGGATTTAGTTTTCTGAACAGCAAGGTGGAAGCATTTTACCCTATATTATCAGTAAATGACATCATTGTAGGCCTTCTTATGGAAATTCCTGTGAAGGCAAGAATAATTCAAGCTTGTAAGTCAACATCTCTGAAATCAGGGGTAAGGAAATTGACTGTAAATTCTGAGCACTCCAGGGGTATCAGAAATGATCTTGAAATACTTTACCCCAGTAAGTCTTCTGACTCTGAAAAGCATTACACACTTCCTAGTAGCATTTTGGCTATGCCCACATACCATTCCTTTCTCCTTAAAAAGAGTAGTGTGGAACGAAGACAAATTTTTCCAAATTTCTTGACGTTTTCACTATTGTTTATAATGAAATCTACTCCAGATGATTTTGAAAGTTGGACAAAGATGTCTCCCATGTGGAGATTTACTAGTCATCTCCACCTCACAGTGGTGCTGGCTTGCTGTGAATTTTGTGTTCTTTTAGCCATTTTACTTCTCATTCAATCGTTAACCCAAAAAAAAAAAAAAACCCACTGGCGTCGAGCGGATTCCGACTCATAGCTACCCTACAAGACAGAATAGAACTGCCCCATAGGAGCAGCTGGTGGATTCAAACTGCCAGCCTTTTGGTTAGCAGCCATAGCTCTTAACCACTGCACCACTAGGACTCCAATTGTTAACAGTAGTTATTACTTTGAACTTGAATATTTTTTGGTATACTCATTCTTTAATCGCTTGTTTCATAGGCTCAGACAAGGAGAAGCAAATCTTAAGGCACATGATATCATTTTGGATAATTTTTTTTATGCACGCTGAATGAATTTAGAGGGTTTTATTTTTTAGTATTATTATTATTGATGTGTGCTTGTATTAATGAGCAAAGATTGATTTATGGAAAGGGAAAAGAGTATTTCTTCATTCCCTCCTATTTTGAAGGATGAGTATCATTTTTCTAGCAAGACACTATGGGTCAATAGTGTGATAATGTGGAATGAAGTAGTAATTAACTTGCAGTTGCTAGATTTACTCATCTCCCTTTCCTCATTTTATTTGCCTTTAAAATCTGGAAAAAAAGTTCTGCCCAGATCAAATGACTTACCAGTTACTAATTACTTGCTGAATACTTACTACATTGTAGGGAGACAAAAATTATATTCACATAAACTTGGGGGCAAATTAACATTTGGGTCTGAACCTCAGTCTTTTTATCTCATTGTCACAAAGCCAAACAATCATAAATTTATGTTAATTTTTTCTCCTAATCACTTTTCCAATGTCTTTTCCTTCTCAATTCCTATGATCACTGACCTTTCCACGGGATTTTCTGTTCATTCTGAACTGGGGTTAACATTTTGATTTTATTAGCCAGCGTACTCAGGATTCTGATCTAAAGCAACATGTACAATTCAGTGGCATTGATTACATTCTTCAAGCTGTGCAACCATTCTCATCCTCTTTTTCCAAATTGTTCCTCGTCCATTATCGTACACTGACTGCCCCGTAAGCTTCCTATCTAACCTTGCAAATCGTTGTTGTCAATTTGCTCCCACATAGATAGTTCTTTAAATGAGCATAAAGCTTAAAGCAGACATTCTTTACTAGATAAGAGAATTGATTGTTTAAATAAAACCTCAAGGAATATTTTTTGTTTAAAGATTATCTCAGACAATAATTTCAGGGATTCATCGAGTCTCAATGGCTCTAGAATCTGGATTCCATGATAATTTGAAATTTGGTCATCATTTTATCCTTTTGATTATTATTCTTTTATAGATCAAAATGTTTGATCAAAAAGTTTAGTCAGGCACCATCCAGTTTTTCTTGTCTCATAGCAAAGGGGGCAGTTTTTCATGGAGGAAATTAGCTCGGTATTTCCTTTTCTCCTCCTATTCCTGATTCTCCTTCCTCTGTTGCTCTAGGCAAATAGAGACCAATTATTGTATCCTAGATGGCCACTCAAAAAACAAAACAAAAAAAAACAAGAAAGATCTGTTGCCATCGAGTCGATTCTGACTCATAGTGACACTGTAGGACAGAATAGAACTGCCCCATAGTGTTTCCAAGGACCGGCTGTGTGGATTCCAACTGCCAATCTTTTGGTTAGCAGCCATAGCTCTTAATCACTGTGCCACCAGGGCCCATAGATGGCCACTAGCAAGCTATTAAGACCCAGGTCACAGTATAACTCACCCATAAGGTCTCCTAAGCTGTAATCTTTATGAGAACAGATTGTCAGCCCTTTTCTCCCATGGAACTGCTGGTGGGTCCAAACTCCTGATTTTTCAGTTAACAGAAGAGTACTTAATGATTGTTCCACCAGGGCTCCTTTCACTACAGATTTACCCCCTGGGAATACCACAAAAATAGTCCTTGTTTTTGCCTATACCATCGCATTTTTGGAGAGCTCTCTCTCTCTTTCCTTTTTTTTTTTTTCTCATATGCAGAAGAGTAACTGTCTAGTGTTCTTTCCTTTCCATATGAAAAACCCCCTTAAGTAATTTTTTCAGAGTAGGTGTGATGATGACCAATTCCCACATCTTTGTTTATTTGGGGATGTCTTGATTTCATCCTAATTTTTGAATGACAACTTTCCTGTGTAGAGAATTCTTGGTTGATAATTCATTTTCTCCAATACTTTATATATGTCATTCCATTGTCTGCTGGTCTCCAAGTTTTCTGAGGAGAAATTGGCACTGATTCTTATCCAGAACACTTTATATGTTATAATATGCTTTTATCATGCTTCTTTTAGGACTCTCTCCTGGTGTTTGATTTTTAAAAAATTTATTTAAAATATATCTTCATGTAGACCTCTCTGTATTCCTTCTTTATGGAGTTCACCTAGCTTCCTGGATTTCCAGGCTTGACACCTTATTCAGGCCTTGGAAATTCTCTGTTATTATATCTTGGAAAATTCTTTCTATCTCTTTCTTACTTTCTATTGTTCTGGAATTCCAAAAATCCTAATGTTAGAGTTCTTAATTAAATCCCATTATTCCATTTGGCATTGTTCACTTTTCTTTTTTTTCCTCTTCTTTCTCTTGAGACTTGAAGAGTTTAGTTACCCTGTCTTCTAGTTAACTTATTCTGTCTTCTGTCTGTTTGAATCTAAATTTCAATCCTTCCCTTGCATTTTCAGATTCAGTGATTATATTCTAAAATTTCAAAATTTCTGTTTTTTTTAATATTTTTTATCCTCTTCTTTTAAGTTTCTCATTTTGTTTCCTGATCTCCATTAGTTTGTCCCCTGTGTGTTATTTACTTTCTTTGAACATAGTTAATGTTGTTGGCTGAAGGTCTTCTATATTTTTCACTAACCTGGTCTCCATAGAACTAATTTCTGCTTTTCTGTGGTTTTCTCTTGAGCCATTCTCTCTTGTGTTTTAGTATGCCTTACATATTTTTGTTGTAACGGAGGCATTTGAGTATTTTACAGAACTAATTCTGAGACTCCAAATCTTCTCTGTCTCTAGATCATGTGATTTTATTTTTTTCCCTTTCTCCTTACTTCCCTATTCTTCTCCAAATATCTCCTAGAGTTTGGTCTTGCCATTAAGTTTTCCATCAACAACTCATCAGTTCTGAGGACTTGTGTCCTCTTCTGTGGGATGGAGCCAGGCACTTTGTTTGTATTTCATGGATTGTGATAGCTTTTTCCATTTTGTATGTTGGCAGGGTAGGAGGGAGTCCTCTAATGAGATGTACAGAAAGATTCCTTAGAGGCCTGGTTTTAGGTTTGTGTGCAGAATCTTCTCTGCCCATTGTACATATGGCTAGCTGTCCACAGTGTCCAGGTCTCACTGAGAGTCACACACTGTTTCCTCCCTGGAACCAAACACCCCGGATACGACGTATGCCTTGATGCCCCTTCTTAGGTCTGAGTGCAGCAGCCTTTCTGTCTTTGGTACTCCGTCTGGTGGCTGGCTGCCTTTAGAGCACTGGTCTCACTGTGTACTGCATGCTGTTCCCTTCTGGGACTTCCATGGCACCGAGCTAGCAGTGTGCCAAGGTGCCCTTTCCTAGGACCACTTTCCTAACCTTCCCTGCCTGTGGTGCTTCCACTGGTGCTTGGATGCTTGAAAACATCATATCTTACTGCACTGTGTACTGGTTGCCACTATCCCGAGTTGGCTGTGCTGTGCCGGGGAGGAGAGTGGGTGGAGATGCTTTGCAAACCTCTGCTCTCCCTCAGTCAGTGTGTTACTTTTTACTTGATTCAAATTTCCCTTCAGTCCTCCAGTCCTTTACCTTTATCAGTTGTCTGGAATTCTGAGAGTATTTAATTTTCCAGCATTTGCTTGTTTTCTTTTATTATAGCTGTGGGGGATTTGGGACATGGACTATTTATGCTGCCATCTTGCTGCAACCCCTGCTTAACTGTTTCTTGAAAAAAAGTCTTGTGGAAAAAGTCTCCTTAAAACATTAATATTTGAGTCACTTAATTAATCATGGTTGCCACTTGTATTACACTTTCAGGTAAAATTTGATGTGATTTTACCATAGAGGTTGTATCATGTTAGAACCATAGCAAGAACACAGATTTTAGTTTTCATGTTACATTGTTTTACCAGTGGTTTACACTGTGAAAATTTATGGAGGGTGATGAGTTTTAAACTGGTGAGGAGGAATCTTGATTTTTATTTCCTAGCATATATTAAGTTGGAAGAGTTCTTTTACACCCAGTATAACGCATGTCAGCTTCCACTCCTATTAAAATCACATTTGAATTAATAAATTTATCTTTATAGAAACCCAAAAATCTAGAGACAGAATTTTTGATAGCATGTCCCATCAGTTAAAAAAAAAAAATCTTGAGCATATTCCATCTAATACCTCTCTAGCAGCTATGAAGAGATGGATGAAACCACGTAAAGTTACCCCAGAACTCCCAGATCTAAGAAAAGGTTAGAGGACTGAGAAAACACACATGAATCAGGAGAAAATCAAAGAATTTTCAAAAGACTATGGAGACATATAAAGTATTCCCAGAGATTCTAGATCATATAAAGACTAAGAAAAAGGGTGAAAAAATAGAAAAGAAAAACACACTTGAGTCAGGAGAAACACCAATATTTCAAAAACTGTGAGGAGCACTAGTGTAAGCCTGTAACTCATGGCAGAACTCCATCTCCCTTGACACTTTTTAATACACCTACCAACCCCGTGGAGCAATGTAAAGCAATGGCCCTAATGCTTAAAGTCCCAGACGATTACACCTAGCCCCTGGAGGACTTTATTCCAGATCCACTCAGAAGTCTAAGTGAGGGTCATTAGTCCATGGAGGCCGGACTGCCTTGTGGAGAGCGCACACAACATGAGCAGCAGTGATGGAGATGCTGCAGGAGCACTAGATGACTAAGACAAGGTGGAATCATCATCTATGGTGAAGTAAACCTTGCTATGGCTTCTAAAGTTCTGCAAGAAGACCTGTATCACAGGAAGGAGGATCTCCAGCACCAGATTCCACCATAAAGAAGATCCTGTTATCACCAAATGGGCTGTCTGCTGAGCACATGCTGCTCTCCACCTGGCTTCTGGAAGAAGAGAGGCAGGAAGCTGCTGCCAGCTGAGGCCACATGCCCAGATATCCATGTTCAACATCCAAATGGAACTTTAGAGGTTGACTGGGAGCGTCCAGGCCTTCTCTCCCTTCTCTATCACTCTCACCTAGACATTCCTTGCTTTCTAGAAATGTGACAGAGGTAGGCGAAGGTATCCAGATAGTTATAGTTGTCTATTGTCTCTAAAGTTTCCGCATTTTTGTGACAACTATATAATTTATAACTCTCCCCTAAAACATTTGTAATAAGTAAATGTATTTCATGGACAAAAAAAAAAGGAGACCCAAGGCACTACACCACAAACAAGGAGATAGAACAGAAGAACTAAAAACTATATTAGACAAATTAACTGGAATGTCCCTAAACCTCCAAACCAAGAAATCAAATCCCACCAGGTGTTTGATTGTACATAAGCAACCTCAGCATCTGCTCTTTGTTGTTGTTAACATTTGCCAATGTTAACGCAACATTTGCCAGTTCAACCTTTTACAGGTATACAAACAACATATTAACATCAGTTGTATTAATTGGCTATGCAACATTATCCTTAACAATGTGATTTTGCAACACCATAAAGAGAAATTCAGTGCCCTGTAAGCAATAACTCCACCTTTTCCCCTCCCTCCTGCCCCTGGTAACCACTAAAAACTTTGATCTCTATGGATTTGCTTGTTTTTGTCTTTTTATATAAGTGAGGTCATAATATATTTGTCCTGTAGTGATTGACTTATTTCGGTTAGCCTAATGACTTCCAGATCGAGCCATGTTGTAGCATGTATCAAGACTTCATTTTTCATTCTGGCTTAGTAGCATTCCATTGCATGTATGTACAACATTTTATTTACCTATTCATCCGTTGATGGACGTTTGAGATATTTCCACCTTTTAGCTATTATGAATAGTGCTTTAATGAACATTTGTATACACGTGCCTGTTTGCATTGCTGCTTTCAAGTTCCTTGGGTATATTCCTAGCAGTGGAATTGCTGGGTCATATGGCAGTTCTATTTTTAGTTTTTTGAGAAACTGCCTTAGGCTGGGTTCTCTAGAGAATCAAAACCAGCAAAGAGTGTAAATATATATATATAGAGAGATTTATATCAAGGAAATGGCTCACACGGTTGTGGAGACTGGAAAGTCTCAAGTCCATGGGTCAGGTTGGAGGCTTCTAATGATTCATGTAGCTGCAGGCGCTAGCGAACCCAAGATTGGCAGGTCAGAGAGAAAGGTTGTTGTTCACAGGCTATGAAGATTGATGAATCCCATGAGCATCAGGCAAGACCACAGGTAAGCTGCTAGCTCAAGTCCCAATAACCAGACATCAAAAGAATAGAAGCCAGTTGTAGGATCCAGAGCAAACAAAAGCCCCCAAGCCTTGCCAGAATGTCTGCTTATATTTGATGCAGGGCCACACCCCCAAGGAAACTCCCTATCAACTGATTAGCTATTCACAGCAGATTCGGTTATGGAGGTTAACACAACTTCATACGACTGCCAAATCACTGAAAGTTGTAGCCCAGCTAAGTTAACACACAACCTTAATCATCTCACTGCTACACTGTTTTCCACATAGTCTTTACCATCTTGCGTTCTCACCAGCAATAGATAAGGGTTCCAATTTCCACACGTTTTTGACATTTGCTTTTTCTCACTTTTTAAAAAAATCTTAGCCCTCCTGTTGTTGTTGGTAGGTGCTGTCGAGTCCGTTCCAACTCATAGCAACCTTATGTAAAACAGAAAAAAACACAGCTGGGTCCTGCGCCATCCTCACAATCGTTATGCTTGAGCCCATTGTTGAGGCCACACTGTCAATCCATCTCTATGGGAGTTTTCATTTTTTTCAATGACACTCTACCTTACTAGGCATGATGACCTTCTCCAGGGACTGGTCCCTCATGATAATATGTCCAAAGTATGTAAAACAAAGTCTTACCATCCTTGCTTCTAATGAGCATTGTGGCTGTACTTCTTCCAAGACAGATTTGTTCATCCTTCTGGCAGTCCATGGTGTATTCAATATTCTTTGCTAACACCATAATTCAAAGGCATCAATTCTTCTTTGGTCTTCTTTATTTATTGTTCAGCTTTCACATGGGTATTAGGTGATTGAAAACACCACAGCTTGAGTCAGGTGCACCTCAGTCCTTAAAACGGCATCTTTGTTTTTAACACTTCAGAGAGATCTCTTGCTGCAGATTTGCCCAATGCAATGCGTTGTTTGATTTCTTGACTGCTGCTTCCATGGGCAATGATTGTGGATCCAAGTAAAATAAAATTCTTGACAACTTCAAACTTTTCTCCGTTTATCATGATACTGCTTATTGGTCTAGTTGTGAGGATTTTTGTTTTCTTTATGTTGAGGTGTAATCCAACTGAAGGCTGTGGTCTTTGACCTGTATCAGTAAGTGCTTCAGGTTCTCTTCACTTTCAGCAAGCAAGGTACTGTCATCTGCATATTGCTGGTTAATGAGTCTTCCTGCAATCCTGATGCACCATTATTCTTCACATAGTCCAACTTCTGAGATTATTTGCTCAGCATACAGATTGAACAAGTATGGTGAAAGGATACAACACTGATGCCCACATTTCTTGACTTTAAACCACCCAGTATCCGCTTGTTCTGCTTGAAGGACTTCCTCTTGGTCTAAGTACAGTGTCCTCATGAACACAATTAAGTGTTCTGGAATTCCCATTCTTCGCAAAGTTATCCATAATTTGTTATGAACTACACAGACCAATGTCTTTGCATAGTCAATAAAACACAGGTAAACATCATTCTGGTATTCTCTGCTTTCAGCCAGGATCCATCTGACATCAGCAATGATATCCCTTTTTCCACGTCTTCCTCTGAATCCGGCTTGAACTTCTAATAGTTCCCTGTTGATATACTGCTGCAACTGCTTAGTTTTCTTTTAATTTTTTTGTTGTACTTTAGATGAAGCTTTACAGAACAAGTAGTTTCTCCTTAAACAGTCAGTACACATATGGTTTTATGACACTGATTAACAACCCCATGACATGTCAACACTCTCCCTTCTCGACCTTGGAGGACCTTTTTTTTGCTGAAAATATACTTAGCTAAAGTTACACCATTTCAAAAATTTCTACATGTACGATTCAGTGACATCAATTGCATTGCATTCTTCCCGTTGTGCTGCTATTCTCACTATCCTTTTCCAAATTATTCCATCACTATTATCTTCAACTCACTGCCCCCTAGGCTTCCCATCAAACCTTTTGAGCTGCTGTTGTCAATTTGTTCTCACATAGATATCACATAGAACTCTTTTTTTTTTTGTACCTTAGATGAAGGTCTGCATAACAAATACTTTCTCATTAAATAGTATACATATTGCCCTGTGACAACAGTTAACAACCCCACTACATGTCAGCACTGTCCTTACTCAACCTTGGTTTCCCTATTACCAGCTTTCCTGTTCCCTCCTGCCTTCTAGTCCTTGTCCCTGGACTGCTGCGCCTCATTAGTCCCGTTTTGTTTTATAAGGCCTTCCAATCCTTGGCTGAATGGTGAACTTCGGGAGTGACTTTACCACTGAGCTATAAGGGTGTCCGGGGGCCATACTCTCGGGGTTTCTCCAGTCGGTCAGGCTAGTAAATCTGGTCTTTTTTTTTTTTTTGTGAGTTAGATTTTATTCTACATCCTTTTCCAGATCTGTCGAGGACCCTCTACTGTAATCCCTGTCAGAGCAGTCAGTGGTGGTAGCCGGACACCATCTAGCTATACTGGACTCAGTCTGGTGGAGGCCATGGTAGCTGTGGTCCATTAGTCCTTTGGACTAATCTTTTCCTTGTATATTGTTCTCTCATTCTCCCTTGCCCCCAAAGGGGTGAGACCAGTGGAATATCTTAGATGGGTGCGCACAGTCTTTTAAGACCCCAGACGCTACTCACCAAGGAAGAATGTAAAACATTGTCTTTATAAACTGTGTTATGCCAGTTGAGCTAGATGTTCCCTGAGACCATGGTCCCCATAGCCCTCCGCCCAGCAATTCACTCCCTCAGGGAGTTTGGAAGTGTCTATGGAGCTTCCATGACCTTTCCTTGTACAAGTTGTGCTGGCTTCCCCACTATTATGTACTCTCTTAGCCTTCAACAAATTTACCACTTACCTATTGTCTGTTTAGTCCCCTCCAACCCTTCCCTCCCTCATAACCATCAAAGATTGTTTCTTTTTGTGTGTAAACTTTTACATGAGTTTTTAAAGTAAAGGTCTCTTACAATATTTGTTCTTTTGTGATCGACTTATTTCACTCAGCATAATGTCCTCCAGTTTCATCCATGTTATGAGATGCTTCACAGATTCATCATTGTTCTTTATCTTTGCATAATACTTCATTGTGTGTATATACCATAGCTCCTTTATCCATTCATCTGTTGATAGGTGTCATGGGTTGAATTGTGTTCCCCCAAAAATGTGTGTAGCAACTTGGCTAGCTCATGATTCCCAGTGTTGTGTGATTGAGTAATCTGATGTGATCTCCTTATGTGTTGTAAATTCTATCACTGTGATGAGGTTATACAGATGAGGTTGACAAGATTAAATAGTGTCTTAATGCAATCTCTTTTGAGATATAAAAGAAAGAAGCGAGGAGAGACACATGGGAACCTCATACCACCAAGAAAGCAGTGCCGGGAGCAGAGAACGTCCTTGGGACCTGAGGTTCTTGCGCAGAGAAGCTCCCAGACTAAGGGAAGACTGATGCATTACAAGGACCTTCCTCCAGAGCCGACAGAGAGAGAAAGCCTTCTCCTGGAGTTGATGCCCTAAATTTGGACTTGTAGCCTACTGGACTGTAAGAGAATAAACTTCTTTTTGTTGAAGCCATCCACTCGTGGTTAGAGCGGCACTAGATGACTGAGACGATAAGCATCTAGATTGTTTCCATCTTTTTCTATTGTGAACAATGCTGCAGTGAAAATGGGTGTGCATATGTCTACTCGTGTGATGGCTCTTTTTTCTCTAGGATATATTCCTACGAGTGGGATTGCATCTTGTAGTGCCTTTTTTTTTTTTTTTTTTTTTTTGTGGTGCTGAGGTTTTCTTCATTCATCTTACTCTCCTGTGCTGAGTTTCTTTTGTTTGTGGATTTTTTTTCTTTTCTTCTATTTTTGTAGGTTTTGTTTTTACCGAGACTTTATGTATTTCCTCTTTATTTTGATGGGTAGGTTTCTTAACTTTATTTGTGGTTACTTTGGAGTTTTCCCTTATCTTCCTAGATTTGAACTAGTCTATTATTACTTGGTATTGCCTTGCCTTCCTCTCTATTAGAAGGTTCTATACATACACCATTTATTCCCTCTTTTATTGTTCTGATGTTGTTGTCATTTCAGATTAACCTCTCTGGTTCCCTGTTGTAATTCTTTTGGTTTTGCATAGTCCTTAAGAGTTCATTTCATTGGTTGGTATCTGGCTAGTAGAATTCTGTGTCCTAGAATCAGCCTGTGGTCTGATGTTGCTAGTTCTCAGGTCGAAGCACTCCTTTTAATAATTCTTGTAAGTTTGGTTTGGTTTTTACATATTCCATTAATTTCTGTTTATCTGGAAGTGTCCAATTTCACCATCATATTTGAATAAGAGTTTTGCAGAATACATTATTCTTGGCTGGCAATTTTTTTTTCTTTCAAGGTTTTATATATGTTATTCTATTGCCTTCTTGCCTGCATGGTTTCTACTGAATAATCCAAGCTTAGTCTTATTGTTTCTCCTCTGTATGTGACTTTTTGTTTTTCTTGAGATGCTCTCAGGATTCTTTGTTTGTCTTTGGTGTTAGTGAGTTTGATTATGATATGCCTTGGTGATTTTCTTTTGGGGTCTATCCTATATGGGGTTCATTGAGCTTCTTGGATGGTCAGCTTTTTGTCTTTCATGATATTGGGGAAGTTTTCTGTCAACAGTTCTTCAATGATCCTCTCTGTGTTTTCTCTTTTCTCCCCCTGTTCTGGAACTCCAATCTCTTGCAGATTTTTGCTTTTGATTGTATCCAACTTAATTCTTAGGGTTTCTTCATTTTTCTTTGTTCTTTTTTCTGATTTTTCCTCAGAGTTGTATCCAAGTGACTGTTTTCTATTTCCCTGATCCTATCTTCCATCGATTCAAACCTGCTCCTCAGCCCTTCTATGACACTGTCCATTTCTGAAATCTTGTTGTTTATCTTTTGGATTTATAATTGTTGTTTTTATATGGTTTCTAGTTTTGAATTTATTTTAGCATTTTGGTCCTGCATTATTTTCTTGGATTTTTCCATTTTTTTGTCTGTATTTTCCATGAATTTTTCTGACTTTTCCATGAATTTGTCTATTTTTTCCTCATTTTTGTCTGCTTTTTGCTTCAGCTGTTGGATAATTCTGAATATTAGGGATTTGAATTCCCTATCAGTTAGGTCTAGTGCCTTTTCTGCTACTGGAAGGTCATCTGGTGTTTTATTTTGGACACCTACTGGAACCGTCCTGTTTTTGTAAATGTTTTGGTATTGTCTGCTGCCTTCTGGGAATTCAGTCGTTATTTTCCTCATTTATTGATGTAGATTTGTTTGTTTTGTCCTGCTTTTTTGCTTTATTTGGCTATGTCTGAGCAGGCGGTCTGTGTGTTCTTTGTTGTTTGCTTATCTGTGGGCATGATACTTTTCACCTCCTTCTCCAATTGGCAGGGTCAGTCACTCAGATATGGTGCAGCAGGGCACGTCGACCTGAGGGGGAGTTGCTGGGATGGGTTGTTTGTGGCATGTACCAGGACTGACAGTGTAGACTGGGAATCAGTGCAGGGCAGGTTCCAGTAGGCCATGCCTGTGCTGCTTGGGAGTGTGATGTTCAGAGCACAGTGAAAGTAGGCAGGAAGGAGAAGGTAGATTGTGATGTGTGAAGCTAAGATGGGTATGGGAGAGAGGAGAGAGGAAAAAGAGCCAAAAACATACACACAAACAAAAAAGAGTGCTAAGGGAGGTTGCTATTGGAGTGGAGAGATGAGAGAGTGAGAAATGAGGAAAAACATAAATAAAAAAAAGAAAAAGAGTAAAAGAAAAAATGAATAAATTGAGAAACTGGAAATTAAGAAAGACAAAAAGGAAATAAGAGAGAGAAGAAAGTAAAACAAAGAAAAAACAAGAAAAAAAGAAATGCCCCCAGGGATGTTCCTGTGCATCTGTGCAGAGTAAGGGAGTAGCTTCCAGGCTGAGATTTACTGCCCAGCTAGAAGGGGCTCCATAGCTGAGAAAAGAAAAAAACAAACAAACACATCAGAGCAAATCAGAGCGTGGTGACCTGGGCCAGGAAGCAGTTTCACAGTTAATCGGTGTTTTGCAGCCTTTCAGGAAGAAGCAAAGATGGTGCATGGAGCCAGTTATTTGAGAGAAAGGAGGGGGAGGTGGTGAGAGGTAATGAAGAAATCTAAGGAAGTGGGGAAAAAAGCCACACCAGCAGCCAACCCAAGGCACTCAGGGAGCTGCCCAGTGCAGGCGGGTGGAATCCAAGCTACAGCAGGGTTCTTCCCATCCAAGAGACTGTGGCTGCAGGAAGCAGAGGAGGTTAAGTGGGGCTGAAGAAGGGTTGGGGGTGGGGAAGCCTGTATCACTGGTTACTGGTTGTTCTGTCTCCTGCTGGAAGCTCCGTGAAGCTGCTTTCTCATACCCCCTGTTCAATGATCTCCAGTAGTAGTCCAAGATGGTAGATCCGTGCTGCGGTAGCTGATGGGGACCTCTGTATGTACCACTCCTTGATTTCTGTTCATCAGTTTCTTATTCAGTTCTGTGCTTGGCTGAATTCTTTATCCCTTCATTTGTTGCTTAGGGTTTCTGGATTGATGTGTGACTCTGTTTGACTTAGTCTTTCTGATCTTCGCTGCAGAGGTGCTTCTGACTATAGAGTCATGTTGCCAGGAAGTCTCTGTAACTGCTTTTGAATACTCTTCCTCAAAAATTTATTATGTGTGATATTTATGATATTATTTGACTATTTCTGCATTCTGTTGGACCACTTTTCTTTAGAATGGGCACAGTTATGGATCTCTTCCAGTTGACTGGCCACGTAGCTGACTTCAAAATTTCTTAGCATAGATGAGTGAGCACTTCCTGCACTACATCCCTTTGTTGAAATATCTCAATTGGTATTCCATCAATTCCTGGAGACTTGTTTTTCTCCAATGCCTTCAGTGCTGCTTGGACCTCTTTATTCAGTACCATTGATTCTCAATCATATGTTACCTGCTGAAATGGTTGGATGTCAACCAATTCCTTTTGGTATGGTGACTCTATGTATTCCTTCCAGCTTCTTTAGATGCTTCCTGCGTTGTTTAATATTTTCCCCAAAAAATCCTTCAGTATAGCAACTTGAGGCTTGAATTTTTTTCGTCAGGTCTCTCAACCTGAGAAATGCCTAGCATGTTCTTCTCTTTTGGTTTTCTATCTCTAGGTCTTTGTACATTTCGTTATGATTCTTTACTTTGTCTTCTCATGCCACCCTTTGAAATCTTCTCTTTAGCTCTTTTAATTCATCATTTCTTCCTTTTGCTTTAGCTACTCTACATTCAAGAGCAAGTTTCAGAGTCTCCTCTGACATCCATTTTTATCTTTTATTATTTCCTGTCCTTTAAATGACCTTTTGCTTTCTTCACGAATGATGTCCTTGATGTCATTCCACAACGCATCTTGTCTTAGGTCATTGGTGTTCAATGCGTCAAATCTCTTCTTGAGATGGTTTCTAAATTCAGGTGAGATATTCTCAAGGTTGTACTTTGGCTCTTGTGGACTTCTAATTTTCTTCAGCTTCAGTTTGAACTTGTATAAGAGTGACTGATGGTCTGTTCCATAGATGGCTCTTGCCCTTGATCTGACTGATGATACTGAGCTTTTCTTTCTTTTTTTTCTGGTACATAAAAAATAGGTTTTTTAAAAATTTTATTATACTCTAGGTGAGGGTTTACAGAACAAATAGTTTCTCATTAAATAGTCAGTACACATATTGCTTTATGACATTGGTTAACAATCCCACAACATGTCAACACTCTCCCTTCTCTACCATGGAGGAACTTTTTTTTGGTGACAATATACATAGCCAAAGATACATCATTTCAAAAATTTCTACATGTACAATTCAGTGACATTGATTACATTCTTCCAGTTGTGCTGCTATTCTCACTTTAGATGAAGGTTTACAGAACAAAATAGTTTCTCATTAAACAGCTAGTACACATTTTGCCCTGTGACAATGGTTAACAACCCCACTAAATGTCAACACTGTCCTTACTCAACCTTGGCTTCCCTATCACCAGCTTTCCTGTCCCCTTCTGCCTTTTCCCTTGACTGCTGTGCCTCGGTATTCCCGTTTCAATTTATTTGGCTGTCCAATCCGCTGAACGGTGAACCTTGGGAGTGACTTCACCAATGAGCTAAAAGGGTGTCTGGGGGCCATACTCTCGGGGTTTCTCCAGTCAGTCCGGGCAGTAAATCTGGCCTTTTTCTTGTGTTATGATTTTGTTCTATATCCTTCTCCAGCTCTGTCCATAACACTCTGTTGTGATCCCTGTCAGAGCAGTCAGTGGTGGTAGCCAGACACCATCTGTCTGTACTGGACTCAGCCTTGTGGAGGCCTTGGTAGTTGTGGTCGGTTAGTCCTTTGGACTAATCTTTTCCTTGTATCCTTTCTATTCATTCTCCTTTGCTCCCGAAGGGGTGAGACCAGTGGAGTATCTTAGATGGCTGCTCACAGGTTTTTAAGACCCCAGACGCTACTCACCAAGGTAGAATGTAGAACATTGTCTTTATAAACTGCGTTATGCCAATTAAGCTAGTTGTTCCCCGAGTCCATGGTCCCCATAGCCCTCTGCCCAGCAATTCAGTCCCTCAGGGAGTTTGGATGTGTCTGTGGAGTTTCCATGGTCTTTCCCTGTACAAGTTGTGCTGGCTTCCCCAGTATTATGTACTGTCTTACCCTTCACCAAAGTTACCACTTATCTATTGTCTATTTAGTGTTCCTCCATCCTTCCCATCCCTCGTAACCAACAAAGATTGTTATATTTTGTGTGTAAATTTTTTCATGTGTTTTTACAATAGAGGTCTCATACAATATTTGTCCTTTTTTTGATTGACTTATTTCACTCAGTATAATGTCCTCCAGTTTCATCCATGTTATGAGTTGCTTCACAGATTCATCATTGCATAATACTCCATTGTGTGTATGTACCACCAGTTTGTTTATCCATTCATCTGTTGATCGGCATCTAGGTTGTTTCCATTGTTTTGCTATTGTGAACAACGCTGCAATGAATATGGGTAAGCATATGTCTATTCATGTGACGGCTCTTATTTCTCTAGGATATATTCCTAGGAGTAGGATTGCTGGATGGAATGGTATTTCTATTTCTAGCTTTCTAAGGAAGCGCCATATCATTTTCCAAAAATGGTTGTATTATTTTGCATTCCCAACAGCACTGCATAAGAGTTCTGATCTCCCGGCAGCCCCTCCAACATTTGTAATCTCCAGTGTTTTTGATTCGTGCCAGTCATGTCAGTGTGAAATGATAGCTCATTGTGGTTTTGATTTGCATTTCTCTAATGGGTAGTGATCACAAGCATTTCCTCATGTGTCTGTTGGCTGCTTGAATGTCTTCTTTGGTGAAGTGTCTGTTCATTTCCTTTGCCCATTTTTTAATAGGATAGTCTTTTCATTGTAGAGGTGTTGGATTTTCTTGTAGATTATAGAGATTAGACTTTTGTCTGACTTGTAATGTCCAAAATTTTTTTTCTAGTCTAGAGATTTTCTTCTAACTCTTTTGGTGAAGTCTTTTGAAGAGCATAGGTGTTTGATTTTTAGAAGATCACAGTTATCTAGCTTATATTCTAGAGTTTGTGTGCTGATGGTTTGTATCCTGTTAACGCCATGTATTAGTGACTCTACCATTGATCCTATTTTTTCTTCTATGAACTTTATTGTTTTTGGCTTTATATTTAGGTCTTTGATCCATTTTGAGTTAGTTTTTGTATATGGTGTGAAATATTGGTTCTGTTTCATATTTTTGTAGATAGACATCCAGTTTTGCCAGCACTATTTGTTAAAAAGACAGTCTTTTCCACATTTGATGGACTTTGGGCCCTTGTAGAAGATCAGGTGACCGTAGGTGGATGGATTTACATCTGGGTTCTCAATTCTGTTCCATTGGTCAATGTATCTGTCTTTGTACCAGTACCAGGCTGTTTTGACTACTGTAGCTGTATAGTAGGTTCTAAGGTCAGGTAGTGCAAGTCCTACTTTATTCTTCTTCAATAGTGCTTTACTTATTCGGGGCTTCTTCCCTTTCCATGTAAAGTTAATGATTAGTTTTTCCATATCTATAAAGAATGTTGTTGGTGTTTGGATCAGGATTGCACTGTATTTGTAAATTGCTTTGGGTAGAATTTTCATTTTCACAATGTTGAGTCTACCTATCCATGAGCATGGTATGTTTTTCCGTTTATGGAGATCCCTTTGGGTTTCTTGCAGTGGTGTTTTATAGTTTTCTTTGTATAGGTCTTTTACACCCCTGGTTAGATTTATTCCTAAGTATTTCATTTTTTTAGGGGTTATTATAAATGGTATTCTTTTCCTGATTTCCTTTTCATTGTTCTGTTTATTGGTGTATAGGAATCCAACTGATTTTTGTATGTTTATCTTGTATCCTGCTACTTAGCTGAATCTTTCTATTAGTTCCAGTAGATTTCTTGGGGAGTCTTTTGTGTTTTCTAAATATACTATCATATTGTCTGCAAACAGGGACAGTTTAACTTCTTCATTACCAGTTTGGATCCCCTTTATTTCTTTTTCTTGCCTTATTGCTCTAGCTAGAACTTCCAGCACAATGTTAAACAGGAGTGGTGATAAAGGGTATCCTTGTCTTGTTCCTGTTCTAAGGGGGAAGGTTTTCAGCCTCTCTCCATTAAGAATGATGTCGGCCATTGGTTTTGCATAGATGCCTTTTATTATGTTGAGAAATTTCCCTTCTATACCTATTTTTATGAGAGTTTTTATCAGGAATGGGTGTTGGACTTTGTCCAATACCTTTTCTGCGTCAGTTGAGATGACCATGTGATTCTTTTCTTTCCTTTTATTTTTGCGGTGGATTACTTTGATTGATTTTCTAATGCTGAACCATCCTTGCATACCTTATATGAATCCTACTTGGTTGTGGTGTATTATTTTTTTGATATGATGCTGAATTCTGTTGGCTAGAATTTTGTTAAGAATTTTTATGGCCATATTCATGAGAGATATTGGTGTGTAATATTCTTTTTTTGTGGTGTCTTTGCCTGGTGTTGGTATCAGAGTTATGCTAGCTTCATAGAATGAATTCACAAGTGTTGCTTCATTTTCTATGTTCTGAAATAGTTTGAGTAATACTGGTTTAATCTCTTCTCTGAATGTTCGGTAGAATTCTCCAGTGACGCCATCTTGGCTGGGGGTTTTTTTTTTGGGGGGGGGGTAGTTTTTTTTTTTTTCTTTTTTTTTAAATTACCTTTTCCATCTCTTCTCTTGTTATGGGTCTGTTAGATTTTCAACATCTGTTTGTGATAGTTTGGATACATAGTATGTTTCTAGAAATTTATCCATTTCCACTAGGTTTTCAAATTTGTTGGAGTATAGTTTTTCATAATACTCTGTTACGATCCTTTTTATTTCAGTTGGGTCTGTTGTAATATCTCCCATTTCATTTCTTATTTAGGTTATTTGTTTCCTCTCCTGTTTTTCTTTTGTCAGTCTGGCCAGAGGTTTGTCAATTTTGTTGATTATTTCGAAGAACCCTCTTATGCTTTTGTTGATTCTTCCTATTGTTTTTCTATTTCAAATTTTTGTACTCTGATTTTTATTATTTCCTTTCTTCTGGTGGCTGTGGGCTTTTTTTTTTCTTTTTCTTTTCTCTTTCTGTTTGAGTTGTGTAGTTAATGTTTTGATTTTGCCTCTTTCTTCTTTTTTCATATGTGCTTCAATTGCTATAAATTGTCCTCTGGGGACTGGCTTTACTGTGTCCCAAAGGTTTTGGTATGATGTGTTTTCATTCTTATTTGATTCTAGGTATTTTTTGATTCCATCTCTGATTTCGTCTATTACCCAGTGGTTTGAAAGCAGGGCATTATTCAGTTTCCATGTAATTGATATTTTTTCCTTTCTCTTTCTGTGGTTAATTTTTAACCTTGATGACATTGTGGTCAGAGAAGATACTTTGTATTATCTCAACATTTTGGAACTTGTTGAGGATTGCTCTGTGGCCTAAGATGTGGTCTATTCTGGAGAATGTTTCATGTGCATTGGAAAAGAATATGCACTTTGCAGCTGTTGGATGGAGTGTTCTACATATGTCTATGAGGTCAAGTTGGTGTTTTGTGCCCTTTAGGTCGTAAGTATCTTTGCTGAGTTTCTTTTTAAATGTTCTGTCATTTACCATGTGTGATGTGTTGAAGTCTCCTACTATTATTGTGGAACCATTTCTCTTTTCAGTGCAGTTAGAGTTTGTTTTATGTATTTTGGATCCCCATCATTGGGTACATAGTTGTTTATTAAGGTTATGTCTTTATGATGGATCATCCCCTTAATCATTACATAGTGTCCTTTTTTTTCTTTTATGATGGATTTTGTTTTAAACTCTATTTTATCTGAGATTAGTATTGCCACTCCTGCTCTTTTTTGGTAGTTCTTTGCTTGATATATTTTTTTCAATCCTTTGATTTTAATAAGTTTCTGTCTTTGTTTCTAAGGTGTGTCTCTTGTAGACAGCATTTAGATGCAGCCTGTTTTTTTTATCCATTCTTTCACTCTCCGTCTCTTTTTCGGTGTATTTAGGCCATTTACATTCAGTGTACTTATCGATAGGTGTGAGTTTATTGCTCTCATTTTGTAGTGCTTTTTTTTTTGTGGTGCTGACATTTTCTTTGTTCCTCTTACTCTCCTGTGCTAAATTCCTTTTTTTGTGGATTTTTTTGCATTTCTTCTGTTTTTGTAGGCTTTGTTTTCACTGAGACTTTATGTTTTCCTCTTTATTTTGATGAGTAGGTTTGTTAACTTTCTTTGTGGTTACCATGGAATTTACCCTTATCTTTCTAAGTTTGAAGCAGGTCCTTCATTATTTGGTAGCGACCTGCCTTCCTCTCCATTAGAAGGTTCTATACTTACACCGTTCATTCCCTCTTTTATTGTTCTGATGTAGTTGTCATTTACAGATTAACTGCTCTGATTTCCTGTTGTATTTCTTTTGGTTTTGGATAGTCCTTGAGAGTTAATTTCCTAGATTGGTATCTGGCAGGTAAGATCTTGCATCCTAGATTCAGCCTGGGAACTGAAGTAGTTTATTCTCAAATGGAAAGACTCCCTTTAATAATTCTTGTAAGTTTGGTTTGGTTTTTACATATTCCTTTAATTTCCATTTATCTGAAGATGTCCTAATTTCACCATCATATTTGAATGAGAGTTTTGCAGGATATATTATTCTTGACTGGCAATTTTTTTCTTTCAAGGTTTTATATATGTCATCCCATTGCTTTCTTGTCTGCATGGTTTCTCCCAAATAATCTGCTTATTTTTTCTCCTCTGTATGTGACTTTCTGTTTTTCTCTAGCTGCTCTCAGCATTCTTTGCTTGTCTTTGGTTTTGGGGAGTGTAATTATGATATACCTTCATGATTTTGTTTTGCAGTCTATTTATATGGGGTTCGTTGAGCTTCTTGGATGGCCAGCTTTTCATCTTTTATGATATTGGGGAAGTTTTCTGTCAGCAATTCTTCAATGATCCACTCTGTGTTTTCTGTTTTCTCCCCCTGTTCTGGAACTCAGATCACTCACAATTTTTACTTTTGATTGTATCTCACATAATTCTCAGGGTCGCTTCATTTTTCTTCTTTCTTTTTTCTGATTTTTCCGCAGCGTTGAATCCAAGTGTTTGTCTGCAATGTTGCTGATCCTGTCTTCCACCATTTCAAACCTGCCCCTTAGCCCTTCTATGACACTTTCCATTTCTGAAATCTTTTTGTTTATCTTTTGGATTTCTAATTGTTGCTTTTGTATCATTTCTAGTTGTGAATTTATTTTGGTATTTTTTCCTGCATTATTTTCCTGAATTCTTCCATTTCTTTTGTCCATATTTTCCATGAATTTGTCTATTTTTTCCCTCATTTTTGTCTGCTTTTTGCTTCAACAAATTCTGAGTGTTAGAGATTTTAATTCCCTATCAGGTAGTTCTAGTGCCTTTTCTTCTACTGGAAGGTCATCTGGTGTTTTATTTTGAATGTCTACTGGAACCATCCTGTCCAGTTTTTGTAAATGTTTTGATATTGTCTGCAGTCTTCAGGGCATTTGATAGTTATTTTCCTCATTTCTTGATTGTAGATTTGTTAGTTTCATCCTGTTTTTTCGTTTTATTTGGCTAAGTCTGAGTAGACGGGCTGTGTGTTGTTTGTTGTTTCATTGTCTGCAGACACGATACTTTTTGCTTCCTTCTCCAACTGGCAGGTTCAGTTACTCAGGTATGTTACAGCAGAGCAGGTCTCGCTGAAGAGGAATTGCTAGGATGGGTAGTTTGTGACACTTACTTTCGCCACCAGGGTAGGCTGGTAATCAGTTCAGGGCAGTTTCCTGTAGGCTGTGCCTGGGCTGCTTGGTGGTATGATGTTCATTGCATGGTGCAGGTAGGCAGGATGAAGGGAGGAGATTGTGTTTTGTAGAGCTAAGATGGCTATGAGAGAGAGAGAGGAATAGGAGCCAAAGACATACAATCAAAAAAGAGTGCTAGGGGAGCTTGCCGTTGTAGTGGACAGATGTGAGACTATGAAATGAAGAAAAACAAAAAGGAGAAGAAGAAGAAGAAAAGAAAAGAAAAGAATGAATAAATAAAAATTAGAAAGAGAAAAGAAAAGCTCCCAAGGATCCCACTGGTGAGGCTACATGGTTGGGGGAAGTAGCTCCCAAGCTTTGAAATACAGCCTGGCTAGAAAACGTAGAGGTGTCACTCAGCACCAGGTATTCAGTGGGCAGGAAGAGAAGGAAAGTATAGAGAGAAGAGAAGCTGAGTAATAAAGAAAGACAAAAAGGGAAAAAGAGGGGAAAGAAAACAAAACAAACAAATTTAAAAAAGAACAAGTAAAATCCCCCACAAAACAGAGAAAAAAAAAAAAAAAACAAGAAAAAAATGCACTCAGGGATCCCTCTGCATGTCTGGGCAAACTGAATGGGTAAGTCCCAAGCCGCACAGTACTGCCTGGCTAGAGCGGGCTCTCAATTTGAGAAAAGAAAAAGAAAACTAACAAACAATTCAAAACAAACAAACAAAAAAACGCCAGGATCTCACCAGCATGGCAGCATGAGGCAGGAAGCAGTCTCACATTCGAGCGGCATTTCACAGACTTCCCAAAAGAAGCAAAGCTGGTGCACAGAGCCAGGTTTTTGAGAGAAAGGAGGAGGAGATGGTAAGCAGTAAAGAAGAAATCTAAAGGGCAGAAAAAAGCAACACCAGCAGCCAACAAATGGCACTTAGGGAGCCGGCCAGTGCGGGCAGGTGGAATCCCAGAGACACCGGTGTGAAACAGATGCTTCCCAGCCAAGGGATCGTGGCCACAGGAAGCAGAAGAGTCAGACCGGGCATGAAGAAGAGTGGGGTTGGGAAAGCATATATTGCTGGTTGCCGGTTGTTCTATCTCCCACTGGAAGCTCCGTGAAGCTGCTTTCTCATACCCCTTGTTCGCTTGACTCTGATGGGAGTCCAAGATGGCTGATCCGTGCTATGTTAGCTGATAGGGGACCTCTGCATGTATCTCTCTTCACTCTCTGTTCTCTGTCAGTTTTGTTATTCCATTCAGTGCTTGGCCGAGTTCTTTATCTCTTCATTTGATGCTTAGTGTTTCAGGATTGCTGTTTTCTCTGTTTGGCTTAGTTTTTCAGATCTTTGCTGTGGACAGACAGTGGGGTGCTTCTGCCTATAGTGCCATGTTGCCCAGAGGTCTCCAAAATTCAAAAATTACTCTTCTCTGTTTATGATGATGGAAAATTTGGCAACAGATATTGGTGATGGTTGCACAATATAACTGATGTGATCCTGAGCTTTTCTGTGGTCTCTTTCCATAGATGTAGTCGACTTGATTCCTGTGTATTCCATCTGGAGCGGTTCACATTTATAGTGACCGTTTATGTTGTTGGAAAAGGGCATTTGCAGTGAAGAAGTTGTAGATCTTGAAAAATTCTATCATGTGATCTCCAGCTTAGTTTCTGTCACCAAGGCCCTGTTTTCTAAGTACCAATACTTCTTCTTTGTTTTCAACTTTTGCATTCCAATCGCCAGTAATTATCAATGCATCTTGATTGCATGTTTGATCAGTTTCAGACTGCAGAAGTTGGTAAAAATCTTCAATTTCTTCATCTTTGGCCTTAGTGATTGTGCTTAAATTTGAATAATAGTGTTATTAAGTAGTCTTCCTTGCAGTCTATGAATATTATCCTATCACTGACAGCATTGTACTTCAGGATAGATCTTGAAATGTTCTTTTTGACAATGAATAAAACACCTTTCCTCTTCAATTTGTCCCTCCTGGCATAGTAGACCATATGATTGTTTGATTCAGAATAGCCAATACCAGTCCCTTTCAGCTCGGTAATGCCTAGGATATTGATGTTTATGTGTTCCATTTCATTTTTGATGATTTCTAATTTTCCTGGATTCATGCTTAGTACTTTCTATGTTCCAGTTATTAATGGGATGCCTGCAGCTGTTTCTTCTCATTTTGAGTCATGCCACATGAGAAAATGAAGGTCTAGAAAATTTTACTTCATCCACGTTGTTAAGGTCAACTCTACTTTGAGAAGGTAGCTCTTCCCCCGTCATATTTTGAGTGGCTTCCAATCTGAGAGGCTCATCTTCCTTTAGTGTATCAGACAATGTTCCACTGCTATTCATAAAGTTTTCACTGGTCAATTTTTTTTCAGAAGTAGATTGCCAGGTCCTTCTTCCTAGTCTTTCTTAGCCTACAAGTTCAGTTGAAACCTAGCCACCAAGGATGACTCTGTTGGTATTTAAAATACTGATGGCAAAGCTTCCAGTATGACAGCAACACACAAGCCACCATAGTAGGATAAACTGACAGAAACGTAGTGGCTAGCCCTTCTAGTTGGAATGAAATGGTATCTCAGTGTGGTTTTGATTTGCTTCTCTCTAATGACTAATGACTTTGAACATCTTTCCATGTGTTTGTTGGCCTTTCAAATAGCCTCTTTGATAAAGTGTCTATTCAAGTCATTTGCCCATTTTTTGATTGGACTGTCTTTTTGTTGTTTAATTGTTGAAGTTTCTCATATATTTTGGTTACTAGACACTTATTAAATATATGGTTTCCCAAGATATTTTCTCAATTGATAGGCTGTCTTTTCACTTTTTTTTGTCTTTGATGAACAGAAGTATTTAATTTTTATGACATTTCATTTATTTATTTTGTCTCTTTGTGCTTTTGTTATTATAGCAGAAAATCCATTCTTAAAAGGTAGACTCAACTGTCTTGCTCCTATATTTTCTTCTAAGAATTTTATGGTTTTCGTTTTCAAATTTAGGTCCTTAATTCTTTTTTCATTTGCTTTTGTAGATGGTGTGAGGCATGGATCCTGTTTAATTTTTCTGCATGTGAAAATCTTATTTTTCACAACCCTATTTATTGAAGAAGCTCTTTTTTCCCCATTGAATGGACTTAGCACCCTTGTCAAAAATCAGTTGACCATACATATATGAGTTGTGTCTGGACTCTCAATTCTGTTCCATTTTTTTATGTGTCTTTTACTATACCAGTGCCAGGTTTTTGTTACTGTAGCTGAATAATACATTTTGAAATCAGAAAATATGTGTTCTCCTATTTTGTTCTTGTCCTTCAAAATTGCTTTTGCTATTTGGGACCTCTTGTCATTTTATATAAAATTGAACATTGGTTTTTCCATTTCTGTAAAGAAGGCCGTTGGAATTTTGTTTGGGATTGCATTGAGTCTATAGATAGTTTTGGGTTGTACTACATCTTAGCAATATTAAGTCTTCCAATCCATGAACATGGAACATCTTTCCCTTTATTTAAGTCTCTTTTAATCTCTTCCAGCAGTGTTTTATAATTATCATTTTATAAATATTTCACATCCTCTGTTAAATTTATTCCCAGGGATTTTGTTATCTTAGAGGCTATTGTAAATATAATTAGTTTCCTAATTTCCGTTTTGAACTTCTCAGTTCTGATGTATAGAAACCCAAATAATTTTTGTTTCTTGGCCTTCTACCTTGCAATTTTGCTAAATTTCTCTAAGAAACCTAGATAATTTCTTGTGGATTCTTTTCAGCTTTTTCTATATATAACTATGTCATCCATTAATAAACATAATTTTACTTCTTTTCTGATTTTGATGACTTTTATTTATTTATTTTCATTGTCTTTTCACTCTAGCCAGGACTTCTGATACGATATTGAATAGGAGTGGTGAGAGTAGACATTTTTTGTCTTATTCTCAATTTCAAGGGGAAAGTTCTCAATCTTACTCCATTAAGTATAATGTTGGCAGTTGGTTTTCATAGATGCCTTAGTCAAGTCGAGTAATCTCTCTTTTATTCCTGTCTTGTTGAAGGTTTTCATCAAGAAAGAGTGCTGGATTTTATCAAATGTCCTTTCTTCTTCAATAGAGATAAACATGTGTTTCCTTTTTTTTGTTCTATTGATGTGGTGTATGACACTGGTTGATTTTCTAATGTGGAACAATTCTTACATTGCTGAATAAATCCCACTTGGTCCTGGTGTATAATTCTTTTAATATGCTGCTGGATTGTGTTTGCTAATACTTTGAAGGATTTTTGCATCTATATTCATAAAGGATATTGGCCTGTAATTTTCTTTTCCTGTGATGTTTTTGTCTTGTTTTGGTATCAAGATTATGTTTGCTTCATAGAATGAGTTAGGGATTATTCCTTTCTTCTCTATCTTTGGAGGAGTTTAAACAAAATTGGTGTCAATTCTTCTCTAAATATTTGGTAGAATTCCCCAGTGAAGCCAACTTGTCTTTTTTTTTTTGGGGGGGGGGGCGGTGTGGTTATTACTGATCCAATGTCTTCATTTGTTATGTATCTGCTGAGATTTTCTATTTCCTCTTGAGTAAGTTTAGGTTGGTTGAGTGCTTCTAAGAATTTGTCCATTTTATGTAAGTTATTCAAGTTATTTATTAGTGTACAGTTATTCTTAGTATTCTGTCATAATTCTATTTCTTTTGGATAAGTATTAATGTCTCTTCTTTCATTTTTTATTTTATTTAAATCATTTTTCTTTCAGTCTAGCTAAAATTTTGTCAATATTTTTTATCTTTTCAGGAATCAAGTTCTGGTTTTGTTGATTCTATTGTTTTTGTTTAAGATGTTGTTATTTTTCTTTATTTTATTAATTTCTGCTCTGATTTTTGCTATTTCCTTTTTCTGGTGAATTTAAGTTTAGTTTATTCTTCTCTTTCAAGTTCGTCAAGAGATAGAGTTAGGCGATTAAATTGAGATCTTTCTTCTTTTGTCATATAGGCATTTATTGCTGTAAATATCCCTCTGAGTACAGGTATACCTCAGAGATACTGAGGGTTTTGTTCCAGACTGCCCCAATAAAGAGAATATTGAAATAAAGTGAGTCACACGAATTTTTTGGTTTTCCATTGCATATAAAGGTTATGTTTACACTATATTGTAGTCTATTAAGTGTGCAATAGAATTGTCTAAAAAAAAGGTACATGCTTTAATTTAAAAATAAATTATTATTTAAAATTGCTAATCATCATCTGAGCTTCAATGAGTCTTTTTTTTTGCTGGTGAAGGGTTTTACCTCATTGTTGATGGCTGCTGACTGATCAGGATGGTGGTTGTTGAAGATTGGGGTGGCTGTGGCAATTTCTTAAAATAAGAAAACAATGAAGTTTGCCACATTGAGAGACATTTCCTTTCATGAATGATTTCTCTGTAGTAAGTGATGCTGTTTGATAGCACTTTACCCACAGTAGAACTTTTTTCAAATTAAGATTCAATTCTCTGAGACCTGCCACTGCTTTATCAACTAAGTTTATGTACTATTATAAGTCCTTTGTAGTCATTTCAACAATGATCACAGCATCTTCACCAGGAGTAGATTCTATCTCTAGAAACTACTTTCTTTGCTCATCCATAAGAACCAACTCCTCATTCATTAAATTTTTATAGCGAGATTACAGCAATTAAGTCACATCTTCAGGTTTCACTTCTAATTCTAGTTCTCTTGTTATTTCCACCACATCTTCAATTACTTCCACCACTGAAGTTTTGAACCCCTCAAAGTCATCCCTGAGGGATGAATTCAACTTCTTCCAAACTCCTGTTGATATTGGAGATTTTGACATCTTTCCATGAATCAAGAATGTTCTTAGTGACGTCTACAAAGGTGAATCATTTCCAGAAGATTTTCCATTTACTTTGCCCAGTTCAATCAGAGGAATCACTACCTATGGCAGCTATAGCCTTATGAAATGTATTTATTAAATAATAAGACTTGAAAGGCAAAATTACTCCTTGATCCATGGGCTGCAGAATGGATGTTGTGTTATCAGGCATGAAAACAACATTAATCTCTTGGTACATCTCCATAAGGGCTCTTGGGTGGCCATGTGCATTGTCAATGAGCAGTAATATTTTGAAAAGAATCTTTTTTCAGAGCAGTAGGTCTCAATATTGGGCTTAGAATATTCAATAAACCACGTTGTAAAGAGATGTGCTGTCATCCAGGATTTGATGTTCCATTTATAGAGCACAGGCAGAGTAGATTTCATAATTCTCAAGGTCCCTGAGATATTCAGAATGGTAAATGAGCATTGGCTTCAACTTAAAGTCACCAGCTGCCTTAGCCCTTAACAAGAGAATCAGCCTGTTCTTTGAAACTTTGAAGTGAGGCATTAACTTCTCTTCTTTAGCTATGAAAGTCTTAGATGGCATCTTCTTCAAATATAAGACTGTTTCATCTACATTGAAAATCTGTTGATTAGTGTAGCCATCTTCATCAATGATCTTATCTAGATCTTCTGGATAACTTACTGCAGCTTTTACATTAGTACTTGCTGCTTCACCTCCCACTGTTATGTTATGGAGATGGCTTATTTCCTTAAACCTCATGAACCAACATCTGCTAGCTTCAAACTTTTCTTCTGCAGCTTCCTCATCTTTTTAAGCCTTCACAGACTTGAAGAGAGTTAGGGTCTTGCTCTGGATTAGGCTTTGGCTGAAGAGAATGTTGTGGCTGGTTTGATCTTCTATACAGAGTACTAACACTTTATACCAGTAATGAAGCTGTTTTTCTTTCTTATAATTCATGTGTTCACTGCAGTAGCAATTTCATTTCCTTCTAGAACTTTTCCCTTGCATTCACAACTTGGCTAACTCTTTGGTACAAGAGGCCTAGCTTTCAGCCTATCTCGACTTCTGACATGCCTTCCTCATTAAGCTTAATCATTTCTAGCTTTCGATTTAAAGTGAGAGACTTGTGACTCTTCCTTTCACTTGAACACTTAGAGGCCATTGTAGGGCTATGAACTGGCTTAATTTCAATATTGTCGTGTCTCAAGGAATAGGGATGTCTGAGGACAGGGAGAGAGACAGGGAATGAATGGTCAGTGGAGCAGTCAAAACACACACAACGTTTATTGGTTAAGTTCACCTTATTACTGGTGCCGTTTGTATTTCCCCAAAACAATTACAGTAGTAACATCAAAGATCACTTATCACAGATCACCGTACATATATAAAAATAATGAAAAAGTTTGAAATATTGCGAGAATTTCCAAACTATGACACAGAGACACTAAGTGAACACCCGCCGTTGGAAAAATAGCACTGATAGACTCTCTTAATGCAGGGTTGCCAGAAACCTTCAATTTATAAAAAACTTGGTATCTGCGAAGCACTATAAAGCAAAGTGCAATGAAACAAGGTATGCCTGCACTGCATTCACTGCATCAGGTAAGTTTTGGTAAGTTGTGCTTTTATTTTCATTTGACTCTAAGTAATTCGTGATATCTTTTTTGATTTCTTTCTTCACCCATTAATAGTTTAATAATGTATTATTGTGTTGTTTAATTTCCATATTTTTGTATATTTTCCAGTAAATTTTTTTTTCTGTTATTGATTTCTAGTTTCACTCCATTGTGGTCCGAGAAAATATTTTGTATCATTTTAATGTTTTTAATTTACTGAGAGTTGCTTTATGACCTAGCATGTGGTCTACCCTGGAGAATGCTCCATGTGCACTGGAGTAGAACATATATTGTGCTGTTGAGTGGAGTGTTCTATGTATGTCCTTTAGGTTAAATTCGTTTATAGTATCGTTCAGAACCTCTGTTTTATTTATTTATTTACTGTTGTACTTTAAGAGTTTACAATTCAAGTTAGTCTCTCATACAAAAATTTATACATACATTCTTATGTGATCCTACTTGTTCTCCCTATACTGTGACAGCATACTCCTTCTTTCCACCAATGATTTCCCATGTCCATTCAACAGCTCCTGACCCTCTCTGCCTTCTAATCTCACCTCCAGACAGAAGCTGCCCATTTAGCTTCATGTATCTACTTGAGCTAAGAAGCACACTCTTCATGAGTATCATTTTATGTCTCATAGTCCAGTCTAATCTTTGTCTGAAGAGTTGGCTTCGGGAATTGTTTTAGTTCTGGGTTGATAGAAAGTCTGGGGGCATGCTTTCTGGGGTTCCTCCAGTCTCAGGAAGACCATTATGTCTGATCCTTTTACTAGAATTTGAGTTCTGCACCCCATCTTTCTCCTGCTCCATCAGGGACTATCTGTTGTGTTCCATGTCAGGGTGGTCATTGGTGGTAGTCAGGAACCATCTAATTCTTCTTGTCTCAGGATGATGAAGTGGTTTTTTTCTGTCTCTTGGGCAAATACTTTCGTCATGTCTTTGTTGTTCTTCATTCTCCTTTACTCCAGGTAGGTTGAGACAAATTGGTGCATCTTAGATGGCCGTTTGCTAGCTTTTAAGACCCCAGATGCCACTCACCAAAGTAGGATGCAGAACGTTTTCTTACTAAACTTTGTTGTGCCAATTGACCTAGATGTCCACTGAAAGCATGATCCCCAGACCCCCACCCCTGCTACTCTGTCCCTCTAAGTGTTTGGTTGTATTCAGGAAACTTCTTAGCTTTGGTTTAGTTCCGTTGTGCTGACTTCCCCTGTAGTGTGTGCTGTCCTTCCCTTCACGTAAGATAATTCTTGTCTACTATCTAGTTAGTGAATAACCCTCTCCCTCCCTACCCTTGTAACTATCAAAGAATGCTCTCTTCTGTGTTTAAACCTTTTCTTGATTTCTTATAATAGTGGTCTTATACAATATTTATCTTTTTGTGACTGACTAAATTCACTCACCATAATGCCCTCCAGATTCCTCCATGTTATAAGATGTTTCACGGATTCATCGTTGTTCTTTATCATTGCATAGTATTCCATTGTGTGAATATACCATAATTCATTTATCCAGTCATCTGTTGATGGGCACCTAGGTTGTTTCCATCTTTTTGCTATTGTGAACAGTGCTTCAATGAACACAGTTGTACATATATCTATTCCTGTGACATCTCTTAGTCCTCTAGGATATATTCCAAGGAACAGGATTACTGGATCATATGGTACTTCTATTTCTGGCTTTTTAAGGAAGTGCCAAATCGATTTTCAAAGTGGTTGTACCATTTTACATTCCCACCAACAGTGTGTAAGTGTTCCAGTCTCTCCACAACCTCTCCAACATTTATTATTTTGTGTTTTTTGGATTAATACTAGCTTTGTTCGAGTGAGATGGTATCTCCTTGTAGTTTTGTTTTGCATTTCTCTAATGGCTAATGAGTATAAGCATTTCTTCATGTGTCTGTTAGCCGCCTGAATGTCTTCTTTGGCAAAGTGCCTGTTCATATCCTTTCCTAGTTTTTTAATTCGGTTATTTGTCTTTTTGTTGTTGAGGTTTTGCAGTATCTTGTAGATCTTAGAGATTAGACGCTGATTAGATTTGTCCTAGCCAAAATTTTTTTCCCAGTCTGTAGGTTGTCTTTTGACTCTTTTGGTGAAGTCTTTTGATGAGCATAAGTGTTTGACTTTTAGGAGAGTCCAGTTATCTAGTTTCTCTTCTGGTGTTTGTGCTTTGTTACTTATGGTTCGTATTCTGTTTATGCCATGTATTAGGGCTCCAGCTGTTTTTTGTTTTTTGGTTTTTTCCCATGATCTTTATCCTTTTCAATTTTATATGTAGGTCTTCGATCTATTTTGAGTTAGTTTTTGTGCATGGTGTGAGATATGGGTCCTGTTTCAGTTTTTTGTGGTTGTATATCCGGTTATACCAGCACCATTTATTAAAGAGACTGTCTTTTCCCCAATTAATGGACTTTGGGCATTTGTCAAAAATTCAATTGCTCATAGGTGGATGAATTTATGTCTGGATTCTCAATTCTGTTCCATTGCAGACCCTCTGTTTTCTTGTCGATGTTCTTTCTAGAATTTCTATCCCATATTGAAAGTGGTATATTGAAATCTCCAACTATTTTTGTAGTGCTGTCTATTCTCTTCTTCAATACTGTCAGTGTTTATATATTTAAGAACTTTTATATTTAATGCATATATATTTATAATTGTTAAATTTTCTTCATAAGTCAATCATTTTATTGGTATCTAAAGTCCATTTTTATCTCTTGTAACAGATTTTGTCTGATGTTAATTTTGCAACCTCAACTCTCTTTTGGTTATTATTTGCATGGAATATTCTTTTCCATCCTTTCATTATGAACCTATTTATGTCTTTGGATCTACAGTGTGACTCTTGTAAATAGCGTATAGTTGAATCATGTTTCTTTTATCCATTCTTTCACTCTTTGCCTTTTGATTATTTAGTCTATTAACATTCACTGTAAAATCAATAAGCAGTCTTCCCTGTGAGACCATTTTTAGCATGCCAGACTCTCCCACACCTAGTAACTACAAATGGACCCCAAGGGTAGTCTGCCTTGTTGAATTTCTAGTAGAAGCTTGGAGTTGTGTCTTTTTGCACAGGCAATGTTTGTTGCAGGTAGGGAAACAGATTTCTTTGCTGGGGTTACTCCACCAGTTTACAGCTGTTGGTGACCACGTAGTGGAGGAGGAGGGACAAGGGTGATGGGAGAAATAGTTTGCCTATCATATGTAACTCATCCTTACCTCCTTGATTCTTGTCCATCTACAGTTCCTCGCTGCTGTCCTCTGTGCCCTGATTCAGAGTCCCTCAAGGCCGAGCACTGTATGCTTTTTAAATTTCTTGGTGTATTCATAGAGGAGGGTGGAAATCATGATCTGTTTATGTAACTTTCTTCACAGAATCTTCCATAGGGTTTTCAATGGCTGATTTTTCAGAAGTAGATTGCCAAGGCTTTTTTTCTGATTTGCCTTTGGGGGGACATAAACTTCCAACTTTTTGGTTAGCACTTAGCTGTTTCCACTACCCACAAACTATGTATAAATCTTTTAGCATCCAGTGCCGAGGACAGATTGTTCAGTGCCAGATCAAATATTTTTCTCATTTCTCTAATGAACTTGAAATTTTAAAATGAATTTGTAAGAATTACTTATAGATTCTTTATAAAAGCCTTTTCTCTTAAGTACAGGTTGCAAATACCTCCTCATTGCTCACACTCTCCAGCTTGTCTTTCATTTGACAGTATCTTTTAGTCAAACCCAAAAAGAAAACCATTTTGTTGGGTAGAAATCCAACTCACAGTGACGTTATAGGATAGAGTAGAACTGCCTCATAGGGTTAACAAGGCTGTAAAACTTTAAGAAAGCAGATTTCCACATCTTTCTCCCTTGGAGCGGCTGGTGGATTTGAACCACCGACATTTTGGTTAGCAGTTGAGCACTTAACCAGTGCACCACTAGGGTTCCTTTTTGTTGAACAAGAGGTCTTAGTTTTAATGTATTGCAATTTAGCAATATTTTCCTTTGTGTTTTGTACTTTTCCTAGCCTACTTCCCTAAGAATCAGAGCCTTCACCATGGATGAAATATTAAATTTATTTTGGAGGTAGAGGGGAAAACACATGCTTTCTATGTCAGAAGAATGAAGGAAGGTGGTGAAAATGGGAAGTCAGGGCTGCTGGTGTATCACCTTTCTGGCCACAGCTTATCATGGGCCTTATAAAGTCTGGGCCTTTGGCAGGAGCATCCCCTGAAAACAAGAGCACTATCCAGACAAGCAGGCTGGAGACCCTTGGCCCTAGATAAGAAATTTTTTCTGACTTTCTCCCATCTCCCTGAGACTTCTTACTGGGTCATCTTAACAACTTGGGAGTTGCTAGGGAAGTCAGATCCCATGCCCTGTGCGGCATGGGAGTGGCAGAGGTGTTACACACTCAGAACGTGCAGGTTTAGGCCACTCTGTGTGCCAGTGATCAAGGCAGAAAGCTCAGCCTGCCCAGGCAAACAGCTGTTTGATCCCAGGAGGCAGAATGGCACAGGGTCAGCTAAAGTGGGTCATTTACATATGTGATCTAGGCAAAGAAAGTGAGGTGAAGGTCTGGAAAACAGTATAGCCTGAACTGGAGGAGAAACCTGAGATTTGTCAAATAGCACTTTTGTGTCTTGTTTAAGGGATTCTTCCTACCCCTAGGTAATGAAGGTCACATTCCAGAATCATTATAAATTTATGTTTTATATTTATGGGTTACAACGATTCTATCCACTACTGATCATGGTGATTGCACATGACTGGACAGTATATCCATTTGTTGTGCTTAGGGTCAGCATGAGTTGGGGGCTGACTGGATGACAACTAACAGCACAATAAAAATATATATGAAAATATATTCATGAAATATATAAATGAAACACAAAACTAAAAAAAATCAGTTCCACAGCTTTCAGTTTGGTGAAGGAATAGGTGATAATCACATGTGGATATTTTAATTGGTATTGTTAGTCATTTATTGATAACATCTACAATTTCCCTGTAAGTGTGATGCTCCTTGCAGTGACCTGGCAAAAGTCATTCGCCATCTGTCAGTTAAATAATACTCTCAGTCAATTATCCCACCTGCAAGCTCCACAAAGAACAATGAAACTGGCTGGAGAAAAGCCCACACCATGCTGACTTATCTCAATCTCAATTTGTGAACATAAATCTCAAGTTGACCCCTCTGCGATACCACTCTATGCTCCCAGTTTCTGTAAATGTTCTCTATCTTAATTAGTACTCCTCTTCTCCTCCCTCTCCCCAAAATTCCAGCACACTTCCACACATCTTATACTCAATTGGGAAAACATTATCAATTTACTGAGACAATATGATCAATCAGAACTTGATTGTAAATATGACATACATATATTTACAAAAATGTGGAGAAATTCTATCCTTTCCATACAATATAGGAGAAAATACTCAAAAAATTAGTGACAAAAAATAATGAAACATATGAGTTCATAGATTCAGGAAACCAAAGGCAAAACAAAAATAAAAACGAACCAAGATACATTGTAGTGAGGCTTCAGTATGAGAGGAAAAAAAAAAAAAATCTCTGAAGAACAATCAGAGAATAAAGAAAAACACGACCTACATAAAGACAAAAAAGAGATTAAAAGTTCATTACTTAGAAGAAAAAAAATAATGAAAAGGAGTTTTTAAATGGTATAGATCATTAAATATTTTTAAGTTTAAAAACTCTCTTTAATAGGAGAAACAAGAAAATAATATCTTCTATCATCACTTCTGGAGCCCTAGTGGCACAGTGGTGAAGAGCTATGGCTGCTAACCAAAAAGTTGGCGGTTCAAACCCACCAGAGGCTCTGAGGGAGAAAAGACCTGACAATCTGCTCATATAAGATTACAGCCTAAGAAACCCTATGAGGCAGTTTTACTCTGTCCTAAACGGTCACACAGTGGTTAAGAACTCAGCTGCTAACCGAAAGGTTGGCAATTCAAATCCACCAGCCACTGGTTGGAAACTGCATGGGGCAATTCTACTCTGTCTTATAGGGTCGCTAGGAATCAGAATCGACATGACGGCAATGGATTTTTGGTTATCACCATGTCTATTCATATTTGTACATTAATTTTTACCTAGCCCAAAAAACACAAAGAGAATTGAGAATTGATATACAATATTATTATTACAGATTATACAATAATCTTAATGGAAAGTGTAATTAAATGCAATCTATGGAAATTAGAAAGCTTAGCAAGGATCTTAGATGAATTAATTAAACAAAGTTTAGAAAATTTATTTTAAACACTACAAGTTAGATAAGAACAATAAAACATACACAAAATTTATTTAAGCTTAATTTTTTCATCAGAAAGGTAAATTATTAAAAATTTTAGAGAAATCAGGAAAAAATCTCAATGGTCAAAGGGAAGAGAATGAATTTGAACACCCAAGAACTTCAAACAGTGTAAGAAAAGATTGACAGATTTAAATTCATTTGTATTGAGAACTTCTCGTCAAAGGCATTACTAAGAGAGTAAAACAAAAGACATAAACTGAAAGAAGAAAGTGTCTGCATCCAGAGAACATAAATAATATTTACAAGTAAATAGTAACGAACATCAATAGAAAAAAAAAAAAAAAGGAAAATGGCATGAATAGATATTTTCACAGAAAAGGAAACATAAATGCTGCTGAACAAGTGAAATGATGTTCAACCTCATTAGAGATGAAGGAAATCCAAACTATATCTAAACTATAATTCTATTCCATGGTCAACAGATTGGAAGAACCCAGAAGTCTGTCAATACCAAGCATTGGTTAGAATGTTTAATGGTATGGTTTAACCTAATACACTTAACTTACCTATTTAATTTGTAGATACATAAATACTAAAAATTAACAATTTACAATCCAAGTGGTCTAGAATGGAATAGTGATACTTGACATTTGGGCTAGGTTAGCTTTTCTATGTGAAGGATGCTTAGAAACAATGATTATTGACTACTAGTATTTCCCTATTCCCAGTCATTCTGACAACCAAGCATCCCTCATACATTTTCGAGGATCCTTACAGGGGTATGTTGTTGTTGTTAGCTGCCTTCAGTGGGATCCTGACTCATGGTGAGCCAATGCACAATCAAGCAAAACAGTGCCATTCTCATGGATTGGTTACAGATCAGACCTTTGTGATCCATAGGGTTTTTACTGACTCATTTTCAAAAGAAGATTCTCAGGCCTTTCTTCCTTGTCCTTCTTAGTCTGGAAGCCCTGATGAAAAGTGTTCAAAATCATAGCAACACACAAGCCCCTACTGAGAGATAAGGATATCTGTGCATGAGGTGTACTGGCTGGAAATCGAACTTAGGTTTCCCAAAGAGAAGGTGAGAATTCTACCACTCAACCACCAATGACTTCCAAAGGGGTACACCAACACCTGTTGAAGAATTATTTCATGGATCAGTGGTTCTTTCATTACTTAATTTATTTGCTCTCTATATTTTAACTTTTTGTTTGTATCTCAGAGCATATTATTTTGGAGAGCTCATCTAGCTTGCCTGCAGTTTGCAAAGAGATCTTAGAATAGTATTTTTAAAGTCTTTCATCATTCTTTCCTCCCTTTCAGAACAATTTTTGAGTTGTGAGACTCACTGTGATCTTCCAGGTGACTTCAGATAAAGATGAAACCAAAGCTATCTTTATATATTCCTCCCTCCTGACCATAGTCACCTTGTTCACAAAACCACCTTCTTTGGTCCATCAGACCCTATTTTCAGATGTGGTGTTCCTCACATGGTGACTGCTCTGTACTATGGTATCTCATGCTCTGAATATTCTATATGGAGTCTGAGGTAGAAGAATGGTTAGTTGGCACCAGGATTCTGCATAAGGAATATGGGAAAAGGAGTTTTTAGCTTACTAGGCTTATGCACTGGTTTATTTACTCTGTCACCAGATCGGTTTTTAATCTGAACCAATTTGAGACATGTTCATATTAATCTTATGCAAAAACATTTCCATGAGTAAAATATATGACTTTCATACAAATATAGACTTAACATATGTCCAAATGCATTTAACTCATCAATAAAAGAACCAATGCAATGTTAGGGCTTATTCAAAGTGTATTTGGGTTAAGAAACAGGGCTTTTTTATAGCCCATTGGGAAAGCCACACTGAAATAAGTTGTTTTGATTTTTATTTTTACTTTTGTTTTTGTTTTCAGTTAGAGTCAAAACTAGTTGATGTCTTACTTTGTTACTGGACAGAAACAATTTGCATCTCTACTAGGCATAAATGTACATATTAACATAAAACTTCACAGTTTTATTAGTTCAACAACAAGATAAACACAGGTACATTCTCCCAGAGACTTAAATAATCCTTATGCTGACCTATTAAACAATGTTCTAGTATGAGATTGAAAAGACAGACTTCCCTCCCTTTGTCTTATTTTTTATTTTAGATCATTTTTCATAACACTGAGGCAAGACTCAACATAAACTCTGCTTTAGAGACACTGGTTTCCATTTGAAACCATCAGAATTATGATAATAAAGATAATGTTGTTTTGTGTTGTCGAGTCGATTCTGACTCATGGTGACTCTATATGAAAACCCCATAGGGTTTTCTAATCTGTCATCTTTATGGGTCTTTTCTCTTGCAGATCAGCTGGTCGGATCAAACCACCGACCTTTCAGTTAACAACCAAGCACTGAATCATTGTGCCACATGGGCTCCTTGATAAAGATAATAATGATCAATTTGCCCACTTAATATGGGCCTGCTACTCTCTCAAGTTCTTTACAAATATTTCATTTAACCCTTCTAATAAACATAAAAAGTATTTTTTTCATACCAACATACATTATTTTGACTGCATAAAATTTAGACATATGTAAACAACAAAGGATACTATAAACAATGTAAAGGTTAAAAAGAACAACAAAAATGAGTGAAAAAGAAATGTTTGCCAAATGTCGACTCCTGAGTGCTAATCTATGAAATTTAGGATAAATTAATAAAAGTACAAATAACTTGATTTGGGACTTTGTACCCTGCCCAGCCAACGCTTATCCCCAAGCCAAGTGGACTCTGTGCCTTTCCCTGCCAACCTCTTCCCAGCCCAGCATGACTCTGTGTACCTCCAGCCCCTCCCCAGCCAGGTGACACTCAGTACCTTGCCCAGCCAATCTGTCCTTGGCTAAACTGGACTACGTGCCCTGCCTCACCAATCCCACCCTCTCGGCGGAGAAGGACTCTGCTCCTTGCCCTGCCAAAGCCCCCACCCCAAGCCTGTCCAAGTGAAACGCCAAGGCCTGACCTGTCACCCCCAACAACTGAGTGGGAGGCCATCCCCTGCCCTGCCAACCCCACCCCACCCGTGACAGAGCAGGGCCTCATACCCTGCTCTGATGATGCTCATCCCTAGTGGAGAGAAACCCCATACATTTACCTGCTGACTCCCCCAGTCAATTGGGACCCCATGCCCTGAACTGCCAACCCCACCCCAGCCGAGCTGGATTCTGCACCTTGTTTTTCCAAGCCCTCTCCTGCTGTGATGGCCTTCAAACGCTGTCCTGCCCCTCCGTCCCTGTGACCCAACCTGTGCTTCAGTGATCACTCTAACTACTCATGCCAATGCATAAGAATGTATTATACCTCAATAACGTTGAAAGGACCCTGACCACTCATGTAGAACCTTACATAAGGAAAAGGACTTGTATACACACCAACAAGAAATTCTCTAAGAGAACTCATACACACCCAACAACATAGGATTACAGAGTGTGTGTGACCCACCATCTCCACCAGTAAGAAGAAAACATACCCAGCCAAATGACAGCACCAAACCTGTATATAGACAGACCATTTGGCATCATCATAGTCATACACACACAAATACTACAAAACAACATCAATTAAAACAATAAAAAGGAAGGTAGACAATATAAAGAGAGACGGAAAAAAACTAAGCTTCAGATATATCAAAACAATACAAAAAAGCAAAAAATAAAATAAAATAAATACAGAAATATATAAACAAAATAAAATCTTAATGTCTCGAAGACAGCAGTCAATTGCAAATGATATGAAGAAACAGGATATGATGGCTTAGGCAAACAAACAAAATAAAAGGATGAGAAACCTTTCTGAGAAAGAACTGACAATAGATCTACTTGACAAGAAATTCAAAAGACTAATATTTAGTTTCCTCAAAGAGATAAGGAAAACATGGGAAAAAAACCCTAGAAGATGTTAGAAAAACAATACAAGAACAAAATGACAAACTCAATAGAGAAATAGAAAATATACAAAAATAACAAATAGAAATTCATCATCTTAAAAATAAAATATCATAAATAAACAACTCTATGGAAAGACACAGAAGTTGAATTGAATCAATGGAAGAAAGAATCAGTGAAATAGAAGACAAATCCATTGACACTAATTTGTTTGAGGAAGAAGCAGAACAAAGATGGAAGAAAAATAAAGAAAGCCTAAGAGTTATGTGGGACACTATCAAGAGGACCAATATATTAGGCAACCTAGAAGGGGAAGAGATAAAAAAAAGAGTACAGAGAGAATTTTTGAAGAAATAATGACAGAAAACTTTCCAAATATCTTGTAAGACAAGATTTCAATCCAAGAAGTTCAACAAACCCAATACGGGATAGACCCCAAAAGAAACTCACCAAGACATAACCTAATCAAATTTTCCAGACACAAATACAAATAAAGAATTTTGAGAGCAAATTAAGAAAAGTGAAATATCTGACACTTCCAGGCAATGTGGCACTATAGACAGAAGTACCATGCTCTCCCTCCGCAGCAAAGATCCAAAAAACAAAGTTAAGCAGAGACCTGAGTCAATCCTGAAATCCTAAGCATCAAATGAAGAGATAAAGAACTCAGCCAAGCACCAAATGGAATAAGAAACTGACCGAGAACAGGAACAGAGAGTGAGGAGAGATACTTGCAGACGTCCTCTATCAGCTAACACAGCATGGGGCTGTCATCTTGGACTCCTATTGGAGATCAGTGAACAGGGTGTATGAGAAAGGAGCTTCATGGAGTTTCCAGCAGGAGATAGAACAACCGGTAACCAATGATATACACTTTCCCACCCCCCCACCCTTCTTCACCCCCACTCGGCCTCCTCTGCTTCCTTCGGCCACAGTCTCTTGGCCGGGAAGACCAGCTTCACCCCAGTTTCTCTTGGATTCCACCCGCCCACACTGGCCTGCTCACTGAGTACCATTTTTGGCTGCTGGTGTTGCTTTTTTCTGCTTCTTTAGATTTCTTCCTTACCTCTCACCACCCACTCCATTCTCTCCAATACCTGGCTGCATGTGCCATCTTTGCTTCTTTCTGAAAGGCTGCGAAATACCGCTCGACTGTGAAAATACTTCCCAGCCTGTGCTGCCAAGCTGGTGGGACCCACAAAGCTTTTTTTGTTTGTTTGTTCTGTTTTTATTTGCTTGTTTCTTTGTTTTCTATTTCTTTTCTTGGCTTGTTAGCCCCTTCTAGATAGGCAGTATTGCGTGGCTTGGGAGCTACTTTCTTACTCTGTGCAGATGAACAGTGACATCCCTGGGACTATTTCTTTTTTCTTGTTCTTGTTTTTGATTTTTTTGCTTCTTTGTTTTGTTTTCTTCTCTCTCTTTTTCCCTTTTTGTCTTTTTTCCTTTCCATTTTCTTGTCTCTCTATGCTTACCTTCACTACCTGTCTCCTGAATACACTTCTACCCCTTCTAGCAAGGCTGTACTTCATGGCCTGGGAGCAACTTCCCCACTCCTACCAGCTGCACCAGTGGTATCCCAGGGGACTTTTCTTTTTTTCCTCTAATTTTATTTATCCATTTTTTATCTTTTATACTTTTTGTTTTTCTCCATTACTCAATCTCTCATCTCTCCACTCCAACAGCAAGCTCCTTTAGCACTGTTTTTTTTTTTTTTGTGTGTGTATGTTTTTGTCTCCTGTTCCTTTCAGCTCTCTCTTCTCTTTCACATACCGATCTTAGCAACAGACATAAAAATATTCCCCCTCCGTTTTGCCTGCCTGCACTGTGCACTGAACATCAGAAATCCAAGCAGCACAGGCACGGCCTACTGAATCTACCCTGCACTGATTTCTGGCACACCCTGTCAGTCCTAGTACATTGCCACAAATAACCCATCCCAGCAACTCCCCTTCAGCTGGACTTGCCCAGCTGTACAATACCTGAGTGACTGACCCTGTCCATTGGAGAAGGAAGTGAAAAGAATTGAGCACACAGACAAGCAAACAACAAAGAACACACAGCCCGCCTGCTCAGTTATAAAGAAATAAATAAAACAGCAGAACGAAACAAACAAATCTAAAATAAATAAATGAGGCAAATAACTACTGAATTCCCCGAAGACAGCAGACAATATCAAAACATATACAAAAACCGGACAGGATGGTTCCAGTAGACATCCAAAATAAAACACCAGATAACATTCCACTAGAAGAAAAGGCACTAGAACTACCTGATAGGGAATTGAAATCTCTAATAATCAAAATTATCCAAGAGTTGAAGCAAAAAGCAGACAAAAATGAGGAAAAAATAGACAAATTCATGGAAAAGGCAGACAAATTAATGGAAAATACAGGCAAAAAAAATGGAAGAATTCAAGAAAATAATACAGGAACAAAATGCTAAACTAAATTCACAATGAGAAATCATACAAAAAAACCAATCAGAAATTCAAAAGATAAACAACAAGATTTCAGAAATAGACAGTGTCATAGAAGGGCTGAGGAGCAGGTTTGAAATGATGGAAAACATGGTCAGCAAAATTGAAGACAAACACTTGAACAAAACTCTGAGGAAAAATCAGAAAAAAGGAAGAATAATGAAAAAATCTTGAGAATTATGTGAGATATGATCAAAAGCAAAAATCTGTGAGTGATTTGAGTTCAATTACAAGGGGAGAAAACACAGAATCATTGAAGAACTGTGGACAGAAAAATTCCCAAAGAGAGACAGAGTGACAGGATAGAATGAAAAACAGGATCCATCAATATGCTGTCTACAAGAGATACGCTGCAGAAACAAAGACGGAAAGTTATTAGAAAGCAAAGGATGGAAAAAAATGTATCAACCAAACAGCTATCAAAAAAGAGCAGGAGTGGCAATTCTAATCTCAGATAAAATGGACTTTAAAACAAAATCTATCATAAAAGACAAAGAAGGACACTATGTAATGATTAAGGGGAGGATCCATCATGAAGACATAACCATAACAAACATCTACGCACCCAATAACAGGGCTCCAAAATACATAAAACAAACTCTAACAACACTGAAAAGAAAAAACTGACAGTTCCACAATAATAGTAGGAGACCTCAACACACCACTCTCAGTAAAGGACAGATCAACTAAGAAGAAACTCAGCAAAGAAACAGAAGACTTAAATGGCACAATCAGCCATCTTGACCTCATAGACATATATAGAACACTCCATTCAACCACTTCAAAGTACACATTCTTTTCCAATGCACATGGAACCTTCTCCAGAATAGACCACATCTTAGGCCACAGAGCAATCCTCAACAAGATCCAAAACCTTGAGATAATTCAAAGTATCTTCTCTGACCACAATGCCATCAAGGTAGAAATTAACAATAGAAAGAGCAAGAAAAAAAAATCAACTACATGGAAACTGAATAATACCGTGCTTACACATCACTGGGTAATAGAAGAAATCAGAGATGCAATCAAAAAATTCCTAGAATCAAATCAGAATGAAAACACATCATACCAAAACCTTTGGGACACAGCAAAGGCAGTCCTCAGAGGACAATTTCTAGCAATAGATGCACATATCAAAAAAGAAGAAAGGGAAAAATCAAAACATTAACTACAGAACTCAAACAAATCGAAAGAGAGCAGCAAAAAAAAAAACAAAAAACAAAAAAAAACCCAGAACCAGCGGAAGAAAGGAAATAATAAAGATCAGAGCAGAAATCAATGAAATAGAGAACAGAAAAACAATAGAAAGTATCAACAAAACCAAAAGTTGGTTCTTTGAAAGAATCAACAAAATCGACAAACCACTGGCCAGACTGACAAAAGAAAAACAGCAGAGGACACAAATAACCCAAATAAGAAATGAAATGCGAGACATTACAACACACCCAACTGAAATAAAAAGGATTATAACAAAATATTATGAAAAACTATACTCCAATAAATTTGAAAACCTAGAGGAAATGGATAAATTTCTAGAAACACACTACCTACCCAAACTACAACAAAGTGATGTTGAAAATCTGAACATACCCATAACAAGAGAAGAGATTGAAAAGTTAATAAAAAAAACTCTCAACCAAAAAAAAGCCCTGTCACAGATGGCTTCACTGGAGAATTCTACAAAACATTGACAGAAGAGCTTGTACCAGTTCTACGCAAGCTATTTCAGAGCATAGAAGAGGAAGCAACAATTCCAAATTCATTCTATGAAGCCAGCATAACTCTGAAACCAAAACCAGGCAAAGATGTCACAAAAAAAAGAAAATTACAGACCAACATCTCTCATGAATATAGATGCAAAAATTCTGAACAACATTCTAGCCAATAGACTTCCGCAACATATCAAAAAAAATAATACATCACGACCAAGTAGGATTCATACCAGGTATGCAAGCATGGTTCAACATTAGAAAATCAATCAATGTAATCCACCACATAAATAAAAGGAAAGAAAAGAATCACATGATCATCTCAATTGACGCAGAAAAGGCATTTGACAAAGTCCAACACCCATTCCTGATAAAAACTCTCAATCAAATAGGTATAGAAGGGAAATTTCTCAACATAATAAAGGGCATCTATGCAAAACAAACGGCCAACATTATTCTTAATGGAGAAAGGCTGAAAACATTCTCCTTTAAAACACGAACAAGACAAGGAAGCCCTTTATCACCACTCCTATTTAACATTGTGCTGGAAGTTCTAGCTAGAGCAATAAGGCAAGAAAAAGGAATAAAGGGGATCCAAATTGGTAATGAAGTAGTTAAACTGTCCCTGTTTGCAGATGATATGATCCTATACATAGAAAACCTTAAAGACTCCACGAGAAATCTACTGGAACTAATAGAAAGATTCAGCAGAGTAGCAGGATACAAGATAAACATTCAAAAATCAGTTGGATTCCTATACACCAGTAAGGAGAACGATGAAAAGGAAATCAGGAAAACAATACCATTTTCAATAACCCCTAAAAAGATAAAATACTTAGGAATAAATCTGACCATTGAAGTAAAAGACCTATACAAAGAAAACTACAAAACACTGCTGCATGAAACCCAAAGAGGTCTACATAAATGGAAAAACATAACATGCTCATGGATAGGCAGATTCAACATTGTGTAAATGACAATTCTACCCAAAGCAATTTACAAATACAATGCAATCCCGATCCAAATACCAACAACACTATTAAAAGAGATGGAAAAACTAAACTTTAACTTTATATGGAAATGGAAGAAGCCCCGAATAAGTAAAGCACTACTGAAGAAGAAGAATAAAGTTGGAGGGCTCACACTACCTGACTTCAGAACCTACTATCCAGCTACAGTAGTCAAAACAGCCTGGTACTGTAACAACGATAGATACATTGACCAATGGAACAGAATTGAGAACCCAGATGTACATCCATCCACCTACGGTCACCTGATCTTCAACAAGGGCCCAAAGTCCATCAAATGGGGAAAAGACAGTCTTTTTAACAAATGGTGCTGGCAAAACTGGATATTCATTTGCAAAAAATGAAACAGGACCCATACCTCACACTGTATACAAAAACTACTTCAAAATGGATCAAAGACCTGAATATAAAGCCTAAAACTCTTAAGTTCATAGAAGAAAAAATAGGACCAACACTACAGGCCTTAATACATGGCATTAACAAGATACAAACCATAATCATCAATGCACAAAACCCAACAGATAAGCTAGATAACTGGGATCTTCTAACAATCAAATGCCTATGCTCTTCAAAAGACTTCACCAAAAGGGTCAAAAGAGAACCTACAGACTGGGAAAAAAATTTTGGACACTACAAGTCAGAAAAATGTCTAATCTCCATAATCTACAACAAAATCCAACACCTCTACAAAAAAAAGACAAATAATCCTATTAAAAAATGGGCAAAGGAAATGAACAGACACTTCACCAAAGAAGACATTCAAATGGCCAACAGACACATGAGGAAATGCTCACGATCACTAGCCATTAGAGAAATGCAAATTAAAACCACATTGAGATACCGTCTCACCACAGCATTACTGGCACGAATCAAAAACACTGGAAATAACCAATGTTGGAGGGGATGCTGGGAGACTCTTATGCACTGCTGGTGGGAAAGAAAAAGATACAACCATTTTGGAAAATGATATGGCGTTTCCTCAGAAAGCTAGAAATAGACTTACCATTCGATCCAGCAATCCCACTCCTAGAAATATATCCTAGAGAAATAAGAGTCGTCACTCAAATAGACATATGCACACCTATGTTCATGACAGCATTGTTCACAATAGCAAAATGATGGAAACAACCGAGATGCCCATCAACAGACGAATGGATAAACAAACTACGGTATATACACACAATGGAGTACTATGAAATGAGAAAAAACAACAATCAAACTGTGAAGCATCTCATAACATGGATGAAACTGAAGGACATTATGCTGAGTGAAATAAGTCAGTCACAAAAGGACAAATATTGTATGAGACCTCTACTGTAAAAACCCATGAAAAAGTTCACACACAAAATTTAACAATCTTTGTTGGTTACCAGGGATGGGAAGGGTGGGGGGGAAATACTAAATAGGCAATAGATAAGTGGTATCTTGGGTGAAGGGTGAGACAGTACACAATACAGGAGAAACTAGCACAACCTGTACAAGGAAAGGCCATGGAAGCCCCATAGACACATCCAAACTCCTTGAGGGACTGAATCGCTGGGCAGAGGGCTGTGGGGACCGTGGTCTCAGGGAACATCTAGCTCAATTGGCATAACACAGCTTATAAAGACTATGCTTTACATTCTACCTTGATGAGTAGTGTCTGGGGTCTTAAAAGCCTGTGAGCGGCCATCTAAGATACTCCACTGGCCTCATCCCTTCGGGAGCAAGGGAGAATGAAGAGAACAGGATACAAGGAAAAGATTAGTGCAAAGGACTAATTGTCCACAGCTACCGAGGCCCCCACTGGACTGAGTCCAGTACTGCTAGATGATGACTGGCTACCACCACTGACTGCTCTGACCAGGATCACAACAGAGGGTTATGGACAGAGCTGGAGAAGGATGTAGAGCATAATTCTAACTCACACAAAAAAAGACCAGATATACTGGCCTGAAGGAGACTGGGGAAACCTCGAGAGTATGGCCCCCAGACACCCTTTTAGCTCAGTGGTGAAGTTACCTCCGAGGTTCACTGTTCAGCCTGGGAATGGACAGCCCCGTAAAACCAAATGAGACTAATGAGGTACAGGATTCCAGTGACAAGGGCCAGAAGGCAGAAGGGGACAAGGAAGCTGGTGATAGGGAACCCAAGGTTCAATAAGGATATTGTTGATGTGTTGTGAGATTGTTAACCATTGTCATAGGGCCATATTTGTACTAACTGTTAAATAAGAAACTATTTTGTTCTGTCAGCCTTCCTCTTAAGTGAGAATAACAGCACAATTGGAAGAGCGTAGTCAACGTCACTGAACTGTGTATGTAGACATTTTTGAAATGGTTTATCTTTGGGTATGTGTATTTTCACCAAAAAAAAAAAAAAAAAAAGGTTGAGAATTTAGAGTGTTAATATGTTGTGGGGTTGTTAACCAATGTCATAAAACAACATGTGTACTATTGTTTCATGAGAAACTATTTGTTCTGTAAGCCTTCACCTGAAGTAGAATAAAAAAAAATATATATATATGTATATATATATATATATATATATAAATTGGTTGGATTCCTATACACCAATAAAGAGAATGATGAAAATGAAATCAGGAAAAGAATTTCATTTTTAATAGCCCCTAAAAAGATAAAATACTTAGGAATAAATCTAACCGGTGATGTAAAAGACCTATACAAAGAAAACTACAAAACACTACTCTAAGAAACCCAAAGGGATCTCCATAAATGGAAATACATACCATGCTTATGGATAGGTAGACTCAACATTGTGAAAATGATAATTCTACCCAAAGCAATTTACAAATACAATGCAATCCCGATCTAAATACCAACAACATTCTTCAAAGAGATGGAAAAACTAATCCTTAACTTTATATGGAAAGGGAAGAAGCCCAGGATAAGTAAAACACTATTGAAAAAGAATGAAGTAGGAGGACTCGCACTGCCTGACCTCAGAACCTACTGTACAGGTATGATGGTCAAAACAGATACACTGACCAATGAAACAGAATTGAGAACCTAGATGTAAAGCCATCACCTACGGTCACCTGATCTTCAACAAGGGCCCAAAGTCCATCAAATGGAGAACAGTCTTTTTATCAAATGGTGCTGGAAAAACAGGATGTCCATCTGCTAAAAAATGAAACAGGACCGATACTTCACACCATATACAAAAACTAATTCAAAATGGATGAAAGACCTAAATATAAAGCCAAACTATAAAGTTCATAGAAGAAAAAATAGGATCAACGCTAGAGATTTTAATACATGGCATTAACAGGATACAAACCATATCCATCAACACACAAATTCCAGAAGATAAGCTAGATAAGTAGGATCCTCTAAAAATTAAACACTTAGGCTCTTCAAAATACTTCACCAAAAGAGTAAAAAGACAACCTACAGACTGGGGAAAAAATTTTTGGACATTACAAGTTAGACAAAGTCTAATCTCTAAAATCTACAAGAAAATCGAACTTCTCTACAACAAAAAGTTAAATAATCCAATTAAAAATTGAGCAAAGGAAATGAACAGACACTTCACCAAAAAAGACATTCAAGTGGCCAACAGACACACGAGGAAATGCTCGCGATCGCTAGCCATTAGAGAAATGCAAGTTAAAACCACAATGAAATATAATCACCCTGGCGTTACTGGCATGGATGAAAAACACTGGAAAAAACAAATGCTGGAGAGGCTGCAAGGAGATCGGAACTCTTATACCTTGCTGTGGAAATGCATAATGATACAACCATTTTGGAAAATGATATGGCGCTACCTTAGAAAGCTAGAAATAGGAATACTATACGATCCAGCAATCCTACTCCTAGGAATATATCCTAGAGAAATAAGAGTCATCACACGAATAGGCATATCACACCTATATTCATTGCAGCACTCTTCACAATAGCAAAAAGATGGAAACAAACTAGATGCCTATCAACAGATGAATGGATTAACAAACTATGGTATATACACACAATGGAGTATTATGCAACGATAAAGAACAATGATGAATCTGTGAAGCATCTCATAACACGGATGAAACTAGGGGACATCATGCTGAGTGAAATAAGTCAATCACAAAAGAACAAATATTGTATGAAACCTCTATTGTAACAACTCATGAAAAAGTTTACACACAAAAAGAAACAATCTTTGTTGATTACAAGGCATAAGAGGGGTTAAGGGGGAAACTAAATAGATAAGTGGTAGCTTTGGTGAATGGTAACACTGTAGACGATACTGGGGAAGCCAGCAGAACTTGTACAAGGAAAGGTCATGGAAGCTCCATAGACACATCCAAACTCCCTGAGGGACTGAATTGTTGGGTGGAGGGCTGTGGAGACCATGGTCTCGGGGAACATCTCGCTCAATAGGCATAAGAAAGTTTATAAAGACAAGTTCTACATTCTACCTTGCTCAGTAGCATCTGAGGTCTTAAAAGCCTGTCAGCAACCGTCTAAGATACTCCACTGGTCTTACCCCTTCAGGAGCAAGGGAGAATGAAGAAAACAAGATACAAGGAAAGGATTAGTCCAAAGGACTAACGGATCACAGCTACCAAGGCCTCCACCATACTGAGTCCAGTAAAGCCAGATGGTGCCTGGCTACCATCACTGACTGCTCTGACCGGGATCACAGCAGAGGGTCCTGGACAGAGCTGGAGAAGGGTGTAGAACAAAATTCTAACACACACACACAAAAAGACCAGATTTACTGGCCTGACAGAGACTGTAGAAACCCCAAGAGTATGGCCCCTGGACACCCTTTTAACTCAGTGGTGAAGTCACTCCCAAGGTTCATCATTCAGTCGGGGATTGAACAGCCTCATAAAACAAAACGGGACTAATGAGGCACAGCAGTCCAGGGACAAAGACTAGAAGGCAGAAGGGGACAAGAAAGCTGGTGACAGGGAACCCGAGTTTTAGTAGGGACACTGTTGACATTTAGTGGGGTTGTTGACCATTGTCATAGGGCAGTATGTGTACTGTTTACTGAGTAACTATTTGTTACATAAACCTCCATCTAAAGTACAAAAAAAATAAAAAGAATTATCTATGTGAGATCAAATTGACAACAGCAACTCAAAAGGTTTGATGGGATGCCTAGGGAGCAATGACTTGCAGATAATTGTTACGGAATAATCTGGAAAAGGATAGTGAGAATAGCAGCACAACTGTAAGAATGTAATTGATATCACTGAATTGAAGGTGTAGAAATTTTTGAAATGGTGTATCTTTGGCTATGTATATTTTTGCCAAAAATAAAAAGTCCTCCAAGGTTGAGAAGGGAGAGTGTTGACACGTGGTGGGGTTGTAACCAGTGTCATAAAACAATATGTGTACTGACTTTTTAATGTGAAACTATTTGTTCTGTAAACTTTCATCTAAAGTACAATAAAAAACTAAAAAATAAAAAAAGAAATGTGAAATATCATCTACAAAGGATACTCCATAAGATTAAGTGCTAATTTCTTGTTAGAAACCAAGCAGGCTAGAAGGCAATGGAATGACATATACAATGCGCTGAAAGAACTACCAACCAATAATCATATATCCAGTAAAACTGTCTTTCAAAATTTAGGATGAAATTAGGATATTCTCCAACAAGCAAAAATTAAGGGAATTTGTAATCACCAGCCCTGCAAGAAATATTAAAGGGAGTCCTTCCATTAGAAAACCAAGAACATCAGACAGCGATCTGAGATAAAACCACATGACAGAATCATCCAGCTACCAAGCCAGGTAAAGATTTAAAAAAAGTAAATTAAACCTACAGAACTGACTAAACCAGAGATTTAAAGATGTAAGTGACAATAATTTCAAAACCAAGGGGGGAATGAATGATGTAGTTATAGAATATCTATACGGAGAGGAATTCAAGGCTAATTCTAGACATAACAGACTTTTAAATTTAGGAAGTTAATTGTAAACTTCAGGGTAACCACAAAGAAAAGTAATAAGGCTACTGACCAAAACAAATAATAAATCTAAAAAAATCCTGTAAACACAAAACAACAACAACAAATGAAAGAGAAAGAAAATCCATATGCAAAAATACTCAACACGTAAAGAAGAACAAAAAAATTAATATAATAAAAAAGTGTGACAAAGTGGCAACAGTAAATTCATACCTATCAATAAACACATGGAATGTAAAATGGATTAAATGCACCAGTCAACAGGGAGAGAGTAGCAGAATGGATTAAAAAAAAAAAAAAATGACCCATCAATATGCTGTCTACAAAAGACTCATCTTAGACACAAAGACATAAACAGATTTAAAATCAAAGGATGGAAAAAAACTATACCAAGCAAACAGTAATCAAAAGAGAGCAGGAGTGGTAATGTTAATGTCTGACAAAATAGGCTTTAAATAAAAAAACATTATAAGAGATAAAGAAGGACACTACATCATGATTAAACAGCCAATTCACCAAGAAGACATAACAATTATAGATATTTATGCCACCAGTGCCATGCCAGAGCTCCAAAGTTTATAAAGCAAACCCTAACATAATTGAATAGAGAAATACACAGATCCACAATAATAGTGGGAGATTTATAACACATCACTTAGGACAACGGATAGAACAACAGGAAAGAAAATCAACAAAGACATAGAAGACCTCAATAACACTATCAACCAACTGGACCTCAAAGACATATATAGAACACACCACCTGTCAGTAGAACAATACATATTCTTCTCTAACACACAAAGAACATTCTTCAGAATAGACCATATCTTAAGCCACAAAGAAATCCTCAATTAAATTTGAAAAGATTGAAATCATACAAAGCATCTACTCTGACCATAGTAGTATGAAACTAGAAATTAGTAACAAGAACAAGGAAAATAAATTAAATACATGGAAACTAAATTACAAATTACTAAAAAACAATTGGGTCATAGAAGAAATAAAAAGTGAAATTAAAAAAAATACTTAGAATCAAATGGCATGAAGACACAACATACAAAAACTTATGGGATGCAGCAAAAGCAGTTCTCGGAGGGAAATCTATAGCAATAAATGAATACATTTAAAAAGAAGAAATGTCCAATATCAGTAACTTAATCTGACAACTCTAGCAAAGAGTAAAGGAAAAGCAAAAGAAGACTAAAGCTACCAGATGAAAAGAAAATAATAAAGATTAGAGAAGAAGTAAATAAAATAGAAAAAAGAAAAACAATAAAAAGAACCTATAAAACTAGAAGTCGGTTCTTTGGAAGGATCAATAAAAAAGACAAACTTCTGGCCAACTTGGCAAAGGGAAAAAACGAGGAGATGCAAATAACACAATATAAGGAATGAAACTGGAGACACTATAATAGATCCAACTGAGATAAAGAAGATTATAACAGAATACTATGAAAAATTGTACACCAACAAATTCAAATTTGAGATTAAATATCTTTTCCTACATTTTACAGCCATTTGTATTTCCATTTATGTGAACTGCTACTCACGTTTATTATATTGTAGGTTTTATTTTTTCCTCTATTTAGTTTTGGAAACCTTTATATTACAAGGTTCCCCATGTCTGTGTAGTATAATGCAATATTCTTGCAAGTTTTATTCATCTTTTGTCTTTTTTTATAATTATCACTGCCATGTAGAGATGTTTAGAAAGTCAAATTTATCAATTTATCTTTTATGAATTATGATTTTTATATCATATTTTTAAAGATGTTTTTGTGGTCTAAAATTAATTTTTTTCCTGATTTCTTCAAAAGGTTTGCTTTTTTAATTTAATGTATTTAATTTATTTTTGGCAGCAATATACACAACTAAAGATACCTCCATTCAAAATTTCTACATGAACAGTTCAATGACATTAGTTACATATTTCACATTGTACCACCGTTCTCATTCTCTACCCATATTGTTTCATCTCCATTAATTTAGACTCCTTGCCCCTTTATGTTCTCAACTGTGCTTTACATTAAGTGTTCTCAGTTTAAACTCATATAAATAATTCTTTAAAAGAATGCTATGCTCCAAGCACACATTCTTTATTGAGTTAAACTGTTCTTTAGTTTAATGATGGCTACATGGCATAGTTGTGGTTCAAGGTTTTAATATTATTTCCAGGCAGTAGATTTGGGAGTCCCCCCGTCTCAACTGATCCAGTAAGTCTGGTTTCCATGTGAGTTTGTAGTTCTGTTCCACATTTTTTCTCCTTCTGATCAGGATTCTTCTGTTGAGTACTTGATCAAATGTTTAGTAATGGTAGCAAAGAACCATCCATTTCTTTTGCTCTCATGGTAATGGGGGTAGTAGTTTATGGAAGTAGTTAGACATGCAGTCAGTTTCCTTCTCTGATTCCTGAGTCTGCTTTTTTCTCTGTTACTCCAGGCAAATAGAGACCAAGTGAATCTTGTGTGGCCACTCATAAACTTTTAAGACCCCAGACGCTACTCACTGAGCTAGGAGGTAGAACAGAAACTCAAAAAACAGTGTTAGGCCATTTAACTGGATAGATACATGAAGATATGACCCAAAACCTTCAAAGCAAGAAGAATCATCCCATTAAATGTATCTAAGTAGTATTAACAGGTTTTTTTGTTTGTTTGTTTTTGCTGCTGTTGTGGTTTAAAATGATATAAAACACCTTATTTATCATTTTGCCTCCCCTCCCTTTTTCCCCCCCGGTGCACAGCTTAATGATGACAGCTACATTAGTCTGATTGTATAACCATTGCCCTTAGTCAGTGTCAATTTTCCCATCACCATAGACAAAAATTCACTACTTCTCGATGGGTGATTTTCCCTTCCCTCCCCCTTCCCACTTCCCATCCTGGTAACCACTAGTAACTATTGGTTTTTATATAATTACCTATTCTTGTCATTTAATATAAGTGAGACCATATAACAATTGTCCCATTGTAATTAACTTATTTCACTCAGCATAATATCTTCAAGGTTCATCCGTGTTGTAGCATGTGTAAGGACTTCATTTTTCTTTAAGACTGAGTAGTATTCCACTGTATGTATGTACCACATTTTGTTTATCCATTTATTTGTTGAAGGGCACTTGGGTTGTTTCCATCTTTTTGCTACTGTGAATAATGCCACAATGAACGTCAGTATACATGTGCCTGTTTCTGTCATTGCTTTTAAGTCATTAGGGTCTACACCTAGAAGCGAAATTGCTTAGTCATATGTTAATTGCATTTTTAATTTGTTGAGGAGTCTCTATACTGTTTTCCACAATGGTTGGATCATTTCACGTTCCCATCAACAGTGGATAAGGATTCCAATATCCTCACATCCTAACCAACATTTGTTGTTTTCTGTTCTTTTTCTTGATAAATTCCATTATAGCAGGTGTTAAGTGGTATCTCACTGTAGTTTTGATTTGCAACTCACTAATGGCTAATGACAATGGGCATCTTTTCGTGTTCACGTTGGTCTCTTGAATGTCCTCTTTGGTGAAGTGTTTGTTCATGTCCTTTACTCATTTTTTTGATTGGGTTATTTGTCTTTTTGTTGTTAAGTTGTAAAAGTTTTATATACATTTTGGATATTAGACCCTTAGTAGAAATATTGTTCTTGAAGACTTTTTCCTAGTCTGTAAATTGAAAAAGTTTGTTTGTCTATTAATTTAAATTTAATATCCATTTAGATTTTCTTTTAGTGCACGTCTTAAAATTAGCCTTCAAATTAGTTGTTTTTTTTTTTTTTTGCTATTGCTTAATCAGTCATCCCAACATGGGATGGTATATTGAAAAAGTCCTTATTTCTACTGTAGTATAAAATGCTAATTTTATCATATATTATCATCTTAATAATTGGTTTCATGACTCTCTATTCTATCAAAATTATCTGTCTCTGTATTTATGCACCAACGTAATACAATTTTACTTTATGTATCTTTATAATACATTTTAAAATATTAATTCTCTAATTCAGTAGTAGTCATCCTTTTGTTTCATTTTGTTTTTACAGAATTTTCCTAACTCTTCTTGCATGTAAATTTTGAATATAATGAACTTTAAAAATAGCTTAACTACTTTAAGTTATATATGGGCATATTATTAGAATTATATTAAATTTTAAAATTGTATAAAATTTAAAATTTTACTTACTCATACACACTATATTGTTGCTGTTGTTGTTGTTAGTTGCCATTAAATCAGTTGGAACTGGTGGCAACACCATGTACTACAGCGTAGAATTGCTCCAAAGGGTTTCTTGGCTGTAATCTTAATGGAAATAGATGACCATGTATTTTCTTCCACGGTATCACTGGATGGTTCAAACCATCAACCTTTAGGTTAACAGTTGAACACAAACCATTTATGCCACATAGGGATCTCATATTCACTATATTAATATGTAATTTTTGAAAGGGAAAAAACCTATTCTGCTTTAAACAGCACACCAAGTCTCTCCTCCAATGACCTTTGCTTGGCCCCTTATTTTGCTGTGTGTTTTCTTGTAACTTTATTTAGATATTTTTATACATATATGCCTTGAGTCTGACTATCCTCTTCAAACTCATTTCTTAAAAGGCTGCTAGAAGTTTAGTCTTACATTCTCCCTTTCTCAGCAAGCCAGCAGGGAACATAGCTATTTCCTAACATCAGGAATTCCTATCCTCATACTCATTAGCATAAATGGCTTATATGCCCATTTATGAATTAATCAGTTGTGTCACAGTGATGCAATGCACTGATTGATTTTATTCAGCTCGTACTAATTATCAGATACTAGTACTGGTTGTATCCTTTCACCATACTTATTCAATATGTATTCTGAGCAAATAATCCTAGAAGCTGGACTATATGAAGATGAACTTGGCATCAGGGTTAAAGGAAGACTAATTAGCAAACTGTGATATGCAGATGACACAACATTGCTTGCTGAAAGTAAAGAGGACTTGAAGCACTTACTGATGAAGAGCAAAAATGACAGCCTTCAGTATGGATTACACTTCAACGGAAAGAAAACAAAAATTCTCACAACTGGACCAATAAGCAACATCATGATAGACAGAGAAAATATTGAAGTTGTCAAGGATTTCATTTAACTTGGATTCACAGTCAGTACCCACGGAAGCAGCAGTCATGAAATCAAATGACATATTGCCTTGGGAAAATCTGCTGCAAAAGACTCTTTAAAGTGTTAAAAAGTAAAGATGTCACCTTGAGGACTGAGGTGTTTTCAATTACCTCATATGCATGTGAAACCTGAACAGTGAATAAGGAAGGCTGAGGGAGATTGATACATTTGAATTATGGTGTTGGCAAAGAGTATTGAATATACCATAGACTGCTAGAAGAAGGAACAAATCTGTCTTGGAAGAATTACAGCTAGAATGCTCCTTAGAAATGAGAATGGTGAGACTTCACCTCACTTATTTTGGGCATGTAACCAGAAGGGACTAGTTCCTGGAGAAGGTCATCATCGTTGGTACACTAAAGGGTCAGCAAAAAAGAGGAAGACCCTCAAAAAGATGAGTCGACACAGTGACTGCAACAATGGGCTCTAATATAGCAAAGATAGTGAGAATGGCACATAACCAGAAACCATTTAGTTCTGTTATACAGTAGGGTCACTTTGAGTTGGAACTGACTGGACAAGCTAACAACAACAAAGCACTGGTGACAAAGCTATCAACCAAACAGACAAAAAACTATCCTCTTGGTGGTTATGGTGTTATGGGGAAAATAGACAATAAAGTGGGTACATAAAGTGTAGCATCATAGCCACTAGGAGGAGATATGTGCTATGCAGAAAAATAATGTAATGAAGAGGAATAGAAAATTTGGAGAGTGAGTGGAGTTGCAGTTTTAAATAGTGAGGCTTTTCTAAGGCCTTAGAAAAGCCTCACTGAGAAAATTACAACTGAATAAAAATCTAAACAAATGGAGTGAGTGGGTATGGTGCAATGAGTTTCTCTTATTTGGTCTTTCTTGCCCTGGGTTTGTAATTCTCCCAGAATGATTGGTCAGGCCACCATCTTGCAAGAGATTAGTTGGTTCACTATTTTAATAAGCAACTTGCAGGGATTGGTCAGATTATTATCTGCATAATGGGCTTGCAAAGGATTGTTCAGTTTACTATCTGCATAAGCCAATTGCAAAAGATTGGTCAGTTTACTGTCCACAGTGTAGTTGACCTTTACTGGGAATGGCTGGGGGACACACCTCCCCAGTCTGAGCTTTACCAGAATTGTCTGGGGAGTCCCACCCAGTAGTTGGCATTTACCTGGATTGATTAGGAAGCCCCATTTGTAATTCACAAGGAGTTAATGAGCTAGCCTATAAAAACCGTGGAACCTGAGGGCAGAGTTATCCTGATAGAGAGAAGAGCAGTCCGACAGGCACTGTGAGAGAGACCAGTTGCAGTGGGGAGCTTGTCTGAAGCTTCACCAGTTGCCAAAGGGAAAGATGAGCTCTCTGCTTTGGGGACCTTCCCAGATGTCACCCGAGTACACTTTCTGTGAGTTGTATCATGAATTTCTTAATGTTTACCCTGAGCTGCATCCTGAATTGTATCATGTTACTTCTGCATTGTTACTCTAAGAAACCATGTAACCATAAGTATAGTCTATGAGTTCTTTGTAACTGTTGCAGTAAATTATTGAACTCAGAAAGTGAAATAATGGAGAATTGGGAAGGTGGAGATATATTTGACCCGCACCTCATAAGAACCAGCCTTATGCTGACTTTGGTTCTGATTACAGTGGGTTAGGACCACAGAAGCATTAATCCCACAGGGGGTCAGAACTCTGCTTCTTTTGCCCGAAATGACGTTAGGAATAATAATGTTTAATGGGACATCTTCTGATTACATCGAAAAAGTTTGACTTCTGCTTCAGAGAATAATGGTCAATTTGGCCCAAAATCTATTGTAAAAGTTTTGATATGTACATTAAAATGTCTTGGGACTCTTTATACTCTGGGAGCAAGGGCAGAGTATAGTTTTTAACAACTGTCGGTCCCTCCAAAATGCTGTCCTGAGTGGTCCATGACAGCATTTTTTCTGTCCTGAGCTACAATCTTTGGGTGAGAAGAAGTTAGAAACCTCAGTGTCATTGGCCTCTTCAAGAGGTTAAATAAGTCACCTTGATAAGAGCCCATTGCTGTTTAAAATTAGAAAATTGCAAGAGTAATGACGGAAAACTGTAGCATCTGTTCTCATGACAGAAATAGCCCCTTTATGGTTTATATGCCAAAAGATTTGTTCACCGTTCAGCCAGAGATTGGACAGCCCATAAAACAAAATAAGACTAGGAGGCATAGCAGTCCAGGGACAAAGACTAGAAGTTGGGGCTGGGACAGGAAAGCTGGTGATAGGGAACCCAAGGTTGAGAAGGGACAGTGTTGACATGTCGTGGGGTTGTTAACCATTGTCATAGGGCAATATGTGTACTGTTTAATGAGAAACTATTTTGTTCTGTAAACCTTCAACTAAAGTACAAAAATAAATAAATAAATAAATAAAACAAATGGATGCTGTTAATTACTCCTAGCAAATAAAAATCTCATTTTCAACATGCAAAAAAAGAAAAAGAAATGTAAATAAATTTGGTTCCTTGGAACCACTTAGAGGTAATAGATTTACAAAATATAAATGTAAAATCTAAAAAAGAAGAGTGTTTTGGGGGATCACAGTGCAATTCTTTGGAAGTAGTGGCTGTGACAGCAGCTTCCGCTAATTCAGCTCTGTCAGATATTTGCACAGAGCTCATTCACGTTGATCACTCAAGAGGATGTAGACATTCAGACTTTATAAGTCATTTCCCTCCAAGGCTTCTACTTTAGAATAAAACCCAAACACGTTGCCATGAGCTAGCCCTGCTACTGCCCTGACTGAAGTGTTCTACCATTCTCTGCCTCACTGCCTTCTGCTGTCCTCCTTTCCTCAATTGTCAGAGGGCTCTGGGTTCTTTCTCCAGATTGTAACATGGCAACTTCCTCATCAAGTCAGAGGGGCCTCCCTAGCCATCCTATGTACTATTTTTCTCGTTGACATCATCACTGCCTAATATGACTGTAGAATGTGTACTATAAATGTTTACATCCCCAGGTCACCCTAATGGTTGCACTTGTCTACTAACCTGAAGATTAGTGATTCAAATCCACACAGCTGCACCCAAAAGAAGGGCTTGGCTGGCTATCAGCTTCTGTAAAGATTACAACCAAGAAAACTCCATGAAGCAGTTTTACCCTTTCTACTCTATAACACATAAGGTCACCATATATCAGAATTTTCTCCATGGCAATGGGTTTGGTTTTTTGTTTTGTTTTGACTTAGATATTTATACCTCACATCAGGATTTTGACTCACAAGATCAGAGATTGTGTCTGCTTGTCCATTACTTTACCCACGACGATTAGAACAGTGAATAGTACACAGGAAGTCCTCAATACCTTAAATTAATAAAGAGTAAATGGAGAAGAACAAATTTCTAAGCAACCTTCCAATTCCATGTGTCTGGTGAGAATTCTTGAGACTATATTTTAGCCTGTCAACATTTTTTTGCCTCGCAAAGACTAATCAATTTGTTTACTTTCTCCAGTATTATTCTAGGAAAGTGGTCATTTACCCTTATTAAATGAGGAATTACATCATTGGTGATTGTTAACAATCAAAGTGAAGGCAAAATGTCCAAAAACTGATCCTAGAGACTATTTTCAGAGTGGGAATAGACAGTTATTATTATTTTAATTCAAGAGGAAAGTGTGATTCAAGTAGAGCAAATGAATGAGATGTATCATAGACTGGGAATCAAGCAATTCCTTTCTCATATATAGAGGTAAAGGGAGGCTCTGGGCAATGAACACTTGGCTTTACATAGAGAAATTATCTGGTTATACTTTGCCTTGGTCCTGTCAGGAAATGTGTCCACAATTTCTATGAATTAGTATTGCTTGTCAATAAGCACAGCTGAGTTTCCAAATAACACAGTTAAGGAAACTGACATCTCCAGCATTTGCATGTCACAGCTGTGGGTTATTCTGCTGGGATGTTGTTTTTAGCTCCCATTAAGTCAACCCATGCAACAGGATCAGATCATTGTGATCCATAGGGTTTTCATTGGCTGATATTTTGGAAGTAGATTGCCAGAACTTTCTTCCTAGTCTGTCTTAATCTGAATCTCTACTGAAACCTGTTCAGCATTACAGGTGAACTGACAGATGGGCAGTGGCTTTGACTGAGGCACACTGGGTGAGAATAGAATCTGAGTCTGTGGCATGGAATGTGAGAAATCTAGCACTGAATGAGCACAGGCCCCTCTTGGGTGATACAGAGGCCAAAATGGCAATGACAGGGTAAAGTGGCAATTAAGAACCATGGCTCCAGATTCTAAGAAATCTGACTTCCAAATCTAGCCCTACTCTTCCTAGCTCTTTGACCCAAAGTAAGTTTTACTACAAAGTGGAGCAAATATCAGAAGGATAATTTTGTAGGGAAATTTAAGCTGCATATAAGGAGACACATTTACACTTAGTAAAAATAAACGGACAATATCATCTTAATTATTACTATCTGCCATGGGCTTTGATTTGAAAAGAGACACAGACATAAACATGAATAAATGTCAATTAAAATACATTACCTTAAAAAATATATAAAAGTAGCATCTAGGGTCTTCAAAGCTTGTGAGTAGCCATTTAAGTTACTCCTCTGATCTCACCTGTATGGAGCAAGGGAGCATGAAGAAAACCAAAGACCCAAGGGAAAGATTAGTCTAGAGGACTAATGGACTGCAATTACCACAGTCTCCACCAGACTGAGTCCAACATGGCTAGATGGTGCCCGGCTACCCCCACCAACTACTCTGACAGGGATCACAACAGAGGGTCATGGACAGAGCTGGAGAGAAATGTAGAACAAAATTCTAACTCACACACACACACAAAAAAAAGACCAGATTTGCTGGTCTGAAGGAGACTGGATAGACCCTGAGAGTGTGGCCCATGGATACCCTTTTGGCTCAGTGGTGAAGTCACTCAGCCAAGGATTGAACAGTACCATAGAACAAAGTGAGACTAAATAAGCACACCAGACCAGGGGCAGGGACAACAGGGCAGGAAGGGACAGAAAAGCTGGATAGGGAACCCAGGGCAAGAAGGGGAGAGTCTTGACATGTCATGGGGTGGGCAACAAATGTTACAAAACAATATGTGTACTAATTGTTTAATGAGAAGCTAGTTTGTCCTGTGGACCTTAAACTAAAGTTATATATGTATATATGTATATATATATGTATATATGTGTATATATGTATATATATATATATATATGGAGATTTAGCCAAGGAGAGCTTAGCTGTGGATGTGAGAAGACAGGAAGTGAATTATTAGTTACTTCTTTAAAAAAGACACGACTGAGATTGACAGACATAAGAAAATGTGGAGTAGAACTTTTCATGTGTGGGAAATGGCTTTAGCAAAAGTTTCAGATGTGTGGGGATATGGAATGCTACAAGGACAGGCTAGAGGTACAGCATATCAATGGCACCAGTACTGTGGATTGATTGGTAGAAAAGTAAAGGTAGACAAAATGCAGATTTTAGAATCATTTGAATGTGAATTTAAGTTTGGAACTTTTTGTGAGTCTGCTAGAGAATCATTGTCTAAAAACAGGTAGAATGACAAGATTTCATCTATATTTTAGAAAAATAACTTGGATGGCAATATATTTTGTGTTTGAACTCCAGTCACCAAAAATAGGAAGATATTAAAAGAGTCCATGGAAAGACATTTGGAAAGCGAGCTTGGACAATGAATAGAGAGTTGGGGAGGGATAGTCTCTTCTAAGTCTTCATTTCCGTCCCCCCAAATTCATTAAAACCCCTTGTTAACAAACTCCATAGATAGATCTGAAGTAACTTAAGTTTATTAGTGAAATAGCAATAATCAAACTTTTGTTATGCAAAACATAGTGATTTATTAGCATAGAATTTCAATCTGCGCAAAGTCCTATTTAGATTGTACACGTCATAGCTGAAACTGAAGTCCCGATTTTCATTTTGTTTCATGCTGTAGCCACCCAGTGGCTCTAGACAAATAATTATGTGAGTAAAAATAACTTCTTTAAGGTCATTTCAATATATAATTTTGTTCATTTGAATGTAGAATAAATTGTAATTTTCATGCCCCTACCGAGGTCACTTAACCTCAACATAATTATTGAAATCAGAAAAACCCTAAATCAAAAAACCAGCTGCCATCGAGTCTATTCTAACTCATGGTGACCCCATGTGTGTCAGAGTAGAACTGTGCTTCATAGGGTTTTCAATGGCTGATCTTTTGGAGGTAGACTTCTAGGCCATTCTTCTGAGGCTCCTTTGGGTAGACTTGAACCACCAACCTTTCTGTTAGCAGCCAAGCACATTAACAGTTTGTACCACCAAGGGATTCCAAATCAAACAAGATGTCTCCAAATAGTTTTATAAAAGGAGACTAGGACAGGATGGACTCCAGATGTCAATTATAATCATGATATACATGCTAAAAAGGAGTAAAACAAAAGGCTGGCTGTTCAAATCTACCAGCCACTCCTTATAAACCCTATGGGACAGTTCTACTCTGTCCTATAGGGTGCTTGTGAGTAGAAAAAAGAGCAAGGAGAGCCACGACTATTCCTTCTTGGAAGAGAATATTCTAAACACTCTTGTCATGGTGCCCAGGAATTCCTTATTCCTCAGGCTGTAGATAATGGGATTGAGCATGGGAGTGAGGATGGTGTAAAAATCCGCCAAAATCTTATCTTCTGCTGGTGAGTGGAGATTCCTGGGCCAAAGACAGGTGTAAACAAATGGTACATAGTAAAAGATAACTACAGTTAAATGAGTTCAACAGGTGGTGAAGGCCTTTTTCCTTCCCTCTTTAGAGCGCACATGGTAGACAGCCAAAAGGACTCTGCCATAGGATGCAGTGATGCCAAGGAAAGAAAGGAGGAGAAAAAGGCTAGTGCTCACAAAAACCATGTACTCATAGACCCAGGTGTTCATACATGCAAGAGGCAACATGGCTGGGACATCACAAAAGAAATGATCAATGGCCCTGGACCAGCAGTAAGGGATATGAAGGGCATAAATTGTGTGTGCCAAGGAGTTGATGGACCCTAATATCCAAGATCCTATGATCATCTGGACACACATCTACTCATATGGTTGAGATAATGGAGGGGGTGACAGATGGCCACATAACGGTCATAGGCCATGGAGGCCACGAGTAAACATTCAGAACAGGCCATTTTCAAGAAGAAGAAGCTTTGCACACTACTTCCTAAGAAAGATATGCCTTTCTGGCCAGAGAGGAAGTTGAGCGCCATCCTGGGGATGGTGGTAGAGATATATATCAGGTCCATGAGGGAGAGTTGTCTGAGGAGAAAGTACATGGGTGTGTGGAGACGGGGATCCACGTGGATGAGGTGAATCATGGTTGAGTTACCTACCGAGGCCAGAAAGAATACGAGGATGATAAGGAGCAAGAGCAGCAGGCCAGTTTGATTTGGGGGGGAAAAGCCCCAACAAAATGGAATCATTTGAAATTTGATTCCACGTCTCCATGAAAAGGTATTGCTTTAACTTCCTTAAAAGAAAAAGAAAAAAAAATGCAGCAAGAAAAATCAAGAACATAAAAAGGAATTTTGAATTTGCTAATATTTGTTTAGAATCAATTGTTTGTTTCTGAAGTAGATCACCAGGCCTTTTTTCTGAGGCACCTCTGTGTGGGCTTTAACTGCCAACCTTTTGGTTAGCAGCCAAGTGCTTAACTGTTTGCACAACCCAGATTCTGTATTTCTCCAGCATCTATCAATTGTACAGGGAATATTTACAGTAATAACTGACATATATGACTCAGAAACTTTTTCTGTGCTGAAATTCTATGTCCTTTGTTTCTAGCCATCTTCTGCATTGTTACTTTCTGGTCTTCCCTCCCTAACTGGCACTAATCTATCCAGACATTACTTGATCCTACCTTACTGCTCTCTCATGTTCTTTCTCACTTTTGTACCTTTTCTTAAAATGCACCCACCATTTGAAATCACTGTCCTTAAATTGTAAAGATACTGCATGCCCTATTGTTTTTAGGTACCGTTAAGTTGATTTTTGACTCACAGCAACCCCATGTGACAGAGAAGAATTAAACCATATGGTTTTTTAGACTATAATCTTTACAGGAGCAGATCATCAAGTCTTTCTTCTGTGGAGCTACTGGGTCAGGATGAACCTCCAACCTTTCGGTTAGTAGCTGAGCACGTAACTGTTGTGCCACCGGGGTTCATTCATGCCCTACTAAATCCACACTATGTATAAAACATTATTTGAATATTATCTCATCTATACTGATGTTTCCATTTTCTGAAGCCCTGCAGAGCTTGAAATTAAATACACAGATTTTTCTATACAGCTTTAATTTCTTTATGTAGATAAAGTACGTGTGACAAAGTCACAGATTCTATAATATACATTTTTTTTATTTTATTTTTCCATTGTCCCCATCAATAACTAGTATGATGGAAATATAACAAGGGATGGGGGATTAAAACTAGTATAAATTGGAAGCTCTTAGATACATAAATTATATTAGTTTTTTTTCCACATTACCTTGTTATAATCCTCTGTTAAATTCTGTAAGTTTAGGAATAAATATGCACTTTTTCTTGAATATGAAAAGTACTATTCACAGATGCGAATAACTTTCTCAAATACTGTTAATGATGGGATCTGAATTTACACTGTTCTTGCTTCAAGTTTCTACTTATTTTCATATTCCAAGTTTACTTATTGTTTAGTAAATGACTTTGTGCATAGTGCCTAATTCATCTCATCTTAAATTGTATAATAATTAACCTTTCACAAGAGAGTGGAGTTTATTCCATATTTCTAACTAGGTCAAAGCATATAGAGATAAAAAGAAAAATTGCCTAGGAGTCTGTTTGGACTCACAAGGACCCCACATGTGTCCGAGTAGAACTGTGCTCCGTAGGGTTTTCAGTGGCTGATTTTTCAGGAAGTAGATCACCAGGCCTTTCTTTTGATACACTTCTGGGTGGACTTGAACCTCCAACCTTTGGTTAGCAGCTCAGCTCCTTAACTGTTTCACCATTCAGGGACCCACACGGAGAGTAGAAACCAAACGCCTTGCCATGGAGTCAATCCAGGCTCATTAGTGATCCTTCCTATAGGTCAAAGTAGAACTGCCCCAAGGGGTTTTCCAAGGAGCAGCTGCATTTATTTTCTCTTCCTGTAGTTCTGTTGTCATACAGTAGATGGCAGCAGAGGCAAGCAGTTGTAAAATTGTTCACCTAGAAAAGCAGGTATGAGCAGATACATGTTCTGACTTCTGCATTGATTTATAGATTACATATGCTTGCAGTTATTGTCTTAGGACCTCATTATGCAATGTAATGGAATTGAAATCAAGTGTGAATCATTTAGAATAATGAAATCAAGAAGTGAAGAAATTTTCCTCCCTGATGATTTTTTCTTGCTTTTAATGCACAAGCCTTTCATTGGAAATACTGCAACTCAAGATTTTATAGCCTCACTTTTTATATTTATGTCACCTCTATTCTGGTAATTTGTTTTTTCCTCAACTCAGTCTCCTAAACAAACATAAATTGTGATTGTGACACTTCTTGTATTTCTACTGTACATAGGCTTTCAGCCTTAACCCAGTCTAAGAGTGGGATTTCCTACCTTAAGTTATATGATTGTGCCTGAAGAAAGAACTCTGATACTGCATTCCCTCCAGGTGTCAATTCGAGTAGTAATCTTGGATTACTGATTTTTAAACAGGAAAGAGCAGCAATTTAAGGTTTGTTTTAATTCTTTACATTTGGTAACTTAAAATCAACTACTACTTCATATAACTTTGATAAGCATGAGTAAAACTGTTAGAGGGTTTGTGATAGAAAAAAGGAAACATTTTTATAGCTGTCTCTTTGACAAATACTAACAGTGAAAAAAATGCAACATCGGGAACATGACAGATGCACAATATCATTGGATGAGGATGCTAGTTGGGATAGTAGCAGCTAGATAGGGTCATGGGTTATTTCTTTTAACTTTGTATAAATAAAAACTGATGATCTAAAGGATAAAGATTGTCATCATCATGATCTTCATGACACATTCATTTACTCAAAAAATATTCACTGATTTTCTATTTTACTATAGTGCTGTGGATAGTGACATGCACTGGTAATTAAAACATACAAGCCCCTATAATCATGTAGTTAAAATTTAATGAGTGATACAGTAAACTAAAATATACAATATAATACTATGTAAAAATGAATAAAATAAAGTAAGGAGATAGAACACTTTCTGATACATAAGAGATTTCAAGAAAGCCTCTATCAGGAAGCAGTATTAAAAGAGGTCTGGTTGAAGGATATTCTACCCAAAATGAGCCGCAAGTGAAAAGCCCTGGAGTGAGAATATATTTAGTTTTTTTTTTTTTTTCCCAGGAAAATAGCAAGGAAACTAGTGTTTCCAAAGCACAAGGAGGAATAGGGAATGCGGTAGGATATGCGGTTATTTGTGTGGCAAATTCCAGGCCATGATGAGGATTTAGATTTGGTTCTGGGTAAGATGAGGTGGCGTTAAGAGTATGGAGTGATCTCATGTGTGTTTTAGAGCTTACACAATATGCTCTGGGGGTGAGCAGTGAGTTTCAAGCAAATATACATGTAGGAGACTGGTTTGGAAGGAATGGAAACAGCCCCAGGAAGAGAGGGGAGTGGCCTTTCTAGGTGCTGGCATCATAGTTACCCACAGGGGTCAGATTCCACAGGAATTTGATGCTAATTCTTCTTTTAGTGAGAATTAAGTAATAAATGCAAGACCCTTCACACAGGCATGGTTTCTACTCTAGGGAGCCTAATAATTATTATTATAACCTTAATATAAGCTTAAAATCAGTTATCGCTGAGTCAACTGACTCATGGAGACCCAATGTGTATCAGAGTAGAACAGTTTTCCATACGATTCCTAATGGCTGAACTTTTTGAAATTAAATCACTAGACGTTTCTTCTGAGGCACTCTTTGAAGCTCAGTTCTGCTCTGACACACGTGGAGTCACTATAAGTCAGAGTCAACTCAAGGGTAACTGGATTACTGACTTATTATAACCTTGAACAAGAGTGTTGATATAGGAATGTCAGAGAAATGACTGGATATTTAATTGAATTTGCATGCTTGGCTTCCTAACTTGACTTTTGAGGTCACCAGCCTGTCCTGGTGCTCCTAGAACTGTTCTGGTTTTAAAAATGAAAGCCCCACAACTCAAGAATCCCCACAGTCAGTCCTGGGTAAATCAGGACATTTGGTCACCTTATTTGCAGGTAGGTTCCTATCTGATGTATCATTCAATCTCATCTGCTTCTCATATCTTTTCTTCTGACTTATATAGTAGGCTCTCAACATTTTGCTTGTTTGCTGCAATGAACTGATGTTTCTCTTAGAGCTAAGTGGATTTATCAGTGATAGCTCAAACTCATAAAAGGTTGTTGGTTCAATTCAAAAATCAGTCTTTAACATACCTTGCCAAGAAATTAGGACAGAAGAAACTCTCAGGGTACTTTCCTCATTCTGTTGTTCAGTCTAGGCTTAAATGCAGAACAAAGGTGTCAAGTCAATTCTTCTGGTGGTGTGTTTCCAATAGCAAGTATTGGACGTATGTCACGTGGCATGGGCCAATCGTTTTGAGGGATATACACATTTCTAGTTTGATTCTCTGCTGCATAGATTAGCCCTCAGAATATCATAGAGATTATTTGATGATAGTTACAATGACTATTTTATTTTTTATGTTGAAAATATGCATGTTGTTAGGCAATTAAGATAATGTTATTCTCAGGATCCTGTAAATCTGATACTGAAACTTTAAGGACATTAAACATATGAGTTAACTTAGAGCTTTGGGTCTATTTCCATTGATGCCATCAATTTTCTATATTGTGTATAGGAACTTATTTAATGCCTTGTAAATATCTGAAGTACGGGCCCCCTTGGTTACATTATAACTTGTAGAATATTGTCCCTGTGCTACAAGGTGGAACTAAAATGACCATCTCTCTTGATCATCAGAAGAGGCATATTACTGAAATTTATAGAGTTTTTTAAAAAGAATCAATTTAGTGGGCATAATGTATGTAAGTGTACCAGTTGCAGCATTCTGAATTTATTTTGAAAAATGTATAGATAATGGACATTCTTAAAAAGTCTTGGAGACAATCAGGCCAAGACCAATGAGCAAATTGGTTGTTTTGCCTCAGCTAAATCAACACCAACAACTTGATAGGAAGCTAGGATTAGTGAAGATGAAATTAAGTGAGCTCTGTGTGCATGCTGAGCATGGTGTTCAGCACATAGTAGGTCCTCAGTAGCTGTCAATTTCCATTGTCCATTCTCTTTGTTTAACCATTAAGGGCTTCAGGCCCAGAAAAATTAACTATCTTAATTAAGGTCACACCAACTCAAAGTAGCACACAGTAGAATTTTCATAGGTTCAGGTTACCTCATTCTACACTTGAAAGTCATTTTTGGCTTTTCCAATTAGACATAGAACTGATCTGTTCTCTGTGCAGCAGAAACTGCTTCCCTACTATTTGAAAACAGCATGTCCAAAATATCTCCCTGAGGTTAGAGCTAACCAAAATCAACTAGATTCAATAATATCACTATGACTCACCTTGTCTGAAGAGTTTGAGTTTGTATTTTGGGAGGAAGTCACTTTATAATGGCAAAATTTCTTGTTAAGAGTTCATTGGATTATTTTAAAAGCTTCAGCACCAAACTCTCTTCACATAGACTCTCAGACTATGCTGAGAGATCATGTCACTAATCAATATGCTCTGCATTAAACCAAAATCTCTTTCTGAGATGAGAATTTCTTCTTTATCTGCTAAAATTCACAAGAAAGAAATTCCCACAGATACATTGTAACTTTGATTCTTTATTAATCCTATCTCTGGTCATTCTCTATAACATAAAACCTATGACCACATTTGAAGGTTCTGTTTTTTAAGACTTTTTAGAATGAGAAAATAACCTTATTCTCTTTTGTGCAATAGTTCTTCACTTGCATAAATATTAATTAAGGCAGTCCCCGGATTATGAATGATTTCTGTCACTAAGTCTGTCTTTCAGTTGAATTTGTATGTGAATTGGAAGAGTGTCTAATGTCATTCAGTAAAATGACTTAGTATATACTAATTAGTCTCTTTCTATGCATAAAAAATATTAAAGAAACATTTCCAGATCCACTAAGATATCTTTAATGTAATAATACTGTAATAATAATAATGTTTTTATGAGCATTGCATACTGCCCATTAGTTATTACAAACCATTGTATGTACCTCAAATTATTAATAGGCTTTATGGTTGGTTCTTAGCTACAACTTGTATGTAAAGTACATGTTCATAACCCAGGGGCTGCTTATAGTTCCGAGATCTTGCTTTCCTGTTATCTTGTTCCAGTTAAAGGAGAACAAGCCATTTCACACCTAATCTAATTAAATTCCCATAGGTTCTACTGTTGAAAGACAGAAGGATGAGTTGCTATATTTTATACAGAAGGCCTTGCATCCTCAAGCCTTAGATATTCCTTTTTTCTTCTTTAATTGATCCCCAGTGTCCAAGTCCATGGGGGCCAAAACCCTGGTCATTTCACTTAACTCTGCTTATTGGAGATCAAATCAGACAAGCACTTACATCAAAGCAATCTGGAGAACTCTGTTTCATTTTTCTAGTGCCCACAGTAAGACCAAAGAGGATGGGTTTCATTATTTCAGAACATTATTTGAGAGCTATAAGAAATATTAGATACTATTATTAAAATCTTCTCATTTTGTACGTGACAGAACTAAAAATTAAAGAGACAAAGGAACTATTTGGGGTTACTTAGCTAATTAAGAGTTACTGTTTGCTGACTACAGCCTAGTAAGCTTCCAGAGGAAATTATGGGTGATTTCAATTAAGTTATGCTATGACTAATACATGTTCCTTTATTTGTAGAGAGATGGACAATTGATTCACAAAAACATTAACTGAAGCAGCTGTTCTACTGAAAGTGGCAAGTTAAATCTTTAAGACAGTTTAATAAAATGAACATTAGATTTAGAGAGAAGAGTACAGTATGCCAGATCCAGCACTGATTAGAAAGGTGATTTGAGGAATTAACATTCTAGCTTGTTTCCATATTTATAAAGCTGGATTAAGGTATACTATAAGAATTAAATGAGATGATGTATGTTAAATGTTTAGAGAGTGTCTGAGACAGTGAAAGGCTTAATGGATTTTAAGATCTCTGTCTTAGTTATCTAGTGCAGCTGTAATAGAAATACCACAAGTGGATGGTTTTAACAAAGAGAAGTTTATTTCCTTACAGTAAAGTAGGCTAAAAGTTCAAATTCAGGGTGTCAGCTCCAGGGGAAGGCTTTCTCTCTCTCAGCCTTCTCATCAGTGTTCCCCTGGACTAGGAGCTTCTCTGTGCAGGGACCCCCGTCCAAAGGACATGCTCTGCTCCCAGCGCTGCTTTCTTGATGGTATGAGGTCCCCATTCTCTCCTTGCTTCCCTTTCATCTCTTACAAGAGATAAAAGGTGGTGCAGACCACACCCCAGGGAAACTCCCTTTACATTGGATCAGGGATGTGACCTAAGTTGGTGTTACAATTCCACTCTAATCCTCTTTAACATAAAATTACAGTCACAAAATGGAGGACAAGCACACAATTCTGGGAATCATGGCCTAGCCAAATTGTTATACACATTTTGGGGGGGGACACAGTTCAATCCATGACAATCTCTTACCATCCTGCTGAAACCATAGATTTGCAAAACCAGAGCAGTGTACATTTGAACTAATTTTGGACCTTGCATTTGCATTTATTTAAAATGGTGTCACTTTTCCTAGGAAAAGATGATAGAAAATTATTTAACAAGATTGTATTCAATAAATATTAATGTCTCCTGTGTGTGTGTATGGCACTTGCTGTTCAATGGTAGAATTCTCACCTTCCATGTTCGATTCCAGGCCGATGCATGTCACCAACGCACCTCATGGGCAGCCATTACTTATCTGTCAGTGGTGGGTTGTGCCTTGCTATGATGATGAACAAGTTTTAGGAGAGTCTTCCAGACTAAGACGGACTATGATAAAAAGTGCTGACAATCTGCTTTTGAAAATCAGCCATTATAAACCTAGGGGCCATAACTGTTCTATCCAAAACTGATCATGGGGTGGGCGCACAAATAAACAATACTTCTATCTTCATGCATGGGGTCACCATGAGTTGGGGCCTGACTGGATGACAGCTAACAATACAATAAAAACATATCTATATATGAAATATATATATATTAAATATAAAACTAAACAAATCAGTTCCATTGCTTTCAATTTGGGGAAGGAAGAAGCGATAATCACATACAGAATTTTTAATTGGTAGTGTCAGTCTTTTATTGATAACATGTACATTTTTAATGCTGCAGTGTGGTGCTCTTCACAGTGACCTGACAAGTCTTTCCTCATCATGCTCTCAGCCTTCTACCACACATCTACTAGCACCACACAGAGGAATGAAACAAGCTGGAAAAAAGCCCACACCATGCTGACTTATCTCAGTCTCAATTTGTAAACACAAATCTCATATTGGCCCCTCTCCAATACCAGGATATACTCCTAGACTCTGTAGATGTTTTCTCTCCTAACTAGTACTCCTCAGTTCCTCCCTCTCCCCAAAACTCCAACACATTTCCACAATTCTTATACCCAGCTGAGAAAATACAATCAATTTTCTGAGAAGATGATCAAGCAGAGCTAGATTGTAAATATGACACACATATATTCACAAAAATGTGGAGAAATTATGCCCCTTCTATAAAACGTAGGGGAAAAATATTCAAAGAACTAATCACTAAAAATAATGGAACATATGAGTTTGTAGTTTCATGAAACCAAAGATATCCAAAAAAGGAAAAAGAAAAATAAATTTGAACCAAGATATAATCTAGTGAAGCTTCAGTACATGAATACAAGGGGAAAATATTGTTGAAAACAACCAGAGAATAAAGACATGGCCTACATAAAATAACCGAACAAATAAATTAATTTAAAAAGAAGACTAAAAGTTTATTTCTTAAAAAATAATGTTGGAAAGGAGATATTGGGTGAAATGAATCATTAAATAGTTTTAAGTTAAAAGGTTCTATTTAATAGGAGAAACAAGAAAATATCTGCTATCACCACTTCTATTTATATTTATATTTTTGTTTTAACTAGCCCCAAAAAACAGAAAGAAAATAGTACAAGAATTTAGAATTGATATACCTTATGATATTATTATCACAGATTATAAAATAATCTAAATAGAAAACTTAATTTCTGTTAAATGCAATTAATAGAAATTAATAAGAAAGCTAGGCAATTATCTTAGATGAATTTTTAAAACTATTTAACTAGGGGAGGTGGAGCCAAGAATGGTGAAGTAGTCCGATGTTTCCTGTGGTCCCTCTTACAACAAAGACCCCAAAGAAACAAGTGAATTGATTATATATGGCAATCTAGGAGCCCTGAATATCAAAGGGAAAGTTGAGGAATTGGACTGAGTGGCAGGGGGAGGGAGAGATGGTTTGAGAGCAGTGAGGAGTTGCCAGACCTGACCCAGTGGGAGCTGGTGCCCCTTAGGCCAGATAGGCTGGTGTGTGCAGTGAAGCAACCAGTGCTGCTAGGGAGGGGTTTTCCACATTGGGAGAGACACAGTGGCAGAGAGTCTACTGGGGCATCCAGAAAGAGTGAAAAGCAGTGCTTAATTGGCCAAAGATAAGTACTTGGGTCTGGCCTACCACAGTGAATCATAAAACACTCCCTTTGGGAAAAACCTCTCTCCCATTCACCTCCCCCATCTCCGCTCTGCACCGGGTTCTGGGCCGGCTTCAGCTATTGCTGAGTCCCCAGGCAGAAAGTAGAACCTGTAACGTGCCCTGAGCCATTCTCCAGAATTGCAGAGGGAACAATTAACAAAAAGGGAAAAAATAATCTGCCGGCCCCCCTAAGCCAGGAACTCATGGTAAGCACAGCTCCTTTGCCTAGGCACAGGTATAAAGGGATCCATAAACTATGAATGCCTTTTACCCCTGCATAGACTTATGTGAGCCCATTTCAACAGCATAAGCCCTCATTACCACAGTACAACAGGGTGTATACCTGAAGTCTAACTTCAACTGTTTTAGCTATACAGAGAAGTGACACGTCCGTGATATTTGACACTGCTCTGCCCATTATGCAAGGTCCTCAACTACACACATAAGGGGCCTGAGGACTGGAGGCTCCACCCATGCCACCTAGCCACCTGTGACAGGGGTCCAAGAATAAGTGGTGCCTCCCAGTCCTTACAGCCAACAGCATTGTGTACTCATAGTCCAGCTGCAAAATCCACGCATCTAAATGCTCTAGGGAACAGGGAAACACTTTCCTCCAAGACACTCAAGGGCAGCCATCAGCCTCCTGCTTTTCTCACCACATGACCCTCTACTGCAGTCAGATACCTTTGCCTACACCAATCACCTATGCCAGTCTAGGACTGTAGGTGAGAGTCTGCACCACACACTTCATGACCGACTACCTGAACACTTAAGCTGAATTCATACAAGAAAAGTAAACAGACTCCTAGGCTCACATACCTAGTAATAGCTATAACCATCTGGTGACAGGATGTTAGAGCTTCAAAGGTGCCAATAATAAAAGTAGCTCACATGAGCAGCCTATTTGGGCATATCAAAACAAGAAGCTAGGACACAGTAAACAAACATAAAATAAAAATTTATAATAACATTGATGGCTCAGAGATATTAGTCAATATCAAATCACATAAAGAGGCAGACCAAGAGGCTTCATACAACTTCTGAAATAAAGAATCAATAAATTTTCTGGAGAAAGAGAATTTCTTGTAATTACAGAGACAGAATACAAAAGATTAATATACAGAATACTTCAAGAAATTAGAAAGGAAATTCGTCACAATGCAGTGAAATCCAAAGAACACACAGAGAAAACAGTAGCAGAACTTAAAAAGGTTGTTCAAGAACATAATGCCCAATTAAATAGGCTGTAAGAATCCATAGAGAGACAGCAATCAGAAATCCAGAAGATTAACAATAAAATTTCAGAATTAGACAACTCAATAGAAAGTCACAGGAGCAGACCTGAGGCAGTAGAAGTCAGAATTAGTGACACTGAAGACAAAGCACTTGACCCCAACTTATTTGAAGAAAAAACAGATAAAAGAATTTAAACAAAGAAGAAACTCTAAGAGTTACATGGGACTCTCAAGAGGAATAACCTACGAGTGATTGGAGTACCAGAACGGGGGGTGGGGGGATAACAGAAAATACAAAGAAAATTTTTTAAGATTTTGTTGACAGAAAACTTCCCTGATATCATGAAAGATGAGAAGATACCTATTGAAGATGCTCATTGAACCCCACATAAGGAAGATCCCAAAACAAAGTCACCAAGACATATTATAATCAAACTTGCTAAAACCAAAGATAAACACAGAATTTTAGGAGCAGATAGGGATAATCAAAAAGTCATCAACAAAGGAGAGTCAATAAGAATAAGCTCAGACCACTCAGCAGAAACCATGTAGGCAAGAAGGCAATGGGATGACATATATAAAGCCTTGAAGGAGAACAACTGCCAGCCAAGAATTATATATCCAGCAAAACTGTCTCTCAAATATGATGGCAAAATCAGGGCATTTCCAGATTAACAGAAGTTTAGGGAATTTGCAAAAACCAAACCAAAATTACAAGAAATATAAAGGGAGTCCTCTGGTTAGAAAATCAATAACATCAGATAACAATGCAAGACTAGAACACAGGACAGAGCAACCAGATAACAACTCAGATCTGGAAGTCACAAAAGTAAATCAAAGTTAAAACACTGAAATATGTAAAATATTTATGTAAAAGATATGTAAAAAATATGTAAAAGATGACAACACTAAAACAAAAAAGAGGGACTTCAAAACTGTAGACATAGTGGGCCAAGAAGGCAGTGTAGTCAGACGCTTCCTATATCCTTCTTACAACAAAGACCTGGAAAAACAAGTGATTTGATTGTATATGAATATCTAGGACCCCTGAACAAGGCAAAGTTGAGGAATCAGACTGAGTGGCAGGGGGAGAGGGAGATGGTTTGGAAGAAGCCAGCCACACCAGAGCTGCAGCGGCAGTGGGACTACAGCTCTTCAGCCTCACTGGGTCCACAGTGAAGCAGGCCAACAGCTGTGCAAGCTCGGGAAGTAGTTTCCACATCAAGAGAGATCCAGCAGCAGAGATTCTGCTTGGACACTCTGAACCAGTGAAAAGCAGCTCCCAAGCAACTAAATATAAGTACATGTATGTGGCCTTTCACAGGGATTCAAAAAAAGAAGAAAAAGCCCATTTGGGAAAAACCTCTCTCCCTTTTACCTCCTCCCTCCCTGCTTTGTACCGGGAGTCTACTGGCCGGAAGTAGATCACAAAAGGCAACCTGACGCATTCTCCTGGCCTTGGAGAGGGAACAAATAAGCTACTGGCTCCCCTAAGCCAGGAACTCAGTGTCTGCACAACTTCTTTGATAGGCACAGGCATAAAGTGTCTGCAGACTTTGAGTGCCTTACACCCCTGTACAGACTTGTGGGGACCCATCTCAACAGCATTAGCCCTCACTACCACAGTACAACAGGGTAAACGTCTGAAGTTTAACTTCAACTGTTTCAGCTGCGAAGTGGCAGATTTGTGACTCTTGAAACAGCCCTTCCCCTTAAGTAGGGACTTTTACCGATCCACAACAGGGGCTTGAGGACTGGTGGCATCACCTAAAACTCCTTGTCACTTGCAACAGGAGTCCAAGAAAAAGTGGTGCCCTCAAGTCTTTACAGCCAACAGAGTGGGGTACTCATAGTCTGACTGCAAAACTCACCCACCTAGTTGCCCTAGGGAATAGGGACACACTTTTCTTTCAGACTCTCAGGGACAGCAGTCAGCCCCCTGCGTGGCATAGTGCGTGATCCCCTACCACAGCCAGAGTTCAGTGCTGGTACCAATCACCCATGCCTCTCTAGGACTGTAGGTGAGAGCCCACACCACACATTTGGTGACCGACCGCCTTGACACCTGAGCTGAACCCATATAGGAAAATTTAAAGGACTCCTGTGTGCACATACTTAGTTACAGAACTAACTACCTGGTTACTGGACGTTGGAGCCTAAAAGGTGTCAATAATCAAACTAGCGCACACGGGCAGTCTATTGGGGCATATCAAAACAAAACAAGAAGCTAGAACTCACTATACAAATATAAAATAAAATTATCATAACTTACTGATGGCTCGGAGACAACAGTCCATATCATATCACATAAAGAGGCAGTCCATGATGGCTTCAGCCAGCTCCCAAAATAAAGAATCAATAAATTCTCTGGAGGAAGAGAATTTCTTGGAATTACCAGAGGCAGAATACAAAAGATTAATGTACAGAACTTTTCTAGAAATTAGAAAGGAAATTCGACAAAATGCAGAAACTGCCAGGGAAAATACCAAGTAGTAGCGGAACTTAAAAAAGTTATTCAAGAACATAATGACAAATTTAGTAGCCTGCAAGAATCCATAGAGAGACAGCAATCAGAAATCCAGAAGAGTAACAATTAAATTTCAGAATTAGACAACTCTATAGAAAGTCATGAGAGCAGAATTGAGGCAGTAGAAGTTAGAATTTGTGACATTGAAGATAAAGCACTTGATGCCAACTTATTTGAGAAAAAATCAGTTAAAAGAATTAAAAAGAATGAAGAAACTCTAAGAGTCATATGAGACTCTATCAAGAAAAATAACCTATGAGTGACTGGAGTACCAGAACGGGGGGGATAACAGAAAATACAGAAAAAAATTGTTGAAGATTTGTTGACAGAAAACTTCCCTGATATCATGAAAGATGAGAAGATATTTATCCAAGATGTTCATCAAAACCCACATAAGGTAGATCCCAAAAGAAAGTCACCAAGAGATATTATAATCAAACTTACCAAAACCAAAGATAAAGAGAGAATTTTAAGAGCGACTATGGATAAAAGAAAAGTCATCGACAAAGGAGAGTCAATAAGAATAAGCTCAGACTACTCAGCAGAAACCATACAGGCAGGAAGGCAATGGGATGACATATATAAACCCTTGAAGGAGAACAACTGCCAGCCAAGAATTATATATCCAGCAAAACTGTCTCTCAAATATGATGGTGAAATTAGGGCATTTCCAGATAAACAGAAGTTTAGGGAATTTGCAAAAACCAAACCAAAATTATAAGAAATACTAAAGGGAATCCTATGGTTAGATAATCAATAACACCAGTTAACAACACAAGACTAGAACACAGGACAGAGCAACCAGATATTGACTCAGATAGGGAAGTCAAAAATATATCAAAGCTAAACATTGAAAATAGGGAAACAGAGATATCAATATGTACAAAAGGACAACATTAAAACAAAAAAGAGGGACTTAAACAACGTAGACATTAATTTTTCATATGGAGGGGAAGTCAAGGTGATATAAAGTAATAAAAGACTGATATAAACTTAAAAAAAAAAAGGGGGTAAATATTAAGGTAACCACAAAGGAATCTAACAATCCTGCAAATCAAAATAAAAAAGTAGAAAAACATGAAGACCCAGCAAACACAAAATCTACAACAATGAAAAAAAATAAGAAAAACTACTCAGCACAGAAAATTAAGGGGCACAAAGAAGCTGTGAACAACACACAAAAAGAGATATCAGGATGACAGCACTAAACTCATACCTATCAATAATTATGTTGAATGTAAACGGACTAAATGCACCAATAAAGAGAGGGAGAGTGGCAGATTGGATAAAAAATTACGATCCATCTATATGCTGCCTACAAGAGACGCACCTTAGACTTAAAGACACATGCAGGCCAAAAATCAAGGGATGGAAAAAATATATCAAGCAAACAACACTCATAAAAGAGCAGGAGTGGCAATATTAATCTCTGACAAAGTAGACTTTAAGGAAAAATCCACCACAAAGGATAAGGAAGGGCACTATATAATGATTAAATGGTCAATAAACCAGGAGGACATAACTATAATAAATGTTTATGCAGCCAAAACAGGGCTCCAAAATACATAAAACAAACTCTAACAGCACTGAAAAGAGGGATAGACAGCTCCACAGTAGTAGTAGGAGACTTCTTCACACCACTTTCGGTGAAGGACAGAACATCCAGAAAGAAGCTCAACAAAGACACGGAAGAGCTAAAGGCTACAATCAACCAACTTGATCTCATAGACATATACCAAACACTGCACCCAACAGCAGCCAAGTATACTTTCTTTGCCAATGCACATGGAACATTCTCCAGAATAGACCACATATTAGGCCTTAAAGCAAGCCTTAACAAAATCCAAAATATCAAAACATTACAAAGCATCTTTTCTGAACATAAAGCCATAAAAGTAGAAATCAACAACAGAAAAAGCCAGGAAAAAAAGTCAAACACATGGAAACTGAACAACACCTTGCTCAAAAACTACTGGGTTATAGAAGAAATTAAGGATGCAATAAAGAAATTCATAGAATCAAACGAAAATGAAAACATATCCTACCAGAACCTTTGGGAAACAGCAGAAGCTGTGCTCAGAGGTCAGTTTATACCAGTAAATGCACACATCCAAGAAGAAGAAAGGCCATAGTAAAAACATCAACTCTACAGCTGCAACAAACAGAAAGAGAGCAGCAAAAGAAGCCCACAGGAGCCACAATGAAGGAAATAATAAGAATTAGAGCAGAATTAAATGAAATAGAAAAACAATTGAAAGAGTTAACAAGTCCAAAACTGGTTCTTTGAAAAGATCAACAAAATTGATAAACCATTGGCCAAGCTGACAAAAGAAAAACAGGAGAGGAAGCAGATAACCCGTATAAGGAAAGAGATGGGTGATATCACAACAGACTCAACTGAAATTAAAAGAATCATATCAGATCACTAAGAAAAATTGTACTCTGACAAATGTGAAAACCTAGAGAAAATGGACAAATTTCTAGAAACTCACCACCTACCTAAATTAATACAAACAGAGGTAGAACAATTAAAGAAACCCATAACAAAAGAAGAGATTGAAAAGGTTATTAAAAAAACTCCCAACAACAACAACAAAAATCCCTGGCCTGGACGGCTTCACTGGAGAATTCTACCAAACTTTCAGAGACGAGGTAACACCACTTCTACTAAAGGTATTTCAGAAGCATAGCAAAGGATGGAATACTCCCAAACTCATTCTATGAAGCCAGCATACTCCTGATACCAAAACCAGGTAAAGACACCACAAAAAAGAAAATTACAGACCAATATCCTTCACGGATATTGATGCAAAAATGCTCAACAAAATTCTAGCCAATAGAATTCAGCAACATATCAAAAAATAATTCACCAAGATCAAGTGGGATTTATACCAGGTATTCAGGGATGGTTCAACATTAGAAAAACAATCAGTGTAGTCAATGACATAAATAAAACAAAAGACAAGAACCACATGGTCTTAACAATTGATGCAGAAAAGGCTTTTGACACAGTCTCACAACTCTTCATGATAAAAACTCTCAACAAAATAGGAATAGAAGGGAAATTCTGAGTAAACTTAGTCAGTCACAAAAGGACAAACATTGTATAAGACCACTATTATAAAAACCCAAGAAAAGGTTTAAACACAGAAGACAAAATTATTTGATGGTTACGAGGGTGGGGAGGGAGGAAGAAGTGTATTGACTAACTAGAAAGTAGACAGGAATTGTCTTAGGTGAAGGGAAGGACAGCACACACTACAGGGCAAGTCAGCACAACTGGACTAAACCAAAGCTGAGAAATTTCCTGAATACAACCAAACATGTCAACGGACAGAGTAGCAGGGGCAGAGGCCTGGGGACCATGCTTTCAGAGGACATCTAGGTCAATTGGCATAACAAAATTTTTTAAGAAAATGTTCTGCATCCCACTTTGGTGACTGGCGTCTGGGGTCTTAAAAAGCTAGCAAGCAGCCATCTAAGGCATCATTTGGCCCCAACTCACCTGGAGTAAAGGAAAATGAAGAACACAATGGACACAAGGAAAGTGTTAGCCCAAGAAACAGAAAGGGCCACATAAACCGGAGACTTCATCAGCCTGAGACCAGAAGAACTATATGGTGCTGGCTACCACAATGACCGCCCTGACAGGAAACACAACAGAGAGTCCCTGATGGAGCAGAAGAAAAGTGGGGTGCAGAATTCAAATTCTAGTAAAAAGAAAAGACTTAATGGTTTAATGGAGACTGGAGGGACCATGGAAGATGTGACCCCCAAGCTCTCTGTTAGCCCAAAACTAAAACCACTCCCAAGGCCAACTCTTCAGACAAAGACTAGACTGGACTGTGGGACATAAAATGTTCTTGTGAAGTGTGTGCTTCTTAGCTCAAGTAGATACATGAGATTAAATGAGCAGCTCTTGTTCGGAGGCGAGAAGAGAAGGAAGAGAGGGTCAGGAGCTGGTTGAATGGACACGGGAAATCTGGGGTGGAGAGGATGAGGGTGCTGTCACATTATAGGGAGAGAAAGTAGGATCACAAAACAGTGTATGTATAAATTTTTGGATGAGAGAGTAACTTGAATTTTAAACTTTCACTTAAAGCACAACAATAAAAAAAAGAAAAAAAGATTTCTCCCAAATATCCAAGAATCTAAAAAATCTCCCATTTTCACGTCATTTAACACTCACTAAGCTTACCAAAATACTGGTCAGCAGACTGTTAATGGTGATATGAATTTTTTAAGAAGCAGGATGAAACAGTGTTAATATAAATATTCTAAAGGCTTTGGAGTTAGGCACACCACCTGGGACTCAGACCCAGCTCCACCATGAATAAAGGATGAGGCTGTGGGACCATTTCTTCACCTTAATCAACCACATGTCTTCATGTGGCAGGTGCAGTATTAGACACCAGGTACCCAAACATGGAGAAGACGGATTCAATCCTTGCCCAAAAGAGTTCACAGCTAAGTGGAGAAGGCAGTCATTAAACCATTAATTACAAAGGCAGTGACTGTTACAAAGCATACAGCAGAGAATTTAATATCCTAGATTAGAACAGTGGTTTTAAAACTTTGCTAGTCATTAGAATCATACAAGGAGCTTTAAAAAGTGTCAGTGCCCGGGCCACAACCCCAGACTAATTAAAACAGAATCTCTGGAGGCAGGACCCAGGCATGAGGGTTTTATAAACACCCAGATGATGCCAACGTACAGCCAAGTCTGAGAACAGTGGCATTGCGTTGGGAAGATATGCTCCTACGACTTGAAAATAACAGAATTGATAAAATCAAAATAAGGTGTTATTTCACATGACACACTAGCCTCATGAAAGAAAAGATGTCCTGCTGTCCCAGACATACAAAATAGGGATGCCAGGGCAGCATATGAAAGGCCATTCATTCTAGCCTGGGCTATGACTGTGTCACCAGTGGAAAACAAGGCAGGAGTTGTCTCTCCAGGACCCCTACGGCTAGGCTAGCTCTCCAAGGACAAATGTGTAAGCGTTAGGAACTGTTACAAAGACTCTTCCCCAAGTTGGTTGTGTTAAGGAAAACCTAGATGAGACAGGCCACTCCTCCTGGGCATATTTACCCTAATCTTATCAAACTGTGGAATCAAAAATCACATTTTCAGGAAATGCTAACTTTGTTAATAGCTTCATAGGAGTTTTCCTACTTATTTGAGATGACCTCATAATTCATTCATTCCCTTAAAACAACTGTTTTAGCAAACATTTACTCAGTGCCTACTGAAATAGCACAATTGTACTCATGACTGTGTGATTTCCTGCCACTCCGGAGGGCATGATTTCTGAAACATGCTTTCCTAAATAGAAATCAGATGTTGCTTTTTGGCTTTTCTTTTCCAGAACCTGTTAAAAAGAAAAAGAAAAAGTTTCAGTACCGATGTTTTTCATTTTTGAGGTATAATTTACTCACAGTTAGAGCCCTGGTGGCTCTGATATCAGGATAATGGTGGCTTTGTAGAATGAGTTAGACAGTATTACTTCCTGTTCTGTGTTTTGGAAAAGTTTGAGCAAGATTAGTGTGAATTCTCGTCTGAATATTTGGTAAAATTCCCCAGTGAGTTTGTCTGGTTCTGGTTTTTTTTGGATTGTTTTTGATTACTGACTCAGTCTCTTCTCTTGTCATGGGTCTGTTGAGATTTTCTACCTCTCTTTGTGTTAGTTTAGATAGGCGTTGTTTTTATATGGATTTATCCATTTTGTTTATGTTTTCATATTTGTTAGAGTACAACTTTTCATAGTATTGTGTTATGATCTTTTTTTATTTCTGTGGGATCCATTGTAATGTCTCCAATTTCATTTCTTATTTTGGTTATTTGCATCCTCTCACTATTTTCTTTGTCAGTCTAGCTAATGGTTTGTTAATTTATTGATCTTTTCAAATAATCAACTTTTGGTCTTGTTGATTTTCTCTTTTGTTTTTCTATTTTCTATTTAATTTATTTCTGCTTTGATCTTTCTTATTTCCTTTCTTCTGGTGGGTCTCTGTTTAGTTTGTTCTTCTTTTTCTAGTTCCTCACTTTGTAGTGTTAGACTGTGATTTGAAATCTTTCTTCTTTTTTGAAGAAGCACTTCTGCTATGAATTTCCCTGTTATGACTACCTTCACTGTATCCCATAGATTTTGGTATGTATGTTCTGACTTTGAGGAGCCTGGTGGCACAATGGTTAAATCATTTTTTTGCTAACTGAAAGATTAGCAGTCCAAAACTACCAGCAGCTTCACAGGAGAAGGCTGTGGCAATCTTCTTCTGTAAAGATTTACAGATTTAGAAACCCGTGGGGGAATTTCTTCTCTGTACTATAGAGTCGCTATGAGTCTGAATGGACTCAGTGGCAGCGGATTTGGTGGTTTTGGGTCTCATTCTTGTTCAACTCCAAGTATTTTTTTTTCTTCATTGTTGATTTTTTTCCTTGACACATTTGTTATTTAATACTGTGTTATTTAGTTTCCATGTATTTATGTGGTTTTTATTTATTTATTTATTTTTTAATATATTTTATTGTACTTCAGGTGAAAGCTTACAGAGCAAATAGTTTCTCATGAAATAGTAGTACACATGTTGTTCTATGACATTGGTTAACAACCCCACAACGTATTAAGCCTCTAAATTGTCAACCTTTTTTTTTGATGAAAATTACAGATGACCAAAGATACACCGTTTCAAAAATTTCTACATTCACAGTTCAGTGACATTGACTACTCTCTTCCAACTGTGCTGTTATTCTCACTTAAGATGAAGGCTTACAGAACAAAATAGTTTTTCATTTAACAGTTACTACACATGTTGCCCTATGACAATGGTTAACAATCTCACAGCACATCAAGAATATCCTTACTCCACCTTGTGTTCCCTATCACCAGGGGGCTTCCTTGTCCCCTTCTGTCTTCTGGACCTTGTCAGTGGACTATTGTACCTCTTTAGTCTCATTTGTTTATTTATTTATTTATTTTATTTTATTTTATTTAAACACCATTTCAAAACTTTTTACTTACACATTTAAGTGATATTGACTATGCTCTTCCAATTGTGCTGCCATTCTCGCCCAAGATGAAGGCTTACAGGACAAAACAGCCTCCCATTTAATAGGTACTACAAATGTTGCCCTATAGCAGTGGTCAACAATCTCACAATACATCAACAGTGTCCTTATTCAATTTGTGTTCCTTATCATCAGTTTCCTACTCTCCCTCTGCCTTCTGGCCCTTGTCACCAGACTCCTGTACCTCGTTAGTCCCATTTAGTTTTACTGGGCTGTCCATTCCCAGGCTTAACATCGAGCCTCGAAGGTAACTTCACCTCTGAGCTGAAAGGGTGTCTGGGGGCCACACTCTCGAGGTTTCTCTAGTATTCTTTAGGCCAGTATATCTGGTCTTCTTTTTTTTTTTTTTTTTTTTTTTTGGGAGTTAAAATTATGCTCTACATCCTACTCCAGCTCTGCCCAGAACCCTCTGTTGTGATCCTGGTCAGAGGAGTCATTGGAGGTAGCCGGGCACCATCCAGCTATACTGGGCTCAGTCCCGTGGAGGCCTTGGTAGCTGTGGACCATTAGTCCTTCGGACTAATCTTTTCCTTGTATCCTGTTCTCTTCGTTCTCCCTTGTTCCCGAAGGGATGAGATCAGTGGAGTATCTTAGATGGCCGCTCATAGGCTTTTAAGACCCCAGACACTACTCACCAAGGTAGAATGTAGAGCATTATCTTTATAAGTAGTGTCATGCCAATTGAGCTAGATGTTCCCCGAGATCATGGTCCCCAGAGCCCGCCGTCCAACAACTCAGTCCCTCGGGGGGTTTGGATGTGTCTATAGGGCCTCCATGACCTTTCGTTGTGCAGGTTGTGTTAGTTTCCCCTGTACTCTGTACTATCTCACCTCTCACCCAAGTTACCACTTACCTATTACCTATTTAGTATTCCCCCCACCATCCCTGGTAACCAACAAGGATTGTTACATTTTGCATGTGAATTTTGTCATGGGTTTTTACAATAGAGGTCTCATACAATATTTGTCCTTTTGTGATTGACTTATTTCACTCAGCATGATGTCCTCCAGTTTCATCCATGTTATGAGATGGTTCACCGATTCATTGTTGTTCTTTCTCGTTGCATAGTACTCCATTGTGTGTACGTACCATAGTTTGTGTATCCATTCATCTGTTGATGGACATCGAGGTTGTTTCCATCGTTTTGCTATTGTGAATAATGCTACCATGAACATAGGTGTGCATATGTCTATTCGAGTGATGACTCTTATTTCTCTAGGATATATTCCTAGGAGTGGGATTGCTGGATCGAATGGTACGTCTATTTCTAGCTTTCTGAGGAAACGCCACATCATTTTCCAAAATGGTTGTATCATTTTGCATTCCCACCAGCAGTGTATGAGAGTCCCCGTCTCCCCGCAGCCCCTCCAACATTTGTTATTTCCAGTGTTTTTGATTCGTGCCAGTAATGCCGGGGTGAGATGGTATCTCATTGTGGTTTTAGTTTGCATTTCTCTAATGGCTAGTGATCGCGAGCATTTCCTCATGTGTCTGTTGGCCATTTGAATGTCTTCCTTGGTGAAGTGTCTGTTCATTTCCTTTGCCCATTTTTTGATAGGATTGGTTGTCTTTTTGTTGTAGAGGTGTTGGATTTTCTTGTAGATTATGGAGATTAGACCTTTGTCTGACTTGTACTGTCCAAAAATTTTTTCCCAGTCTGTAGGTTCTCTTTTAACTCTTTTGGTGAAATCTTTTGAAGAGTGTAGATGCTTGATTTTTAGAAGATCCCAATTATCTAGTTTATCTGTTGGGTTTTTTGTGTTGATGTTTATGGTTTGTATCCTGTTAATGCCATATATTAAGGCCTGAAGTGTTGGTCCTATTTTTTCTTCTATGAATTTTATAGTTTGAGGCTTTATATTCAGGTCTTTGATCCATTTTGAAGTAGTTTTTGTATATGGTGTGAGGTATGGGTCCTGTTTCATTTTTCGACAAATGGATATGCAGTTTTGCCAGCACCATTTGTTAAAAAGACTGTCTTTTCCCCATCTGATGTATTTTGGGCCCTTGTCAAAAATCAGGTGACCGTAGGTGGATGGATTTACATCTGAGTTCTCAATTCTGTTCCATTCGTCAATGTCTCTGTTGTTGTACCAGTACCAGGCTGTTTTGAGTACTGTAGCTGTATAGTAGGTTCTCAAGTCAGGTAGTGTGAGTCCTCCAACTTTATTCTTCTTCTTCAATAGTGCTTTACTTATTCGGGGTTTCTTCCCTTTCCATATAAAGTTAATAATTAGTTTTTCCATCTCTTTGAAGAATGTTGTTAGTATTTGTATCGGGATTGCATTGTATTTGTAGATTGCTTTAGGTAGAATTGCCATTTTCACAATGTTGAGTCTGCCTATCCATGAGCATGGTATGTTTTTCCATTTATGTAGATCCCTTTGGGTTTCATGCAGCAGTGTTTTGTAGTTTTCTTTGTATAGGTCTTTTATATTCCTGGTCAGATTTATTCCTAAGTATTTTATCTTTTTAGGGGCTATTGAAAATGGTATTGATTTCCTGATCTCCTTTTCATCGTTCTCTTTACTGGTGTATAGGAATCCAACTGATTTTTGAATGTTTATATTGTATCCTGCTAGTCTGCTGAATCTTTCTATTAGTTCCAGTAAATTTCTCGTGGAGTCTTTAGGGTTTTCTATGTATAGGATCATATCATCTGCAAACAGGGAGAGTTTAACTTCTTCATTACCAGTTTGGATGCCCTTTATTTCTTTCTCTTGCCTTACTGCTCTAGCTAGAACTTCCAGCACAATGTTAAATAGGAGTGGTGATAAAGGGCATCCTTGTCTTGTTCCTGTTTTCAAGGGGAATGTTTTCAGCCTTTCTCCATTAAGAATGATGTTGGCTGTTGGTTTTGCATAGATGCCCTTTATTATGTTGAGAAATTTCCCTTCTATACCTATTTTATTGAGAGCTTTTATCAGGAATGGGTGTTGGACTTTGTCAAATGCCTTTTCTGCATCAATTGAGATGATCATGTGATTTTTTTCTTTCCTTTTATTTATGTGGTGGATTACGTTGATGGATTTCCTAATGTTAAACCATCCTTGCATACCTGGTATGAATCCTACTTGGTCGAGGTGTATTATTTTTTTGATATGATACTGAATTCTATTGGCTAGAATTTTGTTCAGAATTTTTGCATCTATATTCATGAGAGATATTGGTCTGTAATTTTCTTTTTTTGTGATGTCTTTGCCTGGTTTTGGTATCAGCGTTCTGCTGGCTTCATAGAATGAATTTGGAAGTGTTGCTTCCTCTTCTATGCTCTGAAATAACTTGAGTAGAACTGGTACTAGGTCTTCTGTCAATGTTTTGTAGAATTCTCCAGTGAAGCCATCTGGGCCAGGGCTTTTTTTGTTTGGGAGTTTTTTTATTACCTTTTCAATCTCTTCTCTTGTTATGGGTCTGTTCAGATTTTCAATATCACTTTATTGTAGTTTGGGTACGCCGTATGTTTCTAGAAATTTATCCATTTCCTCTAGGTTTTCAAATTTGTTGGAATATAGTTTTTCATAATATTCTGTTATAATCCTTTTTATTTCAGTTGGGTCTGTTGTAATGTCCCCCATTTCATTTCTTATTTGGGTTATTTGTGCCCTCTGCTGTTTTTCTTTTGTCAGTCTGGCCAGTGGTTTGTCGATTTTGTTGATTCTTTCAAAGAACCAACTTTTGGTTTTGTGGATTCTTTCTATTGTTTTTCTGTTCTCTATTTCATTGATTTCTGCTCTGATCTTTACTATTTCCTTTCTTCCGGTGGTTGTAGGCTTTTTTTGTTGTTCTCTTTCTATTTGTTTGAGTTCTGTAGTTAATGTTTTGATTTTGTCCCTTTCTTCTTTTTCGATATGTGCATATATTGCTATAAATTGTCCTCTGAGGACTGCCTTTGCTGTGTCCCAAAGGTTTTGGTATGATGTGTTTTCATTTTCGTTTGATTCTAGAAATTTTTTAATTCCTTCTCTGATTTCTTCTATTACCCATTGTTGTGTAAGCAGATTATTATTCAGTTTCCATGTGTTTGATTTTTTTTCCTTGCTCTTTCTAGTGTTAATTTCTACCTTGATGGCATTGTGGTCAGAGAAGATACTGTGAATTATCTCAGCATTTTGGATCTTGTTGAGGATTGCTCTGTGGCCTAAGATGTGGTCTATTCTGGAGAACGTTCCATGTGCATTGGAAAAGAATGTGTACTTTGCAGCGGTTGGATGGATTGTTCTATATATGTCTATGAGGTCCAGTTGGGTGATTGTGTCCTTTAGGTGTTCTGTATCTTTGCTGAGTTTCTTTTTAGTTGTTCTGTCGTTTACTGAGAGTGGTGTGTTGAAGTCTCCTACTATTATTGTGGAACTGTCAATTTCTCTTTTCAGTGCTGTTAGAGTTTTTTTTATGTATTTTGGAGCCCTGTCATTGGGTGCATAGATATTTATTATGGTTATGTCTTCATGATGGATCCTCCCCTTAATCATTATATAGTGTCCTTCTTTGTCTTTTATGGTAGATTTTGTTTTAAAGTCTATTTTATCTGAGATTAGAATTGCCACTCCTGCTCTGTTTTGATAGTTGTTAGCTTGATATATTTTTTTCCAACCTTTGATTTTTAATAAATTCACATCTTTGTTTCTAAAGTGTGTCTCTTGTAGACAGCAAATTGATGGATCCTGTTTTCTTATCCATTCTGCCACTCTCCATCTCTTTATGGGTGCATTGAGTCCATTTACGTTCATTGTAATTATTGATAGATGGAAGTTTGTTGCTGTCATTTTGTAGTGCTTTTGTTTGTGATGCTGAAGTTTTCTTTGTTCTTCTTACTCTCTTGTGCTGAGTTACTTTTGTTTGTGGATTTTGTGTTCATTTCTTTTGTTTTTGTAGGTTTTGTTTTTGTTGAGACTTTATGTGTTTCGTCTTTATTTTTATGAGTTGGTTTGTTAACTTTCTTTGTGGTTACCATGAATTTTACCCTTATCTTTATAATTTTGAAGCAGTCTACCGTTACTTGGTATCGCCTTGCCTTCCTCTTCTTTAGAAGGTTCTATACCTATGCCGTTTGTTCCCTCTTTCATTGTTTTGATGTTGTTGTCATCCTTTGATTGATTTCTCTGATTCCCTGTTGTATATCTTTTGTTTTTGGAAAGTCGTTTGTAGTTCAGTTCCTAGAATGGTATCTGGTTCATGTGAACCTGCGTCCTAGGTCCTAGGTCCTGCCTGAGGGCTGAAGCTGTTTGTCCTCAGATCGAAGAACTCCCTTTAATAATTCTTGTAATTTTGGTTTGACTTTTGCATATTCCTTTAGTTTCTGTTTATCTGGAAATGACCTAATTTCACCATCAAATCTGAATGAGAGTTTTGCAGGATGACAATTTTTTTCTTTCAAGATTTTATATATCTCATCCCATTGCCTTCTTGCCTGCATGGTTTCTGCTGAATAATCTGAGCTTAGTCTTATTGTTTCTCCTCTGTATGTGACTTCTTGTTTTTCACGAGCTGCTGTCAGGATTCTTTGTTTGTCTTTAGTTTTAGCGAGTGTGAATATGATATGTCTTGGTGATTTTCTTTTGGGGTCTCTTCTATATGGGGTTCGTTGAGCTTCTTGGATGACCAGCTTTTCATCTTTCATGATATTGGGAAAGTTTTCTGTCAGCAGTTCCTCAATGATCCTCTCTGTGTTTTCTGTTTTCTCCCCCTGTTCTGGTATGCCAATCACTCGTAAGTTTTTGCTTTTAATTGTGTCCCACATAACTCTCAGAGTCTCTTCATTTTTCTTTGTTCTTTTTTCTGAGTTTTCCTGAAACAGAGTTGTATCCAAGTGTTTGTCTTCAGTTCCACTGATCCTGTCTTCCATGGTTTCAAATCTACTTCTCAGCCCTTCTATGACACCGTCCATTTCTGAAATCTTGTTGTTTATCTTTTGGATTTCTAATTGTTGTTTTTGTATAATTTCGAGTTGTGAATTTATTTTGGCATTTTGTTCCTGCATCATCTTCCTGAATTCTTCCAATTTTTTGTCTGTATTTTCCATAAATTTGTCTATTTTTTCCTCATGTTTGTCAGCTTTTTGCCTCAGTTCTTGGAAAATTCCGAGTATTAGTGATTTGAGTTCCGTATCAGGTACTTCTAGTGCATTTTCTTCCACAGGAGAGTTATCTGGTGTTTTAATTTGGACGCCTATTGGAGCCATCTTGTCTTGTTTTTGTAAATGTTTTGATATTGTTTGCTGTTTTCGGGGCATTCAGTAGATATTTCTCTCGTTTATTGATTGTAGATTTTTTTTGTTTGTTTGTTTCGTTCTTGTGGTACAGCTGGGCAGATCTAGCTGAGGAGGAGCCACTGGGACGACTTGCTTGTGGCACTCACCGCAGCCACCAGGACGGTTGGTAGTCAGTGCTGGGCAGGTTCCAATAGGGTGTGCCTGCACCGCTTGGTGGTGTGATGTCTAGTGCACGGTGCAGGTAGGTAGGGTGCAGCGTGAAGATGGTTATGTGTGAAGCTAAGCTGGATATGGGAGAGAGGAGAGAGGAGGAGGAGCAAAAAGCGTACAAACATAAAAGAATGCTAGGGGAGCTTGTCATTGGAATGTACAGATGAGAGACTATGGGATGGAGGAAACCAGAAGGGGGAAGAGAAAGAAAAGGAAAGAATGACCAAATAAAAATCAGAAAAGTTAAAGAACTGCAAAGTTCCCAGGGATCCCACCGATGCAGCTATGAGGTCTGGGGGAGTTGGTCTCAATTTTCACAGCTCAGCCTGGCCAGAAGGTACAGAGGCATACATCGCCTGGTATTCAGGGATCAGAAAGAGAAGGAAGAGATAGAGAGATGAGAAATTAAGCAATGAAGAAAGACAAAAGGGAAAAAGAGGTAAAAGATGACAAAACTAATCAAAAAAGGAAAAAAAATATAATTAAAAAAAAAGGGCAACACCAGCAGTCAGTGCCTACAAATGGGACCCAGAGAGCCCCCACTCAGGGGCGTGAATTCCAAGAAGCCGGTAGTCTCGGGGTTAAGAGACCGTGGCCACGGGAAGCAGAGGGGCCAACGAACAAAGGCCCCGGGATCCCACCCATGCAGGAGCCCAGACCTGGAAACAGCCACATGCCTGAACGCAGCCCTACAGCAGAGACGGCACTTGGAACCAGGCACCCAGGCTAAAGGAGGGGGAGGCGGGAGAAAAAGGTTCACTAGCTGTCAGCAAACGGCTCCCAGAAAGCCGCCAGCCTGGGCACGCGGAATCCAAGCACCGGCGCCCCCCAGCTCAGGGACTCCGGCCACGGAAAGCAGAGGGGCAAACGAACAAAGGCCCCGGGATCCCACCCGCGCAGGAGCCCAGACCTAGAAACAGCCACACGCCCGAACGCAGCCCTACAGCCCCGCAGGAGAGAGCAGAGACGGCACTCGGAACCAGGCACCCAGGCCAAAGGAGGGGGAGGCGGCAGAAAAAAGTTCGCTAGCTGCCAGCAAACGGCTCCCAGAAAGCCGCCAGCCCAGGCACGCGGAATCCGAGCACCAGCACCCCCCAGTCCAGGGACCCTGGCCACGGAAAGCAGGGGATCCCCAGCTGAGGCGGAGAGGGGTGGGTGGTGGGAGAGCGCGCACCGCAGTTTACCGGTCGTTCTGTCTCCGACCAGATGCTCTGCAAGGCTGCTCTCCCATTTGCTGGTCTCTGATAGGAATCCAAGATGGTGGATCCGCGCTGCGTTAGCTGGTAAGGAATCTCTGCCTGAGTCTCTCCTCGCTCTCCGTTCTCTTTTAGTATTCTCACTCCGTTTGGTGTTTGGCTGAGTTCTTTATCTCTTCATTTGGTGTTCTAGGGTTTCAGGATTGTTGATTCTCTGTTAGGCTTAGTTTTTCGGATCTTTGCTGTGGAGGGACGGCATGGTGTTTCTGCCTAGAGCGCCATCTTGCCGAGCATTTATTTATGTGTTTTTTAAAAATGTTTTCTTGTATTTTTAATTTCTAGTATTATTACTTTGTATCATTTCAATCTTTTTAAACTTGTCAAAACTTGTTGTGTGTCTTAGCAAATGGTCTATCCTGGAGAACAATCCATGTTCTAGAAGATGTGCACTAAAGAAAAATGTGTATAGCTCTGGTTGAGTGGAGAGTTCTATATATGTCTATTAGATCTAATTTGTTTATGGTATTGTTCAACTCCTTTATTTCCTTACTAATCTTCTTTCTAGAAATCCTATCCATTATTGACTATGGTGTTTTGAAGTTTCCTGCTATTATTGTACAGTTGTCTACTGTTCCTTTCAGTTCTGTCAGTATTTGCTTTATAAATTTTGGTGCACTGATGTTGTTTATGATTGTTACAGTTTCTTAATGGGTTGTCTCTTTTGTTAATGTATAATGTCCTTCTTGATATTTTATAATACATTTTGGCTTAAAGTTTATTTTATCTGATAACAGTATGACCACTCATGCTCTTTTTTGGTTACTATTTGCATGGAATATTCATTAACATCCTTTCACTTTCAGTCTGTTTGTTTCCTTGGCTCAAAGATGTGTCTCTTGTAGACAGCATATGGATGGATCGTGTTTTCTTATCCATTCTACTACTTCCTGTGTTTTACACGGATAGTTTAATTCACTTAAATTTAAAGTAATTATTGATAAGGAAGGCCTTACTTGTCATTTCCTTTTTTATGTGTGTCTTATGATTCCTTTGTCGTACCTTTCTTAGAATTTTGTCATTATTTGTGATAAGTTGCTTCCTTGTGCTGAGTCTATATTTTTTCCTTCTTTCTCACCTTATGTTTATATGTTTTTAAGTATTTTCTTAGTGATTACTATAAAATTGCTTTTACGGTAATTATTCTTTTATGGTAATAAAATTTCTTTAAGTCTTTACATTTACAATGACCTATTTTACGTTGATTAACATATGAACAACAACTAGCATGCAATATTAGCATACTGGTTTCTAATCTTAATTCTCTCCTCCCTCCCCTTTCTCTGTTAATGTATCATTTTTTACTTTACTCTATTTCTGTGCCTTTTAGGATAACTTTGTACTTATTTTTATGCATTTGATGATATGAAGTTTGTAGCACCTAACAACAGAGTTAACCAACTACAAATACTCTGCAATAGTTCTTGTTGTTTGCCTGTGCCATCATCTTTATTGGAGATAGTGTATTTGTTTGTTCGTTTATTCATTCATTCATTTTCATTTTCTTCCCCTTATACTGGACTGTATGGTGTCTAGTGGTCTTTTCCTTTCCACTTGAAAGATGCCCCTTAGCAGTCTTTGCAAGGCAGGCCTGGTACTAATAAATTCCCACAACTTTTGTTTATCTGGGAATGTCTTGAGTTCACCCTCATTTTTGAAGGATAATTTTTCCTGATAAAGAATTCTTGGTTGACTTTTTTTTTTTTTTTCATTCAGTGCTTTATATATATTTTTCCATTACTTCCTGCCCTCCAAGTTTTCTAAAATGAAGTCAGCATGTAGTCTTATTGAGGATCCCTTATGTGTTATTTTGTGTTTTTCTCTTGATGCTTTAATGAATTTTTTTTTCCTTCTTTAGTCTTCATTAGTTTGATTACAATGTGTTTTGGTGAAGATCTCTTTGGATTCACTCTACTTAGAGTTTGCAAAGCTTCCTGGATTTGCAAGTCTGTTTACTTAGGTCTGGAAAGTTTCCTGCTATGATTTCTTCAAATATTTTTTCTGTTCTTTTTTTTCTTTCCCTACCTTCTAGAATTCCCTTAATTTGTATATTGATGCTCTTAATGGTGCTCCATAGTTCCATTTGGCTTTGTTTGATTTTTTTCCTCTTATTTCTCTTGGGATTTGGTAAACTCAGTTGTTTTGTCCACTTTCTTTTGCCTGCTCAAGTCTATTGTTAAATCCCTCCCTTGCATTTTCCAGTTAAGCTATTTTGTTCTTCAATTCTAGTATTTCTGCTTTTGTTTCTTTTTTATGTTTTCTGTCTATTAAGATTCTCCTATTTTTTGTGATCTCCACTAGAATGTTATTTGTGTGTTTTTTGTATTCTTTCATCATATTTGAGTTTATTGTTTGAAAGGCCTCTATTTTTTTATTATCCTTACTTCCTTGATAGTAATTTCTACTTCTTGATGTTGTTCCTTTAATTTGTCCTTATTTTCTTGTTTTCACGTATACCTTACAATCTTTTGTTGAACTTAGGACATTTGGATATTTTCCTAAGGTAATTCGGGGTTTTTGATTCTTCTTTTTTTCCCCAGAAATGATTTTTGGGCTGGCTTGTCTTTGTCTCTTTTATTTTTTCTCCCTATCCCTATAAAGTCCCCTAGAGGGCACTCTAGCATTATGGTTCTTCTAGCACTTAGTGCTTTTTCAGATTTCCTGTGTAAATTGTTGTCTTCACAGGGCTGGGGGGAGGAATTGATCTCCTTTGTCTGACACTATGCCAGCCAGGTGTTCTAGGTGTGCTTGCAGCATTCCCTTTTTCTTATTTATATAAATCTGCGATCTGATTGATTTCAAAACTCGTAGTTGATTTGTAATATCTTCCATGAGGCAAATGTGTTTTGTTTTGGAGGTGGCTTTCCAGCGCTCTTTCCTTTTTTTACTCTGAAAAAATGACGGACTTCTTGATAATTTTCTAAATGATAATAGTTCTCTTTTTTTAAAAAATTCGTTCACATAAATATATATTCAGAGTTGTATGACTAAAGCAAAATGATAATTGATAAATTAATCGTGATTTTATAATAAATATGATTATAAAATAACATATAAATTCACTATAATTGCTTGCATACATATAATAGCAAACAATTGTAGAATTTTTTTTTGTTGTAAAAATGAAAGGAGCCACAAAAAATTATAGCAAACTCTTACCTGAAAAAAAACAAAAACAAAACCTGTTGCCATTTATTGGATTTCAACTCATAGCGACCTTATAGAACAAAGTAAAACTACCCATAGTGCAACTGGCGGATTCAAACTGCCAACCTTTTGGTTAGTAGCTGAGCTCTTAACCACTGTACCACCGGGGCTCTGGCAAACTCTTAGCACCAATTAAATCTTGGTCTCGCTCATATATATGGTGAAATATACGCAAGGATGTTGAAATTGTGTGTGTGTGTGTGTGTGTGTGTGTGTGTGTATTTGTTAGGGATTGTACTCAGCACCTGGTACTAAAAACCTGAAATAGTAATCTCTTAAAGATGACAGCAGTTTGTTCATCTGTTAAGAAAAAGTCCAAATGAATTATCTTGTAATGCAAAGATAGAGACATAATATCATCACTCTCCTAAGGCTTTTCTCTATCTCTAGCATACACCTTCCATTTTACATCATACATCTAACATATGGCTTTCATCCACAAAATGATCATATCTACCATTACTTCCACATTACAGCCAATTCAAAGTCAAAATTGGATGGGCAAAAGTAGGAAGCTTACTATTTTCCCTTCCAAGGAAATATCATCAAAGCCACTCACTCCCTGATAAAGCCTGCACCACATACGTGCCACTAGTTCAGTACTTGGTCAAATGTTTTTCCCTGATCTGCAAAGCAAGATGGAAAAAGAATCCATACATGATCTAGACACTTTATAAATGGAGTGAATCAAATATATATTTAAATAAATTTCACCTGAACTGCACTTATAAGGTCACTGATTACCTCCATCTTGTCAGTCCTATCATTGAGGATTAACAGAGTTTACAACGAGGTTCGTTTATTATTATTATTGATGTTGAAAGTATACATAGCAAAACATACATCAATCAACAATTTCTACATGTACTATTCAGTGATATTGATTACATTCTTCAAGTTGTGCATTCTTACTCTCTTTTCCCAAATTTTTACTTCCCCATTAACATGATCTCACAGCCCCCTAAGCTTACCATCTGACCTTTTCATCTACTGTTGTCAATTTGATCCCCTATAGATAGTTCTTGAGAAGAGCACCATGTTTAAGGCAAATGTTCTTTATTAAATAATTTAACTGGTTTGGTTTATAGAAGACTTCAGAAAGAATATTTGTGGTTTAAGGTTTAATGTTTAAAAATTATCTCAGGGCAAAAGTTTCAGGGTTTCATCTAGCCTCAATGGCTTTAGAAAGCCTGGATTCCATAATAATGTGGAATTCTGTTCTGTATTTTCTCCCTTTTGATCAGGATACTTCTATAGAATCTTCGATTAAAATGTTTAGTAATGATAGCTGGGCACTATCCAGTTCTTCTGGTCTCATGGCAAAGGAGACATTTGTTCATGGAAGAAATTAGGCATGAATTCCATTTCATCTTCCTATTCCTGTCTCTCCCTCTTCCTCTGCTAATCCAGGCAAATACAGACCAATTTTTGTATCTTGGATGGCTTCTAGTAAGTTTTTAAAACCCTGAGCACTATGCAATGTAATGGGAGGTACGAGAGAAGTACTAAAAACAATAGTAAGCCAATTACACGGGATGTGCCATGAAACCACGATCCTAAAACACCAAAAAAAAAAAAAAAAATCTGATGAAGTATTTGGTTGTACATAAGCAGCATCAAAGTCTGCTTTTTTTTTTTTTTAATAAAAACATATATCACAAAACATTTGCCAATTCAATTTTTTACTGGTGTACAACTTTTGACGTCAATTATGTTAATTGACTGTGCAACAATTATTCTTAATAAATGTAAATTTTCCACCATCATAAAGAGAAACTCAGTGCTCCATAAGCAAAACTCCCTTTCTCCCTCCCTCTTGCCCCTGGCAACCAGTAATAAATTTTAGTCTCTGTAAATTTCCCTGTTCTTTTCTTTTTATGTAAGTGAGATTACACAATATTTGTCCTTTTGTGATTGCCTAATTTTACTCCACCTAAAGTCTTCAAGCTTTGTCATCTCTATGGTAGCATACACCAGGACTCTCTCATTCTGGCTAAGTAGTATGTACCACATTCTGTTTGTCTATTCATCTGTGGATGGGCAATTAGGTTGTTTCCACCTTTCGGCTATTGTGAATAGTGCTGCAATGATCACTGGTGTACATACGTCTATTTGCATCACTGCTTTCAAGCCCTTAGAGTATATTCCTGGCAGTGGAAATACTGGGTCATATGGTAGTTCTATACTTAATTTTTGAGGAACCACCATACTGTTTTCCACAACTGGACTATTTTTCATTCTCACCAGAAATGGATAAATGTTCCAAATTCCCCATATCATTACCAACATTCGTTATTTTCTGGGGTTTTTTTTCTTTTTTTTAATCTTAGCCATCCTAGTGGGAGTGAAATTGTATCTTACTGTGGTTTTGATGTGCATCTCTCTGATGGTTAAAGATGTTGAGCACCTTTTCATGTGTTTGTTGGCCATTAGAATATCCTATTTGATGAAGTGTCTGTTCATGTCCTTTGCTCATTTTTGATTGGGTTATGTGTCTTTTTGTTGTTGAGCTGTATAAATTTTATACATATTTTAAATACTAGAACCTTATCAGATGTATTGTTCCTGAAGAATTTTTCCTAGTCTGTATGTTTTATTTTTACTCTTTTGATAAACTCTTTTGATGAATGTATTTAACATTTAGGATGATAAAATATTTTAATCTTCTTAAAAATGTTGTTTATTTTAATTTTGGACAATTTACCTTTCTTTCTTTTTCCTTTCTAGATCCTGGATTTCTACTTTTCAGTTTTCTTCTTATTTTTTTTGTATTGTTGTGCTTTAAGTGAAAGTTTAAAATTCAAGTTAGTCTCTCATACAAAAATTTATACATACATTGTTTTGTGACCCTACTTGCTCTCCCTATACTGTGACAGCACACTTCTCTTTTCCACCCTGGATTTCCTTTGTCCATTCAACCAGTTCCTGACCCTCTCTGCCTTCTCATCTCACCTCTGGAAGAGAGCTGCTCATTTAATCTCATGTATCTACTTGAGGTAAGAAGCACACTCTTCACGACTATCATTTTATGTCCCACAGTCCAGTCTAATCTTTGTCTGAAGAGTTGGCCTCAGGAATGGTTTTAGTTTTGGGCTAACAGACAGTGTGGGGGCCATGTCTTCTTGGGTCCCTACAGTCTCAGTCAAACCATTAAGACTCGTCTTTTTACTAGAATTTGAGTTCTGCACCCCACCTTTCTCCTGCTACATTAGGGACTCTCTGTTGTGTTCCCTGTTAGGGTGGTCATTGGTGGTAGCCAGGCACCATCTAGTTCTTCTGGTCTCAGGCTCCTGATGTCTCTAGTTTATGGGGCCTTTTCTGTCTCTTGGGCTAATACTTTCCTTGTGTCTTTGGTGTAATTCATTCTCCTTTCCTCCAGATGGGTTGGGACAAATTGATGCAACTTAGATGGCCGCTTGCAAGCTTTTAAGACCCCAGACGCCACTCACCAAAGTAGGATGCAGAACATTTTTTTAATAAGCTTTGTTATGCCAATTGACCTAGATGTCCCCTGAAAGCATGGTCCCCAGACCCCTGCCCCTGCTACTCTGTCCCTCGAAGTGTTTCACTGTATTCAGGAAACTTCTTAGCTTTTGGTTCAGTATAGTTATGCTGCCTTCCCGTGCAGTGTGTGTTGTCCTTCCCTTCACATAAGATAATTCTTGTCAACTATCTAGTTAGTGAATACCCTCTCTCTCCCTCTCCAACACTGTAACCATCAAAGAATGTTTCCTTCTGCGTTTAAACTTTTTCATGAGTTCTTCTGATAGTGGTCTTATACAATATTTGTCCTTTTGCAACTGACTGAATTCACTCAGCATAATGCCTTCCAGATTCCTCCGAGTTATAAGATGTTTCCTGGATTCTTCTGTGTACTTTATCATTGCATAGTATTCCATTGTGTGAATATAGCATAATTTGTTTATCCATTTGTCCGTTGATGGGCACCTAGGTTATTTCCATTTTTTTTTCTGTTGTGAACAGTGCTGCAATGAACATGGGTGTGCATATATCTATTTGTGTGATGGCTTTTATTTCTCTAGGATATATTCCAAGGAGTCAGATTACTAGATCACATGTTAGTTTGATTTCTACCTTTTTCAGGAAGCGACAAATTGATTTCCAAAGTGGCTGTACCATTTTACATTCCCACCATAGGTGTGTAAGTGTTCTAGTCTCTCCACAACCTATCCAACATTTATTATTTTGTGTTTTTTGGATTAATGCTAGCCTTGTTGAGGTGAGAAGATATCTCATTGTAGTTTTGATCTGCATTTCTCTAACGGCTAATGATTGTGAGCATTTCCTCATCTGTCTGTTAGTCGCCTGAATGTCTTCTTTGGCGAAGTGCCTGTTCATATCCTTTGCGCATTTTTTAATTGGATTATTTGTCTTTTTGTTGTTGAGATTTTGCAGTCTCTTCTAGATTATAGACATTAGACGCTGATTGGATTTGTCATAGCCAAATTTTTTTTCCCAGTCTGTAGGTTGTCTTTTTACTCTTTTGTTGAAGTCTTTTGATGAGCATAAGTGTTTGATTTTTAGGGGGTCCCAGTTATCTAGTTTCTCTTCTGCTGTTTCTGCATTGTTAGTAATGTTTTTTAATGTGTTTATGACATGTATTAGGGCTCCTAGCATTGTCCCCATTTTTTCTTCAATGATCTTTACCGTTTAAGATTTTATATTTAGGTTTTTGATCCATTTTGAGTTAGTTTTTGTGCATGGTGTGAAGCATGGGTCTTGTTTTAGTTTTTTGCAGATTGATATCCAGTTATGCCAGCACCATTTGTTAAAGAGACTATCTTTTCCCCAATTAATAGACTTTGGGCCTTGGTCAAATATCAGCTGCTCATAGGTGGATGAATTTATTTCTGGATTCTCAGTTCTGTTCCATTGGTCTATGTATCTGTTGTTGTACCAGTACCAGGCTATTTTGACTACCATGGCAATATAATAGGTTCTAAAATCAGGTAGTGTGAGGCCTCCCTCTTTGCTCTTCTTCTTGAGCAATGCTTTACTTATTCTGGGCCTCTTCCCTTTCCATATGAAGTTGGTGATTTGTTTCTCCATCTCATTAAAAAATGTTATTGGAATTTGGATTGGGATTGCATTGTATCTTCAGATGGCTTTGGGTAGAATTGACATTTACACAAAGTTGAGGCTTCCTATCCATGAGCAAGGTATTTTTTCCCACTTATGCAGGTCTGTTTTGGTTTTTTGCAGTAGTGTCTTGTAGTTTTCATTGTGTAAATTTTTATGCCTCTTGTTAGATTTATTCCTAAGTATTTTATCTTCTTGGGGGCTACTGTAAATTGTATTGATTTGGTGATTTTCTCTTCGAAGTTCTCTTTGTTGGTGTAGAGGAATTCAACTGAGTTTTGTATGTTTATCTTGTATCCTGATACTTCGCGAAATCTTTTATTAGTTCCGGTAGTTTTCTTGTGGATTCTTTGGGGTTTTCTGTGTGTAAGATCACATCAACTGCAAATAGAGATACTTTTACTTCTTCCTTACTAATTTCGATGCCCTTTATTTCTTTTTCTAGCCTAATTGCTCTGGCTAGGACCTCCAGCACAATGCTGAATCAGAGTGGTGATAAAGGGCATCCTTGTCTGGTTCCAGTTCTCAAGGGGAATGCTTTCAAAGTCTCTCCATTTAGGATGATATTGGCTGCTGGGTTTGTATAAATGCCCTTAATTATATAGAGGAATTTCCCTTCTATCCTATTTTGTTGAGAGTTTTTATCATGAATGTGTGTTGGACTTTGTCAAATGCCTTTTCTGCATTGATTGATAAGATCAGGTGGTTCTTGTCTTTTGTTTTATTTATGTGATGGATTACATTGATTGTTTTTCTAATGTTGAACATCCTAGCATACCTGGTATAAATCTTACTTGATCATAGTGAATTTTTTTTTTTTTTGATATGCTGTTGAATTCTATTGGCTATAATTTTGTTGAGGATTTTTGTGTTAACGTTCCTGAGGGATATTGGGTTGTAATTTTTGTGTGTGTGTGGTGTTTTTACTTGGTTTTGGTATCAGGGTTATGGTGGTGTCATAGAATGAGTTTGGGAGTATATTGTCTTTTTCTATGCTCTGAAATACCTTTAGTAGTAATGGTGTTCACTGTTCTCTGAAAGTTTGACAGAATTCTGCAGTGAAAATGTCTGAGCCAAGGGTTTTTCATGTTGGGAATTTTTAAATCACCTTTTCAATCTCTTCTTTTGTTATAGGTTTATTAAAATGTTTACCTCTGTTTTTGTTTTTTTAAGTAAGTAGTGAGTTTCTAGACATTTGTCATTTCACCTAGGTTTTCAAGTTTGTTACAGTACAATTTTTCATAGTATTCTGTTATGATTTTTTTAATTTCCATTGTATCTGCTTTGATATCACAATCTCATTTCTTATATGGGTTATTTGCTTCCTCTCCTCTTTTTCTTTTGTCAGTTTGGCCAATGGTTTATTGATTTTGTTGATATTTTCAGAGAACCAGTTTTTGGTCTTCTTAACTCAATTTTTTTTCTATTCTCTATTTCATTTAAATCTGCTCTAATTCTGGAAATTCCCTTTTTTCTGCCACCCGAGGCCTTTTGCTGCTCTCTTTCTATTTGTTGGAGTTGTAGGGTTAATGTTTTGATTTACCCATTCTTATTTTTGAATGTGTGCATTTATTGCTATAAACTGACATCTGAGCATTGCTTTTGCTGTGTCCCAAAGGCTCTGGTAAGATGTGTTTTTATTTTCATTTGATTCTATGAATTTCTTTATTCCATCCTTAATTTCTTCTATAACTCAGTAGTTTTTGAGCAAAGTGTTCTTCAGTGTCCATGTGAATAATTTTTTTTCCTTGCTTTTTCTGTTACTGATTTCTGTTTCTATGACTCTGTGGTCAGAAAAGATGCTTTGCAATATTTCAGTGCTTTGGATTCTGTTAAGGCTCGCTTTATGGCCTAATGTGTGCTCTATTCTGGAGAATATTCCATGTGCATTGGAAAAGAAAGTATAGTTGGCTACTGTTAGGTGGAGTGTTCTGTATATGTTTATAAGATCAAGTTGGCTGATTGTGGCATTTAGGTTTTCCATGTCTTTATTGAGTTTCTTTCTGGATGTTCTTTCCTTCACTGAAAGTGGTGTGCTGAAGTCTCCTACTACTATTGCGGAGCTATTTATCTCTTTTCAATGATATTAGAGTTTGTTTTATGTATTTTGGAGCCCTGTCATTGGGCGTGTAAATATTTATTATGGTTATGTCCCCCTGGTTTATTGAATCTTTAATCATTGTATAGTGTCCTTCGTTATCCTTTGTGGTGGATTTTACCTTAAAATCTATTTTGTTAGAGATTAATGTTGCCACTCCTGCTCTTTTTTTGGTCTTTTTTTGTTTGCTTGATATATTTTTTTCCATCCTTTGTGTTTTCATTTATTTGTGTCTCTTGTCAGTAGCATATAGAAGGATTGTGTTTTTTAATCCAATCTGCCACTTTCTGTCTCTTTATTGGTTCATTTAGTTCATTTACCTTCAGCGTAATTATTGATAGGTATGAGTTTAGTGCTCATTTTGATATCTTTTTTTGGTGTTTTGTTTACAGTTCCTTTGATCCACTTAATTTTCTGTGCTGAGTCATTTTTCTTTAGGTATTTTCTTCTCATCTTTTTAATTTTTGCTGGTTTTGTATTTGCTGTCTTTATGTTTTTCTTGTTTTTTTATTTTTTTTATTTTTGTGTGTAGGCTTGTTAGTTTCCATAGTGGTTACCTTAATTTTTTAAAAAAAATTTTTATTGTACTTTAGATGAAGGTTTACAGAACAAATAGTTTCTCATTAAACAGTCAGTACACATATTGTTTTATGACATTGGTTAACAACGCCATGACATGTCAACACTCTCCCTTCTCGACCTTGGAGGAACTTTTTTTGGTGAAAATATACATAGCCAAAGTTACATCATTTCAAAAGTTTCTACATGTACAACTCAGTGACATTGATTACATTCTTCCAGTTGTGCTGCTATTCTCAGTATCCTTTTCCAAATTATTCCATCACCATTATCTTCAACTCACTGCCCCCTAGACTTCCCATCAAACCTTTTAAGTTGCTGTTGTCAATTTGATCTCACATAGATAATTCCTTTTTTTGTGCTTTGATGAAGGTTCGCAGAACAAATAGTTTCTCATTAAACAGTTAGTACACATATTGCCCTAGGACAATGATTAACAACCCCATGACATGCCAACACTGTCCCTTCTCAACCTTGAATTCCCTATCACCAGTTTTTCTGTCTGCTCCTGCCTTCTAGTCCTTGTCCCTGGACTGCTATGTCTCATTAGTCCCATTTTGTTTTATGAGGTTGTCCAATCTCTGGCTGAACTTCCGAAGTGACCTCACCATTAAGCTAAAAGAGTGTCCAGGGGCCATACTTTTGGGGTTTCTCCAGTCTGTTGGGCCAGTAAATCTGGTCTTTTTTTTGTGTGTGTGTGAATTAGAATTTTGTTCTGTATCCTTATCCAGCTCTGTCCAGGACCCTCTATTGTGATCCCTGTCAGAGCAGTCAGTAGTGATAGCCAGGCACCATCTATCTGTACTGGACTCAGTCTGGTGGAGGCCTTGGTAGCTGTGGTCCATTAGTCCTTTGGACTAATCTTTTCCTTGTATCTTGTTCTCTTAATTCTCCCTTGCTCCCAAAGTACTGAGACAAGTGGAGTATCTTAGATGTCTGCTCACAGGCGTTTAAGACCTCAGATGATACTCACCAAGGTAGAATGTAGAACATTGTCTTTATAAACTGTGTTATGCCTATTGAGCTAGATGTTCCCGGAGACCATGGTCTCCACAGCCCTTCCCCCAGCAATTCAGTCTCTCACCGAGTTTGGAAGTGTCTATGGAGCTTCCATGACCTCTCCTTGTACAAGTTGTTCTGCTTCCTCAGTATTGTGTACAGTCTTATCCTTCTCCAAAGATTTCACTTATCTATTGCCTATTGAGTCCCCCCACCCCTCCCATCCCTCATAACCAACTCTCTTAGTCATCTAGTGCTGCTATAACAGAAATGGCTTTAACAAAGAGTAGTTTATTTCTTCACAGGAAAGTAGGCTAAAAGTCCAAATTCAGGGCGTCAGCTCCAGGGGAAGACTTTCTCCCTCTGTTGGCCTTCTCATCAATGTTCCCCCGAACTAGGCCTTTCTCCGTGAGGAGACCTTGGTTCAAAGGATGCGCTCTGCTCCTGGCATTACTTTCTTGATGGTATGAGGTCCCCAATTCTCTGCTTGCTTCCCTTTCCTTTTATCTCTTGTAAGGTAAAAGGTGGTACAGGCCACACCCTAGGGAAAATCCCTTTACCTTGGATCAGAGATGTGACCTGGGTAAGGGTGGTGTTACAATCCCACCCTAATAAAATTACAATCACAAAATGGAGGCCAACCACACAATTCTGGGAATGATAGCCCAGCCAAATTGACACACATTTTTGGGGGGACATAATTCAAACCATGATACCAATAAAGATTGTTTTTTTGTGTGTAAATTTTTACATGAGTTTTTACAGTAGAGATCTCATACAATATTTGTCCTTTTGTGACTGACTTATTTCATTCAGCATAATGTCCTCCAGTTTCATCTATGTTATGAGATGCTTCACAGATTCATCACTGTTCTTTATCTTTGCATAATACTCTTCTTTATCTTTGCATAATACTCCATTGTGTGTATGTACCATAGTTTGTTTATCTATTGTTCTGTTGATGGACATCTAGGTTGTTTTCAACTTTTTCCTATTGTGAACGGTGCCGCAATGAATATGGGTGTGCATATGTCTATTCGTGTGACAGATCTTATTTCTCTAGGGTATATTCCTAAGTGATTGCATTTTGCAGTGCTTTTTTTTGTGGTGCTGATGTTTTCTTTGTCCCTCTTACTCTCCTGTGCTGAGTTCCTTTTGTTTGTGGATTTTTTAAAATTTCTTTTGTTTTTGTAGGTTTTGTTTTTACTTAGACTTTATGTTTTTCTTCTTTGTTTTGATGAGTAGGTTTGTTAACTTTTTGTGGTTACCTTGAAATTTACCCTAATCTTCCTAGATTTGAACTAGTCTATTATTACTTGGTATCGCTTTGCCTTCCTCTCCATTAGAAGGTTCTATATGTACACGGTTTATTCTCTCTTTTATTGTTCTGATGTTGTTGTCATTTACAGATTAACCTCTCTGGTTCCCTGTTGTACTTCTTTTGGTTTCGGATAGTCCTTAAGAGTTGATTTCCTAAATTGGTATCTGGCTAGTACAATCCTGTGTCCTATAGTCAGCCTGTGGTCTGATGTTGTTTGTTCTCAGATTGAAGGGCTCTCTTTAATAAGTCTTGTAAGTTTGGTTTGGTTTTTACATAGTCCCTTAATTTCTGTTTATCTGGTAATGACCTAATTTCCCCATAATATTTGAATGAGAGTTTTGCAGGATATATTATTCTTGGCTGACAATTTTTTTCTTTCAAGGTTTTATATATGTCATCCTTTTGCCTTCTTGCCCACATGGTTTCTGCCGAATAATCTGAGCTTAGTCTTATTGTTTCTCCTCCGTATGCGACTTTTTGTTTTTCTTGAGCTGCTCTCAGGATTCTTTGTCTTTGGTTTTAGCGAGTGTGATTATGACATGCTTTGGTGATTTTCTTTCGGTGTCTATCCTATATGGGGTTTGTTGAGCTTCTTGGATGGTCACCTTTTCATCGTTCATGCTATTGGGGAAGTTTTCTGTCAGCAATTCTTCAATGATCTCTGTGTTTTCTGTTTCCTCCCCCTGTTCTGGAACTCTGATCACTCACAGATGTTTGCTTTTATTGTATCCCACATAATTCTCAGAGAGTCTTCATTTTTCTGTGGTCTTTTTTCTGATTTTTCCTCAAACAGAATTGTATCCAGTTGTTTGTCTTAAATATTACTGATCCTATCTTCCGTCATTTCAAACCTGCTTCTCAGCCCTTCTATAACACTGTCCATTTCTGACATCTTGTTGTTTATCTTTTGGATTTCTAATTGTTGTTTTTGTATGATTTCTAGTTGTGAATTTATTTTAGCATTTTGTTCCTGTGTTATTTTCTTGAATTCTTCCATTTTTTGTCTGTATCTTCCAGGAATTTGTCTGCCTTTTCCATGCATTTGTCTATTTGTTCCTCATTTTTGCCTGCTTTTTGCTTCAACTCTTGGGTAATTCTGAATATTAGAGATTTGATTTCCTTATCAGTTAGGTAGTTCTTTTGCTTCTACTGGAACATCATCTGGTTTTTTATTTTGGATGTCTAATGGAACCATCCTGTCTGGTTTTTGTAAATATTTTTATATTGTCTGCTGTCTTTGGGGCATACAGTGATTGTTTTCCTAGTGTATTGATTGTTGATTTGTTTGTTTCATCCTGCTTTTTTGTTTTATTTTGTTATGTTTGAGTAGGCGGGCTGTATGTTCTTTGTTGTTTGCTCATCTGTGGGCAAGATACTTTTCACCTCTTCTCCAATGGGCATGGTCAGTAACTCAGGTATAGTACAGCAGTGCAGGTCAAGCTTAATTGGAGTTGCTGGGATGGGTTGCTTGTGGCACGTACCAGGGCTGACAGTGCAGACCGAGCATCAGTGCAGGGCGGGTTCCAGTAGGCCATGCCTGTGCTGCTTGTGAGTGTGATGTTCAGTGCACAGTGCAGGTAGGCAGGAAGGAGGGGGTAGATTGTGATGTGTGGAGCTAAGATGGGTGTGGGAAAAAGGAGAAAGGAGAGAAGAACAGTAGCCAAAATATACACAGAAACAAAAAAGAGTGCTAAGGGAACTTGTTATTGGAGTGGAGAGATGAGAGACTGAGAAATGGGGAAAAACAAAAATAAAAAAAAATCAAGAAACTGCAAATGAAGAAAGACAGAAAGGGAATAAGAGAGAGAATTAAACAAAACAAACAAACAAAAACAAAACAAAACAAAAGACAAGACAAAGGAAATGCCTCCAGGGATGTCCCTGTGCTTCTGTGCAGAGTAAGGGAGTAGCTTCCTAGCCACAGTACTGCCCGGCTAGAAGGGGCACCCAAGCTGAGAAAAGAAAAAGAAAACAAACAAATTAAAACAGAAGGAATCAGAGCAAACAAGCAAAAAAAAAAAAAAAAAAAAAAACCCAGGTGTCCCACCAGCATGGTGGCACTGGCCAGGAAGCAGTTTCACAGTCAAGCAGTGTTTCAGAGCCTTTCAGGAAGAAGCAAAGATGGCACACGGATCCAGGTATTTGAGAGAAAGGAGGTGAAGGTGACGAGAGGTAAGGAAGAAATCTAAAGAAGCAGAAAAAAGCAACATCAGCAGCCAACAAAAGGCACCCAGGGAGCCAGCCTGTGCAGGCAGGTGGAATACAAGAGACATCTGGGTGTAAGTGTTGCTTCCCAGCAAAGAGACTGTGGCTGCAGGAAGCAGAGGAGGCTAAGTGGGGTAAAGAAGGGTGGGGGTGGGAAAGCTTATATTGTTGTTTACCTGTTGTTCCATCTCCTGCTGGAAGCTCCATGAAGCTGCTTTCTCATACCACCTGTTGGCTGATCTCTGATAGGAGTCCAAGAAGGCTGATCCATACTGTGGTAGCTTATAGGGGACCTCTGCATGTATCTCTCCTCACACTCTGTTCTCAGTCAGTTTCTTATTCCATTCAGTGCTTGGCCGAGTTCTTTATCTCTTCATTTGATGCTAGGGTTTCAGGATTGACTTGTGATTGTTTGACTTAGTTTTTCTGATCTTTGCTGTGAAGGGATGGTGTGGTGCTTCTGACTATAGTGCCATGTTGCCCAGAAGTCTCTAATACCTACCTTAATATTTACTCCTATTTTTCTAAGTTTAAACCAGTCTCTTATTTCTTTGTATTGCCTTGACTTCCTGTCCATACGAAAATCTATGATTACATTTTTTATTCTCTGTTGTTTTAACATTGTCATCTTTTATCTATTGACATCTCTGTTGCCCTATTTTCAGTGTTTTAACTTTGATTTACTTTTGTGGCTTCCCTATCTAAGTTTATATCTTGTTGCTGTCCTATGTTCTAGTCTTGGGTTGTTATCTGATGTTATTAATCTTGTAATCAGAAGACTCCCTTTAATATTTTTTGTAATTTTTGTTTGGTGGTTGCCAATTCTCTAAACTTCTGTTTATCTGGAAATGCCCTGATCACATTTGAGAGGCAGTTTTGCTGGATATATAATTCTTGGCTGATTTTTTTTTTCCTTCAAGAGTTTATATATGTCATCCCATTGTTTTCTTGCCTGCATCTTTTCTGCTGAGTAGTCTGAGCTTAGTCTTATTGACTCTTGTTTGTAGATGACTTTTCATTTATCTCTAGCTGCTTTTAAAATTCTGTCTTTATCGTTGGTTTGATTATAATACATCTTGGTGACTTTCTTTTGGGATGTACCTTATGTGGGATTTGATGAGCATCTTGGGTAGATAGCTTCTAATCTTTCATGATATCAAGGAAGTTTTCTGCCAATAACTCTTCAACAATTCTGTCTGTATTTTCTGTTATCACCCCCTCCCCACTCTGGTACTCCAATCACTCATAGGTTATTCCTCTTGATAGACTCCCACATAATTCTTAGGGTTTCTTCTACTTTTAAAATTCTTTTATGTGATTTTTCATCAAATAATTTGGTGTCAAGTGCTTTATCTTCAATCTCACTAATTCTGACTTCTATTGCCTCAATTCTGCTCCTATGACTTTCTATTGAGTTATCTAATTCTGAAATTTTGTTGTTAATCTTCTGGATTTCTGATTGCTATCTCTCTATGGATTCTTGCAGCCTGTTAAGTTTGTCAGTATGCTTTTGAGTAACCTTATTAACATCCTCTATTGCTTTGTCTATGTGTTCCTTTGTTTGTTCTGAGTTTTGCCTGATCTGCTTCCTGATTTGCAGAGTTCTGTATATTAATCTTTTGTATTTTACCTCTGATAATTTCAAGAAATTCTCTTCTTCTGGACAATTTCTTGATTCTTTATTTGGAGAGCTTGCTGAAACCATCATGTTCTCTTTATGCAATTTGATATTGACTGTTTTCTCCAAGCCATCAATAAGTTATTATATTTATTTATTTCATGTTTGCTTACTGTATCCTAGCGTCTTCTTTTCTTTTGTTTTGATATGCCCAAATAGGCAGTTTGTGTGAGCTAATTTGATGATTGATGCCTTTGAAGCTTTAATGTTGTCACCAGGTGTTAGAGATGTTACTAGCCATGTAAGCCCAGGAATCTGTTTACTTTTCTTGTATGAATTCAGATCAGGTGTCCAGATAGTCAGTCACCAAGTGTGTGGTGCAGGCTCTCACTTACAGTCCTAGACAGACATGGGTGATTGGTGTAGGCACAGGTATCTGGCTGAAGTAGGGTGTCACACACTGAGCATGGCAGGGATTGATGGCTGCCCCTGGCTGTCAGGGAGAAAAGTTTGGCCCTGTTCCCTAGATTACATAGGTAGGTGGGTTTTGCAGCTGGACAATTAACACCTGATGCTGTTGGCTATAAGGACTGGGGGACACCACTTATTCTTGTACCCCTGTTGAGGGTAGCTAGGTGGTATGGGTGGAGCGAACAGTATTCACGCCTCTGATGTGGGTAGTTGAGTACCTTGCTCAGTGGGCAGAGCAGTGTCAAATGTCATGAACTTACCACTTCACCATACAGGTGAAACAGTTGAAGTTAGAGTTCACGTATATACCCTGTTGTACTGTGGTTATGAGAGCCTACGCTGTTGAAATGGGGCCACACAGGTCTGTGCAGGGGTGAAAGACATTCAAAGCCTGTGGACCCCTTATGCCTGTGCCTAAGCAAAGGAGCTGTGCCTACCCTGAGTTCCTGGCTGAGGGGAGCCAGCATATTATCTTTTCCTGGTTTGTTAATTTGTTCCGTCTCCAAGGCTAGTAGAATGGCTCAGGGCACATGATGGGTCCAACTTCTGGCCCGGGGGCTTGACAGTCACAGAAGCCAGCCAGGACGTGGTGTAGAGTGAGAGGTGGCAGGTAAATAGGAGAGAGGGTTTTCCAAAAGGGAGTGTTTTTTATCTGCACATTAAGTCAGTTGCAGGTGCCTATCTTTTTTTTTTTGCCGGTTGAATGCTGCTTTTCACTGGTTCTGGATGCCCGATTAGAGTCTCTGCCACTGGGTCTCTTCCGATGTGGAAAACATCTCCCGAGCACCACGGCTTGCCTCACTTTCCACACGAGCTGATCTAGCCTGAAGGGCACCAGCTCCCACCCGAGCGGGTCTGGCAACTCCTCGCTGCTTCTAAACCATCTTTCCCTCCCCTTGCCACTCAGTACAGTTCTTCTACTGTGCCTTTGATATTCAGGACCCCTAGATTGTCATATATAATCGATTCACTTGTTTTCTCATGTCTTTGTTGTAAGAGGGACCACAGGAAGCATCTGACTACTCTGCCATCTTGGCCCTGCCTCTATTTTTCAATTTACTTAATGTATTATGTTCACTTAAGTTTGCAATACTCCAGATGCATCCTCAGCCCTATTATCTATTGATGCTCACTTATTGATTTTATCCACTCCATGACTTTAGCTACCATCAAGAACTGATTACATACAGCTTTCATTTATGACTATGATCCTCATGTGATCTTTAGTTTTATACCTAATTCAAATATGTAATATCCTCTTATGTTTTTCAATTTGAAATCTTCCACTGTTTAAATTTTTCTCCAACTTTTTTATGAAAATATTCAGTCATAAGAAAGGGTCAAGAGAATAGTACAATAAGCATCAACATATCCTCTAAATCTTAAATTTGTTAATTTTTACCATTTTTTTCATCTTTCCTGTGTGTTGAGACATTTTGCAGTAATTTGCAGAAATCATGACTTTATTCCTAATACTTCAGCAGGTATCATGGAAGTTCTAGTGTGATAATATATATCACCACAATAATATTATAGAATCTTGAAAAGTACTAAATTTTCTATGATATCATCTATCTTCAGGCCTTATTCCAATTTCCTCACTTGTCATAAAAATGAATTTCATGGTTCTATATTTTGGTATCAAAAATTCATCAAGTTTCATTCATTTCATCTGGATATTATGACTTTTTTAATCTTGCTTTAGATGGAAGTTTACAGAGCAAGTAAGTTTCTCATTAAACAATTAATACACTTATTGTTTTGTAATGTTGGTTGCCAACTTCATGACATGTCAACATTCTTTCCTTCTCGACTTTGTGTTCCTCATTATCAGCTTTCCTGCTCCCTCCTGCCTTCTTGTTCTTGCCTCTGGATTGGTGTGCCCATTTAGTCTCATCTTGTTTTATGGGGCTGTGTAATCTTTGGCTGAAGAGTGAACTTCAGAAGTGACTTCAGTACTGAGTTAAAAGGTTGTTGGAGGGCCATACTCTTGAATTTCCACCAGTCTCCATCAGACCAGTGAGTCTGGTCTTTTTTTCTGAGTTAGAATTTTGTTCTACATTTTCCTCTATCTCTGTCTGGGACCCTCTATTGTGATCCCTGTCAGAAGACTCAGTGGTGGTAGCTGAGCACCATCTAGTTGTACTGGACTAAGTCTGGTGGAGGCTGTGGTGTTTGGGGTCCATTAGTCCTTTGGAGTAATCTTTCCCTTGTGTCTTTGGTTTTCTTCATTCTCCTTTGCTCCAGATGGGGTGAGACCAGTGTAGTATCTTAGATGGCCGCTCACAACTTTTAAGACCCCAGACGTTACTCACCAAAGTAGGATGCAGTACATCTTTTTCTTTATAAACAGTGTTACACCAATTGAGCTAGATGTCCCCCGAGACCATGGTCGCAAACCCTCATTCCAGTGATTTGGTCCCTCAGGAAGTTTGGATGTGTCTGTGAAGCTTCTATGACCTTGCCTTGGTCAAGTTGTGCTTTCCCTGTATTGTTTCCTGTCATACCCTTCACCAAAGTTACCACTTATCTATTGTCTATTTAGTGTTTTTCCCTACCCACTGCTCCACTCCCTCATAACCTTCAAAGAGTGTTTATTCTTATGTGTAAACCTTCTCATGAGTTTTCATAATAGTGGCCACATATAATATTTGTCTTTTTGTAATTGACTTATTTCACTCAGCATAACTTCCTCCAGATTCATCCTTGTTGTGAAATGTTTTGCAGATCCATCATTGTTCTTTATCGTTGTGTAGTATTCCATTGCTTGTATGTATCATAGCTTTGTTTATCCATTCATCTGTTGATGGGCACTTAGGTTGTTTCCATCTTTTTGCTATTGTGAATAATGTTGCAATGAACATGGGTATGCATATGTCTATTCCTGTGATGGCTCCTATTTCTCTAGGATATATTCCTAGGAGGGGGATTGCTAGATTGTATGGTATTTCTAGTTCTAGCTTTTTTAAGAAAGCGTCGCATCATTTTCCAAAATGGTAGTACCATTTAGTATTTCCACCAGCAGTGCATAGAGTTCCAATCTCCTCAAAGCCTCTCAACATTTGTTATTTTACTTTTTTTTGATTTGTGCCAGCATTGTTGGGATGAGATGGTATCTCATTGTACTTTTGTTTTACATTTCTCTAATGGCTAAGGATTGTGAGCATTTCCTCATGTGTCTGTTTGCCACCTGAATGTCTTCTTTGGTGAGGTGTCTGTTCCTATGCTTTGCCCTTTTTTAAATTGGATTATTTGTCTCTTTGTTGTAGAGGTGTTGTGTTTTCCTGTAGAATTTAGAGATTAGACCTTTGTCAGATTTGTCATAGCCAAAAAATTTTTCCTAGTCTGTAGGTTTTCTTTTTACTCTTTTGGTGAACTCTTTTGATGAGCATGTGTTTAATTTTTAGGAGATCCCAGTTATCTAGCTTGTCTTCTGGTGTTTGTTGTATTTTTATTCATGGTTTATATCCTGTTAAGGTCGTGTATTAGGGCCTGTAGTGTTGATCTTATTTTTTCTTCTAGGATCTTTACAGTTTTGGGGTTAAAATTTAGGTCTTTGATCCAGTTTGAATTAGGTTTTTTTTTCTTTTTATTGTTGTGTTGTGCTTTAAGTGAAAGTTTAAAATTCAAGTTAGTCTTTCATACAAAAATTTATACATACATTGTTTTGTGACCCTACTTGCTCTCCCTATACTGTGACAGCACACTCTTCCTTTCCATCCCGGATTTCCGGTGTCCGTTCAATCACCTCCTGACCTCTCTGCCTTCTCATTTCGCCTCCGGACAAGAACTGCTCATTTAATCTCATTTATCTACTTAAGCTAAGAAGCACACTCTTCATGAGTATCATTTTATGTCCCATAGTCCAGTCTTTGTCTGAAGAGTTAGCCTTGGGAACGGTTTTAGTTTTGAGCTAACAGTGTGAGGGGCGTGTCTTCTGGGGTCCCTACAGTCTCAGGTAAACCATTAAGTCGGTCATTTTACTAAAATTTGAGTTCTCCACCCCACTTTTCTCCTGCTCCATCACGGGTTGTCTGTTGTGTTCCCTGTCAGGGCAGTCATTGGTGGTAGCCAGCACCATCTAGTTCTTCTGGTCTCAGGCTGATGAAGTCTCTGGTCTAAGTGGCCCCTTCTGTTTCTTGGGCTAATACTTCCCTTGTGTCCGTTGTGTTCTTCATTCTCCTTTACTCCAGGTAAATTGGGACCAAATGATGCTTCAGACGGCCGCTTGCTAGCTTTTTAAGACCCCAGACGCCTGTCACCAAAGCGGGATGCAGAACATTTTCTTAAAAAACTTTGTTATGCCAATTAACCTAGATGTCCCCGGAAAGCATGGTCCCCAGACCTCTGCCCCTGCTACTCTGTCCCTTGACATATTTGTTTGTATTCAGGAAATTTCTTAACTTTGGTTTAGTCCAGTTGTGCTGACTTACCCGGTAGTGCGTGCTGTCTTTCTCTTCACCTAAGATAATTCTTGTCTACTTTCTAGTTAGTGAATACACCTCTCCCTCCCTCCCCACCATCGTAACCAGCAAAGAATGTTGTCTTCTCTGTTTAAGCCTTTCTAGTTTTTTTATAATGATTGTCTTATACAATGTTTGTCTCCTTGTGACTGACTTAAGTTTACTCAGCATAATACCTTCCAGATTTCTCCATGTTATGTTTCATGGCTTCATCTCTGTTCTTTATCATTGTGTAGCATTCCATTGTGTGAATATACCTTAGTTTGTTTATCCATTCGTCCATTGATGGACACTTAGGTTGTTCTCATCTTTTTTCTATCTTGAACAATGTTGCAACGAACATGGGTGAGCATATATCTATTTGTGTGATGGCTGTTAATTCTCTAGGACATATTCCAAGGAGCAGGATTGCTGGATCATATAATACTTCTGTTTCTAACTTTTTAAGGAAGAGCCAGATCAATTTCCAAACTGTACCATTTTACATTCCTGCCAACAGTGTATAAGTGTCCACGTCTCTTCACAACCTCTCCAACATTTATTACTTTGTGTTTTTTGGATTAATGCTAGCGTTGTTGGGGTGAGATGGTATCTCATTGTAGTTTTGATTTGCTCTTCTTTAATGGCTAATGATCATGAGCATTTCCCCATGTGTTTGTTAGCTGCCTGAATGTCTTCTTTGGAGAAGTGCCTGTTCATACCCTTTGCCCATTTTTTAATTGGGTTGTTTGTCCTTTTGATGTTGAGGTTTTGTAGTATCTTGTGGATTTTACAGATTAGATGCTGATCAGATGTGTTGTAGTCAAATTTTTTTTCCCCAGTCTGTAGGTTGTATTTTGACTCTTCTGGTGAAGTATTTTGATGAGCATAAGGGTTTGATTTTTAGGAGCTCCCAGTTATCTACTTTCTTTTCTGGTGATTGTGCATTATTACTTATGGTTCATATTCTGTTTATGCCATGTATTAGGACTCCTAGGATTGTCCCTGTTTTTTCTCCCGTGATCTTTAACATTTTAGATTTTATATTTAGTTCTTTGACCCATTTTGAGTTACTTTTGGTGCATGATGTGAGGTATGGATCTTGTTAATTTTTTTGCATATGGATATCCAGTTATGCCAGCACCATTTGTTAAAGAAACTGTCTTTTCCAAAATTAACGGATATTGGGCCTTTGTCAAATATCAGCTGCTGATAGTTGGATGAATTTCTCTGGATTCTAAATGCTGTTCCATTGATTTCTGTATCTATTATTGTACCAGTACCAGGCTCTTTTGATTCCCTAGGTGGTATAATAGGTTCCAAAATCAGGTAGTGTGAGGCCTCTCACTTTGTTCTTCTTCTTGAGTAATGCTTTACTTGTTTGGGGCCTTTTCCCTTTCCATATGAAGTTGGTGATTTGTTTCTCCATCAGATTAAAAAATGCTGTTGGAATTTGAACTGGGTTTGCATTGTATCTGTAGATGGCTTTGGGTAGAATTGATATTATCCCAATGTTCAGTCTTGCTATCCATGAGCAAGGTATCTTTTCCCACTTATGCTGGTCTCTTTTGGTTTCTTGCAGTAGTATCTTGTAGTTGTCATTGTATAGGTCTTTTACATCTCTGGTTAGATTTATTTCTAAGTATTTTATCTTCTTGGGGGATACTATAAATGGTATTGATTTCATGATTTCCTCTTTGAGGTTCTCTTTGTTGGTGTAGAGGAGACCAACTAATTTTTATATGTTTATCTTCTATCCTGTTACTTTGCAAAATATTCTATTAGTTCTAGTAGTTTTCTTGTGGGGTCTTTGGTTTTTTCTCTGTATAAGCTCATATCATCGGAAAATAGAGATACTTTCACTTCTTCCCTACGAATTTGGATGCGCTTTATTTCTTTTTCTAGCCTAATAGCTCTGGCTAGGACCTTCAGCACAATGTAGAATAAGAGTGCTGATAAATGGCATCCTTGTCTGGTTCTTGTTCTCAAAAGGAATGCTTTGAAACTCTCTCCATTTAGGATGATGTTGGCTGTTGGCTTTATATAATTGCCCTTGATTATGTTGAGAAATTTCCCTTCTATTCCTATTTTGCTGAGAGATTATTTTTATCATGAAAGGGTGTTGGATTTTGTCAAATGCCTTTTTTGCATTGATTGATAAGATCATGTGGTTCTTGTCTTTTGTTTTATTTATGTAATTGATTACACTGATAGTTTTTCTAATGTTGAACAGTCCCTGCATACCTGGTAAAAATACCACTTAGTCATGGTGAATTATTTTTTTTGATATGTTGTTGAATGCTATTGGCTAGAGTTTTGTTGAGGATTTTTGTATCATTGTTCATGAGGGATATTGGTTTGTAATTTTTGTGTGTGTGTGTGTGGCGTTTTTACTTGGTTTTGGTATCAGGGTTATGCTGGCTTCGTAGAATGAGTTTGGTAGTATTCCATCTTTTTCTATGCTCTGAAATACCTTTAGTAACTGTGGTGTTAACTCTTCTCTGAAATTTTGATAGAATTCTCCAGTAAAACCGTTGGGGCCAGGGCTTTTGTTGTTGTTGTTGGGAATTTAATTTCTTTTTCAATATCTCCTTTTGTTATTGGTTTATTTAGTTGTTCCACCTCTGATTGTGTTAGTTTAGGTAGGTAGTGAGTTTTCAGAAATTTGTCCATTTCCTCTAGGTTTTCAAGTCTGTTAGAGTAAAATTTTTCATAGTATTCCATTATGATTCTTTTAATTTCAGTTGGGTCAGTTGTGTTGATATCACCCATCTCATTCCTTATATGGGTTATTTGCTTCCTCTTCTGTTTTTCTTTTGTCAGCTTGGCCAATGGTTACCAATTTTGTTGATCTTCTCAAAGAACCAGTTTTTGGTCTTGTTAACACTTTCAGTTGTTTTGCTATTCTATATTTCTTTTAACTCTGCTCTAATTCTTATTATTTTCTCTCTTTTGGTGCCTAGGGCTTCTTTTGCTGCTCTCTTTCTACTTGTTCCAGTTGTTGGTTTAATGTTTTGATTTTGGCCCTGTCTTCTTCTTGGATGAGTGCATTTATTGCTATAAACTGACCTCTGAGCACTGCTTTTGTTGTGTCCCAAAGCTTCTGGTAGGATGTGTTTTCATTCTCTTTTGATTCTATGAATTTCTTTATTCCATCCTTAACTTCTTCTATAACCCAGTAGTTTTTGAGTAAGTTGCTGCTCAGTTTCCATGTGTTTGATTTTTTTTTCCTTGCTTTTTCTGTTATTGATTTCTAATTTTATGGCTTTATGGTCAGAAAAGATGTTTTGTAATATTTCAATGCTTTGGATTCTGTTAAGGCTTGCTTTATGGCCTAGTATGTGGTCTATTCTAGAAAATGTTCCATGTGCATTGGAAAAGAAAGAATACTTAGCTGCTGTTGGGTAGAGTGTTCAGTATATGTCCATGAGATCAAGTTGACTGATTGTAGCATTTAGATCTTCCATGTCTTTATTGAGCTTTTTTTCTGGATGTTCTGTTTTTCACTTAAAGTGGAGTGATGAAGTCTCCTACTATTATTGTGGAGCTGTCTATTTCTCTTTCCAATGCCGTTAAAGTTTGTTTTATGTATTTTGGAGCCCTGTCATTGGGTGCATAAATATTTATTATACTTATGTCCTCCTGGTGTACTGATCCATTAATCATTATATAGTGTCCTCCCTTATCCTTTGTGGTGGATTTTAAAGTTTATTTTGTCAGAGATTAGTATTGCCACCTCTGCTCTTTTTTGAATGTTGTTTGCTTGATATATTTTTTCCATCCTTTGAATTTTAGATTGTTTCTGCCTTTAAGTTTAAGGTGTGTCTTTTGTACGCAGCATATAGACAGAGCATTTTTTTAAATCCAATCTGCCACTCTCCATCTCTCTATAAGTGCATTTAGTCCATTTACATTCAGCGTAATTATTGATAGGTATGAGTTTAATGCTGTCATTTTGATGTCTTTTTTTGGTGTGTTACTGACAGTTTCTTTGTTCCACTTAATTTTCTGTGCTAAGTCCTTTTTCTTCGTGTATTTTCTTTTCATCTTTTTTGTTGTTGTTGATTTTGTATATGCTGAGCCTTTATATTTTTCTGTTTTTATTTTGATGTTTAGGACGGTTGGTTTCCTTTGTGGTTAGCTTAATATTTACCCATGTTTTTCTAAGTTTTAAATAGTCTTTTATTTATTTATATTGCCTTGACTTCCTCTCCATATGAAAAATTTATATCTACATTTTTTAGTCTCTCTTTTTTGTTTTAATGTTGTCATATTTTACATACTGATATCTCTGTTTCCCTATCTTCAGTGTTTTAGCTTTGATTTATTTTTGTGATTTCCCTATCTGAGTTGAGGTCTGGTTGCTATGTCTTATGTTCTAGTCTTGTGTTGTTATCTGATGTTATTGATTTTCTAACTGGAGGGCTCCCTTTAGTATTTCTTGTAATTTTGTTTAGGTTTTTGCAAATTCCCTAAGCTTCTGTTTATCTGGAAATGCCCTAATTTCACCGTAATATTTGAGAGACAGTTTTACCTTCTTACCTGTATGGTTTCTGCTGAGTAGTCCAAGCTTATTCTTATTGATTGTCCTTTGTAGATGACTTTTTGTTTATCTCCAGCTACTCTTAGAATTCTGTCTTTATCTTTGGTTTTGGGAAGTTTGATTATAATACGTCTTGGTGATTTTCTTTTGGGATCTATCTTATGTGTGGTTTAATCAGCATCTTGGATAGATATCTTCTCATCTTTCATGATATCAGGGAAGTTTTTTGTCAACAAATCTTCAACAATTTTCTCTGTATTTTCTGTTATCCCCCCCCGTTCTGGTACTCCAATCATTCGTAAGTTATTCCTCTTGATAGAGTCCCACATAGCTCTTAGAGTTTCTTCATTTGTTTACATTGTTTTAGCTGATTTTCCCTCAAATAAGTTAGTGTCAAGTGCATTATCTTCAATCTCACCAGTTCTGACTTCTACTGCCTCAATTCTGCTCTTATGACTTTCTATTGAGTTGTCTAATTTTGATATTTTATTGTTAATCTTCTGGATTTCTGATTGTTGTCTCTCTATGGATTCTTGCAGCCTATTACGTTTGTCATTATGCTCTTGAATAACCTCTTTAAGTTCTGCTACTGCTTTGTTTGTATGTTCTTTGGCTTTCCCTGCATTTTGGATGATCTGCTTCCTGATATCCTGCAGAGTTCTGTATATTAATCTTTTGTATTGTACCTCTGGTAATTTCAAGAAATTCTCTTCTTCTGGACAATTTCTTGATTCTTTATTTTGGGAGCTTGCTGAAGCCATCATGGTCTGCCTCTTTACGTGATTTTATAGTGTATTGTCTCTGAGCCATAAATAAATTATTACTATTTTTTTAAATGTTATATTTGCTTACTGAGTCCTGGCTTCTTGTTTAGTTTTGTTTTGATATGCTGAAATCAGCTGCTCCTGTGTGCTAGTTTGATTATTGGTGTCTTTCACACTCTAATGTCCTGTCACCAGGTGATAAGATCTGTTACTAAGTATGTGAGCCCAGGAGTCCATTAAATTTTCTTGTATGGATTCAGCTCAGGTGTCCAGATAGTCAGTCACCAAGAGTGTGGTGCAGGCTCTCACCTACGGTCCTAGACAGGCATGGGTGATTGGTGTAGGCACAGGTATCTGGCTGCAGCAGGGGGTCACTTGCTGAGCAAGGCAGGGAGCTGAGGCTGCCCTTGAGTGTCTGAAAGGAAAGCATGTCCCTGTTTCCTAGAGTGAGTAGGTAGGTGAGTGTTGCAGCCACACTATGAGCAGCAAGTTCTGTTGGCTGTAAGGTCTGTGGGGCACCACTTATTCTTGGACCCCTGTAGTAGGTTGCTAGGTGGTGTGGATGCAGCCACCAGTCCTCAAGCCCCTGATGTGCACAGGTCAGGAGCCTACTTAATGCGCAGAGCTGTGTCAAATGTCACAAACGTGTCACTTCATAGCTGAAACAGTTGAAGTTATTCTTCAGTTATATACCCTGTTGTACTGTGGTAGTGAGGGTTTATGTTGCTGAAATGGGCCTACACAAGTGTATTCAGGGGTGAAAGGCATTCAAAGTCTGTGGACTCCTTATGCCTGTGCCTAGACAAAGGAGGTGTGCCAACCATGAGATCCTGGCTTAGGGGAGCTGGCAGCTTATTTTTTCCCTGTTTGTTAATTTATTCCCTCTCCAAGGCCAGGAGAATGGCTTAGGGTGAGTTAAGGATCTACTTCTGGCCCATGGGACTCAGCAGTTACTGAAGCCAGTCGAGGACCCAGTGCAGAGTGGTGAGTGGTGAGGTAAATGGGAGAGAGGTTTTTCCCAAACCGGGTATTTTCTTAATCCCAGAGGTAGGCCAGACAAATGTACTTATCTTTAGCCAATTGAGTCCTGCTTTTCACTGGTTCTGGAAGGCCGAGTAGACTCTCTATCACTGGGCCTCTCCTGATATGGAAAGCTCCTCACAAGTGCCACTGCTAACCTCACTGTGCACAGGAGCTGATACAACCTGAAAGTTTCAGGCTCCTGCCGGGTCAGATCTGGCAACTCCTCTCTGCTTCCGGAGAGTCTCTCCCTCCCCCCGCCTCTCAGTCGGATTCCTCAACTTTGTCTTTGATGTTCAGGGCTCCTAGACAGTCATATACAATCGATTCACTTGTATTTTCAGGTCTTTATTGTAAGAGGGGCCACAGGAAGCGTCTGACTACTCTGTCATCTTGGCCTTGCCTCCCTGAATTAGTTTTTGTATGTGGTGTGAGGTATGGGTATCTCATTTTCGTTTGCAGATGGACATCCAATATTGCCAGCGCCATTTATTAAAAAGACTGTCTTTTCCCCATTTGATGGACTCTGGGACTTTGTCAAAGATCACGTGACTGTAGGTAGATGGATTTACATCTGAGTTCTCAATCTGTCACATTGGTCAATGTGTCTGTCTTTCTACCGGTACCAGACTGCTTTGACTACCTTAGCTGTATAATAGATTCTGAGATCAGGTAGTGTGAGTCCTCCTTCTTTCTTCCTCTTCTTCAGTAGTGCTTTACTTATCCAGGGCCTCTTTCCTTTCCATATAAAGTCAATGATTAGCTTTTCCATCTCATTAAAGAATAGTGTTTGTATTGAATCAGGATTGCATTGTATTTGTGTATAGATTTAGGTAGAATTGACGTTTTCACAATGTCGAGTCTACCTATCTGTGAGCATGGTATGTTTTTTCATTTATGTAGGTCTCTTTTAGTTTCTTGCAGTAGTGTTTTGTAGTTTTTTTGTATAGGCCTTTTACATCCCTGGTTAGATTTATTCTTATGTAGTTTATTTTTTTATGGGGTAATTATAAATGGTGTTGCTTTCCTGATTTCCTTTTCATAGTTCTCTTTATTGGTGTATAAGAATCTAATTGACTTTTGTACATTTAGCTTCTATCATGCTACTCTGCTGAATCTTTCTATTATATCCAGTAGTTTTCTTGTGGAATTTTTTGGGTTCTTTATGTATAGTATCATATCATCTGCAAATAGGGACAGTTTCACACCTTCCTTACCCACTTGGATGCCCTTTATTTCTTTCTCTTACCTTATTGCTCTAGCTAGGAATTCCAGCACAATGTTAACTAGGAGTGGTGATAAAGGGCAACTTTGCCTTATTCCTGGTCTCAAGGGGAATGTTTTCAGCCTCTCTCCATTAAGAATGATGTTGGCTGTTGGTTTTGTATAAATGCCCTTTTTTATGTTGAGGATTTCCCTTCTGTACCTATTTTATTGATAGTTTTTATCAGGAATGGGTTTTTTACTTTAATTTCTGTTAATTTGCAGAATATTTTGTCACATCTTTCCTCAAACTTAGCTCCTCAAACCACTCCTTTCTCAGCGTCTGCATTCTAATAAATATCAGCCCTAAACCTTGCAGACCTTGTCTCCTTTCATTTCTTATTTACAAATCATTTCAACTCTGCTTTCAAAATATGTACTTTAACCCACACATCATACTTTGCTGAGTAGAATATAATCTTTTCTGAAACTTCCTTGAGTCATCTACAATATCTGCTTCCATTACCATTTAACTTTTCACTTTATATAATAGTTAAAATATCTCATTTCAATATCATTTTTATAATCATTATTTTTTACCCCTTTCTTTTGCCAAATAGGTTTTAAGGTGAATTAACACTTAAAAATTACATGTAAAACAGGACAGTTAAAATACAGATAGTTTTCCAAGGCTATGTAATGGATACGTTGAGATATTAAATAAAAAATACAAATGAAAGACAAAGTTTATGACTGAGCATTAAATAAACTTGAATAATATTGACATACAATGAACTACTTGATTTTAGTGGTTTATTTTACCTTTATAGACTATTGGTTTTATCTATTACATTAGTGTGCAGATACTTTGCTTGTGAATTGTATTAACTGATCTATGAACACATTAGAGTATCTATAATTTATGTCAGTCATTACATTAGGCATCAGCTTTGTGGTGCTCACTTTCTTCTATCATTAAGTTCTAACGTCTATCTGAAAGTTCTTCTTACTTCACCCAATTATAGAGCAATGTATGACTAAGAAAGCAACATTCATTCAAATCAGAAAGAGAATTATAAAACATAGCATGAAGAAAACATTAAAAATGAGTATGTACAGAGTTAGCCAGCATATTTTAAAGTGTTCCAGAGTACATAACCCTTATTAACAATACTATAATACACTTGTGGCACTTAGAGTAAAAAAAAGATCATTTGAAAGTTAAAAGAAAAAACAAAACTAACTTTGTTTTCAAATAGGTCTAATAAAAGGAAACTGAGCAAGCTTATTCATATGATATGGAACAAAATAAAGCTTACATATGCATAAGTTGATCAACCGAAACACACACACCACGCACACACACAATACACTAAAGAAGTTGAATCCATAACAGCACAAAACATAAAAAAATTCTCATAAACATATTTCATGAATGGTTCCATCAGTTGTTGAGTGAGACTTATGGATTGTTTTATAAAAAGCTGACGATTATGCTTAATTTAATTTCATAATAAAGGGTACATTTTTCTTCATTTAAAGTGTGGCTAACCAGATGTTGGATGTTGTCAACCACTTGAATATTAACCCTTCTAGTGGGTTTATGTCTGTACTGATTTTTAATTCACATTTCCCTACAGAATAACAACAATGAGCATCTCTGCCTCTGCTTAGTCATTCTTATATCATCTTTATGAGAGGTATCTTCAAGTCTTTCCTTATTTTTTGTTTGTACTTATATTATTGAGTTGTAAAATTTTGTGAAGTCTTCTGGACAATAACACTTTGTTAAATGTATGTATTGTAAATATTTTCTCCTGCATTTTGAATGTAATTTTTTATTCTTTTAATGATTCTTTTACTTTTTTCTGATAAGGTTTTAATATCGATAAACTCCAACTCATTTTTTTCTTTAATAATTAGCGGGTTTTTTTGTATGTTAAGAAATCTGTGTGTACTACAAGGATACAAAGACAGCATAGTATTTACCTAAAAAGCTTTAATGTTTATATTAGATAAAAGATCAATGAGGGAAATTTGTAATCTTAAATGTATCTTAAAATATATCAACATGTTATATATCTTAATTTATTTTTCTTCAATTTCTTTAAGCAAATTTTTTTTTTGTTTTTATGGTGGATCTGATGTAATTTTTCTTATACTTATTTTTATATTTTTTTGGTGTAATCAAAAATTTCTTTTTTAAATATTTAAATTTTGTTTTTAGTTAACAGAAATTATAAAGAAATACATTTTGTTATTGACTCATATTCTGCCACCTTGCCACATTCAGTTACTTATTTCAGTTAATTTCAAAATTTTTGACAATTAATCAGCATATTTATAAATAACGAAGTGATACAAAAAGAAATTTCAAAGGAAACATCATAAAATTAATGATAAAAACCACATATGTGAGAAAACTCATGGTAACAACAAAACAACAAAAATCCAGGGCAAGATAATTTCAGTGATATAATTAATCAAACACTTATGGAAAAAAATACTATTACACAAACTTTTTCAGAAGAGGAAGGGAAGAAACACTTCCCAACTCATGTATTGTTACTACCAGAACTCTGATATCACTACGTGAGAACAAACGTACACTAAGCATTTCATATAGTTCATATGAGTATCCATGATTGGCACATATGCAAACATTCTTAGCAAAATATTCGTAAAGCGCATCCAATAATTTATTAAAAACAGGATAATATAGCCACCATTTCCCCTGCCAGGAGGGTGTCAGAGAAGACCTAGCAGGAAGCCAGGATTTTTATCCACACTGGAAATTAACAAGGACATCAGTGAAGAGGTGTGGGGAGACTAAATTTCTATCCAATCCCCATCCAGGTGGTATCAGATGAGACTTGTGCAGGAAGCTGTAATTTTCCCCACCCTCATAATGTCAGTGACTACCATACGTGGAACAGTGAGGAGGCAACCCTCTCCACCGTATGCTAAGGGAGGCTGAGTGGGAAACCAGGATTTCACTCTCATCAGGAAGTAACAGTGTGATTGCCCTTTTTCTCTTCCACTGCAGTGTCAGAAAATCTGCTAAAACAGAAGGTTTCAATAAGATCTAGAGTATCAAAATATAATACCCAAAATGCCTAAGGTACAATTGAAATTCAATAATTACACAAAGAACAAGGAAAATCTTAACTTGAATGAGAAAAGACCCTCAAAAGCCACTAACACAGAGATACTAAAGATGTTGGAAGTTCTTGAAACAGAAAGAATATGGCAAAAGAAGGAATCTTGAAATCTCAAAGAGAAAGAACATGGGTAAATACAGTAAACTTTGCCTCCTATACAAAACAAACAAACAAAAAAACTTCAATTAACATCATTTTTAACAGTAAAAGACTGAATGATTTCTCCCTAAGGTTGATGACAAGGCAAGAGTGTCTGCTCTCATCAATCATATTTAATATAATACTGAAAATTCTAGCCAACACAATAAGGAAGGCCAAGCAATAAAATGCATACAGATCAGAAAAGAAGAACTAAAACCATCATTATTTCAGTATTGCGTGATGATCTGTGTAGAAAATCCTAAAAAAAATCCGCAAAAAATTCTTAAGACAACTAAGTGACTTCAGCAAGGTCACATAGGTCAACATACAAAAAATCAATTGCATTTCTATATACTAGCAATGAACACAGGGAAATCAAAATTAGAGGTTCAGTAATATTTAAAACCACTCAAAAACAAAACAAAACAAAACAAGCATACAAGAAAAACAACCGTAACAAAAAAAATTTAGATAAAATCTACCAAAAATTATATGGGACATGCATTAAAAAACATTGCGATTAAAAAACAAACAAACAAACTGTGTGGAGATATGTCTTGATCATGAATTGGAAGACAACAGAGTAAACATGTCATTTCTCCTCCAATTGGTTTATAGGTTCAATGCAATTCCTATCAACATCCAGCAAGATTTTTTTTTTTTTTAGATAGACAATAGTATTATAAAATTTATATGAGAAGTCAAATGAATTAGAATCATTAAAATAATTTTGAATAGGACCAATACAATGGAAAGGATCACTATACCTAATATTGAGAACTACTGTGTAGATAATATAATGAAGACATTTTGGTTTTTGGTGGAAGGATAGACATATAGATGAATGGAACAGAATAAAGAACTCAGAAATATATCACACTTTTTTTTTGACAAAGGTGCAAAGACAATTCAGCAAATGATACTGACACATTTGGATACACAAAGCAAAAATTAACTTCAATTTAAATTTCACACCTTATGCAAAAATTGGAGCCCTGATGACACAGTGGTTAAAGAGCTCAGCTGTTAACCAAAAAGGTCAATTGTTCGAACCCACAAGTGGCTCCACAGGAGAAAAATATGTTAGTCTGCTTCCATAAAGTTTCGCAGCCTTGGAAGCCCTATAAGGAAGTTCTACTCTGTCCTATAAGGCTGATATGAGTAGGAACCGACTTGACAGCAATGTTTTGTTTTGTTGTAATGTAAAAATTAATTCAGACGGGATAATAGACTTAAATGTAAAATGAAAAATCATAAAATAAATTAAAAAACACTAAAAAACCAGGAGAAAATTTTGGGGCCCTAGGGCTTTGTGAAAAGTTCTTAGATATCATATCAAAAGCACTTTCCAGTGACTTCCAGCAACGTGGCACTCTAGGCAGAAGCACAATGCTGTTCCTCCACAGCAAAGACATGAAAAACAAAGCCAAACAGAGAAAACAGCAATCCTGAAACCCTAAGCATCAAATGAAGATATAAAGAACTCAGCTAAGCACCAAATAGAATAAGAAACTGGTAGAGAACAGAGAGCGAGGAGACATACATGCAGAGGTCCCCCATCAGTTAACACAGCATGGATCCACCAACTTGGACTTCTATCAGAGACCAGCTAACAGAGGGTGAGAAAGCAGCTTCACGGCGCTTCCAGCAGGAGACAGAATAACTGGCAACCAACGATTTATGCTTTCCCACCCCCCACCCTTCTTCACCCTCACTCAGCCTCCTCTGCTTGCCCTGGCCACAGTCTCTTGGCCAGGAAGCACCGGCTGCTTGGATTCCACCTGCCCACACTGGCCAACTCCCAGAGTGCCATTTATTTGGCTGCTGGTGTTGCTTTTCTCCACTTCTTTTGATTATTTTCTTACCTCTCACTACCTCCCCCTCCTTTCACTCAAATACCTGGCTCCATGCACTGCCTTTGCTTCCTCCTGAAAGGCTGTGCAGCTCCGCTCCAGTGTGAAAATGCTTCCTGGTTCGTGCTACCATGCTGGTGGGTTCCTGGGGCTTTTTGTTTGTTTGTTTGTTTGTTTTGAATTGTTTGTTTGTTTTCTTCTTCTTTTCTCGAGTTGAGAGCTTGTTCTGGCTAGACAGTGCTGCTTGGATTGGGACCTACCACCTCAGCTTGCGCAGACGTGCAGAGGGATCCTTTAGAACATTTCTTTTTTCCTGCTTATTTTTCCTGTTTTTTGGGGGGGTTTTCTTGTTCTTTTTTTTTTTTAATTTGTATTGTTGTCTTTTCCCTTTTTGTTTTTCTTATTACTCACTTTCTCATTGCTCTATACCTTCCTTCTCTTCGTGTCCCCTGAATACCTGGTGCTGAGTGACACCTCTATGCCTTCTAACCAGGCTGTACTTAAACACCTGGGAACAACTTCCCCAGACCTCAAAGCAGCACTGGTGGGATCCCTGGGAGCTTTTATTTTTTCTTTCTAATTTTTATTTATTCATCATTTTCTTTTTTCTTCTTTTTGTTTTTTTTTCCATTTCATAGTCTCTCATCTCTCCACTCCAATGGCAAGCTCCCCTAGCACTCTTTTTTGTTTGTTTGTATGTTTTTGGCTTCTGTTCCTCTCTCCTCTCTTCCATATCCATCTTAGCTCCACATATCACAATCTCCCCCCTCCATCCTGCCTGCCTGCACAGTGTGCTTAACATCATGCCAACAAGGAGTACAGGCATAGCCTACAGGAACCTGCCCTGCACTGATTACTGGCCTGCCCTGGTGGCTGTAGTAAGTGCCACAAACAATCCATCCAAGCAACTCTTCTTCTGCTAGACTTGCCCTGCTGTACCATATCGGAGCTACTGACCCTGCCAATTGGAGAAGGAGGCAAAAAGTATCATGCCCACGGACGAGCAAACAACAAAGAACACACAACCCACCTGGTCAGACATAGCAAATTAAAAACAAAACAAAACAAAACAAACAAATCTACAATCAATAAATAAGAAAAATATCCACTCAATGCCCCAAAGACAGCAGACATGTTGAATATTTACAAAAACAGGAAAGTATGGTTCTAGCAAGTGTCCAAAGTAAAACACCAGATGACTTTCCAGTAGAAGAAAAGGCACTAGAACTACCTGATAGGGAATTAAAATCTCTAATACTCAGAATTATCCAAGAGTCAAAGCAAAAAGCAGACAAAAAAGAGGAAAAAATACATAAATTCATGGAAAAAGCAGACAAATTGAGGGAAAATACAGACAAAAAATGGAATTATTCAGGAAAATAATGCAGTACCAAAATGTCAAAATAAATCACAAATATAAATCATTCAAAAACAACAATTAGAAATCCAAAAGATAAACAACAAGATTTCAGAAATGGACAGTGTCATAGAAGGGATGAGGAGCAGATTTGAAACAGTGGAAGACAGGATCAGTGGAATTGAAGAAAAACACTTGGATAAAGTCTGTTCGAAGAAAACTCAGTAAAAAGAACAAAGAAAAAAGAAGTGACCCTGAGAATTATGTGGGATACAGTCAAAAGCAAAAATTTGCAAGTGATCGGAGTTCCAGAACAGGGGAAGAAAACAGAAAACACAAAGGGGATCATTGAAGAACTGCTGACAGAAAACTTGCCCAATATCATGTAAGATGAAAAGCTGACCATCCAAGAAGCTCAACGAACCCCATATAGGATAGACCCCAAAAGAAAATCACCAAGGCATATCATAAACACACTCGCCAAAAGCAAACACAAACAAAGAATCCTGAGAGCAGCTCGTGAAAAAACAAGAAGTCACATACAGAGGAGAAACAATAAGACTAAGCTCAGATTATTTGGCAGAAACCATGCAGGCAAGAAGGCAATGGGATGACGTATATAAAAACTTGAAAAATAAAATAAAATAAAAAACTGCGAGCCAAGAATAATATATCCTGCAAAACTCTTATTCAAATATAATGGTGAAATTAGGACTTTTCCAGATAAACAGAAATTAACGGAATTTATAAAAACCAAACCAAACTAAACTTACAAGAATTATTAAAGGAAGTCCTTCAATCTGAGAACAAACAACTTAAGCTCACAAGCTGAATCCAGGATGCAGGATCATACCAGCCAGATACCAGTCTAGGAAATGAACTCTCAAAGACTATCCAAAACCAAAAGAATTACAACAGGGAATCAGAGCACTGAATCTGTAAATAAGAACAACTTCAGAACAATAAAAGAGGGAATAAATGGTGTAGGTATAGAACCTTCTAATGGAGAGGAAGGCAGGGCGACACCAAGTAATAACAAACTGCTTCAAACTTAGAAAGATAAGGGTAAATTTCAAGGTAACCACAAAGAAAGTCAACAAACCTACTCATAAAAATAAAGAGGAAAAACATAAAGTCTCACTAAAAACAAAACAACAGAAATTTAAAAAAAAAAAATCCACAAGCAATAAACTCACATCTATCAATAAATACACTGAATGTAAGTGGCCTCAATGCACCCATAAAGAGATTTAGAGTGACATAATAGATTAAAAAGAAAAAAAAAAGGATCCATCATTATGCTGTCTACAAGATACACGCCTTAGAAACAAAAACGTGAATTTATTAAAAATCAAAGGTTGGAAAAAAATATATCAAGGAAACAACTACCAAAAAATAACAGAAGTTGCAATACTAATATCAGAAAAAATAGACTTTAAATCAAAAATCCACCATAAAAGATAAAGAAGGACATGTATAATGATTAAGGGGAAGATCCATCATGAAGACATAACCATAATAAACATCTATGCACCCAATGATAGGGCTCCCAAATAGAGGAAACAAACTCTAACAGTCTGAAAAGAGAAATTTACAGTTCCACAATAATAGTAGGAGACTTCAACACACCACTCTCAGTAAAGGACACAACAACTAAAAAGAGACTCAGCAAAGATACAGAAGACTTAAAGCGCAAAATCAGCCAACTTGACCTCATAGACATATATAGAACACTCCATTCAACCACTGCAAACAACACATTCTTTTCCAATGCACATGGAACATTCTGCAGAATAGATCACATCTTAGGCCACAAAGAAATCCTCAACAAGATCCAAAACTTTGAGATAATACAAAGTATCTTCCCTGACCACAATGCTTTCAAGGTAGAAATTAACAACAGAAAGAGCAAGGAAAAAAATATCAATTACATGGAAACTGAATAACATCCTGCTTACAAACCACTGGATAATAGAAGAAATCAAAGATAAAATCAAAAAATACCTAGAATCAAACGAGAATGAAAACACATCATACCAAAACCTTTGGGACACGGCAAAGGTAGTCCACAGAGGACAATTTATAGCAATAGATGCACACATTAAAAAAGGAAGAAAGGGACAAAACAGAAAAATTAACTACACACCTCAAAAAAATTGAAAGAGAATAGCAAAAAAGCCCACAGCCACCAGAAGAAAGGAAATAATAAAGATCAGAGCAGAAATAAATGAGATATAGAATAGAAACACAATTGAAAAAATCAACAAAACCAGAAGTTGGTTCTTTGAAAGAATCAACAAAATCGACAAACTACTGAGCAGACTGACAAAAGAAAAACAGGAGAGGAAACAAATAACCCAAATAAGAAATGAAATGGGCGACATTACAATAGACCCAACTGAAATAAAAAGGATCATAACAGAATATTATGAAAACGTAAACTCCAACAAATGTGAAAACCTAGAGGAAATGGATAAATTTCTAGAAACACACTACCTACCCAAATTACAACAAAGTGATGTTGAAAATCTGAACAGACTCATAACAAGAGAAGAGATGGAAAAGGTAATAATAATAATAATAAAAAAAATCACAACAGAGTTTGGGGCAAGATGGCGCTCTAGGCAGAAACACCACGCCGTCCCTCCACAGCAAAGATCCGAAAAACTAAGCCTAACAGAGAATCAACAATCCTGAAACCCTAGAACACCAAATGAAGCGATAAAGAACTCAGCCAAACACCAAACGGAGTGAGAATACTAAAAGAGAACGGAGAGCGAGGAGAGACTCAGGCAGAGATTCCTTACCAGCTAACACAGCGCGGACCCACCATCTTGGATTCCTATCGGAGACCAGCAAACAGGAGAGCAGCCTTGCAGAGCATCTGGTCGGAGACAGAACGACCGGTAAACTGCGGTGCGCGCTCTCCCACCACCCACCCCTCTCCGCCTCAGCTGGGGATCCCCTGCTTTCCGTGGCCAGGGTCTCTGGGCTGGGGGGTGCTGGTGTTTGGATTCCGCGCGCCTGGGCTGGCGGCTTTCTGGGAGCCGTTTGCTGGCAGCTAGCGAACCTTTCTCTGCCGCCTCCCCCTCCTTTTGCCTGGGTGCCTGGTTCCGAGTGCCGTCTCTGCTCTCTCCTGCGGGGCTGTAGGGCTGCGTGCGGGCATGTGGCTGTTTCTGGGTCTGGGCTCCCGCGTGCGTGGGATCCCGGGGCCTTTGTTCGTTCGCCCCTCTGCTTTCCGTGGCCGGGGTCCCTGGGCGGGGGGGCGCCGGTGCTTGGGTTCCGCGCGCCCGGGCTGGGGGCTTTCTGGGAGCCGTTTGCTGGCACCTAGCGGACCTTTTTCTGCCGCCTCCCCCTCCTTTTGCCTGGGTGCCTGGGTCCGGGTGCTGTCTCTGCTCTCTCCTGCGGGGCTGTGGAGCTGCGTGCGGGCGTGTGGCTGTTTCTGGGTCTGGGCTCCCGCGTGGGTGGGATCCCGGGGCCTTTGTTCGTTCACCCCTCTGCTTTCCGTGGCCGGGGTCCCTGGGCGGGGGGGCGCCGGTGCTTGGGTTCCGCACGCCCGGGCTGGGGGCTTTCTGGGAGCCGTTTGCTGGCACCTAGCGGACCTTTTTCTGCCGCCTCCCCCTCCTTTTGCCTGGGTGCCTGGTTCCGAGGGCCGTCTCTGCTCTCTCCTGCGGGGCTGTAGGGCTGCATTCGGGCGTGTGGCTGTTTCCAGGTCTGGGCTCCCGCGCGGGTGGGATCCTGGGGCCTTTGTTCGTTGGCCCCTCTGCTTCCCGTGGCCACGGTCACTTAACCCCGAGACTATCGGCTTCTTGGAATTCACGCCCCTGAGTGGGGGCTCTCTGGGTCCCATTTGTAGGCACTGACTGCTGGTGTTGCCCTTTTTTTTTTTTTTCTCAATTTTATTTTTCTTCCTTTTTTGATTAGTTTTGTCATATTTTACCTCTTTTTCTCTTTTGTCTTTCTTCATTGCTTAATTTCTTGTCCCTCTATCTCTTCCTTCTCTTTCTGATCCCTGAATACCAGGCAATGTATGCCTCTGTACCTTCTGGCCAGGGTGAGCTGTGAAAATTGAGACCGACTCCCCCAGACCTCATAGCTGCATCGGTGTGATCCCTGGGAACTTTGCAGTTTTTTAACTTTTCTGATTTTCATTTGGTCATTCTTTCCTTTTCTTTCTCTTCCCCCTTCTGGTTTCCTCCATCCCATAGTCTCTCATCTGTACATTCCAACGACAAACTCCCCTAGCATTCTTTTATGTTTGTACGCTTTTTGCTCCTCCTCCTCTCTCCTCTCTCCCATATCCAGCTTAGCTTCACACATAACCATCTTCCCGCTGCACCCTACCTACCTGCACCGTGCACTAGACATCACATCACCAAGCGGTGCAGGCACGCCCTATTGGAACCTGCCCAGCACTGACTACCGACCGTCCTGGTGGCTGCGGTGAGTGCCACAAGCAACCCATCCCAGTGGCTCCTCCTCAACTAGATCTGCCCAGCTGTACCACAAGAACGAAAAAAAAAAAATCTACAATCAATAAACGAGAGAAATATCTACTGAATGCCCCGAAAACAGCAAACAATATCAAAACATTTACAAAAACAAGACAAGATGGCTCCAATAGGCGTCCAAATTAAAACACCAGATAACTCTCCTGTGGAAGAAAATGCACTAGAAGTACCTGATACGGAACTCAAATCACTAATACTCGGAATTTTCCAAGAACTGAGGCAAAAAGCTGACAAACATGAGGAAAAAATAGACAAATTTATGGAAAATACAGACAAAAAATTGGAAGAATTCAGGAAGATGATGCAAGAACAAAATGCCAAAATAAATTCACAACTCGAAATTATACAAAAACAACAATTAGAAATCCAAAAGATAAACAACAAGATTTCAGAAATGGACGGTGTCATAGAAGGGCTGAGAAGTAGATTTGAAACCATGGAAGACAGGATCAGTGGAACTGAAGACAAACACTTGGATACAACTCTGGTTCAGGAAAACTCAGAAAAAAGAACAAAGAAAAATGAAGAGACCCTGAGAGTTATGTGGGACACAATTAAAAGCAAAAACTTACGAGTGATTGGCATACCAGAACAGGGGAAGAAAACAGAAAACACAGAGAGGATCATTGAGGAACTGCTGACAGAAAACTTCCCCAATATCATGAGAGATGAAAAGCTGGTCATCCAAGAAGCTCAACGAACCCCATATAGAATAGACCCCAAAAGAAAATCACCAAGACATATCATATTCACACTCGCTAAAACTAAAGACAAACAAAGAATCCTGAGAGCAGCTCGGGAAAAACAAGAAGTCCCATACAGAGGAGAAACAATAAGACTAAGCTCAGATTATTCAGCAGAAACCATGCAGGCAAGAAGGCAATGGCATGACATATATAAAATCTTGAAAGAAAAAAATTGTCAGCCAAGAATAATATATCCTGCAAAACTCTCATTCAGATTTGATGGTGAAATTAGGTCATTTCCAGATAAACAGAAACTAAAGGAATATGCAAAAGTCAAACCAAACTTACAAGAATTATTAAAGGGAGTTCTTCGATCTGAGGACAAACAGCTTAAGCCCTCAGGCAGGACCTAGTACCTAGGATGCAGGTTAACATGAACCAGATACCATTCTAGGAACTGAACTACAGACGACTTTCCAAAAACAAAAGATATACAACAGGGAATCAGAGAAATCAATCAAAGGATGACAACAACATCAAAACAATGAAAGAGGGAACAAACGGCATAGGTATAGAACCTTCTAAAGGAGAAGAAGGCAAGGCGATACCAAGTAATGGTAGACTGCTTCAAAATTATAAAGATAAGGGTAAAATTCATGGTAACCACAAAAAAAGTTAACAAACCAACTCATAAAAATAAAGACGAGAAACATAAAGTCTCAACAAAAACAAAACCTACAAAAACAAAAGAAATGAACACAAAATCCACAAACAAAAGGAACTCAGCACAAGAGAGTAAGAAGAACAAAGAAAACTTCAGCATCACAAAAAAAAGCACTACCAAATGACAGCAACAAACTCACATCTATCAATAATTACACTGAACGTAAATGGACTCAATGCACCCATAAAGCGACGGAGAGTGGCAGAATGGATAAGAAAACAGGATCCATCTATTTGCTGTCTACAAGAGACACATCTTAGAAACAAAGATGTGAATTTATTAAAAATCAAAGGTTGGAAAAAAATATATCAAGCTAACAACTATCAAAAAAGAGCAGGAGTGGCAATTCTAATCTCAGATAAAATAGACTTTAAAACAAAATCTACCATAAAAGACAAAGAAGGACACTATATAATGATTAAGGGGATGATCCATCATGAAGACATAACCATAATAAATATCTATGCACCCAATGACAGGGCTCCAAAATACATAAAAAAAACTCTAACAGCACTGAAAAGAGAAATTGACAGTTCCACAATAATAGTAGGAGACTTCAACACACCACTCTCAGTAAACGACAGAACAACTAAAAAGAAACTTAGCAAAGATACAGAAGACCTAAAGGACACAATCAGCCAACTGGACCTCATAGACATATATAGAACACTCCATCCAACCGCTGCAAAGTACACATTCTTTTCCAATGCACATGGAACGTTCTCCAGAATAGACCACATCTTAGGCCACAGAGCAATCCTCAACAAGATCCAAAATGCTGAGATAATTCACAGTATCTTCTCTACCACAATGCCATCAAGGTAGAAATTAACACTAGAAAGAGCAAGGAAAAAAAATCAAACACATGGAAACTGAATAATAATCTGCTTACACATCAATGGGTAATAGAAGAAATCAGAGATGGAATTAAAAAATTCCTAGAATCAAATGAAAATGAAAACACATCATACCAAAACCTTTGGGACACATTAAAGGCAGTCCTCAGAGGACAATTTATAGCAATAGATGCACATATCAAAAAAGAAGAAAGGGACAAAATCAAAACATTAACTACAGAACTCAAACAAATAGAAAGAGAACAACAAAAAAAGCCTACAACCACCGGAAGAAAGGAAATAGTAAAGATCAGAGCAGAAATCAATGAAATAGAGAACAGAAAAACAATAGAAAGAATCAACAAAACCAAAAGTTGGTTCTTTGAAAGAATCAACAAAATCGACAAACCACTGGCCAGACTGACAAAAGAAAAACAGCAGAGGGCACAAATAACCCAAATAAGAAATGAAATGGGGGACATTACAACAGACCCAACTGAAATAAAAAGGATTATAACAGAATATTATGAAAAACTATATTCCAACAAATTTGAAAACCTAGAGGAAATGGATAAATTTCTAGAAACATACGGCCTACCCAAACTACAACAAAGTGATATTGAAAATCTGAACAGACCCATAACAAGAGAAGAGATTGAAAAGGTAATAAAAAAACTCCCAACCAAAAAAAGCCCTGGCCCAGATGGCTTCAGTGGAGAATTCTACAAAACATTTACAGAAGAGCTCGTACCAGTTCTACTCAAGTTATTTCAGAGCATAGAAGAGGAAGCAACACTTCCAAATTCATTCTATGAAGCCAGCATAACGTTGATACCAAAACCAGGCAAAGACATCACAAAAAAAGAAAATTACAGACCAATATCTCTCATGAATATAGATGCAAAAATTCTGAACAAAATTCTCGCCAAGAGAATTCAGTATCATATCAAAAAAATAATACACCACGACCAAGTAGGATTCATACCAGGTATGCAAGCATGGTTTAACATTAGAAAATCCATCAACGTAATCCACCACATAAATAAAAGGAAAGAAAAAAATCACATGATTATCTCAATTGATGCAGAAAAGGCATTTGACAAAGTCCAACACCCATTCCTGATAAAATCTCTCAATAAAATAGGTATAGAAGGGAAATTTCTCAACATCATAAAGGGCATCTATGCAAAACCAACAGCCAACATCATTCTTAATGGAGAAAGGCTGAAAACATTCCCCTTGAAAACAGGAACAAGACAAGGATGCCCTTTATCACCACTCCTATTTAACATTGTGCTGGAAGTTCTCGCTAGAGCAGTAAGGCAAGAGAAAGAAATAAAGGGCATTCAAATTGGTAATGAAGAAGTTAAACTCTCCCTGTTTGCAGATGATATGATACTATACATAGAAAACCCTAAAGACTCCACAAGAAATTTACTGGAACTAATAGAAAGATTCAGCAGAGTAGCAGGATACAAGATAAACATTCAAAAATCAGTTGGATTCCTATACACCAGTAAAGAGAACGATGAAAAGGAGATCAGGAAATCAATACCATTTTCAATAGCCCCTAAAAAGATAAAATACTTGGGAATAAATCTGACCAGGAATATAAAAGACCTATACAAAGAAAACTACAAAACACTGCTGCATGAAACCCAAAGGGATCTACATAAATGGAAAAACATACCATGCTCATGGATAGGCAGACTCAACATTGTGAAAATGGCAATTCTACCTAAAGCAATTTACAAATACAATGCAATTCCGATACAAATACCAACAACATTCTTCAAAGAGATGGAAAAACTAATTATTAACTTTATATGGAAAGGGAAGAAACCCCGAATAAGTAAAGCACTACTGAAGAAGAAGAATAAAGTTGGAGGACTCACACTACCTGACTTGAGAACCTACTATACAGCTACAGTACTCAAAACAGCCTGGTACTGGTACAACAACAGAGACATTGACCAATGGAACAGAATTGAGAACTCAGATGTAAATCCATCCACCTACGGTCACCTGATTTTTGACAAGGGCCCAAAATACATCAAATGGGGAAAAGACAGTCTTTTTAACAAATGGTGCTGGCAAAACTGGATATCCATTTGTAGAAAAATGAAACAGGACCCATACCTCACACCATATACAAAAACTACTTCAAAATGGATCAAAGACCTGAATATAAAGCCTCAAACTATAAAATTCATAGAAGAAAAAATAGGACCAACACTTCAGACCTTAATACATGGCATTAACAGGATACAAACCATAAACATCAACACAAAAAACCCAACAGATAAACTAGATAATTGGGATCTTCTAAAAATCAAACATCTATGCTCTTCAAAAGATTTCACCAAAAGAGTTAAAAGAGAACCTACAGACTGGGAAAAAATTTTTGGACAGTACAAGTCAGACAAAGGTCTAATCTCCATAATCTACAAGAAAATCCAACACCTCTACAACAAAAAGACAACCAATCCTATCAAAAAATGGGCAAAGGAAATGAACAGACACTTCACCAAGGAAGACATTCAAATGGCCAACAGACACATGAGGAAATGCTCGCGATCACTAGCCATTAGAGAAATGCAAATTAAAACCACAATGAGATACCATCTCACCCCGGCATTACTGGCACGAATCAAAAACACTGGAAATAACAAATGTTGGAGGGGCTGCGGGGAGACGGGAACTCTTATACACTGCTGGTGGGAATGCAAAATGATACAGCCATTTTGGAAAATGATATGGCGTTTCCTCAGAAAGCTAGAAATAGACGTACCATTCAATCCAGCAATCCCACTCCTAGGAATATATCCTAGAGAAATAAGAGTCATCACTCGAATAGACATATGCACACCTATGTTCATGGCAGCATTATTCACAATAGCAAAACGATGGAAACAACCTCGATGTCCATCAACAGACGAATGGATACACAAACTATGGTACATACACACAATGGAGTACTATGCAACGAGAAAGAACAATGAATCGGTGAACCATCTCATAACATGGATGAAACTGGAGGACATCATGCTGAGTGAAATAAGTCAATCACAAAAGGACAAATATTGTATGAGACCTCTATTGTAAAAACCCATGAAAAAATTCACATGCAAAATGTAACAATCCTTGTTGGTTACCAGGGATGGGGGGGGGGAATACTAAATAGGTAATAGGTAAGTGGTAACTTGGGTGAGAGATGAGATAGTACATAGTACAGGGGAAACTAACACCACCTGCACAAGGAAAGGTCATGGAGGCCCTATAGACACATCCAAACCCCCCGAGGGACTGAGTTGTTGGACGGAGGGCTCTGGGGACCATGATCTCGGGGAACATCTAGCTCAATTGGCATGACACTACTTATAAAGATAATGCTCTACATTCTACCTTGGTGAGTAGTGTCTGGGGTCTTAAAAGCCTATGAGCGGCCATCTAAGATACTCCACTGATCTCATCCCTTCGGGAACAAGGGAGAACGAAGAGAACAGGATACAAGGAAAAGATTAGTCCGAAGGACTAATGGTCCACAGCTACCAAGGCCTCCACGGGACTGAGCCCAGTACAGCTGGATGGTGCCCGGCTACCACCAATGACTCCTCTGACCAGGATCACAACAGAGGGTTCTGGGCAGAGCTGGAGTAGGATGTAGAGTATAATTTTAACTCCCCAAAAAAAAAAAAAAAAAAAGAAGACCAGATATACTGGCCTAAAGAATACTAGAGAAACCTCGAGAGTGTGGCCCCCAGACACCCTTTCAGCTCAGAGGGGAAGTTACCTTCAAGGTTCGATGTTAAGCCTGGGAATGGACACCCAGTAAAACTAAATGGGACTAACGATGTACAGGAGTCCGGTGACAAGGGCCAGAAGGCAGAGGGAGAGTAGGAAACTGATGATAAGGAACACAAATTGAATAAGGACACTGTCGATGTATTGTGAGATTGTTGACCACTGCTATAGGGCAACATTTGTAGTAACTATTAAATGGGAGGCTGTTTTGTCCTGTAAGCCTTCATCTTGGGCGAGAATGGCAGCACAATTGGAAGAGCATAGTCAATATCACTTAAATGTGTAAGTAAAAAGTTTTGAAATGGTGTTTAAATAAAATAAAAATAAATAAATAAACAAATGAGACTAAAGAGGTACAATAGTCCACTGACAAGGTCCAGAAGACAGAAGGGGACAAGGAAGCCCCCTGGTGATAGGGAACACAAGGTGGAGTAAGGATATTCTTGATGTGCTGTGAGATTGTTAACCATTGTCATAGGGCAACATGTGTAGTAACTGTTAAATGAAAAACTATTTTTTCTGTAAGCCTTCATCTTAAGTGAGAATAACAGCACAGTTGGAAGAGCGTAGTCAATGTCACTGAACTGTGAATGTAGAAATTTTTGAAACGGTGTATCTTTGGCCATCTGTAATTTTCATCAAAAAAAAAGGTTGAGAATTTAGAGGCTTAATACGTTGTGGGGTTGTTAACCAATGTCAAAAAACAACATGTGTACTACTATTTCATGAGAAACTATTTGCTCTGTAAGCTTTCACCTGAAGTACAATAAAATATATATTAAAAAAAAAAAAAAAAAAATCACAACAGAAAAAGCCCTGGCCCAGATGGCTTCACTGGAGAATTCTACCAAAAATCCAGAGAAGAGCTTACACCAGTACTACTCAAACTATTTCAGAACATAGAAAAGGAAGGAACACTTCTGAATTCATTCTGTGAAGCCAGCTAACCCTGATACCAAAACCAGGCGAAGACACCACAAAAAAGAAAATTACAGACTAATATCTCTCATGAATATAGATGCAAAAATTCTCAACAAAATTCTAGCCAATGGAATTCAGCATCCTATCAAAAAAATAATACACCACAACCAAGTAGGATTCATATCAGGTATGCAAGGATGGTTCAACATTAGAAAAATCACTCAAAGTAATCCCGCATATAAATAAGAGAAAAGAATCACATGATCATCTCAGTTGACACAGAAAAGGCATTCGACAAAGTCCAACACCCATTCCTGATAAAAACTCCCAATGGAATAGATACAGAAGGGAAATTTCTCAACATAATAAAGGGCATCTATGCAAACCCAATGGCCAACATCATTCTTAATGGAGAAAGGCTGAAAACATTCCCTTGAGAACACAAGACAAGGATGCTGTTTATCACCACTCCTATTTAACATTGTGCTGGAAGTTCTAGCTAGAGCAATAAGGCAAGAAAAAGAAATAAAGGGCATCCAAATTGTTAACGAAGAAGTTAAACTGTTCCTGTTTGCAGATGATATGATACTATACATAGAAAACCCTAAAGACTCCATGAGAAATCTACTGGAACTAATAGAAAGATTCAGCAGAGTAGCAGGATACAAGGTAAACATTCAAAAATCAGTTGGATTCCTATACACCAATAAAGAGATTCATGAAAATGAAATCAGGAAAACAATACCATTTATAAATTGCCCCTCAAAAAATAAAATACTTAGGAATAAATCTAACCAGGGATGTAAAACACCTATACAGAGAAAACTACAAAACACTACTGCAAGAAACCCAAAGGGGTCTATATAGATGGAAAGCATACCATTCTCAAGGATAGGTAGACTCAACATTGTGAAAACGACAGTTCTACCCAAAGCAATTTACAAATACAATGCAATCCTGATCCAAATACCAACAACATTCTTCTAAGCGATGGAAAAACTAATCACTAACTTTATATGGAAAGGGAAGAAACCCAGAATAAGTAAAGCACTATTTAAGAGGAAGAATAAAGTTGGAGGACTTCCACTACCTGACCTCAGAACCTACTATACAGCTACGGTAGTCAAAATAGCCTGGTACTGGTATAACAACAGATACATTGACCAATGGAACAGAATTGAGAACCCAGATGTAAATCCATCCACCTATGGTCACCTGATCTTCGACAAGGGCCCAAAGTCCATCATATTGGAAAAAAACAGTATTTTTACCAAATGGCGTTGGCAAAACTGTATCTCCACATGCAAAAAAATGAAACAGGACTCATAACTCACACCATATACAAAAACTAATTCAAAATGGATCAAAGACCTAAATATAAAGCCAAAAACTATAAAGTTCATAGAATAAAAAATAGGACCAACACTACAGGCCCTAATACATGGCTTTAACAGGATACAAACCATAACCATCAACACACACCCCAGAAGATAAGCTAGATAACTGGGATCTTTTAAAAGTCAAACACCTATGCTCTTCAAAAGACTTCACTAAAAGAGTAAAAAGAAGAGCCTACAGATTGGGGAGAAATGTTTGGACAGTACAAGTCAGACAAAGGTCTAATCTCCATAATCTACAAGAAAATCCAACACGTCTACAAGAAAAAGACAAATAATCCTATTAAAAAATGGGCAAAGGAAATGAACAGACACTTCACCAAAGAAGACATTCAAGAGGCCAACAGACACATGAGGAAATGCTCGCGTTCACTAGCTATTAGAGAAATGCAAATTAAAACCACAAAGAGATACCATCTCACACTGGCATTACTGGCAGGAATCAAAAACTCTGGAAATAACAAACATTGGTGAGGCTGCGGTGAGATAGGAACTCTTATGTAGTGCTGGTGGGAATGCAAAATGATACAACCATTTTGGAAAAAGATATGGCGTTTCCTTAGAAAGCTAGAAATAGAAATACCATATGATCCAGCAATCCCACTTTTAGGAATATATTCTAGAAAAATAAGAGCCGTCACACGAATAGACATATGCACACCCATGTTCATGGCAACATTGTTCACAAAAGCAAAAAGATGGAAACAACCTAGATGCCCATCAACAGATGAATGGATACACAAACTATGGTACATACACACAATGAAGTACTATGCAACAATAAAGAACAATGATGAATCTGTGAAGCATCTCATAACATGGATGAAACTGGAGGACATTATGCTGAGTGAAATGCATCAATCAGAAAAGGACAAATATTGTATAAGACCTCTATTGTAAAAACCCATGAAAAAGTTTACACACAAAAAGTAATGATCTTGGTTGGTTACCAGGGATGGGGGTGGGGTAATACTAAATATGCAACAGATAAGCGGTAGTATCTTTGGTGAAGTGTGAGACAGTACACAATACTGGGGAATCTAGCACAACTTGTACAAGGAAAGGTCATGGAAGCGCTATAGACACATCCAAAGTCAGTGAGGGACTGAATTGCTGGGTAAAGGGCGGTGGGGACCATGGTCTCGGGGAACATCTAGCTCGTTTGGTATTACAGTTTATAAAGACAGTGTTCTACATTCTACCTTGGTGAGTAGTGTCTGGGGTCTTAAAAGCCTGTGAGCAGCCATCTAAGATACTCCACTGGTCTCACCCCTTCGGTGGCAAATGAGAATGAAGAGAACAGGATACAAGGAAAAGATTAGTCCAAAAGAGTAATGGACCACAGCTACTAAGGCCTCCACCAGACTGAGTCCAGTACAGCTAGATGGTACCTGGCTATCACCACTGACTGCTCTGACTGGGATCACAATAGAGGGTTCTGGACAGAGCTGGAGAAAGACGTAGAAGAAAATTCTAACACACAAAAAAAGACCAGATTTACTGGGCTGAAAGAGACTGGAGAAACCCCGAGAGTATGGCCCCTAGTCACCATTTTAGCTCAGTGGTGAAGTCACTTCCGAGGTTCACAATTCAGCTGGGGATTGGATAGCCCCATAAAACAAAATGGGACTAATGAGGCACAGCAGTCCAGGGACAAGGACTAGAAAGCAGAAGGGGACAGGAAAGCTGGTGATAGGGAACCCAAGGTTGATTATGGACAGTGTTGATATGTAGTGGGGTTGTTAACCATTGTCATAGGGCAACATGTGTACTAACTGTTTAATGGTAAACTATTTTGTTCTGTAAACCTTCATCTAATTGAGAATAGCAGCAAAACTGGAAGAAAGTAATCAATGTCACTGAACTGTGCATGTAAAAATTTTTGAAATGGTGTATCTTTGGCTATGTATATTTTCCCCAAAAAAAAAAAAAAAAAGGTTGAGAAGGGAGAGGGTTGACAGGTCGTGGGGTTGTTAACCAATGTCATAAAACAATACATGTACTACTGTTTAATAAGAAACTATTTGTTCTGTAAACTTTAACCTATAGTACAATAAAAAAAGCACTTTCAATACAAATAAAAAAAAAAACCAAAAACATATTGGCTTGTAAACAAATATTCATAGTAAATTTTTTTTTAATAGACAAATTCTGGGTACAACTGACTGTCATCAGGCAAATGAATAAACAAGTTTACATGCAGACGTATGATGGAATAATACTCAGCATAAAAAGAAAAATTTCTTGACACATTCAACAAAAAAACCTGTGAGATAAGGTAAGAAAAAAAAAATAAATGGCAGAAAAATTGATAAAAAGTAAATATATGTTTATTAATAGGAAATATATTTATCTGCATTGAAAAATCTGTGCAATTTTAAGTTTCAAGATTAAAAGTGAGTATCCAAAATAAAATATATTTCTATGTATTAGTTGTGATATTGTTGATGTCATCCTACGACTAGTCTGGTCTCAGACCATTAGTGTTCAATATGGCAAATCTGTTCTTGAGATGGTCTTCAAATTCATGTGAGATATAATCAAGGTCATATTCTGGTTCTCCTGGACTTATTTTAATTTTCTTCATCTTCAACTTGAACATGCATATGAGAAATTGATGGTCTGACCCAAGCCATGGTATTTTCAACTGCCTCATATGCATATGAAAGCTGGACAATGAATAAGGAAGACCAAAGAATTGATTCTTTTGAATTATGATGTGGTGAAGAATATTAAATATACAGTGGACTGTCAGAAGAATGAACAAATCTATCTTGGAAGAGGTACAGCCAGAATACTCATTAGAAGCCAAGATGTTGAGGCTTCATCTCACATACGCTGGACATATTATCAGGAGGGACCAGTATCTGGAGAAGGACGTCATGCTTGGTAAAGGGTCAGCAAGAAAGAGGAAGACCCTCAACCAGATGGATTGACACAGTGGCTGTAACAATAGGCTCAAAAATAACAATTATTGTGTGGATGGTACAGGACTAGGTAGTGCTTCATTCTGTTGTGCTTAGGGTGGCTATGAGTCTAAACTGACTCCATGGCACGTAATAACAACATACATAAATAGTAGAAAGTTAGAAAATAAAAATTTAAAAATCCTACTAATTATTAGACCAAAAACAAACACAAAATACTTAAGAGTAAATTGTTAGGAAGTTGTGCATATTCTCTAAAACTTCAAATTACAAAAATTTGCTAATAGGGGGTGGCATATGCAAGCTTTATAACATGTACAATATATTGTATGATTAAAATTTTAAGATATTGCAAGCAATATTTAGTAATCTTTGCAGATTTATACATTTTTATCCTAAAATAGAACTATAATTATTTTGTCTCAATTAAGTTTCAGTGAAGGAAACTCAACAGGAAAGTTTTCAAAAAGAGAATTTGGTGCTAGGTATTTAGGTATTCCCTCCACCTACCCATACCCTAGCACAATTCGGAACTAAGCACCATGGGAACATTCTCTACAGGAAGGAAGAAAGTGGATGCTGGAAGGCTACTGCAGAGGGAGTGGGCTGTTCTCACTTCCATGATTTTGATTCTTAGAGACAAGTGGAAACAAGAGTGACTTCTGCTCCAGTTCCACAGATGATGAAGCGCACATCTAACTGGCTAAACAGCTAACATGTGCAGAGAACCAAGGAAGCAAGAGGCTCTGGAGAATCATGTTTGTAGGTTTCTGATTAGAAGAATGGTGGAATGGCATTTGAGTGAGAAAATCCATAGTATTCACCACACATGAGGATTACCTAATACTGCATTTATGATACTGATTACTGGTGTGGGAGCAGAAGGAGAAAGAAAAGGGGATGGAATTAGGCAAGGAACCTGGGAGGAGCTCATTTGAGTCTGCATATTATACTTTATTTTAAAAAAATGTAAGGAACAAATCATATAATTTTAAGTAAGATAAACTTAGGTGTTCATTGTGTTACCCCTACTTTTGTCTGTAAGGGAGCCCTGGTGATGCTGTGGTTAAAGTAATTGACTGCTAACTGAAAGGTCAGCAGTTTGAAACCACTGGCAACTCCATGGGAAAAAAACGTAGCAGTCTGCTTCTGTAGAGATTTACAGCCTTGGAAATCCTACGGAGTCACTATGAGTGGGAATGGATTCAACAGCAGTGGGTACTCTTGTCTGTACATTTGAAATATTTCTAGATAGATTAAGCATTTATTCTTTTTATGAAAGCATTCTGACTTTGAAAAATATCTTATGTGTCTAATCAAAGAGTCACTGTAAAAAAAAGTTATGGATAGTTCTGTAGTTGGATCCTTGGCAGTCTTTAAACCCAAAAGAGATTCCACTGCATGAATATACAATGACACATTATAAAGTGAAAAAATGGAGTAAATTGCCTCAGCGTATTACCTGGAGGCAGATTTCTACTATATTTGCTTCAAAAATATACTTTTTTTTTTTTTTACAATTAGTGACAGTGATTACATTTTAAAGTGAAAATTGGTGGACTTTTTATGCAGTATTGATAAATCTAATATCTTTTGCATCTCTGTGTTTGAATTAACCTACTTCAATTTCATGCCTTAATATTAGGACAGCAGGGGACAGTGTTTTGCTGTTAAATGTTTATCATATCACTCTACACCAAGCACAGCCAGGCTACATTTAACTGGTTTGGGGTACAGTTCAGAGGAGACTGCTATGAGAATCATTTCTCTGCCAAGCATCACCAAGGCAACCACACAACTTTGTCTCCTTTGAGTTTATTAATAAAGGGTCCTTACAGATCCCTGAGAATTTCCTGAAATTCTAATAGGTTAAGGCATCAATTATCCACAGATTCCAAGGGGACCAAATAGCGTTTTTACTCTAGCTAATTGGAAGACTATTTAACAAGGCTCTCTGGGCACTCAACTTTACCAAAGCTCATTAAAAGTTTTCCACCACAATCACAGATGCCTGATTTAATGAGCTCCTGAATGCTGCTCTTCCAATTAAGGAGCTTCACTTCCATGCTTGGGTGACAGACACATAGTTGCCAGTGATTAGTGCCTTCTGCCCCCATTAGAGAATATCCTATGCCCTTGGTGTGAGGCAAAAAGTGAATCAAAGCTTATGTAGAACTTGGTTTCCAGGTGGTTGAAAGGTCAAATTCCCTTTACCATTTGTTTACAAATTTCATTAAAGATATACTGATTAATAAAAGACCCCAAAATCTCCCTCAACATGTTTTAGAGCTCATATACATTAAAATAATATATCTAAAGAATGCCGTAGTAGGTCCAACAAACCCAGTGGTTTTGGAGGGGCTGTGTGGCAACCTCTCAAACCTAGAAAGACAAGGGGTGCTGCTATTCCTAGTCTGCCTTTGCTTCTTAATATTTTAATATACAAACATTTAAAGAAACTAAACAAGGATTTGCTAGTCAATCTTTCAGTCAAATCATTTTACTGTTACTACATTTGTGCAAAAGAAGGGCTGAAGGAGAGGGCCATTAGATCATTTTATTTCTGAGGTCTTTTCACCTTTCAATTTGCTGTAGTATTACTGATATTTTTACTTTCAGTGATAGTTTGGCTATAAGGCATTGTGGATTGGTGTAAACCATGAGGATATTTATACAATGACTCACAATCTCAACTGTTCAGCTTTCATTCTTCATATCCACTCTTCAGTCAGCCTTCTTGAAAGAAGTACACATACTGGCCAATGACAGCCAAACAGACCCTTTACAATACCATGATTTTTGTTTGTTTTTCCCCAGTCCCTGATTCAGCTGCTTAAAGAGTTGGACTAGACTGCAGAGCTGTTCTAATGACCGTGCATTCCCTCTTCTCCGTTTTATGCCTAAATTTACAGGCAAGCTCAACTCTTTACAGATCTCCCTCTTGATAGTGAGGAAATCTGGCCTCAGGAAGGTGCACATTAAAGGAGAAGAAAGAAGAGGGCCTCTCCATAAAAAACAAAACCAAATTTTAGTTTGTTTTCAAACTTGGATTTCAAACATTAATTGGGTCACTCATTTATTGGGTCAGAGCTCTATTTTGTCCCCATAATAGGATAGAAGGGTAGGAGAACAGAACTTTAGAGGAAACATTTCATGAAGTGTACCAGCGTAATCCTGTTTGGGGACTATATCTCAGGTGCCTGGGGGCAGAGGGAGAGGGATCTGTATGCCATGAGGTGAAGTAAAATGTATTCCTTTCTGTGGGTCTCAGCCAAAAAAAATCTGGCTACCTCAACTGTTCTCAGACAGGACACAGCTAAGAGAAAAATGCCCTGGCCTGCCTCCTATACTAATTATTCTCATCATATTGTTGTTGTTGTTAGGTGCTGTTGAGTCAGTTCCGACTCATAGCGATGCTATGTACACCAAAACAAAACACTGCCCAGTTCTGTGCCATCTTCACAATCATTGTTATGCTTCAACCCATTGTTGCTGCCACTGTCACAATTCACCTTGTTGATCATCTTCCTCTTTTTCTCTGACCCTCTACCAAGCATAATGTCCTTCTCCCGGGACTGACCCCTCCTGATAACAACTCCAAAGTACGTGAGTTGCAAAATAATAAATTCTGGAGAGGTTGTGGAGAGACTGGAACACTTATACATTGTTGGTGGGAATGTAAAATGGTACAACCACTTTGGAAATCGATTTGGTACTTCCTTAAAAAGTTAGAAATAGAAGTACCATATGATCCAGCTATCCTGCTACTTGGAATATATCCTAGAGAAATAAGAGCTGTCACATGAATACATATATGCACATCCTTATTCACTGCAGCACTATTCACAATAGCAAATAGATGGATACAACCTAGGTGCCCATCAACGATGAATGGATAAACAAATTATGGTATATCCACACAATGGAATACTATGCAACGACAAAGAACAACGATGAAGCATTGAAACATCTTATAACAAGGAGGAATCTGGAGGGCATTATGCTGAGTGAATTTAGTCAGTCACAGAAGGACAAATATTGTATAAGACCACTACTATAAGAACTCAAGAAAAGGTTTAAACACAGAAGAAAACATTATTTGATGGTTACGAGGGTGGGGAGGGAGGGTGAGGGTTATTCACTAACTAGATAGTAGACAAGTATTATCTTCGGTGAAGGGAAGGACAGCACACACTACAGCGGAAATCAGCACAACTGGACTAAACGAAAACTAAGATGTTTCCTGAATACAATCAAACACTTTGAGAGACAGAGTAACAGGGGTAGGGATCTGGTTTCAGATGGTTTCAGATGGTTTCAAGGGACATATAGGTCAATTGGCATAACAAAGCTTATTAAGAAAATGTTCTGCATCCTACTTCAGTGAGTGGCATCTGGGGTCTTAAAAGCTTGCAAGTGACCATCTAAGATGCATCAATTGGTCCCTACCACCTGGAGTAAAGGAGAATGAAGAACACCAAAGATACAAGGAAAGTAGTAGCCCAAGAGACAGATAGAGCCACATAAAACCAGAGACTTCATAAGCCTGAGACCAGAAGAACAGGATGGTGCCCAGCGACTACCAATGACCACTCTGACAGGGAACACAACAGAGCAGGAGAAAGGTGGGGTGCAGAGCTCAAATTATAGTAAGAAGACCAGACTTAATGGTCTGACTGAGACTGGAGGAACCCCAGAAAGCATGGCCCCTGGATTCTCTATCAGTCCAGAACTAAAACCATTTCCAAGGCCAACTCTTCAGACAGGGATTGAACTGAACTGTGGGACATAAACGGATACTCATGAGGAGTGTGTCTCTTCCAGAGGTGAGATGAGAAGCAGAGAGGGTTAGAAGCTGACTGAATGGACATGGGGAATCAGGGGTAGAACGGAGCAGTGTGCTGTCACAGTATGGGGAGAGCAATTAGGGTCACATAACAATGTATGTATAAATTTTTGTATGGGAGACTAACTTGAAATGTAAACTTCATCTAAACTACAATAATAAAAAAAGATTTTAAAAAAAGTACGTGAGATGAAGTCTCACCATCCTCACTTCTAATGAGCATTCTGGCTGTACTTCTTCCAAGACAGATTTGTTAATTCTTTTGGCAGTCTATGGTATATTCAATATTCATCGCCAACACCATAATTCAAAGGCATCAATTCTTCTTCAGTCTTCCTTATTCATTGTCCAGCTTTCACATGCATAAGAGGCAATTGAAAACCATTGTGGTTTGGGTCAGGCATACCTTAGTCCTTAAAGTGACATCTTTGCTTTTTTAACACCTTAAAGAGGTCTTTTGCTGCAGATTAGCCCAGTACAATGCGTCTTTGATTTCTTGACTGATTCTTCAATGGGCTTTGATTGTGGATCCAAGTAAAACTAAATCCTTCACAACTTTGATATTTTCTCTGTTTATCATGATGTTGCTTAATAGTCCAGTTGTGAGGATTTTTCTTTTATTTATGTTGAGGTGTAATCCATGCTGAAGGCTGTGGTCTTTGATCTTCATTATTAAGTGCTTCAAGTTCTCTTCACTTTCACCAAGCAAGGTTGTGTCATCTGCATATCACAGGTTACTAATGAGTCTTCCTCCAATCCTGATGCTTCATTCTTCACATAGACCAGCTTCTTAGATTATTTGCTTAGATTGAATAACAACTAATTGAATTACCGTTAAGTGATCACAACCAGTTACAGATTCTCATCATATAGAAACTGAATTAAAAGAAGTACAGATGGATCCATAGCATTTAACTTCTTCCCCTGCCACATATAAATAATTTCTAAATGCATAGTTCAACTCATGTTCCTACCTGAACCATCTATTGCTTCTCCTTTTGTTGAAGTGGGAAAGTCAGAAGAAAGCTGAGTTCTGAGCTACCTTGAGGCCAATAAATCCATGTTTTGTTGTATTATAAATCTCTTTAGGTTTACATCTAGGGCTATGAATGGCATCAGTTTGGGGAATCTGTAAAGGATGTTGACAACACCTTGATCATTCCATCATGGGTCTACATAATGCACTGTCTCTATCACATCCCTTTGTACTGAACCAGTATAATTACAGAATAATTTGTGTAAGAGTATATGTTTCAGATGAAAGTTATTATGAAAAATGAGTCCAGGAGGAATCTTATATGTATTTCCATGTACATGAGATTTATTATTTGTTGTAACTAGAAATGGAGCTTTAGGGTCAGGTTTTTCACACACTCACCTTTACCACATAATGCCAAATCAGTTTCCGAAATGGTTGTGCCAATTTACATGTCCACAAGCCATTATGTGATTTTACTGATTGCTATCTCACTCATGGAGCCCTGGTGAGGCAGTGGTTAAAAGCTTGGCTGCTAACCAAAAGGTCAGCAGTTCAAATCTACCAGCCATTCCTTGAAAACCATATGAGACAGTTCTGCTCTGTTCTATAGGGTCACTTTTAGTAGAAACCAGCTTGATAGCAATGGGTTTGGTTGTTGGTTTATCTAACTCATGGTATTGTGAAACTTAAAAATAATTTTTTTTTAGAGTCTAAAGTGTGTGGTAGTATCTCATTGTGACTTTAATTTTTATTTCCCTGATTCCTGAGGTTGAAAGTTTCATCTATTAACTTGACATTTGCATTTCCTCATTGAGTTTTAATTTTTTCCCTTTGATTTGTCTACCCTTACTGTATTGATTTACATAGATATTATCTATGTATTCAGGAGATTAGATCTTCAAGCAGGCACAACTCAGTAGAGCTTCACTTCATACCTGCACTGCATTCATCTTGTCTTTTTCCCAGGGCTTCCCTCTTTATACCGAGAAAGTAAAGATCACTCAACATGTTGACACTTTGGTACCCTTGTCTATGTGAGATAGAGATGTATAATTAGGACACCAGTCCCCATGGATTACTTTTTCTCATTTCTCCTACCTAGGACAACTCTCCTACATAAATGTGATATGAATTTGCATAAAACGGCCCCATGATATCAAACCACTAGTGGCAGTTAGTGGTAGCCAGCTGGTAATGCACTTCACTATCAGGTGCTCCTTCCTTCCCTGCTTCACTCCTCTTCTTCACTCACTTGTTCTGTGATGGCTCTAATGAATTAGTAATAAATGAATTGACTCGACATCAATGGGTTTGTGTTTTGTTTTTTGGTTTACCCTTTTTTCTCAAAGTTTGCTTTCTTGGGACCCTAAGTTTCATGGGATGAGGAGCCCTGAAAGCAGATCCTCAAAATGGGATTTGGAAGCTGTGTTCATTATAGGCATAGTAATAATCTGACCATAATTTTATATTATCTTAATTGATGTCAGAGGAATTCCTGTGAATTAGTTCTCCTACTTATTTAAGATTATTTTATCTCTTCTCAGCCTTTTTACATTACTAAAAATATTAATAGCTTGCCAATTACACATATGATAACCTCCTTGAGATTTCGATCATGATTACACTGAAACATTTAATCGTTTGAGAATAATCTCAGTGAAAGGATTTTAAATCTTCAATCCATGAACATTTATTTGGGTTTTCTTTAATATCTCTCTCAAACCTGTAAAAAAAAATGGCACAACCCTCTTCTGTTTCTATTTTATCTGTTTTCGTTGGTTAGTTTTTAAGTTATGTAAAAGTGCCTGTGAACCTGCCACCCAACATAAAATCTAGAAACTCCATGGCAATTTGGATATAAAACGTGGCTTTCCAGTATTCCATTTCCCTAATTCCTGCACTGTTTTCCTACTTCTTCCACAGGAAGATACCATCATACTGAACCCAGTATTCAACATCCTTTTGCTTTCATTTTCATTCAGTTTTATCTCACCTGAATATAGATATTAACACATATTTTGTCTTAATTTGTTAATGCTTTATAAATGCTTAGAAAAGTTAATGTTCAATGTGTAAGCTTCCTGAACTTAAATTTTTGATATTATACTAGCAAGCTTTACCTGTTTTTTTTTTAATTGCTGTAGTTCTGTTGATTTTGTGTGAATACAATACAAATTATTCATCAGCACACCTTTGAATAAACTTTCAGCTTTCCATATATCTGCTATAAAGAACGATGTTTTCTAAATAATTTCTTTATATGAATCTTAGTGTATTTGTTCCTTTGGGTGTACACCTAGGAATAGAACTGCTGGACTATATAGAATGTGGATGTCCAATATACAAGATAATGACAAATTATTTTCAAAGTGATTATACCAGTTTCATTATCATGAGAAATGCTAAATGATCCCACCCATGCACACATATTGTCTGAATTTTTTACTTTTTCTACTTGAATGGAGGTAAAATTCCATCTATGGCCATTATCTCAGATGTCTATTGGCTACACATATCTCCTTTTCCATGAAATGGCTGCTGATGTATTTTTTCTTATTTTTCAGATATTTTGTGTTCTTCATATATATGAAAAAAAATCAATAATAATATTAAATGTATATATGCTTGAAAATATTCCTTGGTTAATTTTGCTTATTGCAAATATATTTTTTAATGAGTAACTAGAAATTTTACTTTATTAAAAGTAACTTTTGATGGACAAATTTTCTTAACTTTAATGTAGTCACATCTGTCAATATATTTATAGCTGTCAATTTTGAGCTTGTTTAAAAACCTGATCTCTACCCTGTGATATAGCAAATATACACCTATATTTTATAATAAGTGTTTTTTTGTTTGAACAATTGCTTTTAATCAATCTGAGGTTTATTTTTGTCTGTTTTTGGCTAGGAATAAAATTTCATGTTTTTCCCCATGAATAACATTTTCTCCAACATTTTGTTAAAGCTCAATATAGTTTTAGTTTTGTATACATACATAGTTATCAACTGATGTAGAAAAGACATTGACAAAATACAACATCATTTCATGATAAAAATACTCAACAAACTAGGAATAGAAGGGGGATTAATATGATATAAAGCATTTATAAAAACTCATAGCTAACATCATACTAAATGGAGAAAGACTGAAAGTTTTTCTGGTAAGATCTAGTACAAGATGAGGATGTATACTTTCCCCACTGCTATTGAACACTGTACTGGAAATTCCAGCCAGAACAATTAACCAAGATAAAGAAATAAAAGGTATTCACATCATAAATTAAGAAGAAAAATTGTCTCTATCTACAGATGACATAATCCTGTACATAGTGCATCTGAACTAAATCCGTAAGAAAACTACTAGAGCTAATAAACCAGTTCAGCAAAGTTTCAGGATACAAGGTCAACACATTAAAATCAGATGTGTTTCTATACACCAGCAATGAACAATCTGAAAAGGAATTTAAAAAAACATTTCCACTTACAATATCATTTAAATGATTAGAATATATTGCAATACATTTAACCAGCGAGGTGAAAGACTTGTACACTGAAAACTATTAAAAAAAATTCTGAAAGACATGAAAGATGTAAATAAATGGAAAGACATTCCATGTTCATGGATTGGAAGACTTAATATTGTTAAGATGTCAGTACAATCCAAAGAAATCTATAGACTCAACACACTCTTAATCAAAATTCCAACAGCCTTTTTGTTTCAAAAATTGAAAAGCCAGTCCTCAAATTTATATGGAATTGCCTCGGACACCAAATAGCCAAATTAGTCTTGAAAAACAAGAACAAAGAAAGATAACTCACTCTTCCCAGTTTCCAAGTGTACTATAAAAATGTGCTAATCAAAGTAGGTAGTACTGGTATAAGGATAGCCATATAGACTAATGGAATAGAATAGAGAGTTTAGAAATAAATACATACATGTATATCAATTGATTTTCAACAAGGATAACATGTCCTTTTAGTGGGGGAAGAACAGTGGCTTCAATAAATGGTGCTGAGACAATTGGATTTCCACATGCATAAGAGTGAAGTTGCACCCATAGCTTACATCATATATGAAAAGTAACTCAAAATAGATCAAATACTTAACATAAAACTAAAACCATAAAACTCTTAAAAGAAGAAGAAGAAAAGTATTAAATTTTTGGAAGGCAGTTTTTGAAAACGTATTCTTAGATATAACATCAAAGGCATGAACAACAAAAGACAAATAAAGTGGAGTGAGTCAAAATCCAAAGCTTTTGTTCATTAAAGGACCTTATAAGAGAAAATGAAGAGACAACCTACAAAATGGGAGCAAACTATTTGGGGACTATATATCTGACAAGGGTTGAATATCCAAAATATATAAAGAGGCCCTACAACTCAACAGGGAAAATATTTTTAAAATCAAACTAAAAAAAAGGGCAAAGGACTTGCATAGACATTTCTACAAAGAAGATAAACAAATGGCCAATAAATACATGAAAGAGTCTCAATGTCATTAGTCATTAAGGATATGCAAATCACAACCACATGAGATACCACTTCATACCCAGTAGGATGGCTATTATCACAAAAATGCCAAGTAAGAAGTGTTGGTGAGGATGAGGAAAAATTGGAATTCTCATCCATTGCCAGTGGGATGTAGATCATAAACATATGGATAACATGGAAGCAGACGTCAAGAAATCAAATGACATATTGCATCAGGCAAATCTGTTGCAAAGACTGTTTTAAAGTGTTAAAAAGCAAATATGTCACTTTGAAGACTAAAGTGCACCTGATCCAAGCAATGGTAGTTTCAATCACTTTATATGCATGTGAAAGCTGGAAAATGAATAAGGAAGAACAAAGAAGAATCGATGTTTTTGAATTATAGTGTTGGTAAAGAATATTGAATATACCATGGACTGCTAGAAGAACAAACAAATCTGTCTTGGAAGATGTACAGCCAGCATGTTCCTTGGAAGAGAGGATGATGAGACTTCACCTCACCTACTTTAAACATGTTATCAGGAGGGACCACTCCTTGAAGAAGAACATCATGCTTAGTAAAGTAGAGGGTCAATGAAAAAGAGGAAGACCCTCAACAAGATACATTGACACAGTGGCTGCAACAATAAGCTCAAATATGGCAACAATTGTGAGGATGGTGGAGGGACCTGGCAGTGTTTCGTTCATTGTACATAGAGTCACTATGAATAAGAATCGATTTGATGGTACCTGACAGGAGAAACAACAGCTGATGTGACTGTAAAGTGGTATAGCCACTTGGAAAACATTTTGGTGGTTCCTCAAAAAGTTAAACATACAATTTCCAAACAGTCCAGCAATTCTACTCCTACGTATACACCCAAAAGACTTGAAAGCAGGGATTCAAATAGGTATGTGCACATCAATGTTCATTGCTGCATTATTCACAATAGCCAAAGGTAGAAATAACCCAAGTATCCATCAATAGATGAATGGATAACAAAATGTAGTATATCCATACGATTAAATATTATTTAGCCAAAAAGAGAAGTTAAGTCCTGATACATGCTACAATATGGATGAACCTTGAAAATATTATGTTGAGTGAATAAGTCAGTTACAAAAACACAAATATTGTATGATACCACTTATATGCAATATCTAGCATATGTATGGAACCCTGGTGGCACAGTGGTTAAGAGCTCGGCTGCTAACCAAAAGGTGAGCAGTTGGAATCCACCAGCCACTCCTTGGGAACCCTGTAGGGCAGTTCTACCCTGTCCTATAGGGTCGCTGTGAGTCAGAATCGACAACACTGCAATGTTTTGTTTGTTTTAGCATATGTATATGCATAGAGGCATAAGTTTATTAGTAGCTACCAGAGGCTGGGGGAAGGAGAGATGGGAAGTTATTATGTAAAGAGATAACTGCTTTTCTGTTTAGAGAAATGGAAACGGATAGTGGTAAGGGTTATATAACATGGTAAACATAATTAATGGCACTGATTTACGCACTTAAAATGGTTAAATGCAAATGTTTTGCAATATGTATTTTACCACAATAATATTTTTAAGAAGATATGTATGCAAATATTCATAGAAACTTTTTTAATAGCCAAAAAAATAGGTGAAATAGGTGAGTAGAAAACATACTTCAGTCTATCTGTACAGGAATGCTACTCATCAGTGAGAATGAATGAACTATTGATATATGCTACTACGTGGGTGAATCACAAAACAATCATGCTTTATTTTAATAAAAGACAAAAAAGGTACATTCTGTACTATTCTTTATATATATATATATATATATATATATATATATATATGTAAAGAACTAATGTAAACTAATCTATAGAGACAGAAAGCAGGTTGAGGATTGCCTGGCAATATAAGCAGAGTAGGGAGTGGAAGGAGGGAGGTAATACAAAGAAACGTAAGAGTAGAATTGGGAATGATGAATATGTTTACCCTCTTGATTGTGGTAATGATTCGGCAGGTGTATACACACATAAAATCCTATTAAATTGTTCACTTTTAGTATGAATGGTTTAGTGATATCACTTATACATGTAATGCTCTTTAAAAACAAAACAATGTTATATTATTTGGAGTAGGCTAATGGCTAACTGCAGTAAATATTAGGCATAAAAATGTATGTCTTACACCAAAAATAATTTTACTTCTTACTCATGTAGTATTATTGGGAGAGTTGAACATGTTGGTAAGCTGCTACTTCTCAATGCTGTCTTTCAGGGACCTTGAAAGATGGAACTTCTGTCCAGTCTTACCTGGGTAATCTTCTTTCAACTGCTAAGAGAAGAGTGCAGAGGAGAGCACCACATGAACGATTGCACAGCAGGAAAGCTTTATTTTTGCTTTCTTTCTTTCTTTTTTTTTTTTTTTTGATAGAATCTAGACTTTTTTTTAACAGAAATTTTCAAATAGAACACAAAGTACAGAGAAAAGTATAAGGAACTCCCGTGAACACACCAAATCTTGTTTCTTCTTCAGCCCACCCCAGGATACATATCCACAGACACTTAATTTTTGTGGAGTGCATAAAGCAAATCTTAGACATTCTGTCACTCCTTTATGATGCAATTTGTCACCTCTTCATTTCTACGTAACCATGGTATTTTATAATGCCAAAAAAAGGTTTTTTTCCATAATGTCATCTAATAGCTCATTCATAATCATATTCCCTGATTACCTCAATGATATTTATTATCTCAATGATATTATATAAATGTATCATTGAGGTAATCAGGGAATATATATTTTACAATTTGCTATGTGGATCAGTATAGAAAACAAATGCCACATGTTGCACTGGGTCATTATGGTGTTTGAGTGGTTTTTTTATTATAGAAGAATCTCTAGTGGGTGCTTTCAGCTCCATCCACATCCTTCAGCCTCCATGGAATGCCACTCTATCCATGTGAACACCGGCTATAAATGCTAGAAAATGAACACCCTCCAAAGAAGCCCTTAGCCAATGATTCCTAAGAACCACGGTCTATGAGCTTTAGCATCCTCTCCCCATTAGCAGGGTTGATTCTGAGAAATGTGCCTGTTTACACTTCTTCAGAGATGAGCCATAACAGGATTAGGCTGAGTTGCCAAAGGTGATAGTTTACTTAATAATGCACACTTTATTACCTTCCTTCCTTCCCTGTATCAATTCCTCATGCCCTGTTAGTTAAATAACTTATACCTGGGGCTTGAGGGCCCCAAGCTAAGAGAAAGTTTACCCTTACCACACTTTGGCAGGATATAATATTCTTCCAGTGGTGAATGATGCTTTTACTTTCTTTCTTTTTTTTAGGGGGGAGGGGAGTGAGGTCGTTAGAAACTGAAGCATTTCTTTTAAAGAGATATATTTCAAGCTACTGAAGTTATTGTTTTTCTAAGCTCAAATTATCCCATCCTTGGTAAGTGAAGCCCCTTCAAGTTGGTCCCTGCTTCCTTTTGTCCTGAGTTCATTACTCATTGATATCTTTTTTGCTTTCTGAAATAACAATGTGTTTTGGGATTATTGTGTGCATTTCCTTTACGACTCCCAATTGATTTCCCAGAGAATTGCATATAAACACCTTCTTGGGACGGTAGTGCCCATTATTACCGGGGTGGTATGGCTTCTAAGCCTCTGCAATGGAGAGTTAGAAAGCATGCATTATTTTAAAAAAGAAAAATAAATCATTGTATTATATTACACTTCTAATTAAAATTACAATTTTTTACTTACATTCTTTGATTTCATATGGTTTGGTATGTTTTATTTTACTCTGAAAATCTTTGTTCTTAACAATATTACCATATTACTTATTGCTTTTTCTTACAGTATGAAAGTTTCAAAATAATAATATCAGTAGTGCTACGAAAAACCAGGTTACTCAATGTAGATTTCTTTGTGATTATTTTGTCCTTAGAATGTATCCCACTAGAGATGCCAAAGAAAGACTGTGTTTAAAAATACTTGAAATATATTTATTCTTGGTGGTTATGTGATCAACTTTCCCTGTTTTAAGTAAATTTCTAATGTATAGCAAGAAATGTGTTTGTAATACCCTGCTATTATAAAAGGCTGCACATTCTGTGGTTTTATCCCATTTTGTTATTCTGATTTTTTCTTTTATCTTTTCTCTATTTTGATCAATCTCAGTCTGTCAGTATTTTAGAAAACCAACTGTTGATTTTTTTAAAAAAATATGTTATCCTTTTATTGCATGCATGTCTGCTTTTATTTTTGTTATTATATCCTTCTTGTTCCTTTGTATATTTTGCTGTCTGTTTTTCCTTATTCATATCAACACTTATCTCATTCTTTATAGTTTTTCTCCATTATAATGTATACATAATGCTTTATATTTTCTCCTAAAAATGCTTTACCTACATTGCACACACTTTTTGAAAATGAGATTACTTCTTTCTTTGTGTGCAAAGAAAAATATACCTTTAGTGACTACTTTTCAGAAAGTGAACATATTTCTGCTTAATAAATACCACATCACCAGCACTATAGAAACACTTTGTGTATCCCTTAAAGGTGACTAAACACCCATTTTCCCAAGTGGAAGCACTTTTATAACTTCCTAGACCATACACAAATTTTGCTCATTTTCAAATTTACATTAGTAGAATCAAACACTACACATTTGCTTGTGTCTGGACACTTCAGCTAAATATTATATTTATGAGAATTGTCCATATCACTGAATTTAATTATTAAATCATTGAGTTTAATCAGTTTAATCACTTTCATTGTTGTAGCACAGTGCCACCCAATAGAACTATGAGAATCACAAATGCTAGCCAAATGCATTATTTTGAATTTTCCAGTACTCACATTAAAAAATAAAAAGACTGTCACATGGGGCAGCTCTGAGTCAGAATTGATTCAACGGCATACAAAAACAGCTGTGATGCATGTGAGAGTTGTCAGCGCCACCAGAGAAACAGAATCTAATCGGTGCTTGTTATAGATTGAATTGTGTCCCCAAAATATGTGCTGGAATCTAACTGCTATACCTGTAGATGTAATTCCGTTTGGGAATAGGGTTTTCTTTTTTATGTTAATGAGGCCATATCAGTGTAGGATGTGTCATAACCAAATTGTTTCTGAGTTATAAGGAGCAGCATAGACAAAAAGACAAGCAAACAAAGAGAGTGAAGAAAGATGTCATGTAAGGATCACCAAAGAACCCAGGAATGTCAAGGCTACAGAAGCTGAAGGAAATAAAGACGTTGCCCCAGAGCCAACAGAAAGAGAGTCGTCTCCTAAAGCTGGTGCCCTGAATTCAGACTTCTAGCCCCCTGAACTGTGAGAAAATAAAATTCTGTTCTTCAATAAAATAAATAAGAAAAATAATAATGAAATCAATTTTAGTAATACATTTATTTATTCCAATATATGAAAAATAGTATATCAGTATATAGTAAATGCAAATGTTTTTACATACTACATTTTTTATGTCCGTTGTGCAGTTTACATTCATGGTACATTTCTCTTCTAACTAGCCACAATTCAAGTGCTCAACAGCTTCATGTAACTTGTTACAGTATTAGACAATGTAACTGTTATGGGTATTCTATTGCTCTAACAAAAAGGAGCCCTGGTTGCACAGTGGTTAAGCACTTGGGTGCTAACAGAAAGATCATCAGTTCAAACCCACTGGCCATACTTCGCGGGAACAAAGATGTGGCAGTTGGCTTCAAAGATTTACAGCCTTATAAACTCCATGGGACAATTCTATAGGGTAGCTATGAGTTAAAATCGACTTGACAGCAGTGGCTTTTTTATTGGTCTAACATACCACAGTTTATTTATACACTCAATTATTGATAGATTTATGTTGCTTCCAGTTAGGGGTTATTATAAAAAATGGTGCTATTAACATTTGTGTCCATGTCTCATGTTGCATGTATAAAATCATAAGATGTTGTGTGTTTAAATTCAATAAACCAACCAAAGCAAACCTGCTGCTTTCAAGTTGATTCTGACTCAGAGCAACCCTATAGGACAGAGTCGAACTCCCCCAGAGGGTTTCCAAGGAGCAGCTAGTGAATTAAAACTGCTGATCTTTTGGTCAGCAGCCAAGATACTGACAAACAGATTTCACTTGGTGCTGTCAGTTCTTTTTTGTAGTTTTATCTAATTTGGTAGATTACTGATGGTATCTCATTTGTATTTCAATTTTTGTTTCTCTTACGACTAATGATGTTGAATAACTTTTATCATACTGATAAACCATTTGATTATAACCATGCCAGTGGGCATGAAGTACCATCTTGCTATAATTTTAATTTGCATTTCCCTAATTATGTGCAGAACCTGTTCATGTGCTTTTTAGACATTTGTATATTTTGTTTGCTGAAATATCTCTTTCACAATATTGTCCATTTTTAATAGGGTTTTTTGAATTCTTTTTATTGAGTTATGAGTTATTTATATATTCTGAATGCATTTTTTTATCAAATGTATGATTTGCAAGTATTTTTAACAGTCTACGTATATTTTATTTTCATTCTAATCATGTCCTTTGAAGAGAAAGAAGTTTTTAGTTTTGATGAAGTTTAGTTTATCTTTAGTTTTTAAATTTTATGGATTACATTTTTGGTGTTGTATCTAAGAACTCTTACTACCCAAGATCACAAAGATTTTTCCGATGCTTTATTCTAAAAGTTTCCTCTCTTGTCTAAGTATATGATCCATTTTGTTGTGAATTTTGTGTATTTGGTGAGTTATGAATGTAAGTTCATTTCTTTGTCTATGTCTATCCAATTATCCCAGCATCAGTTTTTGAAAATATTTTTTTTTACCCATTTAATTTCTTGAAACCTTTGTTGAAAATAAATTGATCAAAAATATAAAGGTTCTTTTCTGGACAGGAAACACAAGGTCCCCCAGAGAGTCATTGGGAAGAATGGCAAGTGGAGGCCCCTGGTTTTTGGATCCATGTATTCCTCCCATTCTGGACACAGCACCATAAAAAAAATACAATTCATTGACATTGATTACATTCTTTGAGTTGTGCAACCATTCTTATCTTCCTTTTCTGAGTTGCTCGTCCATATTAATATAAACTCATTCCTCCCTAAGAGTCTTATCTAATCTTTCGAGTTGCTATTTTCAACTTGATCTCATATAGATAGTTCTTAAAAGAGCATAAAGCTCAAGGTAGATATTTTTTACTAGTTAAGCTAAATTATTGTTTGGTTTTAAGAAGACTTCAGGGGATATTTTTGGTTTAAGGTTTAAAGACTCTCTCAGGGCAATAGTTTTAGGGGTTCATCTAGCCTCCATGGCTCCATAAAGTCTAGAGTCCATGAAAATTTGAAATTCCGTTCTGCATTTTTCCCTTTTTGATCAGAATTCTTCTATGGAATCTTTGATCAAAATGTTCCATATTGGTAGCCAGGCACTATCTGGTTCTGGTCTCATGACAAAGAAGACAGTTGTTCATGGAAGCAACTGCCCACACATTCCATATCTTGCTCCTATTCCTGACTCTCCTTCTTCTTCTGTTGTTCTAGGTGAGCAGAGACCAATTTTTATGACTTGGATGGCTGCTTGCAAGCTTTTAAGACCCCAGGCACTACACAACAAACTAGGAGGTAGAACAGAAGCACTAAACACTCTATTATGTCAATTAACTGGGATGTCCCCTGAAACCGTCACCCTAAACCTCCAAACCAAGGAACCAAGTTCCATGAGGTGTTTTGTTGCACTTAAGCAGCCTCAGTAGCTACTCTTTTTTTTTCATAGTTATAAATGTATCTATCATACAACTTTTGCCAGTTCAACTTGACAGCAATAACAGTAATCAGCTGTGCTATCCTAAACTTAATCAATGAGATTTTTCCATCACCATTAACCTATTTTACAATTCCAGTAAATCTAGATTTTTGACTTAATGTAGCTGCAGTATCATTTGTCATAATAAAAACTATTTTTTTATATTTTGCATAAATTACATTTTGATAGATAAAATATGTATTAGTTTAATTTTTAATTGCCCTTCCTTATTTTTAAATTGGAAAATAATTTAATTATAATATATTTAAAATAGTTTGTCAATTTAATTTCCAATGATGGTAAATATAGGTACCACTGTAAGTCATGTTGTCTGCATAAAATATACAAAGAAATACATTAAAATGTTACATAGATGAATAGAAAAATATTTGAGTATGCTGCAAGTTCAGTGATGTGTTTACATACAATATTGGAAGTAATTCTCTTGACATGAGGACTGCAGTACAACTATAATAAGACTTATGGATATATACTTTGACTAGTAAAATGTATCTCTACCAAAACAACAGAATTGTGTTTAATGGAAAAAAAAAATAGTTTATAGTACTTCAGTTTTTTATGTTAAATAATATTAAAAATTCAGTTTATCAGCTCAATTTGCCACTTTTCAGGTGCTCAGTAATGACATGTGTCTATTGGATACTGTATTAGACAGTGCAGCTTTATACCTTTAAGAATGTCCTAATATCTACCATCTCACCTGCGTTACAGTATTGGTTTTGATTTACTGTCTCAGCTGGGTGTGGGAGAGCAGTTTAACAGACTTCCACTTGACTTTCCCCACTGTGATAGCTCTTATCCCACAGTTCAAGACTCAATATAATGGTTATGCCATGTAAAAAGTTTATGTATTTCATTATACACCCATGGACTGGCAAAATGTCCAATGGGTAGGCCCACTTGGTCAGTTGACGCAGTCTAAGTTGCACCTTACCAAATAAAACAAACCAACTGAGTCGATTCTGACTCCTAGCGACCCTATAGGACAGAATAGAACTGCCCCATAGAGTTTCCAAGGAGCGCCTGGTGGATTCAAACTGCTGACCTTTTGCTCAGCAGCTGTAGCAGTTAACTACTATGCCACCAGGGTTTCCAAGTTGCACCTTGAAGAAGAATCAATTTATTGCTTGACTCCGTGTGTCCACTCTAATGTAAGGCCATGATAATGCTTCTGGACTCTGAGTATCAAAATTAATTCAAACACTGTCTGATAGTCCTCAAAATGGCTCATATTGTCCTTTCCACAAGCACAGTCATTCAAATATATGGCTATATGAGTCATACTAGTCCTTGGACTGGTAAAACTGTTACGATGTTCATTCTCTATGGTGTTGTAGGATCTTTTCTTCAGGGAACCCATCTTCCTCATCAGTCTATGGTCACAGTCTGGAAAACTGGCTCAATTCGAGAAACTGTGCAAGGTATTTCAACTTTGTATTGGGACAACTGATCTTGGTGTCCAGATAATTCTTGATTTTTATTTAACTGGAATGATTATATGTTGTATATTTAATATAAATATCATTAGGATTGGATTTATGTCAACCTTCTTGCTGGATTTTTTTCTATTCCATTTGTTCCTTTTTCCTGTCTGCTTTTGGATTATATGAGAAACTTTTATTAGTCAATTTATTTTCACTATTACCTTGTCAGTTACACTTCTTTTTCTATTTTTTTAAGTTGTTGTCGTAGAGTTTACAGTTACATCTTTAATTTATCAGAGTCTATCTTCCAATAATATTATACCACTTTACATAAGAACATTACAACAGTATACACCTAATTTATCCCTCCCATCCAATGTGTTATTGTTGTTACACAGTTTAGTTTTACTTACATTATAAACTTTGCAATATGTTGTTATTTGTGCTTAAGCAATTATTTTTCAGAGTAATTCAAATTAGAAAAAAAATTGTCTAATACTCTAATATTTTGCCTATTCCAGGAGATCTTTGATTCTTTATGTAGGCCCAGATTTTCATGCTTCTAGGAGCCATTCAAATAGCAAGTTTAGGCCATCTCATGAGTTATTGTTAGGCTGTTAAATCCCGGGTCCTAGGTAAGTGCTCCTAAGTTGATAAACTCTCCCTTACCAACCTATGTTTTTTGGTCTGTTTGATTTATCATCCTCAGTCCCATCCAGTCCCACCTGAACTCTACTGGCCTCTGCTGGTAAATACTGGTAAAATATTATAGCTCTTTGGGGTGTAGTTCCTGTTCGCCTTTATCAGACCCAGTGCCTCCTCTGCTGTGTTATACTGTAACTTAATCCTACTTATAGGACTTGTGGCCAGGAGAGGCTATCAAGGTATATCCAGAAGAAGCATAAGTTGTCTTATGGGTTAGAAACCTCTGCATAGCCTCTGATTAAGGAGGCATTGCACATGTCAACATGAGTCAAAATTGACTCAATGGCAAAATGGTTTGCTTTTGGATAGATGGTAATAAGAAGAGGTGGGAAACTTTGGCTTATTCAGAGGGTTTAAAGAAACATAAGAATTCAAGAAATTCAGAGACATTAACACAGATGTCCCTATCCCATGTATCAGATATCTCTCTTGGTTGGTAATTTAACCTTCTTGAAGCTCCACTACTCTCATTATTAAGCTTTTTGTCTTGACCATGGCATAAGTTGTTCTCCCTCTGTAAGAGATAAGATATTCCTAAAGATCCATCTGGCTTGCACATGTAGCTTTGAAATGTCAGTTAATTACTTACATCTTTTGGTTATTTTTCCAGAGCATCAAATGAACTTAGCAATAGCCATCCTAATTCAGGTACAGTCTCTATTTTCCTAATATTTTTCAAAAGCCTGACATGTTGCACCAGCTAATGAATTTCTTTTCATAACTGATCCTAATTCTCCACTGTCTGCTCTTTAAAAAATATTAGACATCCACCTAGTGTCAGGGACTCTTGTGCTCCACTTACACCCAGTGATGGGGTCCTCATTGCCTCTGGGTGGCAAGTGATCCAACTTTAACACCCCAGCAAAAGCTTTAGCTTAGCCAGTAGGGAACTCTGGAGTTGGATTAGCCCTTTAGCATTGGCCAAAATTGGCTGATACTGTTTGGCTTTTATAATCCTACATTAATCAGTTATTGGATGCAGGACTCCCTGGGCAAGGCAGCTCTCTGCAGCTGAAGTGATCCCTGAAAATGTAAAAGTTGACTGAAGAAAGTTGTCTGCCAACAACACTTCTAGAACCTAAGCATCAAATCATTCAGGAAGAGTAAATCCAGACAACATGTCAATGATTCATGTCCTGAGGACAGTAGTGACCTTAACGTACTTATTCTGGGGTTTTAAATAGAATGTGAGCAATGACACGTAGAAGAATTTTTGGAGGGATTTGAAAGCAAAGAGCCAAGATTGGAGACTGCAGAAAAGCATTAGCATAACATGTCTGAGACTGCTGTCTTCAGAAAGGCTTACTTGTGTCACTGGCCCTTGGCTGGTGTCTAGGAAATTTACTTTCAGAGCATTCCCAACATTTCCTAACTGGTAAGAGTGGGTCGCTGTGCCTAAAACTGTACAAACGAAATTGTTTAGAATGGCCACCTTATTTCCTTCTGGGAGTCTTGAATTTTGATATGTGTAAGGCAGAGGTACTTACGTGAGGAGCCTCCAAAAAAAAATGATGAGTGATGTGTCTCTAATAACCTTCCCTGGGCAGTAACATTGCAATATGTTGCTGCATTTTTTGTTGCTAGTCTAGGTGATCCTGTAAGCATGGGGACAGAATAAGGAAACGTGCATATGGATTCCCCTATATTTTACCTATCTTTTTCCTTTATGATCCTACTGTGTGGCCTAAGTATATTGGTATAATAAATCACAGCTGTGAGTACAACTATAAGCTAAGTCCTGCAAACCCTTTTAAAAAATTGCTGAATGTACAGGTGGTTTGAGGGATCCTCAAAAGTGAAATCATTGATGACAATGAGGCCAAAAAAGAAAGCTGTGAAATTTCATTCCTTCAGCACTCAGGGTATAGTTGTATTTATCCTACCTGCTATTCTTGCAGAAATAAACAAACTGATCCCAAAATTCATAAAGAGATTCAAGAGTCCAAGAATAGTCAAAACAATCTTGAAGAAGAACAAAGTTAGATGACTCACACTTCCCAACTTCAAAACTTCCTATAAAATACAGTAATCGAGCCAGTGCAATACTAACATAAGGATAGACATATAGATTAAAGGGACTAGAATTAAGGTCCATAAATAAACACATACATTTATGTAGAAGTGATTTATGACAAGGATACTAAGACAATTCAATGTGGAAATAATAGTCTTGTGAACAAATGATACTGGAACAACTGGACATCCAAAGGCAAAGGAATAAAATTACCTCACAACACTCACAAAAATTAACTCAAAATGAATCAAAGACTTAAATATAAGAACTAAAATTATAAAACTCCTAGATGAAATCATAGGCATATATCTTTGTGACCTTGAATAGGGTACTGATTTCTTACATACAGCATGAACAGCAAAAGCATAAGCAATAAGGGAAAAAAAAAATGGATCAACTCGAAAACATCAAAATAAACACATTTGTGATTCAAAGGACATTATCAATAAAGTGAAAAGATAACTCATAAATCATAGAAAATATATTTGAAATTATATAACTAATAAAGGTTTAGTATCCAGAACTTATAAAGAACACTTACAACTCAATAATAATACAAAAAATCCAGTTTAAAGATGATATGCAAACAGCTAATAAGCAGATGAAAGGATGTTCAGCATCATTAGTCATTAGACAAATGTAGTTCAAAACCAAAATGGTATATCATTTTACTCATTCTAGAATGGTTATAATAATATTTTTTTTTAAAGGAAAACTTGTGTTAGGGAGTATGTGGAGAAATTAGAACCTTCTTATATTGCTGGTGGAAAAGTAAAATTATGCAGCCACCTTGGAAAACATTTTGACTGTTCTTCAAAAAGTTAAATATAGAGTTACCATATGAATCAGCAATGTTACTCCTAGGTATATCCCAAGAGATTTGAAAAAATGGACTGAAACAGATACTTATACACCAATGTTCATAGCAGCACTATTCACAACAGACAAAAGATGGAAACAATCTAAGTGTCCATTCAGATGAATGGGTAAATAAAATGTGGTATAACCTTAGAGTGAAATATTATTCAACCATATAAAGGAATGAAATATTGATACATGCTTCAACATGGATGAACCTTATGCTAAGTGAAAGAAGCCAGTAACAAAAGGTTATAAATTGTATGATCACATTTATATGAAATCTCCAGAATAGGCAAATTCATAGTGATAAAAAATAGATTGGTGATTGTCAGGATCTGAGGCTGAAGGAAACGTGCAGTGACTGTTAATGGGTATGCCATTTCTTTTGGAATTGTTACTGAACACTAGAAGGTGGTCCTTGTCCAGCACACTCAGACTTGCCAATTATCTGGACACTGGTCTTAGAGAGAGAGAAAGTAACCTTATTGCAACGCACAGAGCAAGGAGCCAGGAGGAAGCTCCTCAGATCTAGCTCCCTGAGCAACAGGGAAGCAGGGCTTATATGTGATTTGGGCAGTAATATGGTGGCCGCACAGGAGGATGGCGGCTGCACAGGCATACAGGGAAGGGAAAACTCTAGAGGATGGCCAGGAAACAGGAGGCTACGTGGTTCTTGTTGGACTTCTTCCTTCAGAATAGGGTCTAGGTGGTGATTTTCCTTCTGATTCGTTCCTCCTGTTGCTGTGTCCTCTGCTGAGGTCAATTATCAGTCACAACTGGTCCTTCTACACATGTAAGGTGGGCCAAATGTGGCTTGGGCTAGTTTATGGACTAATGGAAATTTGCTGGCATTCACAGGGTCAGGTTACAGAATCATAGAAATGTTTTGAAATTATACAGTGGTGATGACTGTACATTTTTTGAATATAATAAAACCCACCGATATGCAAATTTTATGAAAGATATGTCCTTAAAGCAAGTTGTTAAAGCATAAAATTCAGTTTTGGTTTAAAAAAATGCAATTATACAGCAATAAAATATTACATAATACAGATTAATTACAATTATGTATAGAGAAATCAAGGCAGCTTCAGTGGAGCGGGTAAGCATTTTCTTCAATTTTCAAGGGTGTAGGGGATTTAGAAATGCAATCTGCAATCAGTTTATAACAGTTCAATCATATTAGACAGTTAATCAAAGAGTGGGCTCCAGGTATAATAAAGTAACTGGTGTGGGTGGATTTTGAAACCATAAAACCTCTTCAAGGATACCACTGCCAGTTTAGAATGTAAGGGTTAAAAAAAAATTCAGGATAATTTTTAGAGAATCATTTTTTCAGTGTTATGTCAATAATCATAGTAAACAATCCCAGGAACTGATGGTTCTCTCTTTTCTTTAAATGGATTCTGGTTGTTATGATAATGATGAGTGAGGAATGAAAGCAATCATGATGAAGATGAAGATTGCACAGTCAAACCAATAAGATGTTTTGTCTAGATTCATTAAAATAACTTATATAGAAGCAAAAAAAAAGGATTTCAAAGAACTATTTATATTCACATAAGATTTGACACGTAATTCTCAATTTCTAAATGCTTGGGAATTAAGTAGAGAAGAGTCAGGAACAAAGCAGTCAATACCATGAGCAAGGAATGGTGAAATTGAAGACAGGTACTGGCAAGTAAGCAATTAGTGAACAAAGAGGTATCGAACCAAAAGTAGTGATTTGACTCCAACCCTTGTTCTTGGATGCAGCAAACAACACTCAGAGTTAAACCTGGCTTAAAGCAAGCATCCTAAGATCAGGTCACACTCATATCTAACAGCTAATGACATAAGAGAATTTCCCAGAGGGGGAACAGCCAATGCTGATGTCCAGATTCAGTTCACTTTACACTTGACATTTATATAATATTATGCTAAGTAAAGATATTTCAAATTTGAAAAAATGGGAAAAAAGATAAACTAGCAGGAATAGAATGATACAAATAATTCCAGTTTCCTTGCTGGAATGTTGACCAGAGCAAGTACTCAAAAGATGTTTGAAAAAGTTATATTAACTCCCCTTTCCCCAATAACTTCTTAAGTCCCCAGGATACCTCTTTGTTGTGGAGGCTGTAAATAAGAGGGTTCAGCATGGGGGTGAGGATGGTGTAGAAGGCTGACACCATCTTGTCCTGGTTTGGTGTATGGTTGGAGGCCGGTCTCATGTACATGAACATGGAGGCACCATAGCAGAGTCCAACCACAGACAGGTGGGAGAAGCAGGTTGTGAAAGCCTTGTAGTGACTTTCCCCAGAGCCCATGCAGATGACAGCTCAGAGGACATGGGAATAGGAAACATTGATAACTGAAACCGGCAAGATTAGCATCAGCACACAGCAGATGAAAAGAAGTCTTTCAAATGCAGAGGTGTCTTTACAAGATAGTGGCAGAAGGGCAGCAACATCACAGAAAAAGTGATGGATTTCCAGAGAGCGGCAGTAAGAGAAAGACAGGGCAGCTGCGAGCACAATGATGCCATCAAAAGAGCCTAGGATCCAAGAAGCAACAGTCAAGAGCGTGCAGAGTTTCTGATTCATGAGGATGGTGTATCAAAGAGGGTGGCATATAGCCACGTAGCAGTCACAGGCCATGACAGCCATCAGGAAGCATTCAGCTCCGAGAAGGGACACATAGAAGAATATCTGAGTTCCACAAACTTTCAGAGAGATAGATTTCCAGCCAGACAAGTAGTTGATGGCCATCTTGGGTACTGTGGTGCAGATGAGCATGAGGTCCCTAAAGGAGAGTTGGCTAAGGAGGAAGTACATGGGGGTGTGGAGTTGGGTGTCCAAGTAGATGATAAGAATCATTGTAGTGTTTTCCATGAAGGCCACTGTGAAGATGCCCAGGACCAGAGAGAAGAGGAAGATATGGGTGGGGCTGTGATCGAAAATTCCAAGAAGGATGAATTCGACATGGAAGCTATCATTTCCCCACTCCATGTGGTTATATTGCCTTATCTGCAAGTCCCAAAGAAGGTACAAACTCATATATTAAGCAAACTGGTTTTGAAAGTGTACCATGGCAAGACCACAGTACTAGACATGTGCACAATTCATGCATGAGACATTGTCCCCAACCTAGGAGGTCTATAAGGGATATATATCTAAGAGGTATATCAAGCCTTTTCAATTTAATGTCAGCAAGTCAGCAGTGTTTGACAATCCTTCCAAAGACAGAGAAAATTCCTGAAAACTCTCTCTTAATGCTTTGTGTGGCCTACCTAGTCACATTAAGTTATGTGACTGGATCTAGTGCTTTCATGTTTTCTTCCTTATCCAACCTCCATAGAGACCAACTTAAATAAGTGTTTTCTTTATTTTACAGACAAGAAAACTGAAGTTTATAGGAACTTACTGGCTTAGCCATCATTATATATTCAATAGAAAGCCTAGGAGAAAAAACAAAACACGCATCTGTTGTTAAATTTTATGACCATCCCTGATTATATGAAATTTCTTTATTGACCATTTTCTCATAGTATGTCTCCAGGTTGCTGCTCTCCTTAATAACTATAGAATTTTTGTTCTCATGGTTTCTCCAATTCCAACCCCCTTCCCATTATGTCTCATCAGCTCAGTGAAAAACCGTAGGGAATCAAAGCCATTGCTCCCATGTGGGCATCTGTACACCTTAATTCAGAGAAGTGTTTAATACCATAACCAGTTACTGTCGAGTCTATTCTGACTCCTGGAGACCCCACCGTGTATGTCAGAGTAGAACTGTGTTCCATAGAGTTTTCAATGGCTGATATTTTGGAAGTAGATAGCCAGTTCTTTCTTCCACCCAACGACTCCAGAGAAGGTTTTAACACCCTATATTTTAACCTCTCTAACACAGACAAAGCTCTTGAGTCTTACCTTGTTTAATCAAGACACCTATTAAATTTTTTTCTTAAAGAATAGGGCATCCTCTTCTCATCTGAGAAGAATTTTGCTTCTCTCAATCTGGGGAAGGCAGCAGTCTTTTGTTTTGTAGGGGGAAGAAAATTAATTTCTCCCTGCTACCATAAAATGTTATGAGTAGATGATAAACATCTAGGGGACAAAAGAGAATCCCTTTTATGGTCATTGAAAGCTTCACTACAATGTGTTATTTTATGGACTGGTGAAGCTTCATAGTGAGCAAAAGCACAACTGTGTGAACTACTCAGCCTATGAAGGTCACAATAGCCAAAGTCGTAGATGTACTTGTGTGGGGTTGGAGTCACTGGGAGAAATAAACCAGGAGAAGTACACTGAATCAGATATAGAAAGTCAGAACAGTTTGATTCAACTATTGATGCAGTTTAAGCTGTGGAGTGAAGTCGTGAAGTGACGTGAATCGAGTTTGCATTTGAGGTGCTCTCTAGGATGCTAAATGAATTGATAGATCGGGTGGGTAACATCTGCCAGCAAGAAAACAAAAGAGGAGGTACCATCAGCAATCCAGGGGAGCCTGGGTCAAGCCCAGGCATGATAATGGAGGAAGGAGAGGACTGGATAGAAACAAAATCAGCAATCAGACCTCTTTCAAGTTATCAGCTATTGTCTCTAGCCTTGAGTTTTTTTTACCCCGCCTCTAAAATATCATACGATATAGACAGCTCTTTAGAGTCTCATTTTGAGTTTATGCAAATAAAAGTCAATACAAAGCAAGATCCACATTTTTATTCTTGGTATACACCACTGCCACCAAAATTCTTCCAGACTTCCAGATTGAATGCTTGAGATGCTCTACTATTTTCTGTTCTTATTTTCTCATGATGTCTTTTTTTTTCTCTTTATTTAGCTGTTTAAAAATCTATGGTTTGTCATATCCAGATCATGCATTTTGATACAGAATAGCTATTGACTGAGAATCATTTATCATTTTGAGTGTTTATTCCTGATCTATAGCCTTCATTCCATTAAAACAACAAATAGACAGCAGGTAGAAGTTTTTAAATATGTTCAGTTTAATTGAATTAAATTAAGAAATTCAACCCTCTCTTTTTTTCTCCTGGACACCCCTGTGGTGGATGGCATAAATGGAGGTATATCAAACTTTTTCTAAGTAATATCAGCAAGTTAGTAGTGTTTGATACTCCCTCCGAGGACAAAGTAGATTTCTGAGAAATGGTCTCTAAGCTACACCTTAATGCTTTGTGTATCCTATGCCTATCACAACCCTATTAATGATTTAAAAATTAGCTAGAAATCATTTTTCTATGCTAAACAAACCTGTGGCCACTATACATAATAGTACAATTATTTCACTAGGCAAACTATATAATAATGACTTTTTGTTTCCTTTAATGATGCAAAGCAAAGACATGGCTTTTTATCTCCCTCATAGAATTAAGAAGTTATGCCAATATTCCAAGAGAAAATTTACACTCCCAGAAAATTGAAATACCATCACTAATTTCCTACTTAAAATTACCCAGTGCCCCTTCATAGATTTTGGGGCATAAAAGAGTACCTTAAAGGGTAAGTTATGCCAAGTATTGAAACTAGAGAATAACTCCTCTGTAGGTCATAAAATGCATTTATTTGTATGACTACTATGTACAAGTTACTTTCACATATTTTAATCCTACTCATGTGGTGAGACAACCTAAATTCCAGGAAACAAGAATATAGAAAAGGAGGCGAAGACAAGATGGTGCTATAGACAGATGCACCATGCTGTCCCTCTGCAGCAGAGACCTGGAAAACTAAGTAAAAAATAATACAAACATCAATCCTAGAACCATAAACATCAAATAAAAGGATAAAGATCTAGATCAAGCACCAAATGGAAGAAGAAACTGAGGGAAACAGAGAAAGTGGAGAGTTACAGAGTGGGGGTCACCTACTAGCAGTGCCATCTTGGAGCACAGACAGCAATGACCCCTGACAGGGAGTACAGGAAGGCATGGAGCTTGCACCAGGAGACAGAACACTTGGTAACCAGAAAAATATGCTTTCCCATCCCTCATCTTTCTGCCCCATACTTTCCCCTGCCACTTCCCAGTGGGCCATGCTGCACCACTTGGCTAGAAAGACATTAGCTAGCCACTGCCTGGGTCTGTCCCACACCCATCGGTTAGCTTCCTTGGACCTTTTTTTTTTTCTCTCTTTCTCTTTTTCTCCTTTTCTTTCTCCCTCCCATCTAGCTCTATACATCCATTCCACACCTTCCTGAAAGGCCGTGCCTCTCCGCTGGGCTGGAGACCCACCGGCTGACCACCACCCGTGTCTACCTGCCCCCACTGGCTTGTTTGTTTTTTGCTTTTGTTTCTTGCTCCCTCCTACCTAGCTCTGTACATCAAATTCCCTCCCTTCCAACTGGCCCAGAGTCTGTCCTGCCCTCACTCACCAACCCCCACCGAACTGCCAGTTTTTCTTTTAATTTATTTTTTAATTTTTTTCCTTTCTCTTTTTTCCTTTTCCTTCTCCCTCTAACATTCCACTGTATGCCACCTTCCCCCCCATCACCACTCCTGAAACCCCCTGTGCTGCTGTGGCTAGAGACCCACCAGCCCAACACTTCCGCAGGTCTGCCCTGCCCCAACAACACTGCCACTTATTTTTTTGTCTTGTTTTTTCTTTTTCTTTATTTCTTTTCTTTCTACCTCTCATCTAGCCTCGTATGCCACCTTCCCTCCTTTCTTACCAGCGCCCAGGTCCGCCCTGCCTCCACCTGCCAGCAAGATACCTTTTTTTCCCTCTTTCGCTTTCTTTTCTTTCATTTATCTATCCCATTCCAGGCCTGTATGCTACCCCTTCCTTCCCACCAGCCCCCAATATGCTGTCACAAATGGAGCATCCCCAGTGCTCAAGCCTGTGGCTGTAAGGGCCTGCACTGTCCCCCTTCTTGCCACTTGACTAGCTGCTGAATGGTGGGAAGCAAACATGTACCATACTCCATCTGACATCTATACAAAAACCAACAAATCACATCATTCTCAACAGTGAGAAGCTGAAAGCAGTCACTCTGAAAACGGGAACAAGATCAGGATGCCCTTTATCACCACTCCTGTTTAACATTGTGCTGGAAGTCCTTGCTAGAGCAATAATGCAAGAAAAAGAAATAAAAAACATCCAAATTGAAAAGGAAGAAGTAAAACTATCCCTATTCACAGATGATATGATCCTGTATATAGAAAACTCTGAAGATTCCACAAGAAAACTACTGGAACTAATGAAAAGATTCAACAGAGTAGCAGGATACAACATAAACATACAAAAATCAGTTGAATTCCTCTACACCAGTAAAAAGAACTTTGAAAAGAAATCAGGAAAACAATATCACTTATAATAGCCCCCCAAAAGATAAAATACTTGGGAATAACTCTAACCAGGGATGTAAAAGACTTATGCAAATAAAACTACAAAACAGTACTGCAAGAAACCAACAGGGACCTACATAAATGAAAAAACATATCATGCTCATGGACAGGAAGTCTCAACATTGTGAAAATGTTAATTCTACCCAAAAGGATCTACAGATATAATGCAATCCTGATCCAAATATCAACAGTATTCTTTAGAGAGATAGAAAAACTGAGAGGCTCCAGATAAGTAAAGAACTATTGAAAAAGAAGAACAAAGTAGGAGGCCTTACGCTATCTGATCTCAGAACCTACTATACAGTCATGGCAGTAAAAACAGCTAGGTACTGGTACAATGACAGACACATGCATCAATGGAACAGAATTGAGAACCCAGACGTAAATCTCTCCACCTATGGTGAGCTAATCTTTGACAAAGGACCGAAGTACATTAAATGGGGGATAAGACGGTCTCTTTAACCAATGGTGCTGGCAAAACTGGATGTCCATCTGTAAAAAAGTGAAACAGGAGCCATACCTCACATCATGCACAACAACTAATTCAAAATGAATCAAAGACCTAAATATAAAACTAAAACAATAAAGATCATAGAAGAAAAAATAGGGACAACACTTGGGGCCCTAATATACAGCATAAATAGGATACAAACCATAACTAACAGTGGACAAACACCAGAAGTTAACCTAGATAACTGGGAGCTCTTAAAAATTAAACATTTATGCTTATCAAAAGACTTTACCAAAAAAATAAAGAGAACATACAGACTGGGAATTTTTTTTTGGTTACAACAATGTATCAGATAAGGGTTTAATCCCTAAAATCTATAAGATACTGCAACATCTCAACAACAAAAAGACAAATAATCCAATTAAAAAATGGGCAAAGGATATGAACATACACTTCACCAAAGAACACATTCACGTGGCTAACAGACACATGAGGAAATGCTCATTATCAGCCATTAGAGAAACACAAATCAAAACTATATTGAGATACCCTCTCACCCTGGCATTACTGACACTAATAAAAAAAAAACCAATAGAAAATAACAAATGCTGTAGAGGTTAAAGGGAGATTGGAACTCTTATGCACTGCTGGTGGGAATGTAAGATGGTATAACCACTATGGAAAACAAAACGGTGTTTCCTTAAAAAGCTAGAAATAGAAATACTATATAATCCAGCAATCCCACTTCTAGGAACATATCCTAGAGAAATAAGAGCCATCACATGAATAGACGTATGCAAACCCATGTTCATTGCAGCATTGTTCACAATAGCAAAAAGATGGAAACAATCTAAGTGCCCATCAACAGATGAATGGATAAACAAATTATGGTACATGCACACAACGGAATACTATGCAAAGATAAAGAACAATGATGAATCTGCTAAACGAAACATCTCACAACATGAATGAATCTGGAGGACATTATGCTCAGTGAAATAAGCCAATCACAAAAGGACAAATATTGTATGAGACTTCTACTGTAAAAACTTAAGATTTACACACAAAAAGAAACAATCTTTGATGATTATGAGGGAGGGCAGGATTGGTGGGAAAAACACTAAATAGACAATAGATATATGGTGACTCTGGTGAAGGGTAAGACAGCACACTATACTGAGGAAGCCAGTAAAACTTGTCCAAGGCAAGGTCATGGAAGCTCCATAGAACATCCAAACTCCCTGAGGGACCAAATTACTGGGCTGAAGGGTGTGGGAACCATAGTCTTGGGGAACATCTAGTTCAGTTAGCATAACATAGTTTATAAAGAAAATGTTCTGCATTCTACTTGGTGAATAGCATCCAGGGTCTTAAAAGCTTGTGAGTGGCCATCTAAGATACTCTACTGGTCTCATCCCATCTAGAGAAAGGGAGAATGAAGAAAACCAAAGACACAAGGAAAATATTAGTCCAAAGGACTAATGGACCACAAGTACCATTAGCCTCAACCAGCCTGAACCCAGAACAACTAGATGATTCCTGGCTACTACTGGCTACTACCACCAGCAGCTCTGATAGGGATCACAGTATAGGGTCCTGGAAAGAGCAGGAGAAAAATGTAGAACAAAATTCAAATTCACAAATAAATGAAGACCAAACCTACTGATCTGACAGAGACTGAAGGAACCCCTGAGATATGGACCCTGGAACCCCTTTAACTCTGAACTGAAGCTACCCCCAAAGTTCACCATTTAGCCAAAGACTAGACAGATCTATAAAACAATAACACACCTGAGGAAAGTGCTTCTTAGTTCAATCAAGTACTCAAGACCAAACAGGCAACACCTATCCAAAATCAATGTCGAGAAGGCAGGAAGCGCCCGGAAAACATGGGTGGATGGAAACGGGAAACCCAGGGTGGGGAAGGGGACAGTGTTGACACGCCTTGGAAATTGCAACCAATATCAGAAAACAATTTGTTTATAAATTGTTGAATGATAAACTAATTTGCTTTGTAAACTTTCACCTAAAGCACAATTAAAAAAAGAATACAGAAAACTATTTATAACTATCTAAATTAATATCAAAGATAGTCCCATGCACAAGGTAGTCAAAATAAAGAATTGGCAGTCTTTCTTCTTTGTTCTTACATTTTTAAAATAGCATTGTGTCACAATTTCAATATGAAATTGTAAAATCCCCTCATTATAGCTGGAGCAATATTGTTCTATATCCTTTCATGTCAATTGTTAACTAAATTATGCCTGTTAGAGTTCTTCTGCTTCATGACACTGACTATGACAATTTTATTAACTGGTATATTTGATAAAGAATTTGGAATATGAATAAGGAAACTGAGTTCTGTTTTGTAGGAAATCAATTCGCCAATAATTTATAAACTGAAAGTGAGCACTCGGAGCATCTGTGGAATTTTTCAGATCTAAGTTTTCCTAAATCTACTTTAAAGCAATGTATTGAAGCTGCTTGGTAGGTGATAGTTTCTGTGAAGCCTTTTTGAGGTGCATATTTACCAACTAGAAGACACTTATATTTATTTATAAGGGCTCCATCAATGTTTTTATAAATTAATAGATAATATCATTAAGGAGAACGTATCTTTTTTTTTTTTTCTCTTCCTCCTCAGTTTCAGCGTGATGGAGAAAGAGAACACAAGCTGTGAGGGGGGAATGATGGCACTCACAGGATGTTGTTAAAAATTTCTCAGCTATGAACTGAAAGGTCAACCGTTTGAATACACCAGCAGCTCCTCAGTAGAAAGACGTGGCAGTCTGCTTCCGTAAAGATTTACATCCTTGGAGACCCTACGGGGCAGTTCTTCTCTGTCCTATAGGTTCACTATGAGTTGGAATCGACTCAACGGCAGTGTTTTTTTTTTTTAATGGTGATTTTATAAAATAATTTTAATTACTATCCAGAGGAAGGTTTACATTTCTATAATCCAACATAGTGTTCCAAAAACTTTTTCATGTGCATTATGTTATGTTGTCTCACCAATGCCATGTTTAAGGTAACAAACTCTCACAAAAGAAGACTTTATCATTCTAGTTATACTTACTGGTGGTGGTCAAGGCATAGATTGATGATGAAGTTTTAGGTTCTCTGTACTCAGGAAAACTATAGTCACTCTCTGATTCTGACTATGCTTCAACCTTTCCTGCTGTCCCTTCCAGCAAAGACGCAGCTTCAGCAACTTGGACAGTACAAGGGACCCACACACATTTTCAGAGACCTCTTAACTCAGTGTATAATGGATCTTAAACTCTTTGCCTCCACAGAGAGTTCCGTCCCTTGACTTCAATTATACAAGAGTATGCCCTCTTTCAGAACCTCTCGTAGGAAAAAAACCTACATGGATTTCCAGACTCTGTTTGATTTTTGTCAAATTTGTCATTCTTTTCTTGTTATAGAGTTGCAAACGATGGCTTTTATAGCCTACTTTTCTAAAATTATTATTATTACTATTATTATATTTTAATTTGACACTTTCATGGTATAATTAATTCATTTTTCTTTTTTTATTGTTGTAAAGATATATATTTGTCATTTTAAGATTTTTCACATGTACAATTTAGTGACACTAATTACTTTAATCATGGTGTGCAACCATCACCAATATCCATTGCCAGATTTTCCATCATCATAACCAGAAACTCAGTGCTTCCTAAAGAATGCTTTCTACTTCCCCCCTCCTGCCTGCCCCTGGTAACCAGTAATAAACTTTGTTCTCTATGCATTTGTCTATTCTAGATATTTCATATGGATTAGATTACGTAGTATTTGTCCCTTTGTGATTGCCTTACTTCACTCAGCATAATGTTTTCAAGGTTCATCCGTGTCATAGCGTGTATCAGTACTTTATTCATTTTTATTGCTGAATAATATTCCATTGCATGCATGTACTATGTTTAGTTTATACATTCATCTTTTGATGTACATTTAGAAACCTACTTTTCTTTAGGACATAAAGAGCTAATAATGATGAAGCTAAATATTTACAAAATAAAAGAAGGTTATGATTCAAGCAGGGAACAGTTATTACAAAGTAAACTGAATCTGTCAGTCAGCCTTCTGAACTGAGTGTAATATGTTTACCTCATTTCCTGTATGTTTTATCAAATACTTAGGCCAAAACAAAATGTAAATAAACACATAGAACCTTTAGTGTATTTGAGTATTTGATTAACAAATGAAATAGCACAAACATTCCATAAGACTCCAGAGTAGACCGCCTCTTCAGGATGTGCAAGTCCATTGTTCGCTTCATCTACTGACCTAACTTGATCACTGTTTCTCCTATCTTCAGGCTATGCCTCTCTTGACTCCAAAAGCTTTCATTTACCTAAAGCAATGACACCTCTAAAACGCAAATCTCATCATTAATTTGCTACTTCAAATTATTCAGCAGCGCTTCATAAATTTTGGGACAAAAATAAACTTCATTTCAGCATCTTTGTGACTTGGCCATTGCCTGTGTAGATTTTTCCCTAAACATTTATTTTCTCTTATACCTCCACGACCTTGCAAGTGTATCTCATTTTCTATCTGCTTTGTTCCTGGTACTCTCACCCTGGCTAAATTCTTTCTGCCTTTCAAGACTCCTTCCTCAGCAGCCTGGTCTGAGGACAAAGGCTTGTTGGGTGCTGCTTCTAAGATCTGCATAGTCCACTTCGAAACATTTACTATAGCACCTTTCAAATTTTTAGTGCCTTTTTTTTTTTAAGGTGAAGACGTTTTTGTCTACTGTTTTGGGTATTTATTATTCCTCTACAGAATAGTCTGCACTTCGTTTTTACCTCTTCTTTCTAATCTGTAAGTCCCCAAGGTGTCACTTGCCCTCTGGCTTCTGATGGAGTTAGGACCAATGGGAGAACAGACAGAAAATCAAGTGGTCAGAGCAGCATATTTATTGCCCAGCACCTTTCCTGTCCAGCACTGTGTTGGTGAGTCTCCCTGTTAAAGGATATATGGCTTCTGTCAGGGGGTCTCTTCCTATGGATTTTCTCTGCAAGTATGGTAGCTGCTCTTCCTCTTACTCCTTCATATGCATATGTCACACAGTATTTGTAAGTGCATGTGTGTGTGTATTTTGACAGTCAACGTGACTATCCTACAACAAAATATTTAATGTTTGTGAAATTATTTGCAAGACCTTTTATAAGAAAATTTTTGTGAATATTCCAGGAATTTGAAATAATTGTTATTCTCTTCTTAGTATGAGCATGCTATAGAATTACTATGTTTTTCAATTTATTTTTTAAATAAGTTATATCTTTCATTCTAATTTATCTTTTTTTAACACGAGAAATATGTTTTTATCATGCATAATGACTGAGGATGGTGCAGAACGAGGCAGAGTTTCGTTCTGTTGTACGTAGAGTCATTATGAGTCAGAACCAACTTAATGGCACCTAACAACAACAACATTCTGTTACCTACTCTGTCTCATAGGGTTGCTGTGAGTCGGAATCAAATCAACAACACATATCAACTACTAATTATGTTGACCATCTTTTCATCTGCTTGTTGAGCATCTGGATGTCTTCTTTGATAAACTGTTCAAGTTCTTTTCCCATTTTTTGATTGGGCTGTTTGTTTTCTTGTTGTTGAATTGTAGAGCTTTTATATATATTTTGAATATTAGCCCCTTCTCTGAAAATTTTCTCTAAATCTGCCGATTGTCTTTTTATGTTATTGGTAAAGTTCTTTGATGTACAAAAATATTTAATTTTTATGAGGTTCCATCTATCTATTTTGTCTTTTGCTGCTTGGGCTTTTTTACCATATCAGATAATCTATCACTAAACACTAGTTTCGATAACTTTGTCTCTTTATTTTCTGCTAAGAATTTTATGGTTTTAGTTTTCACATTTTTGAATAGGTTTTTTGTCTATGGTGTGAGACATGGATCCTGATTCGTTCTTCTGCTTGTGAAAATTCAGTTTTCTCAGAACCTTTTATTGAAGAAACTCTTACTTTCCCATTGAATGGACTTAGCACCCTTGTTAAAGATCAGTTGACTATATGCATGTATGGATTTATTACTGTACATTCAACTCTATTCCATTGGTATATATATCTATTTTTATACCACTAAAAAAGTCTTTTACTTCTATACTTTATTCCTATTTTATTATTATTCTTCAAGATTGTTTTAGCTATTTTGGGTCCTTTGCCCTTCCTTATAAATTTGAGGATTAGCTTTTCTATTTCTTCAAAGATGGCTGTTGAAATTCTGATGAGTCGTTGTTAGGTGCTGTCGAATTGATTCTGACTCATAACCACCCTATGTACTACAGAACAAAACACTGCCCGGTCCTGTGCCATCCTCACAATAATTGTTATGCTTGAACCCATTGTTGCAGCCTCTGTGTCAATCCATCTCTTTGAGGGTCTTCCTCTTCTTCGCTGACCCTCTACTCTACCAAGCATGATGTCCTTCTCCAGGGACTGGTCCTTCCTGATAGCATGTCCAAATTATATAAGAGGAAGTCTTGCCATCTTTGCTTCTAAGGAGCATTCTGGTTGTACTTCTTCCGAGACAGATTTGTTCCTTCTTTTGGCAGTCCACGGTATATTCAATATTCTTTACCAACACCACAATTCAATTCTTCTTTGGTCTTCCTTATTCATTGTCCAGCTTTCCCATGCATATGATAGGTATTGCATTGAATTTATAGGTTTCTTTGGGTAATATTGACATCTTAACTATATTAAGCTTTCCAATCTATGAACATGGAATGTTCTTTCATTTATTTATGTCTTCTTTAATTACTTTTGGAAATATTTTATACTTTTATCTGTACAAGTCTTTCCTCTCCATAAATTTATTCCTAGGTACTTTATTTTTTAGATGCCATCGTAGTTGTCTAGTACTTCTGTAACAGCAATATCACAAGTGAATGGCTTTAAAAAACAGAAATTTATTCTCTCACATTCTATGGGGCTAAAAGTCTGAATTCAGGGTGCCAGCTTCCAGGGAAGGATTTCTCTCTCTGTCAATTCTGGAAGAAGGTCCTTATCATCAATCTTCCCCTGACCTAAGAGCTTCTCAGTGCAAAGACCCTGGGTCCAAACGATTTGCTGTGCTCCCAGTGCTTCTTTCTTGGTGGTATGAGATCTCTTTCCTGTCTGCTCAATTCTCTCTTTTATACTGCAAAAGAGATTGACTCAATACACAACCTAATCTAATATATTGAATACTGCTTTATTAACATAACTTCCTCTAATCCTGCCTCATTAACATCATAGAGGTGAGGATTTACAACACAGGATAATTACATCAGATCACAAAATGATGGACAACCACACAATAGTGGGAATCAGGGCCAAGCCAATTTGACACACATTTTTGGGGGGCACAATTCGATTCATAACATTCCACTCTTTGGTCGCCCAAAATTTATGTCCTTGCCACATGTAAAACACATTCACCCCATCATATCATAGAAAAAGTCTTAAATCAACTCCAAGTCCAAATTCTAACCTGGGGCAAAATTCCTCTTCATCTGTGAATCTAGAGTACAAGTTATCTGCTTATAAATTACAATGGTGGAACACGCACAAAGTAGAAAATTCCATTACAAATGCGAGAAATTGGAGGGAAAGGAGGATAACAGGCACTAAGACAATCATCAGAACACATTATGTTAGCTCTCAAGGTTTGAAAATAATCCTCTCTTCTCTGAGATCATTTACACAATGGCCCTGCCCTCAAGATTCTTGGTGTTGGCCATTCTCTGGATCCTGGGTGGAGGCCCCTCGGTCCTGGGCTTCAGCTCCCACCTTCCAGGCCCAATGGAATGTTAACTCTGTTCTCTCAGCTTTGGGTGGCTCCATTATCCTAGTCCATCTGAGTGGTGATCCTACTCCTTAGCCTCATTCTTCTGTCCCTTGGGCATGGCTGCCTCACCCCCTCAGCTTGGGGCTGCAGATTTGGCCCCATCACGCTGGCACTCATGAATTGCAGCCCCATACTTCAGAACCAAGTTGGTGAAGTTCTGATTCTGAAACCTAAGAGGATGTGGCCCCAACCTTTGAAACCCCAGAGGCCATGGCTCCATCCTTTGAGAATCCAGAGATAGAGGTCCTATCCTTGGAGACTGAGGCAGCTCTTCTTCTTGGGTTCCTTGTCTTTTAGCTTCTGCTTCCTGGTTCCTTGACTTCTTCATCCCTTGGGCCTCTTGGGTGGACCCATCATCAGCCCTGACTGGGCAAGTGTTCCAAAACTCTTTAGCTCTAATTATAAGTGCCTGGAGGCAACCCACTGTGCCAGTAAACCTCAGCCAAAAGGCACTCTGCTCTCTTGCTCCATGAATTGGTAAGCCTAGCTTCACCAGTAAGTTCCTGGAGGCACCTCAGTGCACCAGGAAATCTCCTGCCCAAAGGCTCTCAGCTTTCTCTCTCCATGGGTCATCTCTGGTGTCATTTTGTGCTGGTATCCTGGTTCTGCTGCTGCTGTTTCTCTATTGCTGCATCTCGCTGTCTGTGCTGTCTGCAGTGTTACAGCTCTCTTCACTTCCTTCTGAGTCCTCACCAGAATTGTCTTTGATGTCCATAATTCCACCAACAGTCTCTTCAAGACAATCTAGGCTTTTACTATTAGGCACTTTAAAACTCTCCCATCCTCTAGCCATTACTCAATTCCAAAACTGTTTCCACATTGTAGGTATCTGTTAGAGCAGAACTCCACCCTTTTGATACAAAATTCTGTCTTAGTTCTCTAATGTTGCTATAATAGAAATACCACAAGTGGATGGCTTTAACAAACAGAAATCTATTCTCTCACAGTCTAGAAGGCAAGAAGTCCAAATTCAAGGCCCCAGCTCCCAGTGAATGGTTTCTCTATCGGTTCTGGGGAAGGCCCTTGTCATCAATCTTCCCCTGGTCTAGGAGCTTCTCAAAGCAGGGACCCCAGGTCCAAAGAACAAAGTGCCTTGTTCTCCCAGTGCTTCTTTTTTGGTGGTATGAGGTTCCCCTCGTCTCTGCTCGGTTCTCTCTTTTACATCTCAAGAGATTGACTCAAGATACAACCTAATCTGTTAGATTGAGTCTTGACATATTAACATAACTGCCTCTAATCCTGTCTCATAAACATCATAGAGGTTAGGATTTACACAACAGGATAATCAATACCAGATCACAAAATGGTGGACAACCACAAAATACAGGGAATCATGGCCTAGTCAAGTTGACACATTTTGGGGGAACACAATTCAATCCATAGTAGATGCTGTTGTAAATGATAACGTTTCCTTAATTTCCTTTTCTGATTTCTTATTGCTGACATATAGAAAGCCAACTATTGAGCTTGCAACCTGACAATCTGTTGAATTCATTTATTAGTTCTAATTACTTTCTTGTACAATTTTTGTTTTTTTCTATATATAAGAAGGGATCATTTTACTTCCTTCTTCCCAATTTGGATACTTTTTTTTTTCTAGACTAATTGCTCTGGCTAGGACTTCCAGAACAATGTTAAATAGCAGTGGTAATAGTAGGCATCCCGGTATTCTTCCTTATCTTAATGAGAAGGCTCTCAGTCTGTCGCCTTTGAGTACGATATTAGCTATGGATTTTTCATAAATGCTCTTTATTACACTGAAAATTTCACTTCTATTCCTATCTTATTAAATGTTTTTATCAGGAAAGGGTTTGAATTTTGTCAAATGCCTTTTCTGTATTGATTGAGATAATCTTGTGGTTCTTTTCCCATATTCTATTAATGTGGTATATTATATCAATTGAGTTTCTAATGTTGACCACCCTTGCATTCCTGGGATAAATCACACTTGATAGTAGTGGATAATATTTTTAATATGTTTTTGAATTTGGTTTGCTAACACTTAGTTAAGTATTTTTGCATCTATGCTCATTAAAAATACATGTCTGTAGTTTTATTTTCTTGTGGTGTCCCTGTCTGACTTTGGTATCAGGCTAATGATTGCTGCACAGAATGAGTTAAGATGCATTTCCTCTTCTATCTTTCGGATAAGTTTAATTAGGATCAGGGTCACTTTTTCTATTTGGTAGAATTACCCAGTGAAGCCATCTGCTTTAGAACTTTTTTTTTCCTTTATTTTTTGAGAGTCTTTTCGTTACTGATACAATGTATTTACTTGTTACAGGTCTATTGAGATCCATCATTTCCTCATGAGTCAATGTAATGAGTTTATGTTTCAAGAAATTTGTCCTTTTCCTCTAAATTATCTAATTTATTGGTGTACAATTGTCCGTAGCTTTCCCTTAACATCCTGTTTATTTCTGTAGGGTCTGTTGTAGTGTTCCCACTTTCATTTCTAATTTTAGATATTTACATCTTGTCTCTTTTCCTTTATCAATCTAGTCAATGATTTGTCAGTTTTATTGATTTTTTCTGAAAACAAACTTCTGATTTCATAGATTTTCTCTGTTGTTTTTCTATTCTCTATTTCATTTATTTCTGATCTGTTCTTTATTATTTTCTTTCTTCTGGTAGCAAAAAGTTTGGTCTTCCTTCTCTGTTTCCTCAACTTGTAAAGTTAAGCTACTGATTTTGGATCTTTGCTCTTTTTTAATATAGGTATCTATTGCTATAAATTTCCTTGCTGCATCACATACTTTTGGAATGTTGAGTTTTTATTCTCATTTGACTCTAAGTATTTTTTGATTTCTCTCTTCATTTCTTCTTTTACCCATTATTTGTTTAGTACTGTGTTATTTAGTTTCCACATATACCTACTCCTCACTTATCAACTAGCTCATTATCTGACATTTTGCATTTATGACAACAGTAAAAAATATATTATTCTTCTATTTTGCACATTAACAATGTAAGTTGAGCAGTAAAAACACTGAGGTGCGAGGTGAGAGTAACAATGGCTGTGATGGTTAAAGATATGTGTCAACTTGGCTAGACCCTGATTCTCAGTGGTTTGACAGTTATGTAATGATGTAACTGGGCAGTTATTAATGATGTGATTTGATGATGAAATTTGGTAGTTATGAAATGATGTAATTTGGCAGTTATGTAATGATGCAGTCATCCTCCATTTTGTGATCTGATGTGATCATCCTCCAGTTTTGCAGAATACTGATTTTAACATAATGACCTGGTCTTTGGAATCTAACCATGCTGATAAATGAGAAGTGGGTGTATTTGTGTATTTTCCAGCTTTCTTTATGTTGATTTCTAGCCTCATTTCATTGTGATAGGAAAAGATACTTTGTATGATGTCAGTCTTTTACAATTTATTGAGACTTGCTTTGTGCCCTGAGATATTCTTATTCTGAGGAATGATCCATGTGCACTGGACAAAAATGTATATTTGCTGTTGCTGAATGGAGTGTTCTATATATGTCTGTTAGAGCATATTGTCCAAGTAGTCTACTTCTTTGTTGATCCTCTAATTATTCTATCCATTATCAAATGAGATGTATTAAAGTATCCAACAATTAGTGTAGAACTTTCTATTCCTACCTTCAATTCTGTCAGTGTTTGCTTTATAAATTTTGAGTCTCTGATGTTAGGTGCATAAATATTTATAACAGTTATGTCTTCTCGATGAAATATCCCTTTTATCATTATATAGTGTCCTTTTTCTCTTGTAATATATTTTGACTGAAAGTCTATTTTATCTGATATTAAAATTTCCAAACCTGCTCTCTTTTGGTTACTATTTGCGTAGAATATTTTCTTCCATCTTTTAACTTTCAACTTATTTGGCTTTTTGTGCCTCAGGTGTTTTTCTTGTACCAGCATATAGACTTCTGTTTTTAATTCAATCTGCCATTTTCTGTTTCTTGATTGGGGTGTTTAATGCATTTATACTCAAGGTAATTACCATTAAAGGAGGATTTACTTCTGATATTTTGCTATTTGTTTTTTTTGTGTGTCTTAATTATCTTTTTGGTTCATCTTTTCCTCCAGTGCTGACTTATTTTGTGTTTAGATTTTTGTGTATCTGTGCTGAACCATTTTGTTTCTTTTATTCTTGTCTTTTGTGTATACTTTTTAATTTGATTTCTTTGTGGTTACCACTAGGATTACATTTAACGACTTAAATTTATAACATCTTGGCTTATATTGACATCAACTTAAGTCACATGCAGTTTGTATCTATATTACTCTCCCTCCCTTATGCATGTTGTTGTTTTCACAATTTTTTTCTTTGTTAATTTTGACTCATGTTGACTCCATGTGTGGTCTACATAATTTTTTAATTGTTATAAAAATATAAGTAACAGAACATTTGCTAATTCAACATTTTTCAGGTGTACAATTCAATGAAACCAATTACATCAATCATGTTGTGTAGGTGTTACCAGCATCCATTGCCATATTTTCCATCCCTATAAACAGCAACTCAATGCTAACTAAACAAAGATTCTCCTCTTTCCCTTTCCCTCCTGCCCCTAGTGTGTGTGTGTGTATATATATATACATATATATATATATATATATGTATATATATACATATATATATATATATATATAGTGACTTATTTCACTCAGCATATTTTCAAGGTTCATCTGTTTCATGGCATGTATCAGGATTTCATTTCTCTTATGGCAGAGTAATTTTCCACTGTGGTGTGTGTATACCACACTTTGTTTGTCATTCATCTATTCATAGGTATTTGAGTTGTTTCCACCTTTTGACTATTTTGAATATTGCTGCAATGAATACTGGTATACATGTGTCTGTTAACACTGCTGCTTTCAGGTCTCCTGGGTATATACGTAAGAGTTGGATTACTGGATCATATGATAGCTCTATTTTAACATTTTGAGGAACCATCAAACTCTTTTCCACAGTGGCTGTACCATTTTGCATTCTCTTCAATGAGAGTTCTAATTTCTCTGCAACCTTGCCAACATTTGTTATTTTCTTTTTTAAAAAATATTATCCATCCTACTGGGATTGAAGTAGTATCTAATTATGGTGTTGACTTGCATCTCCCTAATGACTTTGAACATCCTTTCATGGGCTTGTTGACCATTTGAATATCCTCTTTGGTGAAATGTCTGTTCCAGTCTTTGCCCTTTTTTTAAATTGGGTTGTTTGCCTTTTTTGTTGTTAAACATTGAATCTCTTCTATCATGAAAAGGTCACACATTTCTCTTCACTGGAATAGATGCATATTCTATATATGGATTTGCTATCCTAGATTGCTAATTCTTCTGTTAGCGCCATCATCATTGGACTCACAAATCTTCTAATCCACCACCATGAAGTGCCACATGGCATTGCACTGGATCAAGGAACTCATTTCATAGAAAATAAGTGCAACAGTGGGTTCATGCCCATAGAAGCAACTGGTCTTACCATGTACATCATCACAAAGAAGAAGTTGGCCTAATAGAATGGTGGTGTGGCTTACTAATTCAATTACCACGCTAGTAGGGATAAAACACCCTGCAAAGACAGGAATCTATCTTACAGGATGTAGCTTATGTTTTCAATCAGAGATAGTGTACAATTCTGTCTCCTCCATAGCCAAAATATGTGAGTCTGGGAATCAAAGGTGGAAGTTGAAGTAGCTTCTCTAACTATGACACCTAAAAACTCATTTGCAGAATATTCATTTCCTGTCCCGGCAACTTTGACCTCTGCTAGCTTGGAGATCTTAGTCCTTGTCTTAGTTATCTAGTGCTACCATAACAGAAATACCACAAATGGATGGCTTTAACAAACAGAAATTTATTTTCTCAGAGTCTAGGAGGCTAGAAGTCCAAATTCAGGGCACCAGCTCCAAGGGAAGGCTTTCTCTCTCTATCTGTTCTGGAGGAAGTTCCTTGTCATCAATATTTCCCTGGTCTAGGAGATTTCAGCACAGGGACCCCAAGTCCAAAAGATGCACTCTGCTCCTGGTACTTTTTTCCTGGTGGTATGAGGTCCCTCTCTTCTCTGCTCAATACTCTCTTTCATATCTCAAAAGAAATTGACTCAAAATACGACCTAATACTGTAGATTGAGTCCTACCTCATTAACATAACTGTCTCTAGTCCTGCCTCATAAACGTCACAGGGATTAGGATTTACAATACATAGGATAATCACATCAGATCACAAAATAGTGGACAACCACACAATACTGGCAATCATGGGTTAGCCAAGTTGACATACATTTTGGGGGGATATAATTCAATCGATGACACTCTATCATTTGGCTCCTCATAATTCATTTCCTTGCCCCATGTAAAACAATTTCAACCCATCATAACATCACAAAAGTCTTAAATCAACTCCAAGTCCAAATTCCAAAAGTTCCTCTTCATCTGTGAAATCTAGACTACAAGTTATTTGCTTGCAAAGTACAATGGTGGAACAGGCACAAGTAGATATTTCCATTACAAATAGGAGAAACTGGAGGTAAAGAAGGAATAACAGGCACCAAGTAACTCAGCAGAATACCTTACATTAGTTCTCAGGGTTTGAAAATAATCCTCTGTTCTCTGAGACCATTTAGGCAATGGCCTTGTCCTCCAGACTCTGGATTCTAGGTGAAGGCCCGTAGGATCTTGGCTTCAATTCTGCCTTCCAGGCCAACCGGAATGGCAACTCTGTTCCTTCGGCTTTGGGTGGTCCCATTATCCTAGTCCACCTGTGTTAGTCATCTAGTGCTGCTCTAACAAACATACCACAAGTGGATGGCTTTAACAAAGAGAAATTTAGTTCTTCAGAGTAAAGTAGGCTAAATTCCAAATTCAGGGTGTCAGCTCCAGAAGAAGGCTTGCTCTCTCTGTCGGCTCCGGAGGAAGGTCCTCGTTGTCATCAGTCTTCCCCTGGACTAGGAGCTTCTTTGCACGGGAACCTCAGGTCCAAAGGACACGCTCTGCTCCTGGTGTTTCTTCTTGGTGGTATGAGGTCCCCCATTCTCTGCTTGCTTCCCTTTCCTTTTATCTCTTTTAAGGTAAAAGATGGTGCAGGCCACACCCTAGGGAAACTCCCTGTACATTGGATCAGGGATGTGATCTGGGTAAGAGTGGTATAACAATCCCACCCTAATCCTCTTTAACATAAAATTACAATCACAAAATGGAGGCCAACCACACAATTCTGAGAATCATGGCCCAACCAAATTGATACACACATTTTCGGGGGGACTTAATTCAAACCATGACACCATCTGAGTGGCAACTCCACCCCTCAGCTATAGCAGGGCACATTCCTCTGCCTCTTGGGCATGGAAGCTCTGGCCCCTCAGCTGGGGTAGTGGATCTGGCCCCATCCCACTGGCATTTATGAAAGGCAGCCCCACAATCCAGAACTCTTTGGTGAAGATCTGACTTTTTGAAACCTGGGAGTCCGTGGCTCCACCAGGTGAAACCTCAGAGGTCGTGGCACTGCACTTTGAGACTGAGGCAGCTCTGCTTCCTGTGTTCCTTGCTTTTCAGCTTCTGCTTCGTGGTTCCTTGGCCTCTCAACCCCTCAGGGCTGGCCCGTCAACTGCCGTGCTCAGGCAAGTGTTCCAAAGCTCTTTAGCTCTACCAATAAGGGCCAGGAGGCAAGCCATTCCTCCATTAAACTTCAGCCACAAGGCACATAGCTCTTTTGCTCCATGAGTCAGCAAGCCTAGCTCCACTGATAAGTGCCTAGAGGTACCCCAGTCTGCCAGGAAGCTTCCTGCCTGAAGTCAGTCAGTGTGTTAGCTCTCACTCTGTGGGTTAACTCCCACACTATCTCACGCTGGCCTCCTGGTTCTGCTGCTACTATTTCTCTGCTGTTACCTCTCACTGTCCTGTATTACAGCTCTCACTTCCTTCTGAGTCCTCACAAAAATTGTCTTTGATGTCCGTAATTCTACCAACAAGCTCTTCAAGGCAATCTAGGATTTTACTACAAGGCACATTGAAACTCTTCCAGCCTCTACCCATTATTCAGTTGCAAAATTGCTTCCACATTGTAGGTATCTGTTAGAACAGGTACCAAATTCTCTCTCAGTTATTTAGTGCTTCTATAACATAAATACCACAAGTGGATGGCCTTAAGAAATAGAAATGTATGCTTTCACATCTAGAAGGTTAGATGTCCAAATTCAAGATGCCAGCTTCCAGGGAAGGCTTTCTCTCTCTGTCAGTTCTGGGGGAACGTCCTTGTCATCAATCTTCCCCTGGTCTAGGAGCTTCTCAATGTAAGAACCTGAGTCCAAAGGATGCACTCGGCTTCTGGAAGTTCTTTTTTGGTGGTATGAGGTCCTCCTCCTCTCTGTTCAATTTTCTCTTTTATGTTTCAAAAGAGATTGACTCAAGATACAACCTAGTCCTGTACATTGAGTCTTGTCTGATTAACATAATTGCCTCTAATCCTGCCTCATTAACATCACTGAAGTGAGGATTTACAACACATAGGATAATCACATCAGATCACAAAATGGTGGACAACCACACAATACTGGGAATCATGGCCTAGCTAAATTGACACACATTTTTGGGGAGCACAATTCAATCTATGACAGTCCCCATGCTTCTACTAGATAATACAACTATGGTTCCAATAATTGGATGATGAGATTGCTGTTCAGATATTTTGTGTTCCTATGACATTGAGCAGACAGGAAAACAAAAAACAAGAGTTAATCTACTGGATGGAGTGATTCATTATATTAGCAAGGGAAATTTTGGTAGCTACTATACATAGAAGCATGGAAGACTCAGTGAAATTCAGGGTCTTCTCCAGGGTGCATCTTAGTATGTTCATGCCTAATGTTGTGTTGTTGTTAGGTGTTCTCGAGTTGATTCCAACTCATAGTGACCCTATGTACAACAGAATGAAATACTGCCCAATCCTAAGCCATCTTCACAGTCTTTGATATCTCTGAACCCATTGTTTCAGCTACTGTGTTAATCCACCTCATTGAAGATCTTCCTCTTTTCTGCTGACCTTATATTTTACCAAGCATGATGTGCTTCTCTAGGGACTGTCCTCTCCTGATAACATATCCAAAGTATGTGAGATAAGTCTCGCCATCCTTTCTATGTCCAATAGTAAAGGTTAGTGGAAAACTACAGCAATCAGAAAAAGGCAGGATGACTGAGGACCAAGAACTTTTGAGAATGAAGATTTGAGTCACTTCAACAGGTTAAGTATCCAGGTCAGCTGAGGTTCTGGCTGAGGGAAAGGAAAATATGAAATGAGTAGTTGAAAAAAGAAGTCATAAATAGTAAATATGACCTTGTGACCAATTATAGAAATGAAGATAGTAATGGCTTTACATATTTTCTCTATGTTTGTTACATGCTTTTTTTTAAATTATTTAATGTGTTATTAGTTATATACTTATATGTAGTTTTTTGTTATTAATTATATATTCATCATTCTATTCTTCTTTCCCTTCCCCACTTGAAAATATTATATATATATAAATTATTTGAGGTTATATTTACAACTTAGTCTTTAGGTAACAGAATATTCAGTAAGAACCTGACTGAATCTGAGAAATAATTGCCGTAGCCACATTGGAGACATATGCTACCTCCTGAAATGGTTAAACATTGACCAATTCTTTTTGGTATAGTGACTGTGTATTCCTTCCATCTTCTTTTGATGCTGCCTGTGCCATTTAATATTTTCCCTGAAGAAACTTTCAATATTGCAACTTGAGGCTTGAATTTGTTCTTCAGTTCTATCAACTTGAGAAATGCCAACCATGTTCTTCCCTTTTGGTTTTCAACTCCAGATCTTTGCATATGTAATTATAATACTTTCACTTTGTCTTCTCGAGCCACCCTTTGAAATCTTCTGTTCAGCTCCTTTACTTCATCATTTCTTCCTTTCACCTGAAGTATTCGATGTTCAAGAGCAATTTTCAGAGTCTCTTCTGACATCCATTTTGGTCTTTTGTTTCTTTTCTGTTTTTCTAATGACCTCTTGCTTTCTTCATGTATGATGTCTTTGGTGTCATTCCACAACTTGTCTGGTCTTCGGTCATTAGTGTTCAAGGTGTCAAATCTATTCTTGTCTCTAAATTCAGATGGGAGAGTCTCAAGGTCGTACTTTGGCTCACGTGGACTTGTTCTAATTTTCTTCAGCTTCTACTTGAACTTGCATACGAGAAATTGATGAGCTGTTCCAAAGGCAGCCATTAGCCTTGTTTTAACTGATGATATTGAGCTTTTCCATCGTCTCTTTCCACAGATGTAGTCAATTTGATTCCTGTGTATTTCATCTGGTGAAGTCCACATATATAGTCGCAGTTTATGCTGTTGAAAAAAGGTATTTGCAATGAAAAGTCCTTGGTCTTGCAGAATTCTATCATGCGATCTCCAGCATCATTTCTATCAACAAGGCCATATTTTCCAACTACTGATCCTTCTTTTTTGTTTCCAACTTCCACTTTCCAATCACCAGTAATTATCAATGCATCCTGATTGCATGTTTGATCAATTTCAGGCTGCAGAAGTTGATAGAAATCTTCAGCATTTCAGGAGGTAGCATATCATCAGGAGCCAATGGTACTGAAGGAAGAAGTCCAAGCGGCACTGAAAGCATTGGTGAAAAACAAGGCTGCAGGAATTGACAGAGTACCAACTGAGATGTTTCAACAAACAGATGCAGTGCTGGAAGTGCTTACTCATCAATGCCAAGAAATTTGGAAGACAGCTACTTGGCCAGTCAACTGGAAGAGATCCATATTTATACCTATTCCAAAGGAAAGTGATCCAACTAAATGCAGAAATTATCAATCTCATTAATATCACATACAAGTCTAATTTTGCTGAAGATCATTCAAAAGTGGCTGCAGCAGTACATTGACAGGGAACTGCCAGAAATTCAAGCGAAATTCAAAAGAGGACCAGGGATATCGTTGCTGATGTCAGATGGATCCTGGCTGAAAGTAGAGAATACCAGAAAGATGTTTATCTGTGTGTGTTTTATTGACTATGCAAAGGAATTCAACTGTGTGGATCATAACAAATTGTGGATAACATTGTGAAGAATGGTTATTCCAGAACACTTAATTGTGCTCATGAGGAACCTGTACATAGATCAACAGGCAGTAGTTCGAACAGAACAAGGAGATACTGCATTGTTTAAAGTCAGGAAATGTGTGCATCACGGTTCTATCCTTACACCACACTTATTCAGTATGTACGCTGAGCAAATAATCTGAGAAGCTGGACTATATGAAAAAGAACAGGGCATCAGGGTTGGAGGAAGACTCGTTAACAATGTGCATTATGCAGATGACATAACCTTGCTTGCTGAAGCAGATCAAAGACTACAGCCTTCAATATGGATTATACCTCAACATGAAGATAAAAATCCTCACAACTGGACCATAAGCAATATCATGATAAATGGAGAAAAGATTGAAGTTTCAAAGATTTCATTTTACTTAGATCCATAATCAACATCCACGGAAACAGCAGTCAAGAAATCAAACGAAGCATTGCATTGGGTAAATCTGCTGCAAAAGACCTCTTTAAAGTGTTAAAAAGCAAAAATGTCACCTTGAAGACTAAGGTGTGCCTAACCCAAACCAAGACATTTTCTATTGTCTCATATGCATGCAAAAGCTGGACAATGAATAAGGAAGACCAAAGAAGAATTGATGCCTTTGAATTATGATGTTAATGAAGAATATTGAATATATTGTGGACTGCCAGAAGAATGAACAAATCTGTCTTGGAAGAAGTACAGCCAGAATGCTCTTTAGAAGCAAGGATGGCAAGACTATGTCTCCAATACTTTGGACATGTTACAGAAGGGATCACTCCCTGGAGAATGACATCATGCTTGGTAAAGTAGAGGGTCAGCGAAAAAGAGGAAGACTCTCGATGAGTTGGATTGACACAGCAGCTGCAACAATGGGCTTGAGCATAACAATGATTGTGAGGATGGTGCAGGACCGCGCAGTGTTTTGTTCTATTGTACATAGTGTTGCTATGAGTCAGAACCGACTAGATGGCACCTAACAACAACAACAATGGAGACAATAACTATCAGGACTGTGAATTTTGTCATCCTGGGGAAGAATGAGAATTTCTTTACTTGTAAGAAGGATATATGTATCTTGTTATGTAGAAATATAGAAATGTTTTGCTCTTGTATGCAATTCAAATATGTGTAGAAGAGCACGTGTGAACACTAAGTAGCCAAAGCAATGGCTTGTGTCAGCTATCAATTTATTGTGTTTTATGTCTGAATATAGTCGTCAATATAACTTTGTGACAAATAGATTTCATTTAAGCATTTCTTCTTTAAGTGAACATGATGTTAAGCTTTCCCATTAGAGTATGCTGGAGGACATTGCTGGAGGAAGGGGTTTTCCTGCAATCTCTGATGAAGGCAGGGGGTTGGAGGTTTGGACATGAGAACATCTAGTAGATCCTGCCTGACCACAGGCCTAGAACACTGTCCTTTTTGACTTAGAAGTCTGGCCTGACCACACCTTTCCACAGCCCTCTCTACACAGAAACAGAGCCCTACATAGCCTGCATGCATCTGCCTGTGGCCGAAAGGTCACGTAGTTCCTTGGACAAGTCCATCAGTCCAACTCTACATGGCCCATGTACTTTGGAGGCCGTCTGCCCCTACTAGTCTCTGGACTCCCAATGCATGCTAACTGGCCACTGGTTGCCATTACCTGCTCCCCCGCCTGCATTTGGAAGTTTGCTTATTGTTTTCTCAGCAACTCCATTCTAGTGACAGCTTGGATACAGCAGAAAAGTTCACTTCTATTGAACCACACCTTCTCCAGTGAGGCCTGAACCCCTTCTAACTTATCATTCTTTGGGCACTCTCCCTCAGCCGTAGTCAAATCAATTCTAGTACCATATAAGGTTTCCTTTCACCTAACAGTCACTTTTTTTATTATAGTTAATATGTCTTTATATTAAACCAATTGCCATTGAGTTGATTCTGACTCATAGCAACTCCAAATGTATCAGAGTAGAACTGTGCCCCATAGGGTTTTCAATGGCTTATTTTTTGGAAGCAGATGGACAGAGCTTTCTTCTAAGGTGCTTCTGGGTGGGGACTCAAGCTGCCAACATTTCTGTTAGCAGCTCAGCAGCTTAACAGTTTTCACTGCCCAGGGACTTCATTTATATTAAATGTCCCCTAATTCTGTGTTTTCTTTTTCCTGATTGGACCCAGGTGACTGGAAAATTTTCTACTTCTATCCCTGGGAAATCACAATGTGGCTAGGAATATTTTGTGAGATTTGAGGTTTCAAATGTCATCCAAGAACACAAAAATGCATAGTGTGTATGTGTTTGTGTGTATGTGTGCCAGGAGGTTGAAGGTAGAGGTCTACAATATGATCACAAAAATATATGTAAAGATATATAAGACTGAGACAGAGAACTTTTGCTACATCAGATTATTGTTGAATCAATATAATACCTAATTTTCCTAAAAATATAGACCAATGTTGCAGTGTTGCCCTATTATGTGATTGCTTTCTTAGTTTATCCTTTTGTTTATGAATTAAAATGGGGTTAATATGTTTATTGATCTCTATATCCAATTATTAACTGAGAGAAAGAAAATATTATGTACGGTTATAGTTAAGATTCAAGCCACGTTATTTGCAGATAATCTCAAAGTTTCACCCATAAAACTGCATTTAAAAGCAGCAGGCCAATGGAAATGGGAGTTTGGTGGATTTGATGAGATTGCCAACATCCAGGGCTAGAAATTTAAAGGAAATGGAGATAATTATTTATTCTAGATGATATCAAGAGAAAATTTCCTGAACAAAAATGGGTAAAGCTTATAGATTTAGAAATGAACCAATAGTAATCTATGCTAACCATTCTTAGTGAGCACAGAAGAAATAGAGTGAGGAAGAAAGAAAAAATGAGAAAGAGAACTTGTACTTCACAGTAGCCAGGGTGATAGTAATTGTTTTCATATATAAAACTTTCTTGAACAAATTTAATTTTTCTCAGTGTTTTAAGTAATATTAAGACAAACATAATATAGTCCATGCCCTCAACAGATATGGAGCCCACTCATGACATAAATTAAACAAAATGATGGAAGGTGTTATTAGTGATATTGTAATTTAGAGGAGGATTAATCATTCAATTGGAAGTTGCAGAAAGCCTCTCTGGAGCCGTGACAATTGTCCCGCATGCTGGGGGTTTGGTCAGAGTAGGAACAAAGACAAGAGCCTACCTTCTGTTTCTCCATGGTCAGGAAAAATTCAAATATTGTCTAGGTTCATCTTGCTTATCAGCAATTTCAATTGACCAGAAAAGTTAATATTATTATTATTTATAATTTTACACATTGATAACTTTGGGAAAATTAGTTTAATTTTAGAGCAAGAAGAAAGCAATCACTGATTTTTGTTATTGTTGTTCAAAAAATATCAGTTGTTGATCTGAATTAAATCATCTACATTTCAGTATAATCATAGATACATAAATATCAATAAATATACTCTAACTAATCCAAACTCCATTATAATTAGAGATAGATCTTATAAAATTCAATTTCCTAATTTGGACAAATGACTTCTAATTGGCTAATCAGATTTGTTACATCATTCTTCTTGGTAAGATTACTATATAATAATGCAGTTCTTTCCTGCTTAATTGTTAAAAACATAATTAGGATAATGAATATTTTCTATATTTTTCCCTCCTTCAAATTAAATGTATAAACAGTTGTGAAACATGCACTTAAATCATCAATCTACTTATACTATGGATCGGTATTATTAACATGTGGTAACTGATAGCACTTATTGATTTATGTGCAAGTTCACTATTCATTTGAAGATAAAAAATCCATTGTACACAATTTAAATAATATTTTATTAAATTATTACTTTGGATCTCTTTGGAAATAGCTATTTGACCATTATCTACAAAAATCCTGGATGTGGTCTTTTTTACAACTCCTATGGCCAAAAATGCATTATAGGATTTTATGCAAGTTCATAAACTCTACTATTCAGTGAGGAGAAATGCAAAAGCAGTTGTCAATTTTGGAAAAACTTGATCCTCTTGTGATTAAATAATACCAATAATAATGTGCAACTGAAATTATTTTCCTTGGAGAGAAGGTGACTACAACAGTTATAAAAAAAAAGTTATACTTAGTACTAAGGAATCCACCACAAATCTGACAGTTTTTCACACTGTGATGGCTTGCATGTTGCTATAATGCTTGAAACTATGCCACCAGTATTTCAAATACCAGTAGGATCACCCATGGTGGATACACTTCAATGGAGCTTCCAGACTAAAACAGATCAGGAAGAAAGACCTGGAGATCTACTTCAGAAAGATTAGCCAATGAAAACCTGATGGATGACGACAGAATATTGTCCAATATAATTCTTTAAGATGATCCCCCTAGGTTGGAAGGCACTAAAAAACACCATGGCTGCAGCAATGGTCTTTAGCATACCAACAATCCTGAAGATGACACAGGACTTAGCAACATTTTGTTCTGTTGTACATGGGGTCATCATGAGTCGGAGCCAACTCGACAGAAGCTAATGACAATTACAGAACAAGATATTTGTCTTAGAAAATGTAAAAAGAAGAAGAAGAAGAACAACAACAACAAAAAAAAAAACAAACTCATGCGTTGCAATAAAATTCCTGTAACCTGTTTCTTTTGAATTGATTCCAACTTACGGCGACCCCAGAATGTCAGAGTAAAACTGCGATCCACAGAGTTTTCAATATCTGATTTTTTGGAAGAGAAGCACTTAGCGGAAAACAAAGTATAAAGACAATTACCTAATTTATTCTCCAGACCTGCCCTTCCCTAATACCTTCATGAATGCTCTGGTCACTTCCTTGTTCCGGAGGCTGTAGATAAGAGGATTAAGCATAGGAGTAAAAATGGTGTAGAAGATGGACACCATCTTGTCCTGGGTGGGAGAACGATCAGAAGTGGGCCAGATATATGTGAACAAGGCTGTCCCATAGTACATTCCCACCACCCTGAGGTGGGAGGAACAGGTGGTGAAAGCTTTGTGGCGACCTTCTCCAGATCCCATGCGAATGACAGCCAGAAGTACTCTAGTATAGGAAACAATGATGATTATTACAGGGATAACAATCATTACTATACAGCAGATAAAGAGAACCATTTCAAATATTGTTGTGTCATTGCATGCATGGCTTAGCAGAGAAGGGAAATCACAAAAGAAGTGAGCTATTTCCCAGGACCCACAATAGGAGAAAGAAAATGTTTTTGCAGCATCAATGACACCATCAGAAGATCCCAGAATCCAGGAAGAGGCAACCATAAGTCCACAAATTTTAGGGGTATCTTAGAGGATGGCAAACGGCAACATAGTGGTCATAGGCTGTTACAGTCAACAGGAAGCACTCACAGCCAAGCAGTGATGCATAGAAAAAAATTTGTGTGGCACAGCCTGTCAAAGAAATGGTTGTTCTGCCAGACAAGTAGTTGAAAGATCCATGAGGGACAGTTGGCTGAGGAGGAAATACATGGGGGTGAGGAGCTGAGTGTCCAGGTATATGAGAAGAATCACGGTAGAATTTCCCATTTGGGCCTCTGTGAAGATGTGCAGGACCAGAGAGAGGAGGAAGATGCGGGTAGGGCTGTGATCAAAGATTCCTAGAAGGATGAATTCTGAGTTGAAGGTCTGATTCTTCCATGCCATCATTAATAAGTTCTTTAACTAGAATCACAAAAAAGAACACCAGTTCATTATTATGGTAAATGCTTACCCAATGCCTTATAAAGCACATGATTCTAGTAAATTCTTTTTTTTTTTCCACTTAGCAATTTCAGCAAATTCCTTAAAGAACATTTTAATTAGAAAACAATTCCAAGGAGACTGCACAATGAAATAAATCATAGAACACTTGAATTTAATGAACACCTTAATTATTTATAAAATAAACTTTAAGCCATATTGTAACAGAATATATACCATTTTCAATCTATGTGCATTTCACAGGTTCCCAGGTAACAGGCAAAACAATTGTTTTTTTCTGAAACCATTGTTAATTATGCTGTTTCTCATGTTTATGGAAAGAAGTTAAAGACCCTCAAGAAAAACAAAAAAGCCATACTCTCCCTCCTCAAAAAGAGTTATGAACTGTAGAATTACTTTTTATTTCTCGTCATGTTCCATTTTGTCAGAACTTTCCTTGGGAAACAAAAAGGAAACTTGCTCAGTGCCTTTTATGATTCATACACTTTAATATTCATCCAACAAATACTGAAGGAGGTTCTATTTTAGCTGGAGGTGCTAATCTACTTGCTTTATGTAGGCTTCATTTAATTCACTTACTCCTTCCCACTATCTCCTGCTGTCGTATTGGTCCCATCTTACAGAAAACATACTCTTCAAGGTCACTGTGAGGCCCAGAATTAAAATGGCAAAGTTAGAAGCAATGACGTTATTTATTGGTTTTAAAACAACACTACCCAACCGAAAACCTGACCCGTAGTGACCCTGTACGACAGAGTAGAACTGCTCCATAGGATTTCCAAGGAGCGGCTGGTGGATTCTAACTGCCAATCTTTTTTTTTTTTGGTTAGCAGCCTGAGCTCTTATCCACTGTGCCACCAGGGCTTTAACCCAATGGAAGGATATCATAAATAATATAATTTTGTGGGCGAAAATTGGAAGATACGTCTCCCTGCCAACACACACACACTCTGGGGAGGATTTCAGTGCAGTTATATAGGAAGTGAAGGATTAGACAGTACCAAAGATAATGGCAGCCACCCTAAGAACCCAGGCCTGCAGAGTTCCTCCCAGAAGTTGGTAGGAAGATTCTAGTAGGTCCTGAAGGGTCTGAATATGACCCTATTTATCTATTTATTTATTTTTAAAAATTTTTTTCATATACAAAATTTACAAAATATTGTCATGTGACCCTAATTGTTCTCCCCATACTGTGACAGCACACTCCTCCATTCCACCACTGATGCCTCATATCCATTCAACCAGCTCCTAACACTCTCTGCCTTTCCATCTCACCTCCGGACAGAAGCTGCCCATTTAGTCTCTTGTATCTACTTGAGCTAAGAGGCACACTCCTCATGAGTATGAGTTTATGTCCCACAGTCCAGTCCAATCCATGTCTGAAGAGTTGGCCTTGGAAATTTTTTTAGCGCTGAGCTGATAGAAAATCCAGGAGCCATGCTTTCCAGGGTCCCTCCAGTCTCAGTCAGACCATTAAGTCTGGTCTTCTTACTGGAATTTGAGTTCTGCACTCCACCTTTCTCCTGCTCCACCTGGGACTCTCTGTTGTGTTCTCTGTCAGAACAGTCATTGGATAGCTGGGCACCATCTAGTTCTTCTGGTCTCAGGCTGACAAAATCTCTGCTTTATGTGGCCCCTTCTGTTTCTTGGGCTAATATTTTCCTTGTGTCTTTGGTGTTCTTCATTCTCCTTTACTCCAGGTGGTTGGGACCAAATGATGCATCTTAGATGGCCACTTGCAAGCTTTTAAGACCCCAGAAGCCACTCACCAAAGTAGGATGCAGAACATTTTCTTAATAAGCTTTGTTATGCCAATTGACCTAGACGTCCCATGAAAGCATGGTCCCCAGACCTCTACCCCTGCTCCTCTGTCCTTGTATTCAGCAAAGTTCATAGCTTTGGATTAGTCCAGTTATGCTGACTTCCCCTGTAGTGTGTGCTGTCCTTCCCTTCATCTAAGATAATTCTTATCTACTATCGAGGTAGTAAATAACCCTCACCATCCCTCCACACCGTCATAACCATCAAAGAATATTTTCTTCTGTGTGTAAACCTTTTCTGGAGTTCTTATAATAGTGGTCTTACACAATATTTGCTCTTCTGTGACTGAATAAATTCACTCAGCATAATGCCCTCCAGATACCTCCATGTTATGTTACATGGCTTCATTGTTGTTCTTTATCATTGTGTAGTATCCCATCATGTGGATATAGCATAATTTGTTTATCCATTCATCTGTTGATGGGCACCCAGGTTGTTTCCATTTTTTGCTATTGTGAACAGTGCTGCAATGAGCATGGGTGTGCAATCAGGAATCCAACTGATTCATGTGACAGCTCTTATTTCTCTAGTATATATTCCAAGTAGTGGGATAGCTGGATGGTATGGTACTTTTATTTCTAGCTTTTTATGGAAGCACCAAATCGATTTCCAAAATGGTTGTACCATTTTACATTCCCACCAACAATGTATAAATGTTCCAGTCTCTCCACTACCTCTCCAGCATTTATTATTTTCTGTTTTTTTGGATTAATGCTAGCCTTGTTGGGGTGAGATGATATCTCATTGTAGTTTTGATCTGTATTTCTCTAATTGTTAATGATTGTAAATATTTCTTCATGTGTCTGTTAGCCACCTGAATATCTTCTTTGGCGAAGTGCCTGTTCTTATCCTTTGTCCATTTTTTACTTGGGTTATTTGTCTTTTTGTTGTTGAGGTTTTGCAGTATCTTGCAGATTGTAGAGATTAGACGATGATCAGATTTGTCGTAGTAAAAAATTTTTTCCCAATCTGTAGGTTATCCTTTGACTGTTTTGCTGAAGTCTTTTGATGAGCATAAGTGTTGGATTTTTAGGAGCTCCCAGTTATCTAGTCTCTCTTCTGGTGCTTGTGCATTGTTACTTATGGTTCATATTGTGTTTATGCTATGTGTTAGGGCTCCTAGCATAGTCCCTATTTTTTCTTCCATGATCTTTACCATTTTCGATTTTATGTTTAAGTCTTGGATTGATTTTGAGTTAGTTTTTGTGCTTGGTGTGAGGTATGGGTCTTGTTTCAGTTTTTTGCAGATGGATATCCAGTTATGCCAGCATCATTTGTTAAAGAGACTGTCTTTTCCCCAATTAATAGACTTTGGGCCTTTGTCAAATATCAGCTGGCTCATACGTGGATGAATTTATTTCTGGATTCTCAATTCTGTTCCATTGGTTTATGTATCTGTTGTTGTACCAGTACCAGGCTATTTTGACTACCGTGGCAATATAATAGGTTCTAAAATCAGGTAGTGTGAGGCCTCCCACTTTGTTCTTCTTCTTGAGCAATGCTTTACTTATTCCAGGCCTCTTCCCTTTCCATATGAAGTTGGTGATTTGTTACTCCAACTCATTAGAAAATGCAGGTGGAATTTGTATCGGGATTGCATTGTATCTGTAGATCCATTTGGTAGAAATGACATTTTCACAATGTTGAGTCTACCTATCCATGAGCAATGTATTGTTTTCCTACTTATGCAGATCTGTTTTGGTTTCTTGAAGTAGTATCATAGTTTTCATTGTATAGATCTTTTACCTCTCTGGTTAGATTTATTGCTAAGTATTTTCTCTTCTTGGGGGCTATTGTAAATGGTGTTGATTTGTTGATTTCCTTTTCGAGGTTCTTTTTGTTGGTGTAAAGGAATCCAACTGATTTTTGTATGTTTATCTTGTATCCTGAAACTTTGCTGAAATATTTTATTAGGTCTAGTAGTTTTTTTGTGGATTCTTTGAGGTTTTCTGTGTATAAAATCATATCATCTGCAAATAAAGATACCTTGTCTTCTTCCCTACCAATTTGGATGTCCTTTATTTCTTTTTCTATCCTAATTGCTCTGGCTAGGACCTCCAGCACAATGTTAAATAAGAGTGGTGATAAAGGGCATCCTTGTCTGGTTCCTGTTTTCAAGGGAAATGCTTTCAAAGTCTCTCCATTTAGGCTGATGTTGGCTGTTGGCTTTGTATAAATGCCCTTAATTATATTGAGGAATTTCCCTTCTATTCCTATTTTGTTGAGAGTTTTTATCATGAATCGTTGTCAGACTTTGTCAAATGTCTTTTCTGCATCAATCGTTAAGATCATGTGGTTCTTGTCTTTTGTTTTATTTATGTGATTGACTACACTGATTGTTTTTCTAATGTTGAACCATCCCTGAATACCTGGTATAAATCCCAGTTGATCGTGGTGAATTATTTTTTTGATATGTTGCTGAATACTACTGGCTAGAATTTTGTTGAGCATTTTTGCATCAATGTTCGTGAGGGTATTGGTCTGTAATTTTCTTTCTTGTGGTGTCTTTACCTGGTTTGGGTATCAGGGTTATGCTGGCTTCATAGAATGAGTTTGGGAGTATTCCATCCTTTTCTATGCTCTGAAAAACCTTTAGTAGTAGAGGTGTTAACTCTTCTCCAAAAGTTTGGTAGAATTCTCCAATGAAGCCATCTGGACGAGGGCTTTTTTATTTGTTGGAATTTTTTAAATTACCTTTTCAATCTTTTCTTTTGTTATGGGTTTATTTAGTTTTTCTATCTCTGTTTGTGTTAGTTTAGGTAGGTGGTGAGTTTCTAGAAGTTTGTCCATTTCCTCTAGGTTTTCGATTTTGTCAGAGTACAATTTTTCATAGTATTCTGTTATGAATCTTTTAATTTCAGTTGAGTCTGTTGTGATATCACCCATCTCATTTCTTATATGGGTTATCTGCTTCCTGTCCTGTTTTTCTTTTGTCAGCTTGGCCAATGGTTTCTCAATTTGGTTGATGTTTTCAAAGAATCATCTTTTGGTCGTGTTAACCCTTTCAATTGTTTTTCTATTCTCTATTTCATTTAATTCAGCTCTAATTGTTATTATTTCCTTTCTTCTGGTACCTGAGAGCTTCTTTTGCTGCTCTCTTTCTACTTGTTCCAGTTGTAGGGTTAATGTTTTGATTATGGTCCTTTCTTCTTTTTGGTTGTGTGCATTTATTGCTATACACTGACCTCTGAACACTGCTTTTACTGTGTCCCAAAGATTCTGGTAGAATGTGTTTTCATTCTCATTTGATTCTATGAATTTCTTTATTCCATCCTTAATTTCTTCTATAACCCAGTAGTTTTTGAGCAAGGGGTTGTTCAGTTTCCATGTGTTTGATTTTTTTTTTCCTTGCTTTTTCTGCTGTTCATTTCTGCTTTTATGGCTTTATGGTCAGAAAAGATACTTTGTAATATTTTGGTAGTTTGGATTTTGTTAAGCCTTGCTTTATGGCCTAATATGTGGTCTATTCTGGAGAATGTTCCATGTGTGTTGGCAAAGGAAGTATACTTGGCTGCTATTGGGTGGAGTGATTGGTATATGTCTATGAGATCAAGTTGGTTGATTGTAGCCTTTAGCTCTTCCGTGTCTTTGTTGAACTTCTTTCTGGATGTTCTGTCCTTCACTGAAAGTGGTGTGTTGAAGTCTCCTACTACTATTGTGGGGCTGTCTATCTCTCTTTTCAGTGCTGATGGAGTTTGTTTTATGTATTTTGGAGCCCTGTCATTGGGTGCATAAATATTTATTATAGTTTTGTCCTCCTTTAATCATTATATAGTGTCCTTCTTTATCATTTGTGGTTGATTTTACTTTAAAGCCTATTTTGTCAGAGATTAATATTGCCACTCCTGCTCTTTTTTGAGTGTTGTTAGCTTGATATATTTTTTTTTCATCCTTTGAGTTTTGTTTGTGTCTTTAAGTCTAAGGTGTGTCTCTTGTAAGCAGTGTATAGAAGGATTGTGGTTTTTTTTTTTTAATCCAGTCTGCCACTGTCTGTCTCTTTATTGGTGCATATAGTCCATTTATGTTCAATATAATTATTGATAGGTATGAGTTTAGTGCTGTCATTTTGATGTCTTTTTTTGTGTTGTTGCCAGTTCGTTTGTTCCGCTTAATATTCTGTGCTGAGTTGCTGTTCTTTATGTATTTTCTTTTCATCTTTTTCATTGTTGTTGATTTGTGTTTGCTGAGTTTTTACAGTTTTCTAGTTTTTTATTTTGACTTGTAGGATTGTTAGTTTCCTTTGTGGTTGCCTTAAAATTTACCTCTATTTTTCTAAGTTTACACCAGTCTTTTCTTTCTTTATATCACCTTGTCTTCCTCTTCATATGAAACATCTATGTCTATAGTTTTTAAGTCCCTCTATTTTGTTTTAGTGTTGTCATCTTTTACATATTGACATCTTTTTCAGTATTTTCAGTGTTTTAGATTTGATTACCTTTGTGACTTTCCTATATGGGTTGATATCTGGTTGCTCTGTCATGTGTTCTAGTCTTGGGTTGTTATCTGATGTTATTGATTTTCCAACCGGAGGACTCCCTTTAATATTTCTTGTAATTTTGGTTTGGTTTTTGCAAATTCCCTAAACTTCTGTTTATCTGGAAATGACCTAATTTAGCCATCATATTTGAGAGACAGTTTTGCTGGATATATAATTCTTTGCTGACAGTTTTTTTTCCTTCAAGGCTTTATATATGTCATCCCATTGCCTTCTTGCCTGCATGATTTCTGCTGAGTAGTGCAAGCTTATTCTTATTGACTGTCCTTTTGAGATGACCTTTTGCTTATCCCTAGCAGCACTTAAAATTCTGTCTTTATCTTCACTTTTGGCAAGTTTGATTATAATACGTCTTGGTGATTTTCTTTTGGGATGTACCTTATGAGGGGTTCGTTGAGCATCTTGGATAGATATCTTGTCATCTTTCATGATATGAGGGAACTTTTCTGCCAACAAATCTTCAACAATTTTCTCTGTATTTTCTGTTAACCCCCCTGTTCTGGTACTCCAATTAGTTGTAGGTTATTCCTCTTGATAGAGTCCCACATAATTTTTAGGGTTTCTTCATTTTTTTAATCCTTTTATCTGATTTTTCCTCAAATAAGTTGGTTTCAAGTGCTTTATCTTAAATCTCACTTATTCTGACTTTCGTTGCCTCAATATTGCCCCTATGGCTTTCTATCAAGTTGTCTAATTTGAAATTTTATTGTTAATCCTCTGGATTTCTGATTGCCTTCTCTCTATGGATTCTTGCAGCCTATTCAATTTGTCATTATGCTTTTCTCTAATCTTTTTAATATCCTCTATAGCATGTTCTGTGTTTTGCTTAATTTCCTTCCTAATTTCTTGAAGGCTTCTGTAGATGAATCTTTTGTATTCTGCCTCCAGTAATTCCAAGAAATTTTCCTGCTCTGGAAAATTTCTAGATTCTTTATTTTAGGAGCTTGCTGAAGCCATCATGGTGGGATTGTCTGTTTACATGATTTGATATTGAATGTTGTCTCCAAGCCACCAATAAGTCATTATATTTATTTATTTTATGTTTGCTTATTGTGTGCTACATTCTTGTTTTGTTTTGATATGGCTAAATAGGCTGCTCGTATGAGCTAGTTTGATTACTGACACCTTTGAAGCGCTAATGTCCTGTCACCAGGTGTTTAGATATGTTATTAGGTATGTGAGCTCAGGAGTCCACCCACTCCTCCTATATGGATTCAGCTCAGGTGTCCAGGTAGACAGCCACCAAGTGTGTGGTGTAGGCTCTTGCTTACAGTCCTATACAAGCATGGTTGATTAGTGTAGGCACAGGCAACTGGCTGCAGAGGGGGACATGCTCTGAGCAAGGCAGGGGGCTGACAGCTGCCCCCAGGTGTCCAGGAGGAAGGTGTGTCCCTGTTCCCTAAGCATGTAGGTGGGTGGGTTTTGCAGTCAGAATATGAGCACTTAATGCTGTTGGCTGTAAGGACTGGGGGAACCTCTTCTTCATGGGCCCCTATCACAGGAGACCAGTTGGCATGGATGGAGCCACCAGTCCTCAGGCCCCTGATGTGGGTAGGTGAAGACCCTGCTTAATGGGAAGAGTAGTGTCAAATGTCAAGAACCTGCCACTTCACCGCTGAAACAGCTGAAGTTAGACTTCTGGTATATACCCTGTTGTACTGCGGTAATGAGGGCCTACTCTGTTGAGATGGGCCCACACAAGTCTATGCAGTGGGAAAGGCACTCAAAGTCTGTGGATCCCTTATGCCTGTGCCTAGGCAAAGGAGCTATGCCTACCCTGGGTTTCTGGCTTAGGGGAGCCAGCGGTTTATTTTTTCCCCTGTTTGTTAATTTGTTCACTCTCCAAGGCAGGGAGAATGGCTTCAGGTGTGTAACAGATCATACTTTTGGCCCAGGGGACTCCGCAATTGCTGAAGCCAGTCCAGGACCCAGTGTAGAGCAGGGATGGAGAGGTAAATGGGAGAGAAGTTTTTCCCTAAGAGGGGTGTTTTTGATCCGTGTGGTAAGCCATAGACACTTACCTTTCGCCGATCTAGGGCTGCTTCTCACTGGTTCTGGGTGACCATGAAGACTGGCACTGAGTCTCTCCCATCACGGGAAATGTGCCTCCTGAGCATCGTTGCTTGCCTGCCTCACTGCTCACCCCGAGCTGATCAGGCCTGAAGGGCTCAGGCTCGTACCGGCTCATGTCTGGCAACTCCTCACTGCTTCTGAACCATCTCTCCCTCCCCTGCCACTCAGTCTGTTTCCTCAACTCTGTCTTCAATGTTCAGGACTCCCAGGTTGCCATATATAATCAATTCACTTGTTTCTTTGGGTCTTTGTTTTAAGAGGGTCTACAGGAAGCATCTGACTACTCCACCATCTTGGTCCTGACTGATTCTAGTAAATTCTAAATGTCAGTGATCAATTTGGAATGAACAGGATTAGGAAACTCAAAGAACAAGAACTACTGAATCAGAGAGAAATATGATCTATTGACATTCCTTTACTTATGAAATTGTAGAACTTGTCCTAAGTTCACCTTCTGAGCAATTTTTGTTTCTAATTTGAAAAATCAGAATAATAATATTCATGTTATATGATTATTGAAATATGTGAAGAAGAATGGGGCATCAGGATTGGAGGAAGACTCATTAACAACTTGCATTATGCAGATGACATAACCTTGCTTGCTGAAAGTGAAAAGGACTTGAAGCTCTTCCTGATGAAGATCAAAGATTACAGCCTTTGGTATGGATTACACCTCAACGTAAAGAAAACAAAAATCCTCACAACTGGACTGTTAAGCAACCTCATGATAAGCGGAGAAAAGATTGACGTTGTCAAGGATTTCATTTTACTTGGATTCACAATCATCACCCATGGAAGCAGCAGTCAAAAAATGAAAGGACTTATTGTATTGGGCAAATCTGCTGCAAAAGGCCTCTTTAACATGTTAAAAAGCAAAGATGTCACCTTGAAGACTAGGGTGCTCCTGACCCAGTCAAGGATGTTTTCAATTGCCTACTATCCATGCGAGGGCTGGACAATGAATACAGAAGACTGAAAAATTTACATCTTTGAATTATGATGTCGGTGAAGAATACCATGGACTGCCAGAAAAACAAACAAATCTGTCTTAGAAGAAGTACAGCCAGAACACTCCTTGTAAGTTAGGATAATGAGACTTCTCACATACTTTGGACATGTTATCAGGAGGGATTGGTCCCTGGAGAAGGACATCATGCTTGGTAAAGCAGAGGGCCAGCCAAAAGGAGGAAGACCCTTAATGAGATGAATTGACACAGTGGTTGCAACAACAGGCTCAAGCATAACGATTGTGAGGATGGCACAGGACTGGCAGTGTTCTGTTCTATTGTACATAGGGTCACTATGAGTCGGAACAGACTCGATGGCACCTAACAACAACAACAAAATGATTGATGTAGGTCTTATTAACAGGAACTTCTCAAAAGTGTGGACAGTGTCTGAAACATCAGAGATTCCTAAAAAGATAAATACAGAAATTCTGCTTAAATCAGTATGTGGCTGACGTGATAACAGAGATTAAAATAATAAAAGTACCCTTGCCCTCATTATACTAGAACTTTTAGTACCAGTGTTAATATATATCTGTGTGCCTATTACTTTATAGAGTGTTTGGTTTATAATTTATAGTAAATGCTCTATGCCCTAAGTGGATGGGCTGAGAAAAGACTCTAATAATCTCAATGTAAATCCTGGAAGTAGGAGTGTTTGATTAGAATACATTGAATGTATGTTAATGGTGATGGAATAATTTGGAAAAATATAGCGAGAATGGTTGCACCACTTGAAGAATGTAATCAATTCTGAAGTGTACATGTAGAAATTGATGAAATATTGTATGTTTGGTTGTATGGATAACACTATAATGAAAAAATTATACATGCTATAATAAAAATATAAATGGTGGGACCCCTTCCTGCAATTGCCGAGTACCTCCTATACAGTATGGAAGAAAAAATGTTGCTATTGAGTCAATTCCCACTCATAGCAACCTTATAGGACAGAGTAGAACTGCCCATAGGGTTTTCAAAGAGCTGACCTTTTAGTTAGCAGCCATAGCTCTTAACCACTGCACCACCAGGGCTTCCCTATACAGTATATGTAACACAAAAACAGAAATTCAGGGAACACGGGGGTCTATCCATTCAACTATTTCTTACTGAGTTTTGTGTATATGTCAAGAACTGGGGATAGTGCAGCAATCACAACAGACAAAGCCCCTGCCCACATGTGTTACACTGATGTGATCAGATGGTGGCAAAATAACCACTGTTATTTCATGAGAGGATAAATGTTGTGGAAAAAAATTAAGGCAAAAAAATTAGGACTGCAGGGAAGTGTTCAATTTTGAATAGAGTAGTCCAGGAAGACCTCACTTATCTTATGACACTTGGCCAAAGTCTCGGAGAAAAGTGAGAAAGAGAATACATCACAAGAAAGAACATTACCCATAGAGTAATTATCAAAGTGTAATGTAATAAATAGAACAGTATGCAAAATAGAAATGCCTAGAAAAATTAAGAAAAAATAACTTTTTCTAATTTAGAGTTATGTCTGTTATTGACTGGGGCATTTAAATTTTAATGTATAAGGAAATAACGCATGTATGAGGAAAATTTGAGTAGAGACTATTCTTGGCAACAAAAAGATGAGAAAGACAGGGCTGGTGGATAAGACAACAATGCACTTTTACTCATAATTCATGCATCACATTTTCATGAGGTAGAAGAAGTAAAAAGAAAAACCCACTCACACAAAATAAAATGCTGAGTGCCAGGGAGTTAGGAGAAATCCATAGAGGAAGAGATCTGGAGTTCAGCCTCATGGGATAAAATCACCTTTTTAAGTGGAAAAATAATAAAATACCCTTTCTTTGAGGTTTAATTATTTATGTAAATGTTGAATGATATTGTGTGTAAAACAGTGAAAAACTCAAAAGCAAGAATTTCATTTAGAGAATGACTGTGACCTGGGAATACTAATCTACCAAAAAGCACCTCAGAAGGAGTGATAAACTAGACAAAGAACCTCTTATGAGCTGAGAAGGACAATCTCTAAAATAAAAGTGAATCATTTTTGTCAATCAGCATGGAGGGAGAAACAGGCTCATACTTCACTTCCTTTAGTGGTAAGCAGATTTTTTTGTTTGTTTCATTTTTTTAAGCAAATGGTTATAAGGAATTTGGCTAGACCCAGCTCATTTCCAGGCCCAATCAGCTTCTTGATAACCAGGAATGGGAATTTCTGGAACCTCTTGGTGAGGTGGAGGGACTGTAGTGGAGTTTCCCTCCCACAGACCACCCTTGCACTGTCCACAAGAAGGGGCATTGCTTTAAGCTCAGTCAGGGGAAAAGAGATTATTATTGTTATATAATTATAGATATTATGATTATTATATAGATTATTGTATCAATAATTTCCTATCCTTATATATTTAAACTTGTTGCTACTGACTGCTGTCGAGTCAGCTCCAACTCATGGCAACCCAGGCACAATGTGATGGGACATTGTGAACTATAAGTTTTCATTGGCTGACTTTTCAGAAATAGCTCACCAGGCCTTTCTTCCTAGTTTGTCTAGTCTGGAAGCTCTGTTGAAACCTGTTCAGCATCATAGCAACACACAAGTCTCCACTGACAGATGGGTGGTGGCTGCACATGAGGTGCATTGGCCAAAAATCAATCTTGGATATTCTATTTGGAAGGTGAAACTTCTACCACTGAACCTCCACCACCCACTCCAATTAAACTTATTTCTCTGCAATAATTCTTCTGAACTATTTGATGGAGCCACCTATTTTGAATAGTATATCATAAATTGCCCAATTGCCTTGAACTTGTCAACTCTTATTATAGACCAATTAACCCAAACAGGATTTATGGTACTCCAAAGTTCCCCCATGGTTTTTCTTAAGTCTGTCTGCAATATGACTCTAAGGAGGAAGCTCTCTAGTCATGTTAGACCACACCAGGGTTTTATTGAAGTTAACAAAAATGTCTAACACATTTGGGGATAATTCTGCCCTGGTCACTAAATACATATAAAATGTTGAGCAATTCTATTGCAAATAATGTGGAAACTTCTGCTACATAACTTTCAATGTACGCTGAATGGTGCAATATTCAAAGAGAATTGGCTAAAAAAAAATGTAGATCCCATGTTTCCCTATGGATTTTATCTGTTCCGTTATTAATTCAAGCTGAACTTACATAAACACACATTTATTTGTGTCTTTTTGTCTCACCTCTCCTCATTTATGTGCTGAAGTTGTCTTCACTGAGTTTGTCTTCTTGCAGAGAATATAACAAGGTATAACCCGATCAAAATTTTGTAGCATTTTAACAGTGACATACTGAAGGTGTTGAGCACCACATCACTAAGTATCCTCTATATTAAGGCTCATGTGGATATTTCTTCAAGAAAACACTGTTAAGAAAAAAAAAAATGTTTCTCTAAGAGGAAACTGGATATTTCTTCTAAATTAGTTTGTGGATTGGATTGTGTCCCCAAAAAATATGTGTTGTAAATTCTAACCTCTATGCCTGTGGTTATAATGGTGTTTGGAAATACATTGTCTATGTTAATGAGACAGGATTAGTGTAGGGTGTATCTTGAGTCAATCTGTTTTAGGATACAGACACTTTCCAGATTATGAACAAGTTCCATTCCTAAATCTGTCTTTAAGTCGAATTTGTACGTAAATCCGAACAGTCAGGTACGGGTCGGATCTAAAGTCACTTGGTCAAAAGTTTGTCTCAGTGTATATATACATAGGGTACTTTTATATGTATAAAAAAATTAAAAAAACATTTCCAGATACACTAAAACATCTTTAACATAATAATAGTAATAATAATGTTTGGATGTGCGTAGCAAAGTAGTACCTGTTATTAGGGACCATTCTATGTACCTCAAAGTTTTAATATAAAAATTTGTTTTTCTTAATTGTAATTTTGTTTCTGTGTTTTTTTTTTATTTTATCTAATCTACGTTGTTTTTCTTACAAAAAGCTTCTTCACTTTGTTAGAGATACAGTACATACGTCTTTTTTTTTTTTTAGAATATTCTTTTTTGTGTTTTAACCTCATCATTTCTTAAGAAGAGTCTTTATGTTTCAGGATACTGTGATATGTCCAGAGCAAGAGTAACCATGAAATTAGGGAAATCATGATCAGAAATTTAGAAAATAGTAATCAAGTGAAATGATAGAAAAGAGATACAGGTGTCCAAGATTTCAATAAAAAAATAAACAAAGCATTATTAAAAAAAAAAAAAAGTCATGACTACATTTATCACTGTAATCAGTTCTGGTTGCCAAAGAGGTTACACCCTATTATAACAGGAATGATGAAGAAACAGAATGAACAAGTAAAGAACTCACATTCAACAAATGGTGCTGGAACAACTAGACATTGACATTTGAGAAATATGAATCTAGACACAAATCTTACACTTTTCACAAAAATTAGCTCTAGATGGATCATACACCTAACTGTAAGATATAAAACTACGCAATTGCTAGAAGATAAAATAGGAGAAAATATAGGTGACCTTGGTTTTAGCAATGACTTTTTAGATACAACACAAAAGCATGATTCATGAAAGAAAAAAATTATAAGTAGGACTTCACCAAATTAAAAACTTCTGCTCTGCAAAAGACGCTGTTAAGAAAATGAAAAGACAAGCCACAGACTGAGACAAAATATTTACAAAACACCCATCTGATAAAGGACTTGTATGTAAAAAATACAAATGACACTTAAAAATCAACAATAAGGTAAACAACAATCCAATTACAAAATGCGCTGAAGATCTGAACAGACAGTTCACCGAAGAAGATAGATAACTGACAAATAAGCTATGAAAAAATGCTCAACAGCATAGGTCATTAGGGAGTTGCAAATTAAAACAGCAATGAGATTTCAGTACACACCTATTAGAAAGGCTAAAATCAAAAAAACAGACAACAACAAATGCGTACAAGGATGCACAGCAAGAGGAGCTCTCATTTACTGCCGGTGGGAATGCAAAATGGTATAGCCCCTTTGAAGTCAGCTTCTCAGTTTCTTACAAAACTAAACATAGCCTTAGTATGTGATCCAGCTATAATGCTCCTGCCTCTGTGCCTAAATGAATTGAAAACATATTAACATAAAAACCTGCACATGCATTTTTATAGAAGCAACCAAGATACCCTTCAATATGTGAGTGGATTAAAAAACAACAACCAAAAAAACTGTGGCACAGTCCATACAGTATAAAGACATGAACTATTAAGCTACAAAAAGACATGGAGGAACTTAAATGCCCGCTGCTAAGTGTAAAAAGCCAATCTGAAAATTTTACATGTTGTAGGGTTCCAACTATATGAAATTCTAGAAAAGTCTACAGAGACAGAAACAAAAAAATAGTGGTTGCCAGGGGGAAAAGGGAAGGTAGAAAGGATGAGTAGATGGAGCACAAGGCATCATATTTAAGGCAATGAAACTATTCTGCATGATACTGTAATGGTATACAGACAACATTACGTATTTGCAAAACCCATAGGCCTGTATAACACTAACAGTGAACTCTAATGCAAACTATGAACCTTAGTTAATGATCATGCATCAATATTGGTTCATCAATTGTAACAAATTACCACAGGAATACAAGATGTTAATAATAGGAGAAAAAGTATGCAGAGGGTGGAGGAAGTATATGGAAAGTCTCTGCACTTTCTGCACAATTCTTCTGTAAATTTAAAACTTCTCTAAAAATAAAATCTATTGAAAAATTAAAAATAATGAAAATAATGTACACTAGCAAGAATGACCATAGTAACCCTATTTCTAATAGCAATGTACAACCAGAATATGCATGGACAACGGACAATGGGATTGAAAATTATAAGTAGAGGTAATAACATTGTTGAGCCTCAGGAACAGAGTAATGAATGAACAAAGTAGATCACAGGAGAACACCTTCATAAATCTCTTTACATGACGTTTAAACGCATAAGCAATATATCATTTAAGAAATGTGGTAAAGAAGAGAAGAAAAGAAGAAAGAGAATGATAAAACATTGGGATAATGGTTACCTCCACAGTGGATCAGGAGGGCTATGCAATCAGAGAGTCATACTGATTTTCAAAAGCACTGGCAATGTTTTTTAAAGCATTTTTACAAAAATTCTTCATAACTAACATATTTGTTGTAAGTAAACTTTGGGGTTTATTTGAAGTTTAATAAAAGAATTTAAAAATATTATTGCTTAATGGGCACAGAGGTTCTATTTGGGAGGATGAAAAAGTTTTGGAAGCAAATTGGTGGTGATGGCTGCACAGCATTGTGAGTGTGATTAATGCCACTGGATTGTGTGCACTTGAAAATGTTTTAAATGGCAAATTTTATGTTGTGTATATTTTACCACAAGAATTAAAAAAAAAAAAATCAGGCACATAAGCGGCATCCACTAAAAAAAAATGAATAAGAAAAAGTAGAAAAATCATGCAAATGGCTTAGAAGAGTACACAGCCTCTGCAAATGAGCTGCGGTTATGAGAAGAGAAGAGAATGTGACCTGACCCTCCTCTCAAATCAGTCAGTTAAGCTGTTATTCTCATCTACCATTCTCCTGACTCCCATTCACCACCAGTGTCTTTCTCACATCTGAGGTGGTAATATGGTATGAAATAAGGAAGGAAAAAAAAAAAAAAAAGATTCATGTCCAATATTTCCCATTTGTGAGAAGTAGCATGTAACTTAACCACCTCTGCCTCCATTTTCTTATCCCTAAAAGAAAAGTACCAAATTTTTCAAAGGAATATTTTAAGGATGGCATGAAAGAACGTTTATAAAATGCTTAGTGCAAAAAACACTTAAGAATGGAGTCAGTTGTCACCATGTTCAGCAGGAAGGTTGGCATTAGTTTACACAGTCTCACCTGTTTATTTATCTTACATCTTTTAGTATGGGTTTGAGTATTTTATATTTTCAATGAGATTGCAGATTCCTGGAAAGGCAAAATATATATATTGCATTTTTAAAAAATCTCTGTTGTTGTTGTTGTTGTTAGGTGCTGTGGCGTCAGTTCCGACTTATAGTGACCCTATGTATAACGAAAGGAACACTGACCAGTCCTGTGCCATCCTCACAATTGTTGTTACGTTTGAGCCCGTTGTTGCAGCCATTGTGTCAGTCCATCTTATTAAGGGTCTTCCTCTTTTTTGCTGACCCTCTACTTTACCAAGCATGATATCCTTCTCCAGATACTGCTCCCTCATGATAACATGTCCAAAGTAAGTTAGAGGTAGTCTCGCCATCCTTGCTTCTAAGGAGTATGCCTGCTGTACTTCTAAGACAAATTTGTTTGTTCTTCCAGCAGTCCATGGTATATTCAACATATATCTATTTAAATTCTATTTTAATTATATATATATATATATATCATCAATCTCTATCATCAATAAAAAGCAGTACCTAACACACTTGGCACCCTTATTATTATTATTGAGAAATGAATGGAAAGATGAAATAATGAACTAGAGCTAAGTGGCCCTTCTAGGGGTGGTTATACAACATCCATGACAGTGGCTCAAAGTTACCATAACACCTTTCATTTTAACATAATTTTCAAATATATTATATTATTTAACCCCTATCACTCATTTTAACAGAATTTTAAAACAAATTACATAATTTAACCCTGTCACTGTAATTTTACAAGATATCTATGAACATGAATATATATTCATGGACATTAAAATAAACGTATATTTTTTTAGATAATTTTAATCATTAAATTTATTAACTTATTTCCAGTTAAATTCTAGAAGCACTCATGGAATATGAAATTCATACCTGCTCTGAATAGTGATTTTATTTAAATCTTACCTTATGTAGCTTCACAGGAACACAAAAAGTGGCTGTATAAATTAAAAGGATTTTCATTCCTGGAGAATCCCTACTCAGCTTCACCACAGTAAGAAGACAGGAACTTAAAATTTTAATGCTTCGGGGAATCCATTCCCTTGTCTTTAACTATAATAGTTTATATTATTTTCCCACTCCTCTCCTAAGACAAAGAGGCTGAATTAGTTTTCTTTTCTAGGAAACACTAACTACAAGGAAGATAATCATGCCTTCAACATTGTGTGATAGTGTGAATTCCCTAAAACCTTCTTCTCTTCATTTACATAAAAATGAGGGGAAAGCACATTGAGTACTTCCTGTGTAATAAGCACTGTGGTGAGCATGTATGTTTGTAAACTCGTATAACGCTTACAAACATTGTATGTGGCAGGTACTCTTATTATCACTCTTATTATACTATTGTTATTTCCTTAAATAACAAAACTGAAGGCAAGGCTGAAGGTCAAGAAACTAGTAAATGGCAAATATGGTATTTCAACACCACTGTCACTAAGCTTCTATGTCACATCTTCTCTCTTGCTTCCCATCCTTCTTCTTATATCAAAGCATGTTGTAATGTGGGCAGAATTGACATTTTTAGTATTGAAGTTTCCCACATACTTCTCAGTCTATTTATGTTTTCATTAATGTCCTATATATCCCTCAAAAATATTGTATAATTTCTGTTAAAGTTGTGTACCTCCTTGAATAGAAGTATTGTGGGTATTTTATATTTTATTACTGGATTAAATGTTTTCTATTACATTTTCTATACAGTTTTTTCTGGTATATGAAAACTGTTGAATACCATATCTTTATCTTTAATCCAAGAGTGTCTTTTTTTACTTCTATATTCTTTTCTTCAGAGAATAATACTGCATACAATTGATGAAAAACTTGAATCTTCCTCTCAATTTTTTATATGCATTTTTTTCTTAACTCATTTATTTAATTAAAACTTATGAAGAGGAACACGGCATCAGGATTGGAGGCGGATTCATTAACAATCTGTGTTATGCAGATGACGTAACTTCCTTGCTGGAAGTGAAGAGGACTTGAAGCACTCACTGATGAAGATCAAAGATCACAACCTTCAGTATGGATTAATCTCAATATAGAGATAACCAAAATTCTCACATCATGATAAAGGGAGAAATTCTTTTATAGGGGCCAACAAGTCAACTCATAACAATCTATATGCTTTTATATACAGTGTTATGTATTCCTTGTATAATAAATATTCGTGTTCCTATATTTTATATACATATATATTTTCATCTATATTTATTTTATATCTACTCATATGTTGAAAGCCATGAGTTTACACCTTACACCTATAATTCCAATCCATTTCAATGTATACACAGCAGAACAGGCACAAATTAAAACAATTACAGTATGTATAACTCAGTGACATTTATTACATTCATTAAGTTATGCAACCTTTCTCACTCTCCTCTTCTGAGTTGTTTCTACCTCATTGACTTAAACTCACTGGCCCTGAAGTTTCCTATCTAATCTTTCCAGTTGCTGTTGTCAGTTTGGTTCCATATAGATAGATTCTGTTGCAGTGTGTTGTCAGGTCAATTCCAACTCATAGAAACCCTATGTTACAGGCAGATAGACAAAGAGACAGACAGATAGATAGATGAATGTGTATGCATAGATACACAGATAGACATAAAGATACATATTTAGATGGATCAATCTTAAAAGGGCGCAATATTTCAAGGTAGACATTCCTTACCAAAAAAAAAAAAACCCATGCCACGTAGTTGATTCTGACTCATAGCGACCCTATAGGACAGAGTAGAACTGCCCCACTGGGTTTCCAAGGCGTGGCTGGTGGATTTGAACTGCTGACCTTTTGATGAGCAGCCAGCAACTATGGCTCCAGAAAGTCTAGATTCCATGAGAATTTAGAAGTCTGTTCTACATTCCCCCTTTTTGATCAAGACTATTCTATAAAACGTTCATCAAAAGATTCAGTAATGGTAGTCAGGCACCGTCCGCTTTTATAGTGTCATGGCAAATTCACTCTTAAAATCATTAAGTGGAGCTCAATAGGGTAGGTACAAGTAATTTTGGGGAGTGAGTTTCCTCCTCTTAGTCCTTACTCTCCTTCTTCTCCTTTTGATCCAGGCAAATAGAGACCAGTTATTGTATCTTGGGAGGCTCCTTGCAAGCTTTTAAGACTCCAGGTACTAAGCAATGAACTAGGAGGTAGAAAAGAAGCACTAAGCACATTATTACGCCAATTAACTGGGATGTCTATGAAACCATGATCCTAAACCTCCAAACCAAGAAACCAAAACCCATGAGGTATTTCATTTTATATAAGCCTCAGTAGCTATTTTTTAATCATTGTTGTAAATATATCTATCACACTTTTGCCAATTCAACTTTTTACAGGTGTACAACATATTGGCAGCAATTACATTAATGAGCTGTGCAACCCTACCCTGAATCAGTGTGATTTTCCCTTTACCGTAAACTGAAACTCAATACTCCGTTATCAATAACCCCCACTTATCCGTTTATCCTGACCCTGGTAACTACTAATAAACTTTGTTCTCTATGCATTTGCCTTTTCTTGTATTTTTATATAAGTGAGGTCAGACAATATTAGTTCTTTTTTGATTGATTTATTTCACTCAGCATAATATCTTCAGGCTCCATCAATATTTTAGTATGTATAAATATTTCATTTCTCTTACTGGTTGAGTACTATTCCATTGTATGTATGTACCACATTTTCTTTATCCATTTGTCCATTTATAGGCATTTAGGTTGTTTTCACCTTTTAGCTGTTGTGAATAGTGTTGCAATAAACTTTGGTGTACAAATACCTGTTTGAGTCTCTGCTTTCAAGTCTGTTGGGTATATACCTAGGAGTGGAATTGTTGGATCAGTTGGTAGTTCTATTTTTATGTATTATTCAATGAATACATAATATTATATATACAAGCATATACATTGTTAGTAACCAATGTGCCAGCACTGATACTAAACATTTTTTCTGGGTGAATATTCTCACTGCACATGGGTTGGTCCACCCCTCCCATGTTGGTACCCTCTTTTCCTTCTCTAGCTTTGACATCTTACATCAAGCTTCATGGCTGCGTGGATACCCTCCTCAACCTGTTCATGCCCTGATATCCACTCGGTAGGGCTTCCTAGATGGGACACTACCCCTCATTATGACATGCCTACTAGACTACCATGCACTCACCCCCAAAAGAACTGGTATGTACCCTATGGGGCCCCATCTAATTATTTTAGGACTAAATTGTGAAGTTGTACAGGAGGAGAAAGGACGAGAAGGCAAAGGTAAAAAGACAACCAGGAGAGTCAATAAGTTGTACACCTATAAAAAGTTGTGTGATAGATATTTACAACAGTGACAACAACAACAACAAAAAAGAGTAGCCTATGAGGCTGCTTATGTAAAACCAAACACCTCATGGGATTTAGTTCCTTGGTTTGGAGGTTTAGGGTCATGGTTTCATAGGACATCCCATTTAATTGGTCTAATATTGTGTTTAGTGCTTCTGTTCTACCTCCTAGTTCATTGCATAGTGCCTGGGGTCTTAAAGGCTTGTAAACTTACATCCAAAGTACAACAATTGGTCTCTATTCACCTGGAGCAATAGAGGAAGAAAGAGATTCATGGATGGGGGGTGGATATAGAAGATGTGCTAAGTGCCTCCATGGATAAGCTACCTTCTTTTTCATGAGACAAGAACTGGATGGTGCCTGGCTGTCATTACTGAATGTATGATCAGATTCTATAGAAAAATCCTGATCAAAAGGGGAAAAATACAGACCAGAATTTCAGATGCTCATGGAATCCAGATTTTCTGGACTCATGAAGTCTGGATGAACCCTGAAGCTTTGTCTTGAGATTATCTTTAAACTATAGACCAAAAATATCCCCTGAAGTCTTCTCAAAACCAAATAATAATCTGCTTTGAGCACTGAACACTTTTAAGCTCTATCTGTATGGGATCAAACTGATAACAGCAACTCGAAAGATTAGATAGGAAACTGAGGGGACAGTGAGTTCATGTTAACGGTGGAGGAACAACTCAGAAAAGGAGGGTGAATGTGGTTGCACAACTTTTAGAAGGTAATCAATTCATTGAATTGTACATGTAAAAATAGTTGAATTGGTGTATGTTCTGCTGTGTATATTCTCAACAACAACAAAAAATAAAATAAATTACATATATTTTTTAAAAAAGACAACCAGGAAGTATATGAGTGTTAGGTCAAAATCTCAGTTAAATTGGACCTCTGAAAGTTAGGAAATACATTCCACTAATTTACTCCCATCAACAGATTATTTTTTTCAAGATGCAGTGTTTCCATACAGTCTCTCTTGAGATGTTCTGCCTGCATGGTACTGAGCAACTGACTGTAATTTCCTGTGTGGCTGAAATCACAATTCAATATCTTGCCAACTTGTGTTTGCTTTTCTTGAGTCCTGTCTTGCTTCCCTTTTTTCATTGCTTTTGCTGCCCAGGTATTGTATGTCCCAATGTGACGAAAAGGTATATTTCACTAATGCAAATTGTAGATAATAGGAATAACTGTGGGCAAAGGAGGAAGGTTATGTGGGAAATCTCTGTACTTTCTAAGTATTTTTTTTTCCTGTAAACCTAAAAGTTCTCTAAAAAACAAAATATATTAAAAAGTATTTGGAAAAAAGACATATAAGCTTTGCATCAGGGTAATTTCTAGAACCTGAGCTCAGTTATTTTTAGTTTTATATTCTTGATCTTTTCCTAATTTATCTTTCATATTTATATCCACAACCCAACTGGAAATAATTTTGTTTATAATGAGAGTTTCCAATATTTCCAAATATTTAGTTTTCACAACACCATTTATTGAAAAAATAATTATTTTCTCACTGCTCTGCAATATTAATTTTTTCATATATCAAGTATTCAGATAAGTATATGTGTAGGCTCTCTTCTGTTCCATTTTTCTCTTTTTTTATGTTTGCAACAAAACAAATTTTATCCTATTTTTAAGATAGGATAAATCCTGTAGCTTTATAATAAGTCTATATAAAGTAGTCCTTACGTCTGGTTTTCCTCTAGTATATTTTGACTGTCCTTGGCCATAAAGATGTTTATAAATATAAATATATATATATATATATATTCACTCTGTCAAATTTCACAATGTTAAAATTTCCACAATATTACATTTGTGTACAAACTCACAAGTTTAATTCTTTAATTTATGAATTGAGGAAGTCTGGTGTAGAAGTCAGACTAGAATTCCAAAGAGTAGTACAAAGATAAAAGGGTTTTGTAAGCACAGACGCACAGGAACAAGGAAGCAATACTGGGAAAATTTTGGATTGACTTGGGGGGTATCTTCTTCCCTTACTTGAGATTAAGAGGAAATTTTCCACTAGGTTAAACTGAGTAAGCAAGTTCTAAGTGGTTAGCTTAGGTTTCCTTTTTCAGGAGAGTCAATTAATTGACTTTGGTTTTCCTCTCCTGGGAAGGTGAAACATTTACAAGAAATAGAAACTTAGAGTTTGATTTGTTGACATGGTGTTAGGCATACACGACTTAGTTTTAGACCTCAGATAGTCAGGTTATTACGTTTATAATTGTTAATATTTTTATTGGGATAACCTTGAATCTTTAAGTCAAATATGGGAGAATATACTTCAAAATTTTCAATCTCCTAGTCCATGAATGGAAACCCTGGTGGTGTAGCAGTTAAGAGCTATGGCTGCTAACCAAAGGATTGGCAGTTCGAATCCACTAGGCACTCCTTGGAAACCCTAACAGGCAGTTCTACTCTATCCTATAGGGTCTCTATGAGTCGGAATAGACTCGAGGGCAACAGGTTTGGTTTTTTTGTTTTTGGTTTAGTCCATAAATATGATTACTTACGCAGTTTTAGAGGTCAAACTTTTAAAAAAGTTTGTGTAGAAATTTTCTAACTGTGTTAGATTATTTGTATTAGATATCAGATTATTTATTATGAATGTTATCTTTTTTAGGTTTTATATTCTAAAAACAGGTAGACATGTAATTGATTCTTATTATATAGAAACATAATTGATTTTGTATATTTAACTTTTACCTAGCAAGCCTAATAATTCACTTAGTTTGGGTAATTTATTTTGTAATTTCTATCAGATGTTCTATAGAGTCAGATTATGTGCCATTAATTGCAGTTTTATTCATGATTTCCAAATACGTAGCTTATTCACACTGATAGTACTTCCAGTATGAAGTTGAAAAAAAAAAAAATGATACAGACATCTTTGTTTTGTTCTGTTAAAAATAATCAAATCACAAAGAAATTAAAACATAAGTTTTTATTTTGAATAGCTATTCTTTATGCATGTAAGGAGATCATTTTGTGTCTAAAAACAAGAAGGTCAAAATAGGCTAGTTACAATGGTTAAAAAATAAAAGTTGAATTAGCTTAAAACAATAACACAATATTTGATTGCTCTATGATTTAACAAACAATTTGCAAATTGGGAATATGTGCCTTCCTGCAAAAAGAAAAATGTTCCCACACACTGTAAATTTTCCTAAGGCTTAATAGAAGACATCTTTTTTTTTTTTTTTTTTTTTTTGCTCAAATCACTCACAATTTACTGGGTTTGTTAAGACTACCCTTTTTGAGCTGGAAAAGACTAATTTACAATGTTGCAGAATAATTAGCAAGTCTTGAGCTTTGCAGTTTTCAGTCAGCATTTTACTGTTAATTTTGAGTTACTGAGTAAGAGAAAAGGTTGAAATCAGAGCATCTGTTTTTAATTGTTTTTCCACAGTTCCTAAATTCATAAGAAAAAATTTCAAGATTTAGCCCCTAACTATCGTGTTTTCTCTAGAGATCTTTCTTCCTTCCTTCCTTCTTTCTTTTTCTTTCTTCCTTCTTTCCTTCCTTCCTTTCAGTTTAGAAAAACTTTTGAAAATCTTCCCTTCTTTTAGAATTTGCCAAAGAATAATTTTAAAAATAAATGGATGCTGAATTTAATCAAATAAATGTTCTCATTATTTTAATGTTGGCGAATTGTATTTTTGTTAAAAAAAATGTATTTAATCTACATTTTCAAATTTGTCAGCATAAAGATGTTTGTAGTATTCTCTTACAAATTTTTTACCATCTGCAGGCTCTATCATGATGTCCCATTTTTCATTATGATATTCGTCCTCCTTCCTCATTCCTGGTCACTCTCTCCAGGAAATGATTAAATCTATTTAAATAAGCCCAAATATTTTGCTTTGTTCCAATTTATTGGATAAATGTTTTCTATTCAATTAGTTTTATTTTTTTCCCCAGTGACGTTCTTTTCTCCCTGTTTTCTTTTTTTTTCTTTTATAGAACTTAATATATTACTCTTTTCTATAGTTTTGGTTAGGTGAATGTTAACAAAGCAAATTAGTTTCCCATTCAGCAATTTATACACAGATTGTTCCATGACACTGATTACAGTCCCACAATGTGTCAGCACTTTCCCCATCTTCACCTTGGGTTCCCCATTTCCATTTGCCCTGTCCTCTTGCCCCTTCCTGTCTTCTTAACTTTGCTTTTGTGAAAATTCTGCCCTTTTGTTATTGCATGGTTGGTTGTTCTGAGGAGCGTGTACTTCCTGGGTGTTATTATAGTTGAAAGGTGATATCTGGGAGTGGCTTCAGTTCTAAGTTCGAAGGGTAATGAAGGACCATAGTCTTGGGGTTCCATCCGTCACTATCAGACCAGTAAGTCTGATTATTTTTTATGAATTTGAGTTTTGTACTACTTTTTTCTCCCACTCTATCCTGTAGATATTGTGACCCCCATTAGAACTTTCTGTGGTGGTAGCCATACTCCAGCTATTCTTCTGGTCTCTGATTAGTGAAGGTGGTGGTTCATGTGATCCATTAGACCTTTGGACTAATTATTTCCTTGAGTCTTTGGTTTTCTTCACTCTTCTTTGTTCCAGACAGAAAGAGACCAATAGTTGTACTTTAGATGGTCACTTGTAAGCTTTTAAGACTCCACAAGCTACTAACCAAAATAGAATGTAGAATACTGTATTTACTGACGATATTATGCTAATTGACCTAGATGTCCCCTGAGACTACGGTCCATAGCCCTCAAGCCCAGTATCTCAGTTCCAAAAGTAGTTTGATATGTCTAAGAGATTTTCATGACTGTGCCTCCTGTGCGCTCTTTAAACATATGGATATATGTCTTAGGCTGCGTTCTCTAGAGAAGCAAAACCAGTAAAGCGTATAAATATAGATAGAGAGAGATTTATATCAAGAAAATAGCTCATGCAATTGTAGAGGCTAAAACGTCCCAAGTCGATGGATCAGGGTAGAGGCCGCTCCAGTTCATGTAGCCGCAGAAGCTGGTAAACCCAAGGACAGGGAGTCCCGCTCACGGGCTTTGAAGGTCAATGGATTCCAAGATCAGCAGACAAGACCTCAAGGTTTCTCCTGATTCACGTAGCTGCAGGGGCTGGCGAACCCCAGGTCAGCAGGTCGGGGAACCGGACTCTTGCTCGCAGGCTGAGAAGTTCGACGAATTCCAAGATCATCAGGTAAGCTGCTAGCTCAAGTCCCACGAACCGGAGGTGAGACAACAAGACGCAGCTGCTGAGTCTAGAACCAGCTAAAAACCTTGGCAAGACTAGCAGACAGAAAGTAACCAGCAGAAAGCAGAGAAATGAAACTGAGAGGGCGGTGAGCTGCCCCAGGCTCTGCCTCCACCAGTACCACTCAACAAATTCCATCATGGGGGTGATCACATTATACAACTGCTAAAACACTGAGAATAATGGCCTAGCCAAGTTGACATACAATCTTAACCATCACAGTCCACCCGTTATCAACTTGGCACCTGTACAAATCTCCTGAAACCATACATAATCTCTGAATAAAGATGATTACAAAGTCATACTTGCACCTAACATGATACAACTAACATGCATACAATCAAAAATACACTAGCCCTGTTTACATCTTATATTTTATAAGTGAAGGAAACAAAAATATTAGATGCACATATACAAAACAGAAATACTCATAGCAATTACAGTCCCCATTTCTGCAACTGGTCATGTGGCCATAACTGCTATTTAGAACTACCTTATTCCACCACCCATTCTATATTCCCTTTGCCCTCCACAAGCACCTCAGCTGGTCATGGTTCTTTGTCTGGTGGGGTGACATACACCTTCATTCCTGAAGTGTCTAGGCCATTAGTAGTCATGTAGGAATTGGGTTTCTGTAATTTTCTATTGACTTTAATCACAAGGCACGGTAGTACTAAGAGATGCCGTAAGGAATCTCCTGCATTCCAGACATACTCTTCTTTACCTCCATTATGTAATATCAATCTGATTTCCTCTTGGTAATCAGGATCAATCACACCAGCCAGTATGGTAACTCCCTTCTTTGCCTGTTGATCCAGAGGCATAAGGAGACCAAAGTGGCCAGGTGGCATTCTTAACGTCCAGTTAAATGGATTCAGTGATGTGTCTCCAGGTGGGAGCATTCCTCCCTTTGGAACTAAGACCTCTAGGCCTGCAGAGCATAAAGTCAAGGGGACAGGAAGCAAAAATCTTGCAAGTGGGTCACTAGGGTTAATAGTGAGTGGTGCCACTCCCATTTCTACCCCTTGATTCCTGGACCCATGAATCCTGGCTATGGGAGAAAAAGCACCATATGTTGGTCGCTGGTTTAAAGCATATACAGCCTCCTGGAGAACACTGTCCCAACCCTGCAAGGTATTGCCATCTAGCTGGCACTGTAATTGTGTCTTTAGAAGGCCATTCCATTGTTCTATATCAAGCCAGCTGCTTCAGGATGATGGGGAACATGGTAAGACCAGTGAATTCCATGAGCATGGGCCCACTACTGCACTTCATTTGCTGTGAAGTGAGTCCCTTGATCTGAGGCAATGCTGTGTGGGATACGATGACGGTGGATAAGGCATTTTGTAAGTCCACGGATGGTAGTTTTTGGCAGAAGCATTGCGTGCAGGAAAGGCAAATCCATATCCAGAGTAAGTGTTTATTCCATTTCCAGTAAGGACAAAACGCTGCCCTTTTCATGATGGAAGTGGTCCAATGTAATCAACTTGCCACCAGGTGGCTGGCTTATCACCTCGAGGGATGGTGCCATATAAGGGACTCAGTGTTGGTCTCTGCTGCTGGCAGATTAGGCACTCAGCAGTGGCTGTAACCAAGTCAGCCTTGGTGAGTGTAAGTCCATGCTGCGGGGCCCATCCATAACCTCCAACCCTGCCACCATGGCCAATTTGTTCATGATCCCATTGAGCAATGACAGGAGTAGCTAGGGAAAGAGGATGACTGCTTTCCACAGAACGCGTCATCCTATCCACTTGACTGTTAAAATCATCCTCTGCTGAGGTCACCCTTTGGTGAGCATTCAGATGAGACACAAATATCTGCATTTCTTTGGCCCATTCAGAGAGGTCTATCCACATACCTCTTCCCCATAAATCCTTGTCTCCAATTTTCCATTCATGTTCCTTCCAAGTCCCTGACCATCCAGCCAAACCATTGGCCACAGACCATGAATCAGTATATAATTGCACATCTAGCCATTTCTCCTTCCAAGGAAAGTGAACAACCAGGTGCACTGATTGAGGTTCTGCCCATTGAGAGGATTTCGTTTCACCACTGTCCTTCAGGGAGGTCCCAGAAAGGGGCTGTAGTGCTGCCGCAATCCACTTTTGAGTGGCACCTGCTTATTGCACAGAACCATCTGTAAACCATCACGAGTTTTCTCTTCTTCAGTCAACTGATCATAACGAACTCCCCATGAGGCCATAGGCGCAGACTGGGAGATGGAAGGTAATGTGACAGGAGGGAGACCATGGGCTTTTGGGCCACTTCCTCATGCAACTTACTTGTGCCATCGGTCCTGCTCGGGCCCGATCTCGAATATACCACTTCCATTTAATGACGGAGTGCTGCTGTGCACGTCCAACTTTATGGTTCTGTGAGTCAGACTACACCCAGTTCATGCTGGGAAGCTCAAGCCTCGTGGTGACTTGGTGTCCTATGGTTAAGCATTCAGTCTCTACTAAGGCCCAGTAACAAGCCAAAAGTTGTTTCTCAAAAGGAGAGTAGTTATCTGCAGTGGACGGCAAAACTTTGCTCCAAAATCCTAACGGTCTGTGCTATGATTCACCGATAGGGGCCTGCCAAAGACTCCAAACAGCATCTCTATCTGCCACTGACACTTCAAGCACAATTGAATCAGCTGGATCATATGGTCCAAGTGGAAGATCGGCTTGCACAGCAACCTGAACCTGTTGCAGAGCCTTCTCTTTTTCTGGTCCCCACTCAAAACAAGCAGCTTTTTGAGTCACTTGATAAATAGGCCAGAGTAGCACACCCAAATGAGGAATATGTTGTCTCCAAAATCCAAAGAGACCCACTAGGTGTTGTGCCTCCTTTTTAGTTGTGGGAGCAGCAAGATGTAATAACGTATCTTTCACTTTAGAAGGAATGTCTCAACATGCCCCATACCACTGGACCCCTAGAAATTTCACTGAAGTGGAAGGTGCCTGAATTTTTGTGGGATTAATCTGCCACCCTCTAGCACACTAATGTTTTTCCTCTAAGTCCAGAGTCATTGACACTTCTTTCTTACGAGGTCCAGTCTGCATAATGTCATCAATGTAATGGACCACGTGACGTCTTGTGGAAAGGAAAGGCAATCAAGCTCCCTGCGGACTAAATTATGATATAGGGCTGGAGAATTGATGTAGCCCTCAGGTAGGCAAGTGCAGGTGTATTGTTGGTCTTGCCAGCTTAAGGCAAACTGCTTCTGGTGGTCCTTTGAAACAGGTATGGAGAAAAAGGCATTAGCCAGGTCAATAGCTGCATACCAAGTACCAGGAGATGTATTAATTTGCTCAAGCAATGAAACTACATCTGGAACAGCAGCTGCAATTGGAGTCACCACTTGGTTAAGTTTTCGATAATCTACTGTCATTCTCCAAGTTCCATCTGTTTTTTGCACAGGCCAAATAGGCGAGTTGATTGGGGATATGGTGGGAATCACCACCCCTGCATCCTTCAAGGTCCTTAGTGGTGGTGGTAATCTCTGCAATCCCTCCAGGAATGTGGTATTGTTTTTGTTTTACTATTTTCCCACGTCGGAGAAGTTCTAATGGCTTCCACTTGGCTTTCCCTACCATAATAGCCCCTACTCCATGTGTCAGGGATCCAATAGAGGAGTTCTGCCAGTTGCTGAGTATCTCTATTCCAATTATGCATTCTGGAACTGGAGAAATCACTACAGGATGGGTTCAGGGACCCACTGGACCTACTGTGAGATGGACTTGAGCCAAGACTCCATTAATAACCTGACCTCCGTATGCCCCCTCTCTGACTGGTGGGCCACAGTGATGTTTTGGGTCTCCTGAAATTAGTGTCAGTTCAGAGCTAGTATCCAGTAATCCCCAAAAAGTCTGATTATTTCCTTTTCCCCAGTGAACAGTCACTCTCATAAAAGGTTGTAGATCCCTTTGGGGAAGGCTGCAAGAAAGATTAACAGTAAAAATTTTTGGAAGTATTTTGGAGTCCTTCCTCAAGGGGACCCGGCCTCCCCTTCATTCAAGGGATTGTGGGTCTTTAAACTTGCTCAAATCTGGGAATTGATTGAGGGGTCATGACTCTATTCTGGTGCTTTGAGGTAAACTGCTGTTCACCTGACCTAGAATTCATCCGTTTGTACAGGTCAAGTAAATATTTAGTAGATTTCCCATTTATTTCGCTCCTAGAGACACCATGACTAAGTAGCCAATGCCATAAATCTATACGAGCCAGACTATTTTGATTACTGCCTTGACTCTGCTGTCCATTACTGTAACCATGCCCACATTGTCTTTGTAGATTGAGCACAGCCAGCCACTTGGCCCCTACTACCACAGGGTCCAATCAGCCCCATTGTAGTTAGGTGTCTTAATTCAGTTAGGGCAGTTCCCATTGTCAAATATGATTTACATAAAATAGCAATTACAGCAGTCTTCAAGGATGCTGGAGCTCCCTTCACAAATTTGTTCCTCACAGTTGAGGTAAAAGGTGTGTCCTCTGGGAGTTCCGTGTGTGGCTCTGTGGGTCTAACCTGATAAATCCACACTAGCAAGCCAATTTCCCTCAGCCTATGGATACCTTCTTCTGTAGTATACCAAGGCAGGTCCGGCACTTCAACTTGATTCAGTGTAGGTCACCTCATAAACCATGCTTCAGCAACCCAACCAAACAAACTATTAGATCCTTTCCTAACTTCCTGAGCTGAAACATTGAATGAAGAATCTGTGCTTAGTGGACCCATATCAATAAACTCAGATTGATCCATCTTTATGTTCCTTGCACCATTATCCCACACCCTTAATAGCCATTCCCGCACATATTCCCCAGGTTTCTGTTTGTACATATTATAAAACTCAAGTAGTTCTTTTGGAGTGTACCATACATTCTCCTGGGTCACACTCTGTACTTTTTTGGGACTCTCTGGGACTTAAGTCTAGTTATAGGTCTAGAAGCTAGAATCTATAGTGTGGAATTGTTTTCAGAACATTCAGCATTGTCTCATAAAACATCTGCCTCAGGCATTGCCCCAGGCAATGACTCAGACATGGGCTCTTTAGAGGCAGCTGGGCTAGGGCTAATCTTATTAGATGGCAGTGGAGGGGTTAATGGTTTTCCTGGGCAGGGTAATGTAACAGACAAACATGAAGTAAGCTCTTCAGGTGGGAGTGGTTCTGTTGGCAGGAGTGATTCAACAGAATTTAGGGGCTCAGTGTCTCCAGCTCCCTGATTATCTGCCCATGTGTCCCCATCACAAGTTTCAGGATCCCATTTATTCCCAATCAATGCCCTTTAATTGCAGACACTTCTTGAGTCTGGCAGTTGGGCTGGCGTTGTAATTCAGCCACTCTTACAATAAGAGTCTGGGTTTGGATTTCAGCAATTTCAGCTCTGTTACTACAAGAAATAAGGCTTTCCTTCAAAGCACAAGTGGAAGACTTCAGGTCATTTATGCGGCACTTCAGCTTTGACTCTGAAGCCCTGAGCACATCTCTTTCACCAGTTTGTTTAGCAAAAGTAGGACCAACCAACCAGATTCCCTATACTTCTCATTCTGACAAAGCTGTAGAACGATATCACACTTGTGTTCACCCAGAGGCTCGCCTTTCACCAATACCATATTTGTGTCGCCACCTCACTCCATGGGCTAGCAGTGCCGTCTTTACTGCTGGAAGCAGAGTCATCAACATCCTTAAGACTAACCAAACTTGAGAACCAATTTAGAAGACTCATCCAGATGATTTTGTTTCTCTAGAACCACTCTTGGTACCAAATGTCTTAGGCTGGGTTCTCTAGAGAAGCAAAACCAGTAAACCATATAAATATATATAGAGAGAGATTTATATCAAGGAAATAGCTCACACAATTGTAGAGGCTAAAATGTCCCAAGTACACAGATCAGTGTAGAGGCCTCCCCCAGTTCACATAGCCACAGAAGCTGGTGAACCCAAGGTCGGCAGGTTGGAGAGGGGCTTCTGCTCACAGGCTGTGAAGGTAAATGAATTCCAAGATCAGTAGACAAGTCCTCAAGGTTTCTTCTGATTCACATAGCTGCAGAGGCTGGCGAACCCAAGGTCAGCAGGTCAGGGAACCGGACTCTTGCTTGCAGGCTGAGAAGTTCAACGAATTCCAAGATCAACAGGTAATTTGCTAGCTCAAGTCTCACGAACCAGAGGTGAGACAACAAAAGGCAGCTGCTGAGTCTGGAACAGGCCAGAAAACTTGGCAAGGTGAGCAGGCAGAAAGTAACCATGGAAGGCAGAGAGATGAAACTGAGAGGGCGGTGAGCTGCCACAGGCCCCGCCAGTATCACTCAGAAGATTCCATCATGGGAGTGATCACAACATTATACAACTGCTAAAACACTGAGATTAATGGCCTATACAAGTTGACATACAATCTTAACCATCACAATATATTTGCAGCATGTACATATATATATGTAGGAATATCCACTGCCAACCCTGTATATACACGTGAGTGTGCTCCCATACACCCTCCCAACCCTGCTCAGCTTAAGTAATTACCTAAGTATCCACTCATACGTTATTGTTATTACAATTGTTGCAAGATTGTATATATAATAGTATTTACCGTTGTTGCCTTTTACTCTTGAGTACATTTCAGTGTCTTCCCTTGCCTTGGTTATGTTGTGCTGACTTCCCTCATATTGAGTATTGTATTTCCCTTCATCAAAGTTAGCACGTGTCTACTATCTAGTTAGTGATATTCCCTCCTACACCCTCTCATCCCTGGTAACCATCAAAGACTGTTTCTTTCTGTGTATAAACCTTTCCTTGACTTTTTATAATGGTAGTCTCATACAATATTTGTCCTTTTGTGACTGACTTATTTTACTCAGTATAGCATCCTCCACGTACATCCATGTTGTGAGATGTTTTGTGGATTCATCATTATTCTTTAACATTGTGTAATAGTCTATTGTGTTATCTACCACAGTTTATCCATTCATGCTTTTATGGGCACTTAAGTTGTTTCCATTTTTTGCTATTGTGAATAACACTGCAATGAACATGGATGTGCATGTATCTGTTTCTGTCACAGCTCTTATTTCTATAGGATATCTATCTAGGAGTGCAATTAGTGGATTATATAGTATTTCTATTTCTAGTTTTTTAAGAAAGCACCGCACCATTTTCCATAGTGGTTGTACCATTGTATATTCCCACGAGCAGTGTATGAGAATTCCAATCTACCCACAACTTCGCCACCATTTGTTTTCTTTTTTTTTAATCACTGCCATTATTGATGGTGTGAGATGGTATCTCATTGTAGTTTTGATTTGCATCTCTCTAATGGCTAATAATCACAAGCATTTCTTCATGTATTTGTTGGTCTCCTGAATATCTTCTTTGGTGAAGTGTCTATTCTTGTTCTTTGCCCATTTTTAAATTGCATTCTTTGTCTTTTTTTGTTGTTGTTGTTGAGGTGTTGGAGTTTAATATAACTTTCAGAGATTAGACCCTTTTCAGATATGTCATTGCCAAAATTTTTTTTCCTGCCTGTGGATTCTCTTTTTACTCTTCTGGAGAAGTCTTTTGATGAGATGAGCATAAGTATTTGATTTTTAGGAGGTCCTAGTTGTCTAGTTTATCTTTTGCTGTCTGCGTATTTTTAGTTATGTTTGATAGTCTATTTATGCCATAAATTAGGGACACTAGGTTTGCCCTTATTTTTTTCTTCTATGATCTTTATAGTTTTAGGTTTTACATTTAGGTCTTTGATTCATTTTGAGTTAGTTTTTATGTATGGTGTGAGGTATGGATCCTGTTTCATTTTTCTGCAAGTGGATATCTAGTTTTGACAGCATCATTTATTAAAGAGACTATTTCCCCATTTAATGTATTTTGACTCTCTTCAAAAATGAACTGTCCACAGAAGGATGGATTTATTTCTGGGTTCTCAATTCTGTTCCATTTGTCTATGTTGTTTATTGCTGTACTAGTCCCAGGCTGTTTTGACTATGGTGGCTGTATAGAAGGTTCTGAGATTGGAAAATGTCAGGCCTCCTGCTTTGTTCTTCTGCAGTAATTGTTTACTTATCTGGGACCTCTTTTCTTTCCATGAAACAGTAGGTGATTAGTTTTTCCATCTTGTTAAAAAATGTGGTTGGAATTGGGATTGCATTATATCTACAGATTATTATGAGTAGTATTGACATTTTCACAAGGTTAAGTCTTCCTATGCATGAGCATGATATGTGCTTCCATTTATGTAGATTTCTTTGGTTTCTTGCAGTAGCATTTTGTAGTTTTCTTTGCATAAGTCTTTTATGTCCCTAGTTAGGTTTATTCCTAGGTATTTTATCCTTTTGTGGGATATTATAAATGATATTGTTTTCCTGATTTCCTTTTTGGAGTTCTCTTTGTTAGTGTATTGGAATCCAAATGATTTTTGTATGTTGATCTTATATCCTGCCAATTTTGTATACTTTTCTATTAGTTCTAGTAGCTTTTTTGCAGAGTTTCTGGGATTTTCTATGTACAGGGTTATGTCATCTGCAAATAGGCATAGTTTTTCTTCCTCCTCACCAATTTGGATACCTTTTATTTCTCTTTCTTGACTTATTGCTCTAGCCAGGACTTCCAGTAAATATCTAATAAAAGTGTTGATAAAGGGCATCTTTGTCTGCTTCCCATTCTCAAGGAGAATGCTTCCAGACTCTTTCCATTGAGAATAATGTTAGCTGTTGGTTTTGTATATATACCCGTAATTATGTTGAGGAATTTCCCTTCTATTCCTATTTTGCTGAGAGTTTTTATCCAGAATGGGCATTGGGCTTTATTAAATGCATTTTCTGCATCAGTTGAAATGATCATGTCCTTTGTTTTATTTATGTGGTGGATTATATTGATTGATTATCTAATGTTGAACCATCCTTGCATACTTGTTATGAATCTCACTTGGTCATGATGTGTTATTTTTTTGACATGCTGCTGAATTATTTTGCTTAAGATTTTGTTGAGAATTTCTGAGCCTATATTCATGAGGGATATTGGTCTTTAATTTTATTTTTTAGTGGTATGACTTTGGTATCAGGGTTACGCTGGATTCATACAATGAATTTAAGAGTATTCCTTCCTTTTCTATGTTCTGGAATAGTTTGAGTAGGATTGGTGTCAACTCTTCTCTGAATCTTTGGTGGAATTCTCCAATGAAGTCATCTAGGCTGGGATGTTTTTTCTTCTTGTTGTTGGGAATTCCTAATGACCTCTTCAATTTCTTCTTTTGTTATGGGTCCATTCAAATTTTCTATCTCAGTTTGTGTTAGTTTAGGTAGGTAGTATGTTTCTAGAAATTTGACTGTTTCTTCTAGGCTTTCAAATTTTTTGGAGTACAGTTTTCCATTATATTCTGTTATGATTTGTTTTATCTCAGTTGATTCTGTTGTAATGTCACCCATCTGAATTGTTATTTTCATTATTTGCATCTTCTTATTCATTCCCTTTGTTAGTTTGGACAGTGTTTTGTCTATTTTATTTATGCTCTCAAAACACCAACTTCTAGTGTTGCTGATTCTTTCTATTATTTTTCTGTTTCATTTATTTCTGCTTTAATTATTGTTATTTCTTTTCTTCTGGTGACTGTGGGCTACTTTTGCTGCTTTTTTTCTTTTTGTTCAAGTTGTAAGGTTAAGGTATTGATCTTGGCCCCTTCTTTTTTGATGTGTGCATTTATTGCTATGAATTCTCTAAGCACTGCTTTTGTACTATCCCAGTGTTTTTTGTATGTTGTGTTTTGATTCTCACTTGATTCTAGGAATTTTTTTTTTTAATAATTTTGTTTTTTATTTCTTCTATTACCCAGTGGTTTTTAACCAGGGTGTTATTCAGTTTCCATATATTTTATTTTTTCCTTGTTCTTTCTGTTATTGATTTCTAGTTTTATAATGTTGTGATCAGAGAAAATGCATTGTAGTGTTTTCATGTATTTGAATTTACTGAGGCTTTCTTTTTGGCTTAAAATATGGTCTATTCTGGAAAATCATCCATGTGTGCTGGAGATGAATGTGTACTGTGTTGATGTTGAGTGGCGTGTTCTGTATACATCAAGTTGTTTGACAGTGTTATTCAGATCTTCTGTGTCTTTGCTGAGTTTCTTTCTAGTAGTTCTGTCCTTTGTCAAAAGTAGTATATTAAAGTTTCCCACTATTATTGTAGGACTGCCTATTTCTCTTTTCAATTTTGTTAGAGTTTGTTTGATGTATTTTGGAGCTCTGTCATTGGATGTGTAAGTGTTTATTACAGTTATGTCTTCTTTTTAGATTGATCCCTTAATCAATATATAGTACCCTTCTTTGTCTCTTATGAAGGCATTTGATTTAAAGTTTATCTTAGAGATTAAAATTGCCACTCCTGCTGTTTTTTGATTACTCTTTACTTGATATATTTTTTCCATCATTTGATTTTTAACCTATTTTATCTTTGTGTCTAAGGTGTGTTTCTAGTAGGCAACATATTGATAGGTCTTTTTATTTTAACTCCATCGGCCACTTTCTGTCTCTTGACTGGTGCATTTAAACCATTTATATTCAGTGTGATTATCAGTAGATATGAGTTTACTGCTGTCATTTGGTTATTTATTTGTGTGTGTGTGGTGTTGATGATTTCTTTGCTCTGCTTAATTCTCTGTGCTGAGTTCTTTTTATTTATGCAGTCCCCTCATTTCCTTTGTTTTTGTTCATTTTGTATTTACTAAGTCTTTTTGATTTTCCTCTTCTTTATTTTGGTGAGTAGATTTATTCATTTCCTTTGTGGTTATTCTAAGATTTACCTTTATCTTCCTAAGTTTAAAACAATCTGTTATTTCTTGATATTGCCTTGACTTCCTCTCCATGTGGAAGCTCTATTACTATACCATTTCTTACCCTTTTTTGTTTTGAAGTTGTTGTCAATTACAGATTAACATCTTTGTTTCCCTGTTTTCAGTTTTGTAGCTTTAATTCTGAGAGTTCTTTATCTGAGTTGGTATCTTGGTGATGCTGTCATGTATTTTAATATCAGGTTGTTATGTGGTGTTGCTGGTTTTCTGTCTGAAGGACTCCCTTTAATATTTCTTGTTGGTTCCGTCTGGTTTTTACAAATTCCCTTAATTTCTGTTTAACTGGGAATGTCCTAATTTCATTATGATAGTTGAGAGACAATTTTACTGGATATATGATTCTTGGTTGGCAATTCTTATCTTTCAGGGCATTTTATATGTCATTCCATTGCATTATGCTTGCATGGTTTCTGTCAAGAGGCCTGAGCTTAGTCTTATTGGTGTCCCTTTGTAGGTGACATTTTGTTTCTCATGAACTGCTCTCCAAATTCTTTCTTTGTCTTTGGTTTTGGAAAGTGTGATTATGGTGTATCTTGGTGGCTTTCATTTGGGGTCCATCCTGCATGATGTTCATTGTGTTTCTGGGATGTAAATCTTGTCTTTCATGACATTAGGGAAGTTTTTGACCAGTAAATCTTCAAAGATTCTCTCAGTGCTTTCATTTGTCTCCTCCTGTTCTGGAATTCCATTCAGGCATAGATTATTCCTCTTGATAGTGTTCCACATAACTCTTAGAGTTTCTTCATTATTCTTCATTCTTTTTATTATTATTATTCCTGAGTCAGATTAGTATCAACGGATTTATTTCCCTCTATTTCTCTGATTATTTCTTCCACTGATTCAATTCTACTTCTGTGTCCTTCTATTAAGTTAACTATTTCAGATATTTTATTGTTATACGTCTGGATTTTTACTTTCTGTTTTTGTATGGTTTTTAATTGTCTGTTTATTTTGTCATTTTGTTCTTGTATTTCTTTCCTGAATTCTAGAGTTTTGTCTGTTTTCCTCAGTTTTGTCTGTGTTTTCTTGAACTCTTTCTTGTTGTCTTTGATAATCCCATATGTCAGTCTTTTGAATTCCTTACTGGGTGGCTCCATTACTATATCTTGCTCAGGAAGGTTTTCTAGCACTTCATTTTGGTCACTTTCTTCAGCCATCTTCTCTGCTTCTTTATGTGATTTGATATTGTCTATTGTCTCCAAGGCATTAATGGGTTATATTTTTATTTATATACATTTATATTAATATATCTATATAACTTTTTTGTTTTATATGTATGGACAGAAGGGTCAGATGTGCTATGCTCGTGGGTAGTCTGGCAGCTCTGGGGCTCTCATTAGCTGTCCTGGGTATGTAAGGCACCAGCTCATGGTGTGAGTGGGTGTCTCTGTTCACTAGTCTTAAGGGATGGCTGAGGACAGTCTGGGTGAGATTTGGATGTCATCTGTCATCACTCTAGTGGCATGGGAGGGAGTGATGGCACTTGTTGATTGGCTAGGGCAGTAGGTGTCTTGGGTGTGTTGGGTGAGAGGGGGCTTGGGAGCACGCTCTCCTCTTGCTGCTTGACAGATGGTTGTAGTGGCTGGCAGCCTGGGGATTCTGAGCTCTCTCGTGCCGTTTGGAGGGGGCAATGGGTCAGTGGGCAGGGTCAGGGGGCAGAATCAAGGAGTAGCTTCATATCACTTAGAGGGGTGGGTTGCTGGGTGGGAGCACCACAGCCACCACTGCTTAGCAGGATGGTAAGGAAGGATGGCAGATCGTGCTGGGTTAGGGGGGAAGGAGGGGCTCAAACTGTGGCCCAGAGGTTCTTGTCTGCAGGATAGGGAGGTTCGTGCATCTAGTCATCAGGAATGTGGGGGGAGGGGAGTGCACTCCTCAAGTTGTCAGGCAGGGTTATCTAGGCACTTCCAGTTGGCTGCAGTCAGCTATGGGACCTAGCCCCACAAGCAGGGGGTGGGGGGCTGCCTGTAATCTGGTCTGGTGTGGAATCTGTTGCTTCCTGTGTGCCTCCCACCTTAATGGTTAGGGACTGATGCTTTTGAGTAAACTTGTCTCTGGACCTTAGCTCCCTCCCTACTCTGTCTACACCAGGATCCCTGGAACTTTCACCTTCCTTCCTGTGCTTTCTCACCTTAGATCTGGATCATGTTCCAGTCACCTTGCTTCCCTCTGGGTGTGTCTGCTCAGTTTCTCTGTTTCTTATTGTTGATGCTATGAAGCTGCCTTTCTGTGCACCTCATCCCATATCACTACTGGCTTTCTCTCAAGGTGGCCATGCTCAGTCAGAACAGCTGGCAGAGTTCCTCTGAGCCAGGATGGCTGGCAGACTTCCTCTGCTCTGTGCCCCTTCTGGTTCACTACGTTTGTTCAATTTCTCCTTCCAGTTGGTATTTGATTCCATTTTTTACCCTTCTTTTTGATGTTGAGGATTCTGGGAGGGTCATCCGCATCTGATTCAATTGCTTTTTCTGGTCTTTGCTATAGAGGCAAGACGTGGTGTGTCTAAGCCAACATCTTGGCTGTGTATTATTCTTTTTTTAAGTTCTCAGGGTGGATGTTTGTCTTATTTGTTTTTAATCACTCTCTCACTCTGTCTCTATGAAATTAAAGAAAAACCTGTTCCTCTATGTTTCTTATACCAAAGAATTTTATTTTCTCATTTTTATTATGATGTTTACTTTGAAATTTCAAAGAATATTTTAAATATTTGAATTCTATATTTGCAGAGAGATTGATCATTTTATCTATTAATTTCAAGTTTAATTAAGCAATATTCAGAGATAGTACTCTAAAGGATTATAATCCATTCAAATTTTCCCAGGCTTCTTTTATGGACCACACATAATCAAAATATATTTGGATGACTTTGTAATGAATGTATAGTTTGCAGCTGTTAGGTTGAGTCTTCTACATATGTCCATTATGTCAGGTTTGTTAATTGTGTTGTTTGATAATCTGTATCATTTTTCATTGTCTTTTTTTTTTTTATTGATTACTGAGAAATATACTTTAAAATATACTCCTAGGATTGTGGATATTGCTCCTTATACTTGTCATTTTTGATGTGAATATTTTGAACTTATGTTATTAGATTCACACACCTATAGAACAGTTGTATGAGTTGATAGACATTTTTATCATTATGAAATATCTTTCTTTTCCTTTAGTAATGGTCCTTGTTTTAAAGTTAAATTTCCATTTTATCAGTATAGCTATATCATCTTTCTATCAGTTAGAATTTGGGCCACATATCATTTCTATATTTTAAATTTTGAACTAAATATTACCAAAAATAAAGCTCTTGGAAGAAAATATAGTAGCATGTATTTACAACCACAGGATAGAGAAGACTTTTTTTAAGAAAGAAAATCATATTAGCATCACGTTATTAGAGTGAAATCACAAAATACATAATTAAAATTTTAAAGCATAACTAAAATACAAGTTTAAGAATGAGTAATTAAAATAAAGTTTTAAAACATATAAGTAAAATTATGCTTTAATTACTATATATTGCTATGTAGCTGTAATGTAGAAGTGTGGATTAAAGTAATTCACATCAAATTTCTGATAACGACTACATCAGTGGAGGGAGTAAAGAGAAGAAAAGAGTGGGACTGGGAAGCCTGTATCAAAGTGAATCCTCCCTCATCTGTAACCTAAGGTATTAAAAAATACCAGGGGACTTCCACTCAGTCAAGATAGAGTAATAAATCTACTCTTCTACCAGGAAATACCACAACTTTTTTTAGATATAAAAAGTATATATTTTTAAAAGTTTTCAAGATATCAAGCCTAAGATAATACATAAAAACAGTAATACTGTAGGCCATTAAAATAACAACATTTGGATATCAAAATGACTGAATCAATGCTGGAAAATTCGAAAGCAACTATGACAAAAATTTTTATAAAAATATAAAATAGAAATTATACATTTCTACTATTTAATCCTCCATAAATAACAGACACATAATCCAACAAAAAATGAGTAAAGGCTTGGAACAAGTAACCCAAGTAAAAGAACAACTATATAAGAGAAGTTTAATTTCAATATATACTAAAAGAATACCATTTTCCCCATTACATGGACAAAAAGTACAGACTTGTGTCATTATTTTAAGTATTGCTTAATATTACTTATTTTATATAAACTACAACAAAATTCCTCAATTTGATGTATATTTAGGATATGGCTGTCTTTATTTCTATGTATATAAATATCTAATATGTCTATACATGTGTGAATATATCACAAGCATTATTGTGAATGAATTTCTGTAATTACAATAATTAGTTTCAAAGACTGTAAGGTCTAGATTTAGGCCACCACTCATCTGTCTGTTGTACTGTGGTGGCTTGTGTGTTGCTGTGATGCTGGAAGCTATGCCACTGGTATTACAAATACCAGCAGTGTCACCCATGGTAGACAGGTTTCACTGGAGCTTCCAGACTAAGACAGACTAGGAAGAAGAACCTGCTGGTCTACTTCTGAAAAATATTTGCCAGTGAAAACCATTTTGCTTTAGAGTTTTCAAAGGGCTCTTAACTTACTCAAACCTCTTAATAACCCAGTGAAATTAACAAAACTGATAGAATAACTGTATTCTGCAGAAGGTATGCATGGGAAACAAGCTGCTTGGAAACCTCTACGTTGGTTAGTAATTTCTGGGTTAATATGTTTCTGTTTTTAATCACACAAAAAATTACATAGCTCGAAGTCAAAACCACAAAATGAGGTGTATTTTAAGAAGTCTTACTTCTGGTTCTGTCCTCACCACTCTCTCCCTTGATTTTCATTTGTGTAAGCATTTCCTAAAGTCCCTTTCCATTTTTAAAATATAAGCAAATATGTATACACATAATATCAGTGGGAATTCGTTCCTAAGAAGCATAGGCAGTGTGTCTGAGTGACAGTGACGAGGCAGAAATATTGCAATCTCAGTGGTTAATTTAACATCTTCACCTAACCAGCTTTACAATAATCTCTCCCTGTTCCTTAAGTAAACCAATTATGATCTAACATTAGGCTGTTACTGTTTCTGGAATTCTCTTCCCTTATTCATCTGCATGGTTTGCTCCCTTAAAAATCATATCTTTCCTCAAATAGCACCCAATCAAGTCTTCTTCAATCACCTGTTCAACAATTTCATCTCCCCCATGCTCTCTCATTTTCTTTGTATGACATGTATCATCTTTTAATTCAACTACCACCAACAACAATGTATGTATTGTATTTATTTAATCTAAAGTCTATATCCACCCCCCCACACACACACAATAAAATTTAAAGTTCCATGATGGCAGGGATTTTTGTGGTTGTTGTTATTTTGTTGTCTGATTTATTTACCATCTCCAAGAGAGTGCATAAAAAACAGGTTCGCAATACACATTAGATGAATGGAGAGATGACTCCATAATGGATAATGTATCTAAGCTGTACTGTGAAGAGACCGGAAGTTCCTATGATCCAGAGGAATCCCACGTTGTACCCTCATAAGTTCATGACCTTAATGGAGCCACAGTCAGGGTCAGTGTGAGTATTGAGCAGTTACATGCACTCCTTTCCCAGTGGTTGTTGTAGTTTGTTGCCATCACATCAGCCTCTGACTTATGGGGACCCACGCACAACAGAACAAAATGCTGCCCAGTCCTGCATCATCCCATAACCATTTGCAGATGGGACAGTTGTGATCCAGAGGGTTTTCCAGAGTTGATTTTCAGAAGTAAATTGCCAGGCCTTTCTTTCTAGCTCATCTTAGCCTTCAAACACCACTGAAACCTGTTCAGCATCATTGCAAAAAGCAAGCCTTCACTGACAGTCAGATGGTAGCTGAGCATGACATGCCCTGGCTGGGAATTAGACCCAGGTCTCAAGCATGGAAAGTAAGGATTTTACCACTGACCCACCACTTCCCTTTACCAATGGAGAATCCTTTTTATTAGCTACTTGAAAGTATTCTTTACCATAGATACATAAATACTTGTTTACTCCTGCAGGCACACATTTTAACTGTCTCATATCTGCATAACCTGGGATTCTAGAAGAAAAGATTAAGAGAGTAGGTATTTGCCCAATTTGCAGCTGAGGTATATTTGTTGAAGTTTACCACAGAGGTCTTTTTAGACCACAAAACATCCATAGCACATATGTTGTCTCCTTATAAACTTTCTGAGTGATGAGATAATTAAGATTTCCATGATTTTCATACTACTATGGTACTAGAGGAGTCTTGGTGGTGCAGTAGTTAAGAGCTATGGCTGCTAACCAAAAGGTCAGCAGTTCAATCCACCAGCCGCCCCTTGGAAACCCTATAGGGCAGTTCTACTCTGTCCTATAGGGTCACTATGAATTGGAATCTACTAGATGGCAACTTTTTTTATTTTTTAATAGTACTAGAGTGATGAAAGTCTATTTATCTGAAAGGTAGTTTATGAGATCTGTGTTTATTAGTATTTCCAGATGTACAACACTAGTGTCCACACACGTACTTTAATTGGGTCCTATTAATTTACTGCCAAGAGGCAGTGATCTCCTGAGCTCCTCCCAAGATTCTGGTGACTACTAGATGTTCAAGGCTGAGATCTCAAAAGCCTTGATTGTGAAGACATGGTAATTACCGCATATTTATGTAAATGGAACCCTATGGTCATGGTTAGACTACAGTATTCCTACCACTTAAATAAACGCTGATGTTTTAGCCGGCAGTTTGCACAATTGAATAAGCCACAATTGATAGCCTGTTTGGGACAAATTGCCATTAAAGAAAGTGTTCCTGTATCCAGTGCACAATATAACAAGCATTTTTTAATGATTATTATTATTTTGACACATTTTCTTGTTTCCATATTGATGCTTCCCCTCACTACTTTGCATTTCTTTCTTATCTTGTTCGGTAAGACACAATAAACTGGAATTGAAAACAAAACTATATATAGGTACTGGTATAACACATCTACCTTAACATTTCATTGAACTGTTAGTCAAACCAAATACTCCATAACACTGAATGGTTCATTTAAAATAAATAAGAATTTTAACTTTTAGTTACGAACTGATACAAAGTAATGAACCAGTGATCAATATGCTACCATCACTCCTATCATGTCAAGGACTATGGAAGTTCAGGTGAGTTAAAGGGTCCAAAATAAAATGAGTAGTTCTTTTTAAGGTACCTACCAATTGAAAACTCCAAAACACCATTTAATAACTCTATGCAAATCTCTCAGTAATGTGGGGATTGGAGGGGGATATGCCTAAGTCTGGCCAAAAAAGAAAAGTTATAATGCAGGAAGATGAAAGTTCATAAATATAATATAAAGTAGAATATTTAACTATTTAAAAAAATTAAAATGGACTATATTATATGTATATCTGCAGAATTTAAACACTGTCATGGATTGAGTTGTGTCCCCCAAAAATACTGGTCAGCTTGGCTGGCTCATGATTCCCAGTATTGTATGACTGTGTTATCTGATGTGATTTCTTTATGTATTGTAAACTCTATCACTATGATGACATTATATGTGATCTCCTTATGTGTTGTAAATTCTATCACTGTGACGAGGTTATACTGATGAGGTTGACAAGATTAGTGTCTTAATTCAATCTCTTTTGAGATATAAAAGAAGCGAGCAGAGACACATGGGAACCTCATACCACCAAGAAAGCAGTACTGGGAGCAGAGCGCGTCCTTTGGACCAGAGGGTCCTGTGCTGAGATGCTCCCAGACCAAGGGAAGACTGATGCATCACAAGGACCTTTCTCTAGAGCCGACAGAGAGAGAGAACCTTCTGGAGCTGACACCCTGAGTCTAAACTGGACTGTGAGAGAATAAACTTCTCTTTGTTAAAGTCATCCACTTGTGGTATTTCTGTTGGAGCAGCTCTAGATGACTAAGACAAACACCACGTTAAAAGTTAGGTTGTAATCTCTAATAAGAGGAGCTGTGGTGTCACAGCGTTAAGCGCTTGGCTGCCAATAAAAAGATCTGTGGTTCCAACCCACCAGCCTCACAGAGAAGGACATAGCGGTCTGCTTCCATAATGGTTACAGCCTTGGAAACCCTGAGGGGCAGTTCTACTCTGTCCTGTAGGGTTGCTATGAGTCAGAATAGAATTGACAGAAAAGGGTTAACCTCTAGTCACGTGCTGAGAATTGTTAGGCTCTCAGTCGTAATTTCTTGAATGACTGAGTCAACAAGTGAATATACAAATAAATGGATGATTCCATGAATAATTCAATTAAATCGTTAATCAATGGGTTCTTCTTTTAGTTCCACAAAGTACAGAAATGAATCCTTCATATTGTTTCACAAAAGGTTAGGCACTATTTACTTTCTTTTTAGGAAAACTAATTCCAACCAGTGATGCTGTGGAGAATATTCCTTTGACAATTTCCAGTTGGAAAAAGGGGTCAGATTCTTATGTTTTTTAAAATGATTAAAATATTATACAGAGGGGCTAATTTACTTACCTAGAAAACGAGTTTCAATAAATTGAAAAATTTCTTTTAATATATCTACTCCTTTAAGTGTCTGCTAGTTTTGAAAATGTTTCCATATAATAAACATCTAAGACATACATTACAACCATGTTTTATGATTAAGATAATTGAAGATAATTAAGTGTTGGAGACAAGAGATAAACCAGATTTTACAATCCAAAATTTTCTTTTCTTGGAAGCATGTTACTTTACCAGGTAGAAAATCAAGTTTCAAGCAGTTTGTTGGATAAACATAAAATTAGAATAATCAACCTAATTTTCAAATGTATAATGCTTTCAGCCTATGGCAGTCTGAAACTTTTGCCTAATTTGATATAATAATAAAAGTTTGTGATGATGCTATTGCAGAAATCATAAGTCCGTTTTCAGAGGCCCTCAAACATCTAAATAAAAAGTAAACAAAGGCAGCATTTGTTTATAAAGAGGCCGATCTATTTTCATAGATCATTAATTAAGCATGTAGTTCTTTTAGTAAGTTATCAATAAATATGCTGGTTACTGATGGTGAATGATGAGTTAATGATGAAAAACCCTGATGTGTCTTGCTTTTGTAAATACAATCTCTTTTATATTTTCAGATTTTGACTACTTATCAAGAAGTTTTGTGCTTCAGGAGAAGAAATTGTTAGTTACTTAAGTCTGGTATATAGGAATGATTTATATGTGATAAAATTTATTCAAAATAGAGATATAAATGTTTTATATATGTAAATTAGAAAAAATGTTAACATATGAATTGAATTCTATACACTGCAGATTTTCTTCACTAATCATGAGTTGCACGTACTAAATATCATTAGCCCATCAGCCTTGTCTTTTAATCTGAATCACCAACATAATAATTTTTTAGTCCCTAAACCTAAGGAAAGGAGCCCTGGTTAAAGCAATTGACTGCTAACTGAAAAGTCAGTGGTTTGAAACCACCAGCAGCTCTGTGGGGTAAAGAAGTGGCAGTCAGCTTCTGTAGAGATTTACAGCCTTGGAAACCCCATGGGGTTGCTATAAGTCAGAATCAGCTTGATGGCAGTGGGTTTGGTTTTTTGTTTGTTTAAACCAAGGGAGCATAGGTTAAATTCTCTAAATGTAAACATCTACAATCAGGACAGGGGTAACAGTGATGTTGTTTCAAAAAACAAATTGTGGCTTCGTTAGAAAGTGTTCCAGTTAAAACTTAGAATACGCTCTCAGAATGTCAACTCTGTAACGTATCTTAACTGATATGACTAAGGGGACTACTTGAGTAATGCGTTAAAAATATTATGTACATTTAATTTTTAATAAAAAGAAGTATGATAACAAAACTTCATAACCCAGTTAACTATCTTTGCATATTTTAAATTTAAAAATGTGTATAAATGCCAAATAATTCAGTAGGATAAAATAATGAAAATAAAAATCCCTTCTACACTCTCCTTACCTCAGCAGTGAAGAATCCCTTGGTGACTGGCCCATCCTTTATATTTACATTTTTTATCTATTTCCGCCTAGTTCTTTTTCCATCTATATCTTTCTAGCTATCTTTTTTTTTTATTAAAAAAAAAAAAACATACAGCACGCAAGTAATTTTCCATCTTTCCTTTATACTTAAAAATATATCCCAGAGAGCTTTTTCTAGAGATTTAAAAAATATGATACAATATAATAACAATGGTGGTATTGTAAACCCTACCTAACTCAGTCATCTACTAACAATGAGAAAATGTTTCAGAAAATGAAATTGTAGCCAAGAAATCAAACAAATATATATATATTTAAATGTTTCTTGGAAGGATCTTGGTTTTTCTCTCAGCATTGGATAATTATGTCAAAATTGCTTTTAAGACTCCAGCAGCATTAGGTTTTAAGCCCCAGAGCTCAGTCTCTCACTCAGACGGTGTGTGGAGAAATCAAATCAGGGAAGAAACATTCCAAACTAATAAATTTGTTCTGAAAATAAAATGTTACTCTACCTCAATAAATCAATTCAAAAGATGAATGCTAGGCATTTCTTTACATGAGGCAAAAGAAAAAACATAAGTTTGGTGGAAAGGTAAAAATAACTGTCTTTACCTTTTACTTCCACGGAGCCCTGGTGGTGCAGTGGTTAAGAGCTCAGGCTGCTAACCAAAAGGTTGGCAGTTTGAATCCAATCTCTGCTCCTTGGAAACCTTACGGGGTAGTTCCACTCTGTCTTATAGGGTTGCTATGAGTCAGAATTAGCAGCAGGTTTGGTTTTTTGTTTTTGTTTTTGTTTACTTCCATAGCAGTTTGTTGAAAAAGCACTTTCAATTACCTGACAATACCCAACTCCCACAATCACATGCATCCTGTCTTCTCTGTCGTATTACCCATTTGAATTTTTTTCAAAGCACATAAAACTATCTGAAAATTTTTATTTTTCTTCAAATTAACTTTTCAGTCAACATCTCTTTTAATAAAATACAGGTATCAAGAGATTAGGAACTTTACTCTTTTGTTTATTACTCAAACATACTTCTAGCCTGCACCAGCACTAAGTATATATTTGTTGAATCAACTGACGAATGAATAAATATTATTTGAATTGATCACAAGAGTAAAGTTTATTGTCTCATTTTTACAGATGAAGGAAACATGTTTTGGGTGAAGCTTGTTAACTGTACACGACAGACAAGTGATTGTGATAGGTCCCAAATGTCCTGTCTCCTTTTTCTTCAATCAAGGTTCTAGTGACTCATGTATAAGAAAATACATCTTGCCTAAAAATGTTTGGTCAATATGCTATATGTGTTTAATACATGATCCTTATTTTTAAAGCAGATTGCAATTAGTTCATCTTCATGAAAATTTGATGACATTCTTTGAAAACCAAAAGAGCTATTGAATTGGGCAGAAGTTCTCTGTAACCATTTGTCTGTTAAATGGAGTAAGTGTGTGATGATCACAAAAAGGGGGACAGCTCATTTTGTAAGAGAAATAGCACCTGTTAAACTTGGGCAGGTCTTCTGTGCTCTGTAAGAAGGGTATACAAAGCTACTTTTCAGGATCATTGCTAGAAATGATAAGACACAGGACAGGGCAAAGTTTCATTTTTGTTGTACATAGCTTGCCATGTGTTGGAGCAAACTTAAGGGCAACTAACATCACATTTCATGTATCCAGAAAGTATCTGACAGTAGTACATGTTCTAAAAATAATGGTTCAAAACAATAATAATAGCAGTGTTTCTAACTATAACAAGGGGCATTTTAAGAAACATTTATGATGTCCACAGCACCTTCTTCAGTTTGTTACTCACACCGTCACACCTAATCCTGAGCACATGCTATGAGAGAGGGACAATTCTTCCCAGCTTAATAAAGATATCAAGACTGAACATATAGTTAAAATGCCCATTTCACACATTGATTGAACCATTATTTCAACCCAGATAACTGGAAATCAGAGTTCTTAATCACTACAAAGTATTTTGTTTTTTCACCTCTATTTAACCAACCACAAACAATATCCAAAATACATGATCTGTTGGTTCAATTGTAAACTTCCTCTTTGTGCCAAATCCATATAAGTAAAGAAGTAGCAATAATATTTTAGTGAAATGGCAATTTATGCATTGTTTAATATCAAATTATGTAAAGAAATTTACCTGATGCTGGGAGGGTACAAAGTTGTATAAGATACAATTCTTGAGGGACTTACAAGTAACATAAAAGACAGATAGGACAAAAACAACGCTCCATTTCCCATCAATGTAAAGCAGTTTGTGAAACATTTCAAAAGACTGATAAAAAAAGATCATAGTCTTGTCTCTGGTTGTCCATAAAGAATTCATATGCAAGATGTTTGATAAGTTCACCATGGAGGAGACAAGCCAAAAGACATTTGAAAGAGTTGAGCAAAATTTGGAAGATCTTTAATTTCAAACAAAGAAATTTGAAATACAATCAGTTTAACCATGGATAGGTACTTGTCTGTGTTTCCAAATGTCATAGGTATTATTATTATTGCTGCTGTTGTTTTTGTTATTAACACTATTATTTTTGCTATTATAAGAGAATGAGATGAGAGTGTTGAAAAAAAAAAATGCTGAGGAGATTCAGAAAAATACAGGCACCCCAGATAAGTCAAGGGTAAAGCTGCTTAATACATCCATTGGTGAGTAAATCAAACAAATGATAGAACAAATAAGCAATTAGTCTAGGGTAAAGATATGGTGACAACAATAAACAATGTAACAAGTCATGTGGAATTGGATGATGAACATTCAGAAATTTTGTTGAGAAGTTTACAGATAAGAGAGGAAAAGCAAAGTAAGTAATTTAAGATGAAAGAAAGAAAAAGCTAAATTAGCACTGCAAGGTATCAGGCCACATTTTTGTTGATGTTTTGTTTTTCAGAAAGTGGAATGAAGGAAAGTTGGAAGAGTTGGAATGTTAAAGATGATAATGAGGCAATATTAGGGGAAGGTTCAAGAGAAACTGGAAGCAGGAACACTCTGTCTATGGGAGGGACATATCTCTCTTTACAAGACAGGCAAATGACTAGAAAAATAATTTGAACAATAAGAATTTAACAGAAAATGAGAAGCAGATTCAGTGTGGGATAAAGGTATGAAGTAAGGAGGTTTTAATCAGCTTGAGGTATTGTAGTAAGTAAAGTTTCAAATGGTTTCAATATTGTATATCATAGTGGTAGATGATAATTTTGACATTATTATGCATACAGTACTACTTCTAGAAAGGAGATTATTTTCACCAGTACTTGTCTATAGCCTCAAAATAAAAATGTAAGACTAGAAAAACATCTAAAATATTTTATTCCAATTATCCAACAACATCACATTATCTCCAAAGTACTTTGAAAAGTCAGCTATGTCAGTATAATCTGTAGCTATATTAAACACATAGACACACACAGATGCCATCCAGTCAACTCTGACTCACGGTGATCCCAAGTGTATCTGAGTAGAACTGTGTTCCATAAGATTTTCAATATCTGATTTTTGGAAGTAGATCACCAGGTCTTTCTTCTGAGGCACCTCTGGGAGAATTCAAACCTGCAACCTTTTAGTTAGGAACAAGCATGTTAACCGTTTGTACCACCTAGGGACTCCGCATTTATTTTATCTATTTTATCATGAGAAAATTACATATTCATTTGGAAATATATAAAAATATATATTAAACACTTATATGTGTCCTGCTTATGAGAAAATGGTCATGATTTTCACTTTCCTCCAACAATAGGACTAGGAATATTATGGGGGCTACTGAAGCACTACATAATTTATCTTCCAAAATATTAGGGTTGTCAATAGCAATTAGAATTAGGAAGAGTGCAAGTGAAAAACAATTGAAAGCCATTTTCTCCTAATGTAATTTTTCATGAGTTCAGGGCTTTTCTCATTGCCTCCCAGGTGTGGGCTGCCTCACCCAGAGATGCTCAATTCCACCATGATGGTGGAATTTCTCCTGATGGGGTTTTCTGATATATGAGAAGTACGAGTTTTGCATGCCCTATCGTTCTCTCTGATGTATTTAGTGACTCTCACTGGGAATTTTCTCATTGTTATTGTTACCACCCTGGACAAAAGCCTTCACACACCCATGTACTTCTTCCTCAGGAATCTCTCCTTCTTGGATGCATGCTACACTTCTGTAACAGTCCGTAATTCATGTGTCAACTCCCTGCTTGACAGCAGTGTCATTTCAAAAGCAGGATGTGTAGCTCAGGTCTTCCTAGTGGTTTTCTTTGTGTATGTGGAGCTGCTGTTCCTCACCTTCATGGCCTATGACTGCAGTGTGGTCATCTGCCATCCTCTCCACTATCCTGTAATCATGAACCCTCAGATCTGTGTCCACGTGGCACTGGCTTCCATCCTCAGTGATCTGGTCTAGTCAGGATTCCACACGGACAACACTTTCAGGCTGCCTTTTTGTCATTCCAACGTTATTCATCAGTTTTTCTGTGACTTCCTTTCTCTGCTGAAGCTCTCCTGCTCTGACACCTTCAGCAATGAGATTGTAATCCTTGCCCCTGGTCTGGGGATTGGTGGTGGTTGTTTTATTTTCATCATCGCGTCTTACATTCACATATTTTCTACTGTGCTCAAATTCTCAATTGGAGCACACAGAGCAAGGACCTTTCCTGCTTGCATTCCTCATATCCTCGTGGTGTCGGTCTTCCTCAGCTCAGTCTTATATGTGCAGCTAAGGCCATCTGCAATCTCTGTAACCATCCAGGATACAGTCCTCTCTGTGTTCTAGTCCATAATTCCTCCCCTATTCAACCCAATTATCTATAGTCTAAGAAATGAACAAATAAAGCATGCCATCAAGAAAATCATGAAAAAATATGTTAATCAGGAAATTTATAGGAAAGTTCTTAGGCTCTTCCTAAGTTATTAGTTGAAATTCATGCTTTTAGCAATAAATTGAGATTATAGATTGGAATTATATAGATGGATTTTATGTAAATTTAATATATAAGTTAATTAACACATATCATTTATTAAAATCTTTACTTTTTGAGGGTTTTGAATGAGTTGAATTGGTGGTTAGGTAAGAGATGTGGTCTTATTTAGAAAGTTAAAAGCTCCCACTAAATATTTTAGTCCTAAAAAGCTTAAAATGTGATCCTTAGCAATAGTTTATGCTAAACTTTATCTGCAGAATTTATCTATGCTCAAAATTTTGGTAAATCTAGAAATAATACTGTGTCAATTTATTTTGAAATGCCACATTTAATGTTATAGAAGAAATGAAAATATGGAGTCATTTATTAATTCACAAAATCATTTTGAAAATATATGTTCTTTTGAGGACTTTAAAAATATCACTAAAATGTTTTCTGCGAAAAGAGAGGTGGGTTTGTTCAGGGGAGTGCTCGTGTATGAGGAGATCAGAAACACTTTACACTGCTTCCCTTACATATTAAGGAAAATATATATGTAATATATATGTATAATCAGACCATAATTTTGTTAAAAATAAGTTCAATTTACTTTACTGAATTTTATATGTAAAAAAAAGTTGAAAAGTAAGATGTTTTGTTTTGTATTTATATACTTACCACAATAAAAAAAAAAAATAATAAAGTCAAGTGGTTTGGGGATACATTTACTTGTTTATATACTTTTAACGTTATTTTCTAGGTTAATTAAAGGAATGCACCAATTTTATATTCCAAGTTATTATCACATGCCTATCTATAGATCCAAAGGAACCTTGGTGGTGCAGTGATTGAGTACTCAACTGCTAACTGAATAGTTGGCAGTTCGAACCAAGGATCTGCAATCCAAGTACATATTTTGAAAACAGAGGTTAAGAATAAACAAAGTAAAATACATATTGGAAAAGAGATTCAAATATACATAGTGACATAAAGGAGCATTAAAATAAAAAAAAAAAAAAAGACAAAGTGTCTACGTGAAAAGAAGCACTAATGTACATAGGAAAAGAAGCTCTGATATGCCAGTCATTTCTGCTCACATTTCATTGACTAAATAAGTCCATGGCCATGCCTCCTGTCAAGGGACGGAAGGTGGGCAGTCTCCCTTCATGTGCTGAAAGGGAGAAGAGTGATGCCAATGAGCCTAAAACTAATCAACATCTCCTTGATTAAAAGGGTAAATTGTCAGACTCTATGCAGTTATTATTAGCATTATGATACAATACACATATTCTTTATCCTCACTTCATAATAAAATATTTCAATCCATAATAACCATAACATTTTCTGGCATCATCTTATTATGGTGAAATCACAAAATATGTAATTAAAATAAAATTTTAAAACATAATTAAAGTAATTTAAAATATAATTAAAATAAAATTTTAAAACATATAATTAAAATTACGCTTTAATTAATATATATTGCTATGTAACAGCAGTGTAGAAGTGTAGATTAAAATAATTCATATCAAACTTCTAACAGTGGCTGCATCAGGGAAGGGAGTAAGGTGAAGAAAAGAATGGGTCTGGGGAGCCTGTACCAAAGTGAATCCTTCTTTACCTGTAAAGTTGCATGTTACTGGTTGCCATCGAGTGGATTCCAACTCATAGTGACCCTATAGGACAAGGTGCCTGTAGTCTAGCTATCAAAAAATCCCAGGAGACTTCCACTCAGTCAAGATAGAGTAAGAAATTTACTCTTCCACCTGGAAATACCATAAACTTGTTTTATATATAAAAGGTATACATTTTTAAAAGTTTTCAAGATACTGAGTATAAGCTAGTACATTAAAAAATGATGCCTTAGGCAACTAAAATAACATTTAGGTATCAAAATCACTAAATCAATGCTGGAAAATTTGAAAGTAACTGTGACAAAACTTTTATAAAAATAAAAAAAATAAAATGGAAATGATAAATTTCTAGTATTTAATCCTCTATAAATAAAGGATATATAATCCAAAAATAAAAAAAAAAGGCAAAGGCTGTGACCAAGTAATTCAGATAAAAGAACAACCATGTAAGAGAGTTTTGATTTCAGTATATGTTAAGAGAATACCATTTTCCCCATTATACGGACAAAAAGAATAGACTTGTGTCATTTAAGTATTGCTTAATACTTAATATTATTTGTTTTATATATGCTATAACAAACTTCCTCAATTTGATGTATATTTAGGATATGTCTATGTCTTTGCTTTGTTTCTATGTACATAAATTTCAAATATATCTATATATGCATCTATGTATCACATACATTACAGAGTCTCTATGAGTCAGAACTGACTTGACAACAACAGGTATTGTGAATAAATTTCTGTAATTGTCATAAGTGGTTTTGAAAATGGTAGGGTCTAGAGTTAGTTCATGGAGCCCGGGTGGCCCAGTAGTTAAGACCTCAGCTGTTATCCAAAAATATTGGCAGACTGAATCCACCAGCGGCTCCTTGGAAACCCTATGGGGGCAGTTCTACTCTGTCCTATAGGGTCACTATGAGTCGAAATTGACTCAATGGCAACAGATTTGTTTTGTTTTGTTTTTTAGAGATAGGCCACTACTCTTCTGTCAGTTTGTTGTGCTGTGGTGGCTTGTGTGTTACTGTGATGCTGGAATCTATGCCACTGGTATTTCAAATACCAGCATAGTCACCCATGGTGGACAGGTTTCAGCAGAGCTTCCAGATTAAAACAGACTAGGAAGAAGAACCTGGGGTTCTACTTCTGAAAAAAACTGGCCAGTGAAAACTTTATGAACAGCAGCAGAACATTGCCTGATACAGTGCTGGAAGATGAGCCCCTCAGGTTGGAAGGGACTGTGAGGATGACTCAGGACTGGGGAGCGTTTCCTTCTGTTGTACATAGGGTCACTATGATTTGGAACTGACTCAATAACACCTAACAACAACAGAGGCAAATTTTCTATGTTGGAAGATCACATCACTGCCCTTCCAATAATCTGATTTAACCTAAAATCCCAAGATTATTGATGTCCCATTTCCTGGTACACAACAGAGCTCTGGTCTTATCCAAATTTCTTAAACGTAGGATAATACAGAACCACTATGATCCTTCAATTTTCATTTCCTTGATGAATAACGATAATGATTATCTTTTAAATGTTTTATTTAATTATCTCAATTGACTTGCCCCCTCAGTTTTACCTAGTTCAAAATTTCCCCTTATTCCCAAATAAGGAAAGAAAATGCCTGCCAACAAATCGGAAATTTACCCAGTATCACTTCCTTGTTTCTGTGTGTCTGCTGATACAAAAGCCCTTCCACTTGTACTTTGTTTGGGAGCTCCAGTATGACTTTCAGACTACATAACCCCCAGTTCATGAACTGCAATAAAATAAAGTGTATGAGTTCATACACGTATTGAATATTGTGAGAATTTTAATTTTAATAAAGAACAAACAGACATTTTATTGAAGAGATATAAATATAATAGATGTATATACACTGATTTCATAACACTGGTCAATTTTTTCTCAGATTTGAAGCCACTGCTAATCCAAAATGTAAGTGGCTAAGAAGTCTCCTGCATGGCCGAAGTTCTAATTACCCAGGGATTTGAGGATTCCCACAGAAAAATCTATCATTAATAATGCCTGGAATTTCATCAATGCAAAATTATTATTCTATACTAATTGCTGTCCTATTTCTCCTCTTTCTCTATTCAATTTCTTATCAATTATTTATGAAGCACATGTGCTGATATCTGAGTTAAGAAGGAAAACAACACTTTATTTTATGAACAGTGAGAGTAGGTAGAGTTTAGTTGTATGAAGAGATTTTCATGTATATGAGGGGAAAGGTAAAATGGTCAACACAGACTTCATGTCTGAAATACAGTTACGGAGAATTCATAATGATTATATAAGAATGTAAGGAGATAGATAAACCCATCAATATTTCATTTAGCTTTCGAGTTTTCAAAGGGCTTTTAACTTACTCAAACCTCGTAATAACCCAGTGAAATGAACAAATCTGATAAAATAACTGTATTCTGCCAAAGGTGAGCATGGAAAGGCAGCTGTTTGGAGACCTCTCCATTGGTTGGTAAGTTCTGAGTTAAAAGTTTCTGTTTTAAATCATGCATAAAATTACTTGGCTCAAAGTCAAAACTACAAGACAAAGTATATTTTAAGAACTCTTTCTTCTGGTTCTGTCCTCACCTTTCTCTCCTTTTTTGTTTGTGTAAATATTTTTTAATGTCTCTCCATTTTTAAAATATAAGCAAATCTGTATACACATAGTATGAGTGGGATTTCATTCCTAAGAACCATAGACAGAGTGTCTGAGTGACAGTGAATAGGCAGAAATATTGCCATCTCTCTGGTTAATTTATCACCTTCACCAAACCAGCCCCTGTACCTTAAGCAAACAAGTTATGCTCTGATATCAGGCTGTTCCTGCTCCTGGAACGTTCTATCCTTATTCTTCTGCATGGTTTGCTCCCTTAATAATCATATGTTTGCTCAAATAGCACCCAATCAAGTCTTCTTTGATCACCCATTTAACAATTACATCTCCCCTATGCCATCCCATTTTCTTTATATTGCATTTATCACCTTCGAATTATACTACCAACAAAAATATATTTAATGTATTTAATTAATTTAAAGTCTAATTTCACTCTTCCCCCTTCCCACACAGGCACACAATAAAATTTAAAGCTCCAGGATGGAAGAAATTTGGGTTGTAGTTGTTGTTAGAGTTATTTACTGTTTCCAAAAGAGTGCATTAAAAATAGGTATACACATTAGTTTAATGATGAGATAACCCCATAACGGGTAATGGATAAAAACCGGATTGTGAAGAGACTGAAGTTCCTCTTATCCAGAGGAGTCCCACATTGTACCCTCATAAGCCCGTGACCTTAAGGGAGCCACAGTCAGGGTCAGTGTGAGTATTAGGCAGTTACATGCACTCCTTTCCCATTGATTGCTGTAGTTAGCTGCCATCGAACAACCACTGACTCATGGGGACCCATGCACCCCAGAGCAAAATGCTGCCTACTCCTGCAATATCCCCACGACTATTTGCAGATCAGACAGTTGTGATCCAGAGGGTTTTCCTTGGCTGAATTACAGAAGGAGATTGTTAGGCCTTTGTTGCTCATCTTAGCACAGAAGCTCTGCTGAAACGTGTTCAGCATGATAGCAGCACCCAGGCCTTCAATGAGAGACAGGTGGTAACTGCGCATGAGGTACATTGGCTAGGAATGGAACCCAGGTCTCCTGCATGGAAAGGAAAGATTCTACCACTGAACCCCCAGTCTCCTTCCCAATAGAGAATCATTTTTATTAGTTACTTACAAGTATTCTTTACATAGATATATAAATGCTTGTTTACTCCTGCAGGCACACATTTTACTTTCTCATATCTGCATAACCTGGGCTTCTAGAAGAAAAGATTAAGAGATTAGATATTTGCCCAATTTGCAGCTGAGGTATATTTGCTGAAATTTACCACAGAGCTCTTTCTAGACAACAAAACCTATGTAATATATATGTTATCTCCTTACAAACTTTGAGTAATGAGATAATCAAGATTTCCATGGTTTTCATACTGCAATAGTATTAGAATGGTGAAAGGTGATTTATCTGAAAGGTAGTTTATGAGATCTGTGTTTATTAGTATTTTCAGATATGCAAAACGAGTGTCCCCACAGGTACCTTAATTGGGTCCAATTCATTTACTGTCAAGAGGCAATGATCTCCTGAGCTCTTTCCAAGACTCTGGTGACTCCTAGATGTTCAGGGCTGAGATCCCAAAAGCCTTGATTGTAATGACCTGGTAATTACCACATGTTTACGTAAGTGGGATGCCTATAGCCATGGTTAGACTACAATATTCCTGCTGCAGTCTATAAATAAATAAACAGTGATGTTTTAGCCAGTACTTTGCACAATTAGCTAAGCTAAAATTGAATCACCTGCTTGGGAGAAACTACAATTAAAGTAGTGTTCCTCTATTCAGGGTACAGTATGGTGAATATTTTTTTCATGATTGTTATTTTGACCCCTTTACTGCTTCCATATTGATGCTACTTTGCATTCCCTTTCTATCTTTTTGGGGAAGACACTATGAATTGGAATTGAAAACAAAACAGTGTCTAGGTACTGGTATAACACATCTACCTTAACATTTCAGTGAAATGCTAGTCAAACAAATATTTCATAACACTGAATGGTTCATTCAAAGTAAACAAAAATTTCAGTTAGTAGTCATGAGCTGATATAAAACTGAACCTGTGAGCAATATGCTACCACTGTTCACATCATGTCAAGGACTGTGGGAATTCTGGTCACTTAAAGGGTACTAAGTAAAAAGAGTAGTTTTTTTAAGGTACCTACTAACTGAAAATTCAAAACCCCTCAAAAATCATATAAACTCTGTGCAAATCTTTCAGCAATGTTGGGAGAGGGAGTATGCCTAATTCTGCTCCCCCTAAAAAAAAAAAAATGTTATAATGCGGGAAGATAAAAGTACATAAAGTAGAATACTTAACTATTTAAAAAAATTAAAATGGACTACATTGTATGTATAGCTGCAGAATTTAAATACTGTGTTAAAAGCTGAGTTGTAATCTCTAATCAAAGGAACCCTGGTGTCACAGTGGTTAAGAGCTTGGCTTCCAACAAAATGGTCTGTGGTTCAAGCCCACCCATCGCAGCGAGAAAGATGTAGCAGTCTGCTTCCATAAACAGACAGCACTGGAAACCCTGGGGGACAGTTCTGTAGGTCTGTTCTCTGTCCTGTAGGTTTGCTATGAGTCAGAACAGAACTGACAGAAAAGGGTTAATCTCTAATCAAGTGCTGAGAAATGTTAGGCATTCAGTCGTAATTTATTGAATGACTGAATCAACAAGTGAGTATATAAATGAATGGATGATTCCATGAATAAGTCAATTAAATTATTAATCAATTGATTCTTTTAGTTCTAAAAAGTACAAAAATGTACCCTTCACATGGCTACACAAAATGTTATTCTCTATCTATTTTAAGAAAATGCAATCCAAACAATGATGCTGTGGAGAATATTTCTTGACACTTTCCAATTAGAAAAAGGAGTCAAATTATTACTTCTCTTTCTAAAAAAGATAATGTAGATGAGAAAATTTACTTACCTAGAAAATAAGTTTCAATAAGTTGAAGAATTTCCTTTAATATATAGAATTTTTTAAGTGCTAGTTTTGGAAATGCTTCCATACAATAAATATCTAAGACATACGTAACTACTGTGTTTTATGATTAAGATAATTGAGGATATTAAGTTTGGAGGCAAGAGACAAACCAGATTTTACAATCCAGAATTTTTTGTTTTTGGAAGTATGTTACTTTACCAGGTAGAAAGTAAGTTAGAACTGTTTGTTGGATAAATATAAAATTAGAATAATCAATTTATGTTTCAAATGTATAATGCTTTCAACCTATGGCAGTCTGAAACTTTTTACCTAATATAATATAGTAATAAAGGTTTATGGTGATGCTATGCAGAAACCATATGTCCATTTTCAGAAACCCTCAAACAGCTAAATATACATGAAAAGAAACAAAGGCAGAATTTATGTTTATAGAGAGGCTGACCTATTTTCACAAAATTAAACATGTAATTCTTTTAAGTAAGTTATCAATAAATATGCTGTTTCCTGAAGATGAATGACGAGTTAATGATGAAAAACCCTGATGTGTCTTGTTTGTGTAAATACAACTTCTTTTAATTTCTAGATTTTGACTAATTATCAAGAAGTTCTGTGCTTCAGGAGAAGACATTTTTGGTAACTTAAGTCTGGTATATAAAAATGATTTATATGAGATAAACTTTAATTTATTCAAAATATAGATACAAATGTTTTATATATGTAAATTAGAAAAAATGCTAATAACATATGAATTGAACTCTAAATACTGCAGATTTTCTTCACTATCATGAGTTACACACACTGATATCATTAATCCTTCAACTTTGTCTTTTAATCTGAACAACCAGAGTAGTAGCTTCTCAGTTCTAAAACCAAAGGAGCATAGGTTATATCCTCTACATGTAAATATCTATAATCAGGACAAGGATAATGGTGACGTTGTTTCAAAAAACAAATTGTGGCTTCATGAGAAAGTGTTCCAGTTAAAACTTAGAAAATGCTCTCAGAATGTCAATTATGTAAGGTATTCTAACTGATATGAGTAAGGTGATTACTTGGGTAATTCTCTAAAAATATTATGTACATTTAATTTTTAATAAAGAGAAGTATAGTAACAAAAACCTCATAACACAGTAAACTATTTTTACATGTTTTACATTTGAAAATGTGTATGTTGTCAGAGACAAACACTTCATTAGGATAAAATAATGAAAATAAAGGCCCCTTCTTCACTCTCCTTACGCCCGCAGTGAAGAATCCTTTGGTGATTCTCCATTTTTTTAATTTATATTTTTTCTCTATTTCCACCTATTTCTTTTTCTATCTTTGTCTTTCTAGTTATCTTTTGTGTTTTATACAAACAAAAGTTACAGCACACACATGATTTTCTATCTTTTCTTCACACTTAACAATATATCCCAGAGAGTTTTTTCTAGAGATTTAAAAAAATATGAAATAAAAATGATTTTATTTCAAACTTTACCTAACTAAAAACATATTTTTCTATTTTTGTGGAGCAAAAATCTTCAGATCAGCTAACTCAGATATTTTCTAACAGTGAGAAAATGTTTTAAAAAATAAAATTGTAGCCAAGAACTCAGATAAATATATGTCTTTAAATGTTTTTTGGTAGGATATTAGTTTTTCTCTCAGCATTACATTGTTTTGATGAAACTATTTTTAAGTCCCTAGCAGCGTTAGGGTTTAAGTTCCAGAGCTCAGTCTCTCACTTAAACTGATTTGCTGGGAAATCAAATCAGGGAAGACAATTTTGAAACTATTATTGGGACTGGGAAATAAAGTGTTACTTAATTTATTCAATTGATTCAAAATATACATCCTGGGCTTTTCTCTACACAAGGCAAGAGAGAAAACATTAGTTTTGTGGGGAAAGGTAAAAATATGTGTCTTCAATTCCACAGCAGTTTGTTGAAAAATCACTTTTTCAGTTACCTGACAATCCCCAACCCCCTCAATCACATCCATCCTGTCCTCTCTATCATATTATCCATTTGAATTTTCTTCAAATCACTTAAAGTTATCTGAAAATTTTTAGTTTTCCTCAAATAATTAACTTTTTATCTTCATCTCTTTTTACAAAATACAGGTGTAATGAGATTAGGGACTTTTCTGTTTTGTTTATTACTGTAATATACTCCTAGCCTATAGCAGCATTAAGTGTGTATCTTTTGAATCAATGAATCAATTAATGAGTGAGCATATATTATTTAAATTGATCACAAGATTAAAGATTATTATTTAATTTTTACAGATGAAGGAAACATGTTTTTGGGTGAATCTTGCTGTTAACTGTACAGGACAGACAAGTGATTGTGATAGGTCCCAAATGTCTAACTTCCTTTTCCTTCAGCCAAAGTTCTGGTGACTCACATATAGGAAAATGCATCTTGCCTAAAAATGTTTGGAACATATGCTATATGTGTCTAATATATGATCCTTATTTTAAAGCAGATTGCAATTATTAGCTCATCTTCATGAAAACTTGATGAGATTCTTTGAAAACCAAAAGAACACTTGAATTGGGCAGAGGTTCTCCGTAACCATTTGCCTGTTGAACGCAGCAAGTGTGCAAAGATCACAAAAAGGGAAGCAGATGGTTTGGTGAGAGAAACAGCACCTGTTAAACTTGGGCAGGTCTTCTGTGCTCTGTAAGAAGGAGATACAAAGCTTTCTCTCAGGATCATTGAGAGATTTAGAAATGATATGACACAGGACTCGGCAAAGTTTCATTTTATTATGCATAGGTTGCCATGTATTGGAGCCAACTCAGCTGCAACTAACAACATCATATTACATGTATCCAGAAAGTATCTGACAGTACTATAAGTTCTAAAAATAATGGTTCAAAACAATAGTAATAGCAGTGTTTCTAAAGATAACAAGGGACATTTTAAGGAACGTTTATGACGTCCAGAGCACTTTCTTAAGTTTGTTATTCATACCATCACATCTAATCCTGACCACATGTTATGGGAGAGGGAACATTCTTCCCAGTTTGATAAAGGTATCAAGACTGAATATATAGTAAACATGCCAATTTCACACAGTGATTGAACCATTTATTCTGACTCAGATAACTGGAAATCAGAGGTCTGTAACACTACAAATTATTACACTTTTCCTCCCTATTCAACCAACCTCAAACAAATATCCAGAATATATGATCTGTTAGTTCAATTGTTTAAACATAAAGGGATAATATCTTGATAATGGGGGTAAAAAATTTACCCCTCTGCACCAAAAGCCATATAGGCAAATAAGTAGTGATAATATTTCAGTGAAATGACAATTTATGCATTATTTAATATCAAATATGTATAAAGAACTTTACTTGATGCTGGGAGGGTACAAAGTTGTACAAGATACAATCCTTGAGGAAGTTATAAAGAACATAAAAGACAGAAAAGACAAAGCAATGCTTCATTTCCTGTAAAACAATTTGTGAAACATTTAAAAAAAGTGATGAAAAGATATCATAGCCTTTGCTCAGGTTATCCATGAAGAATTCATATGCAAGATGTTTGATAAGTTCACCATGAAGGAGACAAGCCAAAATACATTTGAAAAAGTTGAGCAAAATTTGGAAGATCTTTAATTTCAAACAAACATATTTGAAATACAATCATTTTAACCATGGATAGGTACTTGTCTGTGGTTCCAAATGTCATAGCTATTATTATTGTTGCAGTTGTTTTTGTTATTAATGCTATTACTGTTGTTATTATGAGAGAATGAGAAGAGAATGTTACAAAAAAAAAATGTCTAGGAGAATCAGAAAAAAAAAAAAAAATTAAGGTTCCACAGATAAGTCAAGGGAAAAGCGACTTAATACATCCACTGGTGAGTAAATCAAACAAATGATAGAAGAAGTAAGCAATTAGTCTAGGGTAAGGATATGGTGGCAACAATCAGCAATGTAATTAGTAATGTGGAAAAGATGATGCACGTTCAGAGATTTTGTTGAAAATGTTAATGATAAAAAAGAGAAGAAAAGCAAAATTAGTAATTTAAGATGATAGAAATAAAAAAAACTAAGTTAATACTGTAAGATATCCTACTACATTTTTGTTGATATTTTGTTTTTCTGAAAGCAGAACAAAAGAAAGTTGGAAATTTTGGAACACTGAAGATGATAATGAGACAATATTAGGGGTGAGTTCAAGAGACTCGAAGGAATTGGAAGCAGGAACACTGCTGATGGAAAGATATCTCTCTCTTTACAATATAGGCAAATGGCTAGAAAAATAATGGAAGAATAACAATTTAACAGAAAATGAGAAGCAGATTCAGTGTGGGTTACAGGTATGAGGTAAGGAGGTTTTAATCAGCTTGAGGTATTGCAGTAAATAAAGTTCCAAACGATTTCAGTGTTGTGTGTCATGGTCTTTGAAGATAAGACAGTGTTGACATTATTATGCATACGGGACTACTTCTAGAAAGGAGATTATTTCCCCCAGTATTGTCTATACCCTCAAAATAAGAATGAAGACTGGAAAAACATCTAAAACATTTTACTGCAATTATCCAACAACATTACATTATCTCCAAAGTTCCTTTAAAAAGCCAACTGTATCAATGTAATCTATATCTGTATTAATAAAAAAAAAAAGTTGCAGTCCCATTGACTGATGCATGGTGATCCCATGTGTGTTAGGTTAGAACTGTGCTCCACAGGATTTTCAATGGCTGATTATTTTGAAGTAGATCACCAGGCCTTTCTTCTGAGGCACCTCTGGGTGGATTCAAACATTTACTCTTTTGGTTATCAACCAACAGGTTAACTGTTTGTGCTGCCCAGGGACTCCATCTATTTTTTATCTATTTTGTCATTAGAAAATTACATATTCATATGGAAATATATAAAAATATATATTATACACTTATAGTTGTTTTATTTATGAGAAAATGGTCATAATTTTCACTTCATTCCTAAAGTAGGAGCAGGAATACTATGGAAGCTAGTAAAGCATTACATAATTTACCTTCCAAAATATTAGGTATATTAATAGGGATTAGGATTAGGAAGGGAGCAATAGAAAAACAATTGAAAGCCATCTTCTCATAATTTAATTCTTCTTGTGTTCAGAGCTTCTTTCATTGCCTCTCAGGTGTGTGCTGCCTCACCCAGAGATGCTCATTTCCACCATGGTGGAACTCCTGGTGGAGTTTTCTGATGTATGGGAACTGTGAGTTTTGCATGCTGTATCCTTCTCTCTGATGTATTTGGTGACTCTCATTGGGAATTTTCTCTTTGTCACCACCCTGGACAAGAGCCTTCACACATCCAAGTACTTCTTCCTCAAGAATCTCTCTTTCTTGGATGTATGCTACATTTCTGTAATGGTCCCTAATTCATCTGTTAACTCTCAGCTTGACAGCAGTGTCGTTTCAAAGGCAGGGTGTGTAGCTCAGGTCTTCCTAGTGGTTTTCTTTGGATATGTGGAGCTGCTGTTCCTCACCTTCACAGCCCAAGACTGCTATGTGGGTATCTGCCAGCCTCTCCACTAACCTGTGATCATAAACCCTTACGTCTGTATCCACATGACACTGGCTTCCGTCCTCAGTGGTCTGGTCAACTCAGGATTCCACACAGGCACACCTTCAGGTTACCCTTTCGTTATCGCCAATGTTATTCATCAGTTTTTCTGTGACATGCCTTCTCTACTGAAGCTCTCCTGCTCTGACACCTTCTGCAATGAGATCATAAACATTGCCTCTGGTCTGGTGATTGGTGGACCCTCTATCATCTTTATCATCAGGACTTATATTCACATATTTTCTACTGTGGTCAAGTTCTCAAGTGGAGAAGACAGAGAAAAGGACTTTGCCACTTGCATCCCTCATATACTTGTGATGTCGGTCTTCCTTAGCTCAAGCTTCTATGTGTACCTAAGGTCATCTGGAATCTCTGCAACCATCCAAGATATGGTCCTTTCTGTGTTCTATTCCATAATTCCCCCTCTCTTCTACCTGATTATCTATAGTCTTAGAAATGAACAAATAAATTGTGCCATCAGAAAAATCATGAAAAAAAATTTATTCAGGAAATTGCTTAGGTTCACCAGAAATTATTAGTTGAAATTCATGTTTTCAGCAATAAATTGAGATTATATATTGGAATTTTATAGAAGTACTTTATGTAAATTTAATATATAATTTTATTAACATATAATTTATCATATATATAATTTATCAAAATCTTTACTTTCTAGGGTTTTGAATGATTTGAATTGACAATTGTTATGAATAAGCAAGCCCCAGTCATAAATGTATGAGAAGTTAAAAGCTCCCACTAAATGTTTCAGTCTTAAAAAGCTTAAAATTTTATCCTTAGCAAAAATTTATTTCGAACTTTATCTTCTGTATTTTTCCATGCTTAATATATTGATAAACCTGGAAAGAATACTGTCAATTTATTTTGAAATGCCTCATTTTGTATTATAGAAGAAATAAAAACAATGAGTCATTTATTCATTCACAAAATAATTATGAAAATATATGTTCTTTTGAGGACCATAAAAATATCACTAAAAAGAGAAGTGGGTTTGGTTGGGGGAATGTTTGTGTATGACAGGGTCAAAAATACTTCACACTGCTTCTCTTATATGGTATGGAAAATATGTAGATAAGTTATACTTATAATCAGAACAAAATTTACTGAATTTTATATGTAAAAAAGATGAAATGTAAAATGTTTTGTTTATATGTATATATATATATATATATAAACCAAATATATATACATACATATTACTTGTTTTTATGCTTCAATCATTATTTTCTAGGTTAATTAAGGGAATTCAAAATTTCATATTCCTAGTTATTATTATATGCTTATCCATAGATCTGAAGAATCTTTTGTGGTATAGTGGTTAAGCTCTCGGCTGCTAACTGAAACGTCAGCAGTTCAAACCCACAAGCTGAAATCCAAATACCTGTTTTGAAAATCAGGGTTAAGAATCAACAATGTAAAATATATATTGCAAAAGAGATTCTAATATATATTGTGACATCAGGGAGAGTTACATAATAAAAAAGACAAAGCATCCATGTGAAATGAAGCTCTGACATACAATTGAAAAGAGAGGGAGTCATAACAGTTTTAACAATTAGAAAACTTAACATAAAATCATTTTAAGTATAAAAATGTAGATTTACCTAGTCAAGGGACTGTCACTTAGAGGAAGAAAATATAAAGGACTGTACACCAATTCTTCATGTGTTTATGTATCATTTCTGCTCACATATTATTGGCTGAATAAATCCATACCATACCTACTGTCAAGCAATGGGAGGTGGGCAATCTCCCACCACGTGGTGAAAGGAAGAACAGTAAAGCCAATGAGCACTATGAATGATCTACATCTCCTTGACTAAAAGGATAATTTTTCAGACTCTGAATGCCTTGTTTCTCATATGGTTATTATTAGCATTACGATACAATGCACATATTCTTTATCCACACATCATAAACAGAAATTTCAATCCATAATTGCCATAGCATTTGTGGCAACAATTGTGCAAAATTTCTTAAATGATTTACCTTATGTAATACTTCAACGGCAGCATATGGTTGATAATAATATTTATTCATTTTATAGAAAAGTGTCTGGATTTTGAAAACAACATGAGTTTGTCAAAGGCACTCAAGAAACAGCCTCACCTTGGATTCTAGCCATCATCTATTGCACAATAAAGGTTTTGGAAAGTTTCATTGAGCCTAATAAAGTTTATATTTTAATTATGCCAATAATTCTTGTATGAAGCCCGTGGGTGTCAGGTAAAAGCTAAAACTATAAAACTCACTTCGTTACATGCCATTTAAAGTAAAGTTTTAAGGAAGCAAGGAAGTGTAAGTATCCTTACTTTCAATGAACTGAGTGTCACTGCTGGATTAATGATTTCTATTTAATAAACATAATCAACAAACTTTGGTAATAATATTTGTGCACAGTACTGTGAATGTAATTAATGCTACTGAATTGTACACTTAAAAATGGGTAAAATGAGAGGTCACATATTATATATATTTTACTACATTTAAAAAAGAAACTATTGTCAGAAATTTTTTTAAAAAAATAGTTGAATTGGTTTTAAAAAAGCAGTTTTGGCAGTGGAAGTGGTTATGCCAAAAAGTCTTAATATGGGAAAATGAATGCTATAGACAATTCTCAGGAAGGTAAGATATGCTTTGGGAAGTCTTATCATTGGTGTCCATAGCTGTTTATTATATACTCCAGATCTGCACATCATTTTCCTCCCATGTATTCTTAATAGAACTTTTTTGAAGTTTCTTTACGGAACCCCTCCTTATTCTTCAAAAAAAAAAAAAAAAAAAAAAAAAAAAAACAGCTGCTATTGCTTTTCCTCTCGTGATACGTGTGGAAACTATTTTATTTTTTTTAAGTTGGGAATGAACTGCTGTGAATCCCAAGCAATAAAATATGTCACAGCTTTCTCCAAAGAAGAAAAAATATATACTCAGGTAATACAAACACATGGCAAATATCATTAAATACATTAAGCCCAAAAGTATAGAGATGAAAAGGGGATATAGTAAAAGATACAGTAAAAAATATTTTCTCAAAAAAGCATATTTAAAAAAAATTCTTACTAACAAATTTTGAAATCTTAGATAAAATGGTTTAGTTATAAAAACTGACTCAAAAAATGGATGAAAATGTGTGAAATGGGTATACATACATCTTAGTTATCTAGTGTGGCTGTAACAAATAGATGGCTTTAACAAACAGAAATTTATTCTCTCAGAGCATAGGAGACTAGAGTTCAAATTCAGTGAGCCAGCTCCAGGGGAAGGCTTTCTCTTTTTGTTGGCTCTGAGGGAAGGTCCTTGTCATCAATTTTCCCTTAGGTCTAAGAGTTTCTCAACGCAGGGACCCTGGGTCCAAAGGACGTGCTGTGCTCCTGGCACTTCTTTCTTGGTGGTATGAGGTCCCTCTCCTCTTTGCTCATTTCTCTCCTTTATATTTTAAAAGAGATTGGCTGAAGATGCAACTTAAACCTGCAGATTGAGTCCTGATTTGTTAACATACTGCTTCTAATCATGCCTCATTAACAACATAGAGGTTAGAATTTACAGCAAATTGGGTGATTACATCAGATCAAAAAATGGAGTAAAACCATACAATACTGGGACTCATAGCCTAGATAAGTTGGCACACATTTTGGGGGGACACAATTCAATCCATAACAACATATAACATAACATTAAATTAAATTAATTCAGTCATTAAAATCTTCAAAAAAAAAAAGAAAAAATCAGACTAAGTTGTGTCTATCACCCATCATCCCACTGCCATTGATTCTGACTTATATGACCCTGCAGATAAGACTCAAAATCACGAATAATATTAAAAGATGCAGTATTCTTCAAGTAAGTTTATTAAGCTAGACAAATTTTGATATCTAAACTCCACAAGAACATTCTGGGAGATATCTGACTTTCTCAATTGTGAACAAAAATGACAAAATGGAAATCAAAATATTTGTAAATAAAATATAATAAGAAATTAGAAAGTAAACAAACAATGAAAGATAATATTTTGGGAGTCATCCATGAATGCTGGGTTCCAAGAGAAAATATTCTTCTTAAAATTATATATTTCTGTATAACAATCATCCCCAAATGTAGTGGTTTTAAACAATACAATAATTTTATTATCTCTCGTAATTTTTATGATTCACGAATTCAAGAAGAGCTCAGCTGGGAGAGTCTAGCTCAGAGTCTCCCACGTGGTCAAATGATGGCTGTCACTGGAATAGCAAGGGTCTGAAGCAGTTGGGGGCAGCCTGAATATCTATTTATCTCCTTGTAATCTCTGTAGGTGGTTAAATGTGCTTCCTCACAGCATGGAAACCTCAGGGCAGTAACTGTTTATATGAGGGCTGAAATATTAAAGAAAAAGTATTTCCAAAAGAACAAAGTAACAATGCAGTGTTATAGATTGAATTGTGTAACCAAAAAATATGTGTTGGAATCTTAACCCCTTTACCTGTGGACATAGTCTCATTTGAGAATATGGTTTTACTAGCAGGTCACAGAACTCAAAAAATTCATTATACTCCTCATTACTGTTTACTACAGTGAAAGGATACACATGAAAATAGTCCAATGGAAGGGGCACATAAGGGCAGGGCCCAGGAGAGTTCCAAGCATGAGCTTCTATTTGTCCTGTCTCAGTGGAGTCATGCTTCTTCCAGCAATAATAGTGGCAGCAGGCATGGAGTACTGTCAACCAGGGAAGCTCACTGAAGCCATGGTATTCAGAGTTTTTATTGGGACTTATATGGATGACCAGCCTCTCCAGTATTCAGTCTGATACCACATGCTCCAAACCTCCCCACAATAAATCACTTTTTTAGCATTGACTGGTGTGGCCCAAAGCCCCAGATAAACAGACTCTCTTATCAAGTAGGATTCAAGTGCTTAGAGGTTACCTTCCAGGAGTTAAGCACACAGGAGAGACCTCTATTTGTACAAGGTTAACCCTTTACTGCACAGTTCTAATACAAAGAGACCATTGGAACAGTACTGAGATCTGAAAACCTAACTTAGTCTATACAGAAACTTAGTACCTAATAAAGGAGGAATTACATGTCAAATACACACCAAAAAATGCTATGAGCTGGTGTGGAAAACTTGCTCATTACTTAGGGAAAAACAAAATCTGTTTCCATTTAAACGTGTATATAAATTGGACTTATAGTATAGAATTATGTGAACATTATTTAAAATAATTTATTTCTGATAAAAAGGAAAGGATCGATTTCTTAATAATAAAAGATTTATAACATAGAATTAAATTATATGAAAATTAAGAATATTTATTTAGTAAACTGCATCATGATACGCACTGATACAGATTGAATGAAGTTATTTTCCATGATTAAAACCATCAAACCACTTACATCTAAAATAATAAAGGAACTCTTGCACATTAAAAGGCTGTAAAATTAAACCAGGCAACATTCATTTAGAGAGTTGCCCAGCTTCATTACCAATCAATGAAATGGCAATAAAGCAATAATAAAATATCATTTTGCACCAAATAGAGTAGCAAAACTTCAGAAGCAGGACAATACTAAGTGGTGGCAAAGATGTGGGAAAACAAGACTTCTCAGAAATATATTTGGGTATGTGGTCTGATCTGGATATTCCAGAAGCTGATCTGCTGGTATTTCCTTAATTTATATTTGCATGTAAGTTAGGACTCACCAATTCTGCTCCTGGCTACATAATCCGAAGAGAATTCTAACAAAGATCCAAAATTAGTAAAAAATCTAGATAATTCAGAAATTGTTTTTAGCTATGAATACCAAGTTCTCTAAAATATGTGACTTAATCACAAACTATGTTTACATGTTAAAAAAAATAAAGAAGCCTAGGTTTAAGTAGCTTGCAAATAACATAGGACTCAAAGTCCTCAGAGAACCAGACACGCTGCAATTACAGTGTAAATCACAAAAGTTTTTAAAGAAACTGAAAAACTAATTCTAAAATTTATATGGAAGATAACATATAAGGAATGCTTACTAAATATACAAAAACATAAAACTGTAAAAACAAGAGATAATACTTTCAGTGACATTAAGATTTATTTTTAAGACATAGAAATAAAAACAAAAGATATTAGTATAATAAATAAATGAATTGATTTAAGGAATCCTGAAACAGATATTCTTATTGATAGGAATCTGGTAAATGGTATTAGAAGACATTATAAATCATTGTAGAAGAGTCCAACGGAAGACATGGTGTCAGTAAAACTGAAAAAAAATATGAAGCAATATTCTTATATCTTTGTTTTCAAAAATGATAAATTGAGAATGGTTTATTTTTTCAATGGAATTAATTGAAGGGGGACCAGAATAGCCAATAAATACATGAAACAACTCACAAAATTAGTAAAGAAAATGCATATTAATATAATATGAAACCATTTTTCACAAAATAGGCTCACAAATTTGAAAAATAAACAAGCAATAACAAGTGATTTTTCAAATATAGGAGAATTCTCTGTTTACATACCTAGTGAGAATGTAAAATAGTAACAGCATTCTTGCATGCGATTATGAAGTAATTTTGAAACCTAACCATTTTCCTTCTGTGATATTCTTACATAAAGCCTAGATTGGGAGCATCATTAACAAGACGGAGAGTTACTTACAAGCTGAAATAGATATTAAAGGAACAATAGACTCAGTGGGTAATAAAAAATAAATAAATAAATAATCAGTTGCTGTGGAGTCGATTCCTACCCATAGCGACCCTATAGGATAGAGTAGAACTACCTCATAGAGTTTCCAAGGAGTGGCTGGTGGATTTGAACTGCTGACCTTTCAGTGAGCAGCCGAGCTCTGAAGCACTGTGCCACCAGCGCTCCCAGTGAGCGATAATGTGTTCAAAATTGGGCACAACGAATAAGAGGTAGGCATTTGGTAGCACCTGAGATTCAGAAAAAAAAAGAATTGGGTGAAGATATACAGATGCAGTGATCATAAGTATGTTCCAAACAGAAAGAGAAGATCCAATCTGAATATACTGAGAAAAACTGTTAATTCATGGACAGAAAACTAACCCGGTATGCAGTACCTGAGGATGAGTGACAAGACGATTAATAGCAGAACAAGAAAAGAGTTATCATAAATGGCAATTTTTCAAAAAAGAGTAATTGACAATAGTGCTGAAATCTCAAGTACAGGAAGCTCAAGTGGAATGACACCCAAATGAGACAAATGAATCAACAGTTTGAAAATAACTGAACTTTAACAGAGTTGTATTTTGAAGTAATTAAGACCAAAGTCCAATCTGTATCTTAATTTATTTTATTTTAAAATGAAGAACCTAACTGCCTGTTTATCAACTAAGCTGATGGAATTAGTAAAGTTTGAAAATATAAGAGTCAAAATGGAGTCATTATAATATTAACAAGCCAGGAAATAGAAAACAAAAAAATCAAGATTTTATATTATTAATCAAGAAGGTGAAATAAATTTTTTTTCTTTTTTTTTTTTTTAATTGTACTTCAGGTAAAGGTTTACAGAAAAAATAGTTCCTTATTAAACAGTAGTACACATATTGTTTTATGACATTGGTTAACAACCCCACGACATGTCAACCCTCTCCCATCTCGACCTTTTTTTTTTTGGTGAAAATATACATAGCCAAAGATACACCATTTCAAAAATTTCTACATGCACAGTTCAGTGACATCGACTATGCTCTTCCAATTGTGCTGCTATTCTCAGTTTAGATGAAAGTTTACAGAACAAAATAGTTTCTCGTTAGACAGTTAGTACACATGTTGCCCTATGACGATGGTTAAAACCTCACTACACATCAACACTATCCTTACTCAACCTTGGGTTCCCTATCACCAGCTTTCCTGTCCCCTTCTGCCTTCTAGTCCCTGTCCCTGGACTGCTGTGCCTCGTTAGTCCCGTTTTCTTTTATGGGGCTGTCTAATCCCCAGCTGAACAGTGAACCTCGGAAGTGACTTAACCACTGAGCTAAAAGGGTGTCTGGGGGCCATACTCTCCGGGTTTCTCCAGTCTCTTTCAGGCCAGTAAATCTGGTATTTTTGTGTGTGTGTGTTAGAATTTTGTTCTACAACTTTCTCCGGCTCTGTCCAGAACCCTCTGTTGTGATCCCGGTCAGAGCAGTCAGTGGTGTTAGCACGACATCATCTAGCTGTACTGGACTCAGTCTGGTGGAGGCCTTTGTAGCTGTGGTCCATTAGTCCTTTGGACTAATCTTTTCCTTGTAGCTTGTTCTCTTCATTCTCCCTTGCTCCCCACGGGGTGAGACCAGTGGAGTATCTTAGATGGCTGCTCACAGGATTTTAAGACCCCAGACGCTACTCAGCAAGGTAGAAAGTAGAGCATTGTCTTTATAAACTGTGTTATGACAACTGAGCTAGACGTTCCATGAGACCATGGTCTCCACAGCCCTCTGCCCAGCAATTCAGTCCCTCAGGGAGTTTAGATGTGTCTATGGAGCTACCATGACCTTTCCTTGTAAAAGTTGTGCTGGTTACCCATGTATTGTGTACTGTCTCAGCCTTCACCCAAGATACCACTTATCTATTGCCTATTTAGAATCCCCCCCCCACTCCTCCCATCCCTGGTAACCAACAAAGATCATTACTTTTTTTATATAAAGTTTATCATAGGTTTTTACAATAGAGGTCTAAAACAATATTTGTCCTTTTGTGATTGACTTATTTCACTCAGCATAATGTCCTCCAGTTTCATCCATGTTATGAGATGCTTCACAGATTCATCATTGTTCTTTCTCGTTGCATAGTACTCCATTATGTGTATGTACCATAGTTTGTTTATCCATTTATCTGTTGATGGGCATCTAGGTTGTTTCCATCATTTTGCTATTGTGAACAATGCTGCCGTGAACATAGATGTGCATATGTCTATTCGAGGGACGACTCTTATTTCTCTAGGATATATTCCTAGGAGTGGGATTGCTGGATCATATGGTATTTCTATTTCTAGCTTTCTAAGGAAGCACCATATCATTTTCCAAAATGGTTGTATCATTTTGCATTCCCACCAGCAGTGCATAACAGTTCTGATCTCCCCGCAGCCCCTCCAACATTTGTTATCTCTAGTGTTTTTGATTTGTGCCAGTAATGCCAGGGTGAGATGGTATCTCATTGTGGTTTTAATTTGCATTTCTCTAATGGCTAGTGATCGTATTTCCTCATGTGTCTTTTGGCCTCTTAAATGTCTTCTTTGGTGAAGTGTCTGTTCATTTCCTTTGCCCATTTTTTAATAGGATTATTTCTCTTTTTGTTGTAGAGGTGTTGGATTTTCTTGTAGATTATGGAGATTAGACCTTTGTCTGACTTGTACTGTCCAAAGCATTTTTCCCAGTCTGTAGGTTCTCTTTTTACTCTTTTGGTGAAGCCTTTTGAAGAGCATAGGTGTTTGATTTTTAGAAGATCCAGGTATCTAGCTTATCTTCTGGGGTTTGTGTGCTGATGGTTATGATTTGTATCCTGTTAATGCCATGTATTAGGGCCTGTAGTGTTGGTCCTATTTTTTCTTCTATTAACTTTATAGTTTTTGGGTTTTTTAGGTCTTTGATCCATTTTGAATTAGTTTTTGTATATGGCGTGAGGTATGGGTCCTGTTTCATTTTTTCTCAGACAGATATCCAGTTTTGCCAGCGCCATTTGTTAAAAAGACTGTCTTTTCCCCATTTGATAGGTCGAAGATCAGGTGATGTTCTCAATTCTGTTCCATTGGTCAATGTATCTGTCGTTGTACCAGTACCAGGCTCTTTTGAATACCGTAGCTGTACAGTAGATTCTGAGGTCAGGTAGTGTGAGTCCTCCAACTTTATTCTTCTTCTTCAGTAGTGCTTTACTTATTCTGGGCTTCTTCCCTTTCCATATAAAGTTAATGATTAGTTTTCTCAACTCTTTGAAGAATGTTGTTGGTATTTGGATCTTGATTGTGTTGTATTTGTAAATTGTTTTGGGTAGAAATGTCATTTTCACAATTTACCTATCCATGAGCATGGTATGCTTTTCCATTTATGTAGATCCCTTTGGGTTTCATGCAGTAGTGTTTTGTAGTTTTCTTTGTATAGGTCTTTTACATCCCTGGTCAGCTTTATTCCTACGTATTTTCTTTTTTTAGGGGATATTATAAATGGTGTTGCTTTCCTGATTTCCTTTTCATTGTTCTCTTTATTGGTGTATAGGAATCCAACTGATTTTTTTATGTTTGTTTTGTATTCTGCTACTCTGCTGAATCTTTCTATTAGTTCTAGTTGATTTCTTGAGGAGTCTTCAGGGTTTTCTACATATAGTATCATATCATTCGCAAACAGGAACAATTTAACTTCTTCTTTACCAATTTGGAAGCCCTTTTTTTTTCTTGCCTTATTGCTCTAGCTAGAACTTCCAGCAATGTAAATAGGAGTGGTGATAAAGGGCATCCTTTTCTCATTCCTGTTGTCAAGCGGAATGTTTTCAGCCTCTCTCCATTAAGAATGATGTTGGCCATATCAATCTTACAACAAAGACCTGGAAAAACAAGTGATTTGATTCTATATGAATATCTAGGAGCTCTGAACAAGGCAAAGTTGAAGGAACAGACTGAGTGACGTGGGGTGGGGGGATAGGGAGACAGTTCGGAAGAAGTGAAGAGCCCCAGAGCCCAGGCAGCTAAACTGCAACTCTGCAGCCACACTGGTCCACAGCAAAGCAGGTGAACAGGTGTGCTGTGTGCGCTTGGAAGCAGTTTCCACATCAAGAGAGATCCAGCAGAAGAGATTCTGCTTGGACACTCGGAACCAGTGAAAAGAAGCTCCCAAGTGGCTAAGAGTAGTACATGCATGTGGCCTTTCATGGGGATTAAAGAAAAGCCCATTTAAGAAAAACCTCTCTCCCTTTTTTCCTCTTCCCTCCCCACGCTCTGCCCTGGGAGTCCGCTGGGCCAGAAGTAGATCCCAAAAGGAGATCTGACCCATTCTCATGGCCTTGGAGAGGGAACAAATAAGCTACTGGCCCCCTCTGCCAGGAACACAGGGTTGGCAAAGCTCCTTTGCTAGGCCCAGGTATAAGGGGAACATAGATTCTGAGTGCATTACACCCCTGTATAGACTTGTGGGGACCCATCTCAACAGCGTTAGCCCTCACTAACACAATATAACAAGACAAACATCTGAAGTTTAACTTCAACTGCTTCAGCAGTGAACTGGCAGATATGTGACCCTCAAAACAGCCCTTCCCCTTAAGTAGGCACTTTTATTGATCTTCAATGTGGGCTTGAGGACTGATGGGATCACCTAAAGCTCCTAGTCACCTGCTACAGGGGTCCAAGAATAAGTGCTTCCACCAAGTATTTTCAGCCAACAAAATAGGGTGCTCATAGTCTGGCTGCAAAACTCTCCTACCTACTCAGTCTAGAGAATAGGGACAAACTTTCCTTTCAGACACTCAGGGGCAACTGCCAGCCCCCTGCCTTGCTTAGCCTGTGACCCCCCTACTGCAGCTAGTTACCAGTGATTACCCCAATCACCCATGCCTCTCTGAGACTGTAGGTGAGACCCTGAACCACACACTTAGTGACCGACTTCCTGGACACCTGCGCTGAACCCATATAGGAAAACTTAATGGACTCTTGTGTGCACATTTTTATTTACAGAACTAACTACCTGGTGAAAGGACGTTAGAGATTCAAAGGTGTCAAAAATCAAACTAGTGCACACAAGCAGCCTATTTGGGCATATCAAAACAAAACAAAACAAGAAGCTAGGTCTCACTAAACAAATATAAAATAAAATCACAATAAATTATTGATGGCTTGGAGACAACAGTCAATATCAATTCACATAAACAGGCAGCCCATGATGGCTTCAGTAAGCTCCCAAAATAAAGAATCAATAAATTCTCTGGAGGAAGAGAAATTCTTGGAATTACCAGAGGTGGAATACAAAAGATTAATATATAGAACTCTTCTAGAAATTAGAAAGCAAATTCTACAAAATGAAGAAATATCCAAGGAACATACAGACAAAGTAGTAGCAGAACTTAAGGTATTCAAGAACATAATGACAAATTTAATAGGCTACAAGAATTCATAGAGAGACAGCAATCAGAAATCGAGAAGATTAACAATAAAATTTCAGAATTAGACAACTCAATAGAAAGTCATAGGAGCAGAATTGAGGCAGTGAAAGTTACAATTAGTAACATTGAAGATAAAGCCCTTGATGCCAACTTATTTGAGGAAAAATCAGATAAAAGAATTAAAAAGAATGAAGAAACTCTAAGAGTCATAAGGGACTGTATCAAGAGAAATAACCTATGAGTGATTGGAGTACCAGAACAGGGGGGATAACAGAAAATAGACAAAATTGTTCAATATTTGTTAACAGAAAACTTCCCTGATATCATGAAAGATGAGAAGATATCTATCCAAGATGCTCATCGAACCCCACATAATTTAGATCCCAAAAAAAGTCAACAAGACATATTATAATCAAACTAACCAAACCAAAGATAAAGAGAGAATTTTAAGAGAAGCTAGGGATAAAAGAAAAGACATCTACAAAGGAGAGTCAATTAGAATAAGTTCGGACTACTCAGCAGAAACCGTGTAGGCTAGAAGGCAATGAGGTGACAGATATAAAGCCTTGAAGGAAAATACCTGCCAGCCAAGAATTATATACCCAGCAAAACTGTCTCTCAAATATGATGGCAAAATTAGGGTATTTCCAGATAAACAGAAGTTAAGGGAATTTGCAAAAACCAAACCAAAATTACAAGAAATACTAAAGGAAGTACTACAGTTAGATACTCAATAACACCAGATAACAACACAAGACTAGAACACAGGATGGATCAACCAGATATTGACTCAGATTCAGATATCAAAACTACATCCAAGTTAAAACATTGAAAATAGGGAAACAGATATTAATATGTACAAAAGGACAACATTAAAAAAAAAAAAAAGAGGGACTTAAAAAGTGGAGACATTGATTTTTCATATGCAGGGGAAGTTAAGGTGATATAAAGTAATAAAAGACTGGTATAAACTTAGAAAAATAGGGGTAAATATTAACGTAACCACAAAGGAATCTAACAGTCCTAAAACTCAAAATAAAAAAGTAGAAAAACATAAAGACCCAACAAACACAAAATCTACAGCAAAAAAAAAAAAAAGATGAAAAAAAATACATAAAGAAAAATGACTCAACACAGAAAATTGAGGAGAACAAAGAAACTGTGAACAACACACAAAAAGAGTTATCAGGATGACAGCACTAAACTCATACCTATCAATAATTACGCTGAATGTAAACGGACTTAATGCACCAATTAAGAGACAGAGAGTGGCAGATTGGATAAAAAACATGGTCAATCTATATGCTGCTTACAAGAGATGCACCTTAGACTTAAAGACACAAACAGGCTTAAACTCAAAGGATGGAAAAAATATATATCAAGCAAACAACACTCAAAAAAGAGCAGGAGTGGCAATATTAATCTCTGACAAAATAGGCTTTAAAGGAAAATCCACCACAAAGGATAAGAGTCAATACACCCTGAGGACATAACTATAATAAATATTTATGCACCCAACAACAGGGCTCAAAATACATAAAACAAACTATAACAGCTCTGAAGAGAGACATAGACATCTCCAAAATAGTAGTAGGAGACTTCTACACTCCACTTTTGGTGAAGGACAGAACATCCAGAAAGAATCTCAAGAAAGACACAGAAGATGTAAATGCTACAATCAAACAACTTGATCTCATAAACATATACTGAACACTTCACACAACAGCAGCCAAGTATACTTTCTTTTCCAATGCACATGGAACATTCTCCAGAATAGACCACATATTAGGCCATAAAGCAAGCCTTAACAAAATTCAAAACATCGAAATACTACAAAGCATATTTTCTGACCATAAAGCCATAAAAGCAGAAATGAACAACAGAAAAATCAAGGAAAAATAATCAAACACATGGAAACTGAACAACACCTTGCTCAAAAACTTCTGGGTTAAAGAAGAAATTAAAGATGGAATAAAGAAATTCATAGAATCAAATGAGAATGAAAACACATCCTACCAGAACCTTTGGGACACAGCAAAAGCAGTGCTCAGAGGTCATTATATAGCAATAAATGTACACATTCAAAAAGAAGACAGCATTAACCCTACAACTGGAGCAAGTAGAAAGAGAGCAGCAAAAGAAGCCCTCAGGTGCCAGAAGGAAGGAAATAATAGTAATTAGAGCAAAACTAAATGAAATGGAGAATAGAAAAACAATTGAAAGAGTTAACAAGTCCAAAAGCTGGTTCTTTGAAAAGATCAACAAAACTGATAAACCATTGGCCAAACTGACAAAAGGAAAACAGGAGAAGAAGCAGATAACCCGTATAAGAAAGAGATGGGTGATATCATAACACACCCAACTGAAATTAAAAGAATCATTACAGATTACTATGAAACATTGCACTCTGACAAATTTGAAAACCTAGAGGAAATGGATAAATTTCTAGACACTCACTACCTACCTAAATTAAAAAATAGAGGTAGAACAATTAAACAAACCGATAACAAAAGAAGAGATTGAAAAGGTTATTAAAAAACTCAGAACAAAAAAAAAGCCCTAACCCGGATCGCTTCACTGGAGAATTCTACCAAACTTTCAAAGAACAGATAACGCCACTTCTACTAAAGGTATTTCAGGGGGTAGAAAAGGATGGAATAATCCCAAACTCACTCTATGAAGCTACCATAACCCTGATACCAAAACCAGGTAAAGACACCACAAGAAAAGAAAATTACAGACCAATATCCCTCAGGAACATTGAAGCGAAAGTCCTCAACAAAATTTTAGCCAATAGAATTTAGCAACATATCAAAAAAATTATTCACCATGACTAAGTGGGGTTTATACCAGGTATACAGGGATGGTTCAACATTAGAAAAACAAAGTAATCCATCACATAAATAAAGCAAAAGACAAGAACCACATGATCTTATCAATCAATGCAGAAAAGGCATTCAACAAAGTCCAACACTCATTCATGATAAAAACTCTCAATAAAATAGGAATAGAAGGGAAATTCCTCAGTATAATTAAGAGCGTTTATGCAAAACTAACAGCCAACATCAGCCTAAATGGAGAGACTTTGAAAGCATTCTCCTTGAGAACAAGAACCCAACAAGGAAGCCCTCTATCACCACTATTATTCAACATTGTGCCGAGGTCCTAGCCAGAGCAATTAGGCTAGAAAAAGAAATAAAGGGCATCCAAATAAGTGAGGAAGAAGTCAAAGTATCTCTACTTGCAGATGATATGATCTTATACACAGAAAACCCCAAAGAATCCACAAGAAAACTTCTGGAACTAATAGAAGATTTCAGCAAAGTTTCAGGATGCAAGATAAGCATACAAAAATCAATTGGATTCCTTTACGCCATCAAAGGGAACCTTGAAGAGGAAATCACCAAATCAATACCATTTACAATAGCTCCCAACAAGACAAAATAGAGAGGGATAAATCTAACTAGAGAAGTAAAAGATCTTCACAGATAAAACTACAAGATACTACTGCAAGAAACTAAAAGAGACCAGCATAAGTGAAAAAAATATACCTTAGTCATGGATAGGTAGACTCAACATAGTGAAAATGTCAATTCTACCCAAAGCAATCTACAGATACAATGCAATCCTGATCCAAATTCCACCAAGATTTTTTAATGAGATGGAGAAACAAATCACCAACTACATATGGAAAGGGAAGAGGCCCCGAATAAATAAAGCATTACTTAAGAAGAACAAAGTGAGAGGCCTTACACGACCTGATTTTAAGACCTATTATACTGCCACGGTAAGTCAAGACAGCCTGGTACTGGTACAACAACAGATACATAGACCAATGGAACAGAGTTGAGAAGCCGGATATAAGCTCATTCACCTATAAGCAGCTAAGATTTGACAAAGGCACAAAGTCCATTAATTGGGGAAAAGACAGTCTTTTCAACAAATGGAGCTGGCATAACTGGATATGTATATGCAAAAAAATGAAACAAGACCCATACCTCACACCATGTACAAAAACTAACTCAAAATGGATTAAAGACTTAAATATAAAATCAAAAACGATAAAGATCATGCAAGAAAAAGTAGGGACAACGCTAGGAGCCCTAATACATGGCATAAACACAATACGAACCATAAGTAACAATGCACAAGCACCAGAAGAGAGACTCGATAAATGGGAGCTCTTAAAAATCGAACATTTATGCTCATCAAAAGACTTCACTAAAAGAGTCAAAAGACAACCTACAGACTGGGAAAAAAATTTTGGCTACGAAAAATCCGATCAGCGTTTAATCTCTAAAATCTACAAGACACTGCAACAACTCTACAACAAAAAGACAAATAACTCAATTAAAAAATGGGCAAAGGATATGAACAGGCACTTCACCAAAGAAGATATTCAGGCATAGTGATTAATAGGGTCACTATGAGTCAGAGACAGGAAGAAACGCTCACGATCATTAGCTGTTAGAGAAATGCAGATCAAAACTACAATGAGATATCATCTCACTCCAACAAGGTTAGCTTTAATCCAAAAAACACAAAATAACAAATGCTGGAGAGGTTGTGGAGAGACTGGAACACTTATACACTGTTGGTGGGAATGTAAAATGGTACAACCACTTTGGAAAATGATTTGGCGCTTCCTTTAAAAGCTAGAAATAGAAGTATCATATAATCCAGCTATCCTGCTCCTTGGAATATATCCTAGAGAAACAAGCGCCGTCACACAAATAGATGTATATACACCCATGTTCATAGCAGCACTGTTCACAATAACAAAAAGATGGAAGCAACCTAGGGGCCCGTCAATGGACGAATGGATAAACAAACTATGGTATATCCACACAATGGAATATTATGCAATGATAAAGAACAGTGATGAAGCCGTGAAACATCATATAACATGGTGGAAGCTGGAACTTATTATGCTGAGTGAATTTAGTCAGTCACAGAAAGACCAATACAGTATAAGACCACTATTATAAGAACTCAAGAAAAGGTTTAAACACAGAAGAAAACATTCTTTGATGGTTACGGGGGTGAGGACGGAGGGTGAGGGTTATTCACTAACTAGATAGTACATAAGAATCATCCTAGGTGAAGGGAAGGACAGCACACACTACAGGGGAAGCCAGCACAGATGGACTAAACCAAAGCTAAGAAGTTTCCTGAATACAATCAAATACTTTGAGAGACAAAGTAGCAAGGATGAGGGGTCTGGGGTCCATGTTTTCAGGGGACGTCTAGGTCAATTGGCAGAACAAAGCTTATTAAGAAAATGTTCTGCATCCTACTTTGGTGAGTGGCATCCTGGGTCTTAAAAGCTTGTAAGCGACAATCTAAGATGCATCAATTGGTCCCAACCACTTGGAGTAAAGGCGAATGAAGAACACCAAAGACACAAGGAAAGTATTAGCCCAAAAGACAGAATGGACCACATAAACCAGAGACTTCATCAGCCTGAGACCAGAAGAGCTAGATGGTGGCTGACTACCACCAATGAACGTCCTGATGGGGAACACAACAGAGGGTCCCTGATGGAGCAGTAGAACGATGAGATGCAGAACTCAAATTCTAGTAAGAAGACCAGACTTAATGGTCTGACTGAGACTGGAGGCGCCCTGGAAGGCATGGCCCCTGGACTCTCTATCACCCCACAACTAAAACAATTTCTGAGGCCAACTTTTCAGACAGGGATTGGACTGGACTGTGGGACATAAAGTGATACTCATGAAGAATGTGCCTCTTAGTCAAGTAGATATGAGAGACCAAAGGGGCAGCTTCTGTCCAGAGGTGAGATGGGAAGGCAGAGAGGGTTAGGAGCTGGTTGAATGTTCATGGGGAATCAGGGGCGGAGGGGAGGAGTGTGCTGTCGCAGAATGGGGTGAACTGTTGGAGTCTCATAACAATGTATGTAAAAAAAAAATTTTGTATGGGAGACTAAAAAAAAAAAAAAAAAAGAATGATGTAGGCTGTTGGTTTTGCACAGATGCCCTTTATTATATTGAGAAATTTCCAAGAAGGTGAGATAATTTTTAATTTGCTATTAAATACCAATAAAAATCATTTCAAGATAGGGAACTAATTCTATATGAGGACCTGGGAGAAAAAGTGGATAAGAACACACACTGCTATAATTAAAGACTAGGGACTGACTTCCCTGTAGGGATTGCAAATTTAAATCACAGATAACAAAATTTAGTTGCATAGGTGTTCTCTAGAAATTTAAATGTTTTCAGTAATTCAGTAATAGGATCATGTCTTCTTGGGAATATCCAGAATGTAAGACTGAGGAAGAAGGCATATATTTCAAATCATTTAGGCATTATGGAGTCTAACCAGATGGAACCATATTTTATTCAAAACCTGAGTATTAGAAATTTTGTTATTTAAAAATCTTATAAACTGGGAGGTAATTTTTCACATTGATCTGTAAAATTGGAATAATGAGTCTTATATTCACCACAGGGTTTTTTGAAGATTAAATAAAATAGTAAATTTGGGATGCTAAGTGAATGTAAACAAATATTTAAAGCAAAGTAAACCCACTGCCATTAAGTAGATTTTGACTCATATCATCTTTCTCCCACAGAGTGACTAGCAGGTTAGAACTCCTGATCTATTGGTTAGCAGCCAACCAGGGATCCTTTTTAAGCAGTGCAATATATACTAATTTAAGAAATATCTCAACTCATCTAGTGAATCTGGTCTATTCATCCATGCTTTCAAACACTTATGGGGATGTTATAGACTCTACTAATGTGTAAATCACTCTTTTTTTCATTAAGAACATATTTTAAAAAAAACAAGCATATGTGTTATCAATCTGGAGACAACAATCTATTAAGGAAAATCTAATATTTTCAGAAATAATTATAAATAAATACCAGCAGAGCTCACTGCAAGTTTGCAAAATAAAATGTGTGAAAACGATGTGAGTGATGATGGCAATGTACATCTGTTGGATGAATTCTGTGAGCCTATAAATTTGATAAGAAATTTATAAAAAAAAACTCATTCAGTCTTTACAACAACCGTGTGAGACATCAGAGAAATGAAAGGAAAATCTCAGAGAGGTTAATTAACTTGCCTGCTGACACAGGAGTTCGTATTAGAGTAAATCAGGTTTGTCTGATCTGAAGGTCTATGATATTGTCCTTCCCCCTGCCTTTTGTATAGAACAGAGGTAGAAAACACAATTCTTCTCTGAGTTTAGTGTATGGAGAGCTGGATATACAGAAAGGGGCATGAAAAAGATGACATGTGTTAGAACTTGAATGAGAGATATGAGTTACAGAGGAGAGAAGAGTAGGAAAGAAGTCATTCCAAGTAAGAGAAATCTCTCGAGAAAAGACCTAACCTCAGATATGTTTATTGTACTGTTGGGGGTTGTAAGTAGCACTACACACGGTTGGTATTGTGAAATGGAGTGCAAATGACTTGAAATAGAGGATTGAGTGACCTCTGCAACTACTTCCAAACAAGATAAATGAGATTAAGGCCTGTTTTGTAGAAGATCAGAGCTATTGAACAATTTTGAAAAGGAGAGTGATTAAATCTAATGATGCTTTGAGAAAAACCCAAAAGTACTATGTTAGATGGACAAAGAATAGGTGACTAATTTTCCCATAATGTCAGGGGTTACAGGTGCAATTAAGAAGGATGTTTCAGAAGCATTAATGTGACTAACAAAGTGTATCAGCAATCCTTTCTGGAGAGGTGGTTTGAAGGTTCTATCTAGAAGCAAGGGGATGGATTAGATGAATGATTTCTAAGTTTTGGAAAGGACAGTTTTTCATGCCATTTTTGCTTGTAAAAGAGCTGCCTGGTTTTTCCTTTTTGTTAGAGGTGGTGACACGATTGATCTATTCGTAAAATCCACCACACCTAGGACAGACACTGTGCTCATGATCCCAACCAATATTGAACCACCTCCCTCTTGTCTCATTTTTCTTGTCCTTATTCCTTACTCTTCTTAGGTTCTCTCCAACTCCAATCTTTTGTTGTTGTTGTTTAGCCTGACTGTCTTTCAATATTGCATTGTTTTGCACTATGCTTCCTCACTCAATATGAATCCCTTTCATTCCTCTTCCCACCCCACTTTTTCCAATTTCCCATTCCTCAGCATGTTTTTGTACCACTATTTTTCAGCCTGTAAGTATAAGTAACACTGATTGTTTAGCTACAGTTGTGTGTTAGGTTTCTTTTAGATATTTGGGTCAAATGAAGGGTCTAAATCCATAGCCTGAGGAATTGGATGAGAATTTATGATACGCATAAGCTTGTGAGGAAATGATTACACAACTTATATATCAATGAAGTAATGTGCATTATGGTTTGAAATGCATTGTTCTAAAGTCAATTTCAATCCCTCATGCTATCTATAATTAAAATCATCCTTCTTGGTCTCAGATCACTGACTTTCCCTAAGACATTACTTACCTGCGGTTTATGTGGAGAAGCCTGAGTTGACACTATTGAAATAACTGCCTTAACAGCCATGCAACTCTGTTTATTCTGGTACCCTTTGATAGGACAGTAAAAGGAATGAGAACTTTTTGTGGGATTGGCTTGACCAAAAAGTTTGATAATACAATACAACAATGTAATATAACATCGTGTAACATAAATGTATTCAGCTATGGATGTTCAGCTTTAAGCAATAAGAAACCTGGGGGAAAAACAAGAGGAATGCATTGGCTGCACATCCTCCACCTAGTACACTGTGAATGTCGCATTTATCTACTGGGAACCGACAATTCAAAACTGTACACCAACTTGAATTTATCAAGATGCCATTAACTGAGAGTGATACGGACTGGCTAATCTTCATCAGTTCTACACTGCCATTCTTCAAGAAGATCTGATATGGGCTAAGATAAAGTTATAATTTTACCTATGTAGACACACTGTGAAAAGGCATAAATTTAAAATATGCTGGAGATTGTTGGTAACAAAGGGGTTTGGAAATGAATCCATAAGCATAAACTGGGAAGAGAAACATAATCTATATATAGAGTGAGATCTTAGCCTTAACAATAGGATTTCAGCCAGCAAGCGTGCTAAAATATTTCAGTCTTAATTAATGTTTTCCTCACCCTGGGGTAGAGGATGACTTGCATAAATGATAAATCTGCATAAGGATAAAGAATAGAGGAAGAGTTTAGGAAGCCTTAATTAGCTGTTGTGTGCAGGAAGAGTGGAAAAAGGAAAAGAAATCTGAAAAAAAAAAAAAAAAAAAAGTGAAGGAGCATGTGATACAACTGTCCACTCAATAGAGGTTATGTTTCTAGATAAGCACTGCAAATGTAAGAAACATTTCCAAGACAATTTAAAACTGATTAGAAATGTAAGATATAGTGAAGGAAAGATTTTATACTCCTGAGTTAGGATTGTTGAGTTGCAAATTTACACAATTTGTGAATACTACGCAGGTAAGTATTGGGAGGACAAAATGGTGGACAAGATAGGATATGCCCACAATTTGTTCACAGGGTAGTGAGGAACATACAAATTAGGAAATTATTACTCTGAAATATGGTATATACCAAAATATAGAGTTACATGTAAAAATTTTAGGGAGGGATTATCATTTAAGATCATTGAGAATGCAGAGATAAATTAATTTTAAAAAATATTTATAGGAAGGAGTAATCAGCAGATTAGAGATGTCAAGAACTATTCAGGTGAGAGACTGTAGATGGAAGCCTGTGGGTAAATAAAACAAATCCCCAGCCCAAATATGTGAATGGAAGTCCTGTGATGGGTCTTGGAACAAATCTTCCCCAGTAATGGTGGAGAGTGCCTTGAAATCTTCTGGTTAGAATGGATGAGAATAAAACCTCTAGCAAGTATAGTGAGATTAAGTGAAGGACTCTTAATGAAAGTGATGCATACCCGACTCTCCCTCACCTCCACAAGCAACAGAAATATCTGAAGGCCTTTTGGAATTAAAGTGTTAATGCTGCATGGGGAGTGTGAAAGCAATTATATAGATGTAGGCAGCTTGCTGAAAATGAAGAGGACTTGAAGATCAAAAACTACAGCCTTCAGTATGGATTACACCTCAACATAAAGAAAACAAAAATCCTCACAACTGGACCAATAAGCAACATCATGATAAATGGAAAAAAGATTGAAGTTGTCAAGAATTTCATTTTACTTGGATCCACAATCAATACCAATGGAAACAGCAGTCAAGAAATCAAACTATATATTGCATTGGACAAATTTGCTGCAAAAGACCTCTTTAAAGTGTTGAAAAACATAAATGTCATTTTGAGGACTAAGGTGCACCTGACAGAAGCCATACTATTTTCAATCTTCTCATATGCATATAAAACTGGACAATGAATAAGGAAGACCGAAGAAGATTGATGAATTTGAATTATGGTATTGGCGAAGAATGTGGAATATACCATGGACTGCCGGAAGAATGAACAAATCTGTCTTGGAAGGAGTACAGCCAGAATATTCCTTGGAAGCCATGTACTTTGGACATATTATCAGGTGCAATCAGTCCCTGGAGACGGATATCATGGTTGGTAATATAGACAGTCAGTGAAGAAAGGGAAGCCCTCAACAAGATGGATTAACACAATGTCTGCAACAAAGGGCTCAAACATAGCAATGATTTTGACAATGGCATAGGACCAGGCAATGTTTAGTTCTGTTGCACCTAGGGTCACTATGAGTCAGAAATGACTGGACCACACCTTACAACAACAACAACAGGCAGCCCAGGTACACCTACCTCTTTTAGATCCTGGCTATATCTGTTAACAATTGGTTTCTCATTGCTGCAACATAAAGCTTAGCCTGTCATTCATGTACAGAGTTCCTAAGTTATCCTATTGATTTTCTGGAGGATGCTAGGAAAAAAGTATGGCAACTGAATAACAAAATAAAAAACATCAAAGTTCCCTATGATGAACACACACATTGATTCAACAACAATCTATTGAATACTACTCATTACATCTCTACCTCTGTGGAAATCACATCCTAATAAGAGAGATTATCACATTATATCAAATCTCATTATGGAGGTGATTAATCATTACATACCTACCAAACTACATAGTAACTGCCAAACCACTGAAAATCACAGCCCAGCCAAGTTGATACACCATCTTAAACTTCACTGTCCACTTCTTTACAAGTTGGCACCCAGACATATTTCCCTAAACCATACACAATCTCTAAATAAAGAAAATAATAAAGTCCTACTTGCACCTAACTTGATTCAACTCAAGCAAACAACCCTGTTTACTAGCCCTGTTTACGTCTTATATTTTATAATTGAATAAAACCAGAATACTTGGTACCAAGAGGGAGGTGTTGCTCTAACACATACCTACAATGTGGAAGAGGTTTTGGAATTGAGTAATGGAAGAAGTTGGAAGAGTTTTAAGGTGCCTAATAGTAAAACCCTAGATTGCCTTGAAGAGACTATTGGTGGAATTATGGATATCAAAGACAATTCTCATGGGGGCTCAAAAGGAAGTGAGAAGAGCTGTAACACCAGAGACGATGAAGTCAGCAAGAAACAGCAGCAGAGAAACGGCAGCAGCAGAACCAGGACAGGGACATGGTATGGTGCGGGAGCAACCGTCAGAACGATATAACTGAGTGCCTTTGTGTAGGACGCTTCCTGGGTGAGTGGGGTTCTCCAGGCATTTATCAGTGAATATAGGCTTGCCAACTCACAGAGCAGGAGAGCTGAGTGCCTTTGGCTGAGATTTATTTGTGGAGTGGGTTGCCTTCAGGCACTTATCGAACAAGCTAAAACACTTTGGAACACTTGACTGAGCAGGAGAGACACCAGGTCCGCCCAAGGGACCTGAGGGGTTGAGAGGCCAAGGAACTAGGAAGCAGAAGTGGAAGAGATGAGGAACCCAGGAAGCAGAACTCCTCAGTCTCAAAGGGTAGGGCTACGACCTCTAGGATCTCAAAGGGTGGAGCCATGGTCTCTGGGATTTCAAAGGATGGGGTCACATCTTTCTAGTTTTCAAAGAGTCAGATCTTCACAAACTTGGTTCTGGAATGTGGCAGAGCTGTTCATAAGTGTCAGGGATATAGGGCCAGATCAGCTGCCGAAAGCTGAGAGGGTGGGACTGCCATGCCCAACGAGCAGAAGAATGGGGCCTGCAAGGGGAGGGAGTGGCTAAAGTCACCACTCAGATGGGCTAGAATGGAGCAGCACAAATCCGAGGGAGTAGGATTGCCATCCAGTGGGCCTGGAAGGCGAAGCTGAAGCCCAGGGCCATGGGGGTTCCTCCCAGAATCTGGAGAGTGTGGCCAACACCCAGAGTCTGGAGGGCAGGGACATTGCCTAAATGACCTCAGAGAACAGAAGATTGTTTTCAGGCTTGAGAGCTAATGTAATGTATTCTGCTGACTTGCTAGGTGCCTGTTATCACTTCAATTTCTCCCATTTGTAATGGACATATCTACCTTGTACCTCTACCACCATTGTAACTTGCAGGCAGATAAGTTCTATTCTAAATTTCACAGATGAAGAGGAATTTTGTCCCAGGATGGAATTTTCATTTCAAGATGATTTAAGGCTTATGGGATAATATGACTGGGTAAATGTGCTTTACACGTGGCAAGGACATGAATTTTGTGGAAGGAAAGGGTGGAATGCTATGGACTGAACTGTGTCCCCCAAAAAAGTGTATCATCTTGGCTACGCCACGATTCTAAGTATTGTGTGGTTGCTCACTATTTTGTGATCTGTTGTGATTCTCCTGCATGTTGTAAAATAACCTCTCTGATGTTAATGAGGCAGGATTACAGGCAGTTACGTTAATGATGCAGGGGTCAATACACAGGATTAGGTTGTATCTTGAGTCAATCTCTTTTGATATATAATAGAGAGAATTGAGCAGACAGGAGGGGCACCTCATACCACCAAGAAAGCAGCACTGACAGCTGACTGCGTCCTTTGGAGTTTGGGTCCCTGTGCTGAGAAGCTCCTACCCAGGGGAATATTGACGACAAAGCCTCTTCCTCCAGAACCGCCAGAGAGAGAGAAAAAGCCTTACCCAGGAAATGGTGCCCTGAATTTGGACATCTAGCATCCTAGACAGTGAGAGAATAAATTTCCTTTTGTTAAGCCATCCACTTGTAGTATTTCTGTTATAGCAGCACTAAATAGGTAAGACAATCATGATGTTGCTAAGTGGTCCAGTTATGAGGAATTTTATTTTCTTTATGTTGAGGTATGATCTCAACTGAAGGCTGTAGTCTTTGATACTCATCACTAAGAAATTCAAGTCCTCTTTGCTTTCCACAAACAACATTGCATCATCTGCACATCACAGGTTGTTAATTGGTCTTCCTCTAATCCTGATGCCACGTTCTTCTTCATATAGTCCAACTTCTCATATTATTTGCTCAGCATACACATTGCATAAGTACGGTGAAAGCATACAACACTAACACACACCTTTATTGATTTAAACCATACAGTATCTCCTAGTTCTGCTAGAATAACTCCCTCAAAGTCTATGTACAGGTTCCTCAAGAGCATAATTAAGTGTCCTAGAAATCCAATTCTTCACAATGTTATCCATAATTTGTTATAATCCACACAGATGAATGCTTTACATAGTCAATAAAACACAAATTAACATCTTTCTAGTATTTTCTGCTTTCATCCAGGATCCACTAGACATCAGCAATGATATTCCTGGTTCCACGTCCTCTTCTGAATCCATCTTGAATTTCTGGCAGTTCCCTCTTCATATACTGCTGCAACTACTTTTGAATAATCTTCATTAATGTCTTACTTACATATGATACTAATGAAATTGTTCTATAATTTCCACATTCTGTTAGATCACCTTTCTTTGGAATGGGCATCAATATGGATCTCTTCCAGCCTGTTGACTAGGTTTCTGTCCTCTAAATTTCATGGCATAGATGAGTGAGCACCTCTGGCACTACAACCATTTGTTAAAACATCTCAGTTGGTATTCTGTCAATTACTGGAGCCTTGTTTTTTCCCAATGTTTTCAATGCAGTTTGGACTTCTTCCTTTAGTACCACTGCTTCTTGATTATATGCTACCTCCTGAAATGGCTGAACATCAACCAGTTGTTTTTGCTACAGTGACTCTGTGTATTCCTTCCATCTGTTCTTGATGCTTCCTACATAGTTCAAAATTTTCCCATAGAATCTTTTAAAGTTCCAACTTGAGGCTTGAATATTCTCTTCAATTCTTTCGAGGGTGTTCTTTCCTTTTGGTTTTGTACTCCAGGTCTTTGCACAATACATTCTAGCCAATAAAATTCATCATTATAGAAAAAAAAATAATACACCACAACCAAGTGGGATTCGTACCATGTATGTAAGGATGGTTCAACATTAGAAAATCAATCAACATAATCCACTGCATAAATAAAACAAAACAACAAAAAAAGAATCACATTATCACCTCAATTTAACCAGATAAAGCATTTGATAAAGTCCAATTCTCATTCCTGATAGAAACTCTCAATAAGATAGAAATAGAAGGGAAATTCCTCAACATATTAAAGAATGTCTATACAAAACCAACCAGCCAACATCATTCTCAACAGAGAGAAGCTGGAAACATTCCACCTGAAAACAAGAACAAGACAAGGATGCCTTTATCATCACTCCTATTTAACATTGTGCTGGACGTCCTAGCTAGAGCAATAAGGCAAGAAAACGAAAAAAGGGCATCCGAATTGATAAGGAAGGAATGAAAGTCTCTCTATTCATGGATGATATGACAGTAAATATAGAAAACCCAAAAGATTCCACAAGCAAACTATATGAACTAATAGAAAGATTCAGCAGAGTTGCAGGATACAAGAGCAACATACGAATATCAGCTGGATTCCTATATACCAATAAAGAGAACTATGAAAAGGAAATCAGGAGAGCAATACCATTTATAATACCCCCTAAAAAAAAAAGAAATACTTATGAATAAATGTAACCAGGGACATAAAATATCTATACAAAAAAACTACAAAACACTACTGCAAGAAACCACAAAAGACCTACATAAATGGGAAAACATATGATACTCATGGATAGGTAGACTTAACATGGTGAAAATATCAATTCTACTCAAAGAGATATATAAATATAATGCATTTCTAATCCAAATACAAACAGGATTCTTTAATGAGATGGAAAAACTAGTCATTAACTTTATATGGAAAGTTCCTCTAGATAAGGAAAGCATTTTTAAAGAAGAACAAAATAAGACACCTCAGAGTACCTGACCTCAGAAACTACTATACATCTTAGGTAGTCATAACAGCCCGGTACTGGTACAATAACAGACACATTGACCAACAGAACAGAATTGAGAACCCAGTTGTAAATCCATCCATATACAATCACCTGATATTTGACAAAGCCCAAAGTCCATTAAATGTGGAAAAGACATTATTTTTAATAGATGCTGCAAACAAAAATGGATGCCTATCAGTAAAAAAAAAAAACGAAAAGAAAAGAAAAGAAACAGGACTCATACCTTACACCATACACAAAAAACTAATTCAAAGTGGATCAAAGGCCAAAATATAAAACAAAACCTAGAAAGATCATGGAAGAAAAAATAGGGTCAATGCTAGGGGCCCTAACATACAACATAAATAGGATACAAACTATGACAAACAATACACAAAAGCCAGAAGATAAGCTAGATAACTGGGATCTTCTAAAACTTAAACACTATTGGAGTTCCTGCAAAATGGCGCTCTAGGCAGAAGCAGCACGCCGTCCCTCCACAGCAAAGATCCAAAAAACTAAGCTGAACAGAGAATACAACAATCCTGAAACAATAAAACATCAAATGAAGAGACAAAGAACTCAGCCAAGCACCAAAAGGAATGAGAAAACTGACAGAGAATGGAGAGAGAGGAGAGATTACTGCAGAGGTCCCCTACCAGCTAACACAGCGTGGATCTGCCATCTTGGACTCCTATCGGAGACCAGCAAATGGGATATGAGAAAGCAGCCTCATGGAGCATCCAGTGGGAGACAAAACAGCTGGTAATTTTCGATATATGCTTTCCCACCCCCCACCCTTCTTCACCCCGACTTGGCCTCCTCTGCTTACCGTGGCCACAATCTCTTGTCCGGGAAATACCAGCTGCTTGGATTCCACACACCCGAACGGGCGGCTCTCTGAGTGCCATTTGTTGGCTGCTGGTGTTGCTTTTTTTCACTTCTTTTGATTTCTTCCTTACCTCTCACCACCTCACCCTCCTTTCATTCAAATACCTGGCTCCGTGTGCCATCTTTGCTTCTTCCTGAGGGGCTGCAGAGCTCCGGTAATTTGTGATATATGCTTTCCCACTCCCTACCCTTTTTCATCCACACTCGGACCCCTCTGCTTCCCATGGACACAGTCTCTTCTCCAAGAAACACCAGCCCACACTAGCTGGCTCTCTGAGTGCCATTTGTTGGCTGATAGTGTTGCTTTTTTTTCTGCTTCTTCTGATTTCTTCCTTACCTCTCACCACCTACCCCTCCTTTTGCTCAAATACCTGGCTCCGTTTGCTATCTTTGCTTCTTCCTGAGGGGCTGTGGAGCTCCGTTTGAGTGTGGAGCTGCTTCTCGGTCTGGGCTTCCACGCTGGTGGGATCCAGGGGCTTCTGTTCGTTTGTTTGCTTTGAATTGTTTGTTTGTTTCCTTTTCCTTTTCTTGAGTTGGGAGCCCTTTCTGGCCAGGCAGTGCTGTGTGGCAAGAAGACTTCCCCCTCGGCTTGCACAGACATGCAGAGGAATCCCTGACCCTGAGGGCATTTCCTTTTTCATTGGTTTCTTTTTTCTGTTTCTGGGAGGCCTTTCTTTTTCTTTTTTTTAATTTGTTTTGTTTTCTTTTCCCTTTTTGTCTTTCTTCATTACTCAGTTTCTCGTCTCTCTATATCTTCCTTCTCTTTCTGTTCCCTGAATACCTGACATTGTATACCTCTATGCCTTCTAGCCAGGATGTACTCCAACAATTGAGAGCAACTTCCCCAGACCTCATAGCTGCACTGGTGGGATCCTTGGAAACTTTGTGGTTCTTTAAGCTTTCTGATTTTTATTTATTCATTCTTTCATTTTCTTTTCTTCCTCTTCCCCTTTCTGTTTTTCTCCATTTCATAGTCTCTCATCTCTCCACTCCAACGGCAAGCTCTCCTAGCATTCTTTTTTGTTTGTTTGTATGATTTTGGTTCCTGTTCCTCTCTCCTCTCTCCCATATCCATCTTGGCTCCATACATAACAATCTCCCCACTGCATCCTGCCTACCTGCACTGTGTGCTTGACATCACAACACCAAGAAGCACAGACACGGCCTACTGGAACCTTCCCTGAACTGATTACGACCCACTCTGGTGGCTGTAGTGCCACAAACAACCCATCCCAGTAACTCCTCTTCAACTAAACCTGCCCTGCTGTACCATATCTGAGTGACTGACCCTGCCAGTTGGAGAAGGAGGCGAAAAGTATTGAGCACACAGATGAGCAAACAACAAAGAACACACAGTCTGCCTGCTCAGACATAGTCAAATTTTTTTTAAAAAAGGACAAAACAAAAAGAATTTACATTTAATAAACAAGAAAAATAACTACTGAATGCCCCAAAGACAGCAAACAATTTCAAAATATTTAAAAAACAGGACAGGATGGTTCCAGTGGGCATCCAAAATAAAACACCCTATGTCTCTCCAGTGGAAGAAAATGCACTAGAACTATCTGATAGGGAATTCAAATCTCTAACACTCAGAATTCTCCAAGAGCTAAGGCAAAAAGCTGACAAAAATGAGGAAAAAATAGACAAATTCATGGAAAATACAGACAAAAAATTGGAAGAATTCAAGAAAATAATGCAGGAACAAAATGCCAAAATAAATTCACAACTAGAAATTATACAAAGACAACAGTTAGAAATCAAAAAGGTAAACAACAAGATTTCAGAAATGGACAGTGTCATAGAAGGGCTGAGAAGCAGATCTGAAATGGTGGAAGACAGGATCAGTGGAATTGAAGACAAACACTTGGATACAACTCTGTTTGGGGAAAACTCAGAAAAAAGAACAAAGAAAAATGAAGAGACCTTGAGTTATGTGGGATACAATAAAAAGCAAAACTCTTTGAGTGATTGGAATTCCCGAACAGGGGGAGAAAACAGAAAACACAGAGAGGATCATTGAGGAACTGCTGACAGAAAACTTCCCCAATATCATGAAAGATGAAAAGCTGGCCATCCAAGAAGCTCAATGAACCCTATATAGGAGAGACCCCAAAAGAAAATCACCAAGGCATATCATAATCACACTCGACAAAACCAAAGACAAACAAAGAATCATGAGAGCAGCTCGTGAAAAACAAGAAGTCACATACACAGGAGAAACAATAAGACTAAGCTTAGTTTACTCAGCAGAAACCATGCAGGCAAGAAGGCAATGGGATGACATACATAAAATCTTGAAAGAAAAAATTTGTCAGCCAAGAATAATATATCCTACAAAACTCTCATTCAAATTTGATGGTGAAATTAGGTCATTTCCAGATAAACAGAAACTAAGGGAATATGTAAAAGTGAAACCAAACTTACAAGAGTTATTAAAGGGAGTCTTTCCATCTGAGGACAAACAGCTTCAGCTCACAGGCAGAATCTAGGACACACAATCGTACCAGCCAGATACCAATCTAGGAAAAGAACTCTTGAGAACTATCCAAAACCAAAAGAAATACAACAGGGAATTGGAGCAGTTAATCAGTAAATGACAACAACATCAAAACAATAAAAGAGGGAATAAACAGCATAGGTATACAACCTTCTAATGGAGAGGAAGGCAAGGTGATACCAAGTAGTCATAGACTGCGTCAAACTTAGAAACGGTAAAATTCATGGTAAACACAAAGAATGTTAACAAACATACTCATAAAAAAAGAGGAAAAACATAAAGTCTCAGCAAAAACAAAACCTACAAAAACAAAAGAAATGAACACAAAATCCACAAAAAATAGTAACTCAGCACAAGACAGTAAGAAGAACAAAGAGAAATTCAGCACCACAAAAAAAGCGCTACAAAATGACAGCAACAAACTCACATCTATCAATAATTACACTGAATATAAATGGAATCAATGCACCCATAAAGAGACAGAGAGTGACAGAATGGATGAGAAAACAGGATCCATCAATATGCTGTCTACAAGAGACTCACCTTAGAAACAAAGATGTGAATTTATTAAAAGTCAAAGGTTGGAAAAAAATATATCAAGCAAACAACTACCAAAAAAGAGTAGGAGTGGCAATTCTAATCTCAGATAAAATAGACTTTAAAACGAAATCTACCATAAAAGACAAAGAAGGACACTATATAAAGATTAAGGGGATGATCCATCGTGAAGACATAACCATAATAAACATCTACACACCCAATGACAGGGCTCCAAAATACATAAGGCAAACTCTAACAACACTGAAAAGAGAAATTGACAGTTCCACAATAATACTAGGAGATTTCAACACACCACTCTCAGTAAAGGACAGAACAACTAAGAAGAAACTCAGAAAAGATACAGAATACCTAAAGGGCACAATCAGCCAACCTGACCTCATTGACATATATAGAACACTCTATCCAACTGCTGCAAAGTACACATTCTTTCCCAATGAACATGGAACGTTCTCCAGAATAGACCACATCTTAGGCCACAGAGCAATCCTCAACAAGATCCAAAACGCTGAGATAATTCACAGTATCTTCTCTGACCACAATGCCAACAAGGTAGAAATTAACACTAGAAAGAGCAAGGAAAAAAAATCAATTACATGGAAACTGAATAATACACTGCTTACACATCAATGGGTAATAGAAGAAATCATAGATGGAATCGAAAAATTCCTAGAATCAAATGAGAATGAAAACACATCATACCAAAAACTTTGGCACACAGCAAAGGCAGTTCTCAGAGGACAATTTATAGCAACAGATGCACATATCAAAAAAGAAGAAAGGGACAAAATCAAAACATTAACTACAGAACTTAAACAAATAGAAAGAGAACAGCAAAAAAAGCCCACAATTACTGGAAGAAAAGAAATAGTAAAGATCAGAGCAGAAATGAATGAAATAGGGAACAGAAAAACAATAGAAAGAATCAACAAAACCAAAAGTTGGTTCTTTGAAAGAATCAACAAAATCGACAAACCACTGGCCAGACTGACAAAAGAACAACAGGAGAGGACACAAATAACCCAAATATGAAATGAAATGGGGGACATTACAACAGACCCAAGTGAAATAAAAAGGATTATAACAGAATATTATGAAAAACTATACTCCAACAAATTTGAAAACCTAGAGGAAATGGATAAATTTCTAGAAACACACAGCTGACCCAAATTACAACAAAGTGATGTTGAAAATCTGAACACACCTGTAACAAGAGAAGAGATTGAAAAGGTAATAAAAAAAACTCCCAACCAAAAAAAGCCCTGGCCCAGATGGCTTCACTGGAGAATTCTACAAAACATTTACAGAAGAGCTTTTACTAGTACTACTCAAGCTATTTCAGAGCATAGAAGAGGAAACAACACTTCCAAATTCATTCTATGAAGCCAGCATAACACTGATACCAAAACTAGGAAAAGACGTCACAAAAAAAGAAAGTTACAGACCAATGTCTCTCATGGATATAGATTCAAAAATTCTCAACAAAATTCTAGCCAATAGAATTCAGCATCATATCAAAAAAATAATACACGACGACCAAGTAGGATTCACCCCAGATATGCAAGGATGGTTCAGCATTAGAAAATCAAACAACGTAATCCACCACGTAAATAAAAGGAAAGAAAAGAATCACATGATAATCTGAATTGATGCAGAAATGGCATTTGACAAAGTCCAACACCCATTTCTGATAAAAAACTCTCAATCAAATAGGTATAGAAGGGAAATTTCTCAACATAATAAAGGGCATCTATGCAAAACCAACGGCCAACATAATTCTTAATGGAGAGAGGCTGAAAAAATTCCCCTTGAATACAGGAGCAAGACAAGGATGCCCTTTATCACCATTCCTATTTAACATCATGCTGGAAGTTCTAGCTAGAGCAATAAGGCAAAAAAAAAGAAATAAAGGGCATCCAAATTGGTAATGAAGAAGTTAAACTGTCCCTGTTTGCAGATGATATGATACTATTCATAGAAAACCTCAAAGACTCCCCAAGAAATCTACTGGAACTAATAGAAAGATTCAGCAGAGTAGCAGGATACAAGATAAACATTCAAAAATCAGTTGGATTCCTACACACCAATAAGAAGAACAATGAAAAGGAAATCAGGAAAACAATACCATTTTCAATAGCCCCTAAAAAGATAAAATACTTAGGAATAAATCTGACCAGGGATGTAAAAGACCTATACAAAGAAAACTACAAAACACTACTGCATGAAACCCAAAAGGATCTACATAAATGGAAAAACATACCATGCTCATGGATAGGCAGACTCAACATTGTGAAAATGACAATAGTACCCAAAGCAATTTACAAATACAATGCAATCCAGATCCAAATACCAGCAAGATTCTTCAAAGAGATCGAAGAAGTAATCATTAACTTTATACGGAAAGGGAAGAATCCCAGAATAAGTAAAGCACTCCTGAAGAAGAAGAATAAAGTTGGAGGACTCACACTACCTGACCTCAGAACCTACTATACAGCTACAGTAGTCAAAACAGCCTGGTACTGGTTAAACGACAGATTCAATGACCAATGAAACAGAATTGAGAACCCAGATGTAAATCCATCCACCTAAGGTCACCTGATCTTCGACAAGGGCCCAAAGTCCATCAAATGGGGAAAAGACAGTCTCTTTAACAAACGGTGCTGGCAAAACTGGAGATCCATCTGCAAAAAAAATGAAACAGGACCCATACCTCATGCCATATACAAAAACTACTTCAAAATGGATCAAAGACCTGAATATAAAGCCTAAAACTATAAAGTTCTTTGTAGAAAAAATAGGAACAACGTTACAGGCCTTAATACACGGCATTAACAGGATACAAACCATAACCATCAATGCACAAACCCCAATAGGTAAGCTAGATAACTAGGATATTCTTGAAATCAAACATCTATGCTCTTCAAAAGACTTCAACAAAAGAGTCAAAAGAGAACCTACAGACTGGGAAAAAATTTTTGGACAGTACAAGTCAGAGAAAGGTCTAATCTCCATAATCTACAAGAAAATCCAACACCTCTACAACAAAAAGAGAAATAATCCTATTAAAAAATGGGCAAAGGAAATGAACAGACACTTCACCAAAGAAGACATTCAAATGGCCAACAGACACATGCGGAAATGCTCCTGATCACTAGCCATTAGAGAAATGCAAATTAAAACTACAATGAGATACCATCTCACCCCGGCATTACTGGCACGAATCAAAAACATTAGAAATAACAAATGTTGGAGGGGTTGTGGGGAGATCAGAACTCTTTTGCACTGCTGTTGGGAATGCAAAATGATAACATTTTGGAAAAAGATATGGCGCTTCCTCAGAAAGCTGGAAATAGACATACCATTTGATCCAGCAATTCCATCCCTAGGAATATATCCTAGAGAAATAAGAGTCATCACTCGAATAGACATATGCACACCTATGCTCACGGCAGCATTGTTCACAATAGCAAAAAGCTGGAAACAACCTAGATTCCCAACAACAGATGAATGGATAAACAAACTATGGTACATACACACAATGCAGTACTATGCAACCAGAAAGAACAACAATGAATCTGTGAACCACCTCATAACATGGATGAAACTGGAGAACATTATGCTGAGTGAAATAAGTCAATCACAAAAGGACAAATATTTTATGAGACCTCTATTGTAAAAACCCTTGAAAAAGTTCACACAGAAAATGTAACAATCTTTGTTGGTTACCAGGGATGGGAGGGGTGGGGGAGAATGCTAAATAGGCAATAGGTAAGTGGTATCTTGGGTGAAGGGTGAGACAGTACGCAATACATGGGAAACTAGCACAACTTGTACAAGGAAAGGTCATGGAAGCCCCATAGGCACATCTAAACTCCCTGAGGGACTGAATTGCTGGGCGGAGGGCTGTGGGGACCATGGTCTCTGGGAACATCTAGCTCAATTGTCATCACACAGTTTATAAGAACAATGCTCTACATTCTACCTTGGTGAGTAGTGTCTGGGGTTTTAAAAGCCTGTGAGCGGCCATCGAAGATACTCCACTGTTCTCATCCCTTCGGGAGCAAGGCAGAATGAAGAGAACAGGATACAAGGAAACGATTAATCCGAAGGACTAATTGTCCACAGTTACCATGGCCTCCACTGGACTGAGCCCAGTACAGCTAGATGGTGCCCGGCTATCACCACTGACTGCTCTGACCAGGATCACAACAGATGGTTCTGGACAGAGCTGGAGAAGAATGTAGAACATAATACTAACTCACAAAAAAAAAAGACCAGATTTACTGGCATAAAGGAGACTGGAAAAACCCGACAGTATGGCCCCCAGACACCCTTTTAGCTCAGTGGTGAAGTTATCTCCGAGGTTCACTGTTCAGCCTGGGAGTGGACAGCCCCGTAAAACCAAATGAGACTAACGAGGTACGGAGTCCAGTGACAAGGGCCAGAAAGCAGAAGGGGCAAGGAAGCTGGTGATAGGGAAGCCAAGATTGAGTAAGGATATTGTTGATATAATGTGAGATTGTTAACCATTGTCATAGGGCAACATTTGTAGTAACTGTTAAATGAGAAAGTATTTTGTTCTGTAAGCCTTCATCTTAAGTGAGAATAACAGCACAATTGGAAGAGCGTAGTCAGTGTCACTGAACTGTGCATGTAGAAATTTTTGAAATGGTGTATCTTTGGCTATGTGTATTTTCACCAAAAAAAAAAAGGTTGAGAATATAGAGGGTTGACATGTTGTGGGGTTGTTAACCAATGTCACAAAACAATATGTGTACTACTGATTCATGAGAAACTATTTGTTGTGTAAGCCTTCACCTGAAGTACATCTAAAAAAAGAAAAATAGTAAACAGACATTTGGAAGAAAAAAATAAAAATTAAAAAAAAAAAAAACACTTAAACACTATGATCAAGAAAAAAATAAAAGGAGATCACACAGAATGGCGAAAAATTTTTTGGCTATAACATATCCAATAAAGGTCTAATGTCTAGAATCTGTTAGGAAAACCCAACACCTCTACAACAAAAAGACAAATAATCCAGTTAAAAAATGAGTAAATGATATGAAAAGATACTTCACGAAAGAAGACATTCAAGCAGCCTACAGACATATGAGGAAATACTTACAATCACTAGCTGTTAGAGAAATGTAAATCAAAACTGCAATGAGATACCATCTCACCCTGACATTACTGGCACGAATTAAAAAAAAAAAAAAACAAATGTTATCTGCAAGGAGAGTGGAACTCTTATGTACTGCTGTTAGGAATGCAAAATTGCACAACCATTTTGGAAAAAAACATGGCACTTCCTTAAAAAGCTAGAAATAAAAATACCATAAATCTAGCAATCCCAGTTCTAGGAATATATCCTAGAGAAATAAGAGCCACCAGATGAATAGACATATGCACACCCATGTTCATTGCAGCATTATTCAGAATAGCAAAAAGATGGAAATAACCTAAGTGTCCATCAAAAAATCAATGGATAAACAAACTGGTACATACACACAATAGAATACTACTCAATGATAAAGAACAATGATAAATCTCTGAAACATCTCATAACATGGATGAATCTGGAGGACATCATGTTGAGTGAAATAAGTCAATCACAAAAGGACAAATACCGTATGAGACCACTGTTACAAAAACTTATGAAAATGTTTACACACAGAAACAATCCTTGATGGTTACAACTAGACAATAGATAAATGGGCACTTTGGTGAAGGCTAAGACAGTACACAATCCTGGGGAAGTCAGCACAACTTGACCAAGGCAATGTTGTGGAAGCTTCATAGACACATCCAAACTCCCTGAGGGACCAAATTACTGGGCTGAGGGCTGGAGACCATGGTCTAGGGGAACAGCTAGCTCAACTAGCATAATATAGTTTAAAAAGAAAATGTTTTATATCCTACTTTGGTGAGTAGTGTCTGGGGTCTTAAAACCTTGTGAGTGATGATGTAAGATACTTCACTGGCCCCACCTCATCTGGAGCAAGGTTGGATGAAGAAAACAAAAGACACAAGAGACAGATTAGTCCAAAGTATTAATGGAGGACAACTACCACAGCCTCCAGCAGACTAAGTCCAGCACAACTAGATGGTGCCTGGCTACCACTGACTGCTCTGACATTGATCACAACAGAGGGTTCAGGACAGAGCTAGAGAAAAATGTAGAACAAAATTCAAACTCACTAAAAACGACCAGACTTACTGGTTTAAAGAGACTGAAGAAACCCTGAGAGTATGGCCCCCAGACACCCTTTTAACTGATTACTGAAGTCACTCCTGAGGTTCACCCTTCAGCCAAAGATTACATAGGTCTATAAAACAAACAGTAATACACATAGCTCAACCAGGTATAGGAGACTAAATGGATAAACTGCCCAAGGGGCAAGGATGAGAAGGCAGGAGAGGACAGGTAAGCTGGACGAATGGAAATGGGAAAACGAAAGTCAAAAAGGGAAGAGTGTTGACATGTTGCTGGGTCGGCAACCAACGTCACAAAACAATATGTGTATCAATTGTTTAATTGGAAAGTAATTTGCTTTGCAAACTTTCACTTAAAACACAATAAAAAATCCTTAAACCTTAAAAAAAAACCAAAATGACAGAAATAAATTCACCCATATCAAGAATTACATTAAATGTGAATGGGCTACACACTTAAATTAAAAGGTAGAGACTGTCAAAATGGTTATAAACACAAAACAACACTTTATACTACCTCCAAGAGACAAATATATATTCAAAGAACAAAGTAGACTGAAACAAAGGTTACAGGAAAATGCAATCCCAGTAAAATTCCCAGCAAGTTATTTTGTGAATATTAACAAACTGATCCTAAGGTTTATTTGAAAAGTTACACGATCAGAATAGCTAACACAATATTAAACAAGAATGAAGTGGGAGGGCTGACAACACTGAACTTGAAGACTTATAAAGCTACAGTCATCATGACAGTGTGATACTTGTTTAAAAAAAAAAAAAAAACACAAATAGATCAATAGAATTGAAGATAGAGTCCAGAAATAGGCCCACAAAAATATAATCAACCAATCTTTGACAAAGGAGAAAAGGCATTTTAAATGATAAAGGATAGTATTTTCAGCTAATGGTGCTGAAACAACTGGATATGAAATAAAATAAATCTAGATGTAGAGCTTACATATTTCATAAGAATTAACTCAAAATGGATCACAGACCTAAATGTTAAACACAAAACTATGCATTCTGGAAGATAACATAGGAGAAAATCTAGGTGATCTTGAGTTTGACAATGAATTCTAGATATAACACCAAAAGCATGATCCATGAAACAAAAAATTGATAAGTTTGACTTCATTAAAATTATAAACTTCTGCTCTGTGAAATACACTGTTAAGAGTACGAAAAGATAAGCTAGAGGCTCAAGAAAACACAGATCTGATAAGAGACCGGCATCCAAATTATACAAAGAACACTTAACACAACAATAAGAAACAAAAAAACCAATTAAAAAATGGAAAAAGAAGAGGCAGAGTCAACATGGTGTTATAGACAGACCCACCATGTCGTCCTTCTGCAGCAAAGACCCAAAAAACTAAGTAAAACAGGTACAAATGTCAATCTTGGAACCCTAAGCATCAAAAGAAGGATTAAAGAACTAGATCAAGCACTGAATGAAAGAACGAAACTGAGGCAGAACAGAGAACAAAGACAGCTACGGAGTGGAGGTCCCCTGTCAGCAAACACTACGCAGTTTCACCATATTGAGCACAGCCAGCAACGACCTCAAGGAGTTTGGGAAGGCAAATTCACAGAGCTCCCAGTAGGAGACAGAGCACCCGGTAACCAGAGAAACACGCTTTTCTACCCCTGTACCTTCTGCCCCATACACTACTCCCGTTACTTCCCGTAGGGGCAAGCCATGCCACTCAGCTAGAGAGACACCAGGTGGCCATCACCCTGGACCACCCTACCTCCACTGGCCAACTCCCCCTGCACCATATTTTTCTTTCTCTTTCTTCCTTTTCTTTCTCCTTCTAACCTAGCATTGTATGCCACCTCCAACACTTTATGAGGGACCACATCACGCCACTCAGTTAGAGAGCCACCAGCACACAGCCAACCAACGTCCTTCACTCCCCCACCAACCAGATCCCACTTCATCCTTTTTTTCCCATTCCCTTTTTTCCTTCCCTCCCACCTAGCCCTGTGTGCTGCTTCTGTCTCCTCCCAACTGGCCACACTGTGCAGCTCAGCTAGAGAGACACCATTTTGCCACCACCCTGAGTCAACCCCACTCCCACCAGCCATCTCCCACTGAGCTGATTTTTTTTTCTCTTTCCCTTTCTTCCTTTTCTTTTTACTTCCCACCTAGCCCCAAGTACCACCTCCAACTCTTACTGATGGACCATGCTGTGCTGCTATGCTAGAGATCCACCAGCACACAGCCTCTCCAGGTCGGCCCTGCCCCCACATGCTGGCTCCCACTGCACCATTTTTTGTCTTATTTCTTTCCCGTTTCTTCCTTTTATTTCTTTCTCCAAGCTAGACCTGAACGCCACCTCCACACTCACCTAATGGGCCATGCCAAGTCATTTATTTAGAGAGCTACTGGCCCATGGCTGCCATCCTGGGTTCACCCAGCCAGCTCCCGTCATGCCATTCTTTCCCTTTCTTCCTTTTCTTTCCCCCTCCCACCTAGCCCCATATGCAAACTCCACCCCTTCCTGATGCGGCATGACTTGCTGCTTGGCTAGAAAGCCACTGGCCAAAGGTCACCCCAGGTCTGCCCCACCCTTACCTGGTGGCTCCCACTGTTACAATTTTTTCTTTTTCTGTGTGTGTGCTTTTGTTTCTTTCTCTTCTTTCTTTTCTTTCTCCCTCCTACCTAGCTCCATTCATTATTTTAGGCCACAAAGTAACCCTCAATAAAATTCAAATCATACGAATAATACAAAACATTCTCTCTGATCACAATGCCATAAAAGTAGAAATCAATAACAGGTAAGAGAAAGGATAAAAAATAAAATACATGAAAACTGAATAACACCTTGCTTAAAAACAACTGAGTAATTGAAGAAATCAGAGGGAATAAAACAATTCCTAGAATCAAATGTGACCAAGAAAAAAATAGAAAAAGAAAATAACAATATGACCTTATTACAGGCGTATCTCAGAGAAATTGCAGGTTAGGTTCTAGACCACTGTGATAAAGTGTGTATCTCAATACAGATAGTCACATGAATTTTTTGGTTTCCCAGTGCATATAAAAGTTATCTGTACACTATACTATAGTCTCTTAAGTGTGCAATAGCATTATGTTTAAAAAAAAAGTACATACCTGTCATGGATTGAATTATGTCCCCCCAAAAATGTGTTTATCACTTTGGCTGGGCCAAGATTCCTGGTATTGTGTGGTTTTTCTGTAAGTTGTAAATCCTGCCTCTATGGTGTTCATGAGGGAGGATTGGTGGCAGTTGTGTTAGTAAGGCAGGACTCAAGTCTATTAGATTGAACTGTATCTTGAGGCAATGTCTTGAGATATAAAAGGCAGAAGTGAGCAGTGAGATAAGGGGACCTCATACCATCAAGAAAGCAGTGCCAGGAGCAGAGCACGTCCTTTGGACTGGGGTCCCTGCACGAGAAACTCCTAGTCTGGGGGAACACTGATGAGAAGGCCGAACACTGATGAGAGAAAGACTTCCCCTGGAGCTGACACCCTGAATTTGGACTTTTAGCCTACTTTGACTGTGAGGAAATAAACTTCTCTTGGTTAAAACCATCCACTTGTGGTACTTCTGTTATAGCAGCACTAGATGACTAAGACAATACCTTAATTAAAAATTGCTTTTTCTTAACCACATCTAAGCTGTTCCAACCTCAAAAATCTCACTTTCCAATAAGACTAACGTAATCGCTTATTTGCTTTAAACTGCTAAGCTGGGACAAGAGACTCAGCATCAATGCTTGCAAAATCACTATCATTATGACTTTCTGAAGTAGATAAGTCCCCCCCCCCCCCCGCCCCGACACAGACACAAATACCTTTTGTGTTTAGGTATTTCCCACTAAGGATATATGGTCAAATTATGTTTTAAAGTCATTTGAAGCAGTTCCTTAGCTCCCCCTATGGCATCAACTTGACTCACAGGATAATCCTTATTTTCCCCTTTAATTTGTAGAACATTCTAATTTATTTTTTATAATCATGTTGTAGAAAAACAACTTTCAACAAAGCCTTCTGCAACAAAGAGATCTTTATTGTGACACATCAGAAAACAAAAAATGGGAAATTGACTGCAAGCACTCAGGCTATAAACAGATCAAAATGCTATTTTTTGTTTTCTGATATGTCACAATATAGATCTCTTTGTTGCAGAAGGCTTTGGTGAAAGTTGTTACTCTACAACAGATTGGTGAAGTGAGTAGTGTTTAAACTTCAGCTTTAGTCTTCCTGCTGATTCAATAACCAATTTAAGAACTTTGGTTTTCTTTAGCTGGGATAGATGAATCCATGATTTTACTCCCTGTAATTTTGCAGCACAGTCGTTAGCTACTAGCACTAAATGAGGTACTTTCCATCCAGGTTCGAGGTAATCCTTAATTTGGTGATGTTTCTAATACTCATAATCTCCTGGTTCAGATTTATAACTTGAAGAATAGGAAACGGGTGTGTTTTATTCATTGGCATGTTGCAGCTTATAAGCATGATCTTTAGCATATTGAACTAATCCTTGACAATATTTTAGCAGGTTACTAGAGAGGAGTTTTGACTCAATATTGTTAACCCCATAAGGTAAAGCCATAGGGCAGCCATTTAAAATTTTAAAAGGGGTTAACTTGTGAGGACCAAAGGGAGTTGATCTTAAATTCACTAACACCACAGTAAGTGATTGAGGCCAAGACAGTCGTAATGAAAAGATTCTTTAAGCTAACTGATTCTTTATAATGTCATTTGTTCTTTCTACCATTTCTGAGGATTGGAGTTATACAGAGAGTGCCAGCACTGTTCGATGGGAAAGATTTTACATACAGCGGTTACTTCTTGCCTAGTAAAATGAGTTCCTCAAACACTACAAAGAATTCCTGGAGTACCCCAAGTAGGAATTATATTTTCTAAAAGCTTCTTTGCCACAAATGTGACAGTGGCATTCCTACAAGGAAAAGCCTCTACCCAATTAGAATATCTGCAAATCATGTCAAATACATATTTTTATCCCTGTGAGGGAGTTAATTGAATAAAATCCACCTGCCATTCAAACACAGATGCGGTGGGTAAAGGGTACCTGTGAACAGGGGTCTGAGAGCTTTCCCTGGATTAAATTCAGCACAGGTTAGGCATTGTCTGACTACCTTATCTGCAGACTTCCAAAAGTGACACCAATAGTATTTTTTCATCTTTTGTAGTGTCTTATCCTGTCCTAAATGATCTTTTAAATGAAAACTAGTAGTCACTGGGATGTGTAAACCCTTAGGGAGTAAATACTGATTGGTCCCATCAACAACCCTAATTACTGGTTTATTTGACATCCTTCAGCTTTCCATTGATCTTGTTCCGGGGAAGGGGCAGCTTCTTGATGTAATGACAGGCTATGCCATTTTTCTCTCCTCTCTTTCCCTAGATCCTCAATCTGAGATTCAGGTAAGAGGGTATTTTGTCCATTATAACAAATCTGGCATTGGTCCCATCTAAAAAGAAAAGTATACTGGAGGAGGGGTGTGATACTTTTCATTTTCAGTTTCTCCAGCCACTAACATTAGTCTAAATTCTGACACTAGTCCACATTTCTACCTCATATAGATAACAGGCTGCTGCCTTAAAGTTTCCCCAGAAACTTTGATCTAACAAGGCAATAATATCTTCCTCCTGTATAGATTTGATTTCAAATAAACAAGCTATAATAATTAAGGTGGAGACCTTGAAGTATTACTGGTCTGTTTCCAGGCCCCATCCATAATTGGGTGCTGGCATCTAGATAACCCTCTGTTGAGACCTAAATAAGTACCTCTTCTCCTGGAGATAATTGTTGATGTTGTTTTATTCTTTGAAAACAGGGGTAAGTTATGAGTGGTGATTGCGAGTTAACAAGAAGAGGGAGAAGATCTCTAATTCTTCAGTCTTGCATTTTGGGGGAGCCTGAGCCTGTGTTGATTCCCTTAAAATGAGTTTAGCTCCTGTTTTGCTCAGTTACTGAGACTAAATATTGCTGAAAGAGGGTCTGAGCAGCCAGTTTGGCAGCTTCGTTGGCCAATCTATTTTCCTTTACGTCCTCTGTTTGGGGGCCCCATTTAGGTTGATGAGCTTGTATTTTTATCACTGCTGTTTCAGAAGGTAATAAGGGAGCCTCAGCAAATTGGCCAGTAGAGTAGCATTCTTTGTGGGTTATCCTGAGGAAGTAAAAAATTTAAAAAATTGCCTTTGTTTGCATGATATTCCAAAGTCATGGACTACTCCACACCTGTAATGAGCATCTATCTATCTATCTATCTAAACTGATTGGCCTTGTGCCAGCTTACTTGCTCTTGTCCAGGCTATAAGCTCAGCTTGTTGGGCTGAGGTTACTTCAAGCAAAGTTCTGCATTCCAATATCTCTACTGCAGTAGTGACAGCGTATCTTCTTTGTTACCTAGAACTAGAAACTTCAGGTTTTATGTAGGTACCATCTACAAACAGTATAAGTGAATGGTTTGAGAGCAGAGTTTCTTGCAGATTTATCCTAGGAGGTAAAAGTTGATCTGTTAAATCAAAACAGTCATGATCAATGTCATCATCATTGGGATCATGCATGAGGGTAGCTACATTTAAGGTCCCTACGGTGTGTAATCTAAGTTTGGGGGCAACTAGAAGAGCCTCTTATGAAGTTAGTCAGATAACAGAAATGTGTTGAGTTAGAGTAGAATTCCAGATGGTGTAAACTGCGTGTGGAACATACACGTCTAGATTATTTTCCAATGTACATCAGCTGTTGTTTCTACTAATTTGGCAGTGGCCACAACTGCTTGAAGATATGAAGGATAAGCTCTGGCTACTGGATCCAATTGTATACTGTTGTACCCTACAAGTCTCTGTCTATCCCCATGCTTCTGAGTTGACTCCTAAGGCATTCGCTTGCCTTTAAGAAGAGAGAGAAATCTAAAGAATAGTTAGGGAATACAAGCACTGGAGTGTGAGTTAGGGATTCTTTTAATTTTTTTAGTTCTTTTAATTTTTAATTAAAAGAATCTTTTAATTTTTAATTCTTTCAGAGCTTCATAGACAGTTCAAAGGTTCAGAGATATTACCCTTAAGATAAACATGAAGAGGTTGGGCTAGTAAAGAGAAATTTGGATTCCAAGCTCTACAATATCCACACAATCCTAAAAATGCCCTTAACTGTTTCTTTGCTGTAGGTATAGGGTAGGAAAAGATAGCTTCTTTTCATTTTGGGTTAATTTAGATTCCATCTGCTGAGATTAAAAGACCAAGAAAATTTATTAGTGGAAGGGCAAACTATAATTCTTCTCTGGACACCTTATGCCCTCTAATGGCTAGATGATGTAATAACAGAAGACTATCCAGTATGTTTGCTTGCTTGGTGTTATAACAGACTAAAAGATCATCAACATACTGGAGCAACAGATATTTATGTTCAAACTGTAAAGGTAACAAGTCAGCATGTAAAATCTAGGAAAAGTAGGTGGAGCTCTCTGTGAATTCTTGGGGCATGACGGTCCAAGAATATTGTTGATGATCTCATGTAAAAACAAACAAGAATTAGCATCTGGATGAACTGGAATACAGAAAAAAGCACTTCAGAGCTCAATGAGTGTAAACTATGTGGCATCTAGTGGAATTTGGGCTCATAGCAAATGGGAATTTAGAAGAACAGGAGTCCCAGAGATAACAATGTGATTAATAGTGCTAAGATCTTGTACAAATTACCATCTGTGTATTAGATTTCCTAACAGGAATTACTGGGGTTTTACAAGGGGTAGTATATTGAAGGAAACCCTGGTGACATAGTGATTAAGTGCTATGGCTGCTAACCAAAGAGTCAGCTGTTCGAATACACCAGGTGCTCCTTTTAAACTCTACGGGGCAGTTTTACTCTGTCCTATAGGGTCACTATGAGTTGGAATCGACTCGACAGCAGAGGGTAGTACATTGAATGATAAATCCCTTTTCTAAAAAATCCTTGGATAAGTTTCAGTCCTTCCTTTCCTTCAAGTTTTAAAGGGTATTACCTAGTTTAGGTAAGGACATAATGGGGTCTATTTGAACTTTAATAGGTTCAGCCGACAGAATACAGTCGACATTGGTAGACGAGGAAGCCCATAATAGTGACAGTATTTAATTAAGAATTTGAGTCTCTTTTCCTAAGGATGTAGTAGCCTTGTCCTCTGATACCAAAAGACCTTGTAATAGAAACAAAGGACTTCTTCTAGATCAAGCATCCAATTCTTGTCTTCATTTTCGTCATCGGGGAAATTGAATAATACATCCCCTGCATCTGTAAACTGAATTTTGATTTGGAAGGAAAGTCACACCCTACCAAAAAAAAAAAAAAAAAAACTGCAGTTGTGCCAAAAGACCTGCAGATGGAGTGCTTTACAAAAAGAAATTTCAGCATGGAGCTTCAAATAAAATATCTTAGGATTTGTCAACAGAATATGTCAAAATAACATCTCCTATTATGCTGAAGGGGCCATAGTGGTGCAGTGATTAAGAGTTTGGCTGCTAACCGAAAGGTCTAAACCCTATGGGACAGTTCTACTCTGTCCTATAGAGTTGCTATGAGTCAGAATCAACTCATTGGCAATGGGTTATGCTGAAAGGCAACAAAGATTGTACTTTGATATCGCTTACCTCAGTCAGAGGATCTCTGAAGAGGATGCAGAGTGTAAGAAGTGGAATACAATGGACCTGCTGTGGTGCCAAAAAAACAGTACAGGTCTTTGGAGATCTGATGAGGAATTTGCTAGTGAAGATCCTGCTCACAGTGTCATTCTGTTGTACAGAAGCAACTTTCACCAAAGACTTCTACAATAAAGAGATCTTTATTGTGACACAGCAGAAAACAAAAAATAGGATTTTGGTCTGTTTATAGCCAGAGTGCATGCTGCCAATTTCCCTTTTTTTGTTTTCTGATGTGTCACAATAAAGATCCCTTTGTTGCAAAAAGCTTTGATGAAAGTTGTTATTCTACAACACTAGTGACATTTTATACAGTTTGAAGTCAAAACTGCAAAAGAAGGTGCCTTCAGAGAAGTCTTGCTTCTATAAAAATCCTCAGGACTTCCTCATTTTCCATTTGTCTAAACATTTTCTAAAATATTGTTCCTTTTTTATAATGTAAGAAAATATGTATACAATCTATACTTCCCTGCCCAGGTGACAAGCAATGGTAAATTGTGTACCCTTTTCTCTACTGTACTTGATTCACAGGACATCTAAGGATTTTTCTTGAAGATGTACAAGGTTTCCTCTTATATAGCCACAGAGTGCTGCATTATGTGGAGTTCTTTAACGAGCCTTCCACTGAGAGACTGATATGGATTGAACTGTGTCCCCCCAAAATATGTGTCAACTTGGCTAGTCCATAATTCCCAGTATTGTGTGGTTGTCCACCATTTTGTCATCTGATGTGATTTTCCTAAGTGTAGTAAATCCTACTTCTATGATGATAATGAGGTGGGATTAGTGGCAGTCATGTTAATGAGACACAACTCAATCTACGGGATTAGACTGTGTTTTAAACCAATCTTTTCTGAGATATAAAAGAGAGAATAAAGCAGAGAGACACGGAGGAACTTATGCCATCAAGAAAGTAGTGCCAGGAGAAGAGCACACACTTTGGATCCGGGATCCCTGCACTGAGAAGCTCCTAATCCAGGGGAAATTGATGACAAGGACCTTCCCCCACAGCTGACAAAAACAGAAAGACTTCCCCTGGAGCTGAGGCCTTGAATTTGGACTTTTAGCCTCCTACACTGTGAGAGAATAAACTTCTGTTTGTTGAAGGCATCTACTTGTGGTATTTCTGTTATAGCAGCACTAGATAACAAAGACAGAGACCTTTGGATGTTTCTAGTCCCTTGCTATTAAAAATTATTTACAATGAATAAACTTGTAGTTCAGCTAATGTCGACAGAACAGTCCTGGAAGTGGGATATATAAGCATTAAGGTAAATGCGTACATCATTTGACTGGATGGTGACTGACAATGGCCTAAAGCCATCAATGGGATGGGATTTTTCATTTGCATTTACACAAAGAGGCATAGAATGTTTGACAGTCTTTGGATAGGATAAGTGATTACCATGTTTCCACAAACTTTAATCTGCATTTTTCTTACAATGAGGACATCTAATCATCTTTTCATAAACTTAAGACTCGTTTGTCTGTGTACTGTAGGTTCCCGGTACAACCAGGATTTTGTCAGTACTGTCTTGCTCTGAAGCTCCTTCTCATTAAGCCCCACCTTATACCTTCTCCCCACAAATCATTTCCAAATAATTTACTATTCCAAAATAAATAACACTATTAAAACAGTACAAAAACACAACTAGTCAAAGGCATCGTACATTTGATGAAAGCATGAGCATATTAGTTATTAGTCTTTCCCCAGGATATGATGCTATGAGTCTTCCCAGTTCAAATAGATGCCTGAAGTCAAATATCATCTCTGCAGTGTTGATGACTTGACCTTATCTTTATTTTTTTCCAGAGTTCCCACCCTGTCTTTAGTCTTCTCACACAGAGTCTTAGAAAGAAAATGATTCAGTCAGGAAAACTAGATTGTGGTATTTTGGCAATTTATAGGATAATGTTGACGTTTTCTCCAAAACTAAAATGTGACATCTATGCTCACATGATGTTAACCTGACTATACTAGGCCCAAAATGGAGTTGCATGTATTAAGCCCCAGATCAGCAAACTGAAACCTAATTTTCTGTTTCTTGTAAATGCCTAAATTTTCCAGGAGCTTAAATCCAAGTAAATCAATTAACTCTCTGGAAATGGAAACCTAAAGTAGCCAATGGGGATTGCCTGCTTAGTTAGACCTAGTTGAAAATTTTTCCTTAATCCCAAATAATGTTAAAAAAAAAAAAAGCCTGCAATCCAATACAAAATTTATCCAGTATATCTTCCTTGTTCCCCTGTGTCTGCTTTTACAAAAGCCCTACCACTGTTACTTTGCTTGGGAGCTCCTGTCTGACCTTCAGACCTGAAGACCCCTCCCACAATTCATGAATTACAAGAATATAAGGCTTATGAATTCATACACTAATTGAATATTGTGGGAATTTTAATTTTAACAATGAATAAATAGAGATTTTTATTTAGGTGGCTTAAGTATAGTTGATGCACACTCATGGATTTCATAATACTAGTTAAATTGCTTTCATATTTGAAGCCACTGCTGACCAAAATGTAAGGTACTAAGAAGTCTCCTGCATGGTCAAAATTCCAATCACCCAGGCATTTGAGGATTCCCACAGAAGAGTCCATCACCAGAAATGCCTAGAATTTCATCAATGGAAAATGATTTTTCTATACTATTTTCTTTCCTATTCATTTGTCCTCTTCTTTCAGTTCTTCATCAATTATTTATGAAGTACATATGCTGATGTCTGGCTGTGAGAGGAAAACAACGCTTTATTTTATGAAAAGTGAGAATAGGTGGAGTTTAGTTATATGAAGGGATTTTCATGTTTGTGAGGGGAAAGTTAAAATGGTCACAACATAGACTTCATAATTATATTTCCCTGGAATATAATTATGTAGAACCAAAAACGATTATATAAGAATGTAAGGAGATAGATAAGCCCATTAATATTTCATTTAGATTTAGACTTTTAAAAGCCTCCTTACTTACACCTCTTAATAACACAATGAAATGTATAAAACTGATAAAACAACTGTATTCTGCAGAAGGTGTCCATGGGAAGGCAGCTGTTCAGAAACTTCTACATTGATTATTAAGTTCTGTGTTAAAATGTTTCTGTTTCTAATCATGTAAGAATTCACATGGCTCAAAGTCAAAATTACAGAAAGAGGTATATTTTAAGAAGTCTTACTTCTAGTTCTGTTCTCACCACTCTCCTCTTTTTCAGTTTTGTAACATTTTCTAAAGTTTCTTTCCATTTTTAAAATATAAGCAAATATGTATACACATAGTATGAGTGGGAATTAATTACTAAGAAGCATAGACATTGAGTGACAGTGTAGAGGTAGATATATTTCAGTCTCACTGGTTAATTTTTCACCTTTGCCTAATCAGCTTCAGTGATTTTCCCCGTTCCTCAAGCAAAGCAGTTATGATCTGATATCAGGCTGTTCTTGTTCCTAAAATGCTCTGTCCTTATTCATCTGCACGGTTTACTCCCTTAATAATCATGTCTTTGCTCAAAGAGCACCCAATCAAGTCTTCTTTGATCATGCATTTAAAAATTGCATCCTGAGGCAGGACCAGATGGTGGAGTAGTCAGACACTTCCTGTGGTCCCTCTTACAATAAAGACCTGAAAAAAGAAGTAAACCAATTATATATGACAATCTAGGAGACCTGAACATCAAAGGCAAAGTTGAGGAATCAGACAGAGTGGCAGGGGGAGGGAGAGACGGTTCAGAAACAGCCAGGAGTTGCCAGACCTGACCTGGCAGGAACCAGTGCCCTCCAGGCCAGATTGGGTCGCATGCATGGTGAGGCAAGAAGTGGCACTCGGGAGGTGTTTTCCACATCTGGAGAGACCCAGCAGCAAAGCTTCTACTCGGGCATCCAGAATCACTGAAAAGCAGTGCTCAATCAGCAAAAGATAAGTATTTGTGTCTGGCCTACCCTGAGGACCAAAAAACACCACCTTTGGGAAAAACTTCTATCCCATTTACCTTCCCCCTCCTTGCACTGCACTGAGTCCCAGCGAGCTTCAGTGATTGCCAAGTCCCCTGGGCCAGAAGTAGGACCCATCACACACCCTGAGTCATTCTCCCAGCTGTGGAGAGGGAACAAATTAACAAACAGGGAAAAAATAATCTGCCAACTCCCCTAATCCAGGAACTCAGGGTGAGCACAGCTCTTTGCCTAGGTACAGGCATAAGGGGTACATGGACTTTGAATGCCTTTCACCCCTGCGTAGACCCATGTGGGCCCATTTCAACAGCATAGACATTCATTACAACAGTATAACAGGGTATATACCTGAAGACTAACTTCAACTATTTCAGCTATATGGTGAAGTGGCAGGTTTGTGATATTTGACACTGCTCTGCCTATTAAGCAGGGTCCTCACCTACCCACATCAGGGGCCTGAGGACTGGAGGTTCCACTCATGCCACCTAGTCACCCATGACAGGGGTCCAAGAGTAAATAGTGCCCCCCAGTCCTTACAGCCAACAGCATTGGGTGCTCATAGTGCAACTGCAAAACCCACCCACCTATGCACTCTAGGGAACTGGGATATGTTTTCCTCTAAGACACTCAGGGACAGCCATCATCCCCCTGCCTTGTTCAATGTATGACCCTCTACTGCAGCCAGATACCTGTGCCTACACCAATCATCCATGCCTGTCTAGGACTGCAGGTGAGAGCCTGCGTGTGCCCAACTACCTGTACACCTGAGGTGAATTCATACAAGAAAAGTAAACAGACTCCTGGGTTCACATACCTAGTAAAAACTCTAACCACCCAGTGACAGGACCTTAGAGATTCAAAGGCACCAATAATCAAACTAGCTTCCACGAGCAGCCTATTTGGGCATATCAAAACAAAACAAAACAAGAAGCTAGGATGCAGTAAGCAAACAAAATAAATAAATATAATACCTTATTGATGGCTCAGAGATAACAGTCCATATCAAATCACATAAAGAGGCAGACCACAATGGTGTCAGCAAGCTCCCAAAATAAAGAATAAAGAAATTTTCTGGAGGAAGAGAATTTCTTGGAATTACCAGAGGTAGAATACAAAAGATTAATATACAGAACTCTTCAAGATATCAAGAAGGAGATCATTCAAAATGCAGAACATGCCAAGGAACACAGAGACGAAGCAACAGAGGATTTTAAGAAGGTTACTCAAGAGCATAATAACAAATTTAATAGGTTGCCAGAATCCGTAGAGAGACAGCAATCCGAAATCCAGGAGATTAACAGTAAAATTTCAGAATTAGACAACTCAATAGAAAGTCATACGGGCAGAAATGAGGCAATAGAAGTCACAATCAGTGAGACTGAAGATAAAGCACTTGACACCAACTTATTTGAGGAAAAATCAGATTAAATTTTTTTTTTTTTAAATGAAGAAACTCTAAGAATTATGTGGGACTCTATCAAGAGGAATAACCTATGAGTAATTTCAGTACCAGAAACGGGGAGTATAACAGAAAATACAGAGAAAATTGTTGAAGATTTGTTGGTAGAAAAGTTCCCTGATATCATGAAAATTGAGAAGATATCTATCCAAGAGGCTCATCTAACCCCATGTAAGGTATATCCTAAAAGAAAGTCACCAATACATATTATAATCAAACTTGACAAAACCAAAGCTAAAGAGAGAATTTTAAGAGCTACTAGGGATAAACGAAAAGGAGAGTCAATAAGACTAAGTTCAGACTACTCAGCAGAAACCAGGCAGGCAAGAAGGCAATGGGATGACATATATAAAACCTTGAAGGAAAAAAAAAAAATTGCCAGCCAAGAATTGTATATCAGCAAAACTGCCTCTCAAATATGATGGTGAAATTAGGGCATTTCCAGATAGAAGTTTAGGTAATTTGCAAAAACCAAACCAAAATTGCAAGAAATGCTAAAGGGAGTCTTCCAGTCAGAAAATCAATAACATCAGTTAACCAGCCAAGACTAGAATATACGACAGAGCAACCAAATATCAACCCAGATAGGGAAGTCACAAAAATAAATCAGACTTCCTAACAACATGGCACTACAGACAGAAGCATCACCCCATTCTTCCACAGCAAAGACTCAAAAAACTAAGTCAAACAGAGGCAAACATCAATACTGAAACCCTAAGCATCAAATGAAGAGCTAAAGAACTCAACCAAGCACCAAATGGAATAAGAAACTGACAGAGAACAGACAGCAAGGAGAAATACATGCAGAGGTCCCCTATCAGCTAACACAGCACGGATTTGCCATCTTGGACCCCTGTTGGAGATCAGCAAACAGAGACTACAGGAAAACAGCTTCACGAAGCTCCCAGCAGGAGACAGAAAAGCCGGTAACCAACGATTATGCTTTCCCACCCCCCACCCTTCTTCACTCTGATTCTGTCTCCTCTGCTTCCTGTAGCCACAGTCTTTTGGCCAAGAGTCACAGGATTCAGCCCTGTGCTGCTTGGATTCTGCCCGCCCACACTGGCAGGCTCCCTGAATGTCATTTGTTGGTTGTTGGTGTTGCTTTTTTCCATTTCTTTTGGTTTATTTCATACCTCTCACCACCTACCCCTCCTTTCTCTCAAATACATGGCTCCTGTGCCATCACTCTTCTTCTTCTTTTTTTTTTTTTTGCACATGAATGCTCATAGCTATTTTATTTGCAATAGCCAGAACCTGAAAACACCCCAAATGACCATCAATAAACAACTTGTGTTATAGCCACACAATAAAATACAACTGAACAACAAAAAGAAATTACTGATTCTTGCAACAACATAAATCCCAAAATATTATGCTGGATGAAAGAAGCTAAAATTAAAATATACTGTATGGTTCTATTTATATAAAATTTTAGAAAATATAAACGAATCTATAGTGACAGAAAGCGTATCAGTGGTTGCCTCTGGATGGGGGCATCATAAAAGGGCACAAGTGATGGATATGTTCATTGTCTTGATGGTGGTGATGGTTTTACAGGATATACATATGTCAAAACATGTTAAATTACCCCTAGAGTATGGCCTCCGGAAGCCCTCCCGGCTCAGCAATGAAGTCGTTCTTGAGGCCCACCCCCTAGGCAAAGATTAACAGACCCACAAAACAAAATGAGACCAAAGGGGCACATGAGCCCAGGGGCAAGGACCAGAAGGCAGAAGGGGACAGGAAAGCTGGTAATAGGGAACCCAAGGTAGAAAAGGGAGAGTGCTGACACGTCTTTGAGTTACCAACCAATGTCACAAAACAACACGCGCACTGTTCAATGAGAAGCCAGCCTGCTCCGCAAACCTTCATCCAAAGCACAATAAAAAAAATTATATACTTAAAGCATACGCAGTTTATTGTATTAGTCTACCTAAATAAAACTGTTTAAAATTTTTTTTATTGTGCTTTAGATGGTCTACAGAGCAAACTAACCTCACCAAACAATATGCACACTGTTCCCCGTGGTGCGTCAACACACTACCCCCTCGACCCTGGGCCCCCATTTCCATTCGTCCAGCTTTCCTGTCCCCTCCTGCCCCCCCGTTCCCGGCCCCTGGGTCAGTGTGCCCATTCAGTCTTGTATACGTGGTTGAGCTACGTGTATTAATGTTAGTCCTATGGGCCTGTCCAATCCCCGGCTGAAAGGTGAACCTCAGGAGTGACCCCAACACTGAGCCAAAAGGGTGTCCAGAGGCACACGTTCAGGGTGTTTCCAGTCTCTGTCAGGTCAGTAAGTCTGGTCTTTTTTTGTGAGTTAGAATTTTGTTCTACATTTTTCTCCAGCTCTGTCCAGGACCCGCTATTTTGATGCCTGACAGAGCAATCAGTGGTGGTAGACGGGCACCATCTAATTGTGCTGGACTCAGTCTGGTGGAGGCTGTGGTACTTGTGGTCCGTTAGTCCTTTGGACTAATATTTCCCTTGTGTCTTTGGTTTTCTTCATTCTTCCTTGCTCCAGATGGTGTGGGACCAGTTGAGTATCTTAGATGGCCATTCAGGAGCTTCTAAGACCACAGACGCTACTCACCACAGTCTGATATAGAACATTTTCTTTATAAACTATGTTATGCCAATTGAGCTAGATGTCCCCCAAGACCATGGTCACCAGCTCTTAGCCCACTAAGTAAGTCCCTCAGGGAGTTTGGATGTGTCTGTGAAGCTTCTATGACTTTGCCTTGGTCAAGTTGTGCTGACCTCCCCAGTTCTGTGTGCTGTCTTACCCTTCACCAAACTTACCACTCGTCTATTGTCTAGTTAGTGTTTTTCCCTCCCCACTCTTCCCTTCCCTCGTAAGCATCAAAGACTGTTTCTGTGTGGAAACCTTTTCATTAGTTTTTATAATAGTGGTCTCATACAGTATTTGTCCTTTTTATGATTAACTTACTTCACTTACAATAATGCCCTCCGGATTCATCCATGTTGTGAGATGTTTCACAGATTCGTCATTGTTCTTTATCATTGCATAGTATTCCCTTGTGTGTGTGTACCATATTTTGTTTATCCATTTATCTATTGCTAGGCACTTAGGTTGTTTCCATCTTTTTGCTATTGTGAATAATGCTGCAATGAACGTGGTTATGCATATGTCTGTTCATGTGACGGCTTCTATTTCTCTAGGATATGTTCTAGGCGTGGAATTGTGGATCATATGGTATTTCTATTTCTGGCTTTCTAAGGAAGTACCATATTGTTTTCCAAAATGGTTGTACTAGTTTACATTCTCACCAGAAGTATATGAGTTCCAGTCTCCCTTTCTGTTTTTTTGATTCATGCCAGTAATGTCAAGATGGGATGGTATCTCATTTCAGTTTTGATTTGTATTTCTCTAATGGCTAATGATAGCAAGCATTTCCTCATGTGTCTGTTAGCTGCCTGAATGTCTTCTTTGGTGAAGTATCTGTTCATATCCTTTGCCCATTTTTTAATTGGATTGTTTGTCTTTCTGTTGTAGAGTTGTTGGATTTTCCTACAGATTTTAGAGATTAGACCTTTGTCAGATATGTCATAGTCAAAAATTTTTTTCCAGTCTGTTGGTTCTCTTTTTAATTTTTTGGTGAAGTCTTTTGATGAACATAGGTGTTTAATTTTTAGAATATCCCAGTTATCTAGCTTATCTTCTGGTGTTTGTAATGATAGTTGTGGTTTGTATCCTATTTATGCTGTGTATTAGGGCCTCTAGTGTTGACCCTATTTTTTCTTCTATGATCTTTACAGTTTTGGGTTTTATATTTAGGCATTTGATCCATTTTTAATTAGTTTTTGTCTATAGTGTAAGGTATAGGTCCTGTTTCATTATTTTACAGATGAACATCCAGTTTTGACAGCATCATTTGTTAAAAAGACTGTCTTTTCCCCATTTAATGGACTTTGGGCCCTTGTCAAAGATCAGGTGACTGTAGGTGGATGGACTTACTTCTGGGTTCTCGATTCTGTTCCATTGGTCAATGTGTCTGTCATTGTACCAGTATCAGGCTGTTTTGACTACCTTAGCTGTATAGTAGGTTCTGAAGTCAGGTAGTGCGAGTCCTCCTACTTCATTCTTCAATAGTGCTTTACTTATCTGGGGCCTCTTTCCTTTCCATATAAAAGTTAATGATTTGTCTTTCCATCTCATTATAGAATGCTGTTGGTATTTGGAATGGGATTGCATTGTATTTGTAAATTGCTTTCAGTAAAATTGACATTTTCATAATGTTGAGTCTACCTAACCATGAGCGCGGTATTTTTTCCATTTACTAGGTCTCTTTTGGTTTCTTGCAGTAGTGTTTTGTAGTTTTCTTTGTACAGGTCTTTTACATCCCTGGTTAGATTTATTTCTAAGTTTTTTTTTTGTTTGTTTGTTTTTTTAGGGGTTATTATAAATGGTACTGCTTTTCTGATTTCCTTTTTGTAGTTGTCTTTACTGGTGTATAGGAATCCGACTGATTTTGTGTGTTTATCCTGCTACTCTGCTGAATCTATTAGTTCCAGTAGTTTTCTTGTGGAGATCTTTGGGTTCTCTGTGTATAGAATCATATCATCTGCAAATAGGGATAGTCTTACTTCTTCCTTACCAATTTGAATGCCCTTTATTTCCTTCTCTTCTCTTATTGCTCTAGCTAGGCCTTCCAGCACGTGGGGCAGAGCAATTTGGAGAGGCCTGGTAAAGACAAAGATACTGGGCAAGGTAAAGGGAAGACATAACCTGCTGAGAGGAACCATGATTGGCAGCCAGACACAGCCCAGACCAGGCCACAGTGATCAATACTCTGGACCCAGCAGTTGTGTGAAGGACAGAGGAACTGGACTGTTTGGAGGTAAACGCAGCATCTACCCTGAGACCCGCCAGTCTGGGACGAGATTGAGACGGGGGAGAGAAGGAACTTTCTGCGGCTTTTAGATGAGACGGAGGAGTGGAGGGAGGGCAACGGAGAAGCGAAAGCCTCAAGGCCCATCACCCCGGGAGATCACGCACACCGGACACTCGCCTACCCCCTGGGGCCCAGTGTGAAGGCGGGCCTTTCTTCTTCTTGAAACGCTGTGAAAGGCCACTTGACTGTGGAACTGCTTTCCAGCCCACTTCACCATGCTGGTGAGATCCCTGGGGCTTTTTATGTCTGTTTTCTTTTTCTTTTTCGTTTTTTTAAATTGTACTTCAGGTGAAGGTTTACAGAGTAGTTTCTCATTAAACAGTCAGTCACATATTTTTTTATGACATTGGTTAAAAACCCCACGACATGTCAACCCTCTTCATTCCCGAACTTTTTTTCTTTGGTGAAAATATACATAGCAAAAGATGCACCATTTCAAAAATTTCTGCATGCACAGTTCAGTGACATCGATTACGTTCTTCCAGTTGTGCTGCTATTCTTGCTTTAGATGAAAGTTTAGAGAAAAAAATAGTTTCTCATCAAACAGTACACATGTTGCTCTATGACAATGGTTGACAACCCCACTACATTGCAACACTGTCCTTACTCAAACTTGGGTTCCCTATCACCAGCTTTCCTGTCCCCTTCTGCATTCTAGTCCTAGTCCCTGGACTGCTGTGCCTCATTAGTCCCGTTTTGTTTTATGCGGCTGTCCATTCCCCAGCTGAACAATGAACCTTGGAAGTGACTTTGCCACTGAGCTAAAAGGGTGTACGGGGGCCATACTCTCAGGGTTTCTTCAGTCTCCTTTAGGCCAGTAAATCTGGTCTTTTTTGTGTGTGTTAGAATTTTGTTCTACATCCTTCTCCAGTACTGTCCAGAACCCTCTGTTGTGATCCCGGTCAGAGCAGTCAGTGGTGGTAGCCAGGCACCATCTGGCTGTACTGGGCTTAGTCTGGTGGAAGTCTTGGTAGCTGTGGTCCATTAGTCGTTTGGACTAACCTTTTCCTTGTATCCTATTCTCTTCATTTTCACTTGCTACCAAAGGGGTAAGACCAGTGGAGTATCTTAGATGGCTGCTCACAAGCTTTTAAGACCCCAGACGCTACTCACCAAGATAAAATGTAGAACACTGTCTTTATAAACTGTGTTATGCCAACTGAGCTAGATGTTCCCTGAGACCATGGTCCCCACTGCCCTCTACCTAGCAATTCAGTCCCTCACCAAGTTTGGATGTGTCTTTGGAGCTTCCATGACCTTTCCTTATACAAGTTGTGCTGGATTCCCTAATATTTTGTACTGTCTCACCCTTCACCAAAGATACCACCTATCTATTGCCTATTTAGTATTTCCTCCCCATCCCTCCCATCCCTCATAATCAACAAAGATTGTTACTTTTTCTGTGTAAAGTTTTTCATTGGTGTTTACAATAGAGGTCTCAAACAATATTTGTCCTTTTGTGATTGACTTATTTCACTCAGAATAATGTCCTCCAGTTTCATCCATGTATGAGATGCTTCGCAGATTCATCATTGTTCTTTCTCGTTGCGTGGTACTCCATTCTGTGTATGTACCATAGTTTGTTTATCCATTGTGAACAATGCTGCCGTGAACAATGCTGCCATGAACATGGGTGTGCATATGTCTATTCGAGTGACGACTCTTATTTCTCTAGGATATATTCCTAGGAGCGCTACTGCTGAATCGTATGTATTTCTATTTTTATCTTTCTAAGGACGCAGCCATATCATTTTCCAAAATAGTTGTATCATTTAGCATTCTCACCAGCAGTGCATAAGAGTTCCAATCTCCTCGCAGCCACTCCAACATTTGTTATTTCCAGGGTTTTTGATTCGTTACAGTAATGCTGGGGTGAGATGTTATCTCATTGTGGTTTTAATTTGCATTTCTGTAATGGCTAGTGATCGTGAGCATTTCCTTATGTGCCTGCTGGTCCCTTGAATGTCTTTTTTCGTGAAGTGTTTGTTCATTACCTTTGCCCAATTTTTAATAGGATTATTCATCTTTTTGTTGTAGCGGTGTTGGATTTTCTTGTAGACTATGGAGATTAGACCTTGGTCTGACTTGTACTGTCCAGAAATTTTTTTCCCAGTCTGTAGGTTCACTTTTTACTCTTTTGGTGAAGTCTTTTGAAGAGCATAGGTGTTTGATTTTTAGAAGATCACAGTTATCTGGCTTCTCTTCTGGGGTTTGTGTCTTGATGATTATGGTTTGTATCCTGTTAATGCTGTGCATTAGGGCCTGTAGCATTTGTCCTATTTTTTCTTCTATGAACTTGATAGCTTTTGGCTTTATATTTAGGTCTTTGATCCATTTTGAATTAGTTTTTGTATATAGTGTGAGGTGTGGGTTCAGTTGTGCCAACACCATTTGTTAAAAAGACCGTTTTTCCCCATTTGATAGACTTTGGGCCCTTGTCAAAGATCAGGTGACTGTAGGTGGATGGATTTACATCTGGGTCCTCGATTCTGTTCCATTGGTCAATGTACCTGTTGTTGTACCACTTCCAGGCTGTTTTGACCACTGTAGCTGTATAGTAGGTTCTGAGGTCAGGTAGTGTGAGTCTTCCAACTTTATTCTTCTTCTTCAGTAGTGCTTTACTTATTCGGGGCTTCTTCCCTTTCCATATAAAGTTAATGATTAGTTTTTCCATCTCTTTGAAGAATATTGTTCATATTTGGATTGGGATTGCATTGTATTTGTAAACTGCTTTGGGTAGAAATGTCATTTTCACAATGTTGAGTCTGCCTATCCATGAGAATGCTATGTTTTGCCATTTATGTAGACCCCTTTGGGTTTCTTGCAGTAGTGTTTTCTGGTTTTCTTTGTATAGATGTTTTACATCACTGGTTAGTTTTATTCCTATGTATTTTATTTTTTTAGGGGTTATTATAAATGGTATTTTTTTCCTGATTTCCTTTTCATCGTTCTCTTTATTGGTGTACAGGAATCCAACTGATTTTTGTATGTTTATCTTATATCCTGCTACTCTGCTGAATCTTTCTATTAGTTCTTAGATTTCTATTAGTTCTATTAGATTTCTTGTGGAGTCTTTGTGGTTTTCTATGTATAGTACCATATCAACTGCAAACAGGGACAATTTAACTTTTTCATTACCAATTCGGTTGCCCTCTATTTCTTTTTCTTACGTTATTGCTCTAGCTAGAACTTCCAGCACAAGGTTAAATAGGAATGGTGATAAAGGGCATCCTTGTCTTGTTGCTGTTCTCAAGTGGAATGTTTTCAGCCTCTCTCCAGTAAGAATGATGTTGGCTGTTGGTTTTGCCTAGATGTCCTTTATTATGTTAAGAAAATTCCCTTCTATACCTATTTTATTGACAGTTTTTATCAGGAATGGATGTTGAACGTTGTCGCATGCCGTTTCTGCATCAATTGAGGTGATCAGGTGATTCTTTCCTTTCATTTATGTGGTGGATTACATTAATTGATTTTCTAATGTTGAACCCTCCTGGCATACCTTGTATGAATCCTGCTTGGTAGTGCTATATTATTTTTTTTTATAAGAAGCTAAATTATATTGGCTAGAATTTTGTTGAGAACTTTTGCATCTATATTCATGAGAGATATTGGTATGTAATTTTCTTCATTTGTGGTCTTTCCCTTGTTTTGGTATCAGGGTTATGCTGGCTTCATAGAATGAATTCGGAAGTGTTGTTTCTTTTTCTATGCCCTGAAATAGCTTAAGTAGTACTGGTACAAGCTCGTCTCTGAATGGTTTGTAGAACTCTCCAGAGAAGCCATCTGGGCCAGGAATATGTTTTGCTGGGAATTTTTCTTTCATTACCTTTTCAATCTCTTCTGTTGTTGTGGGTCTGTTCAGATTTTCAACTTCACTTTGTTGTAGTTTGGGTAGGCCATGTGTTTCTAAAAATGTATCCATTACCTCTAGGTTTTCAAATTGTTGGAGTATAGTTTTTCATAATATTCTGTTATGATCATTTTTATTTCAGTTGGGTCTGTTGTAATGTCACCCATTTCATTTCTTATTTGGGTTATTTGCATCCTCTCCTGTTTTTCTTTTGTCAGTCTGGCCAGTGGTTTGTCGATTTTGGTGATTCCTTCAAAGAACCAACTTTTGGGTTTGTTGAGACTTTCTATTGTTTTTGTATACTCTATTTCAATTATTTTTGCTCTGATCTTTATTATTTCCTTTCTTCTGTTGCTGTGGGATTTTTTACTGTTCTCTTTCTATTCGTTTAGTTGTGTGGTTAATGTTTTGATTATCTCCCTTTCATCTTTTTTGACATGTGCACCTATTGCTATGAATTGTCCTCTGAGGACTGCCTTTGCTGTTTCCCAAAGATTTTGGTATGGTGTGATTTCATTCCCATTCGATTCTAGGAATTTTTTGATTCCATCTCTGATTTCTTCTATTACCCAGTGATGTGTAAACAGTGTATTATTCAGTTTCTATGTGATTGATTTTTTTCCTTGCTCTTTCTGTTGTTAATTTCTACTTTGATGGCATTGTGGTCACAGAAGATACTTTGAATTATCTCAACATTTTGGATCTTGTTGAGGACTGCTCTGTGGCCTAAGATGTGGTCTATTCTGGAGAACATTCCATGTGCATTGGAAAGGAATGTGTACTTTGCAGCGGTTGGACGGAGTGTTCTTTGTATATATATGAGGTGAAGATGGCTGATTGTGCCCTTTAGGTCTTCTGTATCTTTGTTGAGTTTCTTCTTAGTTGTTCTGTCCTTTACTGAGAGTGGTGTGTTGAAGTCTCCTACTATTATTGTGGAACTGTCAGTTTCTCTTTTCAGTGCTGTTAGAGGTGGTTTCATGTATTTTGGAACCCTGTCATTGGGTGCATCAGTGTTTATTTTGGTTATGTCTTCCTTGTGGATCATCCCTTTAATCATTATACAATGTCCTTCTTTGTCTGTTATGGTGAGTGTTGTTTTAAAATCTATTTTATCTGAGATTAGTATTGTCACTCCTGCTTTTTTTTTGGTAGTTGTTAGCTTGATATATTTTATCCAACCTTTGATTTGTAATAATTTCTCATCTTTGTTTCTAAGGTGTGTCTCTTGTAGACAGCGTATTGATGGCTCCTATTTTTTGATCCATTCTGTCACTCTCCATCTCTTTATGTGTTCATTGATTCCATTTATATTCAGTGTAATTATTGATAGGTGTGAGTTTATTGATGTCATTTTATAGTGCTTTTTTTGTGTGGTGCTGACGTTTTCTTTGTTCTTATTGTCTTGTGCAGAATTCCTTTTGTTTGTGGATTTTTTTCATTTCTTTTTCTAGGTTTTGTTTTTGCTGAGAGTTTGTTTCTCCTCTTTATTTTTATGAATATGTTTGTTAACTTTCTTTGTGGTTACAGTGTAATTTACCCTTTTCTTTCTAAGTTTGAAGCAGTCTATTATTATTTGGTATTGCCTTGCTTTCCTCTCCATTAGAAGGTTTTATACCTACACCATTCATTCCCTGTTTTACTGTGCTGATGTTTTTGCCATTTACAGATTAACTGCTCTGATTCCCTGTTGTATTTCTTTTTGTTTTAGATAGTCCTTGAGAGTTCATTTCCTAGATTGGTATCTGGCTGGTACAATCCTGAATCCTAGATTCAACCTGTGAGCTGAAGTTGTTTGTTCTCAGATCGGAGGACTCCCTTTAATAATTCTCGTAAGTTTGGTTTCTTTTTACATATTCCCTTAATTTCTGTTTATCTGGAAATATCCTAATTTCACCATCATATTCGAATGAGAGTTTTGCAGGATATATTATTCTTGGCCAGCAATTTTTTCCATTCAAGTTTTTATGCATGTCGTCACTTTGCCTTCTTGATTGCATGCTTTCTGCTGAATAATCTGAGCTTAGTCTTATCGTTTTTGCTCTGTATGTGACTTCTTGTTTTTCACAAGCTGTTCTCAGGATTCTTTGTTTGTCTTTGGTTTTGGCAAGTGTGATTATGATATGCCTTGGTGATTTTCTTTTGGGGTCTAGCCTATATGGGGTTCATTGAGCTTCTTGGTTGGCCAGCTTTTCATCTTTCATAATATTGAGGATTTATTCTGTCAACAGTTCTTCAATGATTCTCTGTTTTCTGTTTTCTCTCCTGTTCTGGAACTCTGATCACTCACAGATTTTAGCTTTTGATTGTATCTCACATTATTCTCTGGGTCTCTTCATTTTTCTTTATTCTTTTTTCTGAGTTTTTCTTGAACAGGATTGTATCCAAGTGTTTGTCTTCAATTCTGCTGATCCTGTCTTCCACCAGTCCAAATCTGCTCCTCAGCCTTTCTTTGACACTGTCCATTTCTGAAATTTTGTTGTTTACCTTTTCAATTTCTAATTGTTTTTGTATAATTTCTAGTTGTGAATTTATTTTGGCATTTTTTCCCCTGCATTATTATCCTGAATTCTTCCATTTTTTTTGTCTGTATCTTCCATGAATTTGTTTCCCTTTTCCATGAATTTGTCTATTTTTTTTCCTTGTTTTTGTCTGCATTTTGCTTCAACTTTTGGATAGCTCTGAATATTAGTGATTTGAATTCTCTATCTGGTAGTTTTAATGCCTTTTATTCTACTGGAATGTCATCTGGTGTTTTATTTTGGATGTCTACTGGAACCATCTTCTCCATTTATGTAAATGGTTTGATATTGTCTGCTGTCTTCGGGGCATTCAGTAGTTATTTTTCTTGTTTATTGATTGTAGATTTGTTTGTTTGGCATTTTTTTTATTTGGCTATGTCTGAGCACCTGGGCTGTGCATTCTTTGTTGTTTGCTCGTCTGTGGGCATGATAGTTTTCACCTCATTCTCCATTTGGCCAGATAAGTCACACACATATGGTACAGAAGAGTAGATCTAACTGAATAGGAGTTGCTGGGATGGGTTTTTTGTGGCACTTACTACAGCCACCAGGGTGGGTCAGTAATCAGTGCTGGGTAAGTTCTGGTAGTCCGTGCCTGTGCTTGTTGGTGGTGTGATGGTCATCACTGTGCAAGTAGGCCGGATGGAGGGTGGAGATTGTGATGTGTGGTGCTAAGGTGGGTTTGGGAGAGAGGAAAGAGGCACAGGAGCCAAAAACTTACCAACAAAAAAGATTGCTAGGGGAGCTTGCCATTGGAGTGGAGAGATGAGAGACTATGAAATGGAGAAAAACAAAAATAAGAAGAAAAAAGAAAAGAATGAATAAATTAAATTTAGAGAGAAAAAAGAACAGCAAAGCTCCCAGGAATCCCACTGGTGTGGTACAAGGTCTGTGGAAACTGTTTCCAGGCGTTGAAGTACAGCCTGGCTAGAAGGCATAGAAGTATTCAGTTCCAGGTATTCAGGAGACAGGAAGAGAAGGAAAGTACAGAGAGATGAGAAACTGAGTAATGGAGAAAGACAAAAAGGGAAAAAGAGGGAAAAGTAAACAAAGCAAATTAAAAAAAGAGAACAAGAAAAGCACCCCAAAAAAACAAGAAATAAAAAACATGATAAAAGAATGCTCTCAGGGATCCCTCTGCACATCTGCACAAGCTGAGGTGGTAGGTCCCAAGCCGCGTAGCACTGCCCGGCCAGAACCGGCTCCCAACTTAAGAAAAGAAAAAGAAAACATACAAACAATTTAAAACAAACAAACCAAAAAAGCCCTGGGATCCAGCCAGCATGGCAACACAGATCCAGAAGTAGTTTCACACTCAAACGGAGCTCCGCAGCCCCTTAGGAAGAACTAAAGATGGTGCACGCAGCCAGGTATTTGAGTGAAAGGAGGGGGAGGTGTGAGAGGTAAGGAAGAAATCAAAAGAAGCAGAAAAAAGCAATACCAGTAGCCAACAAATGATGCTGAGGGAGTCGGCCAGTGCAGGCGGGTGGAATCCAAGCAGTCTTTGCTTCCTGGCCAAGAGACCGTGGTCGCAGGAAGCAGAGGAGCCCGGGTGGGGGTGAAGGGTGGGGGTTGGAAAGAGTATATTGCCAGTTATGGGTTGTTCTGTCTCCTGCTAGAAGCTCCATGAAGCTGCTTTCTCATACCCACTGTTTCCTGTTCTCTGATAGGAGTCCAAGATGGCGGATCCACGCTGTGTTATCTGATAGGGGACCTCTGCATGACTCTGTCCTCGCTCTCCATTCTCTGTCAGTTTCTTACTCCATTTGGTGCTTGGCTGAGTTCTTTATCTCTTCTTTTGATGTTTTAGGGTTTCAAGATTGCTGTTTTCTCTGTTTGGCTTAGTTTTTCAGATCTTTGCTGTGGAGGGATGGCGTGGAGCTTCTGCCTAGAGTGTCATGTTGCCGGAAGTCCTTGTCTGTTTGTTTTCATTTGTTCTGTTTTGACTTGTTTGTTTAATTTTTCTTTTCTCAACTTGAGAGCCCCTTTTAGCTGGACTGTACTGCATGGCTTGGGAGCTACTTCCCCAGTTTGCACAGCCATACAGTGGGACCTCTGGAAGCATTTCTTTTTATTTTATTTTCTTTATTTTTTACTTTTTGTTTTTTTTCATTTCTTAGTTCCTCGTCTTTGTATACTTACCTTCTTTTCCTGTCTCCTGAATACCTAACACCATGTAACACCTCTACCCTTTCTAGCCAGGCTGTACTTCGTGGCCTGGGAGCCACTTTCCCAGTCTTTGCAGCCACACTGGTGGGATCCCTGGGGGCTTTTCTTTTCTTTTTTTTCCCCTAATTTTCTTTTTTTTTCATTTATGCATTTTCTTTTCTTTCCTCTTTTTATTTTTTCCATTTCTTGGTCTCTCATCTCTCCAGTCCAAAGGCAAGCTCCCTAAGCACTCTTTTTGTTTGTTTGTTTTTTGCTCCTGTTTCTCTCTCTTATCTCTCTTCTTTCCCATACCTATCTTAGCCCCACACATCACAGTCACTCCCCTCCTTCCTGCCTACCTGCACCATGAGCTGAACATCAAAATCCCAAACAGCACAGGCACAGCCTACCTACCAGAACTTGTCCTGCACTATTTCCCAGCCTTCTCTGTCAGCACTTGTATGTGCCAAAAATAATGCATCCCAGCAACTCCCTTCAGCTACACCTGTCCTGCTGCACCATAGCTAAGTGATTAACCCTACCTATTGGACAAGGAGGTTAAAATACGAGTAAGCAACAAAGAACACACTGTCTGCCTGCTCAGACATAACAAAATAAAACAAAAAGCAGGACAAAAAAAATCTACAATTAATAAAACGAGGAAAATAACTACTGAATGTTCTGAAGACAGCAGACAATATCAAAATATATAAATTAAAAGGACAAGATGGTTCCAATAGGAGTGCAAAATAAAACACCAGATGACCTTCCAGTGGAAGAAAAGGCATTAGAGGTACCAGATAGGGAATTCAGATCACTTATATTCAGAGCTATAAAAGAGTTGAGGCAAAAAGCAGACAAAAATGAGGAAAAAAATAGACAAATTCATGGAAAAGGCAGACAAATTTCTGAAAAATACAGACAAAAAGGAAGAATTCAGGAAAATAATACAAGGACAAAATGCCAAAATAAATTCACAGCTAGAAATCTTATAAAAACAACAATTAGAAATCCAAAAGATAAAAAAACAAGATTTCAGAAGTGGACAGTGTCACAGAAGGGCTGAGCAGCAGGTTTGAAAGGATGGAAGACAGGACCAGTGAAACTGAAGAAAAACATGTGATTGCAACTCTGAGGAAAAAAATCAGAAAAAAGAAAATAGAAAAATGAAGAAACTCTGAGAATTATGTGGGATATAATCAAAAGCAAAAATCTGTGAGTAATCAGAGTTCCAGAACAGGGGGAGAAAAGAGAAAACACAGAGAGGGTCATTGAAGAACTGCTTACAGAAAACTTCCCCAATATCATGAAGGATGAAAAGCTGGCCATCCAAGAAGCTCAATTAACCCCGTATAGGACACACTCCAAAAGAAAATCACTAAGGCATAACATGATCACACTCGCTAAAACCAAAAACAAACAAAGAATCCTGAGAGCAGGATTTGTCAAAAATGAAAAGAAAAAGTCACATACACTGGAGAAACAGTAAGACTAAGCTTGTATTTTTTTGTAGAAACCATGAAGTTGAGAAGGCAATGAGATGGCATATATAAAACATCGAAAGAAAAAATTGCCACCCAAGAATAATATATCCTGCAAAACTCTCACTCATATATGATGGAGAAATAAGAACATTTCCAGATAAACAGAAATGAAGGGATTATGTAAAAACCAAACTGAACTAAGAAGAATTATTAAAGGGAGTCCATTGGTCTGAGAACAAACAACATCAGACCACAGGCTGAATTTTGTATGCAAGATTGTACCAGCTATATGCCAACCTAAGAAATGAACTCTCAAGGACTGTCCAAAACCAAAAGAACCACAACACAGAACTGGAAAGTTTCATCTGTAAATGACAACATCAGAACAATAGAAGAGGAAACAAATGGTGTAGGTATAGAACCTTTTAATGGAGAGGAAGGAAAGGCTATACCAAGTAATGATAGACTAATTCAAACCTAGGAAGATAAGGGCAAATTTCAAGGTAACCACGAAGAAAGTTAACAAGCCTACTATTCAAAATAAAGGCAAACATAAAATCTCAGAAAAGCAAAAGCTACAAAAACAAAAGAAATGAAAAAAGTCCACAAACATTTGAATTCAGCACAAGAGAGTAAGAGGAACATACAAAACATCAAAGCCACAAAACAAGGCACTACACAATGACAGCAATATACTCATACCTATCAATAATTACACTGAATGTAAATCGCCTAATGCACCCATAAAGAGACAGACAGTGACAGAAAAGATAAAAACACAGGATCCATCAATATACTGTCTACAAGAGACACATCTTAGAAACAAAGATGAAAATTATTAAAAATCAAAGGATGGAAATATATATCAAGCAAACAGCTATCAAAAAAGAGCAAAAGTGGCAATACTAATCTCAGATAAAATATACTTTAAAAGAAAATCCACCATAAAAGACAAAGAAAGACACTATATACTGATTAAAGAGATGATCCATCATGAACGCATAACCATAATAAACACCTACGCACCAAACAACAGGGCTCCAAAATACATAAAATAAACTGTAACATCACTGAAAAAAGAAATTGACAGTTCCATAATAATATTAGGAGACTTCAACACACCACTCTCAGTAAAGGACAGAACATCTAGAAAGAAACTCAACAAATATGCAGAAGACCTGAAGGGCACAATCTGCCAACTTCATCTCATAGACATATATAGAACCTTACACCAAACAGCTGCAAAGTACACATTCTTTTCCAGTGCACATGGAATATTCTCCAGAGTAGACCATATCTTAGGGCACAGAGCAACCTTAAACAAAATCCAAAACACTGAGATAATACACAGTATCTTCTCTGACCACTATGTCATCAGGAAGTAATTAACAACAGGAAGAGCAAAGAAAAAAAATTAATTACATGGAAACTGAATAACACCCTGCTTGCAAACCACTGGGCAATAGAAGAAATCAGAAATGGAATCCAAAAATTCCTAGAATCAAATGAGAATGAAAACACATCATACCAAAACCTTTGAGACACAACAAAGGTAGTCCTCAGAGGACAATTTATAGTAATAGAAGCACATATCAAAAAAGAAGAAAGGGACAAACTCAAAACATTAACTACACAACTCAAACAAATAGAAACAGGCTAACAAATAAAGCCCACAGCCACCAGAAGAAAGGAAATAATAAAGATCAGAGCAGAAATAAATGAAACAGAGTAAAAAACCAGTAGAAAAATCAACAAAACCAAAAGTTCGTTCTTTGAATGTATCAACAAATTCAAAAAAACACGGGCCAAACGGACAAAAGAAAAACAGGACAGGATGCAAATAACCCAAATAAGAAATGAAATGGAGACATTACAAATAAATAAATAACAAATAACAACAAATAAAAAGGGTCATAACAGAATATTATGAAAAAAATATACTCCAACAAATTTGAAAACCTAGAGGAAATGATAAATTTCTAGAAACACACGACCTACCCAAACTAACACAAAGTGATGTTGAAAATCTGAACACATCCATAACAAAAGAAGAGATTGAAAATATGATTTAAAAAATCCCAAGGAAAAAAACAGTCCTGGCCCAGATGGATTCACTGGAGAATTCTACAATTCAAAGAGCTTACACCAATACTACTCAAATTATTTCAGAACATAGAAAAGGAAGCAACACTTCCAAATTCATTCTGTGAAGCCAGCATAACCCTGATACCAAAACTAGGCAGAGGCATCACAAAAAAAGAAAATTACAGACCAGTATCTCTCATGAATATAGATGCAAAAATTCTCAGCAAAAGTCTAACCAACACAATTCAGCATCATATCAAAACATTATACACCACAACCACGCAGGCGCATACCAGGTAAACAAGGATAGCTCATCATTAGAAAATCAATCAACCTAATCCACCACATACATAAAAGGAAAGAAAAGAATTACATGATCATATCAATTATATGCAGAAAAAGCACGCGACAAAGTCCAAAACTCATTCCTGATAAACACTCTCAATAAAATAGGTATAGAAGGGAAATTTCTCAACATAATAAAGGACATCTATGGAAAACCAACAGCCAACATCATTCTTAATGGAGAGAGGCTGAAAAAATTCCCCTTGAGAACAGGAACAAGACTAGGATGTCCTTTATCACCACTCCTATTTAACATTGTGCTGGAAGTACTAGCTAGAACAATGAGGCAAGAAAAATAAATAAAGGGCATCCAAACTGGTAATGAAGAAGTTAAACTGTCCCTGTATGTGGAAGATATGATACTATACACAGAGAACCCTAAAGACTCCACGAGAAAACTACTGGAACTAATACAAAGATGCAGCAGAGTAGCAGGATACAAGCTAAACATACAAAAATCAGCTGGATTCCTATACACCAATAAAAGCAAGGATGAAAAGGAAATCAGGAAAATGATACCATTTATAATAACCCCTAAAAAATAATATACTTAGGAATAAATCTAAGCAGGGATGTAAAAGAGCTATACAAAGAAAACCACAAAACACTACTGTAAGAAACCAAGAGACCTACATACATGGAAAAACATACCATGCTCATGGATAGATAGACTCAACACTGTGAAAGTGACAATTCTACCCAAAACAATTTACAAATACAATGCAATCACAATCCAAATACTAACATTCTTTAAAGAGTTGGAAAACCTAAGCATTAAGTTTATATGGAAAGGGTAGAAACCTCCGATAAGTAAAGTACTATTGACTAAGATGAATAAAGTAGGAGGACTGGCACTACTTGACCTCAGAATCTTACTATACAGCTACGGTAGTCAGAACAGCCTGGTACTGGTACAACGACAGATACATTGACCAATGGAACAGAATTGAGAACCCAGATGTAAATCCATCCACCTACAGTCACCTGATCTTCGACAAGGGCCCAAAGTTCATCAAATGGCAAAACTGGATGCCCATCTGCAAAAAAATGAAACAGGACCCATACCTCACACCATATACAAAAGCTAACTCAAAATGAATTAAATACCTAAATATAAAGCCCCAAACTATAAAGTTCACAGAAGAAAAAATAGCATCAATGCTAAGGTCACTAACACAAGACATTAACAGGATAGAAACCATAACCAACAACACACAAACTCTAGAAGATAAACTAGATAACTGGGATCTTCTAGATATTAAACACTTATGCTCATCAAAAGACTTCACTGAAAGAGTAAAAAGAGAATCTACTGACTAGGAAAAAAAAATCTGGATGTTCACAAGTCAGACAAATTCCAATCTCGAAAATCTACAAGAAAATCTAACACTTCTACAACAAAAAGACACAATAATCCAATTTTAAAAATGGGCAAGGAAAAGAACAGACACTTCACCAAAGAAGACATTCAAGCGGGCAACAGACACATGAGGAAATGCTCATCATCCATAGCCATTAGAGAGATGGAAATCAAAATCACAATGAGATACAATCTCACCCCGACATTACTGGCACAAATTAAAAAAACTGGCAATAACAAATGTTGGAGAGGCTGCTGGGAGATAAGACCTCTTATGCACTGCTGGTGGGAATGCAAAATGATACAAACATTTTAGAAAACAATATGGCACTTCTTTAGAAAGCTAGTTATAGAAATACCATATGATCCAGCAATCCCACTCCTAGGAATATATCCTAAAGAAATGAGAACAGTGACATGAATAGATATATGCACAACTATGTTCATTGCAGCACCGTTCACAATAGCAAAAAGATAGAAACACTCTAGATACCCATCAACAGATGAATGGATAAATAAACTATGGCACATACATACAATGGAGTACTACACAACGATAAAGAACGATAATGAATCTTCAAAGAATCTCATAACATGGATGTATTTGGAGGACATTATGGTGAGTGAAATAAGTCAATCACAAAAGGACAAATATTGTATGAGACCTCTACTATAAACACACAAAAAGAAACAATTTTTGATGACTATGAGGGAGGGGAGGGATGGGGGAACACTAAATAGACAATATGTAAGTGGTAACTTTGGTGAAGTTTTAGTACACAGTACTGTAGAAGCCAACTCAACTTGAACAATGCAAGGTCATGGAGCTCCACAGACACATCTAAACTCCTTGACGGACCAAATTGCTGGGCTGAGGGCTGTAGGGACCATAGTCTTGGGGAACATCTAACTCAGTTGGCATAACATAGTTTATAAAGAAAATGTTCTACCATTCTACTTGGTGAGTAAACTCTGGAGTCCTAAACGCCTGTGAGCAGCCATCTAAGATACTCCACTGGTCTCACACTTTCGGGAGCAAGGGAGAATGAAGAAAGCAAGACACAATGGAAAGATTAGTCTAAAGGACTACTGGACCACAACTATCACAGCCTCCACCAGACTGAGTCTAGTACAACTAGATGGTGCCTGGCTACCACAACTGACTACTCTGACAGGGCTCAAAATAGAGGGTCCTGGACAGAGCTGGCAAAAAATGAAGATCGAAATTCTAACTCACAAAAGAAAAGACCAGATTTACTGGCCTGACAGAGACTGAAAAACCCCAATAGTATGGCTCCCGGACACCTTTTCAGCTCAGTAATGAAGTCACCCCTGAGGTTCACCCTTTAGGCAAAGATTAGACAGGCCCATAATATATTTACCCTGTTAAGTGTCTGCTAGTTTTGAAAATGTTTCCGTACAATAAACATCTAAGACATACATTACTAGCATGTTTTATGATTAAGATAATGAGGATAATTAAATGTTCAAGACTAGAGACAAACCAGATTTTATTATCCAAAAGTTTCTGTTCTTGTAAGTATGTTACCTTCCAGGTAGAAAGTCAAGTTTAAAACAGTTTGTTGGATAAATACAAAATTAGAATAATCAGTGTATGTTTCAAATGTATAATGCTTTCAACCTACACCACTATGAAACTTTTTACCTAATTTAATATAGTAATAATTTTGGTGATGCTATTGCAGAAATCTTAATTCTGTTTTCAGAAGCCCTCAAACATCTAAATATACAAGACACAAAACACTGGCAGCATTTATGTTTATAGTGAGGCTGGTTTATTTTCATAAAATTAAGTATATAATTCTTTTAAGTAACTTATCAATAAATATGCTGTTTACTGATTGTGAATGACTAGTTAATGATGAAAAACCCTGATGTGTCTTGCTTGTGTAAATATAACTCTTTTAATTTCCAGATTATGACTAATTATCAAGAAGTTTGTTTCTTCAAGAGAAGAAATTTTTGATCACTAAAGTCTGGTATATAGGAATGATTGATTATATAAGGTAAAATGCAATTTTTCAAAATAGAGATACAAATGTTCTATATATGTAAATTAGAAAACATTGTCAATAACATAGGAATTGAATTCTATATATTGCAGATTTTCTTCAGTAATCATGAGTTGCAGGCACTGAATATCATCAATCCATCAACCTTGTATTTTAATCTGAATCACCAGTATAATAACTTTTTAGACCCTAAACCAAAGGAGCATAGGTTAAATTCTCTAAATGTAGACATTCATAATCAAGACATGGATAACGGTGATGTTTCAAAAAACAAATTGAGGCTTCATTAGTAAGTGTTCCAGTTAAATTCTAGAAAATACTCTCAGAAAGTCAACTCTGTAAGGTAGCCTAACTGACATGACAAAGGGATTACTTTGATAATTCTCTAAAAGTATTACTATATACATTTGATTTTTAATACAGAGAAGTATAATAACAAAACCTTACAATCCAGTTAACTATTTTTGCATGTTTAAAATTTACAAATATTTATGTTATAACTGGCCAATAATTCAGTAGGATAAAAAAAAGAATCTTATTATACAGCTATGGTAGTCAGAACAGCCTGGTACTGGTACAACGACAGATACATTGACCAATGGAACAGAATTGAGAACCCAGATGTAAATCCATCCACCTACAGTCACCTGATCTTCGACAAGGGCCCAAAGTTCATCAAATGGCAAAACTGGATGCCCATCTGCAAAAAATGAAACAGGACCCATACTCTACACACTCTAGGGAATAGGGACAAGCTTTCCTTTCAAACTCTCAGGAGCAACTGTCAGCCCCTTGCCTTGCTCAGACTGTGACCTCTTACTGCAGCTAGATACCAGTGCTTACCCCAATCACCCATGCCTCTCTGAGACTGTAGGTGAGAGCCTGAACTACAAATTTGCTGACCGACTGCCTGGACACCTGAGCTGAATCCATACAGGAAAATTTAATGGACTCCTGTGTTCACCTACTTAGTTACAGAATTAACTACCTGGTAACAGGAAGTTAGAGCTTCAAAGGTGCCAATAATCAAACTTACACACAAAAGCAGCTTATTGGGGCATATCAAAACAAAACAAAACAAGAAGCTAGGACACAGTAAACAAACATAAAATAAAATCATAATAACTTATTGATGGCTTGGAGACAACAGTCCATATCAAATTACATAAACAGGCAGTCCATGATGGCTTCAGCAAGCTCCCAAAATAAAGAATTAATAAACTCTCTGGAGGAAGAGAATTTCTTGGAATTACCAGAGGCAGAATACAAAAGATTAACATACAGAACTCTTCTAGAAATTAGAAAGCTAATTCATAAAATGCATAAATTGCCAAAGAACATACAAAGTAGTAACAGAACTAAAAAAGTTATTCAAGAACATAATGACAAATTTAATAGGCTGCAAGAATCCATAGAGAGACAGTAATCAGAAATCCAGAAGATTAACTGTTGCAGCGGCGACGGTAATCAGGACAGCGAAGACAGTAACCAACTGCACAACTCTTACAGAGAAGTGGGGCCAGGAGGGTCACTCTGAGGAGTCGACCCCCACTTCAGTCCCAGGAGTTTATTTTATAGTCAGTACAGCAATCAATAAGGCAATTAACAAAATAATGGGCTTTGAGTACAGGCAAGGAAGAAGGAACTCAGGTAAACAAGTCAATCAGTAAAGGGACAATAGGTTTGGGAAAACACATCCAGACAAGTCTTGACATGTTGGAGACAAGTCTCAACATGCTGTGCAGCATAGAGGCCTGTGGGGGCTGCAGTTGTCAATAGTGCAGCCATGTTTAAATGGCATATATCCCCACATTTCCCCCCTTTTGTTTAGTTAATGAAATAGGAATCAAGAGGGTTTTTACTGGTCCAACAGGTATCCGGTAGGACATAGTAAAATTTTCTCTATGAGATAAAGTCTAAGATTATCTCAGCTATTGTCTCTACACCTCAGGGCCTGGCATCTTAGTGAGTCTTTGTGAGCCCAGCTAGGGCTGGGGCACACTCCATGTTTAAGGAGAAGTAGCATAGCTATGAGTAACACCTGGACTTAGTTGCCTAGATGGCGGCTATGGCAAGCTCTTTAAACTCACGGTGCTGGTTTTCCACCGGATACCATCTGGTTGTTACTAACTTAATGCCTGGGCTTAAGTTTCCTAGATGGCGGCGTAGCAGGCTCTTTAAACTCACAGTGCTGGTTTTCCACTGGATACCATCTGATTCTTCTCCAGGTTACTAAGTAAGAGCGATGCTCTTATCAATTGCATAGCCGGAGTGAGTGGACTCAATGTGCCTTTCAGGTGTATAAGACAATAGAGGATGATCTTATGAGGATAATAATCCTCTACACTAGTAATATCCTGATTGTTGGACCCATGGGTTTCCTCTGACTTTCATTTTGTTAGGTAAACACTAACTTTTAACATCCACTGAAATTATTATTCTTAAAGGTTTAAAGATTTATAAAGGCTCAAAGATTCATTAACAATCAAACAAATGTTGATTTACACAAATTCACTATCAATTGGAAAGGAATCATCTAACTTAGAAATCTATCTATACAGAAGCGTCTAACTAGGAGAAGCAGAAAATATAGAGGAGTTTACACATAACAAATTTTCATTGGGAGCTTACTGATTAACAAAATACAGGTTATTACTGATTATCAAAATAATAGCACAGGAAGGGCCTTCTTAAGAGGAAGTCTTCATCTTTCCCGTCTCTTGTTTATGTAACTGGTAGTGAATGGTCCAGGCGAGGAAGGCTGACTTCTGTTGGCGATGAGAGGCTCTCAGGGAGTAGAGACAGCGGATAACTACTACAAAGAGGCACAAAACTATTAAACATCCTATAGCAAAAAGGATCCAGACACGGAGATTGAGTCCGTAGAACCAATGTGTGGGATTAAGCCAGTAGGCAAAATCATTAAGTGTATTAAGTGTAGCCTTATTAGACTCTGTAATCTCAAGAGCTGTTCTTGTAATTGAAATTGTAATTTTTGAATATCACTTTTCAATGGAGAAGTGAAGCTAGCCAAAAGATTATTTTTAACATCCTTCCAGGAATCATTATAAGGAAGGGCTGTAACACAGAAGCGAGTGTATTCAGCATCACAGGTTAATTGAGAATGTTCCCATAGGGCTTCTTGTCATTCTCCAAGCCAAAGGACTGAGGCTTCTAAAGCACCCAGACGCTTGAGGATCTCTTGATCAATATGTACCATAGTCTGCATTTCAGAAGTAACATTTTGCATATAAGTGTTAAACTGTTGGGCGGTTTGAAAGGATTGAGAAAGAGCCAGGGCGGCGGTAGCCGCCGTGGCGGCAATAGCAGTGGCTGTAATAATAGAAGCGATAAGGATTCCAAAAAATCTTTTAGTCCGCATTTTCTGTAATGCGTTAACAACCTGAGCAAGAGGTGAACTATCTTGCCAGGGGCGTGTAAGGTTAACAGGTAGCCAAAGGTGGCTTCTTTGGCAGAGAACAAATACAGAACTGTTATTAAGAGTAGAGACATTTTGTCTAGATAAACATGGTGTAATCCATGTAGAGCCACTGGATAAAGTTAATTGAAAAGAGGTATTTATTTTAATAATATCTGGAGGATTAGAGGTTATAGCAAAAATGTATGGTCTGGATGTATATATAAGTACAGAATCATTATGATTATGAAGGGTCCATCGTAATTTTGGGAGTGGGTTTTTGGCATTTTTTTGTCCCCCTGAGAAAAGTCCCCTGAACGGAGAGTTCTCTCAAAGAAGGGGAGTACCAATCGCCATGAAAAAATCTTTTAAAGGAGAAAATTGTCCACATGGGTAGCCTAAACGAAGAACGGGTCTGGCTAAGCCGGGGTTCCAGGATTGAGAGTGTCCTAGATAATGATATGGAGTTGCCCATTGCCAGGTAGAAAGATTTGGTAATAAAATTAAACCATGAGGACCCCAATTTTCTAAGGAAATATTGAAAGGGAGAGAATAAGAAGAGAAATTAGTAGTTCTGCAGGTAACCCAAGTATTATCGATAGGGTCTGTAAGAGATAGTTGGGGATGTTGACAGACAGGAATAGAAGGGGGTGAATGGGTAATAAAGGCACTCTTATTACTGAAAGTGCCGTTAACCCCTATGGCTTTAATAAAAATTTGTTTAGAATAGGCTGGTATACGATAGGTGTCGTTATAGTAGATATGATTCATATACCATTGTTCTAATATAGGTACACACACAGAAGTAGTGTGAGGTTGGGTAGTAAAGCATAAAGGAAGGGCATCAGCATAAAGTATCCAATTTGTTGATAATACAAACCAACCTTCTTCAGAAGAATTAATGAGTGGCTTAAAATAAGCTAAATATTGTCCTCCTGTAACAGAGGTATCATTAGAGTAAAGAGGGGGCTCTGGGTCTTCCCATGTGACTGGATGGAAAACAGGAGGATTAAGAACATGAGCCCAATAAGTGGTTGAAGCAGAAGCTGTTAATATTTGGAAAAGGAAGACAAAAATATACACCTGAGATTTAGTAAATGTAAAGAGAGTACCGGTAGTTAAGAATGTTTCTTCAGCTTTGGAGAAAGAGGTCTTTAGACCTCCCCATGTTACTGGCATAATAAGACTTAGTTGTTCATTCTTCTTTTTCTGTTTCTGGATCAGCGTTTGAAGTAGGAGCCACAGCTGTTGCTGGATCATGATATGGTTTCACTAGTCGAGCAGGAATCCAAAGTGGGCCTGTAGGAGACAAAACAGCCGCATACCCTCGCCCCCAGGTTAGTAATTTTACAGGTCCTTGCCAGAGAGAGAGATTTTGAGGATCTTTATAGAGGACCTGTGGGCGAAGTCGGGTGTCAGAGGGGATAAAATGTCGTTCTGCAGCAGTACGACCATCTTTGGCAACCGATAAAAAGTTAAAAGTAAAGAACTTTGGCAAGTCTTTCATTCTGGTCACATACTCTAGACCCATCATCTCCCTCCTTTTGTTTATTTAAGAGCTGTTTGAGAGTATTATGGGCACGTTCAATTATAGCTTGATCTTGAGGATTATAGGGAATGCCAGTGGTATGAAGAATGTTCCAAGTGGCACAAAATTGTTGGAACTTAGCAGAAGTATATGCAGGCCCATCATCAGTTTTAAGGGCCTGGGGTCACCCCATAGTTGCAATGGCTTGCGTGAAATGATGACAGGCATGAGTAGAACGTTCTCCAGAAAGGGCTGTAGCATAAAGAAACCCAGAATATATTAGCCCAATGAAAGCCTTTACTATAGCTGGGACACTTTTGGGTTGGAAGTTTAGTGTTGGCATTTTTGTTTTTTAACCTATGACAGTCCTTTTTAAAATGTCCAGGCTTACTGCACCCAAAACAGGTGGCAGTGGATGGACGGAGAGCTGCCACTAATACTTGCGCCTTATGAGTTTCTGTGCCAACATTTTGACATGCTTTAATCATTTCAGCTAAATTAGGATTCTGCGCCTTTGTCAGAAAGGCTCGGCAGTCGGCATTAGCATTCTCGTAAGCAAGCTGGAGACAAAGAACCTCAGCCGCTTGTCGATTGTCTACCTGTCCGGAGATTGCTGTTTGAAGGCGGTTTATAAAATCAATGTAAGGCTCGTTTGCTGTTTGTCGGATAGTGGCAAAGGAGCCTGTAGGTGTTTTAGAGTCAGGGACTTTACCCCATGCTTTAGTGGCAGCATTTGATGCTTGACTAAAAGTTTGTCTATTCATTTGGCTTTGGGCTTGGGGGGTAGAATAATTTCCACTACCCAGGAGCACAACAAGGCTGATAGGAATATTATGATTGAGATTGTCTACGGCATAAAGGTTACAATGTTCTTTATATTCTTGGCTCCATAAACTAAATTGAGCAGGGGTTAAAACTGTGCACATCAAAAGGTTCCAATCCCATGGGGTCATCTCATAGTTCTGTCCTATAGCTTCTACGTATCCTCTTGTAAAGGAAGACTGTAAACCATTTTCTATCATACTTTTATGGAGTTCTTTAAAAACTTGAAAATCAAGGTCATCGTGACGGGGCAGTCCTGATCCCCGAATGACAGGATACGCAGAAAGCCCCTCTTTCTCACAGCCCTCTCGCAAACATCTTTCCATAAGAGACTCATGTTGAAAGAAATCAGCCTTGGGAGGCGTGGAAAAAGGGGGGTCGTAAACATTTTCTTTACTAGGGGAGGGAGCAGAAGGAGCTGCCTGTAGGGACTGTAAAGTGAGGCGACAGTGATGCCAAGCAATGAGAACTGAAGTTGGGATGTTCATGTCACGAATGATGTTACCGATACGTTCCCATGCTTCTACATCAAGGTTTCCTGGTAGGGGGTACCATGGACAGGCAGATTCAATTAAAAGCAGAAGTTGGGTAAGAGCCTTTTCTGGCACCTTAAGCTTAGAGGCCTTTAACAATCCCAACAACTGAGTTTTGTGTTGACGCTGCTCAGGAGAAAGAGAATTCCCCATAGCGAGGAAGAAACGGAAAAATGAAGAAAAGAATGATAGGAAAGCTCCTGGCATGAAGCCTAAATCCCTTGGGAGCGTTTGGGAAAGCCCCGCCGCCCTTGAGCTGTAAAACCCAGCCTCAATTGAGAGCGTTCGGAAAGGCTTCCAGAAAGCCTCGCCACTCTCGGGCTATGAATCTTAGCCTGATACAGACGCGCGTCCTATACTTACTGCTTTCTGAAGGGATTGGAGTGTGAGGATCTATGGTCTCTCTTCTTTCTCTTAGAAGCTCCCTCACACAGGGCACCATCTGTCGCAGCGGCGACGGTAATCGGGAAGGCGAAGACAGTAACCAACTGCACAACTCTTACAGAGAAGTGGGGCCAGGAGGGTCCCTCTGAGGAGTCGACCCCCACTTCAGTCCCAGGAGTTTATTTTATAGTCAATACAGCAATCAATAAGGCAATTAACAAAACAATGGGCTTTGAGTACAGGCAAGGAAGAAGGAACTCAGGTAAACAAGTCAAACAGTAAAGGGACAATAGGTTTGGGAAAACACATCCGGACAAGTCTTGACAAGTTGGAGACAAGTCTCAACATGCTGTGCAGCATAAAGGCCTGTGGGGGCTGCAGTTGTCAATAGTGCAGCCATGTTTAAATGGCATATATCCCCCCAATTAACAATAAAATTTCAGAATTAGACAACTCAATAAAAAGTCATAAGAGCAGAATTGAAGCAGTAGAAGTTAGAATTAGTGACATTGAAGATAAAGCACTGACAGCAACTTATTTGAGGAAAAATCAGATAAAAGATTTAAAAAGAATGAACAAACTCTAAGAATTCTGTGGAACTCTATCAAGAGAAATAACCTACTAGTGATTGGAGTACCAGAACAGGGGGGATAACAGAGAATACAGAGAAAATTGTTGAAGATTTTTTGACAGAAAGCTTTCCTGATATCATGAAAGATGAGAAGCTATCTGTCCAACAATCTCATAGGTCCCAAAAGAAAGTCATCAAGACATATTATACTCAAACTTACCAAAACCAAAGATAAACAGAGAATTTTAAGAGTGGCTAGGGATAAAAGAAAAGTCATCTACAAAGGAGAGTTAATAAGGCTAAGCTAGGATTACTCAGCAGAAACCATGCAGGCAAGAAGGCAATGGGATGACATATACAAAGCCTTGAAGGAAAACAACTGCCAGCCAAGATTTATTTATCCAGCAAAACTATCTCTCAAATATGATGGCAAAATTAGGGCATTTCCAGATAAACATAAGTTTAGGGAATTTGCAAAAACCAAACCAAAATTACAATAAATACAAAAAGAAGTCCTCCGGTTAGAAAACCAAAAACGTCAGATAACAACACAAGACTAGAACACAGGACAGAGCAACCAGATATCAACCCAGATGGAGAAGTCAAAAACACATCAAAGCTAAAACACTGAAAATAGGGAAACAGGCATATCAATATGTAAAAAAGGACAACAGACAACATTAAAACAAAAAAAGAGAAACTTAAAAAATACAGGCATAGATTTTTCATATGGTGGGGAAGTCAAGGCGATACAAAGAAATAAAAGACTGGTATAAACTTAGAAAAATAGGGGTAAACACTAAAGTAACCACAAAGGAAACTAGCAATCCTACTAATCAAAATTTAAAAAAGCTAGAAAGATTTAAATACTCAGCAAACACAAAATCAACAACAGTGAAAAAGATGAAAAGATAGTACATAAAGAAAAACGAGCCAGCACAGAAAATTAAGTGGAACAAAGAAACTGTGAACAACACACTAAAAGAGACTTCAGCACTAAACTTATGCCTATCAATAATTACGCTGAATGTAAACGGACTTAATGCACCAATAAAGAGGCAGAGAGATTGGATAAAAAAAGCATGATCCGTCCATGTGCTGCCTACAAGAGATGCACCTTAGACTTAAAGACACAAATAGGCTAAAACTCAAAAGATGGAAAAAAATATATCAAGCAAACAACACTCAAAAAAGAGCAGGAGTGGCAATATTAATCTCTGACAAAATAGACTTTAAAGGAAAATCGACCACAAAGGATAAGGAAGGACACTATATAATGATTAAAGGGTGAACACACCAAGAGGACATAACTATAATAAATATTTGCACACCGAATGACAGGGCTCCAAAATACATAAAACAAACTCTAACAGCACTGAAAAGAAAGATAGACAGCTCCACAATAGTAGTAGGAGACTTCGACACGCCATTTTCGGTGAAGGACAGAATATCCAGAAAGAAGCTCAACAAAGACATGAAAGATCTAAATGCTACAATAAACCAACTTGATCTCATAGACATATACTGAGCACTGCACTCAACAGCAGCCAAGTATACTTTCTTTTCCAACGCATATGGAACATTCTCCAGAATAGACCACATATTAGGCCATAAAGCAAGCCTTAACAAAATCTAAAACATTGAAATATTACAAACCATCATTTATGAGCATAAAGCCATAAAAGTGGAAATCAACAACATAAAAAACAAGGAAAAAAAATCAAACACATGGAAAATGAACAACACCTTGCTCAAAAACTACTGGGTTATAGAAGAAATTAAGGATGGAATAAAGAAATTCATAGAATCAAATGAGAATGAAAACACATCCTACCAGAACCTTTGGGACACAGCAAAAGCAGTGCTCAGAGGTCAGTTTATAACAATAAATGCACACATCCAAAAAGAAGAAAGGACCATGATCAAAACACTAACCCTACAACTGGACCAAGTAAAAAGAGAGCAGCAAAAGAAGCCCTCAGGAGCCAGAAATAAGGAAATAACAGAATTAGAGCAGAATTAAATGAAATAGAGAATAGAAAAACAATTCAAAGAGTTAACAAGTCCAAAAGGTGGTTCTTTGAAAAGAGCAACAAAACTGATAAACCATTGGCCAAACTGACAAAGAAAAACAGGAGAGGAAGCAGATAACCCGTATAAGAAATGAGATGGGTGGTATTACTACAGACCCAACTGAAAGTAAAAGAATCATAACAGAATACTATGAAAAATTGTACTCTAACAAATTTGAAAACTAGAGGAAATGGACAAATTTCTAGAAACTCACTACCTACCAAAATTAACACAAACAGAGGTAGAGCAACTAAATAAACCCACAACAAAAGAAGAGATTGAAAACGTAATTTAAAACTCCCAACAAAAAAAAAGCCCTGGCCCCGAAGGTGTCACTGGAGAATTATACCAAACTTTCATAGAAGAGATAACACCTCTTCTCCACAGACATTTCAGAACGTAGAAAAGGATGGAATACTCCAAAATTTATTCTATGAAGCCAGCATAACCCTGATACCAAAACCAGATAAAGACACCACAAAAAAGAAAATTACTGACCAATATCCCTCATGAACATTGATGCCAAAATCCTCAGCAAAATTCTAGCCAATAGAATTTAGCAACTTGTCAAAAAAAAAAATTCACCATGATCAAGTGGGAATTATACCAAGTATGCAGGGATGGTTCAACATTAGAAAAACAATCAATGTAATCCATCACATAAAACAAAAGACAAGAACCACGTGATCTTATCAATCGATGCAGAAAAGGCATTCGACAAAGTCCAACACCCATTCATGTTAAAAACTCTCAACAAAATAGGAATAGAAGGGAAATTCCTCAATATAATTAAGGCATTTATACAAAGTCAACAGCCAACATCACCTTAAACTGAGAGACATTGAAAGAATTCCCCTAGAGAATGGGAACCAGACAAGGATGCCCTCTATCACCACTATTATTCAACATTGTGCTGGAGGTCCTAGCCACAGCAATTATGCTAGAAAAAGAAATAAAGGGCATCCAAATTGGCAGGGAACAAGTGAAAGTATCTCTATTTGCAGATGATATGATCTTATATACAGAAAACCCAAAAGACTCCACAAGAAAACTACTGGAACTAATAGAAGATTTCAGCAAAGTTTCAGGATACAAGCTAAACATACAAAAATCAGTTGGATTCCTTTACACCAACAAAGAGAACCTCGAAGAGGAAATAGCCAAATCAGTATCATTTACAATAGCCCCCAAGAAGATAAAATACTTAGGAATAAATCTAACCAGAGACCTAAAAGATCTATACACAGAAAACTACAAGACACTACTGCAAGAAACTAAAAGAGACCCGCAAAAGTGGAAAAACAACTTGCTCATGGATAGGTAGACTCAACATATTGAAAACGTCAGTTCTACCCAAAGCAGTCTAGAGATACGATGCAATCCCGATCCAAATTCCACAGGCTGTTTTTAATGAGATGGAGAAACAAATCACCAACTTCATATGGAAAGGGAAGAAGCCCCGACTAAATAAAGCATTACTCAAGCAGAAGAACATTACCTGATTTTAGAACCTGTTATACCACCACTGTAGTCAAAACAGCCTGGTACTGGTACAACAACAGATACATAGACTAATGGAAGAGAGTTTACAATCCAGATATAAGCTCATCCACCTATGAGCAGCTGATATTTGACAAAGGCCCAAAGTCTGTTAATTGGGGAAAAGACAATCTCTTTAACAAATGGTGCTGGCATAACTGGATATCCATCTGCAAAAAAACTGAAAGAAGACCCATACCTCACACCATGCACAAAAACTAACTCAAAATGGATCACAGACCTAAATATAAAATCAAAAACAATAAAGATCATGGAAAAAAACATAGGGACAATGCTAGGAGCCCTAATACATGGCATAAACATAATAGGAACCATAAGTAACAATGCACAAGCATCAGAAGAGATACTAGATAAATGGGACTTCCTAAAAATTAAACACTTATGCTCATCAAAAGACTTCACCAGAAGAATAAAAATACAACCTATAGACTGGGAAAAAAGTTTTGGCTACGACAAATCTGATCAATGTCTACTCTCTAAAATCTACAAGATACTGCAAAACCTCAACAACAAAAAGGCAAATAACTCAATTGAAAAATGGGCAAAGGATATGGACAGGCACTTCACCAAAGAAGATATTCAGGCAGCTAACAGACACATGAAGAAATGCTCATGATCATTAGCCGTTAGAGAAATGCAGATCAAAATTACAATTAGATATCTTCTAACCCCAACAAGGCTGGCCTTAATCCAAAAAACACAAAATAATAAATGCTGGAGAGGTTGTGGAGAGACTGGAACGCTTCTACTCTGTGGGAGTGTAAAATGGTACAACCACTGTGGAAATCGAATTGGCGCTTCCTTAAAAAGCTAGAAATAGAAGTACCGTATGATCCAGCTATCCCACTCCTTAGAATATATCCTAGAGAAATAAGAGCCATCACAGGAATAGATATATGCACACCTATGTTCACTGCAGCACTCTTCACAATAGCAAAATATAGAAACAACTAGGTTCCCATCAACCGATGAAGGGATAAACAAATTGTGGTATATCCACACAATGGAATGCTACGCAATGATAAAGAACAATGATGAAGTCATGAAACATTGTATAACATGGAGGAAGCTGGAACTTATTATGCTGAATGAATTTAGTCAGTCACAGAAGGACAAATACTGTGTAAGACCACTATTATAAGAACTCAAGAAAAGGTTTAAACACAGAAGAAAACTTTCTTTGATGGTTACAAGGGTGGGGAGGGAGGGTGAGGGTTATTTACTAACTAAATAGTAGATAAGAATCATCTTAGGCGAAGGGAAGGACAGCACACACTACAGTGGAAAGCAGCACAACTGGACTAAACCAAAGCTAAAAGGTTTCCTGAATACAATCAAATACTTTGAGAATCCGAGTAGCAGGGGTAGGGGTCTGGGGACCACACTTTCAGGGGACTTCTAGGTCAATTGGCATAACAAAGCTGATTAAGAAAATGTTCGGCATCCTACTTTGGTGAGTGGCATCAGGGGTCTTAAAAGCTTGCAAGTGGCCATCTAAGATGCATCAATTGGTCCCAACCACCTGGAGTAAAAGAGAATGAAGAACACCAAAGACACAAGGAAAGTATTAGCCCAAGAGATAGAAAGGTCTGCATAAACCAGAGATTTCATCAGCCTGAGACCAAAAGAACTAGATGGTGCCCAGCTATCACCAATGACTGCCCTGACAGGGAACACAGCAGAGAATACCTGATGGAGCAGCAGAAACATGGGCTGAGAACTCAAATTCTAGTAAGAAGACCAGACTTAATGGTCTAACTGAGACTGGAGGTACCCTGGAATGCATGGCCCCTGGATTCTCAGCTCAGAACTAAAACAATATCTGAGGCCAACTCTTTAGACATGGATTGGACTGGACTGTGGGACATACCGTGATACTCGTGAGGGGTGTGCCTCTTAGCCCAGGTAGATACAAGAGACCAAAGGGGCAGCTTCTGTCCAGAGGTGAGATGGGAAGGCAGAGAGGGATAGGAGTTGGTTGAATGAACATGGGGAATCAGGAGATGTGTGCTGTCGCAGAATGGGGTGAGCCATTAGGGCCACATACCAATGTATGTATAAAAATTTGTATCGGAGACTAACTTGAAATATAAACTTCATTTAAACTACAATAAAAAAAGAAATAATACAAATATATATATTTAAATGTTTGTTGAAAGGATCTTAGTTTTTCTCTCAGCAATAGATTATTCTGTCAAACCTGTTTTTATGTCTCTAGCAGCATTAGGATTTAAACACCAGACTTCAGTCTCTCACTTAACCCAATTTTGGGGAAATCAAATCAGGCAAGAAAGTATGAAAACTATTATTTGGACTGGAAAGTAAAGTGTTATTCTACCTTATGTAATCAATTCAAAAGATACATGCTGGGCTTTTCCTTACACAAGGCAAAAAAAAGAAAGCATTAGTTTGGTGGGGAAAAGTAAAAATATATGTCTTTACTTCCATAGCAGTTTGTTGAAAAAGCACTTTCAGTTACCTGACAATCTCCAACCCGCACAATCACATTTATCCTGTCCTCTCTATCATATTACCCGTTTGAATTTTCTTCAAAGCACTTAGAGCTATCTGAAAAATACTTATCTATAGGAAAAAGTGTCTTGCTTAAAACGTTGGTGACATATGTTGTATGTGCCTAATTGCAGATTGCAATTAGTTCATCTTCATGAAAATTTGAAGATGGTCTTTGAAAACTGAAAGAGCTGTTGAACCATGCAGAGGTTCTCTGTAAATATTTGTCTGTGGAATACAGCAAGTGTGTGAAGATCACAAAAAGGGAAGCAGCTTTTTTCATAAGAGAAACAGCACGTGTTAAACATGGGCAGGTCTTTTGTGCTCTTTTAAAGGGGATACAAAATACCTTTCAGGATCGTTAAGAAAATTAGAAATGATATGACACAGGACTGGGCAAAGTTTCATTTTTTATACGTACATCTCCATGTGTTGGAGCAGACTCAACTGGAACTAATAACATCATATTACAAGTATCCTAAAGTATCTGAGAGTAGCACGTGCTCTAAAAATAGAACTTCAAAACAATAATAATAGCAGTGTTTCTAAAGATAAAAAGGACATTTTAAGAAATATTTATGATGTTCGGAGCACCTTCCTAAATTTGTTACACACACTGTCACATCTAATCCTGACCACATGCTATGAGAGAGGGACCATTCTTCCCAGATTGATAAAGATATGTAGGCTGAATATATGATTAAAACGGCAATTTTACAGTGATTGAACCATTTTTCTGACCCAGACAACTGGAAATCAAGGCTGTTAATCACTACAAATTACTACCTGTTTTTCCCTCTATTCAACCAACCTCAAACAACTATCCAGAATACATCATTTGTTAGTTCAATTGTTTAAACATTTAGGGATAATGTCTTGATAATTGGAGTGAAAAATGTCCCCCTCTGCACCAAAAGCCATATAGGTAAAGAGGTGGCGATAATATTTTAGTGAAATGGAAATTTATTCATTACTTAAAAATATTTAATATCAGATACATGGAAAGAACTTTACTTGATGCTGGAAAGGCACAAAGTTGTACAATATACAATCCTTGAGGAACTTATAAGAAAACAAAAGATAGTAAGACAAAGCAACTGCTCAACTTCTTATCAATGTAAAGCAGTTTGTGAAATATTGCATAAGACTGATAAAGAGACATTATAACCTTTGCTGAGGTTATCCACGAGGATTTCATATGCAAGATGTTTGATAAGTTTCCCACAGACGAGAGAAGCTAAAAGACATTTGAAAGATTAGAGCAGAATTTGGAAGACTTTAATTCCAAATAAATAAGTTTGAAGTACAATCAGTTTAGCAATGGGTAGGTTACTTGTCTGTGGTTCCAAGCCGTGGTTATTACTATGATTGCTGCTGTTGTTCTTATTACTACTATTACTATTGTCATTCTTATTACAAGAGAATGAGAAAAGAGTGTTAAAAAAAATGATAGAGGAGATTGGAAAAATACAGTTACCACATATAAATCAAGGTGAAAGCAGGTTACCATTGTCCATTGGTGAGTAAATCAAAGGATAAAAGAAATAATCAGTTAGTCTAGGATAATGATATGGTGGCAACAACCAACAATGTTATTAATGATGTAGACACAGATGGTGAACATTCAGATTTTGTTGAAACGGTTAAACGTAAAGGAGAGGAAAAGCAAAATTAGTAATTTAAGATGAAAGAAATAAAAAGCTAAAGTATTACTGAAAGATATAATGCCACAATTTTGTTGATGCTTTGTTTTTCAGCAAGTAGAATGAAAGAAAGTTGGTAGAGTTGGAAAACTGAAGATGATAATGAAGCAATATTAAGCTAAGGTTCAAGAGACTCTAAAAGAAACTGGAAGCAAGGACACTGTGCTGCTGGGAGGGACACATCTCTCTTTACAAGATAGACAAGTGACTAGAAAAATAATCTGAAGAATAAGAAATTAACAGAAAATGAGACTAAGATTTAGTGTGGGGTAAATGCTTGAAGGAAGGAAGTTTTGATCAGCTTGAGATATTGCATGAAGTAAAGTTCCAAATGATTTCAATATTGTATGTCATTGTGGTAGAAGATAATTTTGACATTATTATGCATACAGTACTAATCCTAGAAAGCATAATTTCCCCAGTATTACCTATAGCCTGAAAATAATAAAGTAAGACTGGAAAAACATCTAAAAGATTTTATCCCAATTATCCAACGACATTACATTATCTCTAAAGTTTATTTAAAACACAACTATATCAACATAATCTACATCTATATTAAAAAAGAAAAAAGTTGCCATATAGTCGATGGTGACTTGTGGTGATCCCATGTGTGTTAGAGTAGAACTGTGCTCCATAGGCTTTTCAATGGTTGTTTACTTGGAATTAGATCACCAGGACTTTCTTATGGGCACCTTTGGGTAGATTCAAGCATTTAACCTTTGGTTATCAACCAGCATGTTAATTGTTTTTACCACCCAGGGACTCCATCTTTATTTAAACTATTTTATCATTAGAAAAATACATATTAACATAGAAGTTTATAAAATTATATATTAAACACGTATGTGTTTTGCTTATGATAAAATGGTCGTGATTTTTAATTCATTCATGGAATAGGAATAGTATAGATGCTAGTGAAGCACTACATAAATAACCTTCCAAAATATTAAGGATCCCAATAGGTATTAGAAATAGAAAGGGGGCAAGACAAAAAAAGATCGAAAGCCATCTTCTCATTATTTAATTCTTCATGCTTCTCTCATTGCCTCCGAGGTATGAGCTGCCTCACCAAGAGATGCCCAATTCCACCATAATGATGGAATTTCTCCTGACGGGGTTTTCCGATGTACGGGAACTACGAGTTTTGCATGCTGTATTCTTCTCTCTGATGTATTTGGTGACTCTCATTGGGAATTTTCTCATTGTTATTGTCACCACTCTGGACAAGAGACTTCACACCCCCATGTACTTCTTCCTCAGGAATCTGTCCATCTTGGATGCGTGCTATGTTCCTGTAACACAGTATCTAATTCTTGTGTCAACAATCTGCTTGACAGCAGCGTCATTTCAAAGGCAGGATGTGTAGCTCAGGTCTTCCTAGTGGTTTTCTTTGTATAAGTGGAGCTGCTCTTCCTCACCTTCACAGCCCATGACTGCTATGTGGCCATCTGCCAGCCTCTCCACTACCCTGTGATCATGAACCCTCACATCTGTGCCCACATGATACTGGCTTCCATCCTCAGTGGTCTCTTCTATTCAAGGTTCCACACAGGTGTCACTTTCAGGCTCCCTTTTTGTCAGTCCAACATTATTCATCAGTTTTTCTGTGATATCCCTTCTCTGCTGAAGCCCTCCTGCTCTGACACCTTCAGCAATGAGATGATAATCCTTGTCTCTGATCTGCGGATTGGTGGAGGCTGTTTCATCTTCATCATCAAATCTTACATTCACATATATTCTAATGTGCTCAGGTTCCCAAGTGGAGGAGACAGAGCAAATGCGTTTTCCACCTGCATCTCTCATATCCTCGTGGTGTCTGTCTTCTTCAGCTCACTCGCATACGTATTCCTAAGGCCATCTGGGATCTCTGCAACCATCCAGTATATTGTCCTTTCTGTGTTCTATTCTGTAATTCCCCCCCTCAACCCAATTATTTTCAGTCTTAGAAATGAACAAATAAAATGTGCCATCAGGAAAATCATGGAAAAAATATTTTAATTAGGAAATTGCTTAAGTTCATCCTATGTTATTAACTGAAATTTATGTTTTAAGCAATATATTGAGATAATAGATTGGAAATATATAGACATACTTTGTATTATTGTTGTAAAAGAATATTGAACATATCCAGAAGAATGAAGAAGTCTGTGTTGGAAGAAGTACAGCCACAGGGCTCCTTGGAATCAAGGATGATGAGACTTCACTTCACGTACTCTGGACATGTTATCAGCAGGGACTAGTCCCTGGAGAAAGAAATCAGGTTTAGTAGTGTAGAGGGTCAGCAAAAAGAGGAAGACCCTCGATGAGATGGATTAACACAGTGGCTGCAACAATGGGCTCAAACATAGCAAAGATTGTGAGGGTGGCGCAGGACTGGGCAGTGTTCCGTTCTGTTGTACACAGGGTTGCTATGAGTAGGAACTGACTCAAAGGCACCTAACACAACAACTTAATGCAAATTTAATATATAAGTTCATTAACATATATCATTTATCAAAATCCTTATTTTTCTGAGGGTTTTTAATGATTTGAATTGGGAGTTAGGTAAGAGATCTGGTGTTATTAAATAAGCAAGTCCCTGTCATATGTGTTTGGCAAGTTAAAAGATCTCACTAAATATTTCAGTCTTAAAGAGTTTAAAATATTATCCTTAGCAATATTTTATGTTAAATTTTGTATTTATCTGCACTTAAAATATTGATAAACCTTGAAAGAGCACTATGTCAATTTATTTTGAGATACCACTTTTAGAGTTATAGAAGAAATGAAAACATTGAGTCATTTATTCATTCACAAAATAATTTTGAAAATATATGTTCTTTTTAGGACCATAAAAATATCACTAAAAGGTATACTGGGAAAAGAATATGGGTGTAGTTGGGGGAGTAGTTGTGCATGAGGGTAACAGAAACACTTTTTACTGCTTCTCCTATATGGTAAGGAAAATGTATAGATAAGATATACTTATAATTGGACCAAAATTTTGTTAAAGGTAAGTTCAATTTATCTTACTGAATTTTATATGTAAAAAAATGTTTAAATGTAAAATGTTTTGTTTATATATATATATATAGGCATATATATATATATACTAATAGCAATTAAAAAATAGTAAGGTCAAGTGGCTTGGGGATACATTTATCTGTTTATTTGCTTTAAACATTATTTTCTAGGTTAATTAAGGGAATACATCAATTTATATTCACCGTTATTATCACATGCCTATTCATAGATCTGAAGGAACCTGGTGACACGGTGGTTAATTGTTCAGCTGCTAAAAGGTCGGCAGTTTGAATCTTCAAGCCACAATCCTAGTACATACTTTGAAAACCAGGGTTAACAATAAACAATGTAAAATATATAAAATATATATTGGAAAAGATATTCAAATATACATTGTGACATCAGGGAGAGTCACAATAAAAAAGACAAAACATCCATGTGAAAAGAAGCTCTGAAGTACATATGAAAAGAAAAGAAGTTTAAGAGTTTTAACTGACAAAAAACTTAAAATAGTTTCGAGTATAAAAATGTAGATTTCCCTAGTCAAGGGTCTGTCATTCAGAGGAAGAGTATATAAATGAGTGTACACTGATTCTTTATGTGTCTAGCTGCCATTTCTGTTCACATTGTACTGGCCAAATAAGTCCATGGCCATACCAGCTGTCAAGGGATAGGAGGTGGGCAATTTCACCACACGTGCTGAAAGGGAGAAGAACATTAATTCCAACCAGCACTATGAGTGATCCACATAAATTGTCAAACTCTGAATGTTTTGTTTTCCATGCAATTGTTATTAGCGTTATGATACAATGCACACAGTCTTTATGCTCACATCATCATCAAAAATTCCAATCCATAATAACCATAACATTTTGTGGCAACATTTGCGTAAAATTTCTTAAAATGATTTATTTTCTGTAACACTTCAACAGTAGCATATGGTTGATAATAATATTCCCTCATTTTACAGATGAGTGTCTGGGTTTTGAAACATCACACGAGTTTGTCAAGGGCACTCAAGAAATAGCCTCATCTTGTATTTCTGCCATCATCTATTACACAACAGAGGTTTTGGAAAATTTCATTAGGCCTAATAACTTTTATATTTTAATTATGCCAGTGATTCTGGTATGAAGCCTGTGAGTGTCAGATAAAGGATAAAACTATAAACCTCACTTCAGTACATGTTATTTGAAGTGAAGCGTGGGGAAAGCAAGAAAGCATGTGTCCTTACTTTTAATGAACTGACTGCTACTTTTGGATTAATGACTTATATTTAATAAACATAATCAACATCAAACTTTGGCAATAAATAGTTTTATAGGTGCACAATACTGTGAATATACTAAAACTACTCAATTGTACACTTAAAAATGAATAAAATGGAATATTACACATTGTGTGTGTATATATATATATATATAATCACATTAAAAAAATAACTATTGTCAGAAGTTTTAAAAACAATGGTTTAATTGGTTGGAAAAAACCAATACTGGCTGTGGAAGTGGTTATGCCAAGCAATATTATCATGGGGAAATGGGTGTTAGACAACACTCAGAGAGATAAGATATGCATTGGGAAACATATCATTGTTGTTCACAATTTTATATTATATACTCCACATTTGCACATTGTTTTCCGCCCATATGTTGTGAATAGAATTTTTTTAAGGTTGCTTTATGAAACTTCCCCTTATTCTTCTGAAAAAAACAGCCAGTATTGCTTTTCTTCTTGTAATGTGTGTGGAAACTATTTTATTTTTTTTAAGTTGAGGATGAACTGCAGTGGATTCCAAGCAATAAAACATGTCGCACGTTTGACCAAAGGGGGAGAAAAGTATGCAGATAATACAAACACATGGCAAATGTCATTAAATAAATAGAATAATCCCAATAGTGTACTGAAGAAATGAAAAGGCAATATAATAAAAGAAACAGTAAAAATATTTTTTTAAAAAGCATATTTAAAAAAAAAAAGTCTTAGTAATACATTTTGAAATCTTAGATAAAATGGTTTAATTATAAAAGCTGACTCAAATAATGGATAAAAATTATGAAATGGATATACATATGTCTTATTTATCTAGTGCATCTATAACAGAAATATCACAAGTGTATGGCTTTAACAAACAGGAATTTATTCTCACAGTCCAGAAAACTAGAAGTCCAAATTCGAGGAGCCAGCTCCAGGGGAAGTCTTTCTCTTTCTGTCAGCTCTGATGGGAGGTCCTTGTCATCAATCTTCCCTTGGGTCTAGGAGTTTCTTAACATAGGGAACTCAGGTCCAAAAGATGAGCTTTACTCCTAGTTCTTCTTTCTTGATGGTATGAGGTCCCTCTCCTTTCTGATCACTTCTCTCTTCTATGTTAAAAGAGTTTGACTCAAGATACTACCTAATCCTGTAGATTGTATCCTGCTTTGTTAACATACTGCCTGGAATCCTGGCTCATTAACATCATACAGGTTAGAATTTACAACAAATAGGGTAAATACATCAGATCACAACATGGAGGACAGTCACACAATACTGGGAATTACAGCCTAGCCAATTTGACACACATTTTGGGGGGACACAATTCAATTCATAACAACACATAACATAACATTAAAGTGAATTAATTTACTCATCAAAATCTGCTAAGAAAAGAAAAGGAAATCAGACTAAGATATGTCTATCACCTACCACCCCATTGCCATTGATTCAGACTCAGTGACCCTACAGATAAGTCTCAATATTTCAAATAATATTAAAAGAAGTAATAGTCTTCAAGTAATTTTATTAGGCTAGATAAATTTTGACGTCTAAACTACACAAGAACATTTTGGGAGATATTTGGCTTTCTCAGTTGTGAATAAAAATGACAAAATATTTGTAAATAAAATATAACAAGATATTAGAAAATAAAAAATGAGAGACAATCTTGTGGGAGTCATCCATGGATACTAGGTTCCAAGAGCAAATATTCCTCTTAAAATTGTGTATAGCTGCATTAACAACCATCTAAAACCTTGGTGGTTTTAAACAATACAATAATTTTATTATCTCTCATAATTTTTATGATTCACCAATTCAGGAAAAGCTCAGCTAGGAGATTCTAGCTCAGAGTGTCTCATGTGGTCAGATGATGGCTACCACTGTAATAGCAAGGATCTGAAGCAGGTCAGGGCAGCCTGGGAATCTATCTCTCCTTGTGATCTCTGCAGGTGGCTAAGTGTGTTTTCTCACAGCATGGAAACCTCAAGGCCGTAACTGTTTATATGAAGAGTGAACTATTGAAGAACAAGTATTCCCAAGAGAACAAAGTAGAAATGCACAGTGTTATGAACTGAAATGTGCAACCAAAAAATATGTGTTGGAATTCTAACCCCTCTACCTGTGAATGTAGTCTCATTTGAGAATAGGGTTTAACTTGAAGGACTCACAGAACACGGGAAAGTCATCTTACTCATTTATTATATGAAAGGATACAGATGACAATCATCCAAGGGAAGAAACACATAAGAGCAGGGCCCAGGAGAGTTCCCAGTATGAACTTCTAGTTGTCCAGTCTCAGTCATGCTTCTTCCAGTTACAATGTATGACAGCATGCATGGAATACTGCCAACCAGGGAAGCTCACTGGAGCCATGCTGTCCAGAGTTTTTATCGGTATTCATGTGGTTGAGCTTAGTTCCCCTTCCCTCTAGTGGTCTAGCTGATAACACATGGTCCAAAGTCCCCACAATAAATCACATTTTTAGCATAGGCTGTCTGCTGTGGCCTACGGCCTCAGATTAAAAACAACAACAAAAAACCAATCTTATCAGGTAGGATCCAAGTGCTTAGAGGTTATTTTCAGGAGTCAAGACTGCAGACCAGACCTTTATTTTCATAAGGTTAATCCTTTATTGCACAGTTCCAATACAAATAGACTATTGGAACAGTATTGATATCTCAAAATCCAACTTAGTCTATGCAGAAACTTAGTATCTAATAATGAAGGAATTACACATCAAACACACACAAAAAACTGCTATGGGCTGGTGTGGAAAAACTTGCTCATTACTTAGAGAAAATCAAACTCTGATTTTTATTTAACTGCATATATAAATTGGACTTCTAACATAGAATTAATAGAACATTATATAAAATAATCTATTTCTGATAAAAAGAAAAGGATAGATTTCTTCAATAATAAAAGATTAATAACATAATTTTATGAAAATTATGAATATTTATTCAGTGAAGGGAAACATGACCAAAGTTAACACACTGATACAGATTGAAAGAAGTTATCTTCCATGACTAAAACCATCAAACAAATAATATCTAAAATATTCAAGGAACTCATGCACATTAAAAGCTTGTAACATTAAACAAGGTAATCATTTGAATAGACGCCCAGTTTCATTTTCAAGCAAAGAAATGGCAATAAAACAGCAATAAGATATCACTTCGCACCAAATAGAGTGGCAAAACTTCAGAAGCTGGACAATATTAAGTGGTAGCAAGGATGTGGGAAGATAAAACTTCTTTAAAATGCATTTGGGAATAAGGTCTTATTCGGACTTCCCAGAGGCTGATCTGATGGCATCTCCTTAATCTATATTTGCATATGAATTGGGACTCAGAAATTCTGCTCCCAGCTATTTATCCCAGAGAAATTTTCATAAAGATCCAAAATTAGGAAAAAAATCTAGATAATTTAGAAATTGTTTTTAGTTATGAATAACAAGCTTTCTAAACTATGTGACTTAATCACAAAATAATTTATGTTTACATGTTAAAAAAATAAAGAAGCCTAGGTTTAAGCAGCTTGGAAATAACATAGGACTCAAAGTCCTCAGAGAACCAGATATGCTGCAATTACAATATAAATCACAACAGTCTTTAGATAATTTGAAAAACTAATTATAAAATTTATCTGGAAGATAACATATAAGGTATGCTTACTAAATATTTAAAAAATAAAACTACAAAAAAAGTGTTAACATCTTCATTGACATTAAGACTTATTTTTTAAGGCATAGAAAGAGAAACAAAAGCTGTTACTGGAATAAATACATGAATCAATTTAAGGAATCCTGGAGCAGATACTTTCACATATAGGAACCTGTTAAATTGTATTATAAGACATTATAAATCACGGTAGAAGGAAGGTCCAACCCAAGACATGGTGCCAGTAAAATTGAAAAACTATGAAACAATACTCCTATATCTTTGTTTTCAAAAATGATTTACTGATAATGGTTTATTTTTTAACGAAATTAATTGAAGGGGTATCTGAATAGCTAATATGTACAAGAGACATCTCCCAAAATCAGTAAAAGAATTCTTATTAAAATGCTGTTGTTGTTGTTAGGTGTGGTCGAGTCACTTCCAACTCATAGCGACCCCATGCACGACAGAACAAAACACTGCCCAGTTCTGCGCAAGCTTCACAATTGTTGCTATGATTGAGCCGGTTGTTGCAGCTACTGTGTCAATCCATCTCTTTGAGCGTCCTCCTCTTTTGGCTGACCCTCTACTTTACCAAGCATGATGTCCTTCTCCAGGGACTGATCCCTCCTGATAACATGTCCAAAATAAGTGAGACTTAGTCTCGCCATCCTTGCTTCTAAGGAGCATTCTGATTGTACTTCTTCCCAGACAGATTTATTTCTTCTTCTGGCAGTCCATGGTATATTCAATATTCTTCTCCAACACCATAATTCAAAGGTCTCAATTATTCTTCGATCTTCCTTATTCATTGTCCAGCTTTTGCATGCATATGAGGGGATTGGAAGCATCATGGCTTGGATCAGGCTCACCTTAGACCTCAAGGTGACCTCTTTGTTTTTTAACACTTTAAAGAGATCTTTTGCAGCTGAATTGCTCAATACGATCTGTCGTTTGACTTCTTGACTGCTGCTTCCATGGGTGTTGATTGTAGATACAAGTAAAATGAAATCCTTGACAACTTCAATCTTTTCTCTGTTTATCATGACATTGCTTATTGGTCCAGTTGTGAGAATTTTTGTTTTCTTTATCTTGAGGTGTAATCCATACTGAAGGCTGTGGTCTTTGATCTTCATCAGTAAGTACTTCAAGTCCTCTTCACTTTCAGCAAGCAAGGTTGTGTCATCTGCATAATGCAGGTTGTTAATAAGTCTTCCTCCAATCATGATGCTGCATTCTTCTTCATATAGTCCAGCTTTTCGGATTATTTTCTCAACATACAGACTGAATAGGTATGCTGAAAGGATACAACCTGGACACACAGCTTTCTTGACTTAAAACCATACTGTATCCCCTTGTTCTCTTCAAACGACTGCCTCTTGATCCACGTACAGATTCCTCATGAGCAAAATTAAGTTTCCCAGAATTATTAATTATTAATATAAAATGAAACAATTTTTTCACAAAATAGGCTCAAAAATTTGAAAAAAAAACAAGCTGTAACAAGTGATTTTTCAAATATGATAAGAGAAATTTCTCTGTTTACATACCTAGTGAGAATGTAAAATAATGAAAGTATTTTTGCATGTAATTATGAAGTAATTTCAAATCCCAGCAATTTTCCTTTCATGATATACTTCTTACATAAAGCCTAGATGGGAAGCATAATTAACAAGATGAAGAGTTATTTACAAGTAGAAATAGATACTAAAGGAACAGTAGATACAGTGAAAGGGTGTGCATCACGATTGTATCCTTTCACCATATATATGAAATCTGTATCCTGAGCAAATAATCTGAGAAACTGGACTATATGAAGAAGAACTAGGCATCAGGATTGGAGGAAGACCCATTAACAACCTGTGATATGCAGATGACATAATCTTTCTTGCTGAAAGTGAGAAGGACTTGAAGAACTTACTGATGAAGACCAAAGACTATAGCTTTCAGTATGGATTATACTTCAACATAAAGAAAACAAAAATCCCCAAAAATGGACCAATAAGCAATGTCATGATAAACAGAGAAAAGATTGAAGTTGTCAAGGATTTCATTTTACTTGGATCTATAATCAATGCCCATGGAAGCAGTAGTCAAGAAATCAAAGAACACACTGTATTGGACAAATCTGCTGCAAAAGGTCCCATTAAAACGTTAAAAAGCAAAGATGTCACTTTGGGGACTAAGGTAAGCCCGACCCTAGCCATGATATTTTCAATCGTCTCATATGCATGTGAAAGCTGAACAATGAATAAGGAAGACCAAAGAAGAACTAACAACTTTGAATTATGGTGTTGGAGAATAATATTGAATGTACCATGGACTACCAGAAGAACGAAAAAAATCTGTCTTGGACGAAGTACAGCAAGGATGGAAAGATTTCATCTCATATACTTTGGACATGTACTGAGGAGAGACCAGTACCTGGAGCAGGACATCATGCTTGGTAAAGTAGAGGGTTAGCAAAAAAGAGGAAGATCTTCAACAGGATGGATTGACACAGCAGCTGCAACAATGGGCTCAAGCATAACAATGATGATGAGGATGGCACGGGACTGAGCACTATTTCATAGAGTCCTAGTAGTAGGAACTGACTCAAAGGTACCTAACGATGACATATTCAGTGGGTGATAATGGGTTCAAAATTGAGCACAGGGAATATGAGGTGAAGAAGGAATATCAATGTATATGTAAATGGTAGGCATTTGGTAGCATCTGAGATTCATAAAAAAAAGTGTTGGGTGAAAATATACAAGTGCAGTGATTATAAGTATGTGTCAAATAGAAAGAGAAGGTCCTATCTGAATATATTGAGAAAAAAAATTAATTTCATGGATGGAAAACTAACGTGGTTTATATATAGTATTTGAAGATAGGTGCAAGACAACTAGTAGCAGAACAAAAAGAGTAACCATAAATGGCAATTTTTCAAAATAGAGTAATTGACAATAATGCTGAAATCTCAAGTACAGGAAGCTCAAGTAGAATGCCACCCAAATGAGACAATTGATTCAACAGTGAAAATAATTTAACTGTAGCAGAGTTATATTTTGAAGTAATTTAAGTGAAAGTCCAATGAATGTGTATTTTTATTTATTTTATTTTAAAATGAAAAATCTAACTGCCTATTTATCAATGAATGTTATGGAATTAATAAAGTTTAAAAAGATAAGAGTCAAAATGGAGTCACTATTATATCAAAGGCCAGGAAAAAGAATAGGAAAAAACAAGAATTTTATTTATTTTTATTTTCTCATTTTTTTAAATTGTACTTTAGGTGAAGGTTTATACAACAAATTGTTTCTCAAGGACTTTATATTTTTAATCAAGAAGGTGAATGAATTTTTAATTTGCTCTTAAATACCAATAAAAATCATTTTCAAGGTAGAGCACTAGTTCTGTATGAGGCTGTAGGATAAAAAGTGGATGAGAACATACACTGCTATATTAAAGACAAGGGACTGAATTTCCTGGAAAGACTGCAAATTTAAATCACAGATGACTTAACAAAATTTAGTTGCATAGGTGTTCTCTAGAAATTTAAACGTTTTCAGTTACTCAGTAAAAGAATCATATCTTTTTGGGAACATCTAGAACGTAAGACTGAGGAAGAAGCTATATATTGCAAATTGTTTAGGCCTTATGGAGTTTAACCAGATGGAAGCATATATTATTCAAAAGCTATGTATTAGAAATTTTGTCATTTAAAAATTCTCCAATCTGGAGGTAATTTTTCACATTAACTGGCAAAATCTGTAAAATCAGACTAATGAGTTTCTTATATTTGCATCGGGGTTTTTTTGGATGCTAAGTGAATTTAAAGACATATTTAAAGCAATGTAAACCCACTGTTGTCCAGTAGATTTTGATTCAAAGCAACCTATAGGACAGAGTAGACCTGACTCTTAGGGTTTACAAGGTTGTAATCTTTATGGAAGCAGACTGCTACATCTTTCTCCCATGGAGCAACTGGAAGGTTCAAACCACTGACCTTTCACTTAGCAGCCAAGTGCTTAACCATTGCACCGCTAGAGCTCTTTTTAAGCAATGTAATATATGCTAATTTAAGAATGATCTTGACTCTTCCAGTGGATCTTATCTATTTGTCCTTGCTTTTGATTATTTATGGGGACCTTATAGACTCTACCTGTGTGTAAACATCTCTTGTTTGATTAAGAATATATAAAAAATTAACATATACGTTACCAATCTGGAGACAACAGTCTATTGAAAACTGAATATTTTCAGAAATAATTACCAGTAAATAACACCAGACTTTACTGCAAGGTTGCAAAATAAAAAGTTTGACAAAGAAGTGTGTGATGATGACGATGTACATCTGATGGGTGAATTCTGTGAGCCTATAAATTTGATGAGGAATTTATGAGAATTAATTCATTCAGTCTTTATGATAACCCTGTGAGAGATCAGAGAAATAAAAAGAAAATCTTAGGTTAATTAATTTGCCTGTGGACACAGGAGTTAGTAATAGAGTAAATCAGGTTTGTTTGACCTGAAGGTCTAGATATGTTCTTCCTACTGCCTTTTGTATAGAACAGAGGTAGAAGCCACACTTCTTCTCTGAGTTCAGTATATATTGTAAAAACTCATAAAGAGGCATAAAGAAAGAGGCACATGTGTTGAAACTTGAAGGAGGATATGACTTACAAAAGTAAAGGAGAGTAGAAAAGTCATTCCAAGTAAGAGAAACCTCCTGAGAAGTGACCCAACCCTAGACATATGTATTGTAATGTTGGTGTTTATAAGGAGAACTACACAGCATTTGTATTGGGAAATGGAGTGCAGATGACTTCAGAAAGAGACTTCAGAGACTTTCTGTAACTATTTCCAAACAATATAAATGAGATTGAAGCCTGTTTTGCAAAAAATCACAGCTACTGAATGATTTTGACAAGAGTGATTAAATCTGTTGATGTGTTGGAAAAATAAAAAAGCAGTGTGTTAGAAGAATGAAGAGTAGATGACTAATTTTTTCAGTAATGTCACAGGGTGCAAATACAAATAAAAAGGAGTTTCATAAAAACATGAATGTGCCTTTCCAAAATATCAGCGATCCTTTCTGGAGAGGTGGTTTGAAGGTTCTCTCTGGAGGCAAGGGAATGAATTGGATGAATGATTTCTAAGTTTTGGCAAGGACAGTTTTGCACACCATTTTTATTTGTAAAGTAGTTGCTTGGTTTTTGCTTTTTTCTTGGAAGTGAGGGCACGATTGGTCTATATGAAAAATCCACCACATCTAGGACAGACTTATCTTATGATCCCAATCAACATTGAACCACCTTCCTCTTGCCTCATTATTCTCTCCCTTGTTCCTTATTCCTTTCAATTTCTCTCCAACTTCAATTTTTTTATTTTATTCAACCCTCACTGTCTTTCCATATTTCATTGTTGTGCATTGTGTTTCCTCAGCCAACATGAATCCATTTCTTTCCTGTTCCCACCTTACTTTTTCCAACTTCACTTTTCACAGAATGTCTTTGCATCACTCTTTTTCAGCCTGTAGTTATAAGTAACTCTGATTGTTTAGCTACAGTTGTGTGTTAGGTTTGTTTTTTTAAAATATTTTGGTCAAATAAAGTGTCTATATCCATAGCCGAAGGAATTGGAAGAGAAATAATGATATGCAATTTTACAAATAAAAAAAAAACTGGAAATAACAAATGTTGGAGAGGCTGCAGAGAGATCGGAACTCTTATGCACTGCTGGTGGGAATGCATATTGATACAACCACTTTGAAAAATGATATAGCACTTCCTTAGAAGGCTAGAAATAGTAACGTCATATGATTTAGCAATTCCACTCCTAGGAATATATCCTAGAGAAATAAAAGCCATCACACGAATAGACGTATGCACACCCATGTTCGTTGCAGCATTGTTCACAATAGCAAAAACATGGAAACAACCGAGATTCCCATCAACAGATGAATGGATAAACAAGCTATGGTACCCACACAGAACCGAGTATTATGCAATCATAAAAAACAATGATGAATCTGTGAAGCATCTCATAACATGGATGAAACTGGAGAACATTATGCTGAGTGAAATTAGTCAATCACAGAAGGACAAATATTGTATGAGACCTCTACTGTAAAACGCATGGAAAAGTTTACACAAAAAGAAACAATGTTTGTTGGTTACAAGTGATGGGAGGGCTGGGAGGGAGAAATACTAAATAGACAATAGATAAGTAGTAACTTTGGTGAAGGGTAGGACAATACACAATACTGGGGAATCCAGCATAACTTGCACAAGGAAAGTCGTGGAAGCTCCATAGATACATCCAAACTCCCTGAGGGACTGAATTCCTGGGCAGATGGCTGTGTGGACCATGATCTTGGGGAACATCTAGTTCAATTGGCATAATAGTTTATAAAGACAATATTCTACATTCTACCATGGTGAGTAACTTCTGGGATCTTAAAAGCCTGTAAGCAGCCATCTGAGATACTCCACTGGTCTCATCCCTTCAGAAGCAAGGGAGAATGAAGAAAACAAGATACAAGGGAAAGATTAGTCCAAAGGACTAACGGACCACAACTACCACAGCCTCCACCAAACTGAGTCCAGTACAACTATATGGTGCCCGGCTACCACCACTGACTGTTCTGAGTGGGATCACAACAGAGGGTCCCGGACAGAGTTGGAGACAAATGTAGAACAAAATTCTAACTAACAAACAAAGACCAGACTTACTGGCCTGACAGAGACTGGAGAAACCCTGAGAGTATGGCCACTGGACACCCTTTTAGCTCAGTAATGAAGTCACTCCCGAGGTTCACCCTTCAGCCAAAGATTAGACATCCCCATAAAATAAAACAAGACTAATGGGCAGAACAGTCCAGGGACAAGGACTAGAAGGCAGGAGGGGACAAGAAAGCTGGTAATGAGGAACCCAAGGTTGAGAAGGGACAGTGTTAACCTGTCGTGGGGTTGTTAACGATTGTCATAAAACACTATGTGTACTAACTGTTTAAAGGGAAACTATTTGTTCTGTAAACCTTCATCTAAAGTACAATAAAATATAAACTAAATAAAATAAAAATTTATGAAATGCATAAGCTTGTAAGGAAACGATTACTCGACTTATAAATAAATGAAGCAACATGCATTATGGTTTTAAATGCATTGTTCTAATGTCAATTCCAATCCCTCATGCTATCAATAACTAAATCATCCTTGTTCTCACATAACTGATTTTTGCTAAGGCATTGTTTACGTGTGGTTCATGTAGAGAAGCCTCAGTTGACACTGTACTGAAATAAATGCTTTACAGCCATGGAACTCTTTATTCTGATCTCCTTTGATAGGACTGTAAAGAGAATGGAGGTTATGGGATTGGATTGACCAAAAAGTTTGGTAATATAATACAATAATGTAATATGGCATAATGTAACATAATATATATGTATTCATTTATGGATGTTCAGCTTTAAGCAATAAGAAACTTTGGGAAACATAAGTGGAGTACATAGGCTGCACTTCCCTTACCTAGTACACTGTTAATATTGCTTTTCTCTACTTGGAACTGACAATTCAAAACCATACATCAACTTGAATTGACAAAGGTCTCATTAACTGACAGTGATACAGACTGACTAAATCAGTTCTACACTGCTATTTTTCAAGAGGTTCTGATACAGGCTAAGATAAAATCATAATTTTACTTATGTGGACAAATTGTGAAAAGGCACACATGTAAAATATGTTGGAGTTTGTTGGTAACCAAGGGGCTGTAAAAATTCAATCATAAGCATAACCTTGGATGAGAAATGTGATCTATACATAGAGTGAGGTCCTATCATTAACAACAGGATTTCAGCCTGCAAGTATGCTAAAATATATCAGTCTTAATTAATGTCTCAAGATTTGTTTGGGGTTGGGGAGGTACGTAAATGATAGATTTGCACAGGGATGAAGGATAAAGACAGGTTTCAGAAAGCCTTAAGTAGCAGTTTTGTGCAGGAAGGGTGAAAAAAAAAAAAGAAAAAAACCCAGAAAACAAAACAAAACATGAAGAAGCATGCATTATTAACTATCCACACAATAGATGTTATATTTCTAGATAAGCATGGTAAATGTAAGATGTATTTCTAAGAGAATTTAAAACTGATTAGGCATTTAAGATATAGTGAAGGAAAGATTTTATACTCCTGAGTTAGGATTGTTGAATTGCAAATTTACACAATTAGTGAATACTACACAGGTAAATAGATTGGACAACAAAATGGTGGACAAGAAACAATATGTTCATAATTAGTTCACAGGGTAGTGAGGGAGACATACAAATAAGGAAATTATTACTCTGAAATATGGTATAATCCAATAAAGAGTTAGGTTTCAAATTCTATGGGGAGGTTTTTGGTTTAAGATCATTAAGAAAGCAAAGATAAATTTATTTAAAAAAATATTTATAGGAAGAAATAATCAACAGATTAGAGATGTCAAGAAATTCAGGTGACAGAATGTAGACAGAAGCCTGTGGGTAAGTAAAACAAATCCCCTGTCCAAATATGTGAATGAAATTCCTGTAATGGGGCTTGGAACAAATTTTCCCCAGTAACAGCAGACAGTGCCTTGAAATCTTCTGGTTAGAAAGGATGGAAATAAAAACTACAGCAAGGATAGTGAGATTAAGTAAAGAAGGACTGTTAATGAAAGTGATGCATATCTGACCTCCCTCCCCACCTCCAGAAGCAACAGAAATATCCAAAGACTCATTGGAATTAAATTGATAAGGGAGCGAGGGGAGTATGAAAGCAATTATGGAGACATAGGCAGCTTGCTGAAAGTGAAGAGGGCTCAAAGCACTTACTGATGAAGATCAGAGACTACAGCCTTCAGTATAGATGTACCTCAACATAAAAAAAAAAAAAAAATCCTCACAACGAGGCAAATAAGCAACATCGTGATAAACAGAAAAGATATTGAAGTTGTCAAGGATTTCATCTTAATCAGATCCACAATCAATGCCCTTGGAAGCAGCAGTCAAGAAAATAAATGATGTAGTGCATTGGGCAAATCTGCTACAAAAGACCTCTTTTAAAGTGTTGAAAAACAAAGATGTCACTTTGAGGACTAAGGTGCTACTGAACCAAGCAGTGGTATTTTCAATCCCCACATATGCATGTGGAACCCTGGTTATCAGAGTGGTTAAGAGCTTGGCTGCTAAACAAAAGGTCGACAATTCAAATCCACCAGCTGCTCCTTGGAAACCCTATGGGGCAATTCTACTCTCTCTTATAGGGTCACTATAAGTTGGAATTGACTCAAGGTCACCGGTTTTTTTGTTTCTTTGTTTGTTTTTTGGTCATATGCACATGAAAGCTGGGAATGAATAAGGAAGACAAAAGAATTGATGCCTTTCAATTACGGTGTCAGTGAATAATATTGAATATATCATGGACTGCTAGAAGAATGAACAAATGTGTCTTGGAAGAAATACAGACAGAATGATCCTTGGAAGCGAGGATGGTGAGATTTCGTTTCATGTACTTTGGACACGCTATCAGGAGGGACAGTCCCCGGAAAAGGACATTTTGCTTGGTAAAGTATAGGGTGGGTGAAGAAGAGGAAGACGTTCAACAAGATGGAATGACACAGTGGCTGCAATAATGGGCCGAAACATAGCAATGATTGTGAGGATGGCACAGAAACAGGCAGTGTTTTTTTATGTTGCACATAAGGTCACTATGAGTTAGAACTGACTCAACTGCACCTAACAACAGCAACAACAGGCAGCCCAGGTACATCTATATATTTTGTATCTTGGCCATACCAGTTAACAATTGCTCCCTCATTGCCACAACATGAAGCTTAGCCTATCATCTGTCTACAGAGATCCTAAATCATCCTCCTGCTTTTCAGGAGGAGGCTAGAACAGAAAGTATGGAAACTGAACAATAAAATAAAAACACAGGAATTAAGTATAGTAAACAAGCCTTGATTCAAAAAGAATCTATTGAATACTACTCATTACATCTCTGCTGCTGTGGAACTTACATCATAATGAGAAGAGAAAGACAACACACACACACACACACACACAGATATATTAGTAGTATATTGTTATTGTAGTTAATTACCATCGAGTCACTTCTGACTCACGTTATTGTTGTTAGGAGTTTGTTCTGACTCATAATCACCCTATGTACAACAGAATGAAACAACTCCTGGTGCTCTGCCATCCTCATAATCATTGTTACGCTTGAGGCCACTGTTGCAGCCACTGTGTCAATTCATCTCTTTGAGGCTCTTCCTCGGTTTCGCTGACTTTACCAAGCATGATATCCTTCTCCAGGGAATGATCCCTTCTGACAACATGTCAAAAGTATGTGAGACTACTTCCAGGCAACATGGCGCTATAGTCAGAAGCACCATGCTGTCCCTCACAGCAAGGATCCAAAAGACTGAGTCAAACAGAATCACACATCAATCCTGAAATCCTAAGCAGCAAATGAAGAGATAACTCAGCCAAGCACCAAATGGAATAAGAAACTGACAGAGAACAGAGAGTGAGGAGAGATACATGCAGATGTCCCCTATCAGCTACCACAGCACAGATCCACCATCTTGGACTCCTATCGGAGGTCAGCAAACAGGGGGTACAAGAAAGCAACTTCACGGAGCTTCCAGCAGGAGACAGAGCAACCAGTAACCAGCTATATACGCTTTCTCACCCCCATCCTTCTTCACAGTCTCTTAGTCTCCTCTGCTTCCTGCAGCCATAGTCTCTTGGCTGGGAAGCACCAGCTTCACCCTGGTGTCACTTGGGTTCCACTTGCCCAGACTGGCTAACTCCCTGACTGTCTTCTGTTGGCTTCTGGTGTTGCTTTTTTCTGCCTCTTTAGATTTCTTCCTTACCTCTCACCACTTACCCCTCCTTTCTCTCAAATACCTGGCTCCATGTGCCATCTTTTTCCTGAAAGGCTGCAAAACACTGGCAGACTGGGAAACTACTTTCCAGCCTGTGCCTCCATGCTGATAGGACCCCTGGGGCTTTTTGTTTGTTTGTTTGCTCTGATTTGTTCTGTTTTGATTTCTTTGTTTGTTTTCTTTTTCTTTTCTCAACCTGAGAGCCCCTTCTAGCAGGGAAGTACTGCACAGCTTGGAAGCTGCTCCCTTACTCTGCACAGATGCACAAGGACATCCCTGGGGGCATTTTTTTCTTGTTTTTTTTTTTTGTTTGTTTGTTTGTTTTGTTGTTTTGTTTTCTTCTCTCTCTTATTCCCTTTTTGTTTTTCTTTATTTCCAGTTTCTCGATTTATTCATTTTTTCTTTTACCCTTTTTCTTTTTTTCATTTTTGTTTTTCCTCATATCTCACTGTCTCATCTCTCCACTCCAATAGGAAGTTCCCTTAGCACCCTTTTATGCTTGTTTGTTTTTGGCTCCTGTCTTTCTCTCCTCTCTCTCCTCTTTCCCATGCCCATCTTAGCTCCACACATCACAATCTACCCCCTCCTTCCTGCCTACCTACACCATGCACTGAACATTATATTCCCAAGCAGCACAGGCATGGCCTACTGAAACCGGCCCTGCACTGATTCCCAGGCCTCACTGACAGCCATAGTTCTTGCCACAAACAACACATCCCAGCAACTTCCCTTCACCTGGACCGGCCTGCTCTTACATACCAGAGTGAATGACTCTGCCCATTGGAAAAGGAGGTGAAAAGTATCGTACCCACAGACAAGAAAACAACAAAGAATGCACGGCTCCCCTGCTCAGAGGTAACAAAATAAAACAAAAAAGCAGGATGAAACAAACAAATCTATAATCAATAAAAGAAGAAAATAACTACCGGATGCCTGAAGACAGCAGACAATATCAAAACATTTACAAAAACAGGAAAGGATGGTTCCAGTAGGCATCCAAAATAAAACACCAGATGACATTCCAGTACAAGAAAAGACACTAGACCTAAATGATAGGGGACTCAAATCTCTAATATTCAGAATTATCCAAGAGTTGAAGCAAAAACCAGACAAAAATGAGGAAAAAATACACAAATTCATGGAAAACGCAGACAAATTCATGGAAAATACAGACCAAAAAATGGAAGAATTCAAGAAAATAATACAGGAACAAAACGCTAAAATAAATCAACAGCTAGAAATCATACAAAAAAGCCAATAAGAAATCCAAAAGATAAACAACAAGATTTCAGAAATGAACAGTGTTATAGAAGGGCTGAGGAGCAGGTTTGAAACAATGGAAGATAAGATCAGAGAAATTGAAGACAAACACTTGGATACAACTCTGCTTGAGGAAAAATCAGAAAAAAGAAGAAAAATGAAGAGACCCTGAGAATTATGTAGGATACAATCAAAAGCAAAAATCTGCAAGAGACCTGAGTTCCAGTACGGGAGGAGAAAACAGAAAACACAGAGAGGATAACTGAAGAACTGCTGACAGAAAATTTCCCTAATATAATGAAAGATGAAAAGCTGGCCATCCAATAAACTCAACGAACCCCATATAAAATAGACCCCAAAAGAAAATCACCAAGGCATATTATAATCACACTAGCTAAAACCAAAGACAAAGAATACTGAGAGCAGCTCGAGAAAAACAAAAAGTCACATACAGATAGGAGTTCCAGCAAAATGGCACTCTAGCAGAAGCACCTCGCTGTCCCTCCACAGCAAATATCCAAAAAACTAAGCCAAACATAAAATACAACAATCCTGAAACCCTAAAACATCAAATGAAGAGATAAAGAACTCAGACAAGCACCAAATGGAGTGAGAAAACTGACAGAGAATGGAGAGCGAGGAGAGATTCATGCAGAGGTCCCCTACCAGCTAACACAGCGCGGATCCACCATTTTGGACTCCTATCAGAGACCAGCAAACGGGGGTACGAGAAAGCAGCCTCACGGAGTGTGCAGCAGCAGACAAAACAACCGTTAATTTATGGTGTGCGCTTTCCCGCCCCAACCCCTCTTCACCCCAGCTCAGCCTCCTCTACTTCCCACAACCACGGTCTCTTGACTGTGAATGGACAGCTGCTTGGATTCCACAAACCCAAGTGGGCGGTTCTCTGGGTGCCATTTGTTGGCTGCTAGTGTTGCTTTTTTTTCTGCTTCTTTTGATTTCTCACGTGTCTCTCGCCACCTCCCCCTCCTTTCACTCGAGTGCCTGGCTCCGTGCGCCACCTTTGCTTCTTCCTGAGGGGCTGCAAGTGCCAGAAGTTTGTGATATATGCTTTACCACTCTCTACACTTCTTCACCCACACTCGGCCTCCTCTGCTTTCCGCAGACACAGTCTCTTGTCCAGAAACACCAGCCTGCACTAGCTGTCTCTCTGAGTGCCATTTGTTGGCTGCTGGTGTTGCTTTTTTTTTTTTTTCATGCTTCTTTTGATTTCTTGCTTGCCTCTCGCCACCTCCCCCTCCTTTCACTCGAGTACCTGGCTCCATGCGCCATCTTTGCTTCTTCCTGAGGGGCTGCAGAGCTCCATTCAAGTGTGCAGGTGCTTCCCGGTCTGGGCTACCACACTGGTGGGATCCCGGGGCTTTTGTTTGTTTGTTCACTTTGAATTGTTTGTTTTCTTTTCCTTTTCTTGAGTTGGGAGCGCTTTCTGGCCAGGCGGAGCTGCGTGGCAAGGAACTCCCCTTCAGCTTCCACAGACGTGCAGAGGGATCCCTGAGTGCATTTATTTTTTCATTATTTTTTTTTGTTTTGTTTTTTTTGGGGGGCCTTTCTTGTTTTTCTTTTTAATTTGTTTTGTTTTCTTTTCCCTCTTTTTCCCTTTTTGTCTTTCTTCATTGCTCAGTCTCTTGTCTCTCTATAGCTTCCTTCTCTTTCTGATCCCTGAATACCATGCATTGTATACCTCTATGCCTTCTAGCCAGGCTGTACTGCAACACCTGAGAGTGACTTCCCCAGACCGCAGAGCTGTATCGGTGGGATCCCTAGGAACTTTGTGGTTCTTTAACCTTTCTAATTTTTATTTATTCATTCTTTTCTTTTCTTCCTCTTCCCCTGTCTGTTTTTCTCCATTTCATAGTCTCTCAATTCTCCATTACAACAGCAAGCTCCCCTAGCATTCTTTTTTGTTTGTTTGTATGTTTTTGGCTCCTGTTCCTCTCTCCTCTCTCCCATATCCATCTTAGCTCCACACATACCAATCTCCCAGCTGCATCCAGCCTACCTGCACCGTGCGCTTGACATCACACCACAAAGCAGTACAGGTACGGCCTACTGGAACCTGACCTACACTGATTACTGACTTGCCCTGGTAGCTGTAGTAAGTGCCACAAACAACCCATCCCAATAACTCCTCTTCAGCTAGACTGACCCTGCTGTACCATATCTGAGTGACAGACCCTGCCAGTTGGAGAAGGAGGGGAAAAGTATTCAGTGCACAGATGAGCAAACAACAAAGTACACACAGTCCGCCTGCTCAGACATAGTCAAATCTTTTCTTAAAAAAAGGGAAGAAACAAACAAACCTACAATCAATAAATGAGAAAAATAACTACTGAATGCCCCGAAAACAGCAGACAATATCAAAATATTTACAAAAACAGGACAGGATGGTTCCACTAGGTGTCCAAAATAAAACACCAGATGACTCTCCTGTGGAATAAAATGCACTAGAAGTACCTGAAAGGGAATTCAACCTCTAATACTGGTAATTCTCCAAGAACTGAGGCAAAAAGCTGACAAACATGAGGAAAAAATTCACAAATTCATGGAAAATACAGATAAAAAATTAGAAGAATTCAGGAAGATGATGCAGGAACAAAATGCCAAAATAAATTCACAACTAGAAATTACACAAAAACAACAGTTAGAAATCCAAAAGAAAAATAACAAGATTTCAGAAATGGATGATGTCATAGAAGGGCTGAGAAGCAGATTTGAAGCCGAGGAAGACAGGATTAATGGAACTGAAGACAAACACTTGGATACAACACTGTTGAGGAAAACTCAGAAAAAAGAACAAAGAAAAATGAAGAGACCCTGAGACTTATGTGGGACACAATCAAAAGCAAAAATTTATGAGTGATTGGAATTCCAGAACAGGGGGAAAAAACAGAAAACACAGAGAGGATCATTGAGGAACTGCTGACAGAAAAATTTCCCAATATCATGAAAGATGAAAAGCTGGCCATCCAAGAAGCTCAACGAACCCCATATAGAAGAGACCCCAAAAGAAAATCACCAAGGCATATCATAATCACACTCGCCAAAACCAAAGACAAACAAAGAATCCTGAGACCAGCTCGTGAAAAACAAGAAGTCCCCTACAGAGGAGAAACAATAAGATTAAGCTCAGATTATTTGGCAGAAACCATGCAGGCAAGAAGGCAATGGGATGACATATATAAAATCTTGAAAGAAAAAAATTGTCAGCCAAGAATAATATATCCTGCAAAACTCTCATTCAAATTTGATGGTGAAATTAGGTCATTTCTAGATAAACAGAAATTAAGGGAATATGTAAAAGTCAAACCAAATTTACAAGAATTAGTAAATGGAGTTCTTCTATCTGAGAACAAACAGCTTCAGCTCACAGGCAGAAGATAGGACACAGGATCGTATGAGCCAGATACCAATCTAGGAAATGAACTCTCGAGGACTATCCAAAACCAAAAGAAATACAACGGGGAATCAGAGCAGTTAATCGATGGATGACAACAACATCAAAACAATGAAAGAGGGAATAAACGGCATAGGTATAGAACCTTCTAATGGAGAGGAAGGCAAGGCGATACCAAGTAATGGTAGACTGCTTCAAACTTAGAAAGATAAGGGTAAAATTCATGGTAACCACAAAGAAAGTTAAAAAACCAACTCATAAAAATAAAGACGAAAACAATAAAGTCTCAGTAAAAACAAAACCTACAAAAACAAAAGAAATAAAAAAAAAATCCACAAACAAAAGTAACTCAGCACAATAGAGTAAGAAGAACAAAGAAAACTTCAGCACCACAAAAAAAAGCACTGCAAAATGACAGCAACAAACTCACATCTATCAATAATTACACTAAATGTAAATGGACTCAATACACCCATAAAGAGACGGTGAGTCACAGAATGGATAAGAAAACAGATCCATCAATACGCTGTCTACAAGAGACTCACCTTAGAAACAAAGATGTGAATTTATTAAAAGTCAAAGGTTGGAAAAAAATATATCGAGCTAACAACTACCAAAAAAGAGCAGGAATGGCAATTCTAATCTCAAATAAAATAGACTTTAAAAAAAAATCTACCATAAAAGACAAAGAAGGACACTATATAACGATTAAGGGGAGGATCCATCATGAAGACATAACCATAATAAACATCTACGCACCCAATGACAGGGCTCCAAAATACATAAAAAAAACTCTAACAGCACTGAAAAGAGAAATTGACAGTTCCACAATAATAGTAGGAGACTTCAACACACCACTCTCAGTAAAGGACAGAACAACTAAGAAGAAACTCAGCAAAGATACAGAAGACCTAAAGGGCACAATCAGCCAACTTGACCTCATGGAAATATATAGAACACTCCACCCAAGCACTGCAAAGTAAACATTCTTTTTCAATGCTCATGGAATGTTCTCCAGAATAGACCACATCTTAAGCCACAGAGCAATCCTCAGCAAGATCCAAAACGTTGAGATAATTCAAAGTATCTTCTCTGACCACAAAGCCATCAAAGTAGAAATTAACAATAGAAAGAGCAAGGAAAAAAAATCAACTACATGGAAACTTAAAAATATCCTGCTTACACATCAGTGGATAATAGAAGAAATCAGAGATGGAATCAAAAAATTGCTAGAATCAAATGAGAATGAAAACACATCATACCAAAACCTTTGGGACACAGAAAAGGCAGTCCTCAGAGGACAATTTATAGCAATAGATGAACATATGAAAAAAGAAGAAAGGGAAAAATCAAAACATTAACTACAGAACTCAAACAGAGCAACAAAAAAAGCCCACAAACACCGGAAGAAAGGAAATAGTAAAGATCAGAGCAGAAATAAATGAAATAGAGAACAGAAAAACAATAGAAAGAATCAACAAAACCAAAAGTTGGTTCTTTTGAAAGAATCAACAAAATCGACAAACCACTGGCCAGACTGAAAAAAGAAAAACAGGAGAGGACACAAATAACCCAAATAAGAAATGAAATGGGGGACATTACAACAGACCGAAGTGAAATAAAAAGGATTATAACAGAATATTATGAAAAACTATACTCCAACAAATTTGAAAACCTTGAGGAAATGGATAAATTTCTAGAAACACATGGCTTATGCAAACTACAACAAAGTGATGTTGAAAATCTGAGAATTCTACAAAACATTTACAGAAGAGCTTGTACCAGTACTCCTCAAGCTATTTCAGAGCGTAGAAAAAGAAGCAAGACTTCCAAATTCATTCTATGAAGCCAGCATAACGCTGTTACAAAAACCAGGCAAAGACGTCACAAAAAAAAAAAAAAAATTACAGACCAATATCTCTCATGAATATAGATGCAAAAATTCTGAACAAACTTCTAGCCAATAGAATTCAGCATCATATCAAAAAAATAATACATCACAACCAAATAGGATTCATACAAGATATACAAGGATGGTTCAGCATTAGAAAATCAATCAATGTAGTCCACCACATAAATAAAAGGAAAGCAAAGAATCACTTGATCATCTCAATTGATGCAGAAAAGCCATTTGACAAAGTCCAACACCCATTCCTGATAAAAAAAAAAAACTCTCAATAAAATAGGTATAGAAGAAAAATTTCTTAACATAAGAAAGGGCATCTATGCAAAACCAACAGCCCACATCGTTCTTAATGGAGAGAGGCTGAAAACATTCCCCTTGAGAACAGGAACAAGACAAGGAAGCCCTTTATCACCACTCTTATTTAACACTGTGCTGGAAGTTCTAGCTAGAGCAACAAGGCAAGAAAAAGAAATAAAGGGCATCCAAATTGGTAATGAAGAAGTTAAACTGTCCCTGTTTGCAGATGATATGATACTATACACAGAAAACCCTAAAGACTCCATGAGAAATCTACTGGAACTGATAGAAAGATTCAGCAGAATAGCAGGTTACAAGATAAACATTCAAAAATCAGTTGGATTCCTATACACCAGTAAGGAGAACGATGAAAAGCAAATCAGAAAACAATACCATTTTCAATAGCCCCTAAAAAGATAAAATACTTAGGAATAAATCTGACCAGGGATATAAAAGACCTATACAAAGAAAACTATAAAACACTACTGCAAGAAACCCAAAGGGATCTCCATAAATGGAAAAACATACCTTGCTCATGGATAGGCAGACTCAACACTGTGAAAACGTCAGTTCTACCCAAAGCAATTTACAAATACAATGCAATCCCGATCCAAATAGCAACAACATTCTTCAAAGAGATGGAAAAACTAAACTTCAACTTTATATGGAAAGGGAAGAAGCCCCGAATAAGTAAAGCACTACTGAAGAAGAAGAATAAAGTTGGAGGACTCACACTACCTGACTTCAGAACCTACTATACAGCTACAGTAGTCAAAATAGCCTGCTACTGGTACAACGACAAATACATTGACCAATGGAACAGAATTGAGAACCCAGATGTACGTCTATCCACCTACGGTCACCTGATCTTCGACAAGAGCACAAAGTCCATCAAATGGGGAACACACAGTCTTTTTAACAAATTGTGCTGGCAAAACGGGATATCCATTTGCAAAAGAATGAAACAGGACCCATACCTCACACCGTATACAAAAACTACTTCAAAATGGATCAAAGACCTGAATATAAAGCCTAAAACTATAAAGTTCATTAAAGAAAAAATAGGAACAACACTACACGCCTTAATACATGGCATTAACAGGATACAAACCATAACCGTCAACGCACAAAATCCAACAGATAAGCTAGATAACTGGGATCTTCTAAAAATCAAACACCTATGCTCTACAAAAGACTTCTCCAAAAGAGTCAAAAGAGAACCTACAGACTGGGAAAAAAATTTTGGACAGTACAAGTCAGACAAAGCTCTAATCTCCATAATCTACAAGAAAATCCAACACCTGTACAACAAAAAGACAAATAATCCTATTAAAAATGGGCAAAAGAAATGAACAGACATTTCACCGAAGAAGACATTCAAATGGCCAACAGACAGATGAGGAAATGCTCGTGATCACTAGCCATTAGAGAAATGCAAATTAAAACCACAATGAGATAACATCTCACCCTGGCATTACTGGCACGGATCAAAAACACTGGAAATAACAAATGTTGGAGGGGCTGCGGGTAGATCAGAACTCTTATGTACTGCTGGTGGGAATGAAAAATGATACAACCATTTTGGAAAATGATGTGGGCTTCCTCAGAAAGCTAGAAATAGACATACCATTCGATCCAGCAATCCCACTCCTAAGAATATATCCTAGAGAAATAAGAGTCATCACTCGACATATGCACACCTACGTTCATGGCAACACTGTTCACGATAGCAAAACGATGGAAACAACCTAGATGCCCATTAACAGATGAATGGATAAACAAACTATGGTACATACACACAATGGAGTACTATGCAACGAGAAAGAACAACAATGAATCTGTGAAGCATCTCATAACATGGATGAAACTGGAGGACATTATGCTGAATGAAATAAGTCAATCACAAAAGGACAAATATTGTATGAGACCTCTATTGTAAAAACCCATGTAAAAGTTCACACGCAAAATGTAATAATCTTTGTTGGTTACCAGGGATGGGAGAAGTGTGGCGGGAATACTAAATAGGCAATAGATAAGTGGTATCTTGGGTGAAGGGTGAGACAGTACACAATACAGGGGGAACTAACACAACCTGCACAGGGAAAGGTCATGGAAGCCCCATAGACACATCCAAACTCCCTGAGGGACCGAATTGCTGGGTGGAGAGCTTTAGGGACCATGGTCTCAGGGAACATCTATCTCAACTGGCATGACACAGCTTGTAAAGACAATGCTCTACATTCTACCTTGGTGAGTTGTTTCTGGGGTCTTAAAAGCCTGTGAGCGGCCATCTAAGATACTCCACTGGTCTCATCCCTTCAGGAGCAAGGCAGAATGAAGAGAACAGGATACAAGGAAAAGATTAGTCCAAAGGACTAATTACCCACAGCTACCAAGGCCTCCACCGGCCTGAGTCCAGTACAGCTAGATGGTGCCTGGCTACCACCACTGACTGCTCTGACAAGGATCACAACAGAGGATTCTGGACGGAGCTGGAGAAGATTGTAGAGCATATTTCTAACTCACAAAAAAAAAAAAGACCAGATTTACTGGCGTAAAGGAGACTGGAGAAACTCGAGAGTATTGCCCCCAGACATCCTTTGAGCTCACTGGTGAAGTTACCTCCGAGGTTCACTGTTCAGCCTGGGAGTGGACAGCCCGGTAAAACCAAATGAGACTAATGAGGTACAGGAGTCCAGTGACAAGGGCCAGAAGGCAGAAGGGGACAAGGAAGCTGGTGATAGGGAACCCAAAGTTGAGTAAGGACATTGCTGATGTGTTGTGAGATTGTTAACCATTGTCATAGGGCAACATTTGTAGTAACTGTTAAATGAGAAACTATTTTGTTCTGTAAGCCTTCATCTTAAGTGAGTATAACAGCAGAATTGGAATAGCGTAGTCAATGTCACTGAACTGTGTATGTAGAAATTTTTGAAATGGTGTATCTTTGGCTATGTGTATTTTCACCAAAAAAAAAAAAAAAAAAAAAGAAATGTTGAGAAGTTAGAGGGTTAATATGTTGTGGGGTTGTTAACAAATGTCATAAAACAACATGTGTACTACTGTTTCAGGAGAAACTATTTGTTCTGTAAGCCTTCACCTGAAGCACAATAAAATTTAAATAAAAGAAAATCAGATACAGAGTAGAAACAATAAGACCAGGCTCAGATTTTTGAGCAGAAAACATACAGGCAAGAAGGCAATGGGATGGCATAAATAAAATCTTGAAAGAAAAAAATTGTCAGCCAAGAATAATATATCCTGCAAAACTCTAGGTCAAATATGATGGTGAAATTATGTAATTTCCAGATAAACAGAAATTAAAGGACTATCTAAAACCCAAACCAAACTTACAAGACTGATTAAAGGGAGTCCTTCAGTCTGAGAACCAACAACATCAGACCACAGGCTGAATATAGGACATAGGATTGTGCTATTCAGATACTAACCTAGTAAATGAACTCTTAAGGAGTATGCAAAACCAAAAGAATTACAACAGGGAACCAGAGAGGTTAATCTGTAAATGAGAACAGCATCAGAACAATAAAAAAGAGAACAAACAGTGTAGTTATAGAACCTTCTAATGGAGAGGAAGCAAGGTGATACCAACTAATAACAGACTAGTTCAAATCTAGGAAGATAAGGGTAAATTTCAAGATAACCACAAAGAAAGTTAGCAAATCCTACTCAACAAAATAAAGAAGAAAAACATAAAGTCTCAGTAAAAATAAAACCTACAAAAACAAAAGAAATAAAAAGAAATCCTCAAAGGGAAGTTAGCACAGAAGAGTAAGAGGAACAAAGAAAACTTGAGCACAACACAAAAACAAAAGCACTACAAAATGCAATCCCACTCCTAGGAATATATCCCAGAAAAATAAGAGCTGTCACACTAATAGACATATGCACACCCATATTCATGGCAGCACTGTTCACAATAGCAAAAAGAGGAAACAACCTAGATGCCCATCAACAGATGAATGGATAAACTATGGTAGATACACACAGTGGAGTACTACACAACTATAAAGAACATTGATGAGTCTGTGAAGCATCTTATAGCATGGATGAAACTGGAGGACATTATGCTGAGTGAAATAAGTCAATCACAAAAGGACAAATATTGTATGAGACCTCTATTGTAAAAACCCATGAAAAAGTTTACACACAAAAAGTAACAATCTTTGTTGGTTACGAGGAATGGAAGGGGTCGGGGGGAATACTAAATAGGCAATAGATAAGTGGTATCTTTGGTGAAGGGTGAGACAGTACACAATACTAGGGAAACCAGCATAACTTGTACAAGGACAGACCATGGAAGCTCCATAGACACATCCAAACTCCCTGAGGGACTGAATTACTGGGTGGAGGGCTGTGGGGACCATGGTCTCGGGGAACATCTAGCTCAACTGGCTAGAAAAAAATGAGAATGAATGTTTTGTAGAACTCTCCAGTGAAGCCATCTGGGCTAGGGCTGTTTTTTGTTGAGAGTTTTTTTTTTGTTTTGTTTTGTTTTTTTACCTTTTCAATCTCTTCTGTTGTGATGGGTCTGTTCAGATCTTCAACATCACTTTGTTGTAGTTTGAATACGTAATGTGCTTCTAGAAATGTATCCATTTCTTCTAGGTTTTCAGATTTATTGGAGTATAGTTTTTCATAATATTCTGTTATGATCCTTTTTATTTCAGTTAGGTCTGTTGTAATGTCCCCCATTTCATTTCTTATTTGGATTATTTGGTTCCTCTCCTGTTTTTCTTTTGTCAGTGGTTTGTCGATTTTGTTGATTCTTTCAAAGAACCAACTTTTGGTTTTGTTGATTCTTTCTATTGTTTTTTCTGTTGTCTATTTCATTTATTTCTGCTCTGCTCTTCATTATTTCCTTTCTTCTGGTGGCCGTGGGCTTCTTTTGCTCTTATCTTTATATTTGTTAGAGTTGTGTAGCTAATGTTTTGATTTTGTCCCTTTCTTCTTTGTTGATGTGTGCATCTATTGCTATAAATTGACCTCTGAGCACTGTCTTTTCTGTGTTCCAAAGGTTTTGGTATGATGTTTTCATTCTCATTTGATTTCTAGGAAGTTTTTGATTCCATCTTTGATTTCTTCTATTACCCAGTGGTTTTTAAGCAGGGTGTTATTCAGTTTCCATGTATTTTTTTTTTTCTTGCTATTCTTGTTAATTTCTACTTTGCTGATATTGTGATCAAAGAAGATACTTTGTACTGTCTCAATGTTCTGGATTTGGTTGAGGGTTGCTTTGTGGTCTAAGATGTGGCCTAGTCAGGAGGATGGTCCATGTGCATTGGAGAAGAATTTGTACTTTGCAGGTGTTTGGTGACATATTCGATATGTATCTATGAGATCAAGTTGTTTGTGGCCTTTAAATCTTCGTTATCTTTGCTGAGTTTCTTTCTAGATGTTCTGTCCTTTACCAAGAGCAGTGTGTTGAAGTCTCCTACTATTATTGTGGAATTGTCAATTTCTCTTTTCAGTGCTGTTAGAGTTTGTTTTATATATTTTGGAGCCCTGTCACTGGCTATGTAGAAATTTACTATGATTATGTCTTTATGGTGGATTGTCCCTTTAATCATTATATAATATCCTTATTTGTCTTTTATGGTGAATTTTGTTTTAAAGTATATTTTATCTGAGGTTAGTATTGCCACTCTTGCTATTTTTAGGCAGTTATTTACTTGATATCGTTTTTTCCATCCTTTGTTTTTTAATAAATTTTTGTCTTTATTTCTAAGTTCTGTCTTTTGTAGACAGCATATTTCTTGGTCCTGTGTTTTTACTCATTTTGTCACTCTCTGTCTCTTTATGGGTGCATTTAGGACATTTATTTTCAGTGTAATTATTGATATGTGTGAATTTATTGCTGTCATTTTTTAGTGCTTTTTTTTTTTTGGTGGTGCTGAAGTTTTCTTTGTTTTTCTTACTCTCCTGTGCTGAATTCCATTTGTTTGTGGGTCTTTTTTTCATTTCTCTTGTTTTTGTAGATTTTGTATTTACTGAGACTTTATGTTTTTCTTCTTTATTTTGATGAGTAGGTTGTTAACTTTCTTTGTTGTCACCTTGAAATTTACCCTTATCTTCATAAGTTTGAACCAGTATTTTATTACTTGGTATCCTCTTGCCTTCCTCTGTATTTGAAAGTTCTGTACCTGTACTATTTATTCCCCCTTTTATTGTTTTGATGTTATCGTCATTTAAGATTAACCTCTATGGTTCCATGTTGTGAATCTTTTGTTTTATTTTATCCATGAGAGTTCATTACCTAGGTTGATGTCTGACTGATGAAGTCTTGCATCCTGGATTCAGGCTGTTGTCTGATGTTGTTCGTTCTGTAACCAAAGGACTCCCATTAATAATTCTTGTAAGTTTGGTTTGGTTTTTACGTAGTCCCTTAATTTCTGTTTATCTGGAAATGTAGTAATTTCGCCATCATATTCAGGCAAGAGTTTTGCAGAATATATTATTCTTGGTTGGCAATTTTTTCTTTCATGGTTTTATATATGTCCCCCCATTTTCTTCTAGCACAGGGGGCCAAGTGGTCAGGAGAAAAGAAAGGAAGGAAGGGAGAGAGAGAGAAGAAACTGAGAAAAAAGAATAAAAAACAATACCCCAAGGGAGCCACCAGAAGCGGGGCCCCCGCCAAGCAGTGCTACAAAGCCTGTCAAGAAGGAGTGGAGATGGCACCTAGCTCCAGATCGTCATGAGAAGGGTAAGGAAGGAAGTTAGAGAGAGACAAGAAACTGAGAAAAGGAAATAAGAGGAAAAAATGCCCCGAGGTAGCTCAATGACGTGGTGGCTTGGACCAGGGAAGTGATTCTGTAGCTGAGCACAGCTGCACAGTCCATCAAGAAGGAACAGAGACGGCATACAGCTCCAGGTTTCAGGGAGAAAGGAAAGTAAGGGAAGTAGATAGAAACAAGAAACCAAGAAAAGAAAAAAATTGCCCTTGAGGGAGTCCTCTGGCTTGACTGCACAGACTTGGAAAGGGGCTCCCCTGCTTAGTTGTGCTGCACAGCCTGTCTAGAAGGAGTGGATGTGGCTCAGTGTGCCAGGTGTTTGGAAAACATAGAAAAGAAGGAAGGTAGAGAGAGACAAGAAACCAAGAAATGAAGAGAAACAACAACAAAATTGCCCTGAGGGAGCCCACTGGAGCTGCAGTGCCGACCAGGGAAGTGGCTCCCTAGCTAAGCACTGCTGTGCAGCCTGTCAAGAATGAATTGAGGTGGCACACAGAGTCAGATGTTCAAGAGAAGAAAGGAAGGAGGTGAGAGAAAGAGAAGAAACCAAAAGAAGAAAGAAAAAAAAAAAAGCACCAAAAAAAAAAAAAATGCAGTGAAGGAGCCAGGCAGTGTGAATGGGATGAATCCAAGTGGCAAAGAGCTGGTGTCACCTTCACGTAGCTACCTCAGCCTGCCGGAAAGTTACAGAGGCTGAGAAGGGGGAAGAAGATTGTGGGACGGGACAGTGTTTATCACTGGTTACCAGGTGCTCTTTCTCCTACTGGCAGCTCCATGAAGCTCCTGTACTCCCTGTTTGCTGTCCTTGATGGCTGAGGGGTCCAAGATGGTTAATCCATTCCTGGTTAGCTGATAGGGGACTTCCACCCTGTAGCTCTCCTCTCTCATTGTTCTCTGTCAGTTTTTCACACCTTTTGGTTCTTGGTTGAGTTTTTTATTCCTTCATTTTATGGTTCAGATTCCAGGATTGATGTTTGTCTCTGTTTTACTTAGTTTTTTGGATCTTTGCTGTGAAGAGACAGTGTGATGCTTCTGATTATAGCACCATGTTGGCTCCGCCTCCTCCTCTAGGAATTTTTTGATTCCATCTTTGATTTCTTCTATTACCCAATGATTTTAAAGCAAGGTGTTATTTAGTTTCCATGTATTTGACTTTTTTATTTCCTTGCTCTTCTTATTATTAATTTGTACTTTTGTGGTATTGTGATCAGAGAGAATGCTTTGTATTATTTTGATGTTGTGGATTTTATTAAGGGTTTCTTTGTGGCCTAAAATGAATTATGGAGCTAGATGAGGGGGGAGAGAAGAGAAAGAAACAAAAGCACACACGCATTTCATTGTCTCTTTTCTGCATAATCTGGACTTCTAGAAGACTAAGAGATTAGCTATTTTCCCAATTTGCAGCTGATGTAGTTTTGCTGAGGATTACCACAGAGTTCTTTATAGACCACAAAGCCTCCATAATGCATAAGTTCTCTCCTTATAAACTTCCTGAGTGATGAGATAATCAAAATTTCCATGCTTTTCATACTACTATGATACTAGATTGGTGGAAGTCCATTTATCTGAAAGGTAGTTTATGAGATCTGTGTTTATTAATAAGAGGCAGTGATTACCTGAGTTCCACCCAAGACTCTGGGGATGAATACATGTTGAGGGCTGAGATCTTAAAAGCCTTGATTGTGCTGGAATGTTAATTACCACATATTTATGTAAATGGAAACCTTAAGGCCATGGTTAGACTACAGTATTTCTACTATAGTCTATAAATAAATAAACACTGATGTTTTATTCTTTTTCTATTGTACTTTTGGTGAAGGTTTACAAAACAAATATTTTCTCATTAAACAGTCACTACACATATTGTTTTATGACATTGGTTAACAACCCCAAGACAGGTCAACACGCTCCTTCTCGGCTTTGGAGGACACTTTTTATTTCTTTTAGTGAAAATATACATAGCCAAATATACGTCATTTCAAAAATCTCTATCTACACAATTCAGTTCGGTCGATTACGTTCTTCCAGTTGTGCTGCTATTGTCACTTTAGATGAAGGTCAACAGAACAAAATAGTATCTCATTAAAAAGTTAGTACACATATTGCCCTATGACAATGGTTAAGAATCCCACTACATGTCAACACTGCCCTTACTCAACCTTGGATTCCCTATCACCAGCTTTCCTGTCCCTTTCTGCCTTCTAGTCCTTGTCCCTGGACTGCTGTGCCTCATTAGTCCCATTATGTTCTATGGGTCTGTCCAATCCGTGGCTGAACGGTGAACCTCGGAAGTGACTTCACCACTGAGCTAAAAGGGTGTCCGGGGTCATACTCTTGGGGTTTCTCCAGTCTCTGTCAAGCCAGTAAATCTGCTCTTTTTTTGTGTGTTGGGATTTTGTTCTACATCCTTCTCCAGCTTTGCCAGAACCTTCTGTTGTGATCCCAGTCAGAGCAGTCAGTGGTGGTAGCCAGGTACCATCTAGGTGTACTGGACTTAGCCTGATGGAAGCCTTAGTAGCCGTGGTCCATTAGTCCTTTGGACTAATCTTTTCCTTGTATTCTGTTCTTCTCATTCTTCCTTGCTCCTGAAGGCGTGAGACAGTGGAGTATCTCGCAGACTTTTAACACCCCAGAAGCTACTCACCAAGGTAGAATGTAGAACATTGACTTTACAAACTGTGTTATGCCAATTGAGCTAGATGTTCCCCGAGACCATGGTCCCCACAGCCTTCCGCCCAGCAATTCAACCCCTCAGGGAGTTTAGAAGTGTCAATGGAGCATCCACGACCTTTCCTTGTACAAGTTGTGCTGGCATTCCCAGTATTGTGTACTGTCTTATCCTTCACCAAAGTTACCACTTATCTATTGTCTATTTAGTTCCTCACTACCACTCCCATCCCTCATAAACAACAAACATTGTTTCTTTTTTTTCTATCAATTTTTTTTTTTTTTTTTGTACTTCAGGTGAAGGCTTACAGAACAAATAGTTTCTCATGAAACAGTAGTACACATGTTGTTTTATGACATTGGTTAACAAACCCACAACCTATTAACCCTCTAAATTCTCAACTTTCTTTTTTTTTTTTTTTTTGGTGAAAATACACATAGCCAAAGATACACCTTTCAAAAATTTCTACATACACAGTTCAGTGACATTGACTATGCTCTTCCAATTGTGCTGTTATTCTCACTTAAGCTAAAGGCTTGCAGAACAAAATAGATTCTCATTTAACAGTTACTACAAATGTTGCCCTATGACAATGGTTAACAATCTCACAACACATCGACAATATCCTTACTCAACATTGTGTTCCCTATCACCAGCTTCCTTGTCCCCTTCTGCCTTCTGGCCCTTGTCACTGGACTCCTGTACCTTGTTAGTCTCCTTTGGTTTTACCGGGCTGTCCACTCCCAGGCTGAACAATGAACCTCGGAGGTAACTTCACCACTGAGTTAAAAGGGTGTCTGGGGGCCATACTCTCGGGGTTTCTCCAGTCTCCTTTACGCCAGTAAATCTGGTCTTTTTTTTTTGTGAGTTAGAAATATGCTCTACATCCTTCTCCAGCTCCGTCCAGAACCCTCTGTTGTGATCCTTGTCAGAGCAGTCAGTGGTGGTAGCCGGACACCATCTAGCTGTACTGGACTCAGGCCGGTGGAGGCCTTGGTAGCTGTGGGTAATTAGTCCTTCGGACTATTCTTTTCCTTGTATCCTGTTCTCTTCATTCTGCCTTGCTCCTGAAAGGATGAGACCAGTGGAGTATCTTAGATGGCCGCTCACAGGCTTTTAAGACCCCAGAAACAACTCACCAAGGTAGAATGTAGAGCATTGCCTTTATAACCTGTGTCATGCCAATTGAGCTAGACATACTCTGAGACCATGCTCCCCATAGACCTATGCCCAGCAATTCAGTCCCTCAGGGAGTTTGGATGTGTCTCTGGGGCTTCCATGACCTTTCCTTGTACAGGTTGTGCTAGTTTCCCCTGTATTGTGTACTGTCTCACCCTTCACCAAAGATACCACTTATCTATTGCCTATTTAGTATTTCCCCCCCACCCCTCCCATCCCTGGTAACCAACAAAGAGTGTTACATTTTGTATGTGAACTTTTTCACGGGTTTTTACAATAGAGGTCTCAGACAATATTTGTCCTTTTGTGATTGACTTATTTCATTCAACATAATGTTCTCCAGTTTCATCCGTGTTATGAGATGCTTCACAGATTCATTGTTGTTTTCTCGTTGCATAGTACTCCACTGTGTGTATGTACCATAGTTTGTTTATCCATTCATCTGCTGATGGGCACCTACGTTGTTTCCATCGTTTTGCTATTGTGAACAGTGCTGCCATGAACATAGGTGTGCATATGTCTATTCGAGTGACAACTCTTATTTCTCTAGGATATATTCCTAGGAGTGGGATTGCTGGATCGAATGGTATGTCTATTTCCAGCTTTCTGAGGAAGCACCATATCATTTTCCAAAATGGTTGTATCATTTTTCATTCCCACCAGCAGTGCACAAGAGTTCCCATCTCCCTGCAGCCCCTCCAACATTTGTTATTTCCAGTGTTTTTTATCCATGCCAGTAATGCCGGAGTGAGAAGGTATCTCATTGTGGTTTTAATTTGCATTTCTCTGATGGCTAGTGATCGCGAGCATTTCCTCATCCGTCTGCTGGCCATTTGAATGTCTTCTTTGGTGAAGTGTCTGTTCATTTCCTTTGCTCATTTTTTAATAGGGTTATATGTCTTTTTGTTGTAGAGGTGCTGGATTTTCTTGTAGACTATAGAAATTAGACCTTTGTCTGACTTGTACTCTCCAAAATTTTTTTCCCAGTCTGTAGGTTCTCTTTTTACTCCTTTGGTGAATTCTCTTGAAGAGCATAAGTGTTTGATTTTTAGAAGATCTCAGTTATCTAGCTTATCTGTTGGATTTTGTGTGTTGATGGCTATGGTTTGTATCCTGTTAATGCCATGTATTAAGGAGTGTAGTGTTGTTCCTATTTTTTCTTCAATGAACTTTATAGTTTTAGGCTTTATATTCAGGTCTTTGATCCATTTTGAAGTAGTTTTTGTATACGGTGTGAGGTATGGGTCCTGTTTCATTCTTTTGCAAATGGATATCCCGTTTTGCCAGCACCATTTGTTAAAAAGACTGTCTTTTCCCCATTTGATGGACTTTGGGCCCTTGTAGAAGATCAGGTGACCGTAGGCGGATGGATTTACATCTGGGTTCTTAATTCTGTTCCATTGGTCAATGTATCTGTCGTTGTACTAGTACCAGGCTGTATTGACTACTGTAGCTGTATAGTGGGTTCTCAAGTCAGGTAGTGTGAGTCCTCCAACTTTATTCTTCTTCTTCAGTAGTGCTTTACTTATCTGGGGCTTCTTCCCTTTCCATATAAAGTTAATGATTAGTTTTTCCATCTTTTTGAAGAATGTCATTGGTATTTGGATCGGGATTGTGTTGTATTTGTAAATTGCTTTGGGTAGAATTTCCATTTTCACAGTGTTGAGTCTGCCTATCCATGAGCATGGTATGTTTTTCCATTTATGTAGATCCCTTTGGGTTTCATGAAGTAGCGTTTTATAGTTTTCTTTGTATAGGTCTTTTACATCCCTGGTCAGATTTATTCCTAAGTATTTTATCCTTTTAGGGGCTATTGAAAATGGTATTGCTTTCCTGATTTCCTTTTCATTGTTCTACTTACTGGTGTATAGGAATCCAACTGATTTTTGAATGTTTATCTTGTATCCTGCTACTCTGCTGAATCTTTCTATTAGTTCCAGTAGATTTCTCATGGAGTCTTTAGGGTTTTCTATGTATAGTATCATATCATCTGCAAACAGGGACAGTTCAACTTCTTCATTACCAATTTGGATGGCCTTTATTTCTTTTTCTTGCCTGATTGCTCTAGCTAGAACTTCCAGCACAATGTTAAATAGGAGTGGTGATAAAGGGCATCTTTGTCTTGTTCCTGTTCTCAAGGGGAATGTTTTCAGCCTCTCTCCATTAAAAATGATGTTGGCTGTTGGTTTTGCATAGATGCCCTTTATTATGTTGAGAAATTTCCCTTCTATACCTATTTGATTGAGAGTTTTTTTTTTTTTAATCAGGAATGGGTGTTGGACTTAGTCAAATGCCTTTTCTGCATCAATTGAGATGATCATGTGATTCTTTTCTTTTCTTTTATTTATGTGGTGGATTACATTGATTGATTTTCTAATGTTGAACCATCCTTGAATACCTGGTATGAATCCTACTTGGTCATGGTGTATTATTTTTTTTTACATGATGCTGAATTCTTTTGGCTAGAATTTTGTTCGAATTTTTGCATCTATATTCATGAGAGATATCGGTCTGTAATTTTCTTTTTTTGTGACATCTTTGCCTGGTTTTGGTATCAGCATTATGCTGGCTTATAGAATGTATTTCAAAGTGTTGCTTCCTCTTCTATGCTCTGAAATAGTTTCAGTAGAACTGGTACAAGCTCTTCTGTAAATGTTTTGTAGAATTCTCCAGTGAAGCCATCTCGGCCAGGGCTTTTTTTGGTTGGGAGTTTTTTTTATTAACTTTTCAATCTCGTCTTGTTATGGGTGTGTTCAGATTTTCAGCATCACTTTGTTGTAGTTTGGGGAGGCCGTATGTTTCTAGAAATTTATCCATTTCCTCTAGGTTTTCAAATTTGTTGGAGTATAGTTTTTCATAATATTCTGTTATAATCCTTTTTATTTCACTTGGGTCTGTTGTAATGTCCCCCATTTCATTTCTTATTGGGGTTATTTGTGCCCTCTGCTGTTTTTCTTTTGTCAGTTTGGCCAGTGGTTTGTCGATTTTGTTGATTCTTTCAAAGAACCAACTTTTGGTTTTGTTGATTCTTTCTATTGTTTTTCTGTTCTGTATTTCATTTATTTCTGCTCTGATCTTTACTATTTCCTTTCTTCTGGTGGTTGTGGGCTTTTTTTGCTGTTCTCTTTCAATTTGCTTGAGTTCTGTAGTTAATGTTTTGTTTTTGTCCCTTTCTTCTTTTTTGATATGTGCATCTATTGCTATAAATTGTCCTCTGAGGACTGCCTTTGCTGTGTCCCAAAGGTTTTGGTATGATGTGTTTTCATTCTTATTTGATTCTAGGAATTTTTTGATTCCATCTCTGATTTCTTCTATTACCCAGTGATGTATAAACAGGGTATTATTCAGTTTCCATGTAGTTGATTTTTTTTCCTTGCTCTTTCTATTGTTAATTTCTACCTTGATGGCATTGTGGTCCGAGAAGATACTTGGAATTATCTCAGCATTTTGGATCTTGTTGAGGATTGCTCTGTGGCCTAAGATGTGGTCTATTCTGGAGAACGTTCCATGTGCAATGGAAAAGAATGTGTACTTCGCAGTGGTTGGATGGAGTGTTCTTTATATGTCTATGAGGTCCAGTCGGCTGATTGTGCTCTTTAGATCTTCTGTATCTTTGCTGAGTTTCTTCTTAGTTGTTCTATGCTTTACTGAGAGTGGTGTCTTGAAGTCTCCTACTGTTATTGTTGAACTGTCAATTTCTCTTTTCAGTGTTGTTAGAGTTTGTTGTATGTATTTTGGAGCCTTCTCATTGGGTGCATAGATGTTTATTATGGTTATGTCTTCATGATGGATCATCCCCTTAATCGTTATATAGTGTCCTTCTTTGTCTTTTATGACAGATATTGTTTTAAAGTCTATTTTATCTGAGATTAGAATTGCCACTCCTGCTCTTTTTTTGGTAGTTGTTAGCTCGATATATTTTTTCCAACCTTTGACTTTTAATAAATTCACATCTTTGTTTCTAAGGTGAGTCTCTTGTAGACAGCATATTGATGGATCCTGTTTTCTTATCCATTCTGTCACTCTCCGTCTCTTTATGGGTGTATTGAGTCCATTTACATTCAGTGTAATTATTGATAGATGTTTGTTGCTGTCATTTTGTAGTGCTTTTTTTTTGTGCTGCTGAAGTTTTCTTTATTCTTCTTACTCTCTTGTGCTGAGTTACTTTTGTTTGTGGATTTTTTTTTTCCAATTCTTTTGTTTTTGTAGGTTTTGTTTTTACTGAGACTTTATGTTTTTCCTCTTTTTTTTTATGAGTATGTTTGTTAACTTTCTATGTGGTTACCATGAATTTTACCCTTATCTTTCTACGTTTGAAGCTTTCTACCATTACTTGGTATCGCCTTGCCTTCCTCTCCATTAGAAGGTTCTATACCTATGCCGTTTATTTCCTCTTTCATTGTTTTGATGTTGTTGTCATCCATTGATTAACTGCTCCAATTCCCTGTTGTATTTCTTTTGGTTTTGGATAGTCCTCCAGAGTTCATTTCCTAGATTGGTATCTGGCTCATACGATCCTGCATCCGAGGTTCTGTGTGTGGGCTGAAGCTGTTTGTCCTCTGATCAAAGAACTCCCTTTACTAATTGTTGTAAGTTTGATTTGACTTGTACATTTTCCCTTAGTTTCTGTTTCTCTGGAAATGACTTAATTTCACCAACAAATTTGAACGAGAGTTTTGCAGGATATATTATTCTTGACTGGCGATTTTTTTGTTTCAAGATTTTATATATGTCATCCCATTGCCTCCTTGCCTGCATAGTTTCTGCTGAATAATCTGAGCTTAATCTTACTTTTTCTCCTCTGTAGGGGACTTCTTGTTTTTCACGAGCTGCTCTCAGGATTCTTTGTCTTTCTTTGGTTATGGCGAGTGTGAATATTATTTGCCTTGGTGATTTTCTTTTGGGGTCTCTTCTATATGGGGTTCGTTGAACTTTTTGGATGACAAGCTTTTCATCTTTCATGATATTGGGGAAGTTTTCTGTCAGCAGTTCCTCAATGATCCTCTCTGTGTTTTCTGTTTTCTCCCCCTCTTCTGGAACGCCAATCATTCGTAAATTTTTGCTTTTAATTGTGTCCCACGTAACTCTCAGGGTCTCTTCATTTTTCTTTTTCTTTTTCTTTTTTCTGAGTTTTCCTGAAACAGAGTTGTATCCAAGTGTTTGTCTTCAGTTCCACTGATCCTGTCTTCCACCATTTCAAATCTGCTTCTCAGCCCTTTTATGACCTCATCCATTTCTGAGATCTTGTTGTTTATCTTTTGGATTTCTAATTGTTGTTTTTGTGTAATTTCTAGTTGTGAATTTATTTTGGCATTTTATTCCTGCATCATCTTCTTGAATTCTTCCAAATTTTTATCTGTATTTTCCATGACTTTGTCTATTTTTTTCTCATGTTTGTCAGCCTTTTGCCTCAGTTCTTGGAAAACTCCGAATATTAGAGATTTGAATTCCCTATCAGGTACTTGTAGTACATTTTCTTCCACAGGAGAGTCATCTGGTGTTTTAATTTTGATGCCTACTGGAACCATCCTGTCCTGTTTTTGTAAATGTTTTGATATTGTTTGCTGTTTTCGGGGCATTCAGTAGTTATTTCTCTCATTTATTGATTGTAGATTTGTTTGTTTCATCCTTTTTTTAAAAAAGAAAAAAATTTGAGTATGTCTGAGGAGGCAGACTGCGTGCTCATTGTTGTTTGCTTGTCTGTGTGCTCAATACTTTTCCCCTCCTTCTCCAACTGGCAGGTTCAGTCACTCAGTTATGGTACAGCAGGGCAGGTCTAGCTGAAGAGGAGTTACTGGGATGGGTTGTTTGTGGCACTCACTACAGCCACTAGGGCGGGTTGGTAATCAGTGATGGGCAGGTTCTAGTAGGTCGTGCCTGCACTGCAGTGTGGTGTGATGTCAAGCACATGGTGCAGGTAGGCAGCATGCAGCTGGGAGATGGTTATGTGTGGAGCTAAGCTGGATATGGGAGAGAGGAGAGAGGAATAGGAGCCAAAAAACATACAAACAAACATAAAAGAATGCTCGGGGAGCTTGCCATTGGAATGGAGAGATGAGAGACTATGAAATGGAGAAAAACAGAAAGGGGAAGAGGAAGAAAAGAATGAACAAATAAAAATCAGAAATGTTAAAGAACCACAAAGTTCCCAGGGATCCCACCGATGCAGCTATGAGGTCAGGGGAAATCACTCTCAGTTGTCACAGCACAGCTGGCCAGAAGGCGCAGAGGCATACAATGCCTGGTATTCAGGGATCAGAAAGGAAGGAAGAGATAGAGAGAAGAGAAACTGAGCAATGAAGAAAGACAAAAGGGAAAATGAGGAAAAAGAAAACAAAAGAAATTAAAAAAAAGAACAAGAAATGCCCCCCCCCAAAAAAAAACAGGAAAAAAAAAAGCCAACGAAAAAAGAAATGTCCTCAGGGATCCCTCCTCATGTCTGTGGAAGCCGAAGGGGAGTTCCTTGCCTTGAAACTCTGCCTGGCCAGAAAGGGCTCCCAACTCAAGAAAAGGAAATAAAACAAACAAAGAATTCAAAACAAACAAACGAACAAAAGCCCCGGGATCCCACCAGCGCAGCAGCCCAGACCCGGAAGCAGTTGCACACTCGAATGGAGCCCTGCAGCTCCCCAGGTAGAAGCAAAGACGGTGCTCAGAGCCAGACACTCGAGCAAAAGGAGGGGGAGGCGGTGAGAGGCAAGCAAGAAATCAAAAGAAGCAGAAAAAAAAAAAAAAGCAACACCAGTATCCAACAAATGGCACTCAGAGTGCCAGCCAGTGCAGGCTAATGTTTCTGGACAAGAGACTGTGTCTGTGGGAAGCAGAGGAGGCCTAGTGTGGGTGAAGGAGGTTGGAGACTGGGAAAGCATATATCACAAATTGCCGGAGCTCTGGTTCCCCTCAGGAAGAAGCAAAGATGGCATACGGAGCCAGGCACTCTAGTGAAAGGAGGGAGAGGTGCCAAGAGGCAAGTGAGAAATCAAAAGAAGCAGCAAAAAAAAAAGCAACACTAGCAGCCAACAAATGGCACCCAGAGAGCCACCCGTTTGGGTGCGTGGGAGCCCAGCAGCCCCTCAGGAAGAAGCAAAGATGGCGGCTCGGAGCCAGGCAGTCGAGCAAAAGGAGGGGGAGGTGGCAAGAGGCGCATGAGAAGTCAAAAGAAGCAGACAAAAAGGCAACACTAGCAGCCAACAAATGGCACCCAGAGAGCTGCCTGCTTGGGTGTGTGGAATCCAAGCAGCTGGCGCTTCCCAGTCAAGAGACCGTGACCACGGGAAGCAGAGGAACAAACGAACGAAAGCCCTGGGATCCCACCATCGTGGCAGCACAGACCGGGAAGCAGCTGCACCCTTGGATGGAGCCCTGCAGCCCCTCGGGAAGAAGCAAAGATGGCCCTTGGAGCCAGGCACTCGAGCAAAAGGAGGGGGAAGTGGCGAGAGGCAAGTGAGAAATCAAAAGAAGGAGAAAAAAAAAGCAACACTAGCAGTCAACAAATGGCCCCCAGAGAGCCGCCCGCTTGGGTGTGTGGAATCCAAGCAGCTGGCGTTTCCCAGTCAAGAGACTGTGGTCGCAGGAAGCAGAGGAGGCCAAGCCGGAGTGAAGAGGGGTGGGGGTGGGAAAGCGCACACTGCAAATTACCGGCTGTTTTGTCTCCCTCTGGACTCTCCATGAGGCTGCTTTCTCGTACCCCCATTTGCTGGTCTCCGCTAGTCCAAGATGGTGGATCCACACTGCATTAGCTGGTAGGGGACCTCTGCATGAATCTCTCCTCACTATCCATTCTCTGTCAGTATTCTCACTCCATCTGGTGCTCGGCTGAGTTCTTTATCTCTTCATTTGATGTTCTAGGGTTTGAGGATTGTTGCATTCTCTGTTTGGCTTAGTTTTTCGGATCTTTGCTGTGGAGGGACGGCGTGGTGCTTCTGCCTAGAGCGCCATCTTGCCGGAACTCAGATTGTTTCTTTTTGTGTGTAAACTTTTACATTAGTTTTTACAGTAGAGGGCTCATACAATATTTGTCCTTTTGTGATTGACTTATTTCATTCAACATAATGTCCTCCAGTTTCATCCATGTTATGAGATGCTTCACAGATTCATCATTGTTCTTTATCTTTGCATAATACTCCACTGTGTATATGTACCATAGTTTGTTTATCCATTCATCTGTTGATGGGCATCTAGGTTGTTTCCATCTTTTTGCTGTTGTGAAGTGATGCATGTTCATCTTAATTTTAAGTATACTCCCTTTGAAATTATAAAGCTACCTCTCGGCCTGTGTTGGATCACACACAGGTATAAGCAATGTGTTCCATGACTTCCCAGGGAAATGCCCTAATTTTTTATTCCCAGTTATTATCACATGCCTATACATAGATCCGAAGATGACCTGGTGTTGCAGTGGTTAACCTCTCAGCTACTACCTGAAAGGTCAGCTGTTTGAATCCACAAGTCACAATCCAAAGACATATTTTCAAAACTGAGGTTAAGAATGAACAATGTAAAATATGTATTGGAAAAGAGATTCTAATATACATTGTGACATCAGGGAGAGTCACAATAAAAAGACAAAATATCCACGTGAAAAGAAAGGGTTGCCTCCTTTCACCATACCTATTCAATCTTTATGCTGGGCAAATAATCTGAGAAGCTCGACTATATGAAGAAGAACATGGCATCAGGATTGGAGGAAAACTCATTAACAACCAGTGATATGCAGATGACACAACTTTGCTTGCTGAAAGTGAAGAGGACTTGAAGCACTTACTGGTGAAAATCAAAACCCACAGCCTTCAGTATGGGTTACACCTCAACATAAAGAAAACAAAAATCCTTATAACTGGACCAATAAGCAACATCATGATAAACGGAGAAAAGATTAAAGTTGTCAAGGATTTCATTTTACTTGGATCCACAATCAACCCTAATGGAAGCATCAGTCCGGAAATCAAAAGACTTATTGCATTGGGCAAATCTGCTGCAAAAGACATTTTTAAAGTGTTGAAAAACAAAGAAGTCACTTTGAGGACTAAGGAGCACCTGACTCAAGGCATGACATTTTCAATCTCCTTATATGCATGCGAAAACTGGAAAATGAATAAGGAAGACTGTAGAAGAATTAATGCTTTTGAAATTATGGTATTGGCAAAGAATATTGAATATACCATAGACTGCCAGAAGAATGAAAAAATCTGTTTTGGAAGGAGTATGTCAGAATGTTCCTTGGAAGGAAGGATGGTGAGACTTCGTCTCAAGTACTTTGGATATGCTATCATGTGGGATCAGTTCGTAGAGAAGGACGTCATGCTTGGTAATGTAGAGAGTCAGTGAAGAAAGGAAGACCCTCAACAAGATGGATTAACACAATGTCTGCAACAATAGTCTCAAACACAGCAACGATTGTGAGGATGGCATAGGAACAGGTAGTGTTTAGTTCTGTTGTACCTAGGGTCACTATGAGTCAGAAATGACTGGACTGCACCTAATAACAGCAACAACAAGCAGCTTATGGACACCTACGTCTTTTGGCTTTCGGCCATACCAGTTAACAATTGATTACTCATTGCCAAAACATAAAGCTTAGCTTGTCATTCATGTACCAAGCTCCTAAATCATCCTACTGCTTTTCTGGAGGATGCTAGGACAAAAAGTTTGGCATCTGTCTTAGTCATCTAGTGCTGCTATAACAGAAACACCACAAGTGGATGGTTTTAACGAAGAGAAGTTTATTTTCTCACAGTTAAAGTAGACTAAAAGTCCAAATTCAGGGCATCACCTCCAGGGGAAGACTTTTTCTGTCTCTTGGCCTTCTCATCAATGTTCCCACAGACTAGGAGCTTCTCTGTGCAGGGACCCTGGTCCAAAGGATGTGCTCTGCTCCCGTAGCTGCTTTCTTGATGGTATGAGGTCCCCCTGTCTCACTGCTCACTTCTGTCTTTTATATCCCAAGAGATTGCCTCAGGACACAATTCAGTCCTGTAAATTGAGTCCTGCCTTACTGACACAACTGCCACCCATCCTCCCTCATTAACATCATAGAGGCAGGACTTACAACATATAGGAAAATCACACAGTACCAGGAATCATGGCCCAGACAAATTGACACATACTTTTTTTGGGGGACATAATTCAATCCATGACAGCATCTCAATAACAAAATTAAAAAAACACAGGAATTTCCTATAATGAACACACACACTGATTCAACAAGAATCTATTGAATACTACTCATTACATCTCTACCTCTGTGGAAATTACACCCTAATGAGGAGAGACAGATGAAAAAACTGATAAATTAGCAATGTTGTTGTTATGGTTGTTAGTTGTCATCAAGTCAGCTCTTACTCATGACAGCCTTATATACATTGTTGCCAGTTGCTATGGAGTTGATTTCAACTCAGAGCAGCCCCAGGTTACAGAGTAGAACTGCTCCATAGGGTTTTCAAGTCTGTGACCTTTTGGAAGCAGATCTCCAGGCCTGTCTCCTGAGGTGCCTCTAGGTGTGTTTGAACCTTAACCTTTTGTGACACCCAGGGACAAAAAAATGTTGTACAGTCTTGCACCATCTTCATAATCATTGATACATTTGAGTCCATTGCTTGTGGTTAGTGTGTAGTGGCTTCAAATCTATGGGGCTCAACATCCAGCACTGTATAGAGCAATATTCTATTGTGGTTCATAGGGTTTTCCTTGACTAATTTCAGAAGTAAATCAGCAGACCTTTCTTTCTAGTCTGTCTTAGTCTAGAAACTCTGCTGAACTCTGTCCACCGTGCATGACCCTGGTGCTATTTGAAATACTGGTGGTGTTGCTTCCAGCATCACAGCTACACACAACGACTGCAGTACGACAAACTGACAGACAGGTGGTGAAGTAGAGTATTAGATGGGGATAAATGTTAAGGAGGTGTTAAAAATAACTCTACCCTTGAACCAAAATTTCTTCCTCTTATTATTGTTTGAAATTTTTTGTAGAAAATTATTATAGGCTACACAAGTGTTTTTCACACTTGGAGCAAAGGAAATAAATATAGCAATAAATACTATATTATCTTACCTAAATAAGTATTACTACCTAGGCTGTTGTTCTTGTTAGTTGCTGTTAATCTATTCCAACTCATAGTGACTGCCTGTGTGCAGAGTAAAACAGCTCCATAAGGTTTTCAAGGCTGTGACATTTCAGAAGCAGATTGTCAGACCTGTCACTCTGAGGTGACTCTTGGTGGGTTTAAAAAGCCAAACTTCTGGCTAATAGTCTAGAACTGCATGGTTTGCATCACCCAGGGACTCCACTACCTAAGCAAGAGAGAATATTTGTGTGATTATACTTAAATGCAATTATAAGAAATATGATTAAATGATAATCCCTCTAAAAAATATGTGAACTAAAAATTTTTGTGAACTAGGCAATTTATTTAAAATCTTTGAGTCTATACTATCTACTTAATTCTTAGCAGTGTTGTGAAGATTTACCCTTACTAAGTCCTCTGAATGGTAAGAGAAACCAGCTATCAATTTATATTTGAAAGTAACATAGCATTGGTCTTAACAGCCATTTACACAGACTCTGCATATACTTATTTCTGGATGTTCAACACAATTTCCTTGATTTTATATGAATTGGACCCTAGTCAGTAACCATCTAGAGACACATATTTCATGAACTTACCCTTAGGCCACTGACTACTACTCAATTTTAAGAATTTAAGGTTGTTTGTTGTAGTTTTAAGGTCCCTGGTTGCACAACTTCTTTCTGTCAGGGTAGCTATGTTACTTTGGAAAATGTAAAGAATGTCAGCTGATCATCTGTAAAAATAGGTAATGACTGTGCTTTATATTGTTTGGTAGCATTAAGTACATTATATTTGAAATACATAGAGCCATGCCTGCCTCACGGCATGTCTTCTGTAAAAGTGTGATGACTTTAATATTAACAATCTAATAATTTTTAAGGCAAGAAAATCAATCCAGACTTCAAATGAAAGCCCAAGAGTGGAATTGTTGTAGTGCTAGAGGTCATATGTTAATGATAAGTATTGAGAAATATACTTCATCTCTATATAAATAAGACCTAGACTTTCAATACTTTTAAAATAAATAGTGAACTTTGAAAGAGAATTTGTAGTCATAAATTAGTTAAAAACCTAATTAAATTATGGCTGGACAATTTTATGAACCATGAAGTTTTCCCTTCCAGAATGTAGAGTTTAAAAAGAAGAATTGAGGCATGCACTCATGTACAATAGGTTAGAAACTGTATGTAATTTTTATAAGATAATTGTATTAAAATGTTGTAGAAATGTAGAGAAGGGAAGATGAAATCTGAAATTACCAAGAAAGAGTTGATAAAAAAAAGGCCATAAGTCACCTAGATCAGGTATAGATATATAGAATTAAAATATATTAGTAAAGAAGGTGCAACATAGTTTCGGAAGATTAAATAATAATGTGTATGTTGGGATTGAAGCTGTAAGGCTAGGAAATGAGAAAAACATGAATAAAAAGACTTTGGAAGCAATTAGGAAGCAACTGTTTAAGGACACAGGATTAGAGAAGAAATAAATGGTACATTAAAAAATGTTTTTAACACAAAAGGAGACAGTAAAGGAGGAACAGGAAAAATGATTTGAAACATATAAAAATTAAAAATCAAAATGGCATAAGTAAATTCAACCATATTAAGCATTGCATCAAATGTTAATGGACTACACACTTAAAAGGTAAAGACTGTCAAAATGGTTGTAAACACAAATTAACACCATATGCTGTCTATAAGAGACAAATTTATATTCAAAAGGCCAAATAAATTGAAACAAAGACTATGGAAAATACAATCCCAGTAAAAGTCCCAGTAAGTTATTTTGTGAATATTGACAAACTGATCCTAAAGTTTATATGAAAAGTTAAATGATCAAAATAGCTAACACAATATTAAACAAAATGAAGTGGGAAGAATGAAAGTACCCAACTTCAAGAATTATTATAAAGCTACAGTGATCATGATAGTGTGATACTGGTAAAAGAATACACAAATAAATTAATAGAATAGAAGATAGATCCCAGAATTGTGCCCACAAAAATATCATCAACTGATCTTTGGCAAAGGAGAAAAGGTATTTCAATGGATAAATGATGGTACTTTTAGCTACTGGTGCTGAAACGACTGGTCATGCAAATAACAATAATAATAATCTGGATACAGAGTTTACATATTTCACAAAAATTAACTCAAAATAGACCACAGACCTAAGTAGCAAACACAAAACTGTGCATTCTGGAGGATAAGATGGGAGAAAAATCTAGGTGACATTGGGTTTGCCAATGAAGTTTAAATACACCAAAATCATGATCCATGAAAAAAAAATTCATAAGTTGGACTTCACTGAAATTAAAAATTTCTGCTATGTGAGGTACACTGTTAAGAGAATGAAAAGACAAGCTACAGACTCTAGAAAACACAGAGCTAAAAAGGACCTGCATCTAAAATATACAAAGAACTCCACACATTCAAAATAAGAAAACAAAAAACCTAATTAGAAAATGGGAAAAAAGTCTGAACAGACATCTGACTGAAGAAGACATATAAATATCAAACAACATATGAAAAGATGCTCAACATCATACGTTATTAGGGAATGCAAATTGAAACAATGAGGTACCACTACACATGTATTACAATGGAAAACACAAAATACTGGCAATACCAAATACTGGTGAGGATTTGCAGAAACAGAAACTGCAGTTCATTGTGGAGTTGCAAAATGGTACAACCACTTTGGAAGACAATCTGGCAGTTTCTTAACAAAACTAAACATAGACATCATGCGATCTAGAAATCTCACTGTTAGGTATTTACCAAAGTATACACAAAAACCGACACACAAATATTTATAGAAGTTCTATTCATAATTGTCCAAAACTGGAGACAAATAAGATGCCCTTCAGTAGTTGAATAGATTAACAAACTATGGTACATCCATACAATGGGATATTATTAAATGATAAAAGGAAATAGCATACCAAGCTAAGTGATGACATCTAAGAGCCTTGAATGCATATTACTAAAGAAACAAGCCCAACTAAAAAAGCTACATTCTGTATGAATTCAACTACATGACACTGTGGAAAAGGAAATCCCACTTCTAGGTATTGTGTCAAAGGAAATGAAGGTTGTATTCAAAGAAAGACACGCAGAAAGACACACACACACACACTCTATGTGTATTCATGGATACACGTACTCCTCACTTATCCACTACTTAATTATCCAACATTTCACATTTTTGACAACAGTAAAAGATCTACTATCCAATTATTTTGTGCATTAATGATGTTCACCTGGCTGTAATGAATGTCGAGGTGCAAGGTAAGAGTAACACTGGCTTTGATGGTTAAGGTTATGTGTGAACTTGACTGGCCCATGATAGTCATTGGTTTGGCAGTTATGTAATGATGTAATTTGGAAGTTAAGTAATGATGTAGTCATCCTCCATTTTGTAATCTGATGTCTTCATCCTCCATTTTTGCATAATGTCACTTTCACGTAACAACCTGGTCTTTGAAACCTAACCATGTCAGTAAGTGAGTGGGTGTATATATACATATATATGTATACCTACTCCTCACTTATTGCCTATCTCATTTGACAGTTTGTACTTACAATGGTTAAAAAGTCTACTATCAGACTGGTTTACATATTTATCTGGGTTTCCTCCCTGCATCCAGTTCCCAGACCCACAGAACCACCCATATTTGTCAGGCTCACAGCTGAAGCAGCCAGCTCTCCAGAAGACCTCTTGCTGGTCCCAGTCACACTGCCAGAAGCAACATTGTGGCTCTCTGTGTGAAAGAGGTGACAGAGGCAAATTTTGAGGGAACACTTCCAAGAAGTGCCTGCAAGTGGCCAGCAGTGCCTAGGTGGAGGCAGGCGTGAGGGAAGTTGCTGCTGCTGCTCCCCTTTACCCAAGTACCTTGGAGGGACCAAGTCTTGCAGGAGGAAAGGTCCTGCAGGTAATTTGTGACCTGAGGGCTGCATCAGAAGCTGGCTGCCCCCTTCTCCATGGTCTGGGCTGCTGAGCTGCTCTTCCAATCAGCTGTTAGTCTCCAGGCATATGGCCTCAGATTCCAAGCCCTCCAAGACCAGCAGTGCATCGCTTGTTTCAATGGGGTCCTCTCTGCAATGTGGGGCTATAGAAGGTGGCTGGGGCTGTGGAGGGGCCAGCTGTGGAAGGCATGGGCATAGGCAGCAATCTCACAGACCTTCTTTAACCCCTGTCCTGCTGATTACCCAAGGCCCAGAGCCACCAACTGTGCCTCTAGTCCAGTTGCTGTGCCCCAGGTCTGCTCGAGTTTCAGCCTTGATAGCAGGGCCTTGGGGTCCAGAGCATTGCAGTAATGGTGACAACAGCAATTGCAAGGGCCCAGGCTCCAGGGCAACCTCTGCATCCTTCTTGTCCTCACATAGCACTGATTTTGCATAACGACCTGGTCTTTGGAACCTAACCATGCTGATAAGTGAGGTATGAGTGACCTACTCCTCACTAATCAAAGATCTCGTTATCTGATATTTTGCATTTATGACAATTTAAAAAAAAAACCCTGCTGGAGGCGGGGCAAGATGGCGCTCTAGGCAGAAGCACCACGCCATCCCTCCACAGCAAAGATCCAAAAAACTAAGCTTAACTGAGAATCAACAATCCTGAAACCCTAGAACATCAAATGAAGATATAAAGAACTCAGCCAAACACCAAACGGAGTGAGAATACTGAAAGAGAACGGAGAGAGAGGAGAGACTCATGCAGAGAATCCTTACCAGCTAACGCAGCGCGGATCCACCATCTTGGATTCCTATCGGAGACCAGCAAATGGGAGAACAGGAGAGCAGCCTCGCGGAGCGTCCAGTGGGAGAGGGAACAACCGGTAAATTGTGGTGTGTGCTTTCCCACCCCCCACCCCTCTCCGCCTCGGCTGGGGCTCCCCTGCTTCCCGTGGCCAAGGTCCCTGGGCCAGGGGGCGCCGGTGCTTGGATTCCACGTGCCCGGGCTGGCGGCTCTCTGAGAGCCGTTTGTTGGCTGCTGGCGAAGCTTTTTCTGCCGCCTCCCCCTCCTTTTGCTCGGGTGCCTGGTTCCGAGCGCCGTCTTTGCTCTTTCCTGCGGGGCTGTGGGGCTGCGTTCGGGCATGTGGCTGCTTCCAGGTCTGGGCTCCCATGCTGGTGAGATCCTGGGACCTTTGTTCGTTAGCCCCTCTGCTTCCCGTGGCCACAGTCTCTTCACCGGGGTCTGCCGGCTGATTAGATTCCGCGTGCCCGGGCAGGCGGTTCTCTAGTGCCGTTTGTTGGCTACTGGTGCTGCCTTTTTTTTTTTTCTTTTCCTCCTGCTCCTTTTGGTTTCTCGCTTGCCTCTCACCACCTCCCCATCCTTTCACTCGGGTGCCTGGCTCCTTGCACCCTCTTAGCTCCTTTCTGAGGGTCCCCAGAGTGCAGGCAATTTGTGATATACGCTTTCCACTCTCCACCCTTCTTCACTCACACTCGGCCTTCTCTGTTTCCCACAGACACAGTCTCTTGCCCAGAAACACCAACCCGCACTAGTTGGCTCTCTGAGCGCCATTCATTGACTGCTGGTGTTGCTTTTTTATTTTTCTTTTCTTAATTTTTTTTCTTTTTTGATTAGTTTTGTTTTCTTTTCCCTCTTTTTCCCTTTTGTCTTTATTCATTGCTTAATTTCTCATCTCTCTATCTCTTCCTTCTCTTTCTGATCCCTGAATACGAGACGATGTATGCCTCTGCACCTTCTGGCCAGGCTGTGCTGTGAAACCTGAGACCAACTCCCCCAGACCTCATAGCTGCATTGGTGGGATCCCTGGGAACTTTGCAGTTCTTTAACTTTTCTGATTTTTATTTGTTCATTCTTTCCTTTTCTTTCTCTTCCCCCTTCTGGTTTTCTCCATCCCATAGTCTCTCATCTGTCCATTCCAATGACAAGCTCCCCTAGCATTCTTTTATGTTTGTATACTTTTTGCTCCTGCTCCTCTCTCCTCTCTCCCATATCCAGCTTAGCTTCTCACATAACCATCTCCCCGCTGCATCCTGCCTACCTGCACCATGCACTTGACATCACACCACCAAGCTATGCAGGCACGCCCTATTGGAACCTGCCCAGCACTGACTACCGAGTGTCCTGGTGGCTGCAGTAAGTGCCACAAACAACCCGTCCCAGTGGCTCCTCTTCAGCTAGACCTGCCCAGCTGTATCACAACGACGAAACAAAAAAAAATCTACAATCAATAAACGAGAGAAATATCTACTGAATGCCCCCAAAACAGCAAACAATATCAAAATATTTACAAAAACAAGACAAGATGGCTCCAATAGGTGTCCAAATTAAAACACCAGATAACTCTGCTGTGGAAGAAAATGCACTAGAAGTACCTGATAGGGAACTCAAATCACTAATACTTGGAATTTTCCAAGAACTCAGGCAAAAAGCTGACAAACATGAGGAAAAAATAGACAAATTTCTGGAAAACACAGACAAAAAATTGGAAGAATTCAGGAAGATGATGCAGGAACAAAATGCCAAAATAAATTCACAACTCGAAATTATACAAAAACAACAATTAGAAATCCAAAAGATAAACAACAAGATTTCAGAAATGGACGGTGTCATAGAAGGGCTGAGAAGTAGATTTGAAACCATGGAAGACAGGATCAGTGGAACTCAAGACAAACACTTGGATACAACTCTGTATCAGGAAAACTCAAAAAAAAGAACAAAGAAAAATGAAGAGACCCTGAGAGTTATGTGGGACACAATTAAAAGCTAAAACTTACGAGTGATTGGCATCCCAGAACAGGGGGAGAAAACAGAAAACACAGAGAGGATCATTGAGGAACTGCTGACAGAAAACTTTCCCAATATCATGAAAGATGAAAAGCTGGCCATCCAAGAAGCTCAACGAACCCCATAAAGAAGAGACCCCAAAAGAAAATCACCAAAACATATCATATTCACACTCACAAAAACTAAAGACAAACAAAGAATCCTGAGAGCAGCTCGTGAAAAACAAGAAGTCCCATACAGAGGAGAAACAATAAGACTAAGCTCAGATTGTTCGGCAGAAACCATGCAGGCAAGAAGGCAGTGGGATGACATATATAAAATCTTGAAAGAAAAAAATTGTCAGCCAAGAATAATATATCCTGCAAAACTCTCATTCAAATTTGATGGTGAAATTAGGTCATTTCCATATAAACAGAAACTAAGGGAATATGCAAAAATCAAACCAACCTTACAAGAATTATTAAAGGGAGTTCTTCGATCTGAGGACAAACAGCTTCAGCCCTCAAGCAGGACCTAGGACCTAGGACGCAGGTTCATACGAACCAGATACCATTCTAGGAAATGAACTACTAAGGACTCTCCAAAAACAAAAGAAATACAACAGAGAATCAGAGCAATCAATCAAAGGATGACAACAACATCAAAACAATGAAAGAGGGAACAAACGGCATAGGTATAAAACGTTCTAAAGGAGAGGAAGGCATGGCGATATCAAGTAAGGGTAGACTGCTTCAAACTTATAATGATAAGGGTAAAATTCATGGTAACCACAAAGAAAGTTAACAAACCAACTCATAAAAATAAAGACGAAAAACATAAAGTCTCAGCAAAAACAAAACCTACAAAAACAAAAGAAATGAACACAAAATCCACAAACAAAAGTAACTCCACACAAGAGAGTAAGAAGAACAAAGAAAACTTCAGCACCACACACACAAAAAAAAAAACTACAAAATGACAGCAACTCACATCTATCAATAATTACACTGAATGTAAATGGACTCAATGCACCCATAAAGAGACAGAGAGTGGCAGAATGGATAACAAAACAGGATCCATCAATATGCTGTCTACAAGAGACACACCTTAGAAACAAAGATGTGAATTTATTAAACATCAAAGGTTGGAAAAAAATATATCAAGCTAACAACTACCAAAAAGGAGCAGGAGTGGCAATTCTAATCTCAGATAAAATAGACTTTAAAACGAAATCTACCATAAAAGACAAAGAAGGACACTATATAATGATTAAGGGGATGATCCATCATGAAGACAGAACCATAATAAATATCTATGCACCCAATGACAGGGCTCCAAAATACATAAAAAAAACTCTAACAGCACTGAAAAGAGAAATTGACAGTTCCACAATAATAGTAGGAGACTTCAACACACCACTCTCAGTAAAGGACAGAACAACTAAGAAGAAACTCAGCAAAGATACAGAACACCTAAAGGACACAATCAGCCAACTGGACCTCATAGACATATATAGAATAATCCATCCAACCGCTGCAAAGTACAAATTCTTTTCCAATGCACATCGAATGTTCTCCAGAATAGACCACATCTTAGGCCACAGAGCAATCCTTAACAAGATCCAAAACGCTGAGATAATTCACAGTATCTTCTCTGACCACAATGCCATCAAGGTAGAAATTAACACTAGAAAGAGCAAGGAAAAAAAATCAAACACATGGAAACTGAATAATACTCTGCTTACACATCAATGGGTAATAGAAGAAATCAGAGATGGAATTAAAAAATTCCTAGAATCAAATGAAAATGAAAACACATCATACCAAAACCTTTGGGACACAGCAAAGGCAGTCCTCAGAGGACAATTTATAGCAATAGATGCACATATCAAAAAAGAAGAAAGGGACAAAATCAAAACATTCTCACATAACCATCTCCCCGCTGCATCCTGCCTACCTGCACCGTGCACTTGACATCACACCACCAAGCTATGCAGGCACACCCTATTGGAACCTGCCCAGCAAATAGAAAACAAATAGAAAGAGAACAGCACAAAAAGCCTACAACCGCAGGAAGAAAGGAGATAGTAAAGATCAGAGCAGAAATAAATGAAATAGAGAACAGAAAAACAATAGAAAGAATCAACAAAACCAAAAGTTGGTTCTTTGAAAGAATCAACAAAATCGACAAACCACTGGCCAAACTGACAAAAGAAAAACAGCAGAGGGCACAAATAACCCAAATAAGAAATGAAATGGGGGACATTACAACAGACCCAAGTGAAATAAAAAGGATTATAACAGAATATTATGAAAAACTATATTCCAACAAATTTGAAAACCTAGAGGAAATGGATAAATTTCTAGAAACATACGGCCTACCCAAACTACAACAAAGTGATATTGAAAATCTGAACAGACCCATAACAGGAGAAGAGATTGAAAAGGTAATAAAAAAACTCCCAACCAAAAAAAGCCCTGGCCCAGATGGCTTCACTGGAGAATTCTACAAAACATTTACAGAAGAGCTTGTACCAGTTCTACTCAAGCTATTTCAGAGCATAGAAGAGGAAGGAACACTTCCAAATTCATTTTATGAAGCCAGCATAACGCTGATACCAAAACCAGGCAAAGACATCACAAAAAAAGAAAATTACAGACCAATATCTCTCATGAATATAGATGCAGAAATTCTGAACAAAATTCTAGCCAATAAAATTCAACATCATATCAAAAAAATAATACACCACGACCAAGTAGGATTCATACCAGGTATGCAAGGATGGTTCCACATTAGAAAATCAATCAACATAATCCACCACATAAATAAAAGGAAAGGAAAGAATCACATGATCATTTCAATTGATGCAGAAAAGGCATTTGACAAAGTCCAACACCCATTCCTGATAAAAACTCTCAATCAAATAGGTATAGAAGGGAAATTTATCAACATAATAAAGGGCACCTATGAAAAACCAATGGCCAACATCATTCTTAATGGAGAGAGGCTGAAAACATTCCCCTTGAGAACAGGAACAAGACAAGGGTGCCCTTTATCACCACTCCTATTTAACATTGTGCTGGAAGTTCTAGCTAGAGCAATAAGGCAAGAAAAAGAAATAAAGGGCATCCACATTGGTAATGAAGAAGTTAAACTGTCCCTGTTTGCAGATGATATGATACTATACATAGAAAACCCTAAAGACTCCACGAAAAATCTACTGGAACTAATAGAAAGATTCAGAAAAGTAGCAGGATACAAGGTAAACATTCAAAAATCAGTTGGATTCCTATACACCAGTAAAGAGAACAATGAAAAGGAGATCAGGAAATCAATATCATTTTCAATAGCCCTTAAAAAGATAAAATACTTAGGAATAAATCTGACCAGGAATGTAAAAGACCTATACAAAGAAAACTACAAAACACTGCTGCATGAAACCCAAAGGGATCTACATAAATGGAAAAACATACCATGCTCATGGAGAGGCAGACTCAACATTGTGAAAATGTCAATTCTACCCAAAGCAATTTACAAATACAACGCAATCCCTATCCAAATACCAACAACATTATTCAAAGAGATGGAAAAACTAAACTTTAACTTTATATGGAAAGGGAAATAGCCCCGAATAAGTAAAGCACTACTGAAGAAGAAGAATAGAGTTGGAGGACTCACACTACCTGACTATTATACAGCTACAGTAGTCAAAACAGCCTGGTACTGGTACAACAACAGAAACATTGACCAATGGAACAGAATTGAGAACCCAGATATAAATCCATCCACCTACCGTCACCTGATTCTCGACAAGGGCCCAAAGTCCATCAAATGGGGAAAAGACAGTCTTTTTAACAAATGGTGCTGGCAAAACTGGATATCCATTTGCAGAAAAATGAAACAGGACCCATACCTCACACCATATACAAAAACTACTTCAAAATGGATCAAAGACCTGAATATAAAGCCTCAAACTATAAAGTTCATAGAAGAAAAAATAGGACCAACACTTCAGACCTTAATACATGGCATTAACAGGATACAAACCATAAACATCAACACAAAAGACCCAACAGATAAACTAGATAACTGGGATCTTCTAAAAATCAAACATCTATGCTCTTCAAAAGACTTCACCAAAAGAGTCAAAAGAGAACCTACAGACTGGGAAAAAATTTTTGGACAGTACAAGTCAGACAAAGGTCTAATCTCCATAATCTACAAGAAAATCCAACACCTCTACAACAAAAAGACAAACAATCCTATCAAAAAATGGGCAAAAGAAATGAACAGACTCTTCACCAAAGAATGGCCAACAGACACATGAGGAAATGCTCGCGTTCAGTAGCCATTAGAGAAATGCAAATTAAAACCACAATGAGTTACCGTCTCACCCCAGCATTACTGGCACGAATCAAAAATACTGGAAATAACAAATGTTGGAGGGGCTGCGGGGAGATCAGAACTCTTATACACTGCTGGTGGGAATGCAAAATGATACAACCATTTTGGAAAATGATATGGCGTTTCCTCAGAAAGCTGGAAATAAACATACCATTCGATCAAGCAATCCCACTCCTAGGAATATATCCTAGAGAAATAAGAGTCTTCACTCGAATAGACATATGCACACCTATGTTCATGGCAGCATTGTTCACAATAGGAAAACGATGGAAACAACGTAGGTGCCCATAACAGATGAATGGATAAACAAAGTATGGTACATACACTCAGTGGAGTACTATGCAATGAGAAAGAACAACAATGAATCTGTGAAGCATCTCATAACATGGATGAAACTGGAGGACATTATGCTGAGTGAAATAAGTCAATCACAAAAGGACAAATATTGTATGAGACCTCTATTGTAAAAACCCATGAAAAAATTCACACGCAAAATGTAACAATCCTTGTTGGTTACCAGGGATGGGAGGGGAGGGGGGGGGAAAATACTAAATAGGCAATATATAAGTGCTACCTTGGGTGAGATGTGAGACAGTATACAGTACAAGGGAAACTAACACAACCTGCACAAGGAAAGTCATGGAGGCCCTATGGACACATCCAAACTCCCCGAGGGACTGAGTTGTTGGACGGAGGGCTCTGGGGACCATGGTCTCGGGGAACATCTAGCTCAATTGGCATGACACTACTTATAAAGATAATGCTCTACATTCTACCTTGGTGAGTAGTGTCTGAGGTCTTAAAAGCCTGTGAGCGGCCATCTAAGATACTACACTGGTCTCATCCCTTCGGGAGCAAGGAAGAATGAAGAGAACAGGATACAATGAAAAGATTATTCCAGAGGACTAATTGACCACAGCTACCAAGACCTCCACCGGACTGAGTCCAGTACAGCTAGATGGTGCCCGGCTACCACCGCTGACTGCTCTGACCAGGATCACAACAGAGGGTTCTGGACAGAGCTGGAGAAGGATGTAGAGCATAATTCTAACTCCCAAAAAAAAGACCAGATTTACTGGCCTAAAGGATACTGGAGAAACCTCAAGTGTGTGGCCTCCAGACACCCTTTAAGCTCAGAGGTGAAGTTACCTTCGAGGTTCACTGTTCAGCCTGGGAGTGGACAGCCCAGTAAAACTAAATGAGACTAACGAGGTACAGGAGTCCGGTGACGAGGGCCAGAAGGCAGAGGGGGAGTAGGAAGCTGATGATAAGGAACACAAGTTGAGTAAGTATACTGTTGATGTGTTGTGAGATTGTTGACCACTGTTATAGGGCAACATTTGTAGTAACTATTAAATGGGAGGCTGTTTTGTCCTGTAAGCCTTCATCTTGGGCGAGAACGGCAGCACAATTGGAAGAGCATAGTCAATGTCTCTTAAATGTGTAAGTAAAAAGTTTTGAAATGGTGTATCTTTGGCTATGTATATTTTCACCAAAAAAAAAAAGCTGAGAATTCAGAGGGTTAAAATGTTGTGGGGTTGTTAACCAAAGTCATAAAACAGCAGGTGTACTACTGTTACATGAGAAACTGTTTGTTCTGTAAGCCTTCACCTGAAGTACAATAAAATATTTAACTATAATAAAAAAAAGATACGTCCAAAAGCCACATAGATGGCAAACAGAAATGCAAACTCTATTTTCTTAAACTATAAGACAGCTAAAATCTCAAACTATAAAGCAGATAAAGGGGCTATGAAATGAAAACACTGTTGGGTACACATAGATGGAAGCAGAGGGGACAAGATTGTGATTGTGATATCTTCATTATATATTGCATTCATCATTGCTAAAAACAAAACAAACAAAAAAACAATTGCTGTTGAGTTGATTCAGACTCATGACAACCCCATGTGTGTCAGAGTAGAACTGTGCTTCATAGGGTTTTCAATACCTGATATTTCAGAAATAGATCGACAGGCCATTCTTCCAAGGTGCTTCTGGGTGGGCTCGAACCTCCAACCTTTCGGTTAGTAGCCAAGTATATTAACTGTTTGCACTACCCAGGGACTCTACTGATCTCAAACAGGTTGCAGGGTCAGGTGGTAGGAGCTCACTTGGACCTTATTTGATTGAAAGAAGCAGAAGAGGAGAGCTAATTGAGAACTCAGACACACAGTACTAACAGGTGTAAATACTCTTGGTAGTAAAGGTGAACACTGAGAAAATCAAAATAATTAGCTTTTGGTGATCAAGAGAAACAAGAGGGGAAGGAAATGATATATACTATTTTTTTCTTCTGATAAGGAATTAATAAATATTATCTAAGAAATAAAAAAAAAAAACCTGCTATCTGACTATTTTGTGCTTTAATGAGGAGCCAGGCAAGAGGGAGAGGAGGAGGAAGAGGGTGAGGTTTGTGAGAGGGAGCGAGACCACACCGGAGTACACCAATGTGCACATACAGAGTTGGCAGTGGATATTCCTATATACATATATTTGTACATACTGCCAATATACCCATGTATATAAAGAGTGCACTGGGGGCACAATTTGAAAATCTCATAACCATAACCAAACACCTTCTGGAACTGAGATACTGGGCTTGAGGGTTAAGGATCATAGTCTCAAGTACATCTAGGTCAATTGGCATAACGTAGTCAATAAAGACAATGTTTTATAGTAACTACTGGGTCTTAAAAGCTTGTGAGCAGTGATCTAAGTTACAAATATTGATCTCTTTCCAGAGCAAAGAAGAGTGAAGAAAACCAAATATTCAAGGAAACAATTAGTCTAAAGGACTAATGGACCATATAAACTACATCCTTCACTAACCAGACACCAGAAGAACTAGGTGGTGTCTGGCTACCACCACAGACAGCTCTAACCCGGATCATAACAGAAGGTGCAGGATAGAATGGCAGAAAAATGCAGTAAAAAATTTAAATTCAGGAAAAATAACAGACTTACTGTTCTAATAGAGACTGGTAGAACCCCTAAGACTATGGCCATTAGATACCCTTCTAACTTAGAACTGAAGTCACTCCTGGAGATCACCTATCAACCATAATAACACCCAGGAGGAACATGCTCCTAAGAACAATCAGTAACTATGTAAGACCAAAGGGACAGCATTTGCCCAAAAGCAAAGTTAAGAAGGCAGGAAGGGGCAAGATAACTTGGCAAATGGAAATGAGGAATCCAAGGTGGAAATGGGGAGAGTGCTGACACATTGTGAGATTGCAACCAATGTCAGGGAACAATCTGTGTATAAATTGCTAAATAGGAAAGTACTTTGCTTTGTAAACTTTCACCTAACTCACAATAAAATATTATAAAAAATAATATATTAAGTCCTATAAAAGAAAACAAGGGGGGGGGGAGAAAAGAATGTCACAGGTGAAAAAAAATAAAACAAATTGAATAAAAACATTCATTCAATAAGTTTGAACAAAGCAAAAATTTAGGCTTACTTGAATAGATTTAATCACTTACTGGAGGGTCTGACCAGGAAGAAAATTAATATCATAATGAAAAATGGGACATCATTATAGAGCCTGCCGATAGTAAAAAAAAAAAAAAAAAAAAAAAAAATAAGAGAATTCTACAAACATCTCTATGCTGATAAATTTGAAAATGTAGATGAATTTTTTTTTACCAAAATACAATTCTCCAACATTGAACAATGAGAAAATTTATATGATTAAATTCAGCATCCATTTATTTTTAAAAGTATTCTTTGGTAAATTTGAAACAAAAGGAAGAATTTCTAAAGTTTTTCTAAACTGAAAGAAAGAAAGGAGGAAAGAAGGAAGGAAACACCATTGGTTAGGGGCTAAATATTGAAATATTTTATTTTGAGATTAGGAACTATGGAAAAGCAATTAAAAACATGCACCTTTGATTTCAAGGGTTCTCTCTTACCAACTAAATCAAAATTAACAGTAAAATGGTGACCCAAAACTGAAAAACTCAGGAACAGCTAAATTCTTTGCAGCATTGTAAATTAGTCTTTTCCAGCTCAAAAAGGGTAGTCAATAATAAACCCAGTACTTTGTGAGTGATTTAAGCCAAAAAAAAAAAAAAAAAAAAAGGATATCTACCCTTAAGCTTTAGGGAAATCCACATTGTGTGGGAGCATTTTTCTTTTTGCAGGAAGACACACTTCCCCAATATCCAAATTGTTTATTGAATCATAGAACAATAAAACATTGTGTTATTGTTTTGAGCTAATTCAAAGTTCTATTTTTTAAACAATTGTAACTAGCCCACTTTGAGCCAATTTATTTTAGACACAAAATGACCTCCCTCTATGCATATAGAATAGCTATTCAAAATAACCCTTATGTTTTAATTTCTTTGTTATTTGGTTATTTTTAACAGAACAAGACAAAGGTGTCTTTATCACCCCTTTTTTTCAACTTCATACTGGAAGTACCATCAGTGTGAATAAGCTATATATTTGGAAATCATGAATAAAACTGCAATTAATGGTAAATAATCTGACTATATAGAATATCCAAAGGAAACCCCAAATAAATTGTCCAAATTAACTAAGTGAATTACTAGGATTTCTAGATAATATTAAATATACAAAATCAATTTTTTCTAAATAAAAAGAATAAATTACATTTCTGTATGTTTTTAGAATATAAAACCGAAAAAAGATAACATTCACAGTAAATAATCTAAGATAAATAATCTAACACAAATTAGAAAACTTCTACACAAAGCTTTTTATAAGTTTGACTTCTAAAAGTTCTTAAGTAATCATATTCATGGACTGGGAGATTGAAAATTTTGAAGTCTATTCTCCCAAATTTGACTTAGAGATTCAAGGTTATCCCAATAAAAATATTAACAACTATAACTGTGATAACTTTACCGACTTTACTAGATCCAAAATGGAGTCAAGTATGCCTAGCCCCATGTCAGAACATCAAAACTTAACTTTAAGTTTCTATTTCTTGTAAATGCTTATCCTTCTCATAAGATAAAAACCAAGTCTACCAATTGACTCTCCTGGAAATGGAAAGTTAAGCTAACCAATTAAAACTTACCTACTCAGTTTAACCTAGTGGAAAATTTCCTTTTAATCCCAAATAAAGGAAGATGCCCCCCGAGTCAATCCAAAAATTTGCCCAGTATTTCTTTCTTGATCCTGTGCATCTGTGCTTACAAAAACACTTTCTCTTCGTGCTGCTGTTTGGAATTCTTATCTGACTTCCACTCCAGACTTCCCAAATTCATAAATTGAAGAATAAAACTTATGAGTTTGTACACAAATTTAATATTGTGGAAATTTAAATTTTAACAAATGGGAAATTTGACAGAGTGAATAAAAATATGTATTTATGAAAATCCCTAGGCTCAAGAACAGCCAAAATATTACAGAGGAAAACCCAATGTAAGGACTATTTTATATACACATTATAAAGCTACAGGATCCTATTATAAAAATAGGATAAAGTTGTTTTGTTGCAAACATAGAAAAGAGAAAAACAGAACAGAAGAGAGCCTACAAATATACTTATTTGGACACTTGATTTATGAAAATTGATATTGCAGAGCAGTGAGAAAATAATTATTTTTTCAATAAATGGTATTGTGAAAATTGAATATTTGGAAATATTGGAAACTCTCATTATAAACAAAATAATTTACAGTTGGGTTGTGGATCTAAATAAAAAAGGTAAATTAGGAAAAGATCAAGAATATAAAATAGAAAATACCTGAGCTCATGTTCTAGAAGTTACTCTGATGCAAAGCTTTTATGCTGTTTTCTTTATAAAAACTTTTTTTAATACACTTTGCTTTCTAAAGAAATTTTAGAATTACAGAAGAAATATTCAGGAAGTACAGAGATTTCCCACATAATGCTTCCCTCTCCTTCACATAATTACTTCTATTATTAACATCTTGCATTATACCACATTGGGAGCAGCAAGAGCAATGAAAAAATGGAAGCAAAATAGGACTGAAGAAAAACAAGCAAAAACTGGCAACTTATTGAACTATGATATCAGCCACACAGGAAAACACAGTCAGTTGCTCAATATCATGCAGGCAGGACATCTCAAGAGAGACTGTAAGGAAACTCGGCATCTTGGAAAAAAAAAAAAAAAATCTATTGAAGCGTGGAAATTAGTGGAATGTATTTCCTAACTTTCAGAGGTCAAATTTAGCTGAGATTTTGACCTAACACTTGGATAACTCCTGGTTGTCTTTTTTTTAATATATGTAATCTATTTTATTTTTGTTGTTGCTGAAAATATACACAGCAGAATAAACACCAATTCAACAATTTCTACATGTACAATTCAATAAACTGATTACATTCTACAAGTTGTGCAGCCATATTCACCCTCCTTTTCTGAGTTGTTCCTCCACCATTACCATAAATTCACTGTCCCCTAGGTTTCCTATCTAATCTTTTGAGTTACTGTTGCCAACTTGATTTCATACTGATAGAGCTTAAAGGAGCTCAATGCTCAAGGCAGACTTTCTTTACTAGCTAAGCTATTGTTTGGTTTTGAGAAAACTTTGGGGTACATTTTTGCTTTAAGGTTTGAAGATAATCTCAAGGCAAAGCTTCAGGGGTTTATCCAGCCTTCATGGGTCCAGAAAATCTGGATTCCATGATAATTTGAAATTCTGGTCTGCATTTCCCCACTTTTAATCAGGATTTTTCTATAGAATCTGATCAAAACATTCAGTAATGATATCCAGGCACCATCCAGTTCCGGTCTTATGGCAAAAGAGGTAGTTGTTCCTGGAATCACTTAGCCACATATTCCATATCCTCCCCCATCCCTGACTTTCCTTCTTCCTCTATTGCTCCAGGCAAATAGAGATCAATAGTATACTTTGGATGTCTTGCTTACAAGCTTTTAAGACCCTCGACACTATGCAATGAACTACAAGGTAGAACAGAGGTACTAAACACAATATTAGACCAATTAACTGGGCTGTCCCATGAAACCATGACCCTAAACCTCCAAACCAAGAAACCAAATCCCATGAAGCATTTGGTTGTACATAATTAGCCTCAGCAGCTCCTCTTCTTTGTAGTTGTAAATATATCTATCACACAACCTTTCCAGTTCAACTTTTTATAGGTGTACAACTTATTAACTCTTGTGGTTGTCTTTTTACCCTTGCCTTCTCTTCCCTTCTTCGCCTGTATAATTTGATGGTTCAGTCCTAAAATCATTATATGGGGCCCCATAGGATAAACAACAGTGTTTTTATGGGGTGAGTGCATGGTAGCCTAGTAGGCATGTCAGAATGAGGGGCAGTACCACATCAAGGAAGCACTGCGCAGTGGATGTAGGGGTCTAAACAGGTTGAGGAAGGTAACCATGCTGCCAGGAAGCTTGATGTAGGATGTCAAATCTAGAGAAGGGAAAGAGGGTAGCAACATGGGAGGGGTGGACCAGCCCATGTGTGGTGAGAATATTCATACAGGAGAAAGTGTTAGCATCAGGGTTGGCAGATTGGTTACTAACAATGTATGTGCTTGTATATATACTGTTATGTATTCATTGAATAATACATAAAAATAGAACTACCAAATGACCCAACAATTCCACTCCTAGGTATATACTCAACAGACTTGAAAGCAGAGACTCAAACAGATATTTTGGACACCAATGTTTACTGCAGCACTATTTGTGATAGTCAAAAAGTGGAAACAACCTAGATGCACATCAATGGACAAATGGGTAAAGAAAATGTGGTACATACATACAATGGAATAGTTCTCAGCCAGTAAGAGAAATGAAGTCTTAATACATACTAAAATATGAATGTCATTATGCTGAGTAAAATAAGTCAATAGGAAGAGGACGAATATTGTATGACCTCACATACAAAAATACAAGAACAAGTAAATGCATAGAGATCAAAGTTTATTAGTGGTTAACAGGGGCAGGAGGAAGGGATAAAGAGGGGTTATTTGTAATGGGGTACTGAGTTTCAGTTTACTGTGAGGAAAAATCACATTGATTCAGGGTAGGATTGCACAGCTCAATAATGTAATTGCTGTCAATATGTTGTACACCTAAAAAAATGTTGAATTGGCAAAAGTTGTGTGATAGTTATATTTACAACAATGATAAAAAAAAAAAAAAAAACGCTGCTGAGGCTTACATAAAACCAAACACCTCATGAGATTTAATTCCTTGGTTTGGAGGTTTGGGATCATGGTTTTACAGGATATCCCAGTTAATCAGCCTAATAATGTGTTTAGTGCTTCTTTTCTACCTCCTAGTTCATTGCTTAGTACCTGGAGTCTTAAAAGCTTGCAAGCGGCCTTCCAAGGTACAATATTTGGTATCTATTTGCATAGAGAAAAGAAGAAGGACAGTAAGGAATAGGAAGAGGAAAGTCATCCTCCAAATTTACTGATACTACCTGTCTTAGTTATCTAGTGCTGCTATAACGGAAATACCAAAAGTGGATGGCTTTAACAAACAGATTTATTCTCTCACAGTCTAGGAGGCTAGAAGTTTGAATTCAGGGTGCCAGCTTCAGGACAAGTCTTTCACTGTCTGTCAGCTCTGGAGAAAGATCTTGTCATCAATCTTCTCCTGGTCTAGGAGCATCTCAGCACAGGGACCCCAAAGGATATTCACTCCTGGTTCTTCTTGCTTGGTGGTAATAAGGTACCCCTGTCTCTCTGCTCACTTCTCTCTTTGATATCTCAAAAGAGATTGATTCAAGGTACAACCTAGTCTTCTTTTTTTAATTTTTTCCCATACAAAAATTTATACGTACATTTTTATGTGACTCTAATTGCTCTCCCTATACTGTCACAGCACACTCTTTCTTTCCACCCCTGATTCCTCAGGCCTATTCAAACACGTCCTAACCCTCTCTTCTTTCCTATCTCACTTTGGGACAGAAGCTGCCCATTCAGTCTCTTGTATCTACTTGAGCTAAGAGGCACACTCCTCACGAGTATCACTTTATGTCCCACAGGCCAGTCCAATCAATGTCTGAAGAGTTGGCCTCAGAAGCTGTTTTAGTTTTGGACTGATAGAAAATCCAGGGGCCATGCTTTTGGGGCTCCTCCATTCTCAGTCAGACCATTAAGTCTGGTCTTCTTACTAGAATTTGAGTTCTGCACCCCATCTTTCTGCTGCTCCATCCCGGCCTCTCTGTTGTGTTCCCTTGTAAGGGCAGTCATTGGTGGTGGCCAGGCACCATCTAGTTCTTCTGGTCTCAGGCTGATGAAGTCTCTGGTTTATGTGGCCCTTTCTGTCTCTTGGGCTACTACTTTCCTTGTGTCTTTGGTGCTCTTCATTCTCCTTTACTCCAGGTGGCTGGGACCAATTGATGCATCTTAGATGGCCGTTTGAAAGCTTTTAAGACCCCAGACGCCACTCACCAAAGTAGGATGTAGAACATTTTCTTAATAAGCTTTGTTATGCCAATTGACCTAGAAGTCCCCTGAAAACATGTTCCCCAGACCCCTACCCCTGCTACTCTGTCTCTCAAAGTGTGTGATTGTATTCAGGAAACTTCCTAGCTTTGGTTTAGTCCAGTTTTCTGACTTCCCCTGTAGTGTGTGCTGTCCTTCCCTTTGCCTAAGATGATTCTTACCTACTATTTAGTTAGTAAATAACCCTCACCCTTCCTCCCCACCCCGGTAACCATCAAAGAGTGTTTTCTTTTGTGTTTAAACCTTTTCTTGAGTTCTTATAATAGTGGTCTTATACAGTTTTTGTCCTGTGACTGACTAAATGCACTCAGCACAAGTTCCAGCTTCTTCCATGTTATACAATGTTTCAGGGCTTCATCTTTGTTCTTTATCATTGCATAGTATTCCACTGAGTGGATATACCATAATTTGTTTTTATCCATTCGTCTGTTGATGGGCATCTAAGTTGTTTCCATTTTTTGCTATTGTGAACAGTGCTGCAGTGAACATGGGTGTGCATATATCTATTTGTGTGACGGCTCTTATTTCTCTAGGATATATTCCAAGGAGTGGGTTAGCTGGATGGTATGTTACTTCTATTTCTAGCTTTTTAAGGACGCGCCAGATTGATTTCCAAAGTGGTTGTACTAGTTTACATCCCCACCAACAGTGTATAAGTGTTCCAGTCTCTCCACAACCTCTCCAGCATTTGTTATTTTGTGTTTTTTGGATTAATGCTAGCCTTGTTGGGGTGAGATGATATCTCATTGTAGTTTTGAGCTGCATTTCTCTAATGGCTGATAATCGTGAGGATTTCTTCAAGTGTCTGTCAGCCACCTGAATATCTTCTTTGGCAGAGTGTCTGTTCATATACTTTGCCCATTTTTTAACTAGCTTATTTGTCTTCTTGTTGTTGAGGTTTTGCAGTATCTTGTAGATTTTAGAGATTAGAAGCTGATTGGAGTTGTCGTAGCCAATACTTTTCTCCCAGTCTGTAGGTTGTCTTTTGACTCTTTTGGTGAATGGTTTTGATGAGCATAAGTGTTTGATTTTTAGGAGCTCCCATTTATCTAGTGTCTCTTCTGGTGCTTTTGTATTGTTACTTATGGTTCATATTGTGTTTATGCCATGTATTAGGGCTCCTAGCATTGTCTCTAATTTTTGTTCCATGATCTTTATTGTTTTTGATTTTATATTTAAGTCTATGATCCATTTTGAGTTAGTTTTTGTGCATGGTGTGAGGTATGGGTCTTATTTCAGTTTTTTGCAAATAGATATCCAGTTATGCCCGTACCATTTGTTAAAGAGACTGTCTTTTCCCCAATCAACGGACTTTGGGCCTTTGTCAAATATCAGCTGCTCATATGTGGATGAATTTATGGCTGGATTCTCAATTCTGTTCCATTGGTCTATGCATCTGTTGTTGTACCAATACCAGGCTGTTTTGACTACCGTGGCAGTATAATAGCTTCTAAAATCAGGTAGTGTGAGGCCTCTCACTTTGTTCTTCTTTTTGAGTATTGCTTTACTTATTTGGTGCCTCTTCCTTTTCCATGTGAAGTTGGTGATTTTTTTCTCCATCTCATTAAAAAATATTGGTGGAATTTGGATCGCGATTGCATTGTATCTGTAGATCATTTTGGGTAGAACTGACATTTTCATGATGTTGAGTCTACCTATCCGTGAGCAAGGTATGTTTTTCCACTTATGCAGGTCTCTTTTAGTTTCTTGAAGTAATGTCTTGTAGTTTTCATTGTATAGGTCTTTTACATCTCTGGTTAGATTTATTCCTATGTATTTTATCTTCTTGTGGGCTATTGTAAATGATAGTGATTTGGTTATTTCCTCTTCGAGGTTCTCTTTGTTGGTGTAAAGGAATCCAACTGAGTTTTGTATGTTTATCTTGTATCCTGAAACTTTGCTGAAATATTCTATTAGTTCCAGTAGTTTTCTGTGGATTCTTTGGGGTTTTATGTGTATAAGATCATATCGTCTGCAAACAGAGATACTTTGACTTCTTCTCTACCAATTTGGATGTCCTTTATTTCTTCTTCTAGCCTAATTGCTCTGGCTAAGACTTCAAGCACAATGTTGAATAAGAATGGTGATAAAGGACATCCTTGTCTGGTTCCCGTTCTCAAGGGGAATGCTTTCGAAGTCTCTCCATTTAGGTTGATGTTGGCTGTTGGCTTTGTACAAATGCCCTTAATTATACTGAGGAATTTCCCTTCTATTTCTATTTTGTTGAGAGTTTTTATTATGAATGGATGTTGGACTTTGTCAAATGCCTTTTCTGCATAGAATGATAGGATCATGTGGTTCTTGTCTTTTGTTTTATTTATATGATGGATTACATTGATTGTGTTTCTAAAGTTGAAGTATCCCTGCATATGTGGTATAAATCCCACTTGATTATGATGGATTGTTTTTTTGATATGTTGCTGAATTCTATTGGCTAGAATTTTGTTGAGGATTTTTGTGTCAATGTTCATGAGGGATATTGGTCTGTAATTTTCTTTTTTTGTGGTGTCTTTACCTGGTTTTGATATCAGGGTTATGCTGACTTCATAGAATGAGTTTGGGAGTATTCCATCCTTTTCTATGCTCTGAAATACCTTTAGTAGTAGTGGTGTTAACTCTTCTCTGAAAGTTTGATATAATTCTACAGTGAAGCCATCCAGGCTAAGGGTTTTTTTTTGTTGTTGTTGTTTTGTTTTTTTGGAGGGGGGAAGATTTTAAATTACCTTTTCAATCTCTTCTTTTCTTATCGGTTTCTTTAGTTGTTCTACCTCTGTGTTAGTTTAAGTAGGTAGTGAGTTTCTAGAAATTAGTCCATTTCCTTTAGGTTTTCAAATTTGTTAGAGTACAATTTTTTATAATATTCTGTTATGATTCTTTTAATTTCAATTGGGTCTGTTATGAGTTATCTGCTTCCTCTCTTGTTTTTCTTCTGTGAGTTTGGCCAATGGTTTATCAATTTTGTTGATCTTTTCAAAGAACCAGCTTTTGGTCTTCTTAACTCTTTCAATTCTTTTTCTCTTCTCTATTTCATTTAATTCTGCTCTAATTCTTATTATTTCTTTTCTTCTGCTGCCTGAGGGCTTCTTTTACTGCTCTTTTTCTACTTATTCCAGTTGTAGGGTTAATGTTTTGATTATGACCCTTTCTTCTTTTTGGATGTGTACATTTATTGCTATAAACAGACCTCTGACTACTGTTTTTGCTGTGTCCCAAAGGTTCTGGTAGTATATGTTTTCATTCTCATTTGATTCTATGAATTTCTTTATTCCATCCTTAATTTCTTCTATGGCCCAGTAGTTTTTCAGCAAGGTGTTGTTCAGTTTCCATGTGTTTGATTTTTTTTCCTTTCTTTTTCTGTTGTTGATTTCTTCTTTTATGGCTTTATGGTCATAAAAGATGTTTTGTAATATTTTGATCATTTGGATTTCATTTAAGCTTGCTTTATGGCCTAATATGTGGTCTATTCTGAAGAATGTTCCGTGTGAGTTGGAAAAGAAAGTATACTTGGCTGCTGTTGGGTGGAACAACATAATCTTGTAGATTGAGTCCTGACTCATTAACTGCCTCTAATCCCACCTCATTAACATCATAGTGGTAAGATTTACAACACATAGGAAAATCACATCAGATAACAAAATGGTAGACAATTATGCAATACTGGGAATCATGGCCTAGTCAAATTGATACACATTTTGGGGGGAAACAATTCAATCCATAACACTACCCTATAGGGCCCCATCTAATGCACTCCATTTTCCATGAAACCATAAAAGCTGATGGTGCCCAACTACCATTGTTTTGATCAAAGATTCTATAGAAGAATCTTGATCAAAAGGGTGGAATGTAGAACAAAATTCCAAATCCACGTGGAATATAGACCTTCTGGAGCCACGGATGCTCGATGTACCCCTGTAACTATTGTCCTGGGATAATCTTTAAATCTTAAACCTTAAATCAAAAATATCCCCTGAAGTCTTCTTAAAACTAAACAATGGTTTAGTTTAACTAATAAAGAATATGTACCTTGAAATTTGTGCTTTCTTAAGATTGATCTTATGATTGATCAATCTATCTATGCATCTATGTATTTATCAATGTATCTATCTGTCTATCTAATCTATTTATCTAGCATACAGGGTCGCTGTGTTGGAATTGAGCTAACAGCACACCATAACAACAGGATCTATCTATATGGTATCAAATTGACAAAAGCAACTTGAAAGATTAGATAGGAAACTTTGGGGGCAGTGAGATTAAGTCAATGGGAGAGATTAAAAAGACCTGGAAAAGGAGAGTGAGAAAGGTTTCATCACTTGATGAATGTAATAAATGTCACTTAGTTATACATATTGAAATTGTTTAATTGATGCATGTTCTGCTGTGTATATATTGAATTGGATTGGAATTATAGTGTGAGGTGTGAACTCATGACTTTCAGCATATAGATAGATATAAAATAAATATAAGCTAAAACATATAGGCATATAAAATATATATAGAAACACAAATATTTATGTATTATACAAGGAATACATAACGCTATATATAAATGCATATACATTGCTATGAGTTGAATTATAGTCCCCTAAAAAGAATTTATCCATTTATCATGATATTGCTTATTGGTCAAGTTGTGAGGATTTTTGTTTTCTTTATGTTGAGGTGTAATCTATACTGACGGCTGTGGTCTGTGATCTTCATCAGTAAGTGCTCCAAGTCCTATTCACTTTCAGCAAGCAAAGTTGTGTCATCTGTATAATGCAGATTGTTAATAAGTCTTCCTCCAATCCTGATGTCGCATTCTTCTTCATATCTTCCAGCTTCTCAGATTATTTTCTCAGCATACAAATTGAATAAGTATGGTGAAAGGATAAACCCTGCATACACCTTTCTTGACTTTAAACCACACAGTATCATCTTGTTCTGTTAAAACAATGTAAATGCTTGTATATGTTGTCGTTTGTAGGTGCCATTGAGTTGGTTCCAACTCATAGCAACGCCATGTACAAAAGAACAAAACACTACCTGGTCCTGTGCCATCCTCACGATGATTGCTATGCTTGGTCACATCTTTGCAGCCACTGTGTCAATCCAACCCATTGAGAGTCTTCCTCTCTTTTGCTGACCCTCTACTTTACCAGGATTATGTCCTTCTCTAAGTACTGGTCCCTCCTAATAACATGTTCAAAGTATGTGAGATGAAGTCTTGCCATCCTTGCTTCTAAGGAGCATTTTGACTATACTTCTGTCAAGACTGATGTATTGGTTCTTCTGGCAGTTCATGGTATATTCAATATTCTTTGCCAACCCCATAGTTTAAATGCATCCGTTCTTTAGTCTTCTTTATTCATTGTCTAGCTTTCACATGCATATGAGGCAATAGAAAATACTTTTGCTTAGGTAAGGCCTACCTTAGTCCTCAAAGTACATCTTTGCTTTTTAACACTTTAAAGAGGACTTTTGCAGTAGATTTGCACAATGCCATATGTCATTTGATTTCCTGACTGCTGATTCCATGGACATTGATTGTGGAGCCAAGTAAAATGAAATCCTTGACAACTGCAATATTTTCTCCATTAATCTTTGTCTTAGGCTAAGTTCTCTAGAGAAGCAAAACCATTGAAGGGTGTGTATTTATATGTACATATATATATATATATAGAGAGAGAGAGAGACTGGGAGTAATATCAAGGAAATTGCTCACATGGTTATAGAAGCTGGGAAGTTCCCAAGTCCATGGGTCAGGCTGGAGACTTCAGACTTATGTAGATGCAGTGGCTGAAGAATCCAAGATCAGCAGGTAAGCTGGCAGGCTGCAGAGGAGAACAAATCCCAAGATTGGCAGGTAAGCTGTTAACTCAAGTCCCAAGAACCAGAGGTCAGATGAACAGGAGCTGTATGCAAGCAAAAGGCCCTGAGCATTGCCAGAAAGTACACATATGTTGGATACAGTTCACTCTCCCATAGAGACTCCCTTTCAACTGATTGGATGTTCATAGAGTATCTCAGTATAAAGATGGTTACATTATATCAGATCTCATTATGGAGGTGATTACATCATTACATAGCTGCCAAACTATACCATAACTGCCAAACCCCTGAGAATCATGGCCTAGCCAAGTTGATACACTACTTTAACCATCACAGTCTACCCATTGTCAACTTGATACCTGTACACATCTCCCTAAATCGTACACAATATCTAAATACAGACAATTATAAAGTCATACTTGCACCTAACATGATACAAGTAACACAAGTACAACTTAAAATGCACTAGTCCTGTTTACATCTAATATTTTATAAGTGAAGAAAACCAAAATATTTGGTACCAAGAGTGGAGTGCTGTTCTACCACATACCTACAATGTGGAAGCTGTTTTGGAGTTGAGTAATGGGTAGATGCTGGAAGAGTTTTAAAATACCTATTAGTAAAAGCCTAGATTGCTTTGAAGGGACTGTTGGTGGAATTATGGACATCAAAGAAAATTCTGGTGAGGGCTCAGAAGGAAGTGAGGGGAGCTGTAACCCCGAAGATGATGCAGTTGGCAAGAAACAGCAGCAGAGAAATGGCAGCACAGTACCAGTAGAACAGCGTGATATGATGCAGGAGCCAACCTCTGGAGCCAGAGAGCTGAGTGCCTTTGCGCAGGAGGCTTCCAGTGCCTCTAGGCACTTATCAGTGAAGCTAGATTTGCCAACCAATGTAGCAAGAGAGGTGGGTCCTCCCAGCCGAGGTTTACTTGCAAAATGAAGTGCCTTCAGGCACTTATTGGTAGAGCTAAACAGTTTGGAACACTTTACTGGGCAGTTCAGATGCCAGGCTGGCCTAAGAGGTCCAAGGGGAAGAGAAACCAAGGAACCAGGAAGCAGAAGCTGAAGAGACAAGGAGCACAGGAAGCAGAGGTGCCTGGGTCTCAAAGGGTAGGGCCATGACCTCTGAGATCTCAAAAGGTGGAGCCATGTCCTCTGGGATTTGAATGGGTGCAGCCACAGCCTCCTAGGTTTCAAAGAGTCAGAGCTTCACAAACTCAGTTCCAGAGTGTGAAAGCGCCATTCACTAGTGCTAGGGCAATGGGGCCGGATTCATTTCCAAAAGCTGAGGGGGCAGGAATGCCATGCCCTAGGGGTGGAAGAAGGGGGCCTGCAGGGCAGAATGGGGCTGTCCAAATCCAAGGGAACAGAGTCGCTGTCCAGTGGTCTGGGAAGGTGGAGCTGAAGCACAAGACCGAGGGGCCTAAATCCAGAATATGCAAAGTTTGGCCAACACCCAGAGTTTAGAGGACAGGGCCGTTGCCTAAATGGTCTCAGAGAACAGACAATTATTTTCAGGCTTGAGAGCTAATGTAATGTGTTCTGCTAACTTGCTTTGTGTCTGTTATCCATTCTTTCCCCCCGAATTTCTCCCATTTAATGGAAATGTCTACCTTGTGCCTATTCCATCAGTGTAATTTGCAAGCAGATAACTTGTATTCCATATTTCACAGACAAAGGGGAATTTTGCCCCAGGATGAAATTTGCACTTGGAGTTGATTTCAGACTTATGGGATAATATGATTGGGTGAATGAGGCAAGAACATGAATTTTGGGGGGCCAAACTGTGGAATGTTATGGATTGAATCATGTCCCCCAAAAATGTGTATCAATTTGGCTAGACCTTGATTCCCAGTATTGTGTGGTTGCCCACCATTTAATCATCTGATATAATTATCCTACATATTGTAAATCCTAACCTCTATGATGTGAATGAGGTAGGATTAAAAACGGTATGTTAATGAGGCAGGATTCAATCTATAAGATTAGGTTGTATCTTAAGTCAATCTCTTTTGAGATATAAAAGAGAGATTTGCGCAGAGAGGAGGAATACCACATACCACCAAGAAAGAAACACAGAAATAGAGTGCATCCATTGAACCCGGGGACCTTCTGGTTAAATGTTCCCAGACCAGGGAAAGATTGATGACAAGGAACTTCCCCCAGAACGTACAAAGAAAGAGAAATCCTTCCCCATGAAACGGCACCCTGAATTTGAATTTCTAGCCTCCTAGACTGAGAGAGAATAAATTTCTTTTTGTTAAAGCCACCCACTTTTGGAATATCTATTATAGCAGCACTAGATAATTAAGACAATCATGATGTTGCTGATCAGTCCAGTTATGAAGATTTTTGTTTTCTTTATGTTGAAGTATGATCCCTACCAAAGGCTGTAGTCTTCGATCTTCATCAGTAAGTGCTTCAAGCCTTCTTTGCTTTCCCCATGCAAAATTGTGTCATCTGCATATCACAGATTGTTAATTGGTCTTCCTCCAATCCTGATGCCATGTTCTTCCTCATATAGTACAGGTTCTCAGACTATTTGCTCAGCATACAGATTCAATAAGTATTGTGAAAGCATACAACACTGACACACACCTTTTTTTATTTTCAACCATGTAGTATCCCCTTGTTCTTTTCGTATAACTCCCTCAAGGACTATGTACAGTTTCCTCATGGGCACAATTAAGTGTTCTGGAATTCCTATTCTTCAAAATGTCATCCATAATTTGTTATGATCCATAGAGTTGAATGACTTTCACTAGTGAATAAAACACAAGAAAACATATTTCTGGTATTCTCTGCTTTCAGTCAGTCTCCATCTGACATCAGCAATGATATCCCTGGCTCCATGTCCTCTTCTGAATCTGGCTTGAATTTCTGGCAGTTCCCTGTCCATGTACTGCTGCAAACGCTTTTGAATTATCTTCAGCAGAATTTTACTTGCATGTGATATTAATTAAATTGTTCAGTTTTTCCCACATTCTGTTGGATCACCTTTCTTTGGAATGGGTACAAATATAGATCTCTCCCAGCTGGTTGGCCAACTAGCTGTCCTCCAAATTTCTTGGCATAGATGAGTGAGAACTTCCAACACTGCATCCATTTGTTGAAACATCTTAACTGGTATTCAATCAACTCCTGGAACCTTGTTTTTTGCCAATACCTTCAGTGCAGCTTGAACATCTTCCTCCAATACCATTGGTTCTTGACCATATGCTACATCTTGAAATGGTTGCCTGTGACATAATTCTTTTCGGTACAGTGACTCTTTGTATTCCCTCCATCTTCTCTTGATGTTTCCTGTGTCGTTCAGTATTTTGTCCATAGAATCCCTCAAAATTGCAACACAAGCCTTGAATCTTTGCTTCAGTTCTTTCAGCTTGAATAATGGTGAGCATGTTCATTCCTTTTGTTTTTTTAATTTCAACTCTTTGCCTATTTCATTCTAGCCAAAAGAAGTCGACAGCATATAAAAAAAAAAAAAAAAACCCACGATCAAGTGGGATTCATACCAGCTATGCAAAGATAGTTCAACGTAAGAGAATGAGTCAACATAATCCACCACATAAACAAAAGAATCACATGTTCACCTCAATCAATGCAGAAATGGCATTAGATAGTATCTAACATCCTTTCCTGATTTAAAAAAAAAAAAAAAAACTCTCAATAAAATAGAAATAGAAAGGAAATTCCTCAACAAAATACAGGGCATCTATACAAAACCAGGAGCCTTGTGGCACATTGGTTGAGAGCTCAGCTGATAGCCAGTTTGAGTTCACCAGCTGCTCCTTGGAAACACTATGGGGCAGTTGTACTCTGTCCTATAGGGTCACTATGAGTCAGAATCGACTCAATAGAAATGGATATACAAAACTAACAGCCAACATCATTGTTAATGAAGAGAGGCTGAAAACATTAGCCCTGAAAACAGGAACAAGACAAGGATGTCCGTTATTACCACTCCTTTTAACATTGTGCTGGACTTCCTAGCTAGAGCAATAAAGCAAGAAAAGAAATAAAGGGCATCAAAATTGGTAAGGAATAATTAAAACTTGCCCTGTTCATGGATGATATAATAGTATACATACAGAACCCAAAAAACTCCACCAGAAAACTACTGGAACTGATAGAAAAATTCAGCAGAGTAGCAGGACACAAGATAAATATACAAAAGTCAGTTGGATTCCTATACATCAATAAAGAGAATCACAAAAAATAAATCAGGAAAGCAATAGCATTTATTATAAATGCTAAAATAAATAAATAAATAAAACAGAAATAAATCTTACTAGGGACGTGAAAGACCTATACAAAGAAAACTACAAAACACTACTACAAGAAACCAAAGAAGACTTACATAAATGGCCAAACATCATGCTCATTGATAAGTAGACTGAACATTGTGAAAATGTCAGTTCTACTCAAAGCAATCTACAAATACTATGCAATCCTGATCCAAATACCAACAACATTCTTTAATGAGATAGAAAAAATAATCACTAACTTTCTATTGAAAGTAAAGAGGTCCCAGATATATAACACATTATTGAAGAAGAACTAAGTAGGAGGCCTCGAACTACCTGACCTCAGAATCTACTATACAGCTATGGTAGTTAAAACAGCCTGATACTTGTACAACGACAGACACATTTAACAATGGAATAGAATCGTGGAGCCAGATATATATCCATCTCTCTGTGGTCACCTGATCTTTAACAAAGGCCTGAAGTCCATTAAATGACAAAAAATCTTTTTAACAATTGATGCTGGCAAAAACAGATATCCATCTGTTAAAAAAATGGAACAGGGCCCATACCTTACACCATACACAAAAACTAATTCAAAATGAATCAAAGAACTAAATATAAAACCAAAACATATAAAGACCGTGAAGAAAAAATAAGATCAATGCTACAGGCCCTAATACACTGCATAAATAGGATACAAACCATAACTAACAATATAAAAATACCAGAAGATAAGCTAGATAATTGGAGTCTTCTAAAAATAAAACATTAATGCTCATCAAAATACTTCACCAAAAGGGTAAAAGGAGAACCTACAGACTGGGGGGAAAAGATCACTATGATATATCTGACAAAGGTCTAATGTCTAAAATTTATAGGAAAATCCAACACCTCTACAACAAAAAGACAGATAATCCAATTAAAAAATGGGCAAATGGTATGAACAGATCCTTCACCAAAGAAGAAATTAGGGCGGCTAACAGACACTTGAGGAAATGCTCGCAATCACTAGCTGGCAGAGAAATGCAAATCAAAACTACAATGAGATACCATCTCACCCTGACATTACTGGCAGGAATCAACAAGACAAAAAATAACAAATGTTGAAGATGCTGCGGGAAATAGGCACTCTTATGCACTGCTAGTGGGAATGCAAAATGGCACAACAGTTTGGGAAAATGATTTGGCACTTCCTTAAAAAGCAACAAATAGAAATACCATACTATCCAGCAATCACACGCCTAGGAATATATCCTAGAGAAATAAGAGCATCAAATAGAAATACCATACTATCCAGCAATCACACGCCTAGGAATATTTCCTAGAGAAATAAGAGCTATCACACGAATGGACATATGCCCATCCATGTTCATTGCAGCATTATTCACAATAGCAAAAAGATGGAAACAACCTAAGTGCTTATCAACAGATGAATGGATAAAGAAACTATGGTACATACACACAATAGAATACTACCCAGTGATGAAGAACAATGATGAATCTGTGAATATCTCACAACACGGATGAATCTGTAGGGCATTATGCTGAGTGAAATAAGTCAATCACAAAAGGACAAATCCTGTATGAGATCACTATTACAAAAACACATGAAAAGGTTTACACACAGAAAGATACAATGCTTGATGGTTATGTGGGAAGGGAGGGGTAGGAAGAGAAAGACACTAACTAGACAACGATAAATGGTAACTTTGATGAAGGATAAGACAGTACACTATAGTGGGGAAGTCAGCACAACTTCACCAAGGCAAGTTCACGGAAGCTTCATAGACACATCTAAACTTCCCGAGGGTCCATATTGCTGGGCTGAGGGCTGGGGACCATGTTCATGTTCTCGGGGGACATCTAGCTCAATTGGTATAACATTGCTTATAAAGAAAAGGTTTTACATCCTACTTTGGTGAGTACCAGCTGTGGTCTTAAAAGCTTGTGAGCGGCCATCTAGGATAGTCCACTGGTCCCACCCAGTCTGGAGCAAGGGAAAATAAAGAAAACAAAAGACAAGTAGGAAGGATTAGTCCAAAGGCCAAATGGACCACAGCTATCACAGCCTCCACCAGACTCAGTCCAGCACAACCAGATGGTGCCTGGCTACAACCACTGACTGCTCTGACAGGGATCACAACAGAGTGTACTGTACAGAGCTAGAGAAAAATTTAGAACAAAATTCTAACTCAGAAGAAAAAAGACTAGACTTACTGGTCTGACAGAGACTGGAGAAACAACGAGAGTGTGGCCCTTGGACACACTTATAACTCAGTACTTAAGTCAATCCTGAGGATCACCCTTCAGCCAAAGATTAGTCAGACCCATAAAGCAAAATGAGATTAAATGGGCACACTAGCCCAGGGGCAAGGATGAGAAGGCAAGAGGGGACAGGCAAGATGATAAAGGGAATCCAATGTTAAGAAGGAGAGAGTGTTGACATTTTGTGGGGTTGGTAACCAATGTCACAAAACAATATATGTATTAATTGTTTAATGAGAAACTAATTTGCTCTGTAAACCTTCATCTAAAGCACAATATTTTTTTTTTTCTTTAAAGGCATGTAAGCTTTACATTAGGGTAATTTCTGGAACTCAGATATTTTCTATTTTTGAACATTTTTAAATTTATCTTTCATATTTAGATCCACAATCTACTTGGAGACGATTTTGCTTATGATGAGAAGTTCCAGTGTTTCTAAATATTCAATTTTCACAATACAATTCATTGAAAAAATAATTATTTTCTCACTGCTCTGCAGTATTAACTTTTTCATAAATCAACTGTAGAAATAAGCGTATTTATGGACTTTCTATTCTGTTTCATTTTTTCTCTTTTCTATATTTGTAACAAAACAACTTTATCTTATATCCTGTAACTTCATAATAAATCTATATAAACAAATCCTTACATCTGGTTTTCCTTTAGAATATTTTGGCTGTTCTTGGCCCAAGCAATTTTCATACATCTATTTTTTATTCACTCTGTCAAATTTCACAATTGTTAAAATTAAAAATTCCACAATATTAAAATTGTTTACAAACTCATAAGCTTCATTTTTCGATTCATGAATTGGGAAAGTCTGATCTGGAAGTCAGACAAGAGTTCCAGAAAGCAGTACAAAGAGAAAGGATTTTTGTAATCACAGACACACAGGAACAAGGAAGCGATATAGGGCAAATTTTGGATTGACTGGGGGGCATCTTCTTATTTGGGATTTAGGGGAATTTTTGAACTAGGTTAAACTAAGTAAATTCTAACTGGTTAGTTTAGGTTTCTGTTTCCAAAAGAGTCAATTGATTGACTTGAGTTTTGGCTCCTGAGAAGAGTATTAAGCATTTACAAGAAATAGAACCTTAGTTAGGTTTTGATTTGCTGACTTGGGGCTAGACATACATGACTCCATTTTGGACCTAATATGGTCAGGTTATCACAACTATAATTATTAATATTTTTATTGGGATAGCCTTGAATCTCTAAGTCAAATTAGGCTTATAGACTTCAAAATTTTCAATCACCCAGTCCAAAAGTTAGAGGTCAAGATTTTAACAGTTTGGATAGAAGCTTTCTAATTTGTATTAGATTTATATTAGATATCAGATTTTTCATTATAAATGTTATCTTTTTTAGGTTTATATTCTAAAACATATAGAAATGTAATAAATTCTTGTTATGTAGAAACATAATTGATTTTGTATTTTAACTTTTACCTAGCAATCCTAGTAATTCATTTAGTTAATTTGCATAATTTATTTGTGGTTCCTTTTGAATGTCCTATGAAGAGTCAGATTGTTACCATTATTTGTAGTTTTACTCATGATTTCCAAATATATAGCTTATTTACATTGATAGTACTTCCGTATGAAGTTGAAAAAAATGATGATAAAACCATCTTTGTTTTGTTCTGTTAAAAATAATCAAAAAACAATGAAATTGAAACATAAGGTTTATTTAGGGTAGTTATTCTGTATGCATGTAGGGAGATCGTTTTGTGTTTAAAAACAAGCGGCTCAAAGCAGGCGAGTTACAATGGTTAAAAAAATAAACCTTTGAATTAGCTCAAAACATTAACACAATATTTAATTGTTCTAAGATTTAACAAACAATTTGCAAATTGAAGTGTGTCTTCCTTCAAAGAGTAAAATGCTCACACAGACTGGAGATTTTCCTAAAGATTAACACAGAGTATATATATATAATTTTCCTTTATGAATGCAAGTTTCTGTGGTGAAAAATAAAAGTTACTGAGTTAGCATTAAAAAAGTAATATCTGAATATTTCATCTTTTATATATTTGTAGGTATGAGACCTCTTGAAATTAAAATTAAAGAAGCACACAGTTTTTTTCATTAAATCACACATGAGGTAATGGGTTTGTTATTGACTACCTTTTTGAGCTCCAAAAGACTAATTTGCAATGCTACAGAGTAGTTAACAGCTCCTCAGTTTTGCAGTTTTGGGTCAGGATTTTACTGTTAATTTTGAGTTACTGGGTGAAAGAAATTCCTTGAAATCAAAGTAAAAAGTAATTTTCATTTTTTTCCCCACAGTTCCTAATATCAAAAGAAAAATTTTCAATATTTAGCCTCTAACTATTATGTTTGCTCTACAGGTCTCTTCTTTCTTTAGTTTACAAAAACTTTAGCAAAATTTTATTTTGTTTCAAATTTGCTAAAAGCACATTTTAAAAAATGTGTTGATGTTGAGTTTATTCAAATAAACTTTCTTCTTGTTTTAATGTTGACTAATTATATTAGAAAGAGACAATGGAAAAGCTCAATATCATCAGTCAGAACAAGGCTGGGGCTGACTGCAGAACAGACCATCAATTGCTGATATGCAAGTTCAAGTTGAAACTGAAAAAAAGTAGAACAAGCCCACAAGAGCCAAAGTATGACCTTGAGTATATCTGACCTGAATTTAGAGACCATCTCAAGAATAGATTTTATGTGTTGAACACTAATGACCAAAGACCTGGTGAGTTGTGGAATGACATCAAGGACATCATACATGAAAAAAGCAAAAAAAAAAAAAAAAAAAGACAGGAAAGAAAGAAAAGACCAAAATGGATGTCAGAAGAGACTCTGAAACTTGCTCTTTAACTTACAGTAGCTAAAACAAAAGGAAGAAATGATGAAGTCAAAGAACTGAACAGAAGATTTCAAAGGGTGGCTCAAGAAGACAAAGTATTATAACGATGCGTGCAAAGAGCTGGAGATAGAAAACCAAAAGGGAAGAACACACTTGGCATTCCTCAAGCTGAAAGAACTGAAGGAATATTCTAGCCTCAAGTTTCAATAATGAAGGATTCTATGGGGAAAATATTAAACGATGCAGGAAGCATCAAAAGAAGGTGGAAGGAATACAAAGAGTCATACCAAAAAACACTAGTAGACGTTCAACCATTTCAAGAAGTAGCATATGATCAGGAACCAATAGTACTGAAGGGAGAAGTCCAAGCTGCACTGAAGGCATCAGCAAAAAACAAGGCTCCAGGAATTGATGGAATATCAATTGAGATGTTTCAAAAAACAGACGCAGTGCTCACTCGTCTATGCCAAGAAATTGGGAAGACAGCTACCTAGCCAATAGATGGGAAGAGATCCATATTTATACCTATTCCCAAGAAAGGTGATCCAATCGAATGTAGAAATTATCCAACAATGTCACTAATATCAAGTGCAAGTAAAATTTTGCTGAAGATCATTCAAAAGCGGCTGCAGCAGTATGTTGACAGGGAACTGCCAGAAATCCAGGCCAGATTCAGAAGAGAATGTGGAACCAGGGATACCATTGCTGATGTCAGATGGACCCTGGCTAAAACCAGAGAATACCATAAAGATGTTTACCTGTGTTTTATTGACTATGCAAAGGTCTTTGATTGTGTGGATCATAGCAAATTACGGATAACGTTGCAAAGAATGGAAATTCCAGAACATTTAATTGTGTTCATGAGTAACCTGTACACAGATCAAGAGGCAGTTGTTCGAACATAACAAGGGGGTACTGCGTTGTTTAAAGTCAGGAAAGGTGTGCGTCAGAGTTGTATCCTTTCACCATACCTAGTCAATATGTATGCTGAGCAAATAATCCGAGGAACTGGACTATATGAACAAGAAAGTGGTATCAGGTTTGGAGGAAGACTCATTAACAACCTGCAATATGCAGAAGACACAACCTTGCTTGCTGAAAGTGAAGAGGACTTGAAGCAGTTACTGGTGAAGATCAAAGACCACAGCCTTCAGTATGGATTACACCTCAACAAAAAGAAAACAAAAATCCATACAACTGGACCTATAAGCAACATCATGATAAATGGAGAAAAGATTGAAGTTGTCAAGGATTTCATTTTACTTGGATCCACAATCAATACCCATGGAAGCAGCAGTCAGGAAATCAAAAGACGCATTGCATTGAGCAAATCTGCTGCAAAAGACCCCTTTAAAATGCTGAAAAGAGAAGATGTCACCTTGAAGACTGAGGTGCACCTGACCCAAACCATGGTATTTTCAATAGCGTCATATGCATGGGAAAGTTATGCAATGAATAAGGAACACGAAGAAGCATTGTGGTGTTGGCGGAGAATATTGAATATACCATGGACTGCCAAAAGAACAAACAAATCTGTCTTGGAAAAAGTACAACCAGAATGCTCCTTAGACGGAAGAGTGGTGAGATTATGTCTTACATAGTTCGGACATGTTATCTGCAGGGATCTGTCCCTGGAGAAGGACATCATGCTTGGTAAAGCACAGGGTCAGCGAAAAAGGAGGATCCTCAATGAGATGGATTGACACAGTGACTGCAACACTGGGCTCAAGCATAACAAAGGTTATGAGCATGACGCAGGACAGGGCAGTGTTTTGTTCTGTTGTACATAGAGTCACCATGACTCAGAACTGACTTGAGGGCACCTAACAACAACAACAACAATTATATTTTTATTAAAAAAATCATCTACATTTTTGTCAAGGATTGAATTGTGTCCCCCAGAAATTTCTGTCAACTTGGCTGGGTCATGATTCCTAGTATTGTATAATTGTGTACTGTTTTGTAATCTGATGTGATTTCCTTATGTGTTGTAAATTCTATCACTATGATCTAATAAGATGGACTAGCGACAGTTATACTGATGAGGTATACAAGATTGGATAGTGTCTTAAACAAATCTCTTTTGAGATATAAAAGAGAGAAGTGAGCAGAAATACCTGGGAACCTCATACCACCATGAAAGTGGTGCCAGGAGCAGAGCACGTCCCTTGGACCTGAGGTTCCTGCACTGAGATGCTCCCAGACCAAAAAATGACTGATGCATCACAAGGACCTTCCTCCAGAGCCAACAGAGAGAGAAAGCCTTCTCCTGGGGCTGATGCCCTGAATTTGGACTTGTAGCCTACTGGACTGTGAGAGAATAAACTTATCTTTTTTAAAGCCATCCACTTGTGGTATTTCTGTTATAGCAGCACTAGATGACAAAGACAATTTTCAAATTTATTAGCATAAAATTGTAGTATTCTCTTATAGTTTTTTTAACCATGTGCAGGCTCTATCATGGTGTCCAATTTTTTCAATATGATATTATTCTTCTTCCTTATTCCTGGTCAGTCTCTCCAGAAAGTGATTAAACCTATTCAAGTAAACGCAAATTTCTGCTTTGTCCAAATTTTTCAAGATAAATGTTTTTTATTCAATTCGTTGTGCTTTTTTTCCTCTGATGTTCTTTTCTTCCTCCCCCTACTTTTTTGTTATAGTATTTAATGTATTATACTTTTTCTAAGTTCTCATTATGAATGTTTGCCTCATTTGTTTATAATCATATATATACATATACACACATATACAAGTTAAGGAAATACCCTTCCCTCTGTTTGCTATCCCAAACTATTTTCTCATTTCCATTATGATGTTTATGTTAACCCATGAGGAATTTTAATGGATATTTTGAATATTTGAATTCCATATTTGCAGAGAGATTGATTGTTTTATCTATTAATTTCAAGCTTAATTGAGCAATGTTCAATGATGATACTCTGAATTATTTCAATCCTTTGAAATTTGTTCAGGCTTCTTTTATGGTCCCACACATGATCAAAACATATTTCGATGCCTTTGTAATAAATAAATACGTTTTGCAGTTGTCAGGTAGAGTCTTCTACATATGTCTATTATGTCAAATGATCATATATATCATATATATATATTTAACTCATCAATTCTTTATATATAATTGTCTCAGAAGAATGCAGCCTTTAGGAACAAGGGATGCAAACAGGTATTCATATAGGGGAAAATCTGATTTTATTTACAGTTTAAATGCATTGTTGTAAGCTATGCAACAATGATATATGCAAAATTGAACTTTTTTATAGCATTAATATTTTAGTCCTCAGTTTTCTCATCTGTATAATGGGGATAATGTAATAATAATAAAAATACTAACCACTCTGTCTACTTTATAAGTCCATTGTGGTAAAATACATCACTCAGCAAATTATAAAGCACTGCAATAATATTTTTTATTTTCACAATTAAGAAATCACTGATGTTATGTAATGCTCAGTTACTTATGTAATTTTATGTTTATTCATGGAATATGTGTTTTTTACCTTTTCTAAACTTTTAGTGATTACAAGCAGTAAGTGTGGTTTCATATCCTTTGTGTATGCTATAGTATCTTACTCAGAAAATATGCTGAAAATTTTTTCTTGTATATTTTGGTTTTGGGTAATGATAGCAACTTCAAACACTTAATAACTGTTTTAATAAATAGTATAAATGTAAAATTTGGATAAAGCAACCATAAGACTTTAATGTAAGAGATTTTGTTGTTATTGTTTTCTGGTCAATTCTATGTAAATAAAACCTAGTTATAGCCTTACTCAAACAATAAACGAGGTATTTAAACCATTATATGTGGTTTATGGTGTGACAATGTTGAATTTTATCTGAGCCTTGTGAACCTGCAAAACAGAGGTAAATTCCCACACTCTTTTGTGTTCTAGAAAACAGCAAATAATCACCCTTCCCAATATTACTCAGATAAAACTCACAAATACCCCTATGTTTACTTATGGCAGGACCAGGCACAGACCTTCTAAATTCCCATTCTTTGCTTCAAAAATGATTACCTGATCTATTTATCTCCAGTAATCAATCACAACAAAATACTTGTTAATCAAATTTTGGTTAAGCTCCTCTCCTTCCCCCAAGTCCTAGAACTTTCACCCATCCTCAACCTGACTTAAAGTTCTAGAAACAAAAACCAAACAAAAAAAACAAACCTAACCTGTTGCCCAAGAATCCATTCCAACTCATGATGATCCCATGTATTACAGAGAAGAACTGCTCCATAGCTTTTTCTTGGCTGTAATCTTTAAGGAAGGAAAATACAAATTATGTAATTTCATCAGTATATACTTTACCCTTAATCTCTGAGAGAATTATTTTAAAAACATAACTATAATGGCATTATTCACTTTAAAAATCATTGAATATATATCTTTCACATTTTCCTAATTGTCTTATGATTTTTAAATATAATTTGTTTCTTCAAAGCAGGATAGAAATTAGGTTCATACATTGCATATGTGCTATTGTCAAATTCTCTTTTAATCCTCAGGGTACTGTCTAATATGGTAGCTATTAGCTACGTGGGGCTACCTAAGTTTTATTTAAATTGTCTAAAGTAAAATAAATTAATATTCCTGTCTCATCCACAACAGTCTCATGTCAAGAACTCAGAAGCCATGTGTGGCTAGTAGTGGCTACTGCATTGAATAGAGCAAATACATACCATTTCCATCATCATGAACTTTCTTTTAGTGAACTTTAAGTTTGATTTTTAACAAATCACTTTATTCAGCACATTTCACAGGAGGCACATGCTGCCTCATATTGTAATGCTAGTAACCATTAGAAATCGTTGTTTGGATTCAGTATTTCATTAAAGAGTGTAAAGTTTTTATATTCTAATTAGTTCATTTTTTCTGTGTATGAAGGTCAAAATTTCTATAAAGACAAACTTTCATTCATTTAGTAATTGGCTACTTTGCGTTCAAGTCCACATAGAAATGGCAGGATAAATGTTTTATTCTTCCCCTCTATTTACTGTTTTTTCAAATAATAAATTGGTTTCCCAGGTAGATGATAGGCAGGTAGATAGATAGCTGTCTTACAGTTTAATCTGACTCACGGTAACATTATATACAACAGTACTAACTTACATGTTCTTCTCCAGCCTATAAGCTCTGCTTGTTGGGTTGAGGTTACCTCAGGCAAGGGTCTGCTTTCCAATACCTCTACCGTAGTAGTGACAGTGTATGTTCCTTGATACCTAGAACTAGAAGCTTCAGGTTTTAGGTAGATGCTGTCTACAAACAGCGTAATTGTAGGGTTTGAGAGAAGAGTTTCTTGCAGATCTATTTGAAGAGATAAAAGTTGATCTGTTAAGTCAAAACAGTCATGATCAATGTCATCATCATTGGGATCATGCATGAGGGTAGCTGGACTTAAGGCTCATGCAGTGTGAAGTCTAAGGCTGGGGACAACTAGAAGAGCTTCATATGAAGTTAATCATCTAGCAGAAAAGTGTTGAGTTAGAGTAGAATTTAAGATGGCAGAAACTGTACGTGGAACATGAACAACTAGATTATTTCCAAATATTATATCAGCTGTTGTTTCTGCTAATTTGGTAGTGGCCACAATCACTCATAGACATGGAGGATAAGCTCTGGCTACTGGATCTAATTGTACACTGTAGTACCCTACCTGTCTCTATCTCCATGTTTCTGAGTTAAGACTCCTAAGGCATTCTCTTGTCCTTCAGAAATGAAGAGTGATAAATCTAAAGAAGAGTTAGGGAATCCAAAAGCTGGACTGTGAGTTAGGAATTCTTTCAATTCGGTAAAACTTACACAGTTTCCATAGACAGCTCAAAAATTCAGATATATTAAACTTAAGATATACATAAAGAGCTTCTGCTAGCAAACAGAAATTTGAAATCCAAGCTCTACAATATTCACACTATCCTAAGAATCCTGTAACTCTTCCTTTGTTGTAGTTATAGGGTAGGAAAAGATAGCTTCTTTTCATTTTGGGTCAATTTAGATTATTTCTTCTGATATTAAATGACCAAGGTATTTTACTTGTGGAAGGAGAAACTGTAAATTTTCTCTGGACATCTTATGCCCTCTGTCATGGATTGAACTGTGTCTCCAAAAAATATCTGTCAACTTGACTAGGTCATGATTCCCAGTATTGTATGGTTGTCTACCATTTTGTAATCTGAGGTGATTTCCCTGTGTGTTGTAAATCTTATCACTATGGTGTAATAAGACGGATTAGTGGCAGTTATAATGATGAAATCTACAAAATTAGATAGTGTCTTAAGCCAATCTCTTTTGAGATATAAAAGAGAGAGTCAAGCAGAGAGACATGGGAACCTCATACCACCAAGAAAGAAGCCAGGAGCAGAGAGTGTCCTTTGGACACGAGGTTCCTGCATGGAGAAGCTCTTAGTCCAGGGGAAGACTGACAACAAGGACCTTCCTCCACAGCAGACAGAGAAATCCTTCCCCTGAAGCTGATGCCCTGAATTTGACTTGTAGGCTACTAGACTGTGAGAGAACAAATTTCTCTTTGTTAAAGCCATCTACTTGTGGTATTTCTGTTATAGCAGCACTAGATGACTAAGACACCCTCTAAAGGCTAGATTATGTAATAACAGAAGACTACCTTGTACGTTTGCTTGCTTGGTGTTAGAACAGACTAAAAGATCTTCAACGTGCTGGAACAACATATTTATTCAAACTGAAAAGGCAACAAGTCAGCATGTAAAATCTAGGAAAACTAGGTTGAACTCCCCAGGAATCTTTGGGACACGATGGTCCAGGAATATTGTTAATTATTCCATGTAAAAGCAAACAAAAATTGACTGCCTTGACTTCTGGCAAAACAGAACTCTAGGAAGAAACACCACGCTGTCCCTCCACAGCAAAGATCTGAAAAACTAAGCCAAACAGAGAAAACAGCAATCCTGAAACCCTAAAACATCAAATGAAGAGATAAAGAATTCAGCCAAGCACCAAATAGAGTGAGAAAATGGCAGAGAACTGAGAGCAAGGAGAGGTTCATGCAGAGGTCCCCTAACAGCTAACGCAGTGCAGATCCGCCATCTTGGACTCCTATCAGAGACCAGCAAAGAGGGGGTAAGAGAAAGCAGCTTCACAGAGCTTCCAGCAGGAGACAAAACAACTGGTAATTTGTGGTATATGCTTTCCCAGCCTCCACGCTTCTTCAACACCACTTGGCCTCCTCTGCTTCCCGCGGCCACAGTCTCTTGGCTGGAAAGCACCAGCTGCTTGGATTCCACCTACCTGCACTGACCGGCTCCTTGAGTGCCATTTGTTCGCTGCTGGTGTTCCTTTTTTCTGCTTCTTTTGATTTCTTCCTTACCTCTCACCACCTCCTCCTCCTTTCGCTCAAATACCAGGCTCCATGCGCCATCTTTACTTCTTCCTAAGGGGCTGCAGAGCTCCATTCAAGTGTGGAACTGCTTCCATGTCTGGGCTGCCATGCTGGTGGGATCCCGGGGTTTATGTTTGTTTGTTTGCTTTGAATTGTTTGTTTGTTTTCTTTTCGTTTTCTTCAGTTGTGATCTCATTCTGGCCTGGCAGCGCTACATGGCTTGGGACTTACCCCCTCCCCCTGCACAGACTCAGAGTGATCCCTGAGGGCATTTGTTTTTTCATGGTTCTTTTTTTCTTTTTTCGGGGGGGGGGAGGGTTCTTGTTCTTTTTTTTTTTTTTTTTAATTTGTTTTCTTTTATTTTCCCTCTTTCCCTTTTTGTCTTTCTTCAGTAATCAGTTTCTCGTCTCTCTGTACCTTCCTTCTCTTCCTGTTCCCTGAATATCTGGTGCTGAATACCTCTAAACCTTATAGCCAGGCTGTACTGCAACACCTGGGAACAACTTCTCCAGACCTCATAGCCACACTGGTGGGATCTCTGGGAGCTTTGCTCTTCTTTTTTCTTTCAAATTATTATTTATTCATTCCTTTTTCCTTCGTCCCCTTTTTGTTTTTCTCCATTTCATAGTCTGTCATCTTTCCACTCCAATGGCAAGCTCCCCTAGCACTCTTTTTTGTTTATATATTTTTGGCTCCTGTTCCTCGCTACTCTTTCCCACATCCATCTAAGCTCCACACGTAACAATCTCACCCCTCCATCCTGCCTACCTGCACCATGTGCTTAACATCACAACAGCAAGCAGCACAGGCATGGCCTACTGGAACCAGCCCTGCACTGATTACCAGCCCACTCTGGTGGCTGTAGTAAGTGCCACAAACAATCCATCCCAGCAACTTCTCTTCAGCTAGACCTGCCATGATGTACTATATCTGAGGGACTGACCCTGACAATTGGAGAAGGAGGCAAAAAGTATCATGCACACAGACGAGCAAACAACAATGAACACACAGCCCACCTGCTCAGACATAGCCAAATTAAAAAAAGCACAAAACAAACAAATCTACAATCAATAAACAAGAAAAATAGCTAGTGAATACCCCAAAGACAGCAGACAATATCAAAACATTTACAAAAACAGGACAGGATGGTTCCAGTAGGCATCCAAAATAAAACACCAAATGGCATTCCAGTGGAAGAAAAGGCACTAGAACTACCAGATAGGAAATTCAAATCTCTAATACTCAGAATTATCCAAGAGTTGAGGCAAAAAGCAGACAAAAATGGGGAAAAAATAGACAAATACATGGAAAAGGCAGACAAATTCATGGAAAATACAAACCAAAAAATGGAAGAATTCAGGAAAACAATGCAGGAACAAAATGCCAAAATAAATTCACAACTAGAAACTACACAAAAACAACAATTAAAAATCCAGAAGATAAACAATGAGATTTCAGAAATGGACAGTGTCACACAAGGGCTGAGGAACAGATTTGAAACAGTGGAAGAAAGGATCAGCAGAGTTGAACACAAACACTTTGATACAACTCTGAGGAAAACTCAGAAAAAAGAGCAAAGAAAAATGAAGAGACCCTGAGAGTTATGTGGCATACAATCAAGAGCAAAAATTTTCAAGTGATCGGAGTTCCAGAACAGGGGGAGAAACAGAAAACAAAGAGAGGATCATTGAAGAACTGCTGACAGAAAACTTCCCCAATATTGTGAAAGCTGGCCATCCAAGAAGCTCAACGACCCTATATAGGATAGACCCCCCCAAAAAAATAACCAAGTCATATCATAATCAACTCGCCAAAACCAAAGACAAAGAATCCTGAGAGCATCTTGTGAAAAATAAGAAGTCACATACAGAGGAGAAACATTAAGACTAAGCTCAGATTATTTGGCAGAAACCATGCAGGCAAACAGGCAATGGGATGACATATATAAAACCTTGAAAGAAAAAATTTTCCAGCCAAGAAAAACGTATCCTGTAAAACTCATTCAAATATGATGGTGAAATTAGGGCATTTCCAGATGAACAGAAATTAAGGGAATATGTGAAAACCAAACCAGAATTACAAGAATTATTAAAGGGAGTACTTCGATCTTAGAACAAACAACTTCAGCTCACAGGCTGAATCTACGATGCAAGATCGTGCCAGCCAGAAACCAATCTAGGAAATTAACTCTCAAGGACTATCCAAAACCAAAAGAAGTACAACAGGGAATCAGAGCAGTTAATTTGTAAATGAACAAACATCAGAACAATAAAAGAGAGAATAAACAGTGTAGGTATAGAAACTTCTAATGGAGAGGAAGGCAAGGTAATACCAAGTAATAATAGACTACTTCAAACATAGAAAAACAGGGGTAAATTTCACGGTAACCACAAAGAAAGTTAACAAACATACTCATAAAAATAAAGAGGAAAAACATAAAGTCTCAGCAAAAACAAAAGAAATGAAAAAAAAAATCCACAAACAAAAGTAATTCAGCAAAGGAGAGTAAGAAGAGCAAAGAAAACGTCAGCATCACAAAAAAAAAAAGCACTAAAAAATGACAGCAACAAACTCACATCTAACAATAATTACACTGATTGTAAACGGACTCAATGCACCCATAAAGAGACGGAGAGTGACAGAATGGATTAAAAAAAAAAAAAAAAAAAACAGGATCCATCAATATGCTGTCTATAGGAGACACACATTAGAAATAAAGATGTGAATTTATTAAAAGTCAAAGGTTGGAAAAAAAATATATCAAGCTAACAACTACCCAAAAAGAGCTGGAGTGGCAATTCTAATCTCAGATAAAATAGACTTTAAACAAAATCCACCATAAAAGACAAAGAAGGACACTATAAAATGATTAAGGGGATGATACATCATGAAGACAATTCCATACTAAGCATCTACACACTCAGTGACAGGGCTCCAAAATACATAAAATAAACTCTAACAACACTGAAAAGAGAAATTGACACAGTTCCACAATAATAGTAGGTGACTTCAACACACCACTCTGTAAAGGACAGAACCTCGAAAAAGAAACTCAGCAAACATACAGAAGACCTAAAGGGCACAGTCAGCCAACTTGACCTCATAGATATATATAGAACACTCCATCCAACCACTGCAAAGTACACATTCTTTTCCAATGCACATGGAATGTTCTCCAGAATAGACCACCTCTTAGGCCACAGAGAAATCCTCAACAAGACCCAAAACGTTGAGATAATACAAAGAATCTTCTCTGACCACAATGCCATCAAGGTAGAAATTAACAACAGAAAGAGCAAAGAAAAAAATCAATTACACGTAAACTGAATAACACCCTGCTTACACATCACTGGGTAATAAAAGAAATCAGAGATGGAATCAAAAAATTCCTACAATCAAATGAGAATGAAAACACATCATACCAAAACCTTTGGGACATAGCAAAGGCAGTCCTCAGAGGACAATTTATAGCAATAGATGCACACATCAGAAAAGAAGAAAGGGACAAAATCAAAACATTAACTACACAACTCAAACAAATAGAAAGAGAACAGCAAAAAAAGCCCACAGCCACTGGAAGAAGGGAAATAATAAATATCAGAGCGTAAATAAATAAAATAGAAAACAGAAAAATAATAGACAGAATCAACAAAACAAAAAGTTGGTTCCTAGAAAGAATCAACAAAATCGACAAACCACTGGCCAAACTGACAAAAGAAAAATAGGACAGGACACAAATAACCAAAATAAGAAATAAACAGGCAGCTTTACAACAGACCCAACTGAAATAAAAAGGATCATAACAGAATATTATGAAAAACTATACTCCAACAAATTTGAAAACCTAGAGGAAATTGACAAATTACTAGAAATACACTACCTACCCAAACTACAACAAAGTGAAAATCTGAACAGACCCATAACAAGAGAAGAGATTGAAAAGGTAAAAAAAAAAAACTCCCAACCAAAAAAAGCCCCGGCCCAAATGGCTTCACTGGAGAATTCTACATACAAAACATTCACAGAAGAGCTTGTACTAGTACTACTCAAACTATTTCAGAATATAGAAAAAGAACCAACACTTCCAAAATCATCTATGAAGCCAGCATAACGCTGATACCAAAACCAGGCAAAAATGCCACAAAGAAAGAAAATTACAAACCAGCATCTCTCAGGAATACAGATGTAAAAATTCTCAACAAAATTCTAGCCAATAGAATTCAGCATCATATAAAAAAAAAAATACACCATGACCAAGTAGGATTCATACCAGGAATGCAAGGATGCTTCAACATTTGAAAATAAATCAACGTAAACCACCACATAAATAAAATGAAAGAAAAGAATCACATGATCATCTCAATTGATGCAGAAAAGGCATTCGACAAAGTCCAACACCAATTCCTGATAAAAACTCTCAGTAAAATAGGTATAGAAGGGAAATTTCTCAACATAATAAAGGGCATCTATGCAAAACCAACAGCCAACATCATTCTTAATGGAGAGAGGCTGAAAACATTCCCCTTGAGAACAGGAACAAGACAAGGATGCCCTTTATCACCACTCCTATTTAACATTGTGCTGAAGTTCTAGCTAGAGCAATAAGGCAAGAAAAACAAATAAAGGGCATCGAAATTGGTAATGAAGAAGTTAAATTTTCCCTGTTTGCGGATGGTATGATATTATACACAGAAAACCCTAAAGACTCCACAAGAAATCTACTGGAAATGATAGAAAGATTCAGCAGAGTAGCAGGATACAAGATAAACATACAAAAATCTGTTTGATTCCTATACACCAAAAAGGAGAACGATGAAAAGGAAATCAGGAAAACAATACCATTTTCAATAGCTCCTAAAAAAATAAAATACTTAGGAATAAATCTTATCTGTGATGTAAAAGACCTATACAAAGAAAACTACAAAACACTACTATAAGAAACCCGAAGGGATCTACATAAATGGAAAAACATACCATGCTTATGGATAGGTAGACTCAACATTGTGAAGATGACATTTCTACCCAAAGCAATTTACAAATACAATGCAATCCCAATCCAAATATGAACAATATTCTTCAAAGAGATGGAAAAACTAATCATTAACTTTATATGGAAAGGGAAGAACCTCTGAATAAGTAAAGCACTACTGAAGAAGAAGAGTAAAGTTGGAGGACTCACACTACCTGACCTCAGAACCTACTATACAGCTACAAAACAGCCTGGTACAACGACAGATACATTGACCAATGGAACAGAACTGAGAACCCAGATGTAAATCCATCCACTTACCATCACCTGATCTTCTATATGGGTCCAAAGTCTATCAAATGGGGGAAAGACAGTCTTTTTAACAAATGGTGCTGGCAAAACGGGATATCCATCTGAAAAAAAATGAAACAGGACCCATACCTCACGCCATATACACAAACTAATTAAAAATGGATCAAAGACCTAAATATAAAGCCACAAACTATGAAGTTCATGGAAGACAAAATAGGACAAATGCTACAGGCCCTAATACACAGCATTAACTGGATACAAACCATAACCATCAACACACAAACCCAGAAGATAAGCCAGATAACTGGGATCTTCTAAAAATCAAACACTTATGCTCTTCAGAAGAATTCACCAAAGGAGTAAAAAGAGAACCTACAGACTGGGAAAAAATTTTTGGAGAGTACAAGTCAGACAAAGGTCTAATTTCCATAGTCTACAAGAAAATCCAGCACCTCTACAACAAAAAGACAAATAACCCTATTAAAAAATGGGCAAAGGAAATGAACAGACTCCTCTAAAGAAGACATTCAAGAGGCCAAGAGACGCATGAGGAAATGCTCACAATTGCTAGCCATTAGAGAAACGCAAATTAAAACCACAATGAGATACCATCTTACCCCAGCATTACTGGCACGAATCAAAACCACTGGAAATAACAAATGTTGGAGGGGCTGTGGGGAGATTGGAAGTCTTATGCACTGCTGCTGGGAATGCAAAATGATACAACCATTTTGGAAAACTATATGGCTCTTCCTTAGAAAGCTAGAAATAGAAATTCCACTCCTAGGATTATATCCTAGAGAAATAAGAGTTGTCACACCTATGTTCATGGCAGCATTGTTCACAGTAGCAGAAATATGGAAACAACCTAGATGCTCATCAACAGATGAATGGATAAATAAACTATGGTACATACACACAATGGAGTGCTGCCCAACGAGAAAGAACAATGGTGAATCTGTGAAGCATCTCATAACATGGATGAAACTAGAGGACATTATGCTGAGTGAAATAAGGCAATCACAAAAGGACAAATATTGTATGAGACCTCTATTGTAAAAACCCATGAAAAAGTTTACACACAGAAAGTAACAATATTTGTTGGTTACCAGGGATGGGAGGGGTTGGGAGGAAATACTAAACAGGCAATAGATAAGTGGTATCTTTGGTGAAGGGTGAGACAGTACACAGTACTGGGGAAACCAGCACAACTTGTACAAGGAAAGACCATGGAAGCTCCACAGACACATCCAAACTCCCTGAGGGACTGAATTGCTGGGCAGAGGGCTGTGGGGACCATGGTCTCGGGGAACATCTAGCTCAATTGGCATAACACAGTTTACAGAGACAATGTTCTACATTCTACCTTGGTGAGTAGCATCTGGAATCTTAAAGGCCTGTGAGCAGACATGTAAGGCACTCCACTGGTCTCATCCCTCCAGGAGCAAGGGAGAATGAAGAGAACAGGATACAAGGAAATGATTAGTCCAAAGGACTAATGGACCACAGCTACCAAGGCCTCCATCAGACTAAGTCCAGTACAGCTAGATGGTGCCCGGCTACCACCACTGACTGCTCTGACCAGGATCACAACAGAGGGTTCTGGACAGAGCTGGGTAAGAATGTAGAACAAAATTCTAACACACACAAAAAAGACCAGATTTACTGGCCTAAAGAAGACTGGAGAAACCCCAGGAATATGGACCCCAGGCACCCTTTTATCTCATTGATGACGTCACCTCCGGGGTTCACCATTCAGCCGGGGATTGGACAGACCCATAAAACAAAATAGGACTAATGAGGCACAGCAGTCCAGGGACAAGGACTAGAAAGCAGAAGGGGACAGGAAAGCTAGTGATAGGAAACCCAAGTTTGAGTAAGGATAGTGTTGATGTGTAGTGAGGTTGTTAACAATTGTCATAGGGCAACCTGTGTACTAACTGTTTAGTGAGAAACTATTTTGTTCTGTAAACCTTCATGTAAAGTGAGAATAGCAGCACAATTGGAAGAGCGTATTCGATGTCACTGAAATGTGCATGTAGAAATTTTTGTAATGGCGTATCTTTGGCTATGTATATTTTCACCAGAAAAAAAAAAAGAAAAATGGTCAAGAAGGGAGAGGGTTGACATGTAGTGGGGTTGTTAACCAATTTCATAAAACAGTATGTGTACTACTGTTTAATGAGAAACTATTTGTTCTGTAAACCTTCACCTGAAGTACAATTAAAAAAAATTGACTGTCTGGACTAATGGAATATTGAAAAAAATCACTTTAGAGGTCAATGAGTGTAAAGCATGTGGCCTCTGGTGGAACCTGGGTTCACAGCAAATGTAAATTTAGATCAACAGGGGTTCAAGGGATAACAATGTAGATAATACCTCCAAGATATTGTACAAATCACCATCTGTGGTTATTAGTTTTTCTGACAGAAAAATTAGGGTATTTACAAGGGCTAGTACATGAAATGACAATCCCTTTTCCAAAAACTCTTGGATGATAGGTTTTAGTCTTCTTTTGCTTCAGATTTTAAAAGGTATTGAGCTACTTTAGGTAAGGGTTTAGTAGGGACTATTTGGACTTTAATACATTCAGTCGACAGGATGCCACCATCATCTTAGATAAGGAAGCCCATTACTGTGACAATATTTGGTTAATAATTTGAGTCTTTTTTTCTAAGGGTAGAGTATCCACGTCCTCTGACACCAAAGACTTCGTAAATAAAGTGTGTCTTTTGTCTCAGGCATCTGAGTCTTATCTTCATTTTCAACATCAGGGAAATTGAGTAATCTATTCTCTGCATCTGTAAAGTGAATATGACATTTACACTTGGGAAGAAAGCCATGCCCTAACAAATTTACAAGAGTACTATCACATAGTAAAAAGCGGTGTAGTCTTCTATTGGCCTTAAAGAAACTGGTATGCATAAAGTTTGTTCCTCATTGGAAACCCCTATGACACACGAAATCTGAGTACTCCAGGGATGAAGCCTTTGCGTACTCTAGGGTTGATTGTTGACAGTGTTGCACCCACGTACACAAGGAAGGTACAACATGCCCCATTTACTTGGACTGTTTTTTATCTTCAAGGGGCCTACTGCTAAAGCCTCTAACAGCTCCCCAGAGCAGCTCAACACTGATTTTTCTAAAGGTGGTGCTGAAGGAGTCACCTTTTGTTTATTCTTAAGCTTAAAACAATCCGTTTTAAAGTTACCAGTTTTCTTGCAATAGTTACAGACCACAGGAGCAGTATAATTGGTAGGAGAATTCCTTTGCTTTGGCTTTGCTCCCATAGGTTTCTGTAAGAGTTGCAATTGGAGAACCATGAATTTTTCTTTCTTTTATTTGTTTTTCGCTCAGCCTCTTTCTTTTCTTGTTCCATTAAAAAAAAAATGTATTGCCATAGAGTAGATTCTGATTCCTAAGACTTTATAGGACAGAGTAGAACTGCACCATAGGGTTTCCAAGGAATGGCTGATAGGTTCGAACAGCTGACCTTTTGTTTAGCAGCTGAGCTCTTAACTACTCTTCCATAGATTAGTTTAATTTATAGTCTGAAGTGGCTAATTCAGAAGTATCAATACTTTTCCAGTTTAACTGGTGCCTTTTTACCATTTTGACTAATTTAGGATTCAATCCTCTTACAAATAGTGAATTAAAAGCCATCTTAGCCCCTTCATCAATAATTTTAACACTGAATGTTCTATAATCATTTTAGATAATCTATCTCAGAATTACAGATAAATTCATTCTTTTCTTGATTGCAAGCTTGTAATTTTGCCCTATTGATTTTTGGAGGGAAAACTTTGAAGAAAGAGTCTATAAGCTCTTCTGTTAATTTCTTGGTATCTGTTCTAACAGACACCTATAGGGACACTTAAAGATTCTTCAGGATCTACTCATTTTGCTATTTTCATCCACTAATGGGCAACACTGGGACAAACAGTATATATTTTTTAATTGTAGATATAAGCAGAACTTGTTTTATATGTTTCAGATAATATCCTAAATTCCTGAATAAATTTGTGTGGAGGTGGTTTCCCTTGGATCAGGGAACTCTTTTATAATAGCCTCAAATTCAGCCTTTGACTATGGGTGGAGGGAGACCCCAGGGCTCCTGCCTTCGGCCTTTTGGACCCTTTGTTTAACTACTAAGAAATTGGTGGGCTCAATACCGTCTGACCTAGCAAATGGCATTTTAGATGAAGACAAATTCTCTAAGTCTGGATATAGATTGGAAGGCAATGATTTGACTAAGTCCAATTTTGTACCACCTACCGACACTTTTTGCAATGTTTGAATTTGTTTGGCTTGCTTAGACACTACTTCCTGAAGGGAGGCAAATTTGTCATGCTGCTGCTGATGGGATGTCTCAAAACACCAGTTACAATAAACTTCCCACTGTGGTTGTTTTATGCAAAACCTTTGACTTTCTAAGTTACTTATTAATTATAATGATTTAGCCAAATCATAACGTACCCATAGGGGCCGCTGTTCTGCCTCACAGTCCTTAGCGAGATCGTGCCATTTTTCTAAATACTGACGGCAGAGGCGCCAAAGTTTGACGTAGGCAGCAGGGTTCCTGGATGAGGGAGGGCTTTTGTCACTTTTGTTATTATTATTTCCCATTTTCTTTTGTTAGCTAATGCAGAAAATAACAGGAGAAAAAAAAAAAATCTATAAAATCAAGAACTGCAGTTTTGCAAAATCCCTCCAGATGGCGCTCTTAAACAAGAAATTTCAAAATGAAACTCAAAAGATCTCAAGATCAGTCAACAGAATATCACAGTAACATCTATTATGCAGAAAGGCAACAAAGTTTGTACTTCGATAGCGCTTACCTCGGTCGGAGGACACAAAGTGTAAGAACTGGAATACAATGGATCTGCTGCGGTACCAACAAGCAGTCCAGGTCTCCTGGATATCTGAAGAGGAATTCACGAATGAAGGTCCTGCTCTCAGTGCCAATCCGTTGTAGAGTAACAACTTTCACCAAAGGCGTCTGCAACAAAGAGATCTTTATTGTGACACATCAGAAAACGAAAAATGAGATTTGCGTCTGTTTACATCCTGAGTGCTTGCAGCCAGTTTCCCATTTTTTTTTTTTATTTTGTAATGTGCCACAATAAAGATCTCTTTGTTGCAGAAGCCTTTGGTGAAAGTTGTTACTCTATAGCAAGAGTGACATTTTATACTGTTCAAAGTCAAAACTAAAAAAGAAGGTGTATTCAGAGAAGTCTTGCTACTATATCAGTCCTCAGGACTCCCTTTCCATTTGTCTAAACATTTTCTAAAATATTGGTCCATTTTTTATAATATAAGAAAATACGTATGCAGTCTGTACTTCCATGCTCAGATGACCAGCAATGGTAAATTGTCTACCCTTTTCTCCACTGTTCTTGATTCACAGGACATCTGATGATTTTTCTGTGGAGGTGTACAAGTTTTTCTCTTTTCTTGTAGAGCTGCAGAATACTGCATTATGTGGAGTTCTTTAATGAGCCTTTCGCTTAAAGACCTTTGGATTATTTCTAGTCCTTTGCTATTAAAAATTCTGCTGCAATGGATAAAATTGTACTTCTGCTAAGGTGGACAGAACATTCCTGGAAGTGGGATATCTAGGCTATAGGGTAAATGCATATGTCATTTGTCTGGATAGTGATTGATGTTGCCTAATAGCCCTCAATGCGATGAGAGTGTTCATCTGCATTCCCACAAAGAGGTATACAGTGTTTGAGTAACCATGAATAAGATAAGTGATTAACAGGTTTCCACAAATTTTAATCTGCATTTTTCTTACAATGTGGGGAGCTAAACATCTTTTCATATGTATGAGACCCATTTGTCTGTGGAATGGATATTTCCAGCACAGCTAGGATTTTATCACTGCTGTCTTGCTCTGAGGCCCCTTTTCTTTTTGCCTAACCCTACACTTTCTCTTCATGCATCACCTCCAAATAAATTAATATTCAAAAATAAATAATGCTATTAAACAATACAAAAACACAATCTAGTCAAAGGCATCTTCTGCTTGGGTTCCCACCCAGAGAAGCCTGAGCATATAGTGTTTTCCCAGGTCACAAGGCTGTGAGTTTTCCTCAGTTGAGCTAGATGCCTGAAGTCATCTATCATCTCTGCAATGTTGAGGACTTAATCTTATCTTTATTTTCTTCCAGAGTTCCCAACCTGTCTTTAGTCTTCTCATACAGAGTCATAGATAGAAAATGATGCAATCAGAAACAATGAGGAGACTGTTGTGTTCTGATAATTTATAGGAAGATGTCGAAGTTTTTCACCCAAATGAAAATGTGACATCTATGCTTACTTGATGTTAAACTATTAAAAAAAAAATTTGCCATCAGTCAGATTCACAGTGACTCTGTAATAAGACAGAGTAGAACTGCCCTATAGTGTTTCCAAGGAGAGGCTGTTGGATTTGAACTGCCTGCCTTTTGTTTAGCAAACTGAGCTCTTAGCTACTGTGCCACCAGCGCTCCAACCTGACCATACTAGGCCCAAAAAGGAGTTGCTTTTATTGAGCCCCATGTCAGCAAACCAAAACTTAAGTTTCTATTTCTTGTAAATGCTTAACCTTCCCAAGAGCCGAAATCCAAGTTAATCAATTGACCCTCCTGGAAGAGGAAACAGACTAGCCAATCAGGACTTGTCTGCTCAGTTAGACCAACTTCAAAATTTTTCCCTTAATCCCAAATGAGGAAAGAAAAGTCCTACCAGCAGATGCGAAATTTACCCAGTACAGCTTCCTTGTTCCTGTGTGTCTGCTGTTATAAAAGCCCTCCCACTTGTACTTTGCTTGGGAGCTCTTGTCTGACTTTCAGACTGTCTGATCCCCAATCCATGAATTGCAAGAAAATAAAGCTTATGAGTTTATACACAAATTGAATATTGTGGGAATTTTTAACAATGAATAAAATAGACATTCTTATTGAGGTGATTTAAGTATAATTGATGCATACTAGTTGATTTACTAACACTAGTTAATTTGTTTACATATTTGAAGCCACTGTTGACCAAAATGTAAGTGGCTAAGAAGTCTCTTACATGGCCAAAGTTCCAATCACCCAGGCATATGAGGATTCCCACAGAAGAGTATCATCAAAAATGCCTAGAACATTATGAATGGAAAAATTATTATTCTACACTAATTGCTGTCCTATTCATTTTTCTTCTTTCTCCACTTAATTTCTCATCAGTTACTTATGAAGAACATATGTTGATGTCTGAGTATGAGAAGGAAAAAAAATACACTTATTTTAGGGAAAATGAGAGTAGATGGAGTTTAGTTCTATGAAAGGATTTTCATATACATGAGTGGAAAGGTAAAATGGCCAACATAGACTTCATTTCTGAAATATAATTAGGTAGAATCCATAATGATTATATAAGTATGTAAGCAGATAGATGAGCCCATCAGTATTTCATTTAGCTTAAGTGTTTTCAAAGGGTTCTTTACTTACAACTATCTCTTAATAACCCAGTGAAATGAACAAAACTTATAAAATAACTGTATTCAGCATATGGTGTGCATAGAAAGCCATCTGTTTGGAAATCTCTTTATTGATTAGTAAATTCCGGGTTAAAACATTTCTGTTTTTAATCAAGTAAAAAATTACATGGCTTAAAGTCTAAACTACAAAACAAGGTATATTTTAAGAGGTCTGGGTTCTGGTTCTGTCCTCACCACTCTTTCCCTTCTTTTTCATTAGTGTAAACATTTTCTAAAGTTTCTTTCCATTTTTAAAAAATAAACAAATATATATACACATAGCATGAGTGGGAATTCATTTGTAACAACCAAAGGCAGTGTTTCTGAGTGACAGTGAAGAAGCAGATATGCTGCAATCTCACTAGTTAATTTATCACCTTCACATACCAGCCCCACAATAATCTCTCCCTGTTCTTCAAGAAAACCGGTTATGATCTGATAGCAGGTTTTTCTTCCTATTCCTGGAATGCTCTTCCCTTATTCATCTGCAGTCATATCTTTGCTTAAAGAGAATCTGTCAAGTTTTCTTTGATCACCCTTAAAAGTTTCATTTCCCTTAAGCCATTCTATTTTCTTTTTATTACATTTATCACCTTCTAATTCAGCTGTGAGCAACAACAATGTATTTATTTAATTTAAAGTCTATTCTCCTCCCCACACACACAATAAAAATTTAAAGCTCATGATGGCAGAGATATTTGCTGTTGTTGCTGTTATTTTGTCATCTGATTTATTTACCATTTCCACAATAGTGTATAAAAATTAGGGGCACAATACTCATTAGTTGAATGATGAGATACCCACATAATAGGTAATGGATAAAAGTTGGGTTGTGAAGAGACTGACAGTTCCTCTGATCCACAGGAGTCCCACATTGTACCCTCATAAGCCGATGACGTTTAGAGAGCCACAGTCAGGGTCAGTGTGAGCATTGGGCACTAAGCGCACTCCCTTCCCAGTGGTTGTTGTAGTTAGTTGCCATCAAGTCAGCCTCTGACTAACAGGGGCCCATGCACAGCAGAACGAAATGCTGCACAGTCCTATGCCATCCCCATGATCATTTGCAGACGGAACAATTGTGATCCAGATGGTTTTCCTGGTTGATTTTCAGAAGTAGCTTGCCAAGCCTTTCTTCCTAGCTCATCTTAGCCTGGAAGATTTGCTTAAACCTGTTCAGCATCACAGCAACACACAAGCCTTAACTGACAGACAAGTGGTACCTGCACGTGAATCACGTTGGCCAGGAATTGAATGCAGGTTTCCTACATGGAAGGCAAGGATTCTGCAACTGAACCACCACTGCCCCCTTCCCAATGGAGAATCCTTTTTATTACCTACTTAAAATTATTCTTTACATAGATATATAAACCCTTGTTTACTCCTGTAGGCACACATTTCATTGTCTTATTTCTGCATAGCCTGGGATTCTAGAAGAAATCTTAAGAGAGTAATAGTTGCCCAATTTGTAGTTGAGGTAGTTTTGCTGAGGTTTACCACAGAGCTCTTTTTAGACCACAGAGCCTCTGTAATACATAAGTTCTCTCCTTAGAAACTTTCTGAGAGATGAGATAATCAAGGTTTCCATAGTTTTCATACTAGTATAGTCCTAGAGTTGTGAAAGGCCATTTATCTGAAAAGTAGTTTATGACTTCTGTGTTTATTAGTATTTCCAGATATGCAACACTAGTGTCCATGCAAGTACTTTAACTGGGTCCAATTGATTTACTGCCAATAGGCAATAATCTCCTAAGCTCCACCCAAGACTCTGGTGACTACTAGCTGTTCAGGGCTGAAATCCCCAAAGCCTTCCTTGATTGTCATGGTAATTGTCACATACCCTATGGCCATGGTTAGACTACAGTATTCCTATGCAGTCTATAAATAAATAAACACTGAGGGTTTTAGCCAGTACTATGCATATTTGGATAAGCTACAATTGGTTGCCTGTTTGGGATAAACTACAATCAAAGAAAGTATTTTAGTACTTTTTAATGATTATTATCATTTTGACCCCTTTTCTTGTTTCTATATTGATGCTTCATTACTTTGCACAACCTTCTTATCGTGTTTGGGAGGACACGGTGAATTGGAATTGAAAACCAAACTGTGTATAGGTACTGGTATAACAATCTATCACAACATTTCAGTGAAATGTTAGTCAAACCAAATATTTCATAACACTGAATGGTTCATTCAAAGTAAATAAAAAATGTCAGCTGGTAGTCATGAGTCGAAACAAAGCAGTGATCCAGTGAACAATATACTACCACCATTTTCAGCATGTCAAGGACTGTGGGAGTTGAGGTGAGTTAAGGGGTTCAAAATAAAATGAGCAGTTTTCTTTATGGTAACTATTTAAAATTCAAACCCCCCAAAATATCATTTAATAACTCTATGTAAATCTGTCAGCAAATTTGAGGTGGGGGGCAGAGTATGCCTAAGACTGCCACAAAAAGCAAATTTATAATGCAGGAAGAGAAAAATACATAAATATAACATAAAGTAGAATATTTAACTAGTTAAAAAAATTAAAATGGACTACATTATAAGTACATCTGCAGAATTTAAATACCTTGTTAAAAACTAGGTGGTAATCTCCAATCAAAGGAGCCCAGGTGGTACAGTGGCTAAGTGCTTGGCTGGTAACCAAAAGGTTGGTGGTTCCAACCCACTACCCGCTCCACAAGAGAAAGAAGGGTATTCTGCTTCAGAGATTACAGCCTTGGAAACCCTGTGGGGCAGTTCTACTCTGTCCTATAGAGTGGCTATGAATCAGAATTGACTTGATGGAAATGAATTAATAGCTGATCAACTGCTGAGAAATGTTAGGCTCTCAGTTGTAATTTCTTGAATAACTGAGTCAACAAGTGAATATATAAATAAGTGGATGACTCCATGAATAATTCAATTAAGTCATTAATCAATGGATTCTCCTTTTAGCGCTACAAAGTACAAAAATTTATCCTTTATATTGCTACACAAAAGGTTACGCACTTTATTTTCTCTTTAGGAAAATGCAATCCATGGTGATAGGGAACCCAAGGTTGAGTAAGGATAGTGTTAATGTGTTGTGAAGTTGTTAACCATTGTCATAAGGCAACATGTGTACTAACTGTTAAATGAGAAACTATTTTGTTCTGTAAGCCTTTGTTTAAAGTGAGAATAGCAGCACAATTGGAAGAGTGTAGTCGATGTCACTGAACTGTGCATGTAGAAATTTTTGAAATGGTGTATCTTTGGCTACATATATTTTCACCAAAAAACACAAGGTCGAGAAGGGAGAGGGTTGACATGTCGTGGGGTTGTTAACCTATGTCATAAAACAATATGTATACTACTGTTTCATGAGAATATACTTGTTCTGTAAGCCTTCACCTGAAGTAAAATAAAAAAATAATAATAATTTAAAAAAAAAATGCAATCCAATGATGCTGTGAAGAATGTTCTTTGACACTTCCCAATTAGAAAAAGGGGTCAAATTTTTACTTCCGTTTCTAAAAAGGTTAAAAGATTTTATAGATGAGCAAATTTACTTACCTAGAAAATAAGTTTCAATAAATTGAAGAATTTCCTTTAATATATCTACTCTTTTAAGTGTCTGCTAGTTTTGAAAATGTTTTGATACAAAAAATATCTAAGACATACATTACTACCACGTTTTATGATTAAGATAATTGAGGATAATTAATTACGGAGGCAAGAGGATAATTAAGCATGGAGGCAAACCAGGTTTTACAATCCAAAAGTTTCTGTTCTTGGAAGTATGTTACTTTACCAGGTAGAAAGTCAAGTTTAAAACAGTTTGTTAGATAAACATAAAATTATAATAATCAACATATGTTTCAAATGTATAATGCTTTCAACCTATGGCAGCCTGAAACTTTTTACCTAATTTAATATAGTAATAAAGGTTTGTGATGATGCTATTGAAGAAACCATAAGTCCATTTTCAGAAGCCCTCAAACATCTAAATAAACCAGAAAAGAAACAAAGGCAGCATTTATATTTATAGAAAGGCTGTATCTATTTTCGCAAAATTAAGCATGTAATTTTTTAAAGTAAATTATCAATAATATGCTGTTTCTTGATGGTGAATGACTAGTTAATGATAAATAACACTGATGTGTCTTATTTGTGTAAATACAACTCTTTTAATTTCCAGATTTTGACTAATTATCAATAAATTTTTTGCTTCAGGAGAAGAAACTTTTGGTCATTTAAGTCTGGTATATTGGAATGATTTATATGGTGGTAAAATGCAATGTATTCAAAATAGAGATACAAACATTTTATACATGTAAATTGAAACAATGTTAATAACATAGGAATTGAATTCTATATTCAGGAGATTTTCTTCTCTAATCATGGGTTGCACACACTGAATGTCATAAGTCCATCAACCTTGTCTTCTAATCTGAACCACCAGCATAGTACCTTTTTAGTACATTTTAGTCCCTAAACCAAAGGAGAATAGGTTAAATTCCAAGGACAAGGATAACGGTGATGTTGTTTCAAAAAACAAATTGTGGCTTCATTAGAAAGTGTTCCAGTTAAAACATAAAACACTCTCAGAATGTCAACTCTGTAAGGTAACCTAACTGATATGACTAAGGGGATAACTTTGATAATATTCTACAAATACTACTATATACATTGAATTTTTAATAAAGATACGTATAATAGCAAAAATCTCATAATCTAGTTAACTGTTTTTGCATATTTTAAATTTAAAAATGTGTGTTAAAAATGGTTAATATTCAGTAAGATAAAAAAAAATGAAAATAAAAGTTTTTTCCTTACTTTCCTTACCAGGCAGTGAAGAATCCCTTGGTGACTGTCCATTTTTTATAATCATATTCTTTATATATTTCCACCCATTTATTTTTCCATCTATATCTTTCTGTTTTATAAAGAAAACAAGGTACAGCATACACACGATTTTCCAATTTTCCCTCACACTTACAATATATCCCAGGAGCTTTTTCTAGAGATTTGAAAAATGTGATATAATCCAATTAAAATGGTTTTATTTCAAACCCTATACAACTAAAACATATATTTTTTTCTATTTTTGAGGAGCAAAAATCTTCAGACTAGCTTATTCAGATGTTTACTAACAATGAAAAAATGTTCTAAAATATAAAATGGTAGCCAAGAAATAAGACAAAAAAAATATTTAAATGTTTGTTGGTAGGATCTTAGTTTTTCTCTCAGCATTAGATTATCTTGTCAAACCTGTTTTTAAATCCCTAGCAGCATTAGGATTTAAGCTCCAGATCTCAGTCTCTCACTCAAACCAATTTGCAGGGAAATCAAATCAGGGGAAAATATTTCCAAACTATTATTTGGACTGGAAAATAAAGTGTTACTCTATTTAATCAATTCAGAAGATACATGCTGGGCTTTTCTTCACACAAGGCAAAAGAGAAAACATTAGTTTGGTGGAGAAAAGTAAAAATATGTGTCTTTACTTCCATAGCAGTTTGTTGAAAAAGCCCTTTCAGTTACCTGACAATCCCCATCCACTACAATCACATCCATCCTGTCCTATCATACAGCCCATATAAATTTTCTTCAAAGCACTTAAAACTATCTGCAAAAGTTTATTTTCCCTCAAACAGTTAACTGTTCAGTCTACATCTCTTTTAATAAAATACCTGTCTTATGAGATTAGGGACTTTTTTGTTTATTCTTCAAATATACTCCTAGCTTGTAGCAGCACTCAGTGTATATTTGGGGAATGAACTAATGAATGAATATATATTATGTAATTTGATTATAAAAGTAAAGATTATTATCTCATTTTTACAGGTGAAGGCAATATGTTTTGGGTGACGTTTATTGTTAACTTTACATGACAGATAAGTGATGGTGGTCGGTCCCAAATGCCCTGTTCCTTATTCTTCAGCCAAGGTTCTGGTAACTCATCTATGGGAATATATGTCTTGCCTAAAAATGTTCCGGGCTTATGCTATATGTGCCTAATATATGATACATATTTTAAACAGATTGCAATTAGTTCATCTTCATGAAAATTTGAAGGCATTCTTTGAAAACCAAAAGAGCAGCTGTTGAATTGGGCAGAGGTCCTGGGCAACCATTTGCCTGTTGAATGCAGCAAGTGTGTGAAGATCACAAAAAGAGAAGCAGTTTGGTGAGAGAAACAGCACCTGTTGAACTTGGGCAGGTATTTTGTGCCTGTAAAAAGGGGATACAAAACTACCTTTTAGGGTCATTAAGAGATTTAGAAATGATATGACACAGCACTGGGCAAAGATTCATCTTTTTATACATAGGTAGCCATGTGTTGGAGCCGACTCATCTGCAAATGACAACATCATATTACATGTATCCTAAAGTATCTGACAGCAGTAAATGCTCTAAAAGTAATGGTTCAAAACAATAATAATAGCAGTGTTTCTAAAGATAACAAGCGACATTCATGCTGTCCTGAGCACTTTACTAAATTTGTTACATACATCGTCACTTTTAATCCTGACCACACGCTATGAGAGATGGACCATTCTTCCCAGATTGAAAAAATATCAATACTTAACACATAGTTAAAATGCCAATTTCATGCAGTGATTCAACCATTATTTCAAACCAGATCACTGGCAATCAGAGCTCTTAATCACTACAGATTATTATGTTTTTATCCTCTCTATTCAACCTACCTCAAACAACTATCCAGAATATGTGATTTGTTAGTTCAATTATTTAAACATATAGACATAATATCTTGATAATGGGGGAAAAATTTCCTCCTCTGCACCAAAAGCCATATAGGTAAAGAAGTAGTGATAATATTTTAGTGAAATGGAAATTTATACATAATTTAAAATCTTTGGTTAACATCAAATACACGAAAAGAACTTGATGTTGAGAGGGCACAAAGTTGTACAAGATCTAATGCTTGAGGAACTTATAAAAGAACACAAAGACAGATAAGACAAAGCAACTGCTTAATTTCCCATCAATGTAAAGCAATTTGTGAAATATTTCCTAAGACTGATAAAAAGACATCATAGCCTTTGCTCAGGTTGTCCATGATGAATTCATATGCAAGTTCACCACAGAGGAGAAAAGTGAAACATTTGAAAGTTTTGAGCAAAAACTGGAAAGTCTTTAATTCCAAATAAAGAAGTTTGAAGTACAACAAGTTTAACCATGGATAGATTACTTGTCTGTGGTTCCAAACCCCACCCTCCATAAACTGCCCCATAGGGTTTCCAAGAAGTGACTGGTGGCTTCAAACTGCCCACCTTTTGGTTGGCAGCCAAGCTCTTAAGCACTCCACCAGCAGGGCTCCAAATGTCATAGTTATTATTATTATTGCTGCTTTTGTTGTTGTTGTTACTACTATTCTTATTATGAGAGAATGGGAAGAAAGTGTTGCAAAAAAATAATAGAGGAGATTCAGAAAAATGCAGGTACCACAGATAAGTCAAGGGGAAAGCTGGTTAATATGTCCATTGATGAGTAAATCAAACAAAGAATTGAAGAAACAAGCAATTAGTCTAAGGTAAGGATATGCTGGCAACAACAAATAGTGTGATTAGTGATGTAGAAATGGATGAAGAACATACAAAAATTTTGTTGAAAAGATTAAAGATAAAAGAGAAGAAAAAGAAAATCAGTAATGGAAGGTGAAAGAAAGAAAAAACTAAATTAGTACTGTAAGACATCAGGCACAATTTTGTTGATGTTTTGGTTTTTCAGTAAATGGAACAAAAGAAATTTGGAAGAGTTGAAAACTGAAGATGATAATGAAGCAATATTAGGGGAAGTTTCCAGAGAGTCTAAGAGGAACTGGCAGCAGGACACTCTGCCAATGGAAGGGACATATCGCTCTTTAAAAGACAGACAAGTGACTAGAAAAATAATTTGAAGAATAAGAATTTAACAGAAAATGTGAAGCAGATTCAATGTGGGATAAATGCATGAGATAAGGAGGTTTTGTTCAGCTTGAGTAAGTAAAGATCCAAATGATTTCAATATTGTGTTATAGTGGTAGAAGATAAAATACTTTTGACATTATTATGCATACAATACTACTTCTAGAAAGGAGATTATTTTCCCCAGTATTGTCTATAGGGAGCCCTGGTGACATAGTAGCTAAGAGCTCAGCTGCTAACCAAAAGTTTCACAGTTCAAATCCAGCAGCCTCTCCTTGGAAACCCTATGGGGCAGGTCTACTCTGTCCTATAGAATTGCTATGAGTTTGGTTTTAGGTTTTATTGACTATAGCTTCAGAATAAGAATGCAAAACAGGATAAACATTGAAAATATTTTATTCCAATTATCCAACAAAATTTCATCATCTCCAAATTTTCTTTATAAAGCCAACTATATCAATATAATCCATATGTATATTAAAAAAAAAAGTTGCCATTTGGTTGACTCTGAATTATGGTGATTCCATGTGTGTTAGAGTAGAGCTGTGCTACGTAGGATTTTCAATAGCTGATTTTTTCAAAGAAGATCACCAGACTTTCTTTGAGACACCTCTAGGTTGATTCAAACGTGTAACCTTTTGTTTAGCAACAAGTATGTTAACCGTCTGTCACCCAGGGACTCTATCAATATTTGTATTGTATTTCATCATGAGAAAATTACAGATTCACACAGAAATATATAGAAATATATATCAAACACTTACACGTGTGTTGTTTATAACAAAGTGGTCATGATTTTCACTTCATTCTTACAGTCAGAATACGAATATTATGGACACTACTGAAGTAATACATAATTGACCTTCCAAAATATTAGGGACATCAATAGGGGTTAGAATTAGGAAAGGGACAAGAAAAAAACAATTGAAAGCCATCTTCTCATAATTTAATTCTTCACATGTTACAGCTTCTCTCATTGCCTCCCATGTATGAGCTGCCTCACCCAGAGATGCCGAATTCCACCATGAAGATGGATTTTCTTCTGATGGGATATTCTGATCTATGGGAACTACAAGTTTTGCATGCCCTATCCTTCTGTCGATTTATTTGCTGACTCTGATTGGGAATTTTCTCATTGTTATTGTCACTATCCTGGACAAGAGCCTTCACACACCCATGTACTTCTTCCTTAAGAATCTCTCCTTCTCAGATGCATGCTACATTTCTGTAAAGGAAATGTGTCAATTCTCTGTTTGATAGCAGTGTCATTTCAAAGGCCGGGTGTAGCTCAGGTCTTCCTAGTGGTTTTCTTCGTATATGTGGAGCTGCTGTTCCTCACCTTTATGGCCCATGACCGCTATGTGACCATCTGCTAGCATCTCCACTACCCTGTGATCAAGAACCCTCGAGTCTGTGTCCAAATGACACTGGCTTCCATTCTCAGTGGTCCAGTCGACTCAGGATTCCACACAGGCAACACTTGCAGGCTACCTTTTTGTCATTCCAACATTATTCAGTTTTTTTGTGACTTTCCTTTTCTGCTGAAGCTCTCCTGCTCTGACATCTTCAGTAATGAGATCCTAATCCTTGCCTCTGGTATGGGGATTGGTAGAGGCTGTTTCTTCTTCATCATCACCTCTTATGTTCACATATTTTCTACTGTGCTCAAGTTCCAAAGTGGAGCAGACTGAGCGAAGGCCTTTTCCACCTGCATCCTTCATACCCTCGTAGTGTCTGTCTTCCTAACTTCAGGTTTCTATGTGTACTTAAGGCCATCTGGAATCTCTGCAACCATCCAGGATATGGTCCTTTCTGTGTTCTATTCCATAATTCCCCCCTTTTTAAACCCAACAATCTATAGTCTTAGAAATGAACAAATAAAGTGTGCCATCAGGAAAATCATGAGAAAATATTTTAATCAGGAAATTTATAGGAAATTGTTTAGGTTCCCCCCAAGGTATTAGTTGAAATTTATGTTTTCAGGAATAGAGATTATTGATTGGAGTTATATAGATATACTTTATATAAATTTAATATATGAAATCAATTATATATTATTTATCATAATATTTACTCTCTGAGGGTTTTGAATAATTTGAATTGACAGCTGAGTAAGTGATCTGGTGTTATGATTAAGCAAGACCTAGTCATTTCTCTTTGGCAAGTTAAAAGCTCTGACTATTTCAGGCTTAAAATGTTATACTTAACAATACTTTATGTTAAACTTCATCTTTTGTATTTATCCACACTTAAAGTATTGATAAACCTAGAAAGAACACTGTTAATTTATTTTGAAATACAACATTTAGTATTATAGAAGAAATGAAAATATTCAGTCATTTATTCATTCTCAAAATAATTATGAAAATACATGTTCTTTTGAAGACCATAAAAATACCACTAAAAGGTATGCTGTGAAAAGAGAAGTGGGTTTAGGCGAGGGAGTGATTGATTGTGTATGAGAGGATCAAAAACACTTTACAGTGCTTCCCCTACATGGTAAAGAAAATATGTAAATATGTTCCATTTATTATTAGACCAAAATTTTTTAAAAAATATGTTCAATTTGCTTTAGTGAATAAGTGTATATATATATTACCACAATAAATAATAAGGTCAAGTGGTTTGGGGATACACTTACATGCTTATATGCTTTAAACACTATTTTCTAGGTTAATTAAGGGAATGCACCAATTTTACGTTCCAAGTTATTGTCACATGCCTATCCATATGTCTGAAGGAACCCTGGTGGCATAATAGATAAGTGCTTGGCTGCTAACTGAAATGTTGGCAGTTCAAACCCACTAGCCACTCCTTGGGAGGAGGTTGTGGCATTCTGCTTCTGTAAAGATTACTGTATTTTTATGCAAATAAGTCCTGTGTTCTATGTTTGTTTGCCAATTGCTCCCTCAACCTATGAGGCATTTTCATTAGCACAGCCAAACCAATATTTTTTTACATGTTGCTGTAAAAAATTAGCACAGTGTGCTTACAAAATTACCTCAGAGTGGGAGGTAGTGGTTGGTAAACCAACTTAGAAGGCACATGTTATTTGTGTAAAAATACAGTACAGCCTTGGAAATCCTGTGGGGCAGTTCTACCCTGTCCTATATTGACACTATGAGTAAAAATAAACTCAACAGCAATTGGGTTTGATTTTGGTTTAATCCATAGATCCATTAAGGCAATTGAGGAGTTAAAAATAATATTATTTTTCTTTTGGAGAGTGTCAGATACCTGAAAAAATAATTTTGATGTTCAATAGTATCAGTCAATATCAGGAGGTTATACCACAGTAAATAGTAACCCAGAAATCTTAACGACTTAAAAAATATATTTCTAGCTCACAATATCTACAAAACGTGGATTAGTGGGAAAGAGGGCTCTCCACTCGATGACCTTCATAACGTAAGTACCTAGTCATAGTGACATGAATGACCTTAAGCATTTATTTTTAAAAAATTCCAAGTAGGAAGAAACGATGTGATCACTCATCAATCAGAAGTCAAATGACGAATAAACCTTGGACTTGACCACATCAGCATTAGGAGTTCTTTCCAAAATATGGATATAATCCACAAAGCTCCCTGGACATCTTTCCAGAGGAGTTTTGGCATCCACACAAGACAGACACCCTCGAACTCACAGATAAACAACCATATACTAAATAGTTAAAAAGCAATCCAAATATATATTTTGAAAACAGAAGTTAAGAATAAACAATGTAAAATATAATGGAAAAGAGATTCAGATATACTTTGTGATTTCAGGGAGAGTCAGAATAAAAAAGACAAAGCATCCATGTAAAAAGAAGCTCTAATGTACATTTGAAAAGAAAGGGAGTCATAACAGTTTTAACTGTTAAAATACTTAACAAAATACTTTTGAATATAAACATGTAGATTTTTCTAGTCACGGGTCTGTCACTTAGAGGAAGAGAATATATAGGACTGTACAATGATTCTTTTTGTGTCTACCAGTTATTTCTGCTCACATTTCATTGGCCAAATAAGTCCATGGCCATACCTGCTGTCAAGGGATGGGAGGTGGGCAATCTCCCCACACGTGCTAAGAGAGGAACAGTAAAGCCAATAGGCACTAGGAATGATCTACATCTCCTTGATTAAAAGGATAAATTGTCAGACTCTGAATATCTTGTTTCCCATGTAATTATTATTAGCATTATGATTCAATGCACATATACTTTATCCTTATATCATAATAAAAAATTTCATTCCATAATAACTATAACATTTTGTGGCAAGAACTGTGCAAAGTTTGTTAAAATGGTTTATCTTCTGTAACACTTCAACAGCAGCATATAGTTGATAACAATACACCCTCATTTTATAGATGAGTGTCTGGGTTTTGAAATAGCAAATGAGTTTGTCAAGGACATTCAAGGAATAGTCCAATCTTGGATTTCAGTCATCATCTATTGCACCACGAAGGTTTTAGAAAATTTAATTGGGCCTAATAGCTTTTATATTTTAATTATCCAATGATTCTGGTTTGAAGCCCAGCAGTGTCAGATAAAGGTTAAAACTACTATAAACCACACTTCACTACGTGTTATTTAAAGTGTGAGGGAAGCAAGGAAGCATTTAAGTGCCCTTACTTTCAATGGACTGACTATCAGTTCTGGATCAATGACTTATATTTAATAAACATAATCAACAATGAACTTTGGAAATAAATAGTTGTTATAGGTGCACAATACTGTGAATGTAATTAATGCTACGGAATTATGCACTTAAAAATGGGTAAAATGGAAAATTATATATATTTTACCACAATTAAAGAAAAAAAAACTAATGTCAGAAATTTATAGAAAAAGTTGAATTGGTTGAAAAAAAAAATCAGTTTTGGCTGTGGAAGTGGTTATGCCAAGAATTCATAACACGGGGAAATCGATGCTACTCAATTCTCAGAGGAGTTAGATATATGTTGGAAAAGCATATCGTTGGTGTCTATAACTTTTTATTATTTATCCTCCAGATCTAAACATCATTATCCTCTCTTATATTGTGAACAGAACATTTTTTTGAGGTTGCTTTATGGAATCCCTCCTTATTCTTCTAAAAAAAATAGCCAGTGTTGCTTTTCCTCTTGTGATATGCATGGAAACTATTTTATTTTTTAAGTTGCAGATGAACTGCTGTGGAGTCCAAGCAATAAAATATGTCCCAGGTTTGGCTAAAGGAGAAAAAAATGGTACAGAGATAATACAAACACATGGCAAATGCCATTACATAAATTGAGTAAACCCAAAAGTATACTGAGATTAAAAGGAGACATAATAAGAGACACAGTAAAAATATTTTTTTTAAAAAAAAAAAGATATTGTAAAAAAAAGTCAATACATTTTGAAATCTTAGATAAAATAGCTTCATTACTAAAACTGACTCTATAAATGTATGAAATGGATATACATATAACTTTAAAATAAATTAATTCATTCATCAAAATCTGCAAAAAAAAAAAAAAAAAGAAAAGCAGACCAAGATGTGCCTATCACCCACCACCCCATTACCATTGATTCAGACTCACAGAAACACTACAGATAAGTGTCAATATTTCAAATAATATTTAAAGAGGCAATAGTCTTCAAGTAATTTAATAAAATTAGGCTAGAAAAACTTTGATATTTAAACTACACAAGAACATTTTGGGAGATATCTGGCTCTCTCAAATGTGAATAAAATAAAATACCCATCAAATACTTGTAAATAAAATATAACAAGAAATTAGAAAATAAACAATAAAAGACAATCTTGCATAATGCTCTACATTCTACCTTGGTGAGTAGTGTCTGGGGTCTTAAAAGCCTATGAGCGGCCATCTAAGATACTCCACTGATCTCATCCCTTCGGGAACAAGGGAGAACGAAGAGAACAGGATACAAGGAAAAGATTAGTCCGAAGGACTAATGGTCCACAGCTATCAAGGCCTCCACGGGACTGAGCCCAGTACAGCTGGATGGTGCCCGGCTACCACCAATGACTCCTCTGACCAGGATCACAACAGAGGGTTCTGGGCAGAGCTGGAGTAGGATGTAGAGTATAATTTTAACTCCCCAAAAAAAAAAAAAAAAAAAAAAAGAAGACCAGATATACTGGCCTAAAGAATACTAGAGAAACCTCGAGAGTGTGGCCCCCAGACACCCTTTCAGCTCAGAGGGGAAGTTACCTTCAAGGTTCGTTGTTAAGCCTGGGAATGGACAGCCCAGTAAAACTAAATGGGACTAACGATGTACAGGAGTCCGGTGACAAGGGCCAGAAGGCAGAGGGAGAGTAGGAAACTGATGATAAGGAACACAAATTGAATAAGGACACTGTCGATGTATTGTGAGATTGTTGACCACTGCTATAGGGCAACATTTGTAGTAACTATTAAATGGGAGGCTGTTTTGTCCTGTAAGCCTTCATCTTGGGCGAGAATGGCAGCACAATTGGAAGAGCATAGTCAATATCACTTAAATGTGTAAGTAAAAAGTTTTGAAATGGTGTTTAAATAAAATAAAAATAAATAAATAAACAAATGAGACTAAAGAGGTACAATAGTCCACTGACAAGGTCCAGAAGACAGAAGGGGACAAGGAAGCCCCCTGGTGATAGGGAACACAAGGTGGAGTAAGGATATTCTTGATGTGCTGTGAGATTGTTAACCATTGTCATAGGGCAACATGTGTAGTAACTGTTAAATGAAAAACTATTTTTTCTGTAAGCCTTCATCTTAAGTGAGAATAACAGCACAGTTGGAAGAGCGTAGTCAATGTCACTGAACTGTGAATGTAGAAATTTTTGAAACGGTGTATCTTTGGCCATCTGTAATTTTCATCAAAAAAAAAGGTTGAGAATTTAGAGGCTTAATACGTTGTGGGGTTGTTAACCAATGTCAAAAAACAACATGTGTACTACTATTTCATGAGAAACTATTTGCTCTGTAAGCTTTCACCTGAAGTACAATAAAATATATATTTTAAAAAAAAAAAAAAAAAAAGACAATCTTGCAGGAGTCATCCATGGTTGCTGAGTTCCAAGAGCAAACTTTCTTCTTAAAAGTATATATTGCTGCATAACAATCATTCCCAAACTTAGTGATATTAAACAAAACAATATTTTTTTAATTATCTCTCATAATCTTTATGATTCACGAATTTGGGAAGAGCTTGCTGGGAGATTCTAGCTCAGAATCTCCCATATGGTCAGATGATGGATGCCACTAGAAGAGCAAGGTCTGAAGCAGGTGAGGGCTGCCTGGGAATCTCTCTCTCCATGTAATCTCTGAAGGTGGCTAATTTGTGCTTCCTCACAGCATAGAAACTTTAGGGCAGTAACTATATATGAGGACTGAAATATTGAAGAAAAATATTCCCAAAAGAACAAACTGGGAATGCACAGTATTATGGATTGAATCATGGCCCCCAAAAATATGTGTTGGAATCCTAACCCCTATACCAGTAAAATGCAATCTCATCTGAGAATAGAGTGTTCTTTGTTGTGTTAATGAGGCCATATCAGTATACAGTGGGTCCTAAAACTACCGACTTTGGAGATACAAAAAGAGCAAATTAGACACAGAGATAAGAAACACAAACGAGGGAAAGATAGATGTCATGTATAGTAGTAATTTTATAGTAGCACTAAGAAACTAAGACCACAGTATATTTACACCCTAGCCTTGGACATTAGAGTGCATGATTTCTGCCACACTTTGATTAGGTAATAACAAAAATTTTCCCAGATTCAAGGGTAGAGTACATAGAATACACACCTTGTACGTGGATTGGCAAGTTTCTAGAAAAGCTGTGTATGGGAGATAGAGTTACAGCCACTTTAAAAAAAAAAAAAAAACAGAATCTACCACAGTCCCTTTTCTGGACACATCCTACCCACACTTATGCCTCACTCAAGATCCCCTCTCCTCCAAAAAAAATTTTAACCTATTAGGATGCCAGACTTATTAGGCTAGAGGTCTAGGATCTCATCATATAGATCAGATGCAGGGGCTGCTGACGCATCTCAGGTGTAGTTTCACGGATAAGATCCTTGAGTGTCATCCTTTCTTATCTGAAGACCCACGAGCTGAAAAGAAAGTTACCTGCCCTTCCCACCCATCCAATATGCAATGATAGAACAAGCATAGGATCATGGCTATAGGCACATACACTCAGAAATGGTGACGCAAGACAGCACAAAGACATCACTGGTCACAGCAATTCTGAAATCCAGGTGAGCACATGTTCCTCAGTTAGGGTCAGTGCTGTGTCCTGAGAATGGCTTCTCTACGACTCAAGGCTTTACTTTCTGGTTCTTAGCTTCCAATTTCCCAGTCTTTCTTTCTTCTGAATAAGAAAAATGAGTTTACAACTGAGATGACTGTTTAGCCTGCTTCATGCTTCAGCTGGGGAGTCTAAAAAGCCTCTTTTTATTTTATAATGTTTCTGATTCTGCACAGTTTGAGGTTCCTCAAGGTTACCCTCACTTCTGACACCAACTGCAAGTTCTTGGATCTCCAAGACAGACTTCAGGTTCAGTAATTTACTGGAAGAACTCAGAAAAGTCATTATAGTCATCATTACTGTTTATTACAGTGAAATGATGGAGTTGAAAATCATCCAAGGGAAGAGGCACGTAAGGGCAGGGCCCAGAAGAGTTCCCAGCATGAGCTTCTAGTTATGTTGTCTCAGTAGACTCATGCTTCTTCCAGCAACAATGTGTGCCAGCATACGTGGAGTACTGCTTACCAGGGAAGCTCACTGTAGTCATGGTGTCCAGAGTTATTACTGGGACTCATGAGATTGACCTTAGTTTCCAGACACTCCGGTGGTCAAGCTGATATCACATGGTACAAAGTCCCCCCACAACAATAAATCCCATTTTTAGCATATACTGTCTGGTGTGGTCTACAAAGACAGTCTTATCAGGTAGGATATTCCAAGTGCTTAGATGTTACCTTCCAGGAGTCAAAAGCACAGGCCAGACCTCTCTTTGGGCAAGGTTAACCTTTTACTGCACTGTTCCAATACAAATAGACCATTGGAACAGTATTGGATCTCAAAACTCAGCTTAGTCTATACAGAAACTTAGTATCTAAATAAAAAAGGAATTACATGTCAAACACACACATATAAAAAATGCCGTAGCTGGTATGAAAAAAATAGTTCATTAAATAAGGAAAAACAAAATCAGATTTCGATTTAAATGTATATATAAGTTGCGTTTATGTAACAGTATTGAATTATTTGAACATAATGTAAAATTATCTATTATAAAGAGGAAATGATGTATTTCTTCAATAATAAAATATTATGAAATTAAAGGAAAATTAAGAATATTTAGTAAAGGACATCATAATCAAAGGTAACACACTGTTACGGATTGAATGAGGTTATTTTCCATGACTAAAACCATCAAACCAGTAACATATAAAATATTCAGGGAAGTTTTGCACATTAAAAGCCTGTAAAATTAAACAAGGTAACAACCATTAGAATAGATGCCTAGCTTCATTATCAAAGAAATGACAATAAAACAACAATAAAATATAACCCTGCACTAAATAGAATAGCAAAACTTCAGAAGTAGAATAATACTAAGTGGTGGCAAGGATGTAGAAAGACTTCCCAGAAAAGCATTTGGGTATGTGGTCTGATTTGGACATCCCAGAGGCTAATCTGCTGGTATCTACTTAATTGTATTTGCATATAAATTAGGGCTCAGCAATTCTGCTCCTGGCTATTTATCCCAAAGAAATTCTCACAAAGATCCAAAATTAGGAAAAAAAATCTATATAATTCAGAAACTGTTTTTAGTTATGAATAACAGGTTTGCTAACATATGTGACTTAATCCCAAAATAATTTATGTTCACATGTAAAAAAACACAATTGTGGGTTTAAGCAGGCAGGTTGGAAATAACATGGGATTCAAAGTCCTCAGAGAACCAGACATGCTGCAATTAATGACAGAAATCACAACACTTTGTATAGAAATTGAAAAACTAATTCTAACCTTTCTGTGGAAGATAACGTATAAGAGATGCTTACTAAATATTAAAAAAAAAAAAAACTATAAAAACAAGAGGTAACAACTTCAGTGATATTAAGATGTATTTTTAAGACATGGGGAAAAAAGATATTACTGGAATAAATCAATGAATCAATTTAAGGAATCCTGAAACAGATGCTAAGAATTGGTAAATGGTATTAGAAGACATTATAAATCATTGCAGAAGGAGGGTCCAACCCAAGACATGGTGCCAGTAAAATTGAAAAAATATGAAATGATATTCCTATAACTTTGTTTTCAAAAATGATAAATTTATAATAATTTACTTGTTAATGAAATTATTTGAAAGGGGGGCATGAATTGCCAGTAAATACATGAAACAACTCCTAAAATCAGCAAAGAAAATGCAAACTAATATAATTTGAAACTATTTTTCACAAATTTGAAAAAAAAAACTAACAAGGGATTTTTCAAATATAATAAGAGAAATTTTCTCTGTTTACATACCTAGTGAGAAAGTAAAGTAGTAAAAGCATTCTTGCATGCAACTAGGAAGTAATTTGGAAACCCAGTCATTCTTCTTCCATGATATTCTTCTTACATAAAGCCTAGAAGGAGAGCTTAATTAACAAGATGGAGAGTTACTTACAAGCTGAAATAGGTATTAAAGGAACAGTAGATTCAGTGAGTTGGTTTCAAAATTGGGCACAGGGAATAAGAGGTGAAGAAGGAATATCAATGTATATATAAATGGTAGACATTTGGTAGCATCTGAGATTCTGAAAAAAAAATAATTGAATGAAGATATACAGATGCAGTGATCATAAGCATGTGCCAAATAGAGAGGTCAAATCAGAATATACTGAGAAAAACAATTACTTTCATGGACAGAAAACTAACCCAGTATACAAGGATGAATGACTATACATCTAGTAGCAGAACCAGAAAAGAGTAATCATAAATGGTAATTTTTCAAAAAAAAGTAATTGAAAAATAGTGCTGAAATCTCAAATATAGGAAGCTCAAGTGGAATTACACCCAGAATGAGACAATTGATTCAACAGTTTGAAAATAACTGAACTTTAACAGAGTTGTGTTTTGAGGTAATTAAGGCCAAAGTCCAATGTGTATTTTTATTTTATTTTATTTTAAAATGAAGAATCTAACTGCCTGTTTATCAACTAAGTTTATGGAGTTAATGACGTTCGAAAGTGTAACAGTCAAAATGGAGTTATTATTATCTTAATAAGCCAGGATATAAAATAGGAAAAAACAAGGATTTTATAGTACTAATCAAGAAGGTGACAGAATTTTTTCTTTAATATTAAATACCAACAAAAATCATTTTCAAGATAGGTAACTAATTCTATATGAGGCCTTAGGAGAAAAAGTGGATGAGAACACGCATTGCTATAATTAAAGACAAGGCACTGACTTCCCTGGAGGGATTGGAAATTTAACTCACAGATGACTTAACAAAATGTAGTTGCAAAGGTGTTCTCTAGAAAGATTGAGAAAGAAGATATATATTCCAAATTGTTTAGGCATTTTGGAGTTTAACCAGATGGAAGTATATTTTATTCAAAAGCTATGTATTTGAAATTTTGTTAAAAATCCTCCAAACTGGGAGGTAATTTTTCACATTGATCTGCAAAATTAATCTGTGTAGAGGAATGAATTTCTTATATTTGCCACGGGGTTTTTTGTAGATTAAATGAAATAGTACCATTGGGATGCTAAGTGAATATAAGGAAATATTTAAAGCAATGTAAACCCACAGCCATTGAATTGATTTTGATTCACAGTGACGTATAGGACAGAGTAGAACTGCCCCATTGAATTTTCAAGGCTGTGATTTTTAAGGAAGCTGACTGCCACATCTTTCTCCTGCTGAGCGGCTAGTAGGTTCAACACACTTAACCACTGTGGCACAGAGCTCCTTTTTAAACTATGTAATATATGCTAATTTAAGACTTAGCTCTACTCTTGCTTCATTAAGAACATATACAAATTAAGCATATAAATTACTAATCTGGAGCCAACAGTCTGTTAAGGAAAACCCACTGTTTTCAGAAATACTTACAGGTTAAATAGCAGCAAGACTTACTGCAAGATTGTGAAGTAAAATGTGTGACAAAGATGCGTGTGATAATGGCCAGGTACTTCTGATGGATGAATACTGTGAGCCTATAAATTTGATGAGGAATTTTTAAGAATTAACTCATTCAGTCTTTACAACAACCTTGTGAGGGATCAGAGAAATAAAAACAAAATCTCAGAGAGGTTAATTAACTTGTCTGTTGATGCAGGAGTTGGTGACAGAGTAAATCAGATTTATCTGATCTGAAGTTCTATGATTTTGTTCTTCACACTGCCTTTTGTACAGAACAAAGGCAGAAGTCACAGCTCTTCTCTGAGTTCAATATACGGAGAGCTGGATATACAAAAAGGAGAGTGAAGAAAGATGCACATGTGTTGAAACTTGAAGAAGGGATATGATTTACAAAGGTAAAGTAGGATAGAAAAGAAAAGTCATTCCAAGTAAGAGAAATCTCCTGAGAAGAGACCTGAACTCAGACAGGTGTATTGTACTGTTGGAGGTTGCAAGTAGCACTACACAGGGTTTCGTTTTGAAAAATGACGTGTAGATGACTTGAAACAGAGGCTTAAGTGACTTTCTGCAACTACTTCAAAACAAGATAAATGAGATTAAGTCCCGTTCTGCAGAAGATCAGAGCCACGCAATGATTTTGAGAAGTAGAGTGATTAAATCTAATGATGCTTTGGGAAAAATCAAAAAGTAGTATGTTAGATGGATGAAGAATAGATGATTAATTTTTTTCCCTAGTGTGAAAGGGTGCAGATGCAAATAAGAAGGATGTTTCAGAAGCATGAATGTGTCCTTCCAAAAGGTATCAATCAGCAACCCTTTCTGGAGAGGAGGTTTGAAGGTGCTATCTGGAGGCAAGGGAATGCATTAGATGAATGATTTCTAAGTTTTGACAAGGACAGCTTTTACATGCCATTTTTATTTGTAAAATAGTTGCCTAATTTTTATCTTTTTGTTGGAGGTGGGGGTATGATTTGTCTATGTGAACAGTCTACCACATATAAGACAGACACTTGAGCTCATGACCCCAACCAAAATTGACCCACCTCCCTCTTGCCTCATTTTTCTCTCCGTTGTTCCTTATTCCTCTCAGTTTCTCTCCAACTCTACCTTTTTTTCTTCAAGACTCAATGTCTTTCAATATTGCATTGTTGTGCACTGTGCTTCCTCAGTCAACATGAATCCTTTCTTTCCTCTTTCCACCCCACTTTTTCCAATTTCCCTTTCCTTAGAATGTCTCTGTGCCACTCATTAGCCTGTAAGTGTAAGTAACACTGATTGTTTAAATACAGTTGTGTGTTACGGTTTTTTTTTGTTTGTTTGTTTTGTTTTTTGTTTTTGGGCCCAATAAAGTGTCTATATCAGTAGCCTGAGGGATTGGATAAGAATTTATGGTATGTATAAGCTTGTGATGAAGTAATTATACAATTTACAAATTAATGAAATAATGTGTATTAAGGTTTAAAGTGCATTACTCCAAAGTCTATTCCAATCCCTCATTCTACTGAAACTAAAATCATCCTTCTTGATCTCACAAAACTGACTTTCACTAAGACATTGCTTATATGTGGTTCATGTGGAGGAGGCTGAGTTGACCCTGTTCTGAAATAAGTGCTTTAACAGCCATGAAACTCTGTTTATTCTAGTCTCCTTTGATAGGTCAGTACAGGGAACAAAGGTTTGTGGAATTGGCTTGACCAAAAAGTTTAATAATACAATAATGTAATATAACAACTTGCTACATAATATAAATGCATTCATCTACAGATGTTCAGCTTTAAGCAATAAGAAACATTGGAAAAAATTAGAGGAATAGGCTGCACATCCTCCACCTAGTGAATATTGTGTTCCTCTACTGGGAACTGACAAAACTGTACATCAACTTGATTTGATCAAGCTTCCATTAACTGACAGTGATACAGACTGACAAGTTTTGAAAAAGATGTACAGTGGTATTCTTCAAGAGGATCTGATATGGGCTGAGATAAAGTTATAATTTTACTTATAAGGACAAACTGTGAAAAAGCATAGATTTAAAATATGTTGGAGTTTGTTGGTAACAAACGGGTTGCAAAATGCAGCCATGAGCATAAACTGGATGAGAAATATGATCTATATAGAGAGTTAGGTCCTATCATTAACAATAGGATTTCAACCAGCAAGACTGTTAAAATATTTCAGTCTTAATGTTTCAAGATTTTTTATGGGGGGAGGTGAATAAATGATAGATTAGCACAAGAAGGAAACATTAGCACATGAAGGAGCATGTTACAACTATCCACACAACAGAGGTTGCATTTCTAGGTAAGCATTGCAAATGCAAGAAACATTTCTAAGAGAATTTATAACTGATTAGGAATTTAAGATATAGTGAAAGACAGATTCTGAACTCCTGAGCTAGAATTGTTGAATTGTAAATTTACAGAATTAGTGAATACTACACAGGTGAATAGATTGGGAGGACAAAATGGTGGACAAGACAGAATGTGTTCACAATTTGTTCACAGGGTAGTGAGGGAGACATAAAAAACAGGAAATTATTATGCTGAAATATGGTATCTACCAACAGAGTTATGTTTAAAAATTTATGGGAGGGCTTTTGGTTTAACATCATTAAGAAAGCAAAGATAAAGGGATTTTTAAAAATATTTATAGAAAGTAGTAATCAGTAGATTAGAGATGTCAGGAAATATTAGGGTGAGAGAATGTAGATGGAAGCCTGTGGACAAATAAAACAAATCCCCAGCTCAAACAGGTGAACAAAAGTTTTGTGATATAGCTTGAGACAAATCTTCCCTGGTAATTGTGGAGAGTGCCTTGAAATCTTCTGGGTAGAATGGATGAGAATTAAGTTTACAGCAAGGATAGTGAGATTAAGTGAAGGACTCTTAATGAAAGTGAGATTAAGTGAAGGACTCTTAATTAAAGAAATCCCTAGGATGAGGCCAGGGATGTACACCTGACTCACCCACCCCCCTCCACCTCCAAAAGCAACAGAAGTATACTAACATCCTTTAGAAATAAATTGACAAGTTTCCCTGGGGAGTGTGAAGGCTATTAGAGAGATGTAGGCAACCCAGGAACACCTACAGTTAACAACTGGTTCCTCATTGCCACAACATAAAGCTTAGCCTGTCAATTATGTACAGATCTCCTAAATCATTCTTCTGCTTTTCAGGAGCAGGCTAGAACAAAAAGTACAGCATCTGAACCACAAAATAAAAAACATAGGAATTCCCTATAATAAATATGCCTTGATTCAACAAGAATCTACTGATTACTACTCATTGCATCTCTGACTCTGTGGAACTTACATCCTAATGAGGAGAGACAAACAAACAAACAAACAAAAACAGATAAATTGGTAGGGTTGCTGTTGCTGTTGGTTGTCATCAAGTCAGCTCTGACTCTGAGTTCTTGTTAGTTGTCGTTGTGCTGATTTTGACTCCTGGCTACCCCCGGTATGTAGAGTAGAACTGCTCTTTATCACTTTTCAAATCTGTGAATTTTTGGAAGCAGATGGCCAGGTCAGTCTCCTGAGGTGCCTCTGAGGTTTGAACCTTAACTTTTTGTGCCATTTAGGGACAAAAAATATTGTCCATTGTTGCACCATTTTCATGATCATTGTTGGTATGTTTGAGTCCATTGCTGTGGTTATTGTGTAGTGACTTCCAACCTATGGGGCTCATCTTCTAGCACTGTATGGAACCATATTCTGTTGTGGTACGTAGAGTTTTCATTGGCTAATTTCAGAAGTAAATCACCAGGTCATTCTTTCTAGTCTGTCTTAGTCTAGGAAATCTACTGAAATCTCTCCAACATGTATGGGGGTGGATTAACCAGTAAGCTTGGGGTGCACCAGCTTACAGTAAACAAGGAACTGCTGTAGAGAAGAAATCCACTCATTCTTTGAAATAAGGTTAAGAGGATTTATTCAGTAAAATAATAATAAAAAAAAACATTCAAATGTAGAGAGACAACAGTGCACATAACAGAAAATTAATGGCATCAGTGAGAGAGCTTCTAACAGGAACAACTATAGTTCAAGGAACAAAGGAATTATAATAAAATCATTTGATTGGTTAGTATTTGGTTGAGGTCACAAGAAGTGTTGATTAGAAAGTGGGGAATGGAATTCTACTGGAAAATTGGGTATGGGGGAAAACTTACAGTATTGGGTTTAGGAATTAATTACTGAGGTCTTCAATCATAGGCATAAATGCTTATATTGCATATTCTTCTGGAGGGGTCATAAAAAACATCACAGTCTGAAGTAAAACAGTCCTAACCAGACGCCTCAGAAATTTATGAGAACCACTTGGTCCCAAGGTTTCATTTCCCAGAAACAGCGTGTTAAAATAAAATCTTAAGTTGCCTGGGAAACTTTAGGTAATACTAACTCCATGGCCCTTTCAAATCAAATTTTATTTTTTCATAGACACAGCTGAGTAAGTAATGGACCCAAAGACAGGGATCTGCAAAGAAAAAATTTAAACTGATTCTACTGTTAAAAGCAATAGAGAAAAAGGATTTGGCTTTCAGACATTTTACTTTGGTTGAAAGGTTTATTGGAAATTTCTCTGCTGCAGTAAGCATGGACTCAGTTGTACTTACTAATTTGTTTGATGTGGTGAAACCTAGGATAAATCGTGCACTACAGATTAGTATTTGATGTGGTGACACACAGGTGAAATTGTGCACTACAGATTAGAAGGTAAGCACAATTAAGCCCATGCCTACCTTGCTTACATGACTATACGTGAGACTGGTGGTGTTTGAGATACCAGTAACATAGCTTCCAGCATCACAGCAACATGAAAGCCACTACAGTACGACAAACTGACAGACGGGTGCTTAAGTAGAGTGTTAGATGTAGATAAATGCTATAGAGGAAAAATAGGGAAGAGAGTAGAGAGGGTGATGTGTGTAGGGAGCATGTTTACAGAGAGTGATGAAACTTTGTGAAGCAGGAAGCATTTGAATAAAGAAGCCCAGCAGAGATGAGGGACTTGCTGTAAGGAATAACTAGAGGAAGATCAGAGGGAACAGCTAGTTCAAATGTCCTGGGGACTGTATTCCAAGTGTGTTCCACATTCAAGGAGATCAGCACGGTCTGAGCTCAGCAGGTGAGATAGTAGGCACCTGGGATGAGGCCAAGGATGTGATAGCTTGCATTTCAGTGCACACAGAAGTGTGCACACTGTATGATTCATGTGCAATTCAAGGACAGGCAAATGTAAGCCTTGGAAACTGACTATGAAGAAGAACAAAAGTACTCTGGAAAATTCCATATTTTGGTCTGGGTGGCAGTTACATGGGTTTAGACATTTATCAAGCTACATCCCATGATGTGCTTAAGAAGATTGTCCTCAACACACTTCACTACATAAATGTTTTATTTCCATGAAAAGCAAAAAAAAAAAAAAAAAAGGTGAAATATCAGGAGACAATTACATGATTTTGCCGAATTAGACCTAAGTCTTTCCTAATTGAATAAATAAGTGTATTCACTGATTTTTTTAAAGAGAGGAAGTAATTAATATGAAACAATAGTTTTTAACCCCATAGATATTTCATCAATTTCTAAACATAATTTATATAATTTGTCCACATGTAAAACTTATGCTAGCCACCAAAACTTTTAAGTATTGTGCCAGCCTAAATGCTTAATACACATTCAGAGTCATCGAATGGGTCTTAATAAGCTTTATAAAAAATAAAATCCATCCCATGTTAGAGAATATAATGCACATTGGTTGAAATAATATTGAATATTTAAAAATCACACGTCTTATTTTTATTTTTTCATACCTATTTGCATGATAATTTTTTTTAAAGTAACGTTTAACTAATTTTCATTCTAATACTGTGGATATTTTAAGTGATATTAACATAATAGCATTTGCTAGAGGCATTAGTACAAAATAGACAAAACAAGGTATAATAAAATGGTGCTTTAAATCTGAGTTTTTGTCAAATAAAATGTAAAACTTCAATAAATTAGGCTGAGCCATGTGGACGTACTCTTTTAAAAAGCCTGGAACCAAACATCAGCTGCATTTCTCTCAGAATTCAGCCTGGATACAGGGAAAGCCCCTGCAAAGATGGAGGTAGGAAAAAGGAGACAAAATAGAAATAAAAACAGAGTATTAAAAAGACGTTACCATTAACACAAAGAAATCCTCTTAAAGGTGTCTTGTTGCAGGAAATGGAATAGATTAACTTTGAATGAACTACAATAGTCTAGAGATTAATTAGGAATAGTCTCTATTCTATGCAATAGTTTTTATTTATTTGAAAATACTTATATAGTGCTAACTGTATTCTAGGTAATGTTCTAACATGTTATAAATATTACCTCATTTAGTCTTCATAACATCCTATAGATAAAAAAAAAAAAAATTGCTGTCAAGTCAATTCTGACTCATAGCGACTCTATAGGACAGAGTAGAAACGCCCCATAGGGGTTCCAGGGAGCAGCTGGTGGATTTGAACTGCCGACATTGTGGTTAACAGCCATAGCTGGCCATAGCTCTTAACCACTGGCCCACCAGGGCTCCATAGGTATTATAAATAGACACATTTACTGGTGTTGAAAACAAGGCTTGAAAAAGTTAATAACTTGCCCAAGGTCACAAAGCTAATACATTCTAGAGCAGGCTTTTAACTGTGCTCTCTTCTAGTCTGCTTTTCCAGTAAAATGATCTCTATACCTGATGGCATCATAAACAGATCTCATTTTTAAAGAAATAGTGAGGGAAGAGCATATCCATGAAAATCACCTTCCACTACAATTCATCATTATTAGAAGTATCAATAGGATTTCTGACTGTGGATTTCTCAATTTCCTCTGTTTATTCGCATTTGACTATATGTTAATGAACACCAGTAACATTTTCTCAGTGCCGCTAATCAGCACTTCAATATACACTGTGATAAACAAAATTTATATGACTATTATATGACTATGATATGTTGAGTTACTGGTTGCTACAAATGGTTAAGTGCTCAACTATTAGCTGAAAGGTTTGCAGTTGGAACCCACTCAGAGGCACCTTGGAAGACAGGACTGGCAATCTGCTTTCAAAAAGTTAGAGCCTTGAAAATCCTATGGCACAGTTCCACTCTGAACAAATGGGGTTGCCATGAGTTAGAACGGACATGACAGCAGGCAGCTAACAACAACATGCTGAGTTCAGTGGAAGAACATAATGAAAAATATCATTGACTTCCAAGCAATTCATGAATCCTCATATGTCTTGTAAAGAGACTGTTAAGGAATGAGCCACACAACATGTTTAAGTGGAATTGTTGCTTAAAGTAGATTATAGGCCTCTTGAGAAAAATTTTTTGTTCTTACTATGAGCTATTAAGTCTGTTAGCTATTACTTTACATTTAAAAATCATATCAAGCTTAAAAATGAGCCTTATTATCTCCAGTCTACAAATGAGAAAATCGATGCCAGGAGAAAAAATTTTTTCCATACTTAGACAACTTTTAGATGTTGCGATCTAGGCATAAAGCCCTTTATATTTCCATTATACAATCCTGGCCATTTCTCACATGTTGTATTCTCCACAGTAAATTTATTCATGATGGCATGGGAGAATCAGACCTTCAAGTCTGACTTCATCCTTCTGGGAATCTTCAATTGCAGCCCCGCCCACACCTTCCTCTTCTCTCTGGCCTGGGCATCTTCACAGTGGCCTTCGCAGGAAATACTGCCATGGTTCTCCTTATTTACCTGGACTCCCAGCTCCACACCCCCATGTACTTCCTCCTCAGCCAACTCTGTCTCATAGACCTCATGCTTATCTGCGCCATGGTACCTAAGATGGCCCTCCACCACTTGTCTGGCAGGAAATCCATCTCTGTGGCAGGTTGTGGAACCCAGATATTTTTCTGTGTGTCCCTGCTTGGAGCTTAATGTTTCCTGTTGGTTATCATGGCCTATGACCACTATGTTGCCATTTGTCATCCATTAAGATGCCCAATTCTCATCAGCCAGAAAATCTGTGGTCTCATAGCTGCCTCTTCCTGGATTCTTGGCTCTTTTGATGGTATAACTGAAGTTGCAGTTGACTTGTCCTTCTCATATTGTGGTGCCCGGGAAATACCTCACTTCTGTGATGTTCCTGCCCTTCTCACTCTCTCATGCACTGACACCTCAACATTTGAAAGGATGATATTTATCAGCTGTGTAATCATGCTTCTTTTACCTGTAGCAGTCATCATTGCTTCCTATACTCGTGTCCTTCTGGCTGTCATTAGCATGGGGTCTGGTAAGGGTCGTTGCAAGGCTTTCGCTACGTGTTCCTCCCACCTCATGGTGGTGGGGATGTACTATGGAGCAGCCATGTTCATATACATGTGGCCCACTTCTGATAGTTCCCCAACTCAGGAAAAATGATATCAGCCTTCTCATTCCTACGTTGAATCCTCTCATCTATAGCCTCCGCAACAAAGAAGTGACCAGAGCACTCATGAAGGTATTAGGGAAGGGTAAGTCTGGAGAGTAAGTTGCTTAATTATCTTTATGATGTGCTTTTCTCTACATTTTTTAATTTATGTCTATGTTTATGTATCCAACTAATACAGTTTAGCACCCAATATTTATCCATCTTTGTAATAGAAGATTTATAGGCAGACACATGATTTAGAAGCTAAAAACTGTTTGAATACTAGTTTATTCATGTATTTCATATTTTTATTATGGCAAATTGAAGTTATGGATATAAGCAACTTTTTGTTACAAGAGAAAATGTACAACTGTATATTTTGAATTACATAATACCAGTTAAGAAGTAAGAGGTATTTGCCCATCATAATATCACAGAATTTGATTGCACTGATTAAAATTGTATCTTTTACTATGGAGTTGCCATGAGTTGGAAAAGACTCCATAACAACAGGTTTGGTTTGGTTTTGTCTTTTAACATGTAGTAGATTTAACCATGGCTAAACAGAATTCTGAAGGAGCCCTGTGGGCACAATTGTTAAGGAATTAGCAGTTCGAACTCACTGAGCTGCTCTGCTGGAGAGAGAGCTGGCAATCTTCTCCCATAAAGATTATAGCCTAGAAAACCCTGTTAGGCAGTTCTACTCTGTCTCATGAGGTCAATATGAGTCAAAATCAACCTACGGCACCCAACAACAACAATAAACAGAATACTACTAAGTCCTATGTCGTACTTTGAACTCACCCCTTTGTTGTAATAAACAGATAAGCTAATTACCTACAAAATCGTAGATGTTCTTATAAGATCATAATAAAAATCAGTGTGACTTAACCAGATGGAGAAAAGAGAGCTATTAGATTAGAGGAAGGTATATTGAGCTTATCTTATATGAACACTATCTTTTTTTAGGATGGAGGTTTGGCAAGCCCCCATTTACGTTCTTGCTTCACAGACTGTCACATATGTGGATTTTGAAACGTGAATTTGACTCCTCTATGTCTGGATTTCCATCTTTAGATATCCTGATCTTTAAATGCATCATCTATTGCAATAGTATGGAAAAATTTTTAATAGAAAAGTCTAGGTTTTCTGAAATCTATGTATTTTCCATAAATGACATATGTGTCATCTCGGACATAATTGAGATGATAGTTATATGAATTTTAGTGCAATTCTGGAGATTCTTATATTTGTATGAGGAAAACCACTATATTCCAATTTGAATGTTAACTGTGTTGTTAAAACTCTGTTGTAACATTCCCACTGTATTAGTTGGCTATTGCTACTTTAAAAAATTACCGCAAACATAGCAGCTTAAAGTAGCAATCATTTCTTTTCTCACAGTTTCTGTGTGTCAGAAGTCCAGGCACAGCTTAGCAGGATCTTCTGCTTAGCTTCTCACACAACTACAATTTAGGTGTTAGCTGGGACTGCAGTTTTATCTGACACTTGGTGTTATCTTCCAAACTCACATGGCTGTTGAAAGAATTTATTTCTTTACAGCTGTAGAACTCATGGCATGTTGCTTCCTCAAGCCTAGAAGGAGAGTTTTTCTGACCTCAGGGAAGTCCTAAGTCTTTTTTTAAAAGGGCTTCCAACTAGTTAAACTTAGCTCACTCAGGGTAATTTCCCTTTTCATTATTAATTAAACAATCAGTAAATCAACTCATCTGGGAGATAAATTAAATCTGCAGAATCATTTAACTTTTGCTATATAATGTAACCTAATCATGGGAGCAACACCAGGGGATGGAGATCATAACGGTCATCTTAGAATTCTACTGACCACACTCACCCAGAAAACTTCAAGATACATATCCTTGAAAGACATCAAAATTCAATCACCAAAACATGGATTAACCTTCAAATCATTATGCTGAGGGAAATAAGTCATTCACAAAAGACAAATATTTTATGATCCCACTTACACAAAATAGACAAATATATAGAGATCAAAGCTTATGCATAAGGGACACTGAGTTTCTGTTAAAGATGGTTGAAAATTGGAAGAGGATAGTGACAATGGTTGTGCAGCATAATGAACACACTGAATTGAACACGTGCAAGTTTTGAATTGGCAAATGTTTTGTTTTATATATATTTTTTACCACAATAAAAAATGCAATTACAATAACTTATCTTGAAGAGTATGTGAGAAAACATTAATAATGTTCAAATTATTGCCTAACTTATGTCACCTTTTTAAAAATTTCTCTAATTTTTTTTAACCATTCTGTTTCATGGATCAGAATATAATATATGGAATTTTGATTACACTGTTCTAATTTGCCCATGTCTCATCTATTATGTACACAAATATAACATCCAACATAGTGAAGAGGATAGGTATATCATGCTGATCCCATAAACAAAAAAGATGATTGCTTAACCCCATATTCTCCATTTTCAGCTCTACAAGATGACTAAAATAAAACTGACCATCTAGGATACTTTCTGCAAGAAGAGAACAAATGGCTGAGTTCAATGAAATAATATTTATAATGCTCTTTTTGTTACGTATTTTTTTTACTTTGTTAAAAACGACTCTATCCTTGAACGAAAATTACTTCCTCCTATTATTGTTTGAAAATTTTTGTAGAAAGTTGGCTTAATTATAGGCTACCCAAGCGGTTTTCACACTTGGATTAAAGGAAACAAATACAGCAACAAATTCTATATTATCTTATCTAAGGGCCCTGTTGGCACAGTGGTTAAAGGCTCAGCTGGTAACCAAAAGGTTGGCATTTCAAATCCATCAGCCACTCCTTGGAAACTCTATGGGGCAGTTCTACTCTGTCCTATAGGGTCGCTATGAGTAGGAATTCACTTGACAGCAATGGTTTGGTTTTTTTTTTTTGGTTTTATCTTATCTAAATAAATACTACTTCCTAGGCTGTTGGTGTTGTTAAATGCTGTCAGGTCAATTCTGACTCATGGCGACACCATGTGTGCAGAGTAGAATTTCTCCATAAGGTTTTCAAGACTGTGATATTTCAGAAGCAGACTGTCAGACCGGTCTCTCTGTGGTGCTCTGTGTGGGTTCAAAGAGCCAAACTTCTGGCTAATAATCTAGAGCTTAACCACTTGCACTACCCAGGGACTCCACTACCTAGGCAGGAGAGAATATTTGTGTGTTTATATTGAAATGTAATTGTAAAAAATGTGATTGACTGATAATCCCACTAAAAATTTATAGACTATGAAAATTTTATGAACTGGGCAATTTATTTAACATCTGTGAGTCTCCACTGTCTACTTACTTCTTAGGAGTATTACTAAGTCCTTTTAGTGGTAACAGAAACCAGCTATCAGTTTGTTTGGAGGTAACATGGCATTGGTCTTAACAATCATTTACACAGATACACAGACAATACATATACCCTTATTTCTGGATGGTCAACACAATTTCTTTGATTATGTATTGTCATGGATTGAATTATGTTCCCTGAAAAATGTGTGTACCGATTTCGCTGGGCCGTGATTTCTGGTATTTTGTGATTTTCCTATATGTTGTAAATCCTGCCTGTATGATGTTAATGAGGGAGGATGGGGGCAGTTGTGTTAGTAAGTCAGGGCTCAATATACAAGACTGGACTGTGTTCTGAGGCAATCTCTTGAGATATGAAAAAGAGAAGTGAGCAGAGAGACAGGGAGGACCTCATACCACCAAGAAAGCAGTGCCAGGAGCAGGGCGTGTACTTTGGACCCGGGGTCCCTGTGTGGAGAAGCTCCTAGTCCGGGCAACATTGATGAGAAAGCCAACAGAGAGAGAAAGCCTTCCCCGGGAGCTGATGCTCTGAATGTGGACTTTTAGCCTACTTTACTGTGAAGAAATACATTTCTCTTGGTTAAAGCCATCCACTTGTGGTATTTCTGTTGTAGCAGCACTAGATGACTAAGACATATATGAATTATCTCACTGAACTTACTCATGGGACACTGGCTAATGTTCAATTTTAAGAATTTAAGGCTGCGAGGCAGGTGCAAGATTTCGGAGTAGTCAGATGCTTCCAGTGGTCCCTCTTACAACAAAGACCTGAAAAAACAAGTGAATCGATTATACATGACAATCTAGGAACCCTAAACATCAAAGGCAAAGTTGAGGAATTGGACTGAGTGGCAGGGGGTGGGAGAGGTAGTTCAGAAGCAGGAAAGAGTTACCAGACCTGATTTGGAGGGAGCTGATGGCCTTCAGGCCAGATCGGCTGGTGTGCGCAGTGAGGCAAGCAGTGGTTATTGGGAGGCATTTTCCACAGAGAGAGACCCAGTGATAGACAGTCTACTCAGGCCTCCAGAACCAGTGAAAAGTGTTGCTCAATCATCAAAAGATAAGTACTTGTGTCAGACCTACAAAGAGGATCAAAAACTACTCCCTTTCTAATGAGAAACCAGTGATGGTTTGGGGGTGAGTACACAGTGACTGACAAGATTTCTTTTTCATACTGAATTTGAATTTTATTTTCATGAATTTTATTTTTAAGCATGTTTGCATGGAACTGAAATTGTTTCACAATTCTTAAAAGATACGACTACAGACTCACTGGCAAAATGACGCTCTAGGAAGAAGCACCATGCCGTCCCTCCACTTACATAAAAGCAAAGATCCAAAAAACTAAGCCAAACAGAGAATGCAACAATCCTGAAACCCTAAAACATCAAATGTAGAGATAAAGAACTCAGCCAAGCACCAAATGGAGTGAGAATACTGACAGAGAACAGAGAGCGAGGAGAGATTCATGCAGAGGTCCCCTACCAGCTAAAGCAGCGTGGATCCACCATCTTGGACTCCTATCGGAGACCAGCAAATGGGGGTACGAGAAAGCAGCCTCACGGAGCATCCAGCAGGAGACAAAACAGCCGTCTCTTATCTCTCCATTCCAAAGGCAAGCTCCCCTAGCATTCTTTTTTGCTTGTTTGGATGTTTTTTTGGCTCCTGTTCCTCTCTCCTCTCTCCCATATCCAGCTTAGCTCCACACATAACCATCTCCCTGCTGCATCGTGCCTACCTGCACTGTGTGCTTTACATCACACCACCAAGCAGAGCAGGCACGACCTACTGGAACCTGCCCAGCACTGATTACCTACCCCTCCTGGTGGCTGAAGTGAGTGCCACAAACAACCTGTCCCAGTAACTCCTCTTCAGCTAGACCTGCTCTGTTGTACCATATCTGAGTGACTGAACCTGCCAGTTGGAGAAGGAGGTGAAAGAATTGAGCGCACAGACAAGCAAACAACAAAGAGCACGCAGTCTGCCTTCTCAGACATAGTCAATTTTTTTTTTTTTAAAAGGGACAAAACAAAGAAATCTACAATCAATAAATGAGAGAAATAACTACTGAATGCCCCAAAGACAGCAAACAATATCAAAACATCTACAAAAACAGGACAGGATGGTTCCAGTAGGCATCCAAATTAAAACACCAGATGACTCTCCTGTAGAAGAAAATGCGCTAGAACGACCTCATAGAGAATTCAAATCTCTAATACTCGGAATTTTCCAAGAACTAAGGCAAAAAGCTGACAAATATGAGGAAAAAATAAACAAATTAATGGAAAATATGGACAAAAAATTGGAAGAATTCAGGAAGATGATGCAGGAACAAAATGCCAAAATAAATTCACAACTAGAAATTATACAGAAACAACAATTAGAAATCCAAAAGATAAACAACAAGATTTCAGAAATGGATGATGTCACAGAAGGGCTGAGAAGCAGATTTGAAACCGTGGGAGACAGGATCAGTGGAACTGAAGACAAACACTTGGATACAAATCTGTTTCAGGAAAACTCAGAGAAAAGAACAAATAAAAATGAAGAGGCACTGAGAGTTATGTGGGACACAATGAAAAGCAAAAATTTACGAGTGATTGGCATTCCAGAAGAGGGGGAGGAAACAGAAAACACAGAGAGGATCATTGAGGAACTGCTGACAGAAAACTTCCCCAATATGAAAGATGAAAAGCTGGCCATCCAAGAACCTCAATGGACCCCATATAGAAGAGACCCCAAAAGAAAATCACCAAGGCATATCATATTCACACTCACCAAAACCAAAGACAAAGAATCCTGAGAGAAGCTTGTGAAAAACAAGAAGTCACATACAGAGGAGAAACAATAAGACTAAGCTCAGATTATTCGACAGAAACTATGCAGGCAAGAAGGCAATGGGATGACATATATAAAAATCTTGAAACAAAAAAATTGTCAGCCAAGAATGATATATCCTGCAAAACTCTCATTCAAATTTGTTGTGAAATTAGGTCACTTCCAGATAAACAGAAATTAAGGGAATATGTAAAAGTCAAACCCAAATTACAAGAATTATTAAAGGGAGTTCTTCGATCTGAGGACAAACAGCTTCAGCTCACAGGCAGAATGTAGGATGCAGGATCGTACGAGCCAGATACCAGTCTAGGATATGAACTCTTGAGGACTATCCAAAACCAAAAGAAGTACAACAGGGAATCAGAGCAGTCAATCGATGGTTGACAAAACATCAAAACAATGAAAGAGGGAATAAATGGTATAGGTATAGAACCTTCTAATGGAGAGGAAGGCAAGGCGATACCAAGTAATGGTATACTGCTTCAAACTTAGAAAGATAAGGGTAAAATTCATGGTAACCATAAAGAAAATAAACAAACCAACTTATAAAAATTAAGACGAAAAACATAAAGTCTTGGCAAAAACAAAACCTACATAAACAAAAGAAATGAAAAAGAAATCCACAAAAAAAGAACTCAGCACAAGAGAGTAAGAAGAACAAAGAAATCTTCAGCACCACAAAAAAAAAAAAAGCACTACAAAATGACAGCAACAAACTCACATTTATCAATAATTACACTGAATGTAAATGGACTCAATGCACCCATAAAGAGACGGAGAGTGACAGAATGGATAAGAAAGCATGATCCATCAATATGCTGTCTACAAGAGACACACCTTAGAAACAAAGATGTGAATTTATTAAAAGTCAAAGGTTGCAAACAAATATATCAAGCTAACAACTACCAAAAAAGAGCAGGAGTGGTAATTCTAATCTCAGATAAAATAGACTTTAAAACAAAATCTACCATAAAAGACAAAGAAGGACACTATATAATGATTAAGGGGATGATCCATCATGAAGACATAACCATAATAAACGTCTACGCACCCAATGAAAGGGCTCCAAAATTCATAAAACAAACCCTAACAACACTGAAAAGAGAAACTGACAGTTCCACAACAATAGTAGGAGACTTCAACACACCACTCTCAGTAAAGGACAGAACAACTAAGAAGAAACTCAGCAAAGATACAGAAGACCTAAAGGGCACAATCAGTCAACTTGACCTCATAGACATATATAGAACACCCCATCCAAATGCTGCAAAGTACACATTCTGTTAAAAAGCACATGGAACATTCTCCACAACAGACCACATCTTAGGCCACAGAGCAATCCTCAACGAGATCCAAAACGTTGAGATAATTCAAAGAAACTTCTCTGACCATAATGCCATCAAGGTAGAAATTAACACTAGAAAGAACAAGGAAAAAAATCAACTACATGGAAACTGAATAATACCCTGCTTACACATCAGTGGGTAATAGAAGCAATCAAAGATGGAATCAAAAAATTCTTAGAATCAAATGAGAATGAAAACACATCATACCAAAACCTTTGGGACACAGCAAAGGCAGTCCTCAGAGGACAATTTATAGCAATAGATGCACATATCAAAAAAGAAGAAAGGAACAAAATCAAAACATTGACTACAAAACTAAAACAAATAGAAAGAGAACAGCAAAAAAAAGCCCACAACCACCGGAAGAAAGCAAATAGTAAAGATCAGAGCAGAAATAAATAAAATAGAGAACAGAAAAATAATAGAAAGAATCAACAAAACCAAAAGTTGGTTCTTTGAAAGAGTCAACAAAATTGACAAACCACTGGCCAGGCTGACAAAAGAAAAACAGGAGAGGACACAAATACCCAAATAAGAAATGAAATGGGAGACATTACAACACACCCAACTGAAATAAAAAGCATTACAACAGTATATTATGAAAAACTATACTCCAATAAATTTGAAAACCTAAAGGAAATGGATAAATTTCTAGAAACACACGGCCTACCCAAACTACAACAAAGTGATGTTGAAAATCTGAACAGACCCATAACAACAGAAGAGATTGAAAAGGTAATAAAAAAAACTCCCAACAAAAAAGCCCTGGCCCAGATGACTTCACTGGAGAATTCTACAAAACATTTACAGAAGAGCTTGTACCCATACTACTCAAGCTATTTCAGAGCATAGAAGAGGAAGCAACACTTCCAAATTCATTCTATGAAGCCAGCATGACGCTGATACCAAAACCAGGCAAAGACGTCACAAAAAAAAAAAAAATTACAGACCAATATCTCTCATGAACATAGATGCAAAAATTCTGAACAAAATTCTAGCCAATAGACTTCAGCATCATATCAAAAAAATAATACACCACGACCAAGTAGGATTCATACCAGGTATGCGAGCATGGTCCAACATTAGAAAATCAATCAACGGAATCCACCACATAAATAAAAGGAAAGAAAAGAATCACATGATCATCTCAATTGATGCAGAAAAGGCATTTGACAAAACCCAACAAACATTCCTGATAAAAACTCTCAATCAAATAGGTATAAAAGGGAAATTTCTCAACATAATAAAGGGCACCTATGCAAAACCAACAGCCAACATCATTCTTAATGCAGATAGGCTGAAAACATTCCCCTTGAGAACAAGAACAAGACAAGGGTGCCCTTTATCACCACTCCTATTTAACATTGTGCTGGAAGTTCTAGCTAGAGCAATAAGGCAAGAAAAAGAAATAAAGGGCATCCACATTGGTAATGAAGAAGTTAAACTGCCCCTGTTTGCAGAAGATGTGATACTATACATAGAAAACCCTAAAGACTCCATGAGAAATCAACTGGAACTAATAGAAAGTTTCAGCAGAGTAACAGGATACAAAATAGACATTCAAAAATCAGTTGGATTCCTATACACCGGTAAAGAGAACGATGAAAAGGAAATCAGGAAAACAATACCATTTTCAATAGCCCTTAAAAAGATAAAATACTTAGGAATAAATCTGACCAGGGATGTAAAAGACCTATACAAAGAAAACTATAAAACACTACTGCATGAAACCCAAAGGGATCTACATAAATGGAAAAAAATACCATGCTCATGGATAGGCAGATTCAACACTGTGAAAATGGCAATTCTACCCAAAGAAATATATAAATACAACGCAATCCCCATCCAAATACCAACAACATTCTTCAGAGATATGGAAAAACTAATCATTAACTTTATATGGAAAAGGAAGAAGCCCCGAATAAGTAAAGCACTACTGAAGAAGAAGAATAAAGTTGGAGAACACACACTACCTGATTTCAAAACCTGCTATACAGCTACAGTAGTCAAAACAGCCTGGTACTGGTACAACGACAGAAACATTGACCCATGGAACAGAATTGAGAACCCAGATGTAAATCCATCCACCTACGGTCACCTGATCTTCCACAAGGGCCCAAAGTCCATCAAAGAGGGAAAAGACAGTCTTTTTATCAAATGGTGCTGGCAAAACTGGATATCAATTTGCAAGAAAATGAAACAGGACCCATACCTCACACCGAATACAAAAACTACTTCAAAATGGATCAAAGAGCTGAATATAAAGCCTAAATATATAAAGGTCATAGAAGAAAAAAGAGGACCAACACTACAGGCCTTAATACATGGCATTAACAGGATACAAACCATAACCATCAATGCACAAAACCCAACAGATAAGCTAGATAACTGGGATCTTCTAAAAATCAAACACCTATGCTCTTCAAAAGAGTTCACCAAAAGTGTAAAAATAGAACCTACAGTCTGGGAAAAAATTTTTGGACAGTACAAGTCAGACAAAGGTGTAATCTCCATAATCTACAAGAAAATCCAACACCTCTACAACAAAAAGAGAAATAATCCTATTAAAAAATGGGCAAAGGAAATGAACAGGCACCTCACCAAAGAAGGCATTCAAATGGCCAACAGACACATGAGGAAATGCTCGCGATCACTAGCCATTAGAGAAATGCAAATTAAAACCACAGTGAGATACCATCTCACCCCGGCATTAGTGGCGCGAATCAAAAACACTGGAAATAAATGTTGGGGGGGCTGCGGGGAGACGGGAACTCTTATGCACTGCTGGTGGGAATGCAAAATGATACAACCATTTTGAAAAATGATATGGCGCTTCCTCAGAAAGCTAGAAATAGACATACCATTCGATCCAGCAATCCCACTCCTAGGAATATATCCTAGAGAAATAAGAGTCGTCACTCGAATAGACATATGCACACCTATGTTCATGGCAGCATTGTTCACAATAGCAAAATGATGGAAACAACCTAGATGCCCATCAACAGATGAATGGATAAACAAACAATGGTACATACACTCAGTGCAATGAGAAAGAACAACAATGAATCTGTGAAGCATCTCCCCATAAAATGGATGAAACTGGAGGACATTATGCTGAGTGCAATAAGTCAATCACAAAAGGACAAATATTGTCTGAGACCTCTATTGTAAAAACCCATGAAAAAGTTCACACACAAAATGTAACAACCTTTGATGGTTACCAGAGATGGGAAGGGTGGGGGTCAAATACTAAATAGGCAGTAGATAAGTGGTATCTTGGGTGAAGGGTGAGACAGTACAAAACATGGGAAACTAGCACAACCTGTAACAGGAAAGGTAATAGAAGTCCCATAGACACATCCAAACTCCCTGAGGGACTGAATTGCTGGGCGGAGGGATGTGGGGACCATGGTCTCGGGGAACATCTAACTCAATTGGCATGACACAGCTTATAAAGACAATGCTCTACATTCTACCTTGGTGAGTAGTGTCTGGGGTCTTAAAAGCCCGTGCGCGGCCATCTAAGATACTCCATTGGTCTCATCCCTTCAGGAGCAAGGGAGAATGAAGAGAACAGGATACAAGGAAAAGATTAGTCCAAAGGACTAACTGTCCACAGCTACCAAGGCCTCCACCAGACTGAGTCCAGTACAGCTACATGGTGCCCAGCTACCACCACTGACTGCTCTGACCAGGATCACAACAGAGGGTTCTGGACAGAGCTGGGGAAGGATGTAAAACATATTTTTAACTCACAAGAAGAAGACCAGATTTACTCGCCTAAAGGAGCCTGGTGAAACCTCGAGAGTATGGCCCCCAGACACCATTTCAGCTCAGTGGTGAAGTTACTTCCGAGGTTCACTCTTCAGCCTGGGAGTGGACAGCCCTGTAAAACCAAATGAGACTAACTAGGTGCAGGAGTCCAGTGACAAGAGCCAGAAGGCAGAAGGGGACAAGGAAGCTAGTGATAAGGAACCCAAGGTTGAGTAAGGATATTGTTGATGTGTTGTGAGATTGTTAACCATTGTCATAGGGCAACATTTGTAGTAACTGTTAAATGAGAAACTATTTTGTTCTGTAGGCCTTCACCAGAAGTACAATAAAATATATATTAAAAAAAAGAAGATGTGTTAAATCAGAAAAAAAGAATAAGTCATCAATTATCTTCTTTGAACTAAATCTACATTTTTCCTTTTTTTTTCTTTTTAATTGTACTTCAGGTAAAGGCTTACAGAACAAATAGTTTCTCATAAAACAGTGGTACACATATTTTTTTATGACATTGGTTAACAACCCCACAAAATGTCAACCCTCTAACTTCTCAACCTTTTTTTTTTTTGGTGAAAATACACATAGCCAAAGATACACCATTTCAAAAATTTCTACTTGCACAGTTCAGTGACATTGACTACTCTCTACCAATTGTGCTGCTATTCTCACTTAAGATGAAGGCTTACAGAACAAAACAGTTTCTCATATCATGTGACCCTAGTTGCAATCCCTACAACATGACAGCACACTCTTTCTTTCCACCCCAGGTTTCCGGTATCCATTCAACCAGCTCCTATCGCTTTCTTTTAAATAGTATGGGTGGATGTCATAATTTTCAATTTTCTATCTGGTCCCAAATACCAGTTATCCACTATTGTTTACTGAACCCCTTTATCAGCAATCTTAGCAAGGCTTCTTTTAACTCTTTGTTCCTCAGAATATAGATGACAGGGTTCAACAACGGTGTTACCACTGTATAGAAGAAGACGAAGAACTTTCCACGTTTGGAAACAAAGTAGTTCTTAGGGTCTGTGTAAACCATTGCCACTGTCCCATAAAACATGAAGACCACCAGAAGATGGGAGGTGCAAGTGGCAATGGTTTTCTGCCTCCCCTCATCTGACCTGATTTTCCCCACTGCTTGAGCTATGTAGCCATAAGAAGATAGGATAAACCCCACAGGCAGGATGGTGAAGATAATGGCAGAGATGGTCAACTGCCACTCATTGGAGGTGTCTCCACACACCAGGAGTATGAGGGCAAGCACCGCACAGAGAAAGTCATCCAAGCTGTGGTGGGCACTAAAGGACAGCTGGAGTGTGATGGGAGATTGAATCAGAGATTCCATCAGGCCAGAGAGCCAGGCAGTGGCTGCCAGCTTCCAGCAGAGAAGAAGATTCATGATGATTGTGTAGTACATTGGCTGGCAGACAGCAGCATAGTGGTCAAAGGCCATAACTACCAGCAAAATGCATTCTGTGGCATGAAAGAGGAACACACGGAGATGGATGACACAGCCAGTGTAGCTGATGATCTTCTCAGGTCCCCACAAGTTTTAGAACATCTGAGGCACCATAGTTGTGGTGAAGCAGAGGTCTAAGAAGGAAAGATTGCTAAGGAAAAAATACATGGGTGTATAGAGACAAGGGTCTATGCAAGACAGTACAATGATAGTCAGGTTTCCAAAGATGATCATGATGTAGAAGATCGCCACAATCCAGAAAGGAATCTTTTCCAGCCGGGGCCATTTGGAGAAGCCTAGAAGGATGAAGCCCATTGGGAAAATTTCACTGATCATTCCTGTTGAGTTTGGCACTAGGGTTCAGACGTAAGTGTGAGTAGAATTTTTAAACTAAATTTGGAGAAAGACTCTATTACTGTTTATTTAGAGAAGACAAACATTAGTTGTCCAGGAGGTCTTGGTGATGTAAACCCCATGGCTGTTTTCGTTTACATTAAGTCAATAGGATACAATCTTTCTTTAATAAATCTGTATGGTTTATACCAAAGAAGCATTTGTAAGACAGTATCCCTTGGGTATTCTCTCTAAAATCTATAATCACAACAACTCCATAGACATCCTCACGATTACTTTAGACATTGGTGTGCCCCTTTAGCTACAAATATAGTAAAAAACAAACAAACAAAAAAACCAAATACGTTGCCTTCCAATCAATTTCAGCTCATGACATCCCCACTGTTTACACAGTAAAAGTGCTTCATACTATCTTTGCCTGTAATCTTTACAGAAGCAGATCACTAGGCCTTTCTTCCATGGTGCCACTAGGTGGGTTCAAACTCTCAACATTTATGTTAGTAGTCAAGTGCAAATTACTGGTGCAAATGTTTTCCACTTTACTACTAACCTAATGGTTGGTGGTTTGATACCACCCAGTGACCCTGTGGAAGAAAGGCCTGGTGATCTGCTTCCAGAAATATTACAGCCAAGAAAATCCTATGGAGCAGTTGTACTTTCTAATACACGGTGATGTCATGAGTTAAAATCCACTCAGTGGCAACAAATTTGATTTTTGTATGTAGTCGCTACTGTAAAATAATTGAAATGAAATGTTGAACACAGAGTTCTCTCTTTCAAATATGTAGACCTCCAAAGTAATAGTCTTATTTGGTATTGTTTGGTGGTGATAATAGGAACTTGTCAAATTGTGATTATTCCAAAAACAGGCTCCTCTGCTCTCATCAGTCAGCATCATGATTTCAACCAGCAACATAGACTCTGAACAGTGATATCCTGAAGATGATGTCAGTTTTGAGTGCCTTAAGAAGCACCTCAGCCTAGAAGATATACCAGTTTTTAAATGAGGAAAACCTAAGTTGGACACCTGGTTCTTTCACCTTAAGTAATTTATTTTAATTAAACAACTTAAAACTCCCAAATCACTTCTCTTATCTACAAAATGGTTATAATAACTCCCATCTCAGAGGATTCAGGTCTGCATTAACAAGATAACAATATATTAGTGTCTGCTAATTTTTAGCGTGTAACACTAAACACTAAAATAAGATAGAAAAGAGAGATCGATAATTGTTATTTAATTTTTGTCCCACAAAGGTTCATTATTGTTATTCTCAATAATCAACTGGGCATAATGAAAAATTTCAAACAACACCTATTATTAAAAATTAGAAATATACCAAAATGACAAAATTATGAAGTCTGTAATTATTATGGAGCTTTGCATTATGGACAGGGAAAAAGACAACCCAGGAGCATTAGATAAATAATAATAACCTGAGGCACTAGATTTGGAGAACATGGTTATGTTATATTAATTTTCTGTCTTCCTAGAATGGACCAATAGTTCAGAGGAAATCAAGAACATGAGAGGCACAGGTACCAAAAAAAAAAAAAAAAAACTGCTATTACTTGAAAGGAAACTGAAGCATAGGTTGTGAAAATTAGATTATAAAAGTGGACCAACAATGCAGAAATTTGACGAATGCTATGATGGACCACCTCTATTCAACAGCAGTTTCACAGATACGTGTTCAGTGCCTGTTATGTTCTGGTCACTGTGCTATAATCCGGTAATACCATGTGATCAATACAACTTAAATCCTGTTTTTTTTAATTGACTTTTTTTTTTTTTTAAATTGTACTTCAGGTGAAGGTTTACAGAACAAAGTGTTTCTCATTAAACAGTGGTACACATATTGTTTTATGACATTGGTTAAAAACCCCACAACATGTCAACACTCTCCGTTCTTGACTTTTTTTTTTTTTTGTGAAAATATACATAGCCAAAGACACACCATTTCAAGAATTTCTACATGCACAGTTCAGTGACATCGACTATACTCTTCCAATTTTGCTGCTATTCTCACTTTAGATGACGGTTTACAGAACAAAATAGATTCTCATTAAACAGTACACATGTTGCCCTATGACAATGGTTAACAACCTCACTACACATCAACACGGTCCTTACTCAACATTGGGTACCCTATCACCAGCTTTACTATCCCCTTCTACCTTCTAGCCCTTGTCCCTGGACTGCTGTGCCTTGTTAGTCCCGTTTTGTTTTATGGGGCCATCCAATCCCCAGCTGAACGGGGAATCTGAAAACTGACTTCACCGCTGAGCTAAAAAGGTGTCTGGGAGTCATACTCTCGGGGTTTCTCCAGTCTCCTTTAGGCTAATAAATCTGGTCTTTTTTTGTGTGTGTTAGAATTTTGTTCTACATCCTTCTCCAGCTCTGTCCAGAACCCTCTGTTTTGATCCCGGTCAGAGCAGTCAGTGGTGGTAGCCGGACACCATCTAGCTGTACTGGACTCAGTCTGGTGGAGGCCTTGGTAGCTGTGGTCCAGTAGTCCTCCAGAATAATCTTTTCCTTGTATCCTGTTCTCTTCATTCTCCCTTGCTCCCGAAGGGATGAGACCAATGGAGTATCTTAGATGGCTGCTCACAGGCTTTTAAGACCCCAGATTCTACTGACCAAGGTAGAATGTAGAACATTGTCTTTATAAACAGTGTTATGCCAATTGAGCTAGATGTTCCCTGAGACCATGGTCCCCACAGCCCTCTTCCCAGCAATTCAGTCTCTCAGGGAGTCTGGATGTGTCTATGGGGCTTCCATGACCTTTCTTTGTACAAGTTGTGCTGTTTTCCTGTGTATTGTGTACTGTCTCACCCTTCACCAAAGATACCACTTATCTATTGCCTATTTAGTATTCCCCCCACCACCCATCCCATCCCTCGTAACCAACAAAGATTGTTACTTTTTGTGTGTAAACTTTTACACGGGTTTTTACAATAGAGGTCTCATACAATATTTGTCCTTTTGTGATTGACTTATTGCACTCAGCATAATGTCCTCCAGTTTCATCCATGTTATGAGATGCTTCACAGATTCATCCTTGTTCTTTCTCATTGTATAGTACTCCGTTGTGTGTATGTACCATAGTTTGTTCATGCATTCATCTGTTGATGGGCGTCTAGGTTGTTTCCGTCTTTTTGCTATTGTGAACAATGCTGCCATTAACACAGGTTGCCTATGTCTATTCGAGTGACAACTCTTATTTCTCTAGGATATATTCCTAGGAATGGGATTGCTGAATCATACGGTATTTCTATTTCTAGCTTTCTAAGGCAGTGCCATATCGTTTTCCAAAATGGTTGTATCATTTTGCGTTCCCACTAGCAGTGCATAAGAGTTCCGATCTCCCCGCATCCCTTCCAAAATTTGTTATTTCCAGTGTTTTTGATTCGTGCCAGTAATGCCGGGGTGAGATGGTGTCTCATTGTGGTTTTAATTTGCATTTCTCTAATGGCTAGTGATCGCAAGCATTTCCTCATGTTGGCCATTTGAATGTCTTCTTTGGTGTAGTGTCTGTTCATTTCCTTTGCCCATTTTTTAATAGGATTATTTGTCTTTTTGTTGTAGAGGTGTTGGATTTTTCTTGTAGATTATGGAGATTAGACCTTTCTCTGACTTGTACTGTCCAAAAATTTTTTCCCAGTCTGTAGGATCTCTTTTTACTCTTTCAGTGAAGAGCATAGGTGCTTGATTTTTAGAAGATCCCAGTTATCTAGCTTATCTTTTGGGGTTTGTGTGTTGATGGTTATGGTTTGTATCCTGTTAATGTCATGTATTAAGGCCTGTAGCGTTGGTCCTATTTTTTCTTCTATGAACTTTATAGTTTTAGGCTTTATATTTAGGTCTTTGATCCATTTTGAATTAGTTTTAGTATATAGTGTGAGGTATGGGTCCTGTTTCATTTTTTTGCAGATGGAGATCCAGTTTTGCCAGCACCATTTGTTAAAAAGACTGTCTTTTCCCCATTTGATGGACTTTGGCCTCTTGTCGAAGATCAGGTGACCATAGATGGATGGATTTACATCTGCGTTCTCAATTCTGTTCCATTGGTCAATGTATCTGTCATTGTACCAGTACCAGGCTGTTTTGACTACTATAGCTGTATGGTAGGTTCTGAGGTCAGGTAGTGTGAGTCCTCCACCTTTATTCTTCTTCTTCAGTAGTGCTTTACTTATTCGGGGCTTCTTCCCTTTCCATATAAAGTTAATGATTAGTTTTCCCGTATCTTTGAAGAATGTTGTTGGTATTTGGATGGGGATTGCGTTGTATTTGTAAATTGCTTTAGGTAGAATTGTCATTTTCACAATGCTGAGTCTACCTCTTCATGAGCATGGTATATTTTACCATTTATGTAGTTCCCTTTGGATTTCTTGGAGTAGTGATTTGTAGTTTTCTTTGTATAGGTCTTTTACATCCCTGGTCAGATTTATTTCTAAGTATTTTGTTTTTTTAAGGGCTATTATAAAGGTATTGTTCTCCTGATTTCCTTTTCATTGTTCTCCTTACTGGTGTATAAGAATCCAACTGATTTTTGAATGTCTATCTTTTATCCTGCTACTCTGCTGAATCTTTCTATTAGTTCAGTAGATTTCTTGTGGAGTCTTTAGGGTTTTCTATGTATAGTATCATATCATCTGCAAACAGGGACAGTTTAACTTCTTCATTACCAGTTTGGATGTCCTTTATTTCTTTTGCTTGCCTTATTGCTCTAGCTAGAACTTCCAGCACAATGTTAAATAGGAGTGGTGATAAAGGGCATCCTTGTCTTGTTCCTGTTCTCAAGAGGAATGTTTTCTACCTCTATCCATTAAGAATGATGTTGGCTGTCGGTTTTGAATAGATGCCCTTCATTATGTTGAGAAGTTTCCCTTCTATACCTATTTTACTGAGAGGTTTTATCAGGAATGGGTGTTGGATTTTGTCAAAAGCCTTTTCTGCATTGATTGAGATGATCATGGGATTCTTTTCTTTCATTTTATTTGTGTAGTGGATTATACTGATTGATTTTCTAATGTTGAACCATCCTTGCATAGCTGGTATGAATCCTACTTGGTCAAGGTGTATTATTTTTTTGGTATAATGCTGAATTCTATTGGCTAGAATTTTGTTCAGAATTTTTGCATCTATATTCATGAGAGATATTGGTCTGTAAGTCTTTTATTGCGGTGTCTTTGCTGGTTCTGGTATCAGCTTTATGCTGGCTATATAGAATGAATTCAAAAGTGTTGCTTCTTTTTCTATGCTCTGAAATAGCTCGAGTAGTACTGGTACAAGGTCTTCTCTAAATGTTTTGTAGAATTCCCCAGTGAAGCCATCTGGTTCAGGGCTTTTTTTTGGTTGTTGTTGGGAGTTTTTTTTTTTTTTTAATTGCCTTTTCAATCTCTTCTCTTGTTAGGGTCTGTTCAGATTTTCAACATCACTTTGTTGTATTTTCGGTAGGTAGTGTGTTTCTAGAAATTTACCCACTTCCTCTAGGTTTTCAAATTTGTAGGAGTATAATTTTTCATAATATTCTGTTATGATGCTTTTTATTTCAGTTGGGTCTGTTGTAATGTGGCCCATTTCATTTCTTATTTGTGTCCTCTCCTGTTTTTCTTTTGTCAGTATGGCCAGTGTTTTGTCTATTTTGTTGATTCTTTCAAAGAACCAACTTTTGGTTTTGTTGATTCTATTGTTTTTCTGTTCTCTATTTCATTTATTTCTCCTCTGATCTTTATTATTTCCTTACTTCCAGTGGCTGTGTGCTTTTTTTTTTTTTTTTTTTTTGCTGTTTCTTTCTATTTGTTTGAGTTCTGTAGTTAATGTTTTGATTTTGTCTCTTTCTTCTTTTTTGATGTGTGCATCTATTGCTATAAATTGTCCTCTGAGGACTGCCTTTGCTGTGTCCCAAAGGTTTTGGTATGAAGTGTTTTCATTCTCATTTGATTCTATAAATTTTTTGATTCCATCTCTGATTTCTTCTATTACCCAGTGATGTGTAAGTAGGGTATTATTCAGTTTCCATGTAATTGATTTTTTTCCTTGCTCTTTCTGTTGTTAATTTCTTCCTTGATAGCATTGTGGTCAGAGAAGATAGTTTGTAATATGTCAACGTTTTGGGTCTTGTTGATGATTGCTCTGTGGCCTAAGATGTGGTCTATCCTGGAGAATATTCCATGTGCATTGGAAAAGAATGTATACTTTGCAGCTGTTGGATGGAGTGTTCTATATTTGTCTATGAGGTCCTGTTGGCTGATTGTGCCCTTTAGGTCTTCTGTATCTTTGCTGAGTTTAGTCTTAGTTGTTCTGTCCTTTACTGAGAGTGATGTGTTGAAGTCTCCTACTATTATTGTGGAATTTTCAATATCTCTTTTCAGTGTTGTTAGAGTTTGTTTTATGTATTTTGGAGCCCTGTCATTGGGTGCATAGATGTTTATTATGGTTATGTCTTCATGATTGATCATCCCCTTAATCATTATATAGTGTCTTTCTTTGCCTTTTATTATGGATTTTATTTTAAAATCTATTTTATCTGAGATTAGTATTGCCACTCCTGCTCTGTTTTGGTAGTCGTTAGCTTGATATATATATTTTTTCCAACCTTTGACTTTTAATAAATTCACATCTTTGTTTCATGTTGATGGATCCTGTTTTTTTATCTATTCTGTCACTCTCCATCTCTTTATGGGTGCATTGAGTCCATTTACATTCAGTGTAATTATTGATAGATATGAGTTTGTTCCTGTCATTTTGTACTGCTTTTTTGTGCATGTGTTGCTGACGTTTTCTTTGTTCTTCTTACTCTCCTGTGCTGGATTACTCTTGTATGTGCATTTTTTTCATTTACTTGTGTAGGTTTTGTTTTTGCTGAGACTTTATGTTTTTTCTCTTTATTTTTTTTGATATGTTTGTTAACTTTCTTTGTGTTTACCATGAAATTTACCCTTATATTTCTAAGTTTGAAGCAGTCTATTATTACTTGGTATCACATGGCCTTCCTTTCCATTAGGTAATTCTATACCTCCAACATTTGTTCCCTCTTTTATTGTTCTGACGTTGTTGTCATTTACAGACTAAATGCTCCGATTCCCTGCTGTATTTCTTTTGATTTTGGATAGTCCTTGAGAGTTCATTTAGTATTTGGCTGGTACGATCTTGCCTCCTAGATTCAGCCTGTGAGCTGAAGTTGTTTGTTCTCTGATCGAACAACTCTCTTTAATAATTCTTGTAAGTTTGGTTAGGTTTTTACATATTCCCTTAATTTCTGTTTATCCAGAAATGTCCTAATTTCACCATCATATCTGAATGAGAACTTTGCAGGATATATTATTCTTGGCTGAGAATTTTTTCTTTCAATGTTTTATATATGTCATCTGATTGCCTTATTGCCTGCTTGGCTTCTGCCGAATAATCTGAGCTTAGTCTAATTGTTTCTCCTCTGTATGTGACTTTCTTTTTCAAGAGGTGTTCTCAGGTTTTTTGTTTGTTTGTTTGTTTTTGGTTTAAGGGAGTGTAATTATGATATGCCTTGGTGATTTTCTTTTGGGGTCTATCCTAAATGAGGTCCGTTGTGCTTCTTGGATGGCAAGCTTTTCATCTTTCATGATATTGAGGAAGTTTTCTGTCAGCAGTTCTTCAATGATCCTCTCTGTGTTTTCAGTTTTCTCCCGCTGTTCTGGAACTCTGATCACTCACAAACTTTTGCTTCTGATTGTATCCCACATAATTCTTGGGGTTTCTTCATTTTTCTTTGTTCTTTTTTCTGATTTTTCTCCAACTGATTTCTATCAAAGTGTTTGTCTTTGATTTCACTGATCCTGTCTTCCATCATTACAAACCTGCTCCTCAGCCCTTCTATGACACTGCCCATATCTGAAATCTTGCTGTTTATCCTTTGGATTTCTAATTGTTGTTTTTGTATAATTTCTAGTTGTGAATTTATTTTGGCATTTTGTTCCTGGATTATTTTCCTGAATTCTTCCATTTTTTTGTCTGTGTTTTCCATGAATTTGTCTGCCTTTTCCATGAATTTGTCTATTTTTTCCTGATTTTTGTCTGCTTTTTGCTTCAAAGCTTGGATAATTCTGAGTATTAGAGATTTGAATTCCCTATCAGGTAGTTCTAGTGCCTTTTATTCCACCAGAACGTTATCTGGTGTTTTATTTTGGACAGCTACTAGAACCATCCTGTCCTGTTTTTGTAAATGTTTTGGTATTGTCTGCTGTCTTCGGGGCATTCAGTAGTTATTCTTCTCATTTATTGATTGTAGATTTGTTTGTTTCATCTTTTTTTATTTTACTATGTCTGAGCAGGCAGACTGTGTTCTTCTTTGTTTGTTCATCTGTGGGCACGATACTTTTCACATCCTTCTCCAACTGGTAGGGTCAGCCGCTGAAATATGGTACCTCAGAGCAGGTGTAGCTGAAGAGGAGGTGCTGGGATGGGATGTTTTTGGCACTTACTACAGCCACCAGGGAGGGTCAGTATTTAGTTTAGGGTAGCTTCCGTAGGCTGTGCCTGTGCTGCTTGGTGTCATAATGTTAAGTGCATGGTGCAGGTAGGCAGGATGGAGGGGGGAGAATTTTAAGTGTAGAGCTAAGATGGATATGGGAGAGAGGAGAGAGGAACAGTAGCCAAAAACATACAAAGAAAAAAGAGTGCTAGGGGAGCTTTCCATTGGAGTGGAGAGATGAAAGACTGTGAAATGGAGAAAAACAAAAAGGGAAAGAAGAAAAAAAAAAAAAGAAAAGAATGAATAAATAAAAATTAGAAAGAAAAAAGAATAGCAAAGCTCTCAGGGATCCCACTGGTGTGGGTACGGGTCTGGGGAAGTTGTTCCCAGGTGTTGCAGTACAGCCTGGCTAGAAGGTGTAGAGGTATTCAACACCAGGTATTCAGGGAACAGGAAGAGAAGGAAGGTACAGAGAGGTGAGAAACTGAGCAATGATGGAAGACAAAAAGGGAAAAAGAGGGAAAAGAAAACAGTATGAATTAAAAAAAAAAAGAAGAAAAGCCCCACAAAAAACAGAAGAAAAAAAAACATGAAAAAGGAAACGCCCTCAGGGATCCATCTGCATGTCTGTGCAAGCTAACAGGGCAGGTCTCAAGCCGCATAACACTACCTGGCCAGAACGGGCTCCCAACTCAAGAAAAGGAAAGAAAACAAACAAAAAATTCAAAAGAAACATACAAAAGCCCTGGGATCCCACCAGCACGGCAGCCCAGACCAGGAAGCAGTTACACACCTGAACGGAGCTCCTCAGCCCCTCAGGAAGAAGCAAAGATGGTGCACGGAGCCATGTATCTGAGCAAAAGGAGGGGGAGGTGGTGAGAGTTAAGGAAGAAATCATAAGAAGCAGAAAAAAGCAACACCAGCAGCCAACAAATGGCACTCAGGGAGTTGGCCAGTGTGAGCGGGTGGAGTCCAAGCAGCTAGTGCTTCCCGGCCAAGAGACTGTGGCTGCGGGTAGCAGAGGAGGCCGAGTGGGGGTGAAGAAGTGTGGGGGCTGGGAAAGCGTATATTGCAAATTACCGGTTGTTTTGTCTCCTGCTGGAAGCTCCATGAAACTGCTTTCTCGTAACCTGTATTTGCTGGTCTCTGATAGGAGTCCAATATGTTGGATCCACACTGCGTTAGCTGATAGGGGGGTCTCTGCATGAATCTCTCCTCACCCTCCATTCTCTGTCAGTTCTTTATCTCTTCATTTGAAGTTTTAGGGTTTCAGGATTGTTATTTTCTCTGTTTGGCTTAGTTTTTTGGATCTTTGCTGTGGAAGGACAGCGTGATGTTTCTGCCTAGAGCGCCATTTTTCCGGAAGTCTCTTAAATCCTGTTTTTATAGAACTCACAGCACTTTGGGAATGAGAGACAGCAAGTACCCAAGTGAGCAAATATATAAATCATAACAAATCAATATTTCAAGTGGACATCAAGGTAGTATGTGAGGATAACAATGCAGGTTGCAAGAAACAGGGCAGGACCATTTCACTTAGAGAAAAGAGGGAACAATTTCTCCTGCTGAGAAGGAAGTGTCTCAGTTCCAGGAAGTCTGGTGTGGCTGGAATGGGGATGGGTTATAGAGCATATGTGAGTATGTAACACAGGGTTCAGCTGAATTCAGCTTCTCCAGCTAATTTCCCATGATCTTTCCTGTGAACCCGTTTCATTTGCTTCTCTGCAAGGTACCCTGATTAATTAAAGAATGTCCATCTTTTTGCATCAGACTGTACCATGTCTTCGGTTTAGTCATTTCCTACGGTTTTATTTCATATACATGTGTTCATCTGGTCCAGAAAGCAACACTGTATTAGACTGTGGCATTTGGGAAACAATTTTCAAGTTGTCAAATGGCACTTTTGTTTTTGAAATATCATGTTCTCAGCTTTTCCTTAGGTAAAGAAATAATAAATTAAGATTAATAGTATGATGTGGTATTTTGATGTTAAAATTTCATTCAATTACTTTTTAAAAAAATTATCTTTTTTACTCTACAGATGCATTTTATAATATTATGGATAGTTTAAGACATATATGAAACAAAAGTAGAAATAAAGTCATTTGTATCCCCACAGTCAAGTACAATATTTTCTATATTTGGTTTCTATTTCAACATATATCATTAAATACATATGATATTGATTAATATAGTTATCGTATATGAAGAATATTAGATATAGAATTAGAATCACGATATGTATAGCTCTATATTTTCCTAAATATTTTTCTTGAGAATGTATTCTCATGTCTTTAAACACTTTTAGAAAGGTAATTCTTTTGAATATAATTTAAAGCTTCATAATGTTTCACCTTAGTAACAAAATGTATATAATAATTTTTCTCTTATTTATCTCTAGGTTTTTTTTTTAATTTATTGCTGATTTAAAACAACATTGAGATGAGTATCACTGGAAGGGAATACTTGATTCTATCAGTTATTACATTTCCTATTTACAAGATAGTTTATCTTAATTTGCTTCTTTATCATTCAGGTGTTCTTTTCTATTTACTGGTCATCTGCACATAATACTTCACTGAAATATTTTCCTGTGACAATTTTATCTTTTTAGTTGACATGTTGAGTCCCTTCTGATTAATTTGTAAGAGATTATCACACATTACTGAACATTAGCCTTTGACTGCTCCTATCATCCACATAAATTCCCCAATTAACAAATAAATAATATAGTTTATCTCTACAATTTCTCTTCAGAGATATTTTTGCTTTTATTTAATCCCTCATTTATTTTCCTTCATATTTTCTTCATTGCCTTTGTTCTTGGTTTAGATAAATCTTTTTGTTCCATAGTTTTATTTTGTACATCTAAACTGTTAATCCATTTCAATTTATTTGTATTGTGAGAAAAGTGTATAAAATGTATTCCTAACTAGTTATTATATGAGGCCCTGATGGCACAGTGGTTAAAAGCTATGACTGCTTAACAAACGGTCGGCGGTTTGAATCCACCAGCTTCTCCTTGGAAACCCTATGGGAGCAGTTCTACTCTGTTCTATATGACTGCTATGGGTCAGAATTAACTCAACTGCAATAGGCAATGAGTTTTAGTTATTATATGTTAAAATTATTTTACTGAAGAACTTTTCTCAGTTCACTGAATTGCAATGCCAGTTTTGTTGCTTGTAATTTTCAAAAGTCAGCATTCTGCTAGGAACATAACAATATGTTCCTAACAGTCCACTACCTGAAACTTTATGTCTTTCAATATGAGGACGTTTTACATTTCACTGTTGAACTAGCGTGCAGTAAAGTTCTGCAACAAAACTATCATAAAACACGTGTGTTTGTAGGGGAGGTGTTTTAACATGCAAATTCTACAACCAATTGTAGCACAGGATCCTTGAGGATGAACAGAAGACATTGATAACCTGTGCAACTTAAGATGCATTCTGCTCCATGAAGTTCCACAAACTTAATAGAAATTACCTTTAAGTCCAGGGTAATGAAATACCTTCTGAATTTATGCATTTATGATTTTTCTTATCTTTATTTTTGATCTTTCTACCTCAGATTTGTAAGTAGCTTACCTGGATTGTAAAGCTGGTCAGCAGAAGAGTTAGGAAAACCTGTCTGTCTGCCTGGAGGTCACCTGCAAAGTGACCCTCTGTGTCTGTCCTCCACTTAAGGTCTATCTCAGTCTTTCCTACTCTGAGCAACTTCTCAATTAAATACATGGTGTTGTATAGACATGAGAAGTTGGGCAAAAATACTGTGACTACTTTTATTTCATTGAAGGGAGGGGCATAAGGAGCACAGAAGGAACTGGACTTCTCAGGAAATCCCTGGGGCCTTCTGTCCTTGAAGGTAATTAACTCCCAACCCCAAAGTGTTGCAAAGTCCTAGGGAATACAAAAATACTTCTCTTACTTTTACAAAATTAAGTGATCTATCACTTCAGCTGTTTTCAATTGACTCTTTTAAATGGTTCCCCAATTCACATAATTAAACAATCAATGTATTAATTATATATGCTAATCTTTTCAATAATCCTTGGTTTATTTATTTACGGCACAATGTTTGCTGAGCCCCTGCTGTACCCCAATCCCTGTGCTAGTCATTGGAAATACAACAGAGAAAAAAGAAAAATCGGAAAGAATTAAGACAAAAATATTCTTTATCAGTGTGAAACAAATTGCATGCAATATTGTAAACTAAAAATATCCAGAGCAGATTGAAGAATTCAAAACAATATTTACAAAAGAGAAAAGAGACTCTTAAAATGAGGTTTTCATGTTGAGGGATACAAGAAAAGATAAAAATCATCAAGTTTTATCTCAGGCAAGCAGTTATGGATCAGGTAGGTATACACAGGACTGTACAATATTCCTGAGCCTTGGTGGCATCGTGCTTAAGCGTTTGGGTGCTGACCAGAAGGTCAGTAATTCAAATCCACCAGCCACTCCTTAGAAACCCTACTGAGGACTTCTACTTTGTTCTATAGGGTCGCTATGAGTCAGAATCGATTCGATGGCAATGACTACAACATTTCATAAATTGTTAAACTGTGAAAACCTGTTTAACATATATAAGAGATCTATAAGACTTTAAACATAATTCAAAACCAATTTCTGAATAAAAATATTGATAGCTAATAACAGAAACAAATGTCTTCAAAATATAAAATATTTCACTTTAGCCAAGTAAATGCATTAAATTTTGCTCTCAAAAAAGATATTTTGAAGTTATAACACTTGTTGTACCTGTGAAAGTGACCTTGTTTGAAAACATAAGGTTTTTGTTTTTACATGTTATCACTTAGGTTAAAGAAGTCATACCAAAGTAGGGTGGTCCCTAATTATAATCCTTTCTGAGTAACTCAAACCATTCCCTGAGCCTTGGAGTCGATTCTGACTCAAGGCAACCCCAAGTGTGACAGAGTAGAACTGCTCCATAGGGTTTTTGTGGCTGTTATCTTTATAAAAGTAGATATTCAGGCCTTTCTTCCATGGTACCACTGGGTGGGTTCAAATTGCTAACGTTTATGTTAGAATTGAGTGCAAACTGCTTAAGCCATTCAGAGGTGTGAGTATGGTATAAAAGAGGAGAAAAGACAGGGAGACAGAGTCACACATAATGGGGGAGGCATGATCTTAATATATATCTACAAGCATCAAAGGTATGCCAAGGATTGGTGATATCTACTAGAAGCTAGGAGATAGACATGAAACAGTTCCTCTCTCACAGTCTTCAGAAGGAATCGAGACAGTCAATACTTTGATTTGGATACCTAGCTTCAAGAATCATGTGACAAAGGCTTCTATTTTTTAAAGCCATTCACTTCACGGTATTTTGTCATGGTATTCATAAGAAAGACAACCACCATCATACATCAAAAGTAAAAGGACTCATGGGAAAGAGCCACAAAGTGAACACAGTGCAGGGCGGAGTTTCTGAGTAGTCAACTTTGGGATGGGGAGGCACTGTGGGTCCAGTTCTAAGTAGTGAGTCCCAAGAAAGAGCATCAAGGTGAACACAGCACAAGCTAGAGTTCTTTAGCCGTCAAATATGGAATACAGTGGCATGATGAGTGCAGTGTGGCCAAGAGTTCTTGAGTAATGAGGATATACGGTGAAGTTGAGAGAGCTGCCATTCCCAGAATGGAACTCTGGGGCTGGTGCTGCATGGCTAGTGCTTTCAGGGGTGGGGAGACTTGTGGTGAACGTGAGACAGCAGGGGCTCCTGAGTTGCGGATCTGGTTCCACAGTTACATGGTCAGTGCTTACAGGATGGAGACTAGTCATGGGTGATTAACAACAGCTGGTAATCCCAAATAGGACAATGCATACTGGAGGGGTATAGCCAGCATCTATGGGAGGAGGGTAGTCCAGGACCAGAGCAAGGCAGTTGGTGTTCCCAATATGGGTGTCCGGTGCGGAGTGGCCACACGAGGTGATACATGTCAGAGTCTGCTACTTAAGTGGCACAGCTAACACCCTCACTCAGGGAGCCTAGAGGAAAAATAGTGACAGTTGGTGTTTCTGGGCAGGAAGACCAGTAGGGAAATGACAACAACAGGTGCTCCCAGAGAGAGGGTTTGGTGTTGAAGCAGAGAACTCCAAACTTTAATAATTTAAAATAATAAAAAACCATGAAATTAATAATAAAAATAATAAAGAAGAGCAAGCTATAGAGAAGGAGAATAATCTAGTCTCTAGAGTTTCCAAGAATAATAGCTAAGTATCTTGGTTATAACAATCACAAAACATATGAGTAGGCAGAAAAAATGGCCCATGCAAAAGAGCAAAAGAAGGGGACAGAAAATGCTCCTGAAGAAAGAAAGATGATGGAATTACTAGACAAAGACCTTAAAGAAATAGTATTAAGCATACTCAAACACTTAATCGAAAAAGAATTAAATGATATAAGAATGATTCAAGGGCAAAACAGTAATTTCAATAAAGAGATTGAAATTTTAAAAAAGAACCAGAAAGGAGCTGAAAAGTATAACAGAAATGAAAAGTTCACTGGAAGCACTAATCAGCAGATTCGAACTGGCAGAAGAAAAAGTTAGCAAATTGAAGATAGAGCAATTGAGATTATCTAGTCTAAGGAGCAAAAGATAAAAGAAGAAAAGTGAGCAAAGCCTAAGGGATCTGTGGGACACCATCAAGCAGACTAATATACACATTAAGTGAGTCCCAAAAGGAGAAAAGAAAAAAGAGCAGAAAGAATATTTGCAGAAATAATGGCCTAAAACTTCCTAAATCTGACGAGAGATATGAACTTACACATCCAAGAATCTCAACAAACTTCCGAAAACAGCCACTCCAAGAAACATTATAGTCAAACTCTTGAAAACCAAGGACAGAGAGAGAATTTTGAAAGAAGCATGAAAAAGCAAAGTATCAGATACAAAAAAAAAAAAAAAAAAAAGAAAGAAAGAAGAAGAAACACAAAATCAAAACATTGCCTGGATGTCGCTTACGACTCATAGTAACCAGATAAGACAGAGTAGAACTGCCCCATTAGGTTTCCAAGGCTGTATTCTTTACAAAAGCAGAATGCCACTTCTTTCTTCTACTGAACAGCAGGTGGGTTCACCTTTAGGTTAGCAGCTGAGTACTTAACCACTGTGCCACCAGGGCTCCTATCACCTATAAGGGGGCAACAAAAAAATTAAGTGCCCATTTTTCCTCAGAAATCATACAGACAAGACAGTTGGAAGGTATATTTGAAGTGCTGAAAAAAAGCACTGTCAACCAAGAATACTATATTCAGCAAAGCTGTCTTTGAAAACTGAGGGTGAAATTAAGACATTCTCAGATAAACAAAAGCTAAGGGAATTGATTACTAATTGGTCAGCCCTACTAAAAATGCTAATGAAAGTTCTTCCCAAGGAAAGTACGTTAGACAGTAACTTGAAATGGTACATACAAAAGAAGGGAAAAAAACATTAAAGATGATTTCTTGACAAGTATAAGGGCTATATTTGAGGAATTTTGGGTTGATAAATAGAGCTTCTATGTCTTTCCTGTTTTATAATGACAAAATACATAATAATAAGTTTAAATTTAGGTTACAAGGCATATAAGGTATAAAGATGTAATTGATGAAAACAATATAATAAAATGAGGACCTTCATAGGTCTAGAGTTTTTATATCCTATAGAATTTAAGTTGGTGTCACTAGTAGGTTGTTATGAAGGTAAGATGTTAAATGTCATTCTCATGGTAACCCCAAAAAAAGATAAATAAAAAGTATACACAAAAGGAAAGGACATAGGAAACCCAAGTGCTCAGTACAAAAAAAGAAAAATAAAAACTATCTATTACACACAAAAGATGACACTGGAGAAAAAGGGGGACAAAGAAAATATAAGAAGCACAAAAAATACGTAACAAAAAGGCAGAAGCCTACCCTCCTTTATTGGTAACTACTGTGAATGTAAATGATTTAAATGCTCCAATAAAAAGGCAGACAGTGGTAGAATGGATAATATATATACATATATATGTATATATGTGTATATGTACACACATATACACATATATATACATATATATTTGTGACCCACCTATATGCAGTCTACAGGAGACACACATTAGGCCAAAAGACACAAAATAGTAGAGAGTGAAAGATGGAAAAAATATTCCATGCATATAGTAATCAAAAGAGAGCTGGTGTGGCAATTAAAATATCACAGAACATAGGCTTTAAGTCAAAATCTATTATAAGAGACAAAGAAGGACACTATATAATGTTAAAAAGTCAATTTGTCAAGAAGACAAAACAATTATAAATATTTATGTACCTAATCTCAGAGCCCCAAAATATATTACGCCAACACTGACAGAACTGAAGGGAGAAATGAACAGATCTACAATCATAGTTAGAGATTTTAATAGGTCTTTTTTTTATAATGAATAGAACAACTAGAAAAAGAATCAAAAAAAGAAATAGAATATTAAACATAACTATTAACCAACTAGATCTAACACATACATATAGTATACCCCATCCAACAACTCAAGAACTGCCCAATATATGTTCTTCTGCAGTACACATGGATAATTCTCCAAGATAGACCACATCGTAAGCCATAAAGAAAGTATCAATAAATGTAAATAGATTGAAACCATACAAAGTATCTTTTCAATTCATAAAAAAAGTAACGAGAAATTAATAGCAGAGAGAAAACTGGAAAGCACACAAATATGTTTAAACTAAACACTATACTTCTAAACAGTGAATGAATCAAGAAAGACATCAAGAGAAAAATCAAAAAGTATTTAGAGTAGAATGAAAATGAAAACATAACATACTAAAACCTATGGGATGCAGTGAAGGCAGTACTCAGAGGGACATGTACAGCAATCAATGTCTACATCTAAAAAGAAGAAAAATCGCTCATCAATAGCGTTACTCTACAATTTGAGGAAATAGAAAAAGAAGACTAAATGGAGCCTAGAGCTACAAGAAAGAAAATAATAAAGATCAGAGCAGAAATAAATGAAATAGAGAATAGTAAAATAATAGAATCAGTAAAAGCTTTTTCTTTTTCTTTTTTTTTGAAAAGATCAGTAAAGTTGACAAACTTTTATCTAGACTGACCAAGAAAAAGAGAAAAGATTCAAGTATCTAAAATTAGAAACCAAAGTGGGGACATTACAAAAGAACCTATACAAAAAAAAAAAAAAAAAAGATTGTAAGGGGATACTATGAACAATTGTATGCCAACAAATTAGATAACTCACAGGGAGTATACAAAGTATTAGAAACACATAAACTCCCTATATTGACTCAAGAAGAAAGAGAGACCGTGAACATATCCATAACAAGTGAAGAGATTGAATAAATAATCAAAAAAATCCCAACAAAGAAAATCCCTGTCAGATGGCTTCACTGGGGAATTCTGCAAAACATTTGGAGACTTCTGGTCAACATGGTGCTATAGACAGAAGCACGACGCCTTCCCTGTACAGCAAAGACCCAAAAAACTAAGTGAAACAGAGACAAACATCAATCCTGAAACCCTAAGCATCAAATGAAGAGATAAAGAACTCAGCCAAGCACCAAATGGAATAAAAAACTGACAGAGTTCAGAGAGCTAGGAGAGATATGTGCAGAGGTCCCCTGTCAGCTAATGCAGCACTCATTCCCCATCTTGGACGCCTGTTGGAGATCAGCAAGTAGGGAGTATGGGAAAGCAGATTCACAGAGCTTCCAGCAGGAGACAGAACAATTGGTAACCAGCAATATATGCTTACCTAGCCCCCACTCTTCTTCACTACCACTCAGCCTCCTCTGCTTCCTGCGGTCATAGTCTCTTGGTCAGGAGGCACCAGCTTCAGCCCCTTGCAGCTTGGATTCCATCTGACCACACCGGCCAGCTCCCTGAGTGCCATTTGTTTGATGTTGGCATTACTTTTTTCTGCTTCTTTTGGTTTCTTCCATATCTCTCACCACCTACTCCTCCTTTCTCTCAAATACCTGGCTCCGTGTGCCATCTTTGCTTCTTCTTGAAAGGCTGTGAACCACAGCTCAACTGTGGAACTGCCTGCCGGCCCACTCCACCATGTTGGTGGGATTCCTGGGGCTATTTGTTTGTTTTGATTCGTTTGTTTGTTTTCTTTTCCTTTCTTGGCTTAGGAGCCACTTCTACCAGGGTTATACTGCGCGGAGTTGGAGCTACTTCCTCAGTCTGCACAGCAATGCAGAGGGATCCTTGGGCGCATTTCTTTTTGCTTTATTTTTTATTTCTGTTTTCTTTCTTTGTCCCTTTTAGTCTTTCTTTCTTTGTCTCTTTTTGTCTTTCTTCATTTCTCATTTTCTTGTCCCTCTATACTTAACTTCTCTTTCTGTCTCCTGAATTCCTGGCACTGTGTAACATCTCTACCCCTTCTGGCTAAGCTGTACTTTGTGGCCTGGGAGTCACTTCCCCAGTCTTCACAGCTTCATTGATGGGATCTCTTGGGGCTTTGCTTTTCTTTCTTTCTTTTTTTTCTAATTTTTATTCATTTTCTTTTATCCTTTTTCATTTTTTTCTCCATTTCTAGGTCTCTCATCATTACACACCAATGGAAAGCTCCCTTACCACTCTTTTTTGTTAGTTAGCTTCTTTCTTTTCTGGTCTTGTTTCTCTCTCCTCTCTCTCCTCTTTCTCATACCCATCTTAGCTCCACACATCACAATCTCTCCCCTCCTTCGTGCCTACCTGCACCATGTGTTGAATATCACACCCCTGAGCAGCACAGGCATGGCCTACAAGAACCTTCCCTGCACTGATTACCAGCTGGTCCTAATGTCCCTAGTACATGCCACAAACTACCCCTCCCAGCAAATCCCCTTCAGCTGGACCTGCCTTGATTCACACTAGCTGAGAAATTGACCCTGCCCATTGGACAAGGAGGTGAAAATTATCATGCCCACAGACTAGCAAACAACAAATAAGGCACAGCATGTCTGCTCAGACACAATCATATAAAACAAAAAAATCAGGATTAAAAACATCTACAATGAATAAATGAGGAAAATAACTACTGAATGCCCTGGAGAGAGCAGACAATATCAAAACATATTTAAAAAAAGACAAGATGGTTTTAGTAGGCATCCAAAATAAAACACCAGATGACTTTCCAGTAAATGAAAAGGCACTAAAACTACCTGATAGGGAATTCAAATCTCTAACATTCAGAATTATGCAAGAGTTGAAGCAAAAAGCAGACAAAAATGAGGAAAAAATAGACAAATTCATGGACTATACTACAAAAAATTGGAAGAATTCAATAAAATAATACAGGAACAAAATGCTAAAAAAATTCACAACTAGATATCATACAAAGACAACAATTAGAAATCCAAAAGATAAACAGCAAGATTTCAGAAATGGACAGTGTCATAGAAGGGCTGAGGAGTAGGTTTGAAACAATTGAAGACAGGATCAGTGAAATCAAAGACAAACACTTTGATACAAATCTGTTGGAGAAAAACAGAAAAAAGAACAAAGAAACATGAAGAAACCCGAAGAAGTATGTGGGATACTATCAAAAGAAAAAAAATCTGTGAGTGATCTGAGTTCCAGAAGAGGGGGAGAAAACAGAAAACACAGACAGGATCTTTGAAGAACTGCTGACAGAAAACTTCACAAATATCTTGAAAGATGAAAATCTGACAATCCAAGAAGCTCAACGAAACCCATATAGTGAGACCCTAAAAGAAAATCGTCAAGGCATATCAGAATTACTCCCCCTTAAGCCAAAGACAAAGAAAGAATCTTGAGAGCCACTCATTAAAAATGAAAAGTCAAATACAGAGGAGAAACAATAAGACTAAGTTCGGATTACTTGACAGAAACCATGCAGGCAAGAAGGCAATGGGATGACATATATAAAACATTGAAAGAAAAAAATTGTCAGCCAAGAGTAATAATAATTTATCCTGCAAAACTCTCATTCAAATATGATGGTGAAATCGAGGCATTTCCAGATAAACAGAAATTAAGGCACTGTGTAAAAACAAAACCAAAATTACAAGAATTATTAAAGGGAGTCCTTCAGTACGAGAACAAACAACATAAGACTGCAGGCTGAATCTAGGATGCAAGATTTTACTAGTCAGATACTAATCTAGGAAATAAACCCTCAAGGATTATCCAAAACCAAAAGAATTACAACAGGGAACAAGAGAGGTTAATCTGTAAATGACAACAACATCAGAAAATTAAAAGAGGGAATAAACAGGGTAGGTAAAAAACTTTCTAACGGAGAGAAAGGCAAGATGATACCAAGTAATAATAGACTGATTCAAACCTAGGAAGACAAGGGTAAATTTCAAAGGAATCACAAAGAAAGTTAACAAACCTATGGACCAAAATAAAGAAGAAAAACATAAAGTCTCTGTAAAAAAGAAAAAAAAAAAACCTACAAAAAAAAAAAAAAAAAAAGAAAAAAATCCAAAAACAAAGGGAATTCAGCACAGGAGAGTAAGAGGAACAAAGAAAACGTCAACACTACAAAATGACAGCAATAAACTTACATTTATCAATTACACTGAAGGTAAATGGCCCAAATGCACCCGTAAAGAGACAGAGAGGGACAGAATGAAAACAGGATCTGTCAATATGCTGTCTACATGAGACACATGATAGAAACAAAGACAAAAATTTATTAAAAATCAAAGGTTGGAAAAAATATATATATCAAGCAAAAGCTACCAAAAAAGAGCAGGATTGGCAATACTAATCTCAGATAAAATAGACTTTAAAGTAAAATCCACCATAAAAGGCAAGCAAAGATACTTACTATGTAGTGATTAAAGGGACAATCCATCATGAAGACATAACCATAATAAACATCTAGGCACCCAATGACAGGGCTCCAAAATAAAGCAAGCTCTATCAGCACTGAAAAGAGAAACTGACAGTTCCACAATAATGGTAGATTTCAACACACCACTCTCGGTAAAGGACAGAACATCTAGAAAAAAACTCAACAAAGATACAGAAGACCGAAAGGGCACAATCAGCCAACTTGACCTCATAGACATATATGGAACACTCCACCAAGCAGCTGCAAAGTACACATTCTTTCCTAACACACATGGAATGTTCTCCAGAATAGACCACATCTTAGGCCACAGAGCAATCCTCAACAGGATCTAAAATGCTGAGATAACTCAAAGTATCTTCTCTGACCACAATGCCATCAAGGTAGAAATTAACAAAAGGAAGAGCAAGGAAAAAAATCAGCTACATGGAAACTGAATAACACCCTGCTTACAAACCTCTGGGTAATAGAAGACATCACAGATGGAATCAAAAAATTCCCAGAATCAAACAAGAATGAAAACACATTATACCAAAACCTTTGGAACACAGCTAAGGCATTCCTCAGAGGATAATTTATAGCGATAGATGCACATATCAAAAAAGAAGAAAGGGTCAAAATCAAAACATTAGCTATAGAACTCAAAAAAAAAAAAAAAAAATAGAAAGAGAACAGAAAAGATGGCCCATAACCACCAGAAGAAAGGAAACAATAAAGATCAGAGCATAAATCAGTGAAATAGAGAATAGAAAAACAATAGAAAGGATCAACAAAACCAAAAGTTGGTTCTTTGAGAGAGTCAACAAAATTGACAAACCACTGGCCAGACTGACAAAAGAAAACCAGGAAAGGATGCAGATCACCCAAATTCGAAATGAAATGGGGGACATTACAACAGACCCAACTGAAATAAAAAGGATCATAACAAAGTATTACAAAAAAGTATAGTCCAACAAATTTGAAAACCTAGAGGAAATAACAAATTTCTAGAAACACACTACCTACCCAATCTAACACAAAGTGATGTTGAAAATCTGAAATGTCCCATAACAAGAGAAGAGATTGAAAAGGTGTTAAAAAACAAAAAAAAAGCCCTGGCCCAGATGTTTTCACTGGAGAATTCTACCAAACATTCACAGAAGAGCTTACACCAGTACTACTCAAACTAATTCAGAACATAGAAAAAGAAGCAACACTTCCAAATTCATTCTATGAAGCTAGCATATTTCTGATAGCATAATCAGGCAAAGATGCCACAAACTAAGAAAATTACAGACCAATATCTCTCATGAATATTGATGCAAAAATTCTCAACAAAATTCTAGCCAACAGAATTCAGTATTATATCAAAAAACAATAATATACCACGAACAAGTAGGATTCATACAAGGTATGCAAGGATTGTTCAACATTAGAAAATCAATCAACATAATCCACCACATAAATAAAAGGAAAGAAAAGAATCACATGATCATCTCAATTGATGCACAAAAGGCATTTGACAAAGTCCAACACCCACTCCTCATAAAAACTCTCAGTAAAATAGGTATAGAAAGGAAATTTCTCAACATAATAAAGGGCATCTATGCAAAACCAACGGCCAACATCATTCTTAATGCAGAGAAGCTGAAAACATTCCCCTTGAAAACAGGAACAAGACAAAGATGCCCTTTGTCACCACTCCTATTTAACATTGTGCTGGAAGTTCTAGCTAGAGCAATAAGGCAAGAAAAAGAAATCAAGGGCATCCAAATTGGTAATGAAGAAGTTAAACTGTCCCTATTTGCAGAAGATATGATACTATGCATAGAAAACCTAAAGACTCCACGAGAAATTTACTGGAACTAATAGAAAGATTCAGCAGAGCAGCATGATACAAGATAAAGATTCAAAAATCAGTTGGATTCCTATACATCAATAAGGAGAACAATGAAAAGGAAATCAGGAAAAAGATACCATTTTCAGTAGTTCCTAAAAAGATAATATACTTAGGAATAATTCTGACCAGGGATGTAAAAGACCTATACAAAGAAAACTAGAAAACACTACTGCATGAAACCCAAAGGGATCTACATAAAAGGAAAAAATACCATGCTCATGGATAGGCAGAATCAACATTGTGAAAACGGCAATTCTACCCAAAGAAATTTACAAATACAACGCAATCCCTATCCAAATACCAACAACATTCTTCAAAGAAATGGAAAAACTAATCATTAACTTTATATGGAAAGGGAAGAAGCCCCGAATAAGTAAAACACTCCTGAAGAAGAAGAATAAAGTTGGAGGACACACACTACCTGACTTCAGAACCTACTATACAGCTACAGAAGTCATAATAGCCTGGTACTGGTACAACCACAGATACATTGACCAAAGGAACAGAATTGAGAACCCAGATGTCAATCCATCCACCTACGGTCACCTGATCTTCGACAAGGGCCCAAAGTCCATCAGATGGGGAAAAGACTGTCTTTTTAACAAATGGTGTTGGTAAAACTGGATATCCATCTGCAAAAAAATGAAACAAGACCCATACTTCACACCGTATACAAAAACTAGCCCAAAACTATCAAGTTCATAGAAGAAAGAAATAGGACGAACACTTCAGGCATTAATACGTGGCATTAACAGGATAGAAACCCTAACCATCAATGCACAAACCCTGATGGATAAGCTAGATAACTGGGATCATCTAAAAATCAAACACCTATGCTCTTCAAAAGACTTCACCAAAACAGTGAAAAGAGAACCTACAGACTGGGAAAATTCTTTGGACATTACAAGTCAGACAAAGTTCTAATCTCTAAAATTTACAAGAAAAACCAACATCTCTACAAAAAAAGATAAATAATCCAATTAAAAAATGGGTAAAGGAAATGAACGGACACTTCACCAAAGAAGACATTCAAGCGGTCAACAGCCACATGAGGAAATGCTCGCTATCACTGGCCATTAGAGAAATGCAAATTACAACTACAGTGAGATACCACCTCACCTTGGCACTACTGACACGTATCAAAAAAAAAAATTAAATAAGAAAATTTGGAGAGGCTGTGGGAAGATTGGAACTCTTATGCACTGCTGGTGGCAGTGCTAAATGATACAACCATTTTGGAACATGATATTGCACTTCCTTAGAAAGCTAGAAATAGAAATACCATATGATCTAGAAATCCCACTCCTAGGAATATATCTTAGAGAAATAAGAGCCTTCACACGAATAGACATATGCATACCAATGTTCACTGCAGCATTGTTCACAATAGCAAAACGAAGGAAACAATTTAGATGCCCATCAAAAGATGAATGCATAAACAATCAATGGTACATACAAACAATGGAGTATTATGCAAAGTTAAAGAACAATAATGAATCTGCAAAGCATCTCATAACATGGATGAAACTGGAGGACCTTATGCTGAGTGAAATAAGTCAATCACCAAAGGACAAATATTGTCTGAGATCACTACTGTAAAAACTCATGAAAAGGTTTACACTCAAAAAGAAACAATCTTTGATGGTTACGAGGGATGGGAGGAGTTGGGGGAAACACTAAATAGACAAGAGATAAGTGATAACTTTGGTGAAGTGTAAGACAGTACACAATACTGGGAAAGCCAGCACAACTTGTACAAGGAAAGGTCATGGAAGCTCCATAGACAGATCCAAACTCCCTGAGGGACTGAATTGCTGGGTGAAGGGCTGTGGGGACCATGGTCTTGGGGAACATCTAGCTTAATTGACATAACATATTTTATAAAGAAAATGTTCTACATTCTACCTTGATGAGTAGCTTCTGGGGTCTTGAAAACCTGTGAGCGGCCATCTAAGATACTCCACTGGTCTCTCCCCTTCGGGAGGAAGGAAGAATGAAGAAAACAAGATACAAGAGAAAGATTAGTCCAAAGGACTAATGGACCACAACTTCCAGGGCCTCCACCAGACTGAATCCAGTACAACTAGTTGGTGGCCAGATACCACCACTGACTGCTCTGACAGGAATCATAACAGAGGGTCCCAGACAGAGCTGGAGAAGGATGTAGAACAAAATTCTAACTCACAAAAAAGGCCAGATTTACTGGCCTGACAGAGATTCGAGAAACCCCAAGAGTATAGCCCCTGGACACCCTTACGGCTCAGTAATGAAGTCACTCCTGAGGTTCACCATTCAGCCAAAGATTAAACAGGACTATAAAACAAAACGAGACTAATGGGTCACAACAGCACAGGGGCAAGGACTAGAAGGCTGGAGGGGACAGGAAAGCTGTTAATAGGGAACCCAATGTCGAGAAGGGAGAGAGTTGACATATCGCGGGGTTGTTAACCAATGTTGTAGAAGAATATGTGTACTAACTGTTTAATGAGAAATTATTTGTTCTGTAAACCTTCATCTAAAGTACAATAAAAGAAAAGTTCAACAAAAAGAAAAAAAGAGTACACTCATCATGACAGACCAGCAAGATGGCCATACTTCAGGCATTGAGACAAGTTATTGGGAAAGGAACTGAAAGAAATAGGAAGGTACTCCTTACTAAAATTCCCTAAAATGCTGTACCTTAACAAGAGGCGTGGAGAAGGAGAGGTCCATCAGCAGAGACAGAGAATCCTCTTTTCAGGTCCTGTTAATAGTGTCATGGTTGATGCTGATGGCCCTGGATGGAGAAGGCAAAGAAAACATTTGTGCAGGACCACCTTCCTGACCCCAGCTCAGGTTGCATGAGAGTGGTTGTCAGCAGAGTAGTGCCAAAAATTGCAAAGAGAGATTTTCAAATGCTCTGTTTATAGTGAGAATTCCTCGCACTAGGGGTGAGTGGTGAGTCCCAAGAACATTGCTGTATGGATTTAACTTTGTCCCTCAAAAATATATGTTGAAGTTCTAACTTCCAGTACTTGTGAACATGACCTTGTTTGGAAGTAGGGTCAGTGAAGATGTAATCAGTTAACATGAAGACATACTGCAGTAAGATGGGTCCCAATCAAACCTGAGTGATGTCTTAATAAAAGAAGCAAAGAGACACAGAGACACAGACAGAGGGAAGATGGCCATGTGAAGATGGAGGCAGAGATGGAGTTATACTGCAGCTGCAAGCCAAGGAATGCCTGGGGCTACCATAAGTCAGACAGACAAGGAAGAGTCTTCCCCTAGAGTTGACAGAAAGAGCATAGCCCTACGGATACCCTGATTTCTGACTTTAGCCTCCAGAACTGTGAGACAATAAATATTTGTTTTTATAACAACAACAACAAAAAATTTATAGAAGTGACTCCAATCCTACTTAAACATTTCCAGAAAAGTGGAAGAGGAAGGAACTTCCTAACCCTAATACCAAAACCAAAGACACTGCAAGAAAACTACAGAATGATATCCCTTATGAATATCGATGCAAAAAGGCCTACAAAATACCAGCAAACCAAATCCAAAAGCATATTAAAAGGATTATACACCATGTTCGTGTGGGATTTATTCCAGGAATGCAAAGGTGATTCAATATTAGAGTATCAACCAACACAATACACCACATTAACAGAATACAGAAAAAGAACTAAATAATCATCTAAGTAGATGCAGAAAAGCCATCTTTAAAAAAGATTAACATTCTTTCTTGCTAAAAACACTCAACAAGATAGAAATAGTAGGGAAATTTCTGAATATAATTTATAAAAAACCCTCACCTAACATCATATTCAGTGAAGAAAGACTGAGAGCTTCCCTGCAAGAGCAGAAACAAGACAAGGATGTCCAATTCACCAATGCAATTCAACATTCTTCTGGAAGTCCTAGCCAGAGAAATTCAGCAAGACAAAACAATTAATAAAAGGAATACAAATCAGGAAGAAGGAAGTAAAACTATCCCTCTTTGCAGATGACATGATTCTATATATAGTAAACTTCAAATAATACACAAAAAAACTGTTAGAGTTAATAAATAAATTCAGCAAAATGGAAGGGTAAAAGTCAACATATAAAATCAGTTCTGTTTCTATACACTAGAAACGAGCTAGCTGAAAAGGAAATTAAGGAAACAATACCATTTACATTAGCATCTAAAAGAATAAAATACCTAGGAATAAATTTAACGAAGAAAGTAAAAGACTTGTACACTGAGAACTATAACACATTGCAAAATTAAAGAAAATCTAAATAAATGGAAGGATATTCTGTGTTTTTGGATTGGACGGCTTAATACAGTTAAGATGTTAATACTACCCTACACAATCTATAAATTTATTGTAATCCCCATCAAAACTCCAACAGCCTTCTTTGCAGAAATGGACAAGTCAATCCCAAAATTGATGTCAAACGGTGAGGGAGCTTGAATAATCAAAGCAATCTTGAAGAAGTAGAATAAAGTATGACACACATTTCCATATTTCAAAACATAGTATACAGCTACAATAATCAAAATAGGCTAGTACTTGTATAATGATAGACATATCGACCAATGTAATAGAACTGAGTGCCCAGAGATAAATCCATACATCAATTGTCAACTGATTTTGGACAAAGGTACTGAGTCTATTAAATGGGGAAAAAGTGTCTCTTTAATAAACACTGCTGTGAGAATCGAGAACTCAGTTGTAAATATACCAACCTATGGTCAGCTGATCTTTGACAAAGGACAAAGTCCATTAAGAAGGGAAATGACAGTCTTTTTAACAAATGATCCAGGCAAAACTGGATATTCATCTGTAAAAAAATGAAACAGGACCCATATTTCACACCATACACAAAAACTAACTCAAAATGGATTAAAGACCTAAAAAAAAAAAAAAGCCAAAACAATAAAAATCATGAAAGAAAAAATAGGGACAATGCTGAGAGTCCTAATAAATAGCATAAATACAATACAAACCATAACTAGCAGTGCACAAATACCAGAAGATAAACTAGATAACTGGGAGCTCCTAAAAATTAAACACTTAGGCTCATCAAAAGACTTCAACAAAGGAGTAAAAAGAGAACCTACAGACTGGGGAAAATATATATTTAGCTATGACATATCAGACGATGATATAATCTCTAAAATCTATAGAATACTTCAACAATGAAAAGACAAACAGTCCAACTAAAAAGTGGGCAAAGGATATGAGTAGACATTTCACCAAAGAGGACATTCAGGTGATTAACAGACACATGAGGAAATGCTCACGATCATTGGCCATTAAAAAAAACCTATTGCCAACTAGTCTATTCAGACTCATAGTGACCCTAAAGGACAGAGTAGAGGTGCCCCACAGGGTTTCCAAGGGGTACCTGGTGGATTCAAACTGCTGATCTTTTGGTTAGCTGCTGTAGCTCTTAACCAGTACACCACCAGGGTATTAGAGAAATGTAAATCAAAACTACAGTGAGACACCATCTCACCTGGTCATTACTGGCACTAATCAAAAGACCAGAAAATAATGAATGTTGGAGAGGTTGTGGAGAGATTGGAAACCTTATGCATTGCTGATGGGAATGTAAAATGTTACAATCACTATGGAAAAAGTTATGGCACCTCCTTAAAAAGCTAGAAATAGAAATACCATACTATGCAGCAAACCCACTTCTAGGAATACACCTGAGAGAAATAAGAGCCATCACAGGAATAGACATAAGCACACCCATGTTCATTGCAGAATTATTTGCAATAACAAAAAGATGGAATCAACCTAAGTGCCCATCAACAGATGAAGGGATGAACAAATTATGGCACATACACACAGTGAAATACTATGCAACACTAAAGAACAATGACGAATCTGTGAAAGATCTCACAACACAGATGAATGTGGAGGGCATTATGCCAAGTGAAATAAGTCAACCACAAAAGGACAAATACTGTATGAGACTACTATTACAAAAATTCAAGAAAAGGTTTACACACAGAAAAAAACAATATTTTATGGTTACAAAGGAGAGGAGGTGTGTGTGTGGGGGGAGGAAATCACTAACTAGGTTGTAGAAAGTGTTAACTTTGGTAAAGGGAAAGATAACACACAATTTAGGGGAAGCCAGCACAATTCGACCGAGGCAGAATCAAAGAAGCTTCCTAGGCACATCCAAACAATTTAAGGGACTGAGTTACTAAGAATGAGGCCTGGGGACCATGCTCTTGGGGGACTTCTAGCTCAACTAGCATAACATAGTTCATTTTAAAAAAGTGTTCTACATCCTACTTTCCTGAGGAGTAGCAGCTGTGGTCTTAAAAGCTTGCTAATGGTCATCTAAGATATACTTATTAGTTCAATGCTATCTGAAGCAAAGAAGAATGAAGAAAACCAAAGACTCAAGGAAAGTATTAGTCGAAATGACTAATGGACCACATCAACCACAGCCTCTACTAGCTTGAGCCCAGAAGAACTAGATGGTGTCCAGCTTCCACCACAGATCACTCTGATAGAGATGACAATAGAGGAACCTGGACAGAACAGGAGAAAAAGGTAGAACAAAATTCATATTCACAAAAAAAGATCAGGCTTAATGGTCTAACACTGGTGGAACCCTGAGACTATGGCCTCAGGACACCCCGCTAACTCAGAACTGTAGCCACTCCGGAAGTCCACCTTTCTGCCAAAGATTAGACAAGCCTATAAAACAAACAATAACACGTGAGGAATGTGCTTATTAATTCAATCAAGTATATGAGACCAAATGAGCAACACCTACCCAAAAGAAAAGATGAGAAGGCAGTAAGGGAAAGGAAAACTGGACAAATGAACACAGAGAATCTGAGATGGAAAGGGAGACAATGCTGATACTTGTAGGGACTGCAACCAACATCACAAAACAACTTGTGTATAAATTTTTGAATAAGAAACTAACTTGCTCAGTAAACTTTCACCTAAAGCACAATAAAATTAAAAGAAAATAAGGAAAATTAAACTCTATCTTTCTAGTAAAAAATAAAGATAATATAAATGCTGCTGTTAAAATTGGATTTTCACATTCAAAAGAATGTAGCTGGATTTATGCCTCACACAATATACAAAAACAAGTTCAAAATGGATCAAAGAGAATGTGATAACTAAAGCCATAAAACTTAGAAAAGAAAATATAGAGGTAATGCTACGGGACCTAGTTCTTAACAATTGACTATCAAATGTGACACCGATAGCATAAGCAGCAAAAGACAAAATAGATAAATGAGACTTCATAAAAATTAAATGTTTTTCTTCTTCATCAAAGAACGTTATCAACAAAGTGAAGAGACACCTTCAATTCGGGAGAAAATTTTTGGAAACCATATATCTGGTAAGGGTTTAATATCAAAAATATATTTTTTTTAAAAAATCTTTTACAACTTAACAACAGTAACAAAAATACAATCCAATCAAAAGTGAGCAAAGGACTCGAACTGATGTTTCATCCAAGAGGATATTCAAATGGCTGCTAAGCACATAAAAAGATACTCAATGAAATTAGCCATTAGGGAGATGCAAATCAAAACCACAATGGACTACCACTCACCCACAACTAGGATGGCTATGATGAAAATAAAATGGAGAAATAACAAGTGTTGACAAGGACGTAGAGAAATTGGAAATTGTATCCATTGGTGATGGGAATGCAAAATGATTTAGACACTATGGAAAATACTTTGGTGGTTCCTCAAAACCTTGAACATAAAACTTCTATATGACCTAGCAATCCCAATCCTGGATATACACCCAAAGAACTGAAGTCATGATGCATGCCACAACATGAAAGAACCTTGAATACATTATGCTGAGTTAAATAAATCAGTTGCAAAAGGACAAATACTGTATGATCTCACTTGTATGAAATTGGCAAATAGAAACCAAAGCTTATTAGCGGTTACAAGAGGGGGGAGGAAAGGAGAAAAGGGAAGTTATTGCATAAGAGGCACTAAATTTATGTTAAAGGTGGTGGAATAATTCAGAAAAAGATAGTGATTGCACAACGTGAAGAATATAATCAATGTTACTGAATACTACATGTAAAAATTTTTGATTTGGGAGGCAGGGCCAAGATGGCAGAGTAGTCAGACTCTTCCAATGGTCCCTCTTACAACAAAGACAAGAAAAAACAAGTGAATAGATTATATATGACAATCTAGAGGCCCTGAACATCAAAGGCAAAGTTGAGGAATCAGACTGAGTGGCAAGGGGAGGGAGAGACGGTTCAGAAGCAGTGGGCTCACATAAGTAGTGGCAGACCTGGCCACTTGATGGCAGGATGTTGGAGCATCAGGGACAGCAGTGATTGGACTAGCTCACATGAGCATCCTATTTGGGCATATCAAAACAAAACAAAACAAGAAGCTAGGACACAGAAAGCAAACATAAAATGAATAAATATAATAACTTACTGATGGCTCGGAGACAACAGTCAATATCAAATCACATAAAGAGGCATAACATGATGGCTTCAGAAAGCTCTGAAAAAAAAGAATCAAGGAATTTTCCAGAGGAAGCGAATTTCTTGGAATTACCAGAGGGAGAATACGACAGATTAATATACAGAATTCTTCAAGACATCGTGAAAGAGATCAGGCAAAAAGCAGATCTAGCAATAGAGAACCTTAAGAAGATTAGAGAAGAGCATAATGACAACTTTAACAGGCTTTAAGAGTCCATAGAGAGACAGCAATCAGAAATAGGGAAGACTAACAGTAAAATTTCAGAATTAGACAACTCAATACAAAGTCATACAAGCAGAATCGAGGCAATGGAAGTCAGGATTAGTGAGATAGAAGATAAAACACTTGACACCAACTTATATGAGGAAAAATCAGCTAAAAGAATTTTAAAAAATGAAGAAACTCTAAAAATTATGTAGAACTCTTTCAAGAGGAATAACCTACGAGTGATCAGAGTTCCAGAACATGGAGGATAACAGAAAATACACAGAGAATTGTTGAAGATTTGTTGACAGAAAACTTCCCTGATATTGTGAAAAATGAGAAAATATCTATTCAAGATGCTTATCGAACCCTACATAAGGTAGATCCTAAAGAAAGTCAGCAAGACATATTATAATCAAACTTGCGAAAACCAAAGATAAAGAGAGAATTTTAAGAGTGGATATGGATAAAAGAAAAGTCATCTGCAAACAAGAATCAATAAGACTAAGCTCAGACTACTTAGCAGAAACCATACAGGCAAGAAATTAATGGAATGACATATATAAAGACTTGAAGGAAAAAAATTGCTAGCCAAGAATTATATATCCAGCAAAACAGTCTCTCAGATATGATGGAGAAATTAGAGCATTTCCAGATAAACAGAAGTTTAGGGAATTCACAAAAACAAAACCAAAATTACAAGAAATACTAAAGGGAGTCCTCTAGCTAAAAAATCAATAAGATCAGATAATAACCCAAGATTAGAATGCAGGACAGAGACAGCAGATATTGACCTAGGTAGGGAAGTCACAAAAATAAATAAAAGCTAAAACACTGAAAATAGAGAAACAGAGATGTCAATATGTGAAAGATGATGACATTAAAACAAAAAAAGAGGAACTAAAAAAGTGACATAGATTTCTCATATGGAGAGGAAATCAAGGCAATATAAAGAAATAAAAAACTTGTTTAAACTTAGAAAAATAGGGGTAAATATTAACTAACCACAAAAGAAACTAACAATCCTACACATCAAAATAAAAAACAAGAAAAATACAAAGACTCAGCAAATACAAAATCAACAACAATGAAAAAGATGAAAAGAAAATATGTAAAGAAAAACTCAGCACAGAAAATTAAGTGGAAATCAGAAACTGTCAACAACACACAAAAAAGACATCAAAATGACAGCACTAAGCTCATACTTATCAATAATTAATCTGAATGTAAATGGACTTAATGTACCAGTAAAGAGACAGACAGTGGCAGATTGGATTTAAAAAAAACAAAACAAAACACTATCCATCTATATACTGCCTAGAAGAGGCACCTTAGACTTAAAGACACAAACTAAAACTCAAAGGATGGAAAGAATATATCAAGCAAATAACACTCAGAAAAGAACAGGAGCGGCAGTATTAATTTTTGACAAAATAGAATTCAAAGTAAAATCCATCACAAAAGATAAGGAAGGACACTATAAAATTATTAAAAGGGACAGTACACTAGGAGGACATAACTAGAATAAATATTTACACACTCAACGACAGGTCTCCAAAATACATAAAACAAACTCGAACAGCATTGAAAAGAGACATAGAAAGCTCCATAATAATAGTAGGAGACTTCAAAACACCACTTTCGGTGAAGGACAGAACATCCAGAAAGAAGCTCAGCAAAGACACAGAAGATCTAAATGCAACAATCAACCAACTTGATTTAATGCACATATACCAAACACTCCACCCAACAGCAGCCAAGTATACTTTCTTTTCCAATGCACAGGGAACATTCTCCAGAGCAGACCACATATTAGGCCATAAAGCAAGCCTTAACAGAATCCAAAGCATCAAAATATTACAAAGCATCTTTTCTGACCATAAAGCCATAAAAGTAGAAATCGATAACAGAAAAAGAAAGGGAAAACAATCAAACACATGGAAAGTGAACAACACCTTGCTCAAAAACTACTGGATAACAGAAAAAATTAAAGAGACAATAAAAAAATTCTTAGAATCAAAGGAGAATGAAAACACACCCTACAAGAATCTTTGGGACACAGCATAAGCAGTGCTCCGAGGTCAGTTTATAGCAGTAAATGCACATATCCAAAAAGAAGAAAGGGCCAAAATCAAAACATTAACCCTACAACTCGAACAAGTATAAAGAGAGCAGCTAAAGAAGCTCTTGGGCATCAGAAAAAAGGAAGTAATAAGAATTAGAGCAGAATTAAATGAAATAGAGAATAGAAAAACAATAGAAAGGGTTAACAGGACCAAAAGCTCGTTCTTTGAAAAGATCAACAAAACTGATAAACCACTGGCCAAACTGACAAAAGAAAAACAGGAGAGGAAGCAAATAACCCCTATAAGAAATGAGATGGGTGATATCACAACACACCCAACTGAAATTGAAAGAATGATAACAGAATACTATGAAAAACTGTGCTCTAACAAATTAGAAACCCTAAAGGAAATGGACAAATTTCTAGAAACTCACTATGTACCTAGACTAACACAAACAGAGGTCAAACAACTAAATAAACCTATAACAAAAGAAGAGATTGGAAAGGTGATTTAAAAACTCCCCTCCCCCTAAAAAAAAAGCCCTGCCTCAGTTGGTTTTACTGGAGAAGTCTACCAAACTTTCAGAGAAGAGTTAACACCATTACTACTAAAGGTATTTCAGAGCATAGAAAAGGACGGAATACTCCCAAATTCATTGTATGAAACAGAATAACCTTGATATCAAAATCAGGTAAAGACGCTACAAAAAAAGAAAATTACAAACCAATATCTCTCATGAACATTGACACAAAAATCCTCAAAAAAAATTCTAGCCAATAGAATTCAACAACATATTAAAAAAATAATTCACCATGATCAAGTGGGATTTACACCACGTATGCAGGGATGGTTCAACATTAGAAAAACAATGACTGTAATCCATCACATCAATAAAACAAAAGACAAGAACCACATGATCTTATCAATTGATGCAGAAAAGGCATTTGACAAAGTCCAACACCCATTCATGATAAAAACTCTCAGAAAAATAGGAATAGAAGGAAAATTCGTTAACGTAATTAAGAACATTTATACAAAGTCGACAGCCAACATCATCCTAAATGGAGAGAGTCTGAAAGCATTCCCCTTGAGAACAGGAACAAGACAAGGATGCCCTTTATCACCACGCTTATTCAACATTATGCTTGAGGTCCTAGTCAGAGCAGTTAGGCTAGAAAAAGAAATAGTGGGCATCCAAATTGGTAGGGAAGAAGTCAAATTATCTCTACTTGCAGATGATATGATCTTATACACGAAGAAAAACCCCAAAATATCCACAAAAAAACTACTGGAACTAATAGAAGATTTCAGCAAAGTATCAGGATACAAGATAAACATACAAAATTCAGTTGGATTCCTCTACACCAACAAAGATAAATTCGAAGAGGAAATCACCAAATCAATACTATTTACAATAGCCCCTAAGAAGATAAAACACTTGGGAATAAATCTAATCAGAGACATAGAAGACCTATTAATGAAAACTACAAGACACTACTGCAAGAAACCAAAAGAGATCTGCATAAGTGGAAAAACATACCTTGCTCGTGGATAGGAAAAGCCAACATTGTGAAAATGTCCATTCTACACAAAGCGATCTACAGATATAATGCAATCCCAATCCAAATTCCAAGGGCATTTTTTAACGAGATGGAGAAACAAATCACCAACTTCATATGGAAAGAGTAGAGGCCCTGGATAAGTACAGCATTACTCAAGAAGAAGAATTAAGTGGGAGGTCTCACACTACCTGATTTTAGAAGCTGTTATACTGCCACGGTAGTCAAAACAGCTTGGTACTGGTACAACAACAGATACATAGAACAATGGTACAGTATTGAGAATCCAGACATATATTCATTCACCTATGAGCAGCTGATATTTGACAAAGGCCCATAGTCCATTAATTAGGGAAAAGACAGTCTCTTTAACAGATGGTGCTGGCATAACTCGATATCCATCTGCAAAAAAACTGAAACAAGACCCATACCTCACACCATGCATAAAAACTAACTCAAAATGGATCAAAGACCTAAATATAAAATCAAAAATGATAAAGATCATAGAGGAAAAAATAGGGACAATGCTAACAGCCCCAATGCATGGCATAAACAGAATACAAACCATAAGTAACAATGCACAAACACCAGTAGAGATACTAGATAAACGGGAGCTCCTAGAAATCAAACACTTATGTTCATCAAAAGACTTCAACAAAAGAGTCAAAAGACAACCTACAGACTGGGAAAAAATTTTGGCTCTGACAAATCTGATCAGCATCTAATCTCTAAAATCTACAAGCTACTGCAAAACCTCAACAACAAAAAGACAAATAACCCAATTAAAAAATGGATAAAGTGTATAAACAGGCACTTTCCCAAAGAGGACGTTCACCTGAAGAAAAGCTCACGATCATTAGCCATTAGAGAAATGCAAATCAAAACCACAGTGAGATACCATCTCACCCGAACAAGGCTAGCATTAATCCAAAAAACACAAAATAATAAATGTTGGAGAGGTTGTGAAAACTCTGGAAACTTACACACTGTTGGTGGGAATGTAAAACTGTACAACCACTTTGGAAATAGATTTGGTGCTTCCTTAAAAAGCTAGAAATAGAAGTACCATATGATCCAGTTATCCCGCCCCTTGGAATATATCCTAGAGAAATCAGAGCTGTCACTTGAATAGATACATGCACACCCATGTTCACTGCAGCACTGTTCATGATAGTAAAAAGATGGTAACAACCTAGGTGTCCATCAATGGACGAATGGATAAACAAATTATGGTATATTCACACAAATGAATACTATGCAACGACAAAGAACAATGATGAATCAGTGAAACATAACATGGAGGAATCTGAAAGACATTATTCTGAGTGAATTTCGTCAGTCACTAAAGGACAAATATTGTATAAAATTACTATTATAAGAACTGAAGAAAAAGGTTTAAACACAGAAGAAACATTCTTTCCTGGTTATCTGAGTGGGGAGGGAGGGAGAGTGTTATTCACTAACTAGATAGTAGACAAGAGTTATCTTAGGTGAAGGGAAAGACAATAGACACTACAGGGGAAGTCAGCCCAACTGGACTAAAGCAAAACTAAGAAGTTTCCTGAATACAACCAAACAGTTTAAGGGACAGAGTAGCAGGGATGGGGCTCTGGGGACCATGCTTTCAGGAGGTATCTAGGTCAGTTAGCATAACTAAGTTTGTTAAGATAATGTTCTGCATCCTACTTTGGTGAGTGGTGTCTGGGGTCTTAAAAGCCAGCAAGTGGCCATGTAAGTTGTATCAATTTGTCCCAACTCACCTGGATCAAAGGAGAATGATGAACACCAAAGTCACAAGGAAAGTATTAGCTCAAGAGACAGAAAGGGCCACATAAACCAGAGACTTCTTCAGCCTGAGACCAGAAGAACTAGATGGTGCCCGGCTACGACCAATGACCTCCCTGACAGGGAATACAATAGACAGTCTCCGATGGAGCAAGAGAAAAGTGGGGTGCAGAACTCAGATTCTAATAAAAAGATCAGACTTAATGGTCTGACTGAGACTGGAGGATCCCCAGAAAACATTACCCTCTGACTGTTTGTGAACCCAGAACTAAAAGCATTCCCAAGGCCAACTCTTCAGACAAAGATTAGACTGGACTATGGGATGTAAACTGATACTCGTGAAGAGTGTGCTTCTTAGCTCAAGTAGATACATGAGACTAAATGGACAGCTCCTGTCTGGAGGAGAGATAAGAAGGTGGAGAGGGTCAGGAGCTGGTTGAATGGACACGGGAAATCAGGGGTGGAAAGGAGGAGTGTGCTGTCACAGTATAGGGAGAGAAGTTGGGGCCACATAACAATGTATGTATACATTTTTGTATGAGAGACTAACTTGAATTGTAAACTTTCACTTAAAGTACAACAATTTTAAAAAAGGAAAAAAAAAAAAAAAAAAAAAAGAATCACCACACTCAGGAAAACCCTACAGCATGCTTTCCTAGCAGGTATTTATAGTACTCCATGAGCGCAAAAGTACGACCTTGAATATATCCCACCTGAATTTAGAGACCATCTCAAAAATAGATTTGACACATTGAACACTAATGACCAAAGACCAGACGAGATGTGGGATGACACCAAAGACATTACGCATGAAGAAAGCAAAAGGTCATTAAAAAGATAGGAAAGAAAAAAAGACCAAAATGGATGTCAGAAGAAACTCTTGAAACTTGCTATTGAATGTAGAGTAACTAAAGTGAATGGAAGAAATGATGAAGTAAAAGAGCTGAACAGAAGATTTCAAAAGGCAGCTCAAGAAGACAAATTAAAGTATTATAAAGATGTGTGCAAAGACCTGGAATTAGAAAACCAAAAGAGAAGAACATGCTTGGCATTTCTCAAGCTGAAGGAACTGAAGGAAAAATTAAAACCTCCAGTTGCAATTTTAAAAGATTCCAGGGGCAAAATATTGAACAATGCAGGAAACCTCAAAAGAAGATGTAAGGAATACAGAGTCACTGTACCAGAAAGAACTGGTGGACCTTCCACCATTTTAGAAAGTAGCATATGATCAAGAATCACTGGTACTGAAGGAAGAAGTCCAAGCTGCACTGAAGGCATTGACGAAAAACAAGGCTTCAGGTAATGACAGAATACCAATTGAGATGTTTCAACAAACGGATGCAATGCTAGAAATGCTCACTCGTCTTTGCCAAAAAATTTGGAAGACAGCTACCTGGTGAACCAACTGGAAGAGATCCATATTTGTGCCCATTCCAAAGAAAGGTGATCCTACAAAATGTGGAAATTATCAAATAATATCATTAATATCACGTCAGTAATTTTTTTCTAAGGAGAATTCAAAAGTGGTTGCAGCAGTACATCTACAGGGACCTGCGAGAAATTCAAGCCAAATTCAGAAGAGGATGTGGAATAAGGGATATCATTACTGATGTCAGATGGATCCTGGCTGGAAGCAGAGAATACCAGAAAGATGTTTATCTATGTCTTATTGACAGTGCAAAGGCATTTGACTCTGTGGATCATAACAAATTATGGATAACATTGCAAAGAATGAAAATTCCAGAACTCTTAATTGTGCTCATGAGGAACCTGTATATAGACCAAAAAGCAGTCCTTCAAACAGAACAAGGGGATATTGCATAGTTTAAAATCAGGAAAAGTGTGTATCAGGGTTGTATCCTGTCACCACACTTATTTAATCTGTATGCTAAGAAAATAATCAGAGAAGCTATATGAAGAAGAGTGTGGCATCAAGATTACAGGAAGATTCATTAACAACCTGCAATATGGAGATGACACAACCTACAAGCTGAGAGCAAAGAAGACTTGAAGCACTTACTGATGAAGATCAAAGACCACAGACTTCAGTATGGCTTACATCTCAACATAAAGAAAACAAAAATCCTCACAACTGGGCCAATCAGCAACATCATGATAATATTGAAGTTGTCAAGATTTCATTTTACTTGGATCCACAATTAAAGCCCATGGAAGCGGCGGTCAAGAAATCAAAGGACACATTGCATTGGGCAAATCTGCTGCAAAAGACTTTTAGAGTGTTGAAAAGCAAGACTGTCTCCTTGAGGACTAAGGTGGGCCTGACCCAAGCCATGTTATTTTCAATCGTCACATGTGCATGCGAAAGCTGGACAATGAATAAGGAAGACTAAAGAAGAATTTATACATTTGAATTATGGTGTTGGCAAAGAATATTGAATATACCATGGACTGCCAGAAGATAGAACAAATCTCCGACTTTTGGACCACAACTGTCACAGCCTCCACCAGACCGAGTTCAGCGCGGCTAGATGGTGCCTGCCTACCACCACTGACTGCTCTGACAGGAATCACAATAGAGGCTCCCGGACATAGCTGGAGAAAAATGTAGGCCAAATTCTAACTCACAAAGAAACAACCCAGACTTATTCACCTGATAGAGACTGGAGAAACCCCGAGAGTATGGCCCCCAGACACCCTTTTAGCTCAGTAATGAAGTCACTCCCGAGGTTCACCCTTCAGCCAAAGATTAGACTGGCCCATAAAACAAAATTAAACTAAAGGGGCACAGCAGCCCAGGGGCAAGACTAGAAGGCAGGAAGAGACAAGAAAGCTGGTAATAGAGAACCCAAAGTCGAGAAGGGAGAATGTTGACATGTCATAGGGTGGGTAACCAATGTCATCAAACAATATCTGCACTAATTGTTTAATGAGAAGCTAGTTAGTTATGTAAACCTTCATCTAAAGTACAGTTAAGAGAATTTTTTTTGAATTGGTGGATGTTTATGTATATTTTAACACAATAAGGAAGTAAAAGGAATGAATGAAAAATGACAAGAAAGGTAGCAAAAACACAATAGAAAAGTTACACTATCATAGCTACAAAAATTATGAAAAGTTATTTTCCTCAAAATAAGAATGCAACAAAATATGATGTTTCTGTGCAACAGAATTCAAATACTACTCATGAGGTGTCAAAGAAGTAAATGTAAAACAAAAAGAGAATAGTTTTGAGTCTATGAAATTCAGTTAGTAAATAAAAAAGAAAAATCATGTAAGAACTAAGAAAGAATAAAAGCAGATTAAAATGGTTAAGGACTTAAACAAGTGGCTTAAAAATTCCTGAGGAAAGTAACACAAGAAAAGTTAAGAGATTAAAAATAATAATAATAAATTTGGCAAACAAAGGTTGTGTCATCTGCATATCTCAAGTTGATAGTCTTCCTTCAACCCTGATTTCATATTCTTCTTCATATAGTCCAGCTTCTGAGATTATTTCTTCAACATAAGTTTGAATAATAAAGGTACAATCCTGCTGCACACACAATTTAAAACCGTGCATTTTCTGCTTGAACAACTGTCTCTAGGTCCTTGTACAGATTCTGCATGAGCACAATTAAGTATTCTGGAATTCCTGTTCTTTATGTTATCCATAATTTGTTATGATCAACACAGTTGAATACCTTCACATAGTCAATAAAACACAAGTAAACATCTTTCTGGTATTCTCTGCTCTCAGCCAAGATGTACTGATGTCACTCATTCCATGTCCTTTTCTGAATCAAGCTTCAACTTCTAACAGTTCCCTATCAATGTATGGCTGCAGCCATTGTTGAATTATCTTCAGGAAAATTTTGCTAGCATGTGATATTAATAATATTTGTTGAATAATTTTAGCATTCTCTTTCATCATCTTTGTTTGGAATGGGCAGAAATATGGAGCTCTCTCAGTCAGCTGACCATGTAGCTGTCTTTCAAAATTTTAACGTAAACAAGTAAGCTCTTCCAGTGTTGCGCCTTTTTGTTGAAGTATCCCAACTGGTTCCATCAATTCCTGGAGTTTTGTTTCATGCCAATGCCTTTAGCGCTACTTGTAGTTCTCCCTTCAGTAGTAGCAGTTCTTGCTACTTTCTGAAATGGTTGAATGTCTACCAATTCTTTTCGGTGCAGTGACTATTTGTATTCCTGCCAACGTCTTTGCATACTGCCTGTGTCATTCAATTTTTAGCCCATAGAATTCTTCAATACTGCAACCCGAGGTTTGAATTTTCTTTTCAGTTTTTCTATATTGAGAAATATTGATTGTGTTCTTCCGTTTTGATTTTCTAGCTCCAGGTCTTTGCACATTTCATTGAAATACTTTACCTTGTCTTCTTGAGCTGCCCCTTGAAATCTTCTGTTCAGGTATTTTGCTTTATCATTGTTTCTGTTCACTTTAGCAACTCTGCACTCAAGAGCAAATCTCAAAGTCTCTTCTGACATCTATTTTTGTCTTTTCTTTCTTTTGTTTTTTAATGACCTTTTACTTTCTTGGTGTATGATGTACTTGATGTCATCCCATAACTCTTGTAACCTTTGGTTATTAGTGTCCAGTGCACCAAATCTATTCTTATGACAGTTTCTAAATTCAGGCAAGATGTATTCAATGTTGTACTTCTGCTCTCTTGGACTTGCTTTGATTTTCTTCAACTTCAACTTGAACTTGCACATGATTAATTCATGGCCTGTTTCACAGTCAGTCCGTGGCTTTGTTTTGACTGATAATATCGCACTTCTCTATAGTTTCTTTCCACAAATGTAGTCAACTTCATTCTTGGGCACACCATCCAGTGAGGACCATATGTAGAGTCATCATTTGTGTTGAATAAAAGTATTCCCGGTGAATAAGCCATTGGTCTTGCAGAATTCTATCATGCATTCTCCAATATCATTTCTATCATCAAGGCCGAATGTTCTAACAATTGCTCCTTCTTCTTTGTAAACAACTTTCACATTTTAATCACCAGAAATTATCAGTGCATCTTGATTTACGTTTGATCAATTTCAGAGTGAAGCAGTTCATCAAAATCTTCAGTTGCTTCTTCTTTAGTATTTGTGATATTCTGTTAATGCTGTTCCTCTTCAATTTGTCATTCCCAGCATAGTAGACCATATGAATGTAGGACTGAAAGTGGCAAACACCAGTCCATTTCAGCTCACTAATGCCTAGGATATCAATCTTTATATGTTCCATTTCATTTTTTGTCAATTTCCAATTTTCCTTGATTCATACTGCATACATTCCATGTTCCAATTTTAATGGATGTTTACAGCTGTTGCTTCTCATTTTCAGTCATGCCACATTAAGCAAATGAAAGTCTATAAGGCTTTACTCCATCTAAACACATCCAAATCTAGACATTTTCTTGAAAAATATGATACTATAAGCATAAATTGAGAATCGTTTAGAAATCTCAGCAAAAACATCAAGTCATCTATACAGAGGTAAATCTCAGGCTGATCTCTGAATTTTCTTGAAGAATATTTAGATGATTAAAAAAAGACTAATACTTACAAAGGCTTTGGTGGAGTTTTTTTTTTTTTTTTAAATAACAGAGCTAGTCTTCAAGATTTAAAACGAAGATAAGAATTTCAAATGTGTCATAACAGGAAATAGAGTACCCATGTATATTTCATAACAAATCTGGTTGAGGACAAACCTCAGCCCAACAAATAATAAAGAGAGAAACCATGTTTTAAAGGATCATTATGAGGCTGAGATCTATTAATAATGACTTATAAGAAAACATGACTAAGTAAATGAACATATGGCTAAAAATAGAATAAATATCCCAAACTATGACTATGGAAACAATAGCATAAGAAACAGGATCCAGAGATTGGTGAGAGAGATGTGGGTAGTATGAATAAGAACTACTTTTACCAATACTTATGAGGGTTTCTTTTCCTTTGTTATCTCTTCAAAACCTATATATATAAATATATATATATATTTCGGCAGAGCAGCCATTCATGATTTAAAGCTGATGAATTAGTTAATAGAAACTTGAGTGCATAGCTAAAGTAATTGTATTTTTACACAAATAACACACACCTTCTGCATTTGTTTGGCGGCCTCACCTTCTTCCCGTGGGATATTCTTGTGAGCACACTATCCTATTTTTTTTATAGCAACATGTGAGGAAGAACTGGCATAGTGGCACTTGCAAAGTTGCCTCACAGACAAAGGAGGTGGCCCTTAAACAAACGAAGACGTTGCGTTATCAGTGTAAAACTACAGTATGTATAGGATATCCTACAAGCTTTTAAGATGCATAGTAGACCGAAAAACTTAAGTGAGGCATGGATCCTTAGTATTACAGGAAGGAGGAGCGGGGGTGGTAGAAAGTGTAACCGTATTAATTTATCTTACCCAAAACCAAGCCCGTTTCCCTTGAGTCGGTTTCAACTTATAGCAACACTATAGGACAGAGTAGAACTGTCCCATAGGGATTTTTAGGCTGTAATCTTCTAGGCTGTAATATTGCATATACCATAGACTACAGAAGAATGAGCTAGTTTGTTTTGGAAGAAGTACAGCCAGAGTGCTCCGTGGAAGCGAGAATGGCAAGACTTAGTCTCACATACTTTGGACATGTTATCAGGAGGGACTAGTCCCTGGAGAAGGACATCATGCTTGGTAAGGTAGAGGGTCAGTGAAAAAGAGGAAGACCCTCAAGGAAATAGATTGACACAGTGGCTACAACAACGGGCTCAAACATAGGAAAGATTGTGAGGGTGGCACGGGACTGGGCAGTATTTCATTCTGTTGTGCATAAGGTTGCTATGAGTCAGAACCAACTCAACGGCACCTTACAACAACAATAAATCTTTACAGAAGCAGACTGCCACATGTTTCTCCCATCGAGTGGCTGGTTATTTTGAACTACTGACCTTTTCTCCCACTGAGTGGCTGGTTGTTTTGAACTACTGACCTTTCAATTAGCAGCTGAGTGCTTAACCACTGCACCACCAAGATGTTGTATAAAAAATGAAAAAGTAAAATTTAAGAATATTATTAGAACTACAGCATTAATCAGCAGACTTAAAAAAATCTGTGAGCTCTTGAACGCATAAACACACACAAACATAATTATAAATGAAAGATAAAGGAAAAACAAGGGAAGTTTAAAAAATGAAGCAGACCAAAAAAAGATGCCAGAAAAGAATCCAAACATATTTTGATATAAATTAATGGAAATAAAATAAACATGACTATTAAAAGATAAATAACATTATATTGAATTACATACAAAATCTAAATTTGTGATGCAGTAACAAATGCTCTAATAGATATTGTAATTGGCTTGTTTTTCGTTGTTTCTACCTCCTTCAAAAGTGCCATCTTCAAATGTGTCAAAACTGGACAGCTAAAATCTTGTAGCCAGAGTTTGTTCTGAGTGTTCACACATTATTTAAATTTTGCTACTGTAATTAGATGCTATATGCTTTTGAGGAGATTTGGGTGGTGAAAATATGGTGGAAATTATCTTCTTACTTGGTTCTTTTTTTTTTTATTTTGGTCAACATTGAAAATTTTTATTTTTTCTACAGCAGCTTTTATTGTTCATAGAATTGAGAGGCAAGAACAACAGAAATATAACAAGAATGACCAAATCAACAAATTCATATTGGGATTGCTTCAAATTTGTCAATTATTTTAAGTAAAGTCCACATTTTTACATTTTGAGACTCCCATCAATTTACTTTTTGTCCATTTGTAGAGTGTGATAATAATTCATTATAGATACATTTTGTGGACCTTTGTTTCTATGTATTTCATGATCTTTCTCTTTGGAAGGGATTTCTTTTCACTATATTTTATAACTGGTTGTTTTTGACTTAGAGGACAATGACTGATTTATTTTAATTAGTAGTCATTTCAGTGAAATCTAATTAGGTTGCTTTTTAATTAACTTTATTGCGCCTATTATGATGGTTTACAGGAATTTTCTCATTAAATTCTCTTAATTCTGTGTAGTACAAATTGTTATTGCCTAACCAAGCCCTCTATGACCTGCCCTAGCCCACTTCTCCAAATATCTTTGACTTCCTTCATCTCACTCTCAAGGCTTCCAGGCATGTTGCACCTGCTTTAGTTTGGGAACCATACCAAGATTATTTCTATTTACAATTCTGGTAATTGTTATCTCCACTTCTTGGATTACTCCTACCACCAATGTATACAAAAGTATATTCTTTTCTTTATGTTTCCACAAAAACAGTATCTTCTCAGAGAAGTCTTCTCAATCCAACTCTCCTCCGATACATTTTTGCTTCATTACTGTGTTTTGTTTCGGTTGTATGCTATACCATATTTCATTCTTTTATTTCGGCCTTTTCTTAAATATTTAATGTGTGTCTTCTACAAAAAATGTATAGTTAGATTATATTCATTTTCTAAGTATGAGTACTAATCCTATGTTTTCTGTTTTCCATGAATTCTTTAATATTCAGAAAAGCAGAGGCTATTATTTTCTTGTTATTTTTATTCCTAAATAAACACATTTCTGTAATTTCATGGGGCTTGGAGGGGTGTTGGAACCATGTGTTCATCTCACCATCTTCATGAAAAGTTTAAAAACATTTACAATATTTAAAGTTTAAATCATTATGTAAGACTATCATTTTCTTGTTGTGATAAATTGGACAAATGTTCTGAAAATCAAATTCATAACATGTATGAATTGACTTTTGTGTACGTACTTTGGAAACCAAGGTGGCATAGTGGTTAAGTGCTACAACTGATAACCAAAAGGTTGGCAGTTCAAATCCACCAGGTGCTTCTTGGAAACTCTATGGGGCAGTTCTGCTCTGTCCTATAGAGAAGCTATGAGTTGGATGACTCGATGGCAATGGGTTTGTTTTTGTGGTTTGGTACCTGCTTTTGACTTATCAAGTGCACTTCTAAAATATGTTACAAAAACATAAGCATAAGCCATAGAGTATTTAAGAGTATGATAACTGCACTTATTTATCATGATAAAAAATATAAATATCCAAATATTCAAATGTTGGGACATTTTTAGTAAACTGTGGATTTAAAAAAAAAAAAAAAAAAACCCGTTGCCTTCGAGTCGCTTCCAACTCATAGTGACCCTAAAGGACAGAGCAGAATTGACCCATGAGTTTCCAAGGAGTGCCTGGTGGATTTGAACTGCCAACCTTTAGGTTAGCAGCCATAGCTCTCAACCACTACACCACCAAGGTTTCTGTGGATTTTTAAAGATATATATATATATATATATGTATATATATCACAAAAATCACTGTTCCAATCAATCTTAAATGTACAATTTAGTGACATTATTATTCACATTTAGTATCTCTTTCAAGACTCTATTATTTTCTGCTTTTAATTTTTTTTATAGCATGTGCTTTCATTAAGGGAAGCATACTGAGTCATGGAGCATGTTTAAATTTTTGATTGCTAATATGAATTTTCAGAAATATTATTTGTGAATACATGGATCCCACAAACCTTGGGGGTCTTGGGCACCAAGATTGGTGGGTACCTCTCTGTCCCCCCAGTTTTGAGTGGCAGGATGTATTGTGACACACACACCAAAAAAAAAAAAAAAACCCCACTAGGGCTCCCTATCATAAGAAAATCATAAATATGCTTACAAGGTTTATATAGCTGGAAAAAAGACAAAAGAGACGAAATTTTTACACAATCACACTTCCTGGATGCACTACTTCATATTTAAGGCTGATATCCCCGCTATTTTCTTCAATGAACACTTCTTTCATCTTCTACTGTTATGCAAGTCCCCGCTGGAGTACAGCAAATAATTTTAGTGGGAAAAGTAGAGTCCGGAGAAACTTGAGAGCCAGAAAAAGTGGGTGGGATACTGTATGTCCCACGGGTCATGAAAGGGCTATGCTCTGCAACCATCACCATTATCCAGTTAAAAAAAATAAAAATTGTCACCCCAAACAGAAGCCCAGAACTCCTTATTCAATAAGTCACCAAATGAGGTGGGGCAAGATGGTTGAGTAAGTCATTGCTCCCATTTATCCCCCAGCAATTAACTCATTGAACAATGACTAAAAACAAGCACAGACTGAGATCTCAGCACTGTTGAAGACAGCTAAAATGTTGGAGAGTCAAGCTGAGTCCAGAGGCAGGGAAGAAGATACGTGGGGGGCACCTGAAGGACTTGGCTCATTGAGGTCATATTTGGAAGGGGACAGGGAACACCCCTAACAGAGATCATAGGAAGGGAGCTTAACTGAGGAAGAAGTAGCCCAGTTTTTAAGGCAGCACTGATTGATTGTGGGAGTTCATGGGCTGCACACTTGGGAAGGAATGACCGGAGACCAAGGTGCTGCAAGTGAGTGCTGTTAAATCTTGTCAAGACCTGAGGTGGATGGGCTCTAGAACCTAAACAAACAGAAAAGCTACTTGACACAGCCTTCAGCCAGGGCTAGAAAAATACTACAGACAGGCAACACAGAGGAAAACAACTGACTCTCTGCCCACAGCAGGACACTGACGGAGATCCTTACAGGGGCACTCATGAGGAAAGGGCATAAAGCACTCTCCACCTGAATAGCCAAAGCAATACTGAATAAGAAAAAAGCAGGAGGCCTCACATGCCCTGATATGAAAACATACTACATAGTCACTGTAATCAAAACAGCCTGGTATTGGTTCAGTGATAGGCACATAGGTCAGTGGAACAAAGTTGAAAACCTAGAAATAAATCCAGCTATCTATGAACAACTGATTGTTAACAAGGGGTCAAATTCATTCAAGGGGGCAGAAACTGTCTTTTAATAAATGGTTCTGGTAATACCCACTTGCATAAAAATTAAACATAGCCAATATCTCACACCATACATAAAAACTAACTCAAAATGAATCAAATAGCTAAATGTTGAACCCAAAACTATAAAGTTCCTTGAAGAAAACATAGAAAGAAAACTATGGAACCTAATCTTTTGAAAAAATAGGATAACAAACATAACAACAAATGCATGAATAGCAGAAGACAAAATAGATAAATGGGACCTCATAAACATTTTTTAAAAAGAGAATTTACAGACAGGGAAAAATTCTTTGTATGTAATCTCTAAAATATATAGAAAACTTCAACAACTCAATGACAAAAAAAAAATGTTATGGATTGAATTGTGTCCCCCAAAAATGTGTGTCAACTTGGCTAGGCCATGATTCCCAGTATTGTGTGGTTGTCATCCATTGTGATCCTATGTAATTATCCTATATGTGTAAATCCTAACTTCTATGATGTTAATAAGGCAGGATTAGAAGCAGTTATATTAATGAGGCAGGATGAAATCTACAAGATTAGATTGTATCTTGAGTCAATCTCTTTGAAATACAGAGAGAAGTGAGCAGAGAGGAGAGGGATCTCATTACCACCAAGCAAGAAGAGCCAGGATTGGAGTGTGTCTTTTGGATCCAGGGTCCCTGTGTTGAGAAACTCACAGACTCAGGGAAAGACTGATGACAAGGACCTTCCCCCAAAGCCAGCAGAGAGAGAAAGGCTCCCTCTGGAGCTGACGCTCTGAATTAGGACTTCTAGCTTCCTAGACTGTGAGAGAATAAACTTCTGTTTGTTAAAGTCATCCACTTGTGGTATTTCTGTTACAGTAGCACTAGATAAATAAGACACAACCTAATTATAAAATTGGCAAAGGACATGAACAGAAACTTTGCCAAAGAGGCCATACTAGCAGCCAACAAACACATGAAAAGATTCTACAATCATTAACCATTAGAGAGATGCAAATCAAAACTACAGTGAGATACCATCTCACCCAGGCTAAAATGACACTGATTAATAATAATAAAACAACAACAACAACAGATAACATATGTTGTTGAAAATGTGGAGAGATCTGATCTCTTATCCATTGCTTGCAGCCCTGGTGACAGAGTGGTTAAGAGCTCAGCTGCTAACCAAAAGGTCAGCATTTCGAATCCATGCATATGAGGTGATTGAAAACACCATGGCTTGGGTCACGGCCACCTTAATCTTCAAGGTAACGACTTTGCTTTTCCACACTTTACATAGGTCTTTTACAGTAGATTTCCCAATGCATTGCATCATTGGATTTCTTTTATTTATTTATTTTTATTGTACTTCAGGTGAAGGCTTACAGAACAAATAGTTTCTCATGAAACAGTAGTACACATGTTGTTTTATGACAATGGTTAACAACCCCACAACATATTAACCCTCTAAATTCTCAACCTTTTTTTTTTGGTGAAAATACACATAGCCAAAGACACACCATTTCAAAAATTTCTGCATACACAGTTCAATGACATTGACTACGCTCTTCCAATTGTGCTGTTATTCTCACTTAAGATGAAGGCTTACAGAACAAAATAGTTTCTCATTTAACAGTTACTACAAATGTTGCCCTATGACAATGGTTAACAATCTCAAAACACATCAACAATATCCTTACTCAGCCTTGGGCTCCCTATCACCAGATTCCTTGTCCCTATCTGCCTTCTGGCCCTTGTCACTGGACTCCTGTACCTCGTTAGTCTCATTTGGTTTTACAGGGCTGTCCACTCCCAGGCTGAACAGTGAACCTCGGAGGTAACTTCGCCACTGAGCTGAAAGGGTGTGTGGGGGCCATACTCTCGAGGTTTCTTCAGTCTCCTTTAGGCCAATAAATCTGGTCTTTTTTTTTGTGTGAGTTAGAATTATGCTCTACATCCTTCTCCAGCTCTGTCCAGAACCCTCTGTTGTGATACTGGTCAGAGCACTCAGTGGCGGTAGCCGGGCACCATCTAGCTGTACTGGACTCAGTCCGGTTGAGGCCTTGGTAGCTGTGGACAATTAGTCCTTTGGACTAATCTTTTCCTTGTATCCTGTTCTCTTCATTCTCTCTTGCTCCCAAAGGGATGAGACCTGTGGAGTATCTTAGATGGCCACTCACAGGCTTTTAAGACCCCAGACACAACTCACCAAGGTAGAATGTAGAGCATTGCCGTTATAAGCTGTATCATGCCAATTGAGCTAGATGTTCCCCGAGACCATGGTCCCCACAGCCCTCCACCCAGCAATTCAGTCCATCATGGAGTTTGGATATGTCTATGGGGCTTCCATGACATTTCCTGTTACAGGTTGTGCTAGTTTCCCCTGTATTGTTTACTGTCTCACCCTTCACCCAAGATACCACTTATCTATTGCCTATTTAGTATTTCCCACACCACCCCTCCCATCCCTGGTAACCAACAAAGATTGTTACATTTTGCTTGTGAACTTTTTCATGGGTTTTTACAATAGAGGTCTCAGACAATATTTGTCCTTTTGTGATTGACTTATTTCACTCAGCATAATGTCCCCCAGTTTCATCCATGTTATGAGATGCTTCACAGATTCATTGTTGTTCTTTCTCATTGCATGGTACTCCATTGTGTGTATGTACCATAGTTTGTTTATCCATTCATCTGTTGATGGGCATCTAGGTTGTTTCCATCGTTTTGCTATTGTGAACAATGCTGCCATGAACATAGGTGTGCATATGTCTATTCGAGTGACAACTCTTATTTCTCTAGGATATATTCCTACGAGTGGGATTGCTGGATCGAATGGTATGTCTATTTCTAGCTTTCTGAGGAAGCGCCATATCATTTTCCAAAATGGTTGTATCATTTTGCATTCCCACCAGCAGTGCATAAGAGTTCCCATCTCCGCGCAGCCCCTCCAACATTTGTTATTTCCAGTGTTTTTCATTCGTGCCAGTAATGCCGGGGTGAGATGGTATCTCATTGTGGTTTTAATTTGCGTTTCTCTAATGGCTAGTGAACATGAGCATTTCCTCATGTGTCTATTGGCCATTTGAATGTCTTCTTTGGTGAAGTGTCTGTTCATTTCCTTTGCCCATTTTTTAATAGGATTATTTCTCTTTTTTCTTGTAGAGGTGTTGTATTTTCTTCTAGACTATCGAGATTAGACCTTTGTCTGACTTGTACTGTCCAAAAATTTTTTCCCAGTCTGTAGGTTCTCTTTTTACTTTTCTGGTGAAGTCTTTTGAAGAGCATGGGTGTTTGATTTTTAGAAGATCCCACTTATCTAGCTTATCTGTTGTGTTTTCTGCATTGATGATTATGGTTTGTATCCTGTTAATGCCATGTATTAAGGCCTGAAGTGTTGGTCCTATTCTTTCTTCTATGAACTTTACAGTTTTAGGCTTTATATTCAGGTCTTTGTTCCATTTTGAAGTAGTTTTTGTATACGGTGTAAGGCATGGGTCTTGTTTCATTTTTTTTGCAAATGGATATCCAGTTTTGCCAGCACAGTTTGTTAAAAAGACTGTCTGTTCCCCATTTGATGGACTTTGGGCCCTTGTCGAATATCAGGTAACCTTAGGTGGATGGATTTACATCTGGGTTCTCAGTTCTGTTCCATTGGTCAATGTATCTCTCGTGGTACCAGTATCAGGCTTTTTTGACTACTGTAGCTGTATAGTAGGTTCTGAAGTCAGGTAATGTGAGTCCTTCGACTTTATTCTTCTTCTTCAGTAGTGCTTTACTTATTCGGGGCTTCTTCCCTTTCCATATAAAGTTAATGATTAGTTTTTCCATCTCTTTGAAGAATGTTATTGGTATTTTGATCGGGATTGCGTTGTATTTGTAAATTGCTTGGGTAGAATTGCCATTATCACAATGTTGAGTCTGCCTATCCATGAGCATGGTATGTTTTTCCATTTATGTAGATCCCTTTGGGTTTCATGCAGTAGTGTTTTATAGTTTTCTTTGTATAGGTATTTTACATCCCTGGTCAGAATTTTTCCTAAGTATTTTATCTTTTTAGGGGCTATTGAAAATGGTATTGATTTCCTGATTTCCTTTTCATCGTTTTACTTACTGGTGTACAGGAATCCAACTGATTTTTGAATGTTTATCTTGTATCCTGCTTCTCTGCTGAATCTTTCTATTAGTTCCAGTACATTTCTCATGGAGTCTTTAGGGTTTTCTGTGTATAGTATCATATAATGTGCAAACAGGGAGTTTAACTTCTTCATTACCAATTTGGATGCCCTTTATTTCTTTTTCTTGCCTTATTGCTTTAGCTAGAACTTCCAGCACAATGTTAAATAGGAGTGGTGATAAAGGGCAAGCTTGTCTTGTTTTCAAGGGGAATATTTTCAGCCTCTCTCCATTAAGAATGACGTTGGCCATTGGTTTTGCATAGATGCCCTGTATTATATTGAGAAATTTCCCTTCTATACCTATTTTGTTGAGAGTTTTTATCAGGAATGGGTGTTGGAGTTTGTCAAATGCCTTCTGTGCATCAATTGAGATGATCGTGTGATTCTTTTCTTTCCTTTTATTTATGTGGTGGATTACATTGATTGATTTTCTAATGTTCAAGCATCCTTGCATACCTGGTATGAATCCAACTTGGTCGTGGTGTATTATTTTTCTGATATGATGCTGAATTCTATTGGCTAGAAGTTTGTTCAGAATTTTTGCATCTATATTCATGAGAGATATTGGTCTGTAATTTTTTTTTTGTGACGTCTTTGCCTGGTTTTGGTTTCAGCGTTATGCTGGCTTCATAGAATTAATTTGGAAGTGTTGCTTCCTCTTCTATGCTCTGAAATAACTTGAGTAGAACTGGTACAAGCTCTTCTGTAAATGTTTTGTAGAATTCTCCAGTGAAGCCATCTGGGCCAGGGCTTTTTTTTGGTTGGGAGTTTTTTAATTACCTTTTCAATCTCTTCTCTTGTTATGGGTCTGTTCAGATTTTCAACATCACTTTGTTGTAGTTTGGTTAGGCTGTATGTTTCTAGAACTATATCCATTTCCTTTAGGTTTTCAAATTTATTGGAGTATAGTTTTTCATAATATACTGTTGTAATGCTTTTTATTTCAGTTGGGTGTGTTGTAATGTCTCCCATTTCATTTCTTATTTGGGTATTTGTGTCCTCTCCTGTTTTTCTTTTGTCAGCCTGGCCAGTGGTTGTCAATTTTGTTGACTCTTTCAAAGAACCAACTTTTGGTTTTGTTGATTCTTTCTATTATTTTTCTGTTCTCTATTTTATTTATTTCTGCTCTGATCTTTACTATTTGCTTTCTTCCGGTGGTTGTGGGCTTTTTTTTGCTGTTCTCTTTCTATTTGTTTTAGTTTTGTAGTCAATGTTTTGATTTTGTTCCTTTCTTTTTTTTTTTTGATATGTGCATCTATTGCTATAGATTGTCCTCTGAGGACTGCCTTTGCTGTGTCCCAAAGGTTTTGGTATGATGTGTTTTCATTCTCATTTGATTCTAAGAATTTTTGATTCCATCTTTGATTGCTTCTATTACCCACTGATGTGTAAGCAGGGTATTATTCAGTTTCCATGTAGTTGATTTTTTTCCTTGTTCTTTCTAGTGTTAATTTCTACCTTGATGGCATTATGGTCAGAGAAGTTTCTTTGAATTATCTCAACGTTTTGGATCTCATTGAGGATTGCTCTGTGGCCTAAGATGTGGTCTGTTGTGGAGAATGTTCCATGTTCATTTTAAAAGAATGTGTACTTTGCAGCATTTGGATGGGGTGTTCTATATATGTCTATGAGGTCAAGTTGACTGATTGTGCCCTTTAGGTCTTCTGTATCTTTGCTGAGTTTCTTCTTAGTTGTTCTGTCCTTTACTGAGAGTGGTGTGTTGAAGTCTCCTACTATTATTTTGGAACTGTCAATTTCTCTTTTCAGTGTTGTTAGAGTTTGTTTTATGTATTTTGGAGTCCTGTCATTGGGTGCATAGACGTTTATTATGGTTATGTCTTCATGATGGATCATCCCCTTAATCATTATGTAGTGTCCTTCTTTGTCTTTTGTGGTAGATTTTGATTTTAAGTCTATTTTATCTGAGATTAGAATTGCCACTCCTGCTCTTTTTTGGTAGTTGTTAGCTTGATATATTTTTTACCAAGCTTTGACTATTAACAAATTCACATCTTTGTTTCTAAGGTGTGTCTCTTGTAGACAGCATATTGATGGATCCTGTTTTCTTATCCATTTTCTCACTCTCCGTCTCTTTATGGGTGCATTGAGTCCATTTACATTCAGTGTAATTATTGATAGATATGAGTTTGTTGCTGTCATTTTGTAGTGCTTTTTTTTGTGGTGCTGAAATTTTGTTTGTTTTTCTTACTCTCTTGTGCTGAGTTACTTTTGTTTGTGGATTTCTTTTTTCAATTCTTTTGTTTTTGTCGGTTTTGTTTTTGCTGAGACTTTATGTTTTTCGTCTTTATTTTTATGAGTTGGTTTGTTAACTTTCTTTATGGTTACCATGAATTTTACCCTTATCTTTCTAAGTTTGAAGCAGTCTACCATTACTTGGTATCGCCTTGCCTTCCTCTCCATTAGAAAGTTCTATACCTATGCCATTTATTCCCTCTTTCATTGTTTTATGTTGTTGTCATCCATCAATTGACTGCTCTGATTCCCTGTTGTATTTCTTATGGTTTTGGATAGTCCTCGAGAGTTCATTTCCTAGACTGTTATCTGGCTCGTATTAGCCTGCATCCTACATTCTGCCTGTGAGCTGAAGCTGTTTGTCCTCAGATCAAAGAACTCCCTTTAATAATTCTTGTAAGTTTGGTTTGACTTTTACATATTTCCTTAGTTTCTGTTTATCTGGAAATGAACTAATTTCACCATCAAATTTAAATGAGAGTTTTGCAAGATATATTCTTGTCTAACAATTGTTTTCTTTCAAGATTTTATATATGTCATCCCATTGCCTTCTTGCCCGCATGGTTTCTGCCAAATAATCTGAGCTTAGTCTTATTGTTTCTCCTCTGTATGAGACTTCTTGTTTTTCATGAGCTGCTCTCAGGATTCTTTGTTTGTCTTTGGTTTTGGTGAGTGTGAATATGATATACCTTTGTGATTTTCTTTTGGGGTGTCTTCTATATGGGGTTCGTTGAGCTTCTTGGATGGCCAGCTTTTCATCTTTCATGATATTGGGGAAGCTTTCTGTCGGAAGTTCCTCTATGATCCTCTCTGTGTTTTCTGTTTTCTCTCCCTGTTCTGGAATGCCAATCACTCATAGATTTTTTATTTTGATTCTGTCCCACATAACTCTCAGGGTCTCTTCATTTTTCTTTGTTCTTTTTTCTGAGTTTTCCTGAAACAGAGTTGTATCCAAGTGTTTGTCTTCAATTCCACTGATCCTGTCTTCCACCATTTCAAATCTGCTTTTCAGCCCTTCTATGACATCATCCATTTCTGAAATCTTGTTGTTTATCTTTTGGATTTCTAATTGTTGTTTTTGTAGAATTTCTAGTTGTGGATTTATTTTGCCATTTTGTTCCTGCATCATCTTCCTGAATTCTTCCAAGTTTATGTCTGTATTTTCCATGAACTTGTCTATTTTTTTCTCATGTTTGTCAGCTTTTTACCTCAATTCTTTGAAAATTCCGAGTATTAGAGATTTGAATTCTCTTTCTGGTACTTCTAGTGCATTTTCTTCCACAGGAGAGTCATTGGGTGTTTTAATTTGGATGCCTACTGGAACCATCCTGTCCTGTTTTTATAAGTGTTTTGATATTGTTTGCTGTTTTCAGGGCATTCAGTAGTTATTTCTCTCATTTATTGATTGTAGATTTGTTTGTTTCGTCCCTTTTTCAAAAAAAAAATTGAGGATGTCTGAGCAGGTGGACTGTGTGCTCTTTGTTGTTTGCTTGTCTGGGCGCTCAATATTTTTCACCCTCTTCTCCAAGTGGCAGGTTCAGTCACTCAGATATGGTACAGCAGGGCAGGTCTAGCTGAAGAGGAGCCACTGGGACAGGTTGTTTGTGGCACTTACTATAACCACCAGAGCGGTTTGCTAATCAGTGGTGGGCAGGTTCCAGTAGGTCATGCCTGCACTGCTTAGTGATGTGATGTCAATCACACGATTCAGGTAGGCAGGATGCAGCGGGGAGTTGGTTATGTGTGGAGTTAAGATGGATATGTGATAGAGGAGAGAAGAACAAGAGCCAAAAAACATCCAAACAAACAAAAAAGAATGCTAAGGGAGCTTGCCGTTGGAATGGAGAGATGAGAGACTATGAAATGGAGAAAAACAGAAAGAGGAAGAGGAAGAAAATAATGAAGAAACAAAAATCAGAAAGGTTAAAGAACCGCAAAGTTCCCAGGGATCCCACCGATGCAGCTATGAGGTCTGGGGAAGTCGCTCTCAGGTGTCGCAGCACAGCCTGCCCAGAAGGGGCAGAGGCATACAGAGCCTGGTATTCAGGGATCAGAAAGAGAAGGAAGATATAGAGAGATGAGAAACTGAGCAATGAAGAAAGACAAAAGAGGAAAAGAAAACAAAACAAATTTTAAAAAAACAACCAAGAAAGAAATGTCCTCAAGGATCCCTCCACATGTCTGTGGAAGCTGAAGGGGAGTTCCTTGCCACACAGCTCCGCCTGGCCAGAAAGGGCTCCCAACTCAAGAAAAGGAAAATAAAACAAATAAACAATTCAAAATGAACAAATGAACAAAAGCCCCGGGATCACCGCAGTGCGGTAGCCCAGACCGGGAAGCAGCTCCACACTCGAATGGAGCTCCGCAGCCCCTCAGGAAAAAGCAAAGATGGCACACGGAGCCAGGCACTCGAGTGAAAGGAGGGGGAGGTGGCCAGAGGAAAGCAAGAAATCCAAAGAAGCAGAAAAACAAAAAAAAAAGCAACACCAGCAGCCAACAAATGGCACTCAGTGAGCCAGCCAGTGCAGGCTGGTGTTTATGGCCAAGAGACTGTGTCCGCGGGAGGCAGAGGAGTCCGAGCGTGGGTGAAGAAGGGTGGAGAGTGGGAAAGTGTATATCACAAATTGCAAGTGCTCTGGAGACCCTCAAGAAAAAGGAAAGATAGTGCACGGAGCCAGGCACTTGAGTGAAAGGAGGGGGTGGTGGTGAGAGGCAAGTGAGAAATCAAAAGAAGCAGAAAAAAAAGCAACACTAGCAGCCAACAAATGGCACCCAGAGAGCTGCCCGCTTGGGTGCGTGGAATCCAAGCAGCCAGGGCCTCCTGGTCAAGAGACCATGGCTGCGGGAAGCAGAGGAACAAATGGACAAAAGCCCTGGTATCCCACCAGCGCGGCAGCCCAGACTGGGAAGCAGCTGCACACTAGAATGGAGCCCCGCAGCCCCTCAGGAAGAAGCAAAGTTGGCGCTCGGAGCCAGGTACTCGAGCAAAAGGAGGGGGAGGCCTCGAGAGGGAAGCAAGAAATCCAAAGAAGCAGAAAAAAAAAAAAAAAGCAACACCAGCAGCCAACAAATGGCACTCAGAGAGCCAGCCAGTGTGGGCTGGTGTTTCTGGACAAGAGACTGTGTCTGCGGGAAGCAGAGGAGGCCAGGTGTGGGTGAAGGAGGGTGGAGAGTGGGAAAGTGTATATCACAAATTGCCAGCGCTCTGGAGCCCCTCAGGAAGAAGCAGAGATGGCGCACGGAGCCAGGCACTTGAGTGAAAGCAGGGGAAGGTGGTGAGAGGCAAGTGAGAAATCAAAAGAAGCAGAAAAAAAAAGCAACACTAGCAGCCAACAAATGGCACCCGGAGAGCTGCCCGCTTGGTTGTGTGGAATCCAAGCAGCCGGTGCCTCCCGGTCAAGAGACCGTGGCCACAGGAAGCAGAGGAACAAACGAACAAAAGCCCCAGGATCCCACCAGCATGGCAGCCCTGACCGGGAAGCAGCTGCAGACTAGAATGGAGCCCCGCAGCCCCTCAGGAAGAAGCAAAGATGGCGCTCAGAGCCAGGCACTCGAGCAAAAGGAGGGGGAGGCGGCGAGAGGCAAGTGAGAAATCAAAAGAAGCAGGAAAAAAAAAAAAAAAAAAACAACACTAGCAGCCAACAAATGGCACCCAGAGAGCCGCCCGCTTGGGTGTGTGGAATCCAAGCAGCTGGCGCTTCCCAGTCAAGAGACTGTGGCCGCGGAAGCAGAGGAGGCCGAGCTGGGGCGAAGAGGGGTGGGGGGTGGGAAAGTGCACACCACAAATTGCCAGTTGTTTTGTCTCCCACTGCACTCTCCGTGAGGCTGCTTTCTCATACCCCCATTTGCTGGTCTCTGATAGGAGTCCAAGATGGTAGATCCGCACTGCGTTAGCTGGTAGGGGACCTCTGCATGAATCTCTCCTCGCTCTCCGTTCTCTGTCAGTATTCTCACTCCATTTGGCGCTCGGCTGAGTTATTTATCTCTTCATTTGATGTTCTAGGGTCTCAGGATTGTTGCATTCTCTGTTTGGCTTAGTTTTTTGGATCTTTGCTGTGGAGGGACAGCGTGGTGCTTCTGCCTAGAGCGCCGTCTTGCCGGAACTCCCCACATCTTTTGATTTCTTGACTCCTGCTTTCATGGGTGCTGATTGTGGATCCAAGTAAAATTAAATCCTTGACAACTTCAATCTTTTCTCCATTTATCATGATGTTGCTTACTGGTCCAGTTTTGAGGATTTTTGTTTTCCTTATGTTGAGATGTAATCCATACTGAAGGCTATGGTCTTTGATCTTCTTCAGTAAGTGCTTCAAGTCCTCTTCACTTTCAGCAAGCAAGGTTGTGTCATCTGCATATCTGAGGTTGTTAACGAGTCTTCCTCCAATCCTGATGCCCCATTCTTCTTCATATGGTCCAGTTTCTGGGATTATTTGCTCAGCATACAGATTGAATAGGTATGGTGAAAGGATACAACCCTGAAGCACACCTTTCCTGACTTTAAACCACATAGTATCCCCTTGTTCTGTTTGAACAACTGCCTCTTGATCTATGTTCAGGTTCCTCATGAGCACAATTAAGTGTTCTGGAATTCCCATTTTTCACAATGTTATCCATAATTTGTTATGATCCACATATTGTTATCCATAATTGTTATGATCCAGTCGAATGTCTTTGCATAGTCAATAAAACACTGGTAAACATCTTTCTGGTATTCTTTGCTTTGCAAGGATCCATCTGACATCAGCAATGATAACCCTGGTTTTATGTCCTCTTCTAAATCTGGCTTGAATTTCTGGTAGTTCTCTTTCTATGTACTGTTGCATCCCCTTTTGAATGATCTTCAGCAAAATTTTACTTGCCTGTGATATTAATGACATTTTTCGATAATTTCTGGATTTGGTTGGATCACCTTTCTTGGGAATAGGCATAAATATGAATCTCTTCCACTAGGTTGGCCAGGTAGCTGTCTTTCAAATTTCTTCGCATAGACAAGTGAGCACTTCCAGTGCTGTATCCGTTTGTTGAAACATCTCAATTGATATTTTTCCAATTCCTGGAATCTTGTTTTTCACCAATGCCTTCAGTGCAGCTTGACTTCTTCCTTCAGTACCATCGGTTCCTGATCATATGCTGCCTCCTGAAATGGATGACTGTCGACCAATTCTTTTTGGCATAGTGACTTTGTGTATTCCTTACATCTTCTTTTGATGCTTCGTGCATCGTTTCATATTTTCCCTGTAGAATCTTTCACTATTGCAGCTTGAAGCCTGAATTTTTTCTTCAGTTCCTTCAGCTTGAGAAATGTGAAGCATGTTCTTCCCTTTTGGTTTTCTATCTCCAGCTCTTTGCATGCAGTTGTAGAGGCTGGAAAGTCCCAAGTTCGTGGGCCATGCTGGAGGCTTCTCCTGTCTCATGTAGCTGCAGGGGCTGGTGAATCCAAGATTGGCATGTCAGATGGTAGGTCTCTGGCCCACAGGCTGTGGAGACTGACAAATACCAAGATCATCAGGTAAGCTGTGAGCTCAAGTCCCAAGAACTGGAGATCTGATGAACAGGAGCTGGCTGCAATATCCAACGAGCTTTACCAGAAAGTCCACCTATATTGGAGGCACACCACACCCCCAAGAAAACTTCCTTTCTACAGACTGACTGTTCATAACAGATCCCCTCATGAAGTTGATTACATTATATCAGATCTCATTATGGAGGTGATTACATTATTATATAGCTACCAAACTACATTGTAACTGCCAAACCACTTAGAATCATGGCCCAGGAATGTTGACACACAACCTTAACCATCACAATACCCTAGAGACCTAAAAGTAATGAAATGAACAGACACATGCATACCTATGTTCATTGCGGCTTCATTCACAATAGCAAGAAAATGGAAACATCAGAGGACTAGATAAACAACACGTGGTACATATATACAATAGAATACTTTGCAACCATAAATAGCAATGAGTCCTCAAAACATATTATAACATGGAGGACCTTCAGGGTATAATTCTAAGTGAAATAAGCCAAGCTCATAAGGACAAGTATTGTTATGATCTCTCTTTTATGAAAAGACAAGGATAGATATATATAAAAAGACTAATATTTATTCATGGTTATAAGGGAGAGGTGGGGGAGGAGAAAGCACTCTTTAGACTGTAGATACGTGTTATTTTTGGTGATGAAAAAAGTGGCAAGGAATGTGAGTGCAGTGAGCAAAGCGTAACCAAAGTAAATGATGTCCCTGAGAAGAGCTCATGAATAAAGGTTGCTGGTACTAAGAATTTGACACATATAAGACGGCAACAACCCCAACGAGACCAAAAAACGAGTGTAGGATCACATATGGTTGAGTATAGGCATATAGGTGTACAGGTAGGTACAGGTGTGTACATATGTGAGAACAAATAGAAGTATCTATATGTATGTGTAAATACAGACACAGTCCTGGGTTATGAATGTCCAATTTATGTACAACCCATAGTTACAAATCTTAAAGAAAGCAACTTCCTGCTGGGTTGTTCTGGGTGGGAAAAGCTTTCAAGTCAGCCAGCTGTGAGTTTGAATCCCAATACCTGCACTCTCTTGCAACAGGGCCATAGGTGGGCCAAGTCTGCCTCTATGGGCCTTTTTTGCCCTGCTTGAGAAGTGGAATGATCCGTCTTGCTCAGCAGCAGCTCATCTAAGTTTGGACACAGAGTCTGCCACTCACTCAATACCCCTGAGCCTGGCTCCTGCCCTGGAAGGATCTCAGCACCAATAATGGTCCCTAGGAGAGAGGTGTGCATGAGGCAGTCGAACTACTTGACTTGGAGCTGCAGCTCCTCGGGCTTGGCCAGGCCTGGATGCTGCTTTTAGTGTGGGCAATACTAGCTGCAGGCACACAGGTAGTGGCAAGGTGAAGCAGGAGAAGCCCATGTCGAGCATGACAACAAGCTCCTGGCTCTGCAGCTACTTGTGGAAGGTGGCCATCTTGACACTGTCAATGTGGTCCAGCACACTCACATTTACATTCACTCACTGCCCAGCCATGCCCTCATAAAGTCTGTTATATTAAAAATTCGAGATATATAAAATGGTTCATAATGGCAAAAAGCTGCTACATTGCAACACATATCAAAATAATAATATTATTATTATCGTATTATTATGTTAAGGATGTTTTAGTATATCTGGAAGTGTTTCTTTAATGTTTTTCTGCATAGAAATGTACACTATATACTAAGATAAACATTTGACTTTAGATATGAACTGTACCTAACTATTCCAACTAGTTTACAAATTCATCTTAAAGACAGACTTAGGAATGGAGCTCGTTCATAATCTAGGAACTGTCTGTAAGTGTGTGCAGGCACATATATTCATTGAAGACACAACTACAGATACTCCTCAGACATAATCCAACACCTTCCGAGATTGATTTTCTAGATTTGAAAGTTTAGGACTATAGTCTCATGGGACAACGTAGTCAACTGGCATAACATAGTTCACAAAGTTCATGCACCACATCATAGTGAAGTGAATAGAGTCTGGGGTCTTAAAAGCTTGTAAGCAGCCATCTATGATACAGCAGTTGGTCTCTACTCATCGGGAGAAAAAAAGTAACAAGGTAATCAAAATCTCAGAGAAGAAACAAATCTACAAGTCTGATAGTCCGTTCTTGGACAAAAGACTATTTAAGTTCTTCAAAAAAAATTTGAATTGAGTTGTCTTTTGTTGTTGCACTGTATAATATTTTTAAAAATATGTTGTGGATATTAAACTATTAGCATATACGGTTATGAAATCTTTACTCCATCTTGAGGTTGCCTCTTAATTTTCATAGTAAAACTCTTCAATACATAAAATTTGTAATTTTGATGAAGTCCGTTTTATAAATTTTGTCTTTTGTTGCTCATATTTTTGGTGGTATATCTAAGAATCCATTGTCAAAATATGTTTGCTTCTAACAGTTTTATGATATTTGTTCTTATATTTAGACACTTGCTTTATTTTGAGTTAATTTTCATGTATGGAATGAGGTATGTGTCCAAGTTTGTTCTTTTGCATGAGGAGATCAGTTGACCCAGCACAATTTATTAAAGACATTATTCTTTCTCAATTAAATATACTTGGCATCTTTGTCAAAAATCAATCACAGATGTATGGATTTATTTCTAGATTCTCAATTCTATCTCATTTGTCTATGTCTACTCTTGTACTAGTACCACCTTGTTTTTACTACTATAACTCAAGAGTGTATTTTGAATGGGAGAAATGTGAATTCTTCTAATTTCTTTTCCAAAATTGTTTTGGCTACTGCCACGGATTGAATTGTGTCCCCCAAAAGACGTGTGTAACAACTTGTCTGGGTCATAATTCTCAGTATTGTATGATTGTGTACCATTTTGTAATCTGATGTGATTTCTTTATATGTCGTAAACTCTATCACTATGATGTAATAAGATGGATTACCGACAGTTATACTGATGAGGTCTACAAGATTAGTGTCTTAAGCCAATCTCTTTTGAGATATAAAAGAGAGAAGTGAGCAGAGACACATGGGAACCTTATACTACCAAGAAAACAGTGCCAGGAGCAGAGCTTATCCTTTGGACCTGAGGTTCCTGCACAGAGAAGCTCCCAGACCAAGAGAAGATTGATGACACTGACCTTCTTCCAGAGCCGATGGAGAAAGCGTTCCCCTGGAGCTGACTCCCTGAATTTGGATTTGTAGCCTTCTAGGCTGTGAGAGAATAAACTTCTCTTAAAGCCATCCACTTGTGGTATTATAGCAGCACTAGATGACTAAGACAGCTACCCTAAGCCCCTGCAATTTCATATGAATGTGAGGATTGAATTTTCCATTTTGGAAACAAGGCTGTTGGAATTTTGAAAGGGATTGTGTTGAATGTGGTTAATTTAGGTAGCAATCATATCTTAATATTGTCTTCCAATCCATTAAAACCATCTATATGTTTATTACATTAATCTTTAATTTCTTCTCTATTTCCCTGTTGTTTTATAGTTTTCAGTGTACAAGTTTTTACCTCCCTTGGTTTAATTTATTTCTATGTATTTCATTATTGTTGATTCTATTGTAAATGAAAATGGGCTCATATTTGCTTTTCAAATTGCTTACTACTGGTGCATAAAAATACAACTGAATTTTCTGTGTAAACTTTCTATCCTGTGACTTCCTTGGATTTATTTATTAGCTCTAGTAACTTTCTTTTTGATTTTGGGGGAATCATTTCATCTGCAAATATGGATAGTTTTGCTTCTTTCTTTCCTATTCTCGTATCTTTTATTTCTTTTTCTTATCTAATTTCTCTGGCTAGAACTTCCAGTACAATGTTGAAAAGCACTAGTGAAAGTGGGCCTTCCTCTTTTTGTCCCTGACTTTAGACGGAAAGCCATCCATCTTTCTCCATTGAGTATGATGTTGCTTTGGGTTTCTCATAAATGCCCTTTACAATATTGAGGAACTTCCCTTTAATTCCTAGCTTGTTGAGTGTTTTTATTTTGAAAGAATGTTAGATTTTGTCAAATGCTTTGTCTGCATCCATTGAGAAGATTATGTGGTTCTTTTCCTTCATTTTCTTAATGGGGTGTATTACATTGACTGACTTTTTATATTGAACCATTCTTGCATTCGTGGGATAATTTTCACTTGGTCATGGTGTATAATTATTTTCATATGCTTTTGAATTTGGTTTACTAGTATTTTTTTTAGAATTTTTTCATCTATATTCCTAAGGGATATTGGTCTGTAGCTTCCTTTTCTTATGATTACTTTATCTGGCTTTGTTGTCAGGGTAATGCTGGTATCGTAGAGTGAGTTAGGAAATTATCCTCCTCTTTCATTTTTTGGATAAGTTTGTGAAGAATTGGTGTCAGTTCTTCTTTAAATGTTTAGTAGAATTCTCCAATGAGGGCTTGTAGTCCTGGACTTTTCTTTGTTAGGTTTTTGATTACTGATGCAATATCTTCACTGATGAATCTATTGAGGTTGTTTATTTCTTCTTGAGTCAATTTAGGTATTTTTATGTATTTCTAAAATTTTAGCAATTTCACCTTGGTAATCTAATATGTTGCCACACAGTTGTTGATAGTACCCTCTATAATCACTTGTATTTCTCTAGGATCAAAAGTAATGTCCTCACTTTCATATTTTATTTCAATCATTTCAATTTCCTCTTTCTCTTTTTTTTTTTTTTTTTTTGATTAGTCTAGCTAAATGTTAGTCCATTTGATTGACTTCTTTCAAAGAACCAACTTCTGGTTTTGTTGATTCTCTCTATTGTTTTTCTATTCTTTATTTCATTTATTCTTGTTATGGTCTTTGTTATTTTCTTCCTTCTGGTAGCTTTTGGCTTAGATTGCTCTTCTGTTTCTAGTTCCTAAAGTTGTAAAGTTAGCTTACTGATTTGAGATCTTTATTCTTTTAGTATAGATATTTGCAGCTAAAATTTCTTTCTATGCATTGTCTCGGTTGTTTCCCATAAGGTCTAATATGTTACATTTTCATTAGTTTCTAAGTATTTTCTGGTTTCCATGTTGATTTCTTCTTTGACCAATTGGTTGTTTAGTAGTGTGCTGTTTAATTTCCACACATTTGTGTAATCTCCAGGTTTTCTTCTGTTATTGATTTCTAATTCTACTTTGGTCAGAAAAGATAATCTGTGTGATTTTGAACTTTTAAACTTTATTGGGACTTATTTTGTGACCTAGTGTCACTACAGGTCGGAATTGAGTTGACAGCAATGAGCTTATCCTGGAAAAAAATCCATGTGCACTTGAGAAGAATGCATATCATGCTGATGATGGTAGAGTCTTCTATATATGTCTATTAAGTGTAGTTGTTTCATAGAGTCTTGCAAAATCTCTATTTCCCTATTGGTCTTCTGTCTCAGGTTCTATTCATTCAAAATGATGTACTGAAGTCTCCAACCATCACTGTAGAACAATTTCTCCCTTCAATTATGTCAGTGCTTGCTTCATATATTTTGGGTCTCTGATACTAGATGCACATATGTTTATAATTTTTGCATCTTCCTGATTAATTGATCCCATTATCATTAACTAAATTTTTGTCTCTTGTAACAGATTTTGAAATAAAGTTTGTTTTGTCTGATATTTATGTAGCCACACACTTCACTATCAGTCACTTTTGTATAATTTTTTCCACCTTTTCACTTTCAACCTATTTATGTCTTTGAGCCTAAGATATGTCTCTTCTAAACAGCATATAATAATCATAATTTTTTATCTCCTCTGCCACTGTCTGGCTTTTGATTGGAGAGTTAATTCATTTGCATTTAATATAATTGCAAATAAGGAATAGCTTACTGGTGCAATTGTGCTATTTAATTTTTTATGTCTTATCCTTTTATTTATTTATTTTTTTTTTGGTCCCACCTTTCATCCAGTACAGATGTAATTTTTGTTTACTTGAGTTTTCTTAGTGAATCATTTTGATTTCCTTCTCATTTTCTTTTGTGTATATTTTTTGGGTATTTTCTCTTTGGTTACCACAGGAATTATATTTAACATCCTAATTTTATAACAAACTAGTATAAATCGGTACCAATTTAACTTCAGTAACATGAATAGATTCTCTTCCTTTACTGCTCTTCCCTTTGTAGTTGTTATCACAATATACATTTTATACATTATTACTCCAGTAAAATAAACTTATAATTATTTTTTTCATGTGTTTGTCATTTTAAATAAAATTATGTAGGGCACAACAACTAGAGTTACCAACCAAAAATGCCACAAAACTAGCTTTTATAACAATCCATGAAATTATCTTTACTAGAGATCTATTTTTGTTTTCCTAAGTACCACTTTGACCTGCTGTTTTGTGTCATTTTCTTTCAATCTGAAACACTCAACACTCCCTGTAGCATAATTAGTATGACAGGTCTGGTTGTAACAGACTCCCTCAGCTTTTCTTTGTATGGGAATGTTTTAATTTTCCCCCACGCCCTTTTTTTAAAGGCATTTTTTTTTTCCAGATTCAGAATTCTTGTCATTTCCTATCTTTCAGAATTTAAATATGTAATTCACTGCCTCTGGATGCCAAGATGTCTGAGGAGAAATTAGCACTTAATCTATCAAGGATTCCTTGTATGTGTCAATTTGCGTCTCTCTTGCTGCTTTTAGGTTTCTCTTTTTACCTTTTGATTTCATAAGTTTGATCATAATGCATCTCAGTGTAGATCTCTTTGGGTTTATCATACTTGGAATTCATTGTGTTTACTGGATTTTTAGATTTATGTCCTTTGCCAAAACTGGAAATTTTTCTGCCGTTGTTTCTTCAAATATTCTTTCTGTTCTTTCTTCTTCTGGGATTGTCATGATGCATATGTTGTTTCATTAGATGGTGCCTTACAATTTTATTAGGTTTTTCTCAGTTTTCTTTAACCATTTTCTCTTGTTGCTTTTCAGAATCAGTAATTTTGATTTCCTTAACCTCTAGTTCAGTGATTATATCTTCTGCTAGGGCAAATCTGTTGTTTATTACTCCCATTCCCCCCTCCCCCCAAATTTTCGTTATTGTACTTTTCAGTGCCCATAATTCTTTTTGGGTCTTTTCTATAGTTTCTATTTCTTTATTAAATTCATATTTTGTTCCTGTATTGTTTTCTTAATTTTGTTTTTAGTTTATTGCTGTGTTTTCCATTAGTTATTTGAGCATGTGCGATACTGGATTTTTTAGAGTTGCTACTCTATCTATTTTGTGGGATTTCATAGGAACTATTTTTATGACTTAATATTATTCTTTTGAATAGGTCAGCCTCCCTTGTTTATTTCTATGCTTTGTAACTTTTTAAAAGCTGAAACATTTGAATGTTTTAATGTAGTAAATTTGGAACTCATATTCTACCCCTTCTCAAGGGACTTCAGTATTTTTTTCTTAATCACTGACATCTGCAGTAGTCTGTCTGCTTAGCAACTTTCTCTAATTAGTTTTGCAAAGATTGTTCTCCAAGATGTGCATGGACACCAAGGACTCTGTAGCTTTTTCCAATTTTTCAAAGGAGATTTTCAAAGGGAAATAACAAAATGAAAAAAAAAATAGAAAATATCAAATTTTCCCACTCCTCAGGGGTTGCTGTTGTTACATAGATAAGGTTGCTTTTGCTTGTTTGTTTAGCGATTTTTTCAAACTATTTTTTCAAAGTGCATGATCCGATTTTGTTATGTCTGCACTCAGTAGCCTGTAAAGATCATTACCTTCACCTGCCATCAAATACTTTCCTCGTTGGTTTAAGCATCCAATCAGTTTCCAGAGTTTCATAATAGTTGGTTCCAATTCCTCTTCCCAATGCAATTGTTGTTTTGGTAGACTGAACAACTTCTAGAACATCCTTCTCCACCATTTTGTGTGACCTGCCAAATTGTGGATATTTTTGGAAATTATTCAATCATAAGAGAAATGATCACATGATATATGAAGTGAAAAAATTAAGGTGTTAAAGTATATATGCACTACAGTTGCACAAGCAGTATAAATATATTATTGTAGAAAAAGTTTGGGTTAAAGACAGAAAAAGAGCAACAGAATTTTTCAAATGCATTTCGCTTTTTATCTACTGTGAATTAATTTTATTTAGTTTCCTTTACATATATTTATTGTTCGTCTATATTTTCCAGTTTATTTTGGGAGAATTACGTATTATCTCTTCATTTAGTGTTTAGAATCACTTTTCTTCTCTTTGTTTCTTTTTATTCTATCTATATTTTCCCCTGAATTGTTAATGTTTGATTTGTTGTGTATGGTTATAACTTCATTTTCTTCACTGGTAATCTTATTCCAAATTACCTGTAAATAGGTTTCGATTTCTTTCTATATATTCTCTTGCTAACTTTATACATGACTGTCTTTCTATTTGGAGCTGTTTGTTTTTAAAATGATACATTTGCAGTCATATTTACCAAATTTCATTTAAACTGATTAAGAATCTGAAGCAGATATGCTCTTCTCTATGATATACTTTTGCGGGTATACGGAGGTGATGTGTTGATAAATGTGAGGTCTCTTGTAGAACTTTTTCTGTCCTTTGATACTATAAGTAAAAAATTGCATTAACTAGCATGTTTCATTTGGGACTCTTACATCATTAGTGAGAAAGAACTCACATAAGAATACTGTAGAAGACAAATTTTGCCAGGCTTATATGTTTCTTGTTCTTGCTGAATTGAATATTCAATATTTGGGGTGTTAAATAGATGTTTAAAGGTTGTAAGTTGTACAAGGTATGTTTGGAGAGGCATTCTTGAATCATTCAGAAAATTCCTCTGAAGTTTTTTTTTTTTTTTCCTGGCACAGTAGGTTAAAAGTTCAGTTGCTAACCAAAAGATTGGCAGTTCGAATCCACCAGCCACTCCTTGCAAACCCTATTGGGCAGTTCTACTCTGTCCTATAGATGAGTCAGAATCAACTCGATGGCAACGGATTTGGTTGTGGTTTACAGCAGTGGAGGCAGTGGAAGCTGGCCTAATCTTTACTCTTAACATTTGTAGATAGTTTTGTTTTAGTTAGTTGCCATCAAGTTTGCTTCACTCATAGAGATCTTACGTATAACAAAACAAAACATTGCCCAGTCCTGCACCATCTTCATGATGGTTGGTATGTTTGAGTTGATTGTTTTGACTGTTTTGTAAAAAACATCTTATCTAGGATTTCTCAAGTTTTCACTTATTGTCCTTTACCAGACATGATGTCCTTTTCTACCATTTGATCTTTCCTGATGATGTGTCCAAAGTAAGTAAGATGAAATCTTCCCATTTTCACTTCTAAGGAGCATTCTGGTTGTATTTCTTCTAAGACTGATTTGTTTGTTCTTCTGGCAATCCACTGTATGTTCAATATTCTTCACAAATACCACAGTTCAAATATATGAATTCATCTTCTGTCTTTTTTTAATCATCCAAATTTCACATGCATATGAGCCTACTGAAATGACCACGCCTTGGGCCAGGCTCATCTTGTTCATCTAAGTGACATCTTTACTTTCCAAAATTTTAAAGCTTTCTTTTATAGCAAATTTTCTCAATGTAATATGTTGTTTGATTTTTTGACTGCTGCTTCCACGGACTTGTAGATGCTACAAAGACATAATTTTATATAAACCTTAATTATCTTGTTTTTCATCATCATAAGTGCTAAGTCACTTGCAAGCCCACTCAGATTCTGTCTGTATTTTACCTTTTTTCATTGTTTTGTTTTGTTTTCATTGATGTGCAAGTGTTTGTGTGTATGTGTTTTCCCTTGTATGTATAGTAATGAGAAGATGGAAATAAAATAAGATTGTAGACTAAATCAATTTTCCATAACTATACAATTCTTTTGAAATACTTGAGGTTGACAAAATGATGTTCGATATCTTTGCAGAGATAGACAAAACTGGATTAGGAATTAAGATCTTGGTCAAATGTAGTTACTGTCAAGATTCTACAGAAGGTCTTGTGGTGTTTTTTTTTTTTTTTTTTTTTTTTTGTGGAAAACCAAATATACAAATAGGAGCATTAAATGTTTTGTGTGTGGTCTTCATATTTCAAAATTCAATGTATGAAATGGAGTAACACATCCTTCTACAGATGTTAGAGCTGGAGACAGTTATTTTAGTTTTTACGTTAAAAATATAGTAGAATTAATGAGTGGTATTATAAACATACTCAAGCACTTTCTAGTGTATAGCATTTTTATTCAACTATTAAACCCTAAGGAAAGGAGAATGGATCTAAATACTACATGGATCAATTTACTTAATCAAGCTCATTTATTTTATGAATAAAATAACATAATCGTCATTTGCACCACAAACTTTGGTGGAAACAAGATATCAAAAATATTGTTTACCTTTATGTTTCTTGTGTTGTAAATGAGCCAATGTAGCAGGACTTGCTCATTCTTTCATTTAAGTTAACATCGTGCGAAAACGCTTAGGTATTTTTCAGTGTGGATTGTGTATATGATACATGTGAAAATGTAGAGATCGAGGTGCGTATCATGTGCTATGGGAAAATATATTATGAAACAATTTATTTTGCCCAGAGAGTGAGATAGATGCTGCTTCAAGAAAGCTACAGAGAGCAGGTAACATTTTAGCTGAGCTTTTAAGCATAAGTAGAGCTTTAACACGTGAACCAGCACATCAGGGAAAAATAATGGGCATGTGAAAGTTGATGGCATGGTTGAGGAAGAACAGACACTTTTGGAATTCATGAAAAGGATTTTTTAGAAGAAGGAAATATCATTGTGACTAGAGTAGTTTAGCTCCTTATATTCTTAGTGGCATAGTACAAGACAATAGTACTTGGAACAGATAAACAATGAGCTAAAAATAGCTTGGAGCGCAGGTGGCTAGTAGATAAGTGTTCAGCTGCTAACCAAAATGTTGGCAGTTCGAATCCACCAGCTGCTCCTTGGAAACCCTATGGGGCAGTTCTACTCTGTCCTATAGGGTCGCTATGAGTCAGAATCGACTTGATGGTAATCGGTTTGGTTTTTGGGTTTAAGATTATTCTAACAATTTATAACCTTTCTGATCTCAGAGCACTGCCCATTGCCAGTGTCCTCACAGCCCCTTTCACATCTTTATTTCTTAAGAGTATAGATAATGGGGTTTAAGAGTGGGGTGACTATGGTGTAGAAAAGGGAGACAAACTTTCCCGGGTTTTTAGAGCTACTTTTGGCGGGCTGAAGGTACATGATGATGTCCCCATAGAAAATGATGACCACAACCAAGTGTGAGGGCCAAGTCCCAAAAACCTTCCTGCGCCCTGCAGCTGATTTGATCCTTAGCACAGCTTGGGTTATAAAGCTGTAGGATACTAGGATGAATGACACAGGGAGAATTAGAAAGACCACACTGGCCACAAAGAGCTCTGCCTCATTGAAAGTGGTGTCCGCACAGGCTAGTTTCATCAGCACTGGAACCTTACAGAAAATGTGGTCCAGTTTGTGGTGACCACACAGGGGCAGCTGAACAGTAAGGGAGCACTGAATTAAGGAGATGACAAGGCCACTAAGCCATGCTGTGCTGGCCAGGTTTACACAGAGCTGAGGATGCATAATGGTTGTGTAGCATAGAGGCCGGCAGACAACAGCATAGCGATCATAAGCCATGACCGCCAGGAGAATACACTCAGAGGAACCTAAGCCCATGGCCACATAAATCTAGGCCACACACCCACCATAGCTCGTGGACTTGTCTTTATTATTCAGGGTAACCAGCAACTGTGGGGCAACACTGGTAGTGAAGCAGATGTCCACACAAGAGAGATTGCTGAGGAAAAAATACATCAGAGAATGGAGTTTGGGATCCAGGTAGAACACTAATATTATGGCAGTGTTCCCCAGAAGATTCATGATATAAAAGAACAAAACAACAACAAAGAGGATCCTTTCAAGCTGGGGCTGATCTGAAAATCCAAGGAGAAGAAATCCCTTTTGAAAGCTGTTGTTGGTTTCATCCATTGTCTTTTAGCTTTTCGTTCATAAAATGATTAATATTCTGGGGAAAGAAGGTGTTGAGGTCAACATTGATAAGTCCTGAGAGTTTCCAATATGATTACCTTCTTTATATAGTATTCTACCATGTTGTAAATACCTAAAGCACTTTTCTTAACATACATTTTTGGTAGAGGATGCCTTCTCCTTCCATTTACCTTGAATAAGATCTCTCCCTTTCTAATAGGAAAAACTCAAACGTTATATTTTTATATACATACATACATATATATATGTATATATATGTATATATATATATACATATATATATATATCATATATATATCTCATAAGGCCCTCTTGGTTTCATACATAATTTATCTAACTATGATTTGTCTCTCACTCTTTCTTTAGCAAATGTATCTAGGTAGATTTATTAATAGTCACTTATGAGACTCTGTTCCATCAAATTTGATGTGGTACTCCTAGAAGAGTGTACAATAACAATTGTTTAACTTGTAAAATGCTGGACAGGTATTAAGGAACATTGAGAGAAAGAGCTCTTTTGGTCAGTAGGGAGAAAATGTAGTTTAAATGTTAGTACTGCAGGTACACGGAGAGGAGTTTGGAGTGATGTGGCAAATGGAGATACCACCGAAGGGAGTGTCTTAAGAAGAGATGACTGGGGTAGAGGGATAGATAAGAATCAAATTAACATCAATCTGAGGTTCACTAATTGTTTTGGACACCGGTATAAGCTTCACAGAGAGTTAAATGTTTGGTTGTGAACTGCTGGCATTTTAACTAAATGCTGAGCCATGTCATCCAGCAGACATTGATCCAGTTTCTCCTTCACATCCCACCTCTTTCTTTTCGTTGACCTCTTTTCCCATTTTTTCTTCCTTATTTTCCCTTTCTCAGTTAGAGTAGCTTAGTGTACAAGTATTTGTTTGTAAGTTAGAGGAATAATTTGCCTCAGCTTTCTCTTTTGTACTGAGAAAACATTAAATATATCTATAGTTTGACAATGTCTCATTTCTTCCTCTACCCTGTCTAAGTCACCATCATCTGCAGCTTGGTCCTCCACCACAGCCCCTAACTGACAATGCCATTCATCTCATTCTTCGTAGAACCAAACAGAGTAAAACTTTTCAAATACAAATAAGGAAGTTCTGGGTGCTGGCAAAAACCTTTAGATAGCCTGCAAATCTTAATCTTCCCAGTTCCACTCTTCAAAAATATACTAAACAACCAATGAATGAATAATATAAGAATGCACTAGTGATAGCTTTATTGAAACCAGGAGACAATGAAAACTACCAGTTACATGAAAGAGAGAAAATACAATGAAACTCATGATAATAGGTGCTGAAGGCCCAGATTTGGTCCAGGGGGGACCTGAATGAAAGAACAGGAGTTCTTGGAGACCCTGGTGGTGGAAGCGCCTATAAAATATCAGGAAACATCTTCCCCTAGAGAGTGAGCCCTCTCCTCCTGTCTAAACTGCTGCGTACAAGTCTAGGTAACATCCAGGGTAGTAAGTAAAGAAAAAAGATGTACAGAGAACTTGGGGTGGGGGGAGGAGGTGATATTAACACAGCAGTGTTTTCTGACCTGAAGGAATCACCATTCCATCTATGGCCAGAGTTTAGGGTAAAGTAAGAATTGGGGCAAGAAGAAAACTCCAGGAATGCACACAACACTGTAGTAGAACCCAAAAATCCAGGAAACTGCTCAAGCCCTTCATCCACATGGACGCCACTTGGTACTAACTGGAAGGGCAAATTCCAACCCTCAAAATAACAAGATATGTAAACGCAGTTCCCTTACAAAAATAAGAAATAAAACAAAAAATGAGTAGCAAACTTCTTAGTAGAAAATTTAAGTTCACCAAAAAGTTGTTGCCAAACGTTCTAAATTATGACACTATTTTTGCACTTGATTTAAAACCAGAAATTCCTTAATAAAGCAATTTTATCAGTGAAAGTACATCATAAAGCATAAATACAAGAAAATTCAGAGAAGTTATCACCAGACAAGAGGGAATGATGGCCAGCCAGACAACAGAAACATGTGAGATAAGAATTGCTCTAAGTCAGGGTTGAATTTTGAGAAAATGATGAAGAGTAAGCTGGATGGCTGCTTCGAAGTTTGTTGGTGACAGTAAAATTATATTTAAAGTTAATAAATAAAGTAGTGGAAGTGAAAGTATATTTAAAAGTATAGTAATCAACACTGAGATAGGAATATTAACTAAAAGTGGATGTTTAAGGAAAGAAGAAGAGGGAGAGGAATATTCTAGAAACTATTTTATTCTTGATCATGCAAGGAACTAATTGATACTGTCAAAAGAGAAAGGGGACAATGGGTACTTTATTAAAACATTGGTATACAGATAATTAAACAAAGATACAAATTATCATGTATCAGAAAAAAAAATGACCCCATAATTAAAATCTTTTTAAAATAGAGGGAGGAAATATAAAATAAAATTGAGATAATACAATTAAAATTATTTGGCATATCTATAAATATAATTGGGTTTAACACACTTATTAAAAGAAAGAAAGCACCGTCCTGTCAGTCTGGCAGTCTCTTTCCCCAGATATGTCACAGTCCATTTCCTCAATTTGTTCGCTATTCCATTATCGGAGAAGAGTCTCCTGATCAGTGAATATAAAATAGTGATATGTCCCTTATCCTGCTTTACTTTCCTTCATAACATTAACCAACCCTGTCTTTTTTTTTTTTTTTTTACATTTATTTGTTTATTATTTCTTCTCCACAAAAGAACTTAAGGCCCATGAAATGAGAAACACCTATTTTTATCACTGGTGTTTCCTCAATGCCTAGCACAGTGCTTGTCCCAAAGTAGGCACTTAGTCCTCTATTGAGAGGAGAAGAAGAGATCAAGAAAGAGTGCTAAGGACTCAGAATACTTACCGCCTGAAGGACAACTAAAAGAGGACAGACATCATATTACTGTTACAGTTAAAAAAAATCAACATTAATATATGAAATGTTTGTAAGTTTGAGTTCAAAAGAGACAAAGCAGTAACACATTTACTCAGAATTGTTCAAAACTTTAAGCTTCTAGCTAAATTAATTTGTCAGGCGACTAAAATTTATTTTTAATCACTTAAACTTTTAAATAACCATTTTGAAGAATGTATATTGTGCATTTCTCTATATTATTTTAAAAAATGACTAAAAGTAATTTCCCCATTTTATACTAAGGCATTATGACCATGAATATTGTGTAAACTTGAGTTAGTCATCCACCCTTTCTTCTCTTGCTACCACCTGTCTTTCATCAGAGAAGTAGCTTTAAGCACAATTAGCCCATCCCATCTCTCTGTTTCTCTCTCTCTCTCTCACACACACACGCACACACACACACACACACACACACACACACACACACACACTATGTTTCCTAGAGAATGGTAGAATAAGATTATAAAGTTATTATTGCTAATCTTAATATTCATACAATTAAAATTAAAATAAGTCTTAAATAAAGTTCTATGCAACTTGTTTTGAATAAGTGGATGCACATTTTTATACCATTCCTATTTTTGGTCTATAACTCTGTTCTGGAAGTGAAGTGTTACTTCACTACATGGCTGCAATTTATTTTGTCTTTATGATGAGTATATTTTCAAATTTTATTTAAATAGAACTCTTAAACATTCTGATTTATACTTATTTTAGGTTTTGTACAATGTCAAGTCCTTGACTTTTCTTCAGGACAACAATTTCCTAAGCTAGACTTGAAATAACAGTAATCTCCCTGTTTTCCAAAGTTATCAAACCCTGCATTTTCCCTTCCCATCTGGAACCTTGAGCTTGATGCTGTTTATATAGAGCTGAATGCAGGCTCTATTGAGTGGTAATTGTGTTGGAAGACTGTACGGAGGAATGCTAAGATGGCATGGGCCTTTTTGTATCCATGAGGCAGAATCTCCAGGTCTCTCAAATATTTTGCTTTTTATGAAGCCAGTAAGCTTCATGGGTTAGACCTGTGACCTAAGAGGTGAACTTAATGACTGAACTCAGAAGAGACGTGAGTCTTCTGACATCAAAACAAGTTTTACCTTCTCATCTCATAGGTCTTATGCCATATTTCATCATTTTTTCTACAATCATCAATACTTCATCATGCGTCAGGCAATGGAAATACTAGTGTGAGAAAAATCAGATATGGCAACAAGACTCCATGAAGCTTAAAATGTTTTTTTCTACAATAAATAATTATCTGAATAAATGTCAAAGACTTCATTATAGTTCAATGTGAATGGGCATAAAGGGGGTGGTTTTGAAAGCTTTTAGAGAACACTTACATTCAATAAAATTTATCAGTGAGACCAAAACCACACCAGTTTCTGTTATTTTTATGTTTTCCAAAGTGTGCTCTTTAAAATAAATAACTGTGGTACCACTTATTAGCATGATGCTATCTCAGTCAGACCAATTACATGAGCTTTAGAAGAGGTAATCACATTTTTAATCCTTCACAAACCTACATGGTCATGAGCATGGATTCTCCTGGATTGGAGGTGGAGCAAGCTTAGGGACATGTTTAAATCCCAGTATAATTTTTGGCTGCAATCAATCAGCAAGTTCATCTACAGATCTTGGTCCCAATTGCTCTTCCCCACAATAATTAACAAAAACATTGACATTTTGCTTCATGCAAGGCACTGGGATTAGCAATTACAACATGACAATTTACATATAATATTTTTTGGAGTAACTGATGTGGGTGATCCAGTCTCTTCTTGGATGATCTTTTATGGAGTAGTATTTTTATCTGATACAAATTATAACTCTTGGATAATGTAAATAGTAAAAAATGACCAGGACAATCAAAACTGGCAATTTGGGAAGGAAAGGAAGCAAAAGCTCCCTTAATAATACACAGGAGATTGGATGCACAGCCTAATTTTTCTATATTGTTGCGTCTTTGGAGAACAGGAGAGTAAAACCCACAGAGTGATCATATGCTGTAGGCCTGGACCTAAAACAATGGGTAGATCTGAGAGGGAATGTAGGAGAACAGGGGCTCCCACTAGGGATAAAAAGTATAGATTTAGGGCCCGGCTTGTTTGTACTGTTAACACCCGGAGACTACGGGCCCCAATCCTCCAATTAAACTTTAAGTGGAGATTTACAGTCCTGAGATCACACTCTCTGGGGGCTGATAATTAAAAAAGGCTTACTATCCAATTGACCTAACTATTCACAACAGAATTCTAATGAATAAAATATACACAATTACACTTATATACCTGGGCTTAAACATTCAATGTTTAATAAAATAACACTACATCTGTTAATCATTTCAATGAATTTGTTGAAATAGAAATTTAAAAACCAAATTTGTTTATTTAATAAATATAATGAATAATATACAAAAGAAGTATGACATTTGGAATCAAGAAGGAAGAATAAGTTTCAGATGAAAACATATTCAAGAAAATTAAAACATCTATTTACCAAGAATTTAAAACAGAGTGTTATTTAGTCTGGGACTAAATATGATTTGATTATTTTCCTCAAGTAACTGAAATTTAGTTAGAAGGATTTTTAAATCCGCAATTAATATATCTTTATAATGTAACTACTATGTACCCATTATTTTCATCATTTCTGTGAAGATGGCAAATGATAATAATCAAATGTGTGGGGCATTCCTTAAAGGAAAGATGAGTGATCATGGAGTTCTGGAGCAGGGAGTTACCTTAGATTTAGGTTACCGAGATTGGAATCTTTATCATACGTATGAGGAACTAGTGCATCATAGAGGCTCCATAGGTTACAAAAGGTCATGGCACACAACAGACACAACACCAAAACCTATACTCAACTCAGAGGTCAAAATTCTTATGTCTTAGTTACATAGGCCCAAAGAGGTACAAAGCCAACGAGTAATCAATGAATAAGGCACAAATGAGTAGTGTAAACATGACAGAAAATGCCAGTGAGGGATAACTTGAGTATTAATTGAGAAGAAAGGTATGGCTTCATTACATGAAAAAGAGAGGTAAGCACAGGGTAGTTTTTGTTACATTGATTGGTTTTTACCCAAAGTATAACTTCAACTGATCACCAAATTTCCACTAACAAAGATGAATGCCTTAATTCTACAATTTGAGTGAAGTAATAACATACAAGTAAGTTTGTGCAAGGTTATAGTGGATTTATTACCTTTGTTTTAAGTAGTAAATGACCAGAATTAAATATTTTCAGCTTCCAAATACAAATCTATTAAATGTTTTATTGAATATCTACCATTTTCCAAGCACAGAATGAGTGGTCAATGAGATAAGCACACTTTGCTTTTATGGGATTTATGATCTGATGAATAAACTTATATTAATTTGATAATCACATAATTTATTAAAATAATATTGATTAATTTTAAAAAGACACGTTCAGCTATTGTAATGAATAACAGGGTGAACTATCATAGTCTTTGGTGTAAGGAAAACTTTTCTAAGAGAAATTATATATAAAATGGATATAGACAGTTAGTATTGTAGTTGAAGGAAGAGTTCATAGTTACCATGATGTATTTATGCTAAAGCCATATAGTTTGAAGTGCATTAAAGAAATATCAAAGAAAGGGAAATCCCATATAAGAGAAACATGTAAGCAATTAATATTCAATTTCAATAATTTCTCAAAAGTAGCTGGTATTTTCTAGAAAGTCAGAGGATCAAAATTAATGTAGAAAAAGAAAATAAATAAAACTAATGTATCCAACCTATTAATAGCAATAACAGCATCATTATATTAATAAAAAATGTACAATTATACATCTCCATATGCTTAACATACTAATGGCCACATGAAGTGCTTGACTAATGAAACATAAGCAGGGTTGACATATGGATTTTCCAAGAAGAAAATGTGAGAATCATCATGTGGTTCATTACGTTCTTTTCTATTTTCTTTACCACACAACAAACAATATTCCAGAGAGAATCCACTCCATATAACAGACTCCTAACATATTGAAAATTTGAGAAAGAGCCACAGACAACTTTCAATGAGCATATAGAGTAAGTGAGAAATAAACCTTTGCCTTTATAAAGAAGCAAGATTTTGATGTCACTTCTACATTTGTTTTATCCCTTGTTCTCTTTAGATCTCATATCTCTCTTTATCCAGTTGAAATCCCACAGTCAATTTTATGATGATGTCTTGCATACAGTCTCGTCTACCTTCCCCTCCCTGTCTTCAGCCCCACACTTATTTAACTACTATATTCTTACTGTCTGATCACCTCCTGCTAAATGTGACTGGAGAAAAACAAAACTATGCTGAATTCCCTCACTATAAATATGTAACAGTGAGCATCATTCACACTCTTTCTAGATGACTATTACATATCTCCATGGTTCTTCTAGGTACTACAAAGCCTCCACTCTGCACATCACTCTCAGCTAATGACATTTTTTTCCTATTCTGAGGCTATTACAGTATCTAGAAGAAAATTCCCCGTTGCCTACATTGCTATTTGCACCTACTCACCTGCAAATTTACACATCTTCCATGTTTTTGCCTGTTAGTGCACAGGCCCTGTACATGCCACTGGGTAAGGCCAACTTTTCTGTGTCTACAGCGTATTCCTGTATCACCCATTCCTCTTCATTTTAACTGGACTATTTTACTCAGCCTATAAAAGCATATAGTATTCATGTCAGCTTAAAAAAAAATCCTTTTGATCCCCTTTCATCCTACGCCTGCCGTCCAATTCTCAGTGCCCATTTTTCAAAACTTCTTGAGAACTTTTGGATACGCACTATCCCCATTTCATTTTTTTTCATTCTCTGTTAAGCCCCACTCATTTAGATGTCATCTTCCACTATTTCCTTAAAACCACTCTTATGAAGATCAATGACCCTTACCTTGTTATACCCAGAGTTCAATTTTCAGTATTTATCACACTATCAGTAACATTTGACATATCTTGTCACTCGTTCCTCTTATGTGGTTTTTCTCTTGTCTTATAGGACCCTGCACTTGCTTGGTTTTCTTTCTTCCTCAATAGTTACTCCTTTTTCTCTTTTGTAAATTTATCATCTACCCAACTTCTTAAAGCTAGAGCTTCCCAGGGCTCTCTTTTCTTTTTAAACTAACTATTGGTGAACCCATACAGTTGTTTTGCTTTCCTACTATCATTGTGTCATTGACTCTCAACTTTAAATCTCCGTCTGTATCTCCATTCTGAATTCAAGTTTTGTATATTTAACCATCTAAATGACTTCTGCAGTTAGGCATGTAATAAATATCTCAATGTTCCGTTACTGGGCTCCTTATCCTATCCACCACACAAACTTTCTCCACCCAGCTCATTTAATGACAATTCCATTTTCTCAGATCATTAGATCCTTATCTCCTTTCAAACTATTGCCAACCCTGCAGTCAGTGTAATCATTTAAACATATTCAGGAGATTTTCATCCTCTGATCTCCACTCTCCAGAGACTCCCCATTTCACACAGAGGCCGCATAATGGTCTACAAAGCTCTGAAAAATCTTGTCTACTCTGTTCGTTTCTTCTTGGACCCCATCTCCTACTGTTCTCTCCCTTGATCAATCTACCTTTTTCCTCCTGACAGCCTTGTTGTCCTCAAACATACCAGGGCTATCCTACCTTAAGACCTTTGTGCTTACTTTTGCCTTGCCCAGAGTGCCTTTCCCACAGATGTCTGCACAGCTACACCCTCATTTCTTTCAATTCTCCGCTCAAAAGTCATCTCATCTGAAGGCCTGATTCTTTTAAAGGGACAGTATTGTCAGAACTTCCAAAACACTTTTTCTTAGTTTTATGTTTTTCCCTATTATTATATTTTAGTACATTTTATTGTCTGTCTCCCTTTGCTAGAATGGCAGCTCCCCAAGGTCAGGAATCTTCTCTGTTCTGTTCATTGATATATCCTAAGTACCTTTCATAATTCCTAACACGTAGTAGTTAATACATATTTGGTGAATAAACGTCAATGTAAAAAAGTTTGTTTTTTTTCTCATTTTGAAAAGTCTGCTTATATTTGTTTTCTATTTGGTGTTAAGTGGGAGGAATTGGAGTAGCAAAGAAATGTAGGGAAAAGTAAAGGAGGAAAATTGAAGTAATTTGAAGACAAACAAGGAGAGATACGGAAGAAACCTGAGTGTTAAGAAAATAAACAAAAGGTTCATGGAATAAGACAATTATGGATGGGAAATAATGAAACATTTTGTCCAATTGACTTTCATTGTCTCTAACTCATTCAATAAGTGACAGAACTAAAATATATGATCTTTAAATATTTCTATAGAGCAGTTTTCAGAGTTGGGAGAACTACTGTATGCAACACAGACACCGGCAGATTGAAAACACAGGAAGCATCTACAGATGGCTCAAATAGGCAACTGAGGCAGCATGAAGGGGAAAAAAATGTAGAAATCACCAGGTGAGGAATACAGGTGGAGAAGGCTTTGAACTGACCCACAGTAGATGGGATCTTCATCACTATAGAGAAGATGTGAATATAGGAGACAGCAATGTAGACAAAAGAGAAAAAGCTCAGTGAGGAGGTGATAGCACCTGCTTCAACTTCAGCCAAGTACTTGTCTGAGAAGGATACTCTGATTTACTGAGGGATCTCACAGAAGCACTGATGCACAAGATTGGATGCCCTGAGGGGCAAGGAAAAGGTTCTTGCTGTGTACAGGATTTCACAAACTCCACCAATGAACCATGAAGAAATGGCCATCTTGATACTGACATCCCTCTTCATAGATGATCTTGTAGTGCAGAGGGTGGCAGATGACCACATAGTGATCATAAGACATCACTGTGAGCAAGGCCATATCAGTGCTGCCCAAGGAAACCACAATGAAGACCTGAAGGATGCATCCCCAGAGAGGGATGGAGCTGCTGTTGGTTCAGCTGTCTACAATGGCTTAGTGGAGGGTGATGAAGATATATCAGAGACCTAAGATGGAAAAGTGTTTGAAGAAGTATATTGGAGTATGAAAAGGTGGGAAGCATAATTATAATATTTCCTATAAGGGCTGCCAAACATTAGTATAAAAATCACACATACACATATAAAGTCTATTAATTGAAAAAAAATATTTCTACGTGCAATACTATTTTCTTAAAATACTGTCTTGACACAGGAAATTCAGCCACAGGAAATTTTATCTAAGAATGTGTCTATAAGGCCAGAGTTTTGAATCTCTGGCTGGAGCCTGCTTGGTTCCCTTTTTAAATTTTTTTTTTTTTTTATTGTACTTTAGATGATGGTTTACAGAACAAATAGTTTCTCATTAAACAGTCAGTACACATAATGTTTTATGACATCAGTTAACAACCCCATGACATGTCAATACCCTCCTTTCTCGACCTTGGAGGGCCCTTTTTTTTGGTGAAAATATACATAGCCAAAGTTACACCATTTCAAAAATTTCTACATGTACAATTCAGCGACATCAATTACATTCTTCCAGTTGTGCTACTATTCTTACTATCCTTTTCCAAATTATTCCATCACCGTTATCTTCAACTCACTGCCCCCTAGGCTTCCCACGAAACCTTTTGAGTTGCTGTTGTCAGTTTGATCTCACATAGATAATTTTTTTTTTTGTACTTTAGATGAAGGTTTACAAAACAGAATAGTTTCTCATTAAACAGTTGGAACACATATTACCCTATGACAATGGTTAACAACCCCATGGCATGTCAACTCTGTCCCTTCTCAACCTTGGTATCCCTAGCACCAGCTTTCCTATCACCTCCTGCCTTCTAGACATTGTCCCTGGACTGCTGTGTCTTATTAGTTCCGTTTTGTTTTATCAGGCTGTCCAATATCTGGCTGAATGGTGAACTTCGGGAGTGCCTTCACCACTGAACTAAAAGCGTGTCCGGGGGCCATACTCTCGTGGTTTCTCTAGTCTGTCAGGCCAGTAAATCCGGTATTTTTTTGTGAGTTAGAATTTTGTCCTACATCCTTTTCCACCTCTGTCCAGGACCGTCTATTGTAATCCCAGTCAGAGCAGTCAGTGCTGGTAACCGGGCTCCATCTAGCTGTACTGGACTCAGTCTGGTGGAGACCTTGGTAGCTGCAGTCCCTTAGTCCTTTGGACTAATCTTTTCCTTGTATCCTGTTCTCTTCATTCTCCTTTGTTCCCGAAGGGGCGAGAACAGTGGAGTATCTTAGATGGCTGCTCACAGACTTTTAAGACCCCAGATGCTACTCACCAAGGTAGAAAGTAGAACATTGTCTTTATAAACGGTGTTATGCCAATTGAGCTAGATGTTTCCCAAGACCATGGTCCCTACAGCTATCTGCCCAGCAATTCAGTCCCTAAGGGAGTTTGGAAGTGTCTATGGAGCTTTCATGACCTTTCCTTGTGCAAATTGTGCTGGCTTCCCCAGTATTGTGTATTGTCTTACCCTTCACCAATGTTACTACTTATCTATTGTCTATTTAGTTCTCCCCTGACGCCTCCAATCCCTCATAACCAACAAAGATTGTTTCTTTTTGTGTGTAAACTTTTACATGAGTTTTTACAGTAGAGGTCTCATACGATATTTGTCCTTTTGTGATTCACTTATTTCACTCAGCATAATGTCCTCCAGTTTCATCCATGTTATGAGATGCTTCACAGATTCATCATTGTTCTTTATCGGTGCGTAGTACTCCATTGTATGTATGTACCATAGATTGTTTATCCATTCGTCTGCTGATGGGCATCTAGGTTGTTTCCATTATTTCCTATTGTGAACAGTGCTGCCATGAACATGGGTGTGCATATGTCTATTTAAGTGAGGGCTCTTATTTCTCTAGGATATATTCCTAGGAGTGGGATTGCTGGATTGTATGGTATTTCTATTTCTAGCTTTCTAAGGAAGTGCCATGTCATTTTCCAAAATTGTATCATTTTTCATTCCCACCAGCAGCGCATAAGAGTTCCGATCTCCCTACAGCCTCTCCAACATTTGTTATTTCCAGTGATTTTGATTCGTCCCAGTAATGCCAGTGTGAGATACTATCTCATTGTGGTTTTAATTTGCATTTCTCTAATGGCTAGTGATCGCGAGCATTTCCTCATATGTCTGTTGGCTGCTTGAATGTCTTCTTTGGTGAAGTATCTATTCATTTCCTTTGCCCATTTTTTAATAGGATTATTTCTTTTTGTTGTAGAGGTGTTGGATTTTTTCATAGATTAAGGAGATTAAACTTTTTTTGACTTGTACTGTCCAAAATTTTTTCCCAGTCTGTAGGTTCTCTTTTTACTCTTTTGGTGAAGTCTTTTGAAGAGCATAGGTGTTTGATTTTTAGAAGATCCCAGTTATCTAGCTTATCTGTTGGGTTTTGTGTGTTGATGATTATGGTTTGTATCCTGTTAATGCCGTCTATTAGTGCCTATAGCTTTGGTCCTATTTTTTCTTCTATGAACCTTATAGTTTTTGGCCTTATATTTAGGTCTTTGATCCATTTTGAATTTGTTTTTGTATATGGTGTGAGGTATGGGTCCTGTTTCATTTTTTTGCAAATGGATATCCAGTTTTGCCAGCACTATTTGTTAAAAAGACTGTCTTTTCCCCATTTGATGGACTTTGGGCCCTTGTCGAAGATCAAGTGACCATTGGTGGATGGATTTACCTCTGAGTTCTTAAGTCTGTTCCATTGGTCAATGTTTCTGTCGTTTTACCAGTACCAGGCTATTTTGACTACAGTAGCTGTACAGGTACTGATGTCAGATAGTGTGAGTCCTCCAACTTTATTCTTCTTCAGTAGTGCTTTACTTATTCGGGGCTTCTTCCCTTTCCATATAAAGTTAACGATTAGTGTTTCCATATCTTTGAAGAATGTTGTTGGTATTTGGATTGGGATTGCATTGTATTTGTAAATTGCTTTGGGTAGAATTGTCATTTGCACAATGTTGAGTCTGCTGGTATGTTTTTCCATTTATGTAGATCCCATTGGGTTTCTTGCAGTACTGCTTTGTAGTTTTATTTGTATAAGTCTTTTACATCCCTGGTTAGATTTATTCCTAAGTATTTTATTTTTTTAGGGGCTATTATAAATGGTATTGTTTTCCTGGTTTCCTTTTCATCGTTCTCTTTATTGGTGTTTAGGAGTCCAACTGATTTTTGTATGTTTATCTTGTATCCTGCTACTCTGCTGAATATTTCTATTAGTTCCAGTACATTTCTCATGGAGTCTTTAGGTTTTCTATGTATGGTATCATCTAATCCTCAAACAGGGACAGTTTAGCTTCTTCATTACCAATTTGGATGCCCTTTATTTCTTTTTCTTGCCTTATTGCTCTAGCTAGAACTTCCAGCACAATGTAAAATAGGAGTGGTGATAAAGGGCATCCCTCTCTTGTTCCTTTTCTCAAGGGGAGCGTTTTCAGCCTCTCTCCATTAAGAATGATGTTGGCCATTGGTTTTGCGTAGATGCTCTTTATTATGTTGAGAAATTTCCCTCCTATACCTATTTTATTGAGAGGTTTTTTTTTTTTTTAAATCAGGAATGGGTGTTAGACTTTGTTGGATGCCTTTGTACGTCAATTGAGATGATCATGTAATTCTTTTCTTTCCTTTTATTTATTTGGTGAATTACATTGATTGATTTTCTAATGTTGAACCATCCTTGCATACCTGGTATGAATCCTACTTGGTCATGGTGCATTATTTTTTTTGATATGATACTGAATTCTATTGGCTAGAATTTTGTTGACAATTTTTGCATCTATATTCATGTGAAATATTGGTCATAATTTTCTTTTTTTGTGGCATCTTTGCCTGACTTTGGTATCAGCTTTATGCTGGCTTCATGGAATGAATTTGGAAGTGTAGCTTCCTCTTCTATGCTCTGAAATACCTTGAGTAGTACTGGTACAAGCTCTTCTGTGAATGTTTTTTAGAATTCTCCAGTGAAGCCGTCTGGGCCAGAGCTTTTTTTTACTGGGATTTTTTTATTAGCTTTTCAATATCTTCTCTTGTTATGGGTCTGTTCAGATTTCTAACATCACTTGGTTGTATTTTGGGTAGGTAGTGTGTTTCTGGAAATTTATCCATTTCCTCTAGGCTTTCAAATTTTTTGGAGTATAGGTTTTCATAATACTCTGTTATAATTCCTTTTATTTTAGTTGGGTCTCTTGTAATGTCACCCGTTTCATTTCTTATTTGGGTAATTTGCGTCCTCTTCTGTTTTTCTTTTGTCAGTCTGGCCAGTGGTTTGTTGATTTTGTTGATTCTTTCAAAGAACTGACTTTTGGTTTTGTTGATTCTTTCTATAGTTTTTCTATTCTCTATTTCATTTATTTCTGCTCTGATCTTTATTATTACCTTTCTTCTGGTGGCTGTGAGCGTTTTTTGCCGTTCTCTTTCTATTTGTTTGAGTTGTGTAGTTAATGTTTTGATTTTGTCTCTTTCTTCTTTTTTGATGTGTGCATTTATTGCCACAAATTGTCCTCTGAGGAGTGCCTTTGCTATGTCCCAAAGGTTTTGGTATGAAGTGTTTTCATTCCCGTTTGATTTTATAATTTTTTTTTATTCCATCTGTGATTTCTTCTATTACCCCGTGGTTTGTAAGCAGGGTGTTATTCAGTTTCCATGTAACTGAGTTTTTTTCCTTGCTCTTTCTGTTGTTAATTTCTACCTTGATGGCACTGTGGTCAGAGAAGATACTTCTTATTATCTCAGCTTTTTGGATGTTGTTGAGGATTGCTCTGTGGCCTAAGATGTGGTCTATTCTGGAGAATGTTCCACATGCATTGGAAAAGAATGTGCCTTTGCAGCTGTTGGTTGTAGGGTTCTGTATATGTCTATGAGGTCAAGTTGGCTGATTGTTCCCTTTAGGTCTTCTGTATCTTTGCTGAGTTTCTTTTTCTATATTCTCTCCTTTACTGAGAGTGGCATGTTGAAGTCTCCTACTATTATTATGGAACTGTCAATTTCTCCTTTCAGTGCAGTTATAGTTTGTTTTATGTACTTTGGAGCCTAGTGATTGGGTGTGTAGATGTTTATTATAGTTATGTCTTTATGATGGATCGTCCCCTTAATCACTAGATAGTGTCCTTCTTTGTCTTTTGGGGTGGATTTTGTTTTAAAGTCTATCTTATCTGAGATTAGTATTGCCACTCCTGCTCTTTTTTGGGTTAGCTTGATATATTTTTTTCCAACCTTTGACTTTTAATAAATTCACATTTGTTTTTAAGGTGTGTCTCTTGTAGACAGCATATTCATGGATCCTGTGTTTTGATCTATTCTGTCACTCTCTGTCTCTTTATTGATGCATTGAGTCCATTTACATTCAGTGTAATTATTGATAGATGTGAGTTTATTACTGTCATTTTGTAGTGTTTTTTTTTTTTTTTGTGATACTGACGTTTTCTTTGTTCCTCTTAATCTACTGTGCTGAATTACTCTTGTTCTTGTACTTTTTTATTTCTTTTCTTTTTATAGGTTTTGTTTTTAAAGAAACTTGATGTTTTTCCTCTTTATTTTTATGAGTATGTTTGTTAACTTTCTTTGCCATTACTGTAAAATTTACCCTTATCTTTCTAAAGTTTGAAGCAGTCTACCATTACTTGGTATCGCCTTGCCTTCCTCTCCATTAGAAGCTTCTATACTTACACCGTTTATTCTCTTTTATTGTTCTGATATTGTCATTTACAGATGAACTGCTCTGATTCCCTGTTGTATTTCTTTTGGTTTTGGATAGTCCTTGAGAGTTCATTTCCTAGATTGGTATCTATCTGGTAAGATCCTGCATCCTAGATTCAGCCTGTGAGTTGAAGTTGTTTGTTCTCAGATCAAAGGCCTATCTTTAATAATTCTTGTAACTTTGGTTTAGTTTTTACATATTCCCTTAATTTCTGTTTATCTGGAAATGTCTTAATTTCACCTTCATATATGAACCAGAGTTTTGCAGGATATATTATTCTTGGCTGGCATTTTTTTTCTTTATATATGTCATCCCATTGCCTTCTTGCCTGCATGGTTTATGCCGAATAATCCGAGCTTAGTCTTATTATTTCTCTTCTGTATGTGACTTCTTGTTTTTCACGTGCTGCTCTCAGGATTCTTTTCTTGTCTTTGGTTTTGGCCAGTTTGATTATGATATGCCTTGTAGATTTTCTTTTGGGGTCTATCTGTCTTAGTTATCTAGTGCTGCTGTAACAGAAACACCACAAGTGGATGGTTTTAATGAAGAGAAGTTTATTTCCTCACAGTTAAAGTAGGCTAAAAGTCCAAATTCAGGGCATCAGCTCCAGGGGAAGGCTTTTTCTCTCTCTCGGCCTTCTTCTTCTCAGTGTTCCCCCAGACTAGGAGCTTCTCCTTGCAGGGTACCCGGTCCAAAAATGTGCTCTGCTTCCTGCACTGCTTTCTTGATGGTATGAGGTCTCCCACTCTCTGCTTGCTTCCCTTTAATTTTATCTCTTGAGAGATAAAATGTAGTGCAGGCCACACCCCAAGGAAACTCCCTTTACATTGGATCAGGGATGAGACCTAGGTAGAGCTGTTGTTACAGTCCCACCCTAATCCTCTTTAACATAAAATTACAATCACAAAATGGAGGCCAACCACACAATGCCAGACATCATGGTCCAGCCAACTTGATACACATTTTTGGGGGGACATAATTCACATCATGACACTGTCCTATATGGGGTTCATTGAACTTCTTGGATGGCCAGCTTTTCATCTTTGATGATATTGTAGAAGTTTTCTGTCAGCAGTTCTTCAATGATCCTCTCTGTGTTTTCTGTTTTCTCCCCCTCTTCTGGAACTCTGATCACTTGGAAATTTTTGCTTTTGATTATATTGCACATAATTCTTAAGGTTTTTTCATTTTTCTTTGTTCTTTTTTCTGAGTTTTCCTTGAACAGATTTGTATCCATGTGTTTGTCTTCAATTCTGCTGATCCTGTTTTCCACCATTTCAAATATGCCCCTCAGCCCTTCTATGACACTGTCCATTTCTGAAATCTTGTTTTTTATCTTTTGGATTTCTAATTGTTGTTTTTGTATAATTTCTAGTTGTGAATTTATTTTGGTATTTTGTTCCTTCATTATTTTCCTGACTTTTTCCATTTTTTTGTATGTATTTTCAATGAATTTGTCTATTTTTCCCTCATTTTTGTCTGCTTTTTCTTTCAACTCTTGGATACCTCTGAATATTAGAGATTTAAATTGCCTATCAGGTAGTTCTAGTGCTTTTTCTTCTACTGGAAATTCATCCGGTTTTTTATTTTGGATGCTTACTGGATCCATCCTGTCCTGTTTTTGTAAATGTTTTTATATTGTCTGCTGTCTTCTGAGCATTCAGTAGTTATTTTTTTCTTTTGTTGATTGTATATTTGTTTGTTTCATGCTTTTTTTTTTATTTTTAAATTTGGCTATGTCTGAGCAGCAGGCTGTGTGTTCTTTGTTGTTTGCTCATCTGTGGGCATGACACTTTTGTCTCCTCCAATTGGCAGGGTCAGTTGCTCATATATGGTACAGCAAGGCCAGTCTAGCTGAGGAGAATTTGCTGGGCTGGGTTGTTTGTGGCACTTACTACAACCACCAGGGGAGGTCAATAACCAGTGCAGGGCAGGTTCTGGTAAGCCATGCCAGTGCAGCTTGGTGGTGTGATGTTAAGCTCATGGTGCAGGTAGGCAGGATTGAGGGGGAAGATTGTGATGTGTGGAGCTAAGATGGATATTGGAAAGAGGAGAGAGGAACAGGAACAAAAAACTTACAAACAAAAGAGTGTAGAGGAGCTTACCATTGGAGTGGAGAGCTGAGAGACTATGAAATGGAGAAAACAAAAAGGGGAAGAAGAAGAAAAAGAAAAGAATGAATAAATAAAAATTAGAAAGAAAAAAGAAAACCAAAGCTCCCAGGGATCCCACCAGTGCATCTATGAGGTCTGTGGAAATTTTTCCCAGGTGTTGAAGTATAGCCTGGCTAGGAGGCATAGAGGTGTTACTCAGTGCCAGGCATTCAGGAGACAGGAAGAGAAGGAAGGTATAGAGAGACAAGCAACTGAGTAATGAAGAAAGACAAAAAGGGAAAAAGACGGAAAAGAAAACAAAACAAATTTAAGAAAAGAACAAGAAACTCCCCCCCCCCAAAAAAAAAAACAGAAAAAAAAAAAAAAACCCACGATAAAAGAAATGCTCTCAGGGATCCCTCTGCACGTCTGGGAAAGCTGATGGGCTAGGTCCCAAGCTGCGTACCACTGCCAAGCCAGAATGGGCCCCCACCCCGAGAAAAGAAAAAGAAAACAAACAACTCAAAAGAAACAAAATTAAAAAATGCCCTGGGATCCTACCAGCATGGCAGCATGGAATGGGAAGCAGTTCCACACTGGAGCAGAGCTCCACAGTCCCTCAGGAAGAAGCAAAGATGGAGCACGGAGCCAGGTATTTGAGCAAAAGGAGGGGGAGGTGGTGACAGGTAGGAAGAAATCAAAAGAAGTGGAAAAAATCAACACTAGCTACCAGCAAATGGCATTCAGGGAGTCAGCCAGTGCGGGCGGGTGGAATCCAAGCAGCTGGTGCTTCCCAGCCAAGGTACTGTGGCTGCAGGAAGCAGAGGAGGCCAAGTGGGGTTAAAGAAGGGTGGGGAGTAGGAAAGCATATATCGCCAGTTACTGGTTGTTCTGTCTCCTGCTGGGAGCTCCACAAAGCTACTTTCTCCTACCTCCTGTTTGCTGCTCTCTGATAGGAGTCCACGACGGAGGATCTGTGCTGCATTAGCTGATAGGGGACCTCTGCATGTATGTCTCCTCTCTCTCTGTTCTCTGTCAGTTTCTTATTCCATTTGGTGCTTGACTGAGTTCTTTATCTCTTCATTTGATGTTTAGGGTTTCAGGATTGCTGTTTTCTCTGTTTGGCTTAGTTTTTTGGATCTTTGCTGTGGAGGGACGGCATGGTGCTTCTGCATAGAGCGCCATGTTGCCAGAAGTCCTCACATATCTCTTTCCGATTCATCTTGGAAGAGCCTCATGCACTGAGTTAGGAATCAGCTACCAGTCTTTTTTCTTTGGTTGAGACTCTTATAATTAAAACTCACTAAAACAAGTATTTTACTAGCTGTTTCACCAGGTTCTATAAATTGTAAACAGCAGTATAAAAATTCAGTCAGTTTGCAAATTACTATGCATTGCTTACAATTTTTTATAATGAATATTACAAATATATGGAAAGTACTAGAGATAATGTAACAAACACCTGGGTATCTCATTCTTTCTTTATTAAATCTTAATAAGTTCCATATTTTCTTAGATTCTTATAGGTTTTATTACTGGGGTATTTTAATGAATCCATACTGCCAAAGAAGCCAGTTTATCCTCATTTAATTGAATTTCAAAGGTAATTTAAATGTAGAAACCAATTTATAATACACAAAAATATTCCAATCACTTCTTTGGCATCAATATATAAAACCTAAAACCCATTGCTTTTGAGTTAATTCCCACTCGTGATGACTCATGTGTTTCAGAGTAGAACTGTGCTCCATAGGTTTTTCTTGGTTATAATCTTTATGGAAGCAGATCACCAGATCTTTCTTCCATAGTTCTGTTGAGTGGGTTTGAACCACTATATGTTAGTAGTCAATCACAAACTCTTTGCACCACCCAGGGAATTGTAATATATATATAATACGTAAAAAATTATAAAAAATCCCAAATCTCCAGAAACCTAGAGTAATAAAACAAACTATTGTTTATAACTAGGACTTACTTTTATCATATTAATATTTTATTGTTTTTAATGATTTTAAATAATAAAATATTTCATATATAATTTGTGCTAAATTTTTATTTTACCTTATTGTCATTACTTTCCTCCCCATCCCAAATTCTTTAACTGGCCATGTATATTCATTACTACAACTGCTTTATACTATTCTTTTATATGTGTGTATCCATAAATAGTATACTGTGTTTTTCTGAATGTGTAATATCACAAAATTGGAGCACATTCTAGGTAATATTTTGCAGCTTGTTTTCTTTTTGTTGGTGTTCAAAATTATACTGAGATTTTCCACATTGATACATGTAGAACTATTGCATTCAGTTTAACTGCTACAGAGTGTTCCATTCTGTACAAATGAGTGCAAATCAGCGTCTTTTAATGATTTAATTTGTGTTTCCCTGACTGGTAAGTTTGGACACGTTTTTGAATTGGTACTTGGTCATTAGTTTTCTTGTTCTACAAACTGCTTCTGCATACACTTTACTCATAATTTTATGTTGCATTAATTTGTTTTTGTAGTTCATTCTTAATGAAAGATAGTAATCCTTTGTGATTTACATTGCAAATATTTACTACTTATTATATGACTTTGTGTGGGATGGCATTTTTTTTAATTGCTTGTCTTAATGACCGAGTCAACTATTTCAAACTGACTATATTGCTTATAACCTTTTTACAAAATTATCTTCAAACTTTATCACTAAATCAGAGGCTCTACCTTTCTTATAATTAATGATAACAACATTTCATATTTGCCTAGTCACAAAGTATAGCACTTATGTGCTTAATAGTTTTTATTGCTACTGGAACGAGGTAATTAAACAAGGCTCATTTAAAAGAGATTATCAGTAGCTGGTTTTAAAATGGTTTGTTTGAAGCTGGCTCCAATTTGGAAAAATTTAATAAGTTGTTTTGAATATTTTGGAGTCATATAGGAAGAATAACATGCAATTCAGAAGAACATGGTATACTATTTATGGATACACACATATAGACTTTGATGCAGACAAGCATCTATATTTAAACATTAAGACAGTACCATTGAAAACAAACATATGATAATCATTAATAAATATATAGAAAAAAATTCCTTTATTTTCATGAAGTTATTTTGGTCAAAATTATTTCCAATTAAAAAATCAGTAGAATAAAGAGGTTAGGAACACTGATCCCAGAGATTAATTGCTGTGATTTGAATGCCAGCTTGGGCTAGTGTATTTTGAGTGACCTTGAGCAAGTTAATTCATCTTGTTATTCTTCAATTTCTTTCTCTCTAAAATGGGTATAATGGTAAGAGGTGTCTTAGTCATCTAGTGCTGCTCCAACAGATATACCAGAAGTGGATAGCTTTGACAAAGAGAAGTTTATTTCTTCACAGTCCAGTAGGCTACAAGTCCAAATTCAGGGTGTCAGCTTCAGGGAAACGCTTTCTCTGTTGGATCTGCAGGAAGGTCCATGTCATCAATCTTCCTTTGGTCTGGGAGTTTCTCTGAGCAGGAACCTCAGGTCCAAAGGACGCGCTCTGCTCCCGGCACTGCTTTCTTGGTGATATGAGGTTCCCATGTGTCTGTGCTTGCTTCTGTCTTTTATATCTCAAAAGAGATTGCATTAAGACACTAATCTTGTCAACGTCATCAGTATAAGCTCATCACAGTGATAGAATTTACAACACATAAGGAGATCACATATAATCTCATCATAATGACAGAGTTTACAACACATAAGGAAATCACATCAGATAACACAATTATACAATACTGGGAATCATGACCCAGCCAAGTTGAAAGATATTTTGGGGGGACACAATTCAATCCATGACAACAGGTCTTACCTGATAGTGCCATTTTGAATATAAGATGAGTTAAGGTATGCACAGTGCAGAGAACAGCGTCTGACACAGAGAAGGTGCTACACAAGGGCTGTGGTGTTATGACTATTGCTGTGCCTTGTGCATTTACACAAAACAAACTTCCCTCTTATGCTAACCAGAACAATTCAGAATGAATTTTAAAATCGTAGCTCTTATTCTTTCCATGTTTTAAATAGTAAATCCACATTTTAAAGTGGCTTACCACATAAGTTATTGAACGGATAGCTAGAGGAGGCTGCCCAGGACATGTAACCAGTTATAATTCCAAACTTTTGTATTAAAAAAAAAAAAAATCACGCAGAAGTTTACATAAAAGGAAAATTCTTGATTTCATTCCACAAATTCTCATTAGTAGATTTTTCTTGGAACATAATACTCTGTATTTTAGTCAAGCACCCTAAATGATTTGATGAAAAATGTCTTAACCTCATACTTTGAAAAATACTGCATAGTCGATATACAGTACTGGTCAGAAGCTCTGTGAAATTACTTAATTCTCAAAGACCTCGAAAAATCCCTCTCAGAATCCTCCCGTCTTATAAAAGCTATTCACTACCATCCAAATTACTTCAGCAGTGTAAAAGCCTTCTCCACCTGTTCCCTACAGCTGATTGTCACCGTGCTTTTCCTCACCACAAGGCTTTTTGCTGCCTTGGAAACAACTGCCAAAACTTCATCCATTCAAGATGTGGTGATTGGTATGACATACGGTTTTGCCTCCGTTCCTGAATCCCATCATATATAGACTTAGAAATAAGGAGATCAAAGAATCTATGTGGAGACTATTTGGAAAGATATATCTTCTGCAAAAGTATAAACTTCTGGACTTTACCAGTAAACGATCTGTATCAAAAGTTTTTCTACATACAAAGAGTGATTTTGAAGTTCTCTACCTTTTTTAATATCCAAAACCATTTAGATAATTATCTATTCATACTATGTTTGAAAGACCACATTCATAAACTTGGGCCTGTAGGCTATTTTTGAAGATGTTGGTGAAATTTTCCTTTTTTAAAATGATAGTTACTTTATTTGCTGTTTCTGAATGCCAACTATGTAAATTTTTAAATCTGTATTTTCTTAGAAAATAATCCATTTTTTTCTGGATTTTTAAATGTATTAGTATCTGAAGTTATGTTCACAATTTTACTTCTAATACTATAAAATTTTTTGTTCTCACATACTTCATTGATCAGATTTTCCAAACCATTTGGCTACCTATTGATATTTTCATCAAAATATATTTAAACACTTTCATGTTCTTATTTTTAAATTTATAAGCAGTAAAATTCACTCTTTTTGACGTACAGTTCTATGAATTTTTACAAAGTAATGGAGTAATTTAGCCACTGTCACAATCTAGATACACAACAGTTGTGTCACCCCAAAAAATTCCCTCAGGATAAACATTTGTAGTCAGTCTCTTCCTTGACTATAACCCCTGTCAATCTCTGGCCTGTTTTCTCTATATATAGTTTGCCTTTTCTAGAATGTTATCTAAATGGAATTATATAATATGTAGTGTGCTGAGGCTAGCTCTTTCACTTGGCAAAATGTGTTTGACAATCATCCATGTTGCTGTGTATGTTTATAGTTTTTTACTTACTATTACTGAGTCTTCCATGGCAATTCTCTAAATACAGAGGGGACACTCCAAGGAGATATCGAGGTGGGAAGATCAGGTTAAACTCTGCAAAGAAAGCAACTTCCTGGGTAATTTAAAGATATATGTAAAAATATAAAATAAAAATAACCAAAAAAAATTAGTCTGAAACAAATCTCTACAGTACTAGATGCAATAATAACAAAATTATATTTTTAATTGTATAGATGGAAAGATCTTGGCATGATTAAAAACTCATTAGATGTTAAGACTGACAAAATACATTATCACAAAATTAAGCCTACATTTGGCAAAATACATCATAAACAGAGTTTTTCTTAATTAATAGACTTTATATTTTAGAAAAGTTTTAGGTTTATAAAAAATTGAGCAGAGAGTACAGGAAGACCCCATTTCCCACTTTTCTCTCCCATTAACAGTTTCCTCTATTATTAATGTCTTGCATTAGTGTGGTATCTTTGTTACAATTGATGAAGCATTATTGAGATATATTATTGTTAACTAAACTCACTCTGAAATTAGAGTTCACTCTTTGTTCAGTCCTATGGGTTTTGACAAATGCATCAAGTCATGTATCCACCTTTACAGTACCATACAGAATAGTTTCCCTGCACAAAAAATTTCTTGTGCACCACCTTTTCATCCCTTCTCCTCTCCTCCTGAACCCCTGCTAGTCAATGATCTTTCCATTCTCTCTATAGTTTTGCTTTTTCCAGATTGTCATATCGTTGGAATCATATAGTATGTAGCCTTTTCAGACTGGTTTCTTTCACTTAGCAATATGCAGTTCAGGTTTCTCCATTTTCTTTTGTGGCTTCATGCCCCATTCTTTACTACCACTGAATAATATTGCATTGTATACATTTACCACAGTTTGTTTATCCATTGACCTTTTGAAAAAACTTCTTGGGTGCTTCCAGTTTAGGGAAACTATGAATAAAGCTGCAGCAAACATTTGTTACAAGTTTTGGTGTGAATATGTGTTTTTGAATCATTTGGATAAATACCTGGAACCGTGATTGCTGGATTGTATGGTAAGACTATATTTAGCTTTGTAAGAAACTATCAAACTTTATTCAAAAGCAATGAATGAATTTTTAACTTCCACCAACAATGAATGAAAGTTTCTGTTGCTCCATGTCCTCAACATCTTGGTGTTGTCAGTGGTTTTAATTTTTAGCGTTTATATGAGTTATGTAGATAATCTCATTGCTGTCTTCATTTTCAGTTTCTTAATGGCATATGGTGTTGAGAATCTTCTTATATGCTTATGTGCCCTCTGTATATCTTCTTTGGTGCGATGTCTATTCAGATCTTTTGCTCATTTTTAACTTGGGTTGTTTATTTTTGTATTGTTGAGTTTTAAGTGTTCTTTGTATATTTTAGATATAAGTTCTTTTATCAGATACATGTTTTGCAATTATTTTCTCCCAGTGTGTGCCTTGTCTTTTCATTATGTTAACAGTGATTTTCACAAAGCAAAAGTTTTTTTCATTTTAGTGAAGTCCAATTTTCATATGTATTCTATTATATGTATGTATGTATATGGGTATATATATATACATATATTTACATGCATATATATTTTTCTAAGCTATCTAGTCTGTTACCTTTACCTCCTTGTCTATTCTTTTGTCAATACCACATATTGATTACTGTAGCTTTATAGTAAATTTCGAAGTTGGATAGTGTCAGTCTTCTCACTTTGCTCTTTTTCAATATTGTTTTCATTTTTCTGGGTCTTTGTCTTTCCATAGAAACGTTAGAATCAGCTTGTCAGTATCCACAAAATAACTTCCTGGGCTTTTGATTGGGATTGCATTGAATCTATAGATTAATCTGGGAAGAAGCGTAATCTTAATAATATTGAGTTCCGGTCTAGGGTTATGGAATATCGCTCCATTTTATTCAGATCTTCTTTGATTGCTTTCATCAGAGTTTTGTAGATTTCCTCATATGTACCTTGTATATATTTTGTTAAATTTATTCCTAAGTACCTTTTTTTTTTTTTTGTGGAGTGAGCACCAATGTAAATGCTTTTAATTTCAAATCCCAGTTTTTCATTGCTGATATATAGGAAAGCCATTGACTTTTGTATTCTGCAACCTTGCTAAAATCATTTATTAGTTTCAGAAGTTTTTGTGGTAGTGTTGATTCTTTGGATTTTTTTTACCTAAACAATCATTATCTACAAAGACCCCTTTATATTTTCCTTCCCAATCTGTATACATTTTATTTCCTTTTTCTGTCTTACTGCATTACCTATAACTTCCAGTATGGTGTTAATCAGGAGTAGTGGGAAGGGACATCCTTACTTTGTTACTAATCTTCTGGGAGAGAGCATCTAGTTTCTCACTATTAAGTATTATGTTAGTGGTAGATTTTCGTAGATGTTCTTTTTTAAGTTGAGAAAATTTCCCTCTATTCCTATTTGCTGAAAACCAAAAACCAAACCCTTTGCCGTGGAGTTGATTCTGTGATCCTATAGGATAGAGTAGAACTGCCCTATAGGGTTTCCAAGGACTGGCTGGTGGATTCCAGCTGCCGACCTTTTGGTTAGCAGCCAAGCTGTTAACCACTGTGCCACCAGGGCTCCATTTGCAGAGAGTTCTGTTTTATTTTTTAATCATTTATTAACATAATCATATAATTTTTTTCTTTGATCTATTTATTGATGAATTACCTTAATTGATTTTTAAATACGCCTCCTCACTTATCAATTATCTCATTATCTGACTTTTCATATTTATGACAATAGTAAAAAATCAAATATCTGACTATTTTGTGCATTAACAGTGTACATCTACCAGTAACAAATGCCAAGGTGAGAGGCAAGAGTAACACTGGCTATGATGGTTAAGGTTATGTGCCACTTTGGCTGGGCCATGATTCTCAGTGATTTGGCAGTTATGTAATGATGTAATTTGAAAGTTATGTAATGATGTAGTCATCCTCCATTTTGCCATAATGCCAATTTTCACATAATGAACAGATCTTTGGAATCTAACCATGTTGATAAGTGAGGAGAGGGTGTATTTAACAAGTCTTGGATACCTAGAATAAATCACATTTGATTGTGGTGTGTAACTCTTTTCATACACTGTTGAATTTTATTTGTTAATATTTTATTGAAGATTTTTGAATCTAAGTTTATGAATGATATTGGTTTGTAGTTTTCTTGTAATGTTTTTATCTGGTTTTGGTATTAGTGTAATGCTGGCCTCAAAGAATGAATTAGGAATGTTTACTCTGCTTCTATTTTATGGAAGAGATTGTAGGGCATTAGTATCACTTTTTTCTTTAATATTTTATGTAATTCACCAGTGAAACTATCTGGGCCTTATGATTTCTGATTTGGAAGATTATTAATTATTGATTCAATTTGTATAGTTGATATTCAGATTATCTATTCAGATGATCTAGTTCCCCGTATGTGAGTTTTGGAAGATTGTGTCTTTCAAGGTTCATTTTATCTAAGTTACAAAATTTGTGGTCATATAGTTGCTCATAATATTCCTTTATTATCCTTTAATAGCCATCAAAGTAGGAAGGTCTTTCCTTAATTTCTTATATTAATAATTTGTGTCTTCTCTCTTGTTTTCTTCATTAGCCTGTCTAGAATTTTATCAATGTTTGCTGATATCTTCAAATAACCATATTAGGTATCTTTGATTATTCTCTATTTTTCTGTATTTTGCTGTAATTTTTTTATTATTTCTTTATTCTGTTTTCCTTAGGCTATCTAAATTATCCAGTTTGTTGGCATACAGTTGATCACAGTATTTTGTCATAGTTATTTTTATTTCTATTGAGTCCAATGTAATTTCTCCCCTTTGATTTCTTATTTTGGTTACTTTCATGTTTTCTCTTTTTTTCTTTGTCAGTTTAGCTAAAGTTTCCCAACTTCAGGTTTTGTTGATTCTCTTGCTTTTCTGAGTTTGATTTCATTTATTTCTGCTCTGATCTTTGTTGTTTTCTTTCTTCTGGAAGCTTTAGGCTTGGTTTGCTCTTCTTTTTCTAGTTCCTCTAGGTGTTAGTATTAGGGTATTGATTTGAGATATTTCTTCTTTTTTATTTAGACATTTATGGCTATAACTTTCTCTCTGAGTACTGCCTTCACTGCATCCCATAAGTTTTCGCATCTTGTGCTTTCATTTTTATTTGACTCTAAGTAATTTGTCATTTCTCTTTTGATTTGATTTCTTCCTTGACCCATTTGGTAGTTTAATAGTGTGTTGTTAATCTCCATATGTTTGCATAATTTTCAGTGATTTTTTTTTTCCCTGTTACTGTGGTCATTCCATTGTGTCATTTCCTTTTATCACACTATTGTGGTCAGAGAAAATACTAATTATGAGTCTAATCTTCTTAAATTTATCAAGGTTTGCTGTATGATCTAACATCTAGGCTGTCCTGGAGGATGATCCATGAGCACTGGAGTAGAATTATTTTGTGCTGTTATTGAGTGAAGTGTTTTATATATATATATATGTATGTGTTAGGTCTAGTTAGTTTACAGTGTCATTCAGGTCTCTGTTTCCTTGTTGATCTTTTTTCTAGGGGTTCTGTACAGTATTGAAAGCGGTGAATTTAAATATCTATTATTGTAGTGTTTTCTATTTCTTCTGTCAATTTTATCAGTGTTCACTTTGTATATTTAGGTGCTCCAATGCTGAGTTTGTATATGTTTATGATTGTTAAATCTTCTTGATGAATTATCTCTTTTATCACTGTATAATGTCGAACTTTATCTCTTCCAACAGATTTTGTCTTAAAGTTTATTTTTTCTGATATTAAGATTGCTGCCCTAGCTCTCTTTTTGTTTTTATTTGTATGGAATATTTTCCGATCTTTTTACTTTCAACCTATTGTTTCCTTGGGTCTAAGTGTGTCTGTTGATAACAGCATATAGTCAAATTATATTTTCCATTTATTTTGCCACTCTCTGACTTTTGATTGGAGAATTTAACCCACTTACACTCACTATAACACCAATTTTAAAAAGTCTTACATTTGCCATTTCGTTATTTGTATTTCATGTGTCTTAAGCCTTCTTTGTGTATTTTCTATAATATTACCTCCCTTTTATTTTTTGCAGGGAGTCATTATATTCCTTTCTCTTTTGTTTATTTTTTTAAGATATTTCCTTAGTGATTACCATGAATATTACTCTTGATATCTTGCATTTATAACATCATAAAGTAAGTTTATAGCAACTTCAGAAACATACAAGAAATCCTATACCTATACCATTCCTCACTCCCTCCTGTTTTGTTGTTATTATCACCAATTGCATCCTTATATTTCATGTGTCCTGTAACATAATTTTATCCTTGTTTTAATACTTTTGTCACTAAAAATAATGAAAGACAAAACAATTAGAATTATGAATACCTTATCACTAGTCCTTATACTTGAGCATGCAATTATCTTTTCTGGAGATCTTTTTCTTTTTTTTTATGTATGGCTTTGAACTATTTTCTAGTGTCTTTTCCATCTGAACACCTCCCATTAGTATTTATTGTAGGGCTGGTCTGGTAGATATGGACTCTCAGACTCTGTTTGTCTTGGAATGTTTTAACTTAAACTTCATTTTTTTTTTTAAATATTTTATTGTGTTTCAAGTGAAAGTTCACACAGCAAATTAGATTCCCATTCAACAATTCATACAAAATTTTTTTTCTGTGATATTGGTTACAATCCCCTAATGTGTCAGCACTCTCACCATTTCCACCCTGCCTGACGAGTTTCCAACCATCCAGTTTCTCTATCCCTCCTTGTTTTCTTATCTTTGCTTTTGTGTAAATGTTGACCGTTTTGCTCATATAATTGATTGTTTAAAGCAGCACATTCCTCAAGAGTGTTATTGTTTATTTTATATGCTGATCTATTATTTGGCTGAAAAGTGACCTCTGAGAGTGGCTTCTGTTCCAGGTTAAAAGTGTATCTTAGGATGGTAGTTTTGGGGGTTCCTATAGTTTCTATCAGTCCGTTAAGTCTGTTCTTTTTTTTATGAATTTGAGTTTTCCTCTATATTTTTCTCCCATTCTTACTGGGACATTCTATTGTGTCCCTGGTCAAAACAGGCAATAGAGATAGCTGTGGCACCATCTAGTTTTTCTAGTCTCAGGCTAGAAGAGGTTGTGGTTTGCATAGGTCATTAGTCCTGTGAACTAATTTCTTCCTTGAGTCTTTGGTTTCCTTCACTCTCCTTTTCTCCAGGGGGGAAGAGACCAGTAGTTGCATTTTAGATGGCCACTTGCAAGCTTTTAAGACCCAAGATGCTACTCACCAAGTTAGGATGTAGAACATTATCTTTATGAACTAAGTTATGCTAATTGACCTAGCTATTCCAGGAGACTATGGTCCTGAGCCTTCAAACCCAGTAAATAACCCCCATGAAGTGTTTGGTTATGCATAGGAAGTATCTATAGCTATGCTTCTGAAGAGGAAAACAGGTTTTGCTAGGCCAAACATGGCTGCCTTCAAACTGTTAGTTCATGCTATTTGTTAGTTTACTGCTTTTTTCCAAGCCCCTGTTATGTGAACTTGCTGAGGCAGTCTTATGTAACTCCTTGGCATGTAGCCACCTTTGTCCTTGACCACTGTAAAACCTCCATCCTTCTACAGCTGAGTGCAGAGCTCTGCTTTCATTGGCCACCAGGGACCACTACCTCATATGTAAGTGCCCCTAATAAAGACTCCTTCACCATCACACTGGAGTAGCCCACTTCTTTCTTCAGTTTCTTGGCACCCTCCAATTTTGGAGGCAAATTTCAAGTTCCTAGTCCATTCCTGGACAATTGATGAGCCAGCCTGGAGACTGAAGAAATGGCAAGTGGGAGTGAGGCATCCTCAGGGGAAATGCCAGGTTGACCAGTGTCCTCCATGTGGGGAGGTCTGGCCAGTATTCTTAACACATGCAGTCTGCTGCATGAGTATGGGGACTCTCCAAAAATGCCACAGGGCATAGCATGGTTATGGGACGATGCACACCTCCATAAGTGTGGAAAGGAAGCTACAAGAGTAGCACTGGCTGTGTGATGTCCACTGCTCTAGGCTGTTCAACTAGCTGCTGAAGTGCATGTAAGAACCCTAAAGGAAGATCTGCAGCTAGAGAGAGAAATATGCCAGTCCTGTGTGACAATGACTGATGTCTTAAGTAGCCATGTCCAAGAGCAGGATGAGCAAGCAGAGATATTTCTCTGCATGTTTGTAAATATGGAGGAATGGAAAGTGCCAAAGGCCAGAATTAGGGCAGTGTTGATGGGAGGTGACTGGGATTTGAAAACGTGGAATCCATGGGATAACGGATCGAGTAGTGAATCAAATGTGTAAGTGATAACGGAGGAGAAGTCTGACAGTGCTAAGTGCCCCCACCTCGGGCAAAGCTGCTCATTACTCATAAGACAAAAGCTACCTAGAAACACTATGACCTCATACATGAAATCCCAGCAGCCAATTCCATGACAATGCAAGAGTACACCCCCACTGAGCTGACTGGTTGCATGGGAAATTCCAGCAGAAAGGGAAGGAAACTATTGCAGCTTGGTTACTATGTCTGTGGGATACTGGAGGAGACAGTTTCTCTTTAACTGGAGCTGAAGTGGATAAAATGAGCAGATAGAGAAAATGAACAACATAACAACTCACCCTGCCAGCAGCATTTACAGGAAGCTTGGGACACAGAGACCATACACACCCTCACAGATTGGATCATCTTGTGTTGCAGAAGGGCATGTCTGAATGAGGGGGATCTTCCTGGCACAATCAGGAAGTGGTCCTCTTTAGAGGAGTTACAGCAGTTAATTCTGGATCTTTCAGGAAGCTCCTCCCCCTTGGTATGGCATGTTGGTTGTTATTGTTAGTCACTTGGTGGGCCAAACAGTGTACCAGATGGGACAAACAATAGCTGATTTGGGTAAAACTGAGAAAGCTAAAGAGAAGGGAGTGTGAGCTGTGGGAACAGAGAAAAGAATGTCTGAGAAACCTGCGAGATGATTGTCCAAAGGCCCCTTGAAAGTGACCCAAGGCAGACGTGGGTGGACTTAGTGGCTGCCAGAGCAGCAGGGCACAGATAAGCAACCAAATGAGGTTTTGGTTAGTCTTTGGAAGGATCTGAAGCTGGAGCAACAGTATCATGCACTGGGTCCTACTGCCCCTCACGACGAAATGCCCCTTGCTGCTGGGTGGACCCTGTCCATCCCTAGGCACTAGGGGTGGGGCCAAGGTCACCCTCAGGTCAGGGTCCTGCAGGGGGACTGGAGGCCCCACATACAGGTCACACAATACATTGGTCAAGAACAAACAAGCAGCCGTACTAGCTCTGGTTGATACCAGAGATGTGTACACCTTTATTTTTGGAAACCCTAAGTGGTTTCAAGGATCCTCCTTGGCAACTGATAGGTATGGTGGAAAGGCTATTCACATATGCCAGGTACTTCTGACCCTGCAAGTAGGATGCACTACCCCTAAACCATATCAAATTTTTTTTATTGTACTTTAGGTGAAGGTTTACAGAACAAATAGTTTCTCATTACACAGTCAGTATGCATATTGTTTTATGACATTGGTTAACAACCCCATAACATGTCAACACTCTCCCTTCTTGAACTTGGAGGACCGTTTTTCTTTTTTGGTGAAAATAAACATAGCCAAAGATACACCATTTCAAAAATTTCTACATGTACAATTCAGTGACATCAATTATGTTCTTCCAGTTGTGCTGCTATTCTCACTATCCTTTTCCAAATTATTCCATCACCATTATCTTCAACTCTCTGCCCCTTAGGCTTCCCATCAAACCTTTTGAGTTGCTGTTGTCAGTTAGATTTCACATAGATAATTCTTTTTTTTTTTTATACTTTAGATGAAGGTTTACAGAATAGAATAATTTCTCACTAAACAGTACATATATTGCCCTATGACAATGGTTAACAACCCCACGACATGTCAACGTTGTCTTTTCTCAACCTTGGGTTCCCTATCACTAGTTTTTGTGTCCCCTCCTGCTTTCTAGTCCTTGTCCCTGGACTGCTGTGCCTTATTAGTCCAGACCATATCAAATTTATATTTCCCCAATACCAGAATACATTCTAGGGATGGATTCCTAATAGCACTGACTTTGACCATATCTATGGGAGAATTCCAAGTGTCAGTGAGGGTAGTAAAGGCCGTCCTGAGGGTGAGTGTGGCAGGGGAACCAGTGACCCTGACCTCACCATGAACAATGGAAAACATCAAGCAATGTAAGTTGCCCAGAGGACATAAGATTAGTTAAACTGTTTTCGGAATTAAAAAGACTAGGTATCCTCCGGGAAGCCCACAGTGCTTTTAATAGCCATGTGTGGCCTGTGAAACCAGATGGGTCCTGGGTTATGACCGTGGATTATAGGGAACTTAACAAAGTTATCCTTCCTATATATCTTGAGTGCCGAGCATAACTTCTTTGTTAGAAACCCTTAGCAGAGGCCTGGGGACATATCATGCTGTGTTATATCTGGCCAACATGCTCTTTAGCATCTCCCATCCACTCAATACCAGTTTGCCTTCACATGAGAGGAGCAGAAATGGACATTTCAAGTGCTCCCCATGGATATTTACATAGTCCCACTATTTGCCATGGTATGGTTGCTAGAGATCTGAATCTTTTCCCCTAACCCGCTGCTGTCTGTTGGTTTCATTACATTGATGACACCATGTTAGCTGCTGAAGATGTTTCTTTGTTACAGGAGTGTCTAGATGCCCTAATCATTCACCTACAGAGAAGAGGATGGATGGTGAATCCCCACAAGGTGCAGAGGCCAGGAACATTGGTAAAACTCCTAAATGTTGTCTGGTCAGACCTATGTGTTGCCTGAGGCCATCACTGATAGGATACAAGCTTACCCCACCCCCAGGACGCTGAAGGAAGTAAAGGCCTTCATGGGTCTCTTAAGGTTTTGGAGAGCATTTGTTTCTCACTTGGCCCAGTTCTTGAGACCACTTTATCGGCTGGTAAAAAAAGGGTGCCTCTTGGGATTGGAGTAGTGAACAGCTGCAAGTTTTTAGAAAACAAAGATGCTGGCTGCACAAGTAAAAGCACTGGGCCCAATGCAGGAGGTGTTACCTTTCCAGATAGATTTGAGCAGCACTGAGGACAGCTTTGGCTGGGCCTTGTGGCAAGATCAGGATAGAGCTAAAATCCCCCTAGGTTTTTGGTCCCAACTGTGGAGTGGGGCAGAAAACAGATACAGTCACATGGAGAAGCGATTATTAGTGACCTATGATGCTCTCTGCTAGCTAGAACCATTAACAGGGGAAGGAGTTGTTACCCCTTGCACAGTTTTGCCCATACATGGGTGGGTCAAAGGGCTGTTTTCCAAGCCATCACCAGCTATCGTCCAGACAGCTATGCTGACCAAGTGGCAAGCATACTTGCAGCAGCTCAGTACTCTTTCCTCCAGTCCATTGTTTCAAGAATTACAGTCTATACTTGGTCCAATGACATATCAAGATGATCCCCCAGCACAGACAGGCTAGCACACCACTGGAGTCACCCCCTCCTGTCTCCTCCAAGAAAAGGGAAGACGCCTGGTACACAGATGGCTATAGCTGAGGTATACCACCACTGTGTACAGTGGTGGCTGTGCAAGCCTCCACTGAAACCATTTGGTTTGAAACTGGCTCAGAGCTGAAGGGTCAATGGTCTGGATAGTCAGCACCCTGGCTCTTAACCCTGTGTACAGACAGCTGGGTGGTAGCCTGTGGGTTAACAATGTGGACAGGCCAATGGCATAAGGAGCAGTGAGCAATAACGGGTAAAGTCCTTTGGAGGGAAAGCCTTGTGGCAGGACATCTGAGATCACCTCCAAATCCCGGATGTTGACCTGTTTTTCATGTAGCAGCCCATTCACCTCTTTTCCCACCTTGAAAACTAGAAGCAGATGCTATAGCACGTGTTAGAATGGTGTGTCCTGAGGGGGAAGCTTCCCACTGGATTCATCAGAAAAGCAGACACCGTAGTGCCCGTGTTACTTGGAAAATAGCCAGAGTCAGGAGTAGCAGTAAAGTATAACGACCCGGTGGGTGCTGTACAAAATTGCCCGGTGTGCTCATGCCAATGTCCAAGACATCTGCCACACGATCCTGGGCAGATACATAATGGAACACAGTCAGTGACAGATTGGAAGGTAGATTATATAGAGCTCCTACCCCCAGTGAAGGAGCAAAGTACGCTCTCTGTCTTAGTTATCTAGTGCTGCTATAACAAAATACCACAAGTGGATGGCTTTAACAAAGAGAAATTTATTCTCTCACAATCTAGTAGGTTACAAGTCCAAATTCAGAGTGTCAGTTCCAGGGGAAGTATTTCTCTCTCTGTAGGCTCTGGAGGAAGGTCCTTCTTGTCAATCTTACCCTGGACTAGGAGCTTCTTCACACAGGAACCCCAGGTCGAAAGGATGCACTCTGCTCGTGACACTTCTTTCTTGGTGGTATGAGGTCCCCAACTCTCTGCTTGCTTCCCTTTCCTTTTATCTCTTGCAAGATAAAGGTGGTGCAGGCCACACCCTAGGGAAACTCCCTTTACATTGCATCAGGGATGTGACCTTAGTAAGCGTGTTACAATCCCACCCTAATCCTCCTTAACATAAAATTACAATCACAAAATGGAGGACAATCACACAATACTGAGAATCATGGCCCAGCCAGATTGATACACCCATTTTGGGGGTGACACAATTCAATCCATGATGCTTTCATTTCTGTGGACACTGTCACTGGCTTGACACAGGCATTCCTGTGTAAACAAGCAAAAGAGCTTCTGCAATAAAGTGGTTACAAAAACTGAGTGCTAGGTACGGGATACTCCTAAAGGTTGATATAATCAGGGGTCACATCTTACAGGTCACGATGTACACGAACTGGTGGCTGAGAACAAGGTACAATGGCATTACCACCTGCCCTACAACCCCAGGCTTCGAGCATTGTGGAAAGAAAGAGCTGTGTCCTAAAACAACAAATACAGGCAACATTAACAGGCAAGGCTTCCCTGGTGGGATTGGCCAGGGTGCTGCCTGAGGCTTTGAGATTAATAAATTTGGCTATCACTGGGGCTTTAGTCCCATTTACCAGGCTGGGAGCCCTGAATCTCCTTCCAGCAGTAATCCGAGTGAAGTCACAAGTTCCAGAAGTGTATCCACCAAAGTTGTTGCCGGAAGAGAACAGCATGGTCCCCCAGACACCCCAGGACCTGGTGCCAAGAAGTGGAATGATCTATTGGCACCTGTCATGGGTCATTCCACTGGGGTAAACTGGTTACTTCCTCCCTCTGGAGGTGGAGGAACTGACCTGCTTAAGGGAGCCCACCATCCGACTGCAAGGAGGGCCTCGGCAGTCATGGAAAGAGACAACTGCTATACCACAAGGGATGGAAGTAGGTCTCCATTTCTGATATACACCAAATTGGATGACTTTACTAACAACCCCTCAGGTGACTTCCCTGGGGCAACATGTGTGGTATACTTAGCAAGGAGAAATGCCTAAAGTAGCCTCTCACTACCTGTGGGGAAGCCACTACTGTGATCCTAGTAGAAGGGGAAGGTTTACACCTCTTGGTACTTAATAAACACCTGTCTTTCTGACTGTAGGTATGGCCTACTCTGTTTCCTTCCTTTTGGGGCTGCCAACCTCTTCCTAGAGTGGGCTCACAGCTTTGCTGTAGTCCACAACAAAAACAGCTGCTGAGTCTGTGGACAACTTCCCTTCTCAAGAGAAGATGGCATACCTTGGAGCATGGAGCCTCTAACCAGAACTGATTAGACACCTGCGAGAGACGTGAGGGGGAGGCATTTATTATTTTGTGTTTTTTGGATTAATGTTAGCCTTTTTGGGGTGAGACGGTATCTCATTGTACTTTGATTTGCATTTCTCTAATGGCTAATGATCGTGAGCATTTCCTTATGCGTCTGTTAGCCCCCTAAATGTCTTCTTTGGCAAAGTGCCTGTTCATATCATTTGCAAATTTTTTTTTTTTATATTTTATTGTACTTCAGGTGAAGGCTTACAGAACAAATACTTTCTCATGAAACAGTAGTACACATGTTGTTTTATGACATTGGTTAACAACCCCACAACATATTAAACTTCTAAATTCTCAACATTCTTTTTTTGGTGAAGATACACATAGCCAAAGATACACCGTTTCAAAAATTTCTACATGCACAGTTCAGTGACATTGACTACGTTCTTCCAATTGTGCTGTTATTCTCACTTAAGATGAAGACTTACAGAACAAAATCGTTTCTCATTTAACAGTTACTACAAATGTTGCCCTATGACAATGGTTAACAATCTCACCACACATCAGCAATATCCTTACTCAACCTTGGGTTCCCTATCACCAGCTTCCTTGCCCCATTCTGCCTTCTGGACCTTGTCACTGGACTCCTGTAACCCGTTAGTCAAATTTGGTTTTACAGGGCTGTCCACTCCCAGGCTGAACAGTGAACCTCGGAGGTAACTTCACCACTGAGCTGAAAGGGTGTCTGGGGACCATAATCTTGAGGTTTCTCCAGTCTCTTTTAGGCCAGTAAATCTAGTCTTTTCTTTTTGTGAGGTAGAATTATGTTCTACATCCTTCTCCAGCTCTGTCCAGAACCCTCTGTTGTGATCCTGGTCAGAAGAGTCAGTGGTGGTAGGCGGGCACCATCCAGCTGTACTGGACTCAGTCCAGTGGAAGCCTTGGTAGCTGTGGACAATTAGTCCTTTGGACTAATCTTTTCCTTGTATCCTGTTCTCTTCATTCTCCCTTGTTCCCGAAGGGATGAGACCTGTGGAGTATCTTAAATGGCCGCTCACAAGCTTTTAAGACCCCAGACACTACTCACCAAGGTAGAATGTAGAGCATTGTCTTTATAAGCTGTGTCATGCCAATTAAGCTAGATGTTCCCTGAGACCATGGTCCCCACAGCACTCCACCAAGCAATTCAGTCCCTCAGGGAGTTTGATGTGTCTAAGGGGCTTCCATGACCTTTCCTTGTACAGGTTGTTCTAGTTTCCCCTGTATTGTGTACTGTCTCACCCTTCACCCAAGATACCACTTATCTATCGCCTATTTAGTATTTCCCCCCAACCCCTCCCATCCCTGGTAACCAACAAAGAGTGTTACATTTTGTATGTGAACTTTTTCACGAGTTTTTACAATAGAGGTCTCAGACAATATTTGTCCTTTTGTGATTGACTTATTTCACTCAGCATAATGTCTTCCAGTTTCATCCATGTTATGAGATCCTTCACAGATTCACTGTTGTTCTTTCTCCTTGCATAGTACTCCATTGTGTGTATGTACCATAGTTTGTTTATCCATTCATCTGTTGATGGGCATATAGGTTGTTTCCATCGTTATGCTATTGTGAACTGTCCAAAATTTTTTTCCCAGTCTGTAGGTTCTCTTTTGACTCTTTTGGTGAAGTCTTTTGAAGAGCATAGGTGTTTGATTTTTAGAAGATCCCAGTTATCTAGCTTATCTGTTGGGGTTTGTGCATTGATGCTTATGGTTTGTATCCTGCTAATGCCATGTATTAAGGCCTGAAGTGTTGGTCCTATTTTTTCTTCTATAAACTTTATACTTTTAGGCTTTATATTCATGTCTTTGATCCATTTTGAAGTAGTTTTTGTATACAGTGTGAGGTATGGGTCCTGTTTCATTCTTTTGCAAATGGATATCCAGTTTTGCCAGCACCATTTGTTAAAAAGACTGTCTTTTCCCCATTTGATGGACTTTGGGCCCTTGTCGAAGATCCGGTGACCGTAGGTGGATGGATTTACATCTGGGTTCTCAATTCTGTTCCATGGGTCAATGTATCTGTCGTTGTTCCATTACCAGGCTGTCTTGACTACTGTAGCTGTATAGTAGGTTCTAAAGTCAGGTAGTGTGAGTCCTCCAACTTTATTCTTCTTCTTCAGGAGTGCTTTACTTATTCGGGGCTTCTTCCCATTCCATATCAAGTTAATGATTAGTTTTTCCATCTCTTTGAAGAATGTTGTTGGTATTTGGATCGTGATTGCACTGTATTTGTAAATTGCTTTGGGTAGAATTGACGTTTTCACAATGTTGAGTCTGCCTATCCATGAGCATGGTATGTTTTTCCATTTAGGTAGATCCCTTTGGGTTTCATGCAGTAGTGTTTTGCAGTTTCCCTTGTATAAGTCTTTTACATCCCTGGTCAGATTTGTTCCTAAGTATTTTATCTTTTTTAGAGGTTATTGGAAATGGTATTGTTTTCCTGATTTCCTTTTCATCGTTCTCCTTACTGGTGTATAAGAATCCAACTGATTTTTGAATGTTTATCTTGTATCCTGCTACTCTGCTGAATCTTTCTATTAGTTCCAGTACATTTCTCATGGAGTCTTTAGGGTTTTCTATGTATAGTATCATATCATCTGTAAACAGGGACAGTTTAACTTCTTCATTACCAATTTGGATGCCCTTTATTTCTTTTTCTTGCCTTATTGCTCTAGCTAGAACTTCCAGCACAATGTTAAATAGTAGTGGTGATAAAGGGCATCCCTCTCTTGTTCCTGTTCTCAAGGGGAGTGTTTTCAACCTCTCTCCATTAAGAATGATGTTGGTTATTGGTTTTGAATAGATGCCCTTTATTATGTTGAGAAACTTCCCTTCTATACCTATTTTATTGAGAGTTTTTATAAGGGATGGGTGTTGGACTTTGTCAAATGCCTTTTCTGCATCAATTGAGATGATCGTGTGATTCTTTTCTTTCCTTTTATTTATGTGGTGGATTCCGTTGATTGATTTTCTAATGTTGGACCATGCTGGCATACCTGGTACAAATCCTACTTGGTCGTGGTGTATTATTTTTTTGATATGATGCTGAAGTCTATTGGCTAGAATTCTGTTCAGAATTTTTGCATCTATGTTCATGAGAGATATTGCTCTGTAATTTTCTTTTTTGTGATGTCTTTGCCTGGTTTTGGTATCAGCGTCGTGCTGGCTTCATAGAATGAATTTGGAAGTGTTGCTTCCTCTTCTATGCTCTGAAATAGCTTGAGTAGTATGGGTACAAGCTCTTCTGTAAATGTTTTGTAGAATTCTCCAGTGAAGTCATCTGGGCCAGGGCTTTTTTTGTTGGGAGTTTTTTTTATTACCTTTTCAATCTCTTCTGTTGTTATGGGTCTGTTCAGATTTTCAACATCACTTTGTTGTAGTTTGGGTAGGCCGTGTGTTTCTAGAGATTTATCCATTTCCTCTAGGTTTTCAAATTTGCTGGAGTATAGTTTTTCATAATATTCTGTTATAATCTTTTTATTTCGGTTGTTTCTGTTGTAATGTCCCCCATTTCATTTCTTATTTGGGTTATTTCTGTCCTCTCCTGTTTTTCTTTTGTCAGTCTGGCCAGTGGTTTGTCGATTTTGTTGATTCTTTCAAAGAACCAACTTTTGGTTTTGTTAATTCTTTCTATTATTTTTCTGTTCTCTATTTCATTTATTTCTGCTTTTCCGGTGGTTGTGGGCTTTTTGTGCTGTTCTCTTTCTATTTGTTTGAGTTCTGTAGTTAATGTTTTAATTTTGTCCCCTTCTTCTTTTTTGATATGTGCATCTATTGCTGTAAATTGTCCTCTGAGGACTGCCTTTGCTGTGTCCCAAAGGTTTTGGTATGATGTGTTTTCATTCTCATTTGATTCTAGGAAGTTTTTGATTCCATTCTTTCAAAGAACCAACTTTTGGTTTTGTTAATTCTTTCTATTATTTTTCTGTTCTCTATTTCATTTATTTCTGCTCTTCCGGTGGTTGTGGGCTTTTTGTGCTGTTCTCTTTCTATTTGTTTGAGTTCTGTAGTTAATGTTTTAATTTTGTCCCCTTCTTCTTTTTTGATATGTGCATCTATTGCTGTAAATTGTCCTCTGAGGACTGCCGTTGCTGTGTCCCAAAGGTTTTGGTATGATGTGTTTTCATTCTCATTTGATTCTAGGAAGTTTTTGATTCCATCTCCGATTGCTTCTATTACCCGGTGATGTGTAAGCAGGGTGTTATTCAGTTTTCATGTAATTGATTTTTTTCCTTGCTCTTTCAATTGTTAACTTCTACCTTGATGGCTTTGTGGTCACAGAAGATACTTGGAATTCTCTCAAGGTTTTGGATCTTGCTGAGGATTGCTCTGTGGCCTAAGATGTGGTCTATTCTGGAGAACGTTCCACGGGCATTGGAAAAGAAATTGTACTTTGCAGTGGTTGGATGGAGTGTTCTATATATGTCTATGAGGTCCAGTTGGCTGATTGTGCCCTTTAGGTCTTCTGTATCTTTGCTGAGTTTCTTCTTAGTTGTTCTGTCCTTTACTGAGAGTGGTGTGTTGAAGTCTCCTACTATTATTGTGGAACTGTCAATTCCTCTTTTCAGTGTTGTTAGAGTTTGTTTTATGTATTTTGGAGTCCTGTCATTGGGAGCATAAATGTTTTTTATGGTTATGTCTTCATGATGTATCAACCCCTTAATCATTATATGGTGTCCTTTTTTGCATTTATGGTGGATTTTGCTTTAAAGTCTATTTTATCTGAGATTAAAATTGGCACTCTTGCTCTTTTTTGGTAGTTGTTAGCTTGATATATTTTTTTTCCAACCTTTGACTTTTAATAAATTCACATCTTTGTTTCTAAGGTGTGTCTCTTGTAGACAGCATATTGATGGATCCTGTTTTCTTATCCATTCTGTCACTCTCCATCTCTTTATGGGTGCATTGAGTCCATTTACATTCAGTGTAATTACTGATAGATGTGAGTTTGTTGCTGTCATTTTCTAGTGCTTTTTATTTTTTTTTGTGGTGCTGAAGTTTTTTTTGTTCTCCTTACTCTCTTGTGCTGAGTTACTTTTGTTTGTGAATTTTTTTTTCATTTCTTTTGTTTTTGTAGGTTTTTCTTTTGCCTAGACTTTATGTTTTTTGTCTTTATTTTTATGAGTTGGTTTGTTAACTTTCTTTGTGGTTACCATGAGTTTTACCCTTATCTTTCTAAGTTTGAAGCAGTCTACCATTACTTGGTATCGCCTTGCCTTCCTTTTCATTAGAAGGTTCTGTACCTATGTCATTTATTGCCTCTTTTATTGTTTTGATGTTGTTGTAATTTACTGATTAACTGCTCTGATTCCCTGTTGTATTTATTTTGGTTTTGGATAGTCCTTAAGAGTTCATTTCCTAGATTGGTATCTGGCTCGTACGATCCTGTGTCCTAGGTTCTGACTGTGGGCTGAAGCTGTTAGTCCTCAGATCAAAGAACTGCCTTTAATAATTCTTCTAAGTTTGGTTTGAGTTTTACATATTCCCTTAATTTCTGTTTATCTGGAAATGACCTAATTTCACCATCAAATTTGAATGAGAGTTTTGCATGATATGTTATTCTTGGCTGACAATTTTTTTCTTTCAAGATTTTATATATGTCATCCCATTGCCTTCTTGCCTGCATGGTTTCTGCCCAATAATCTGAGCTTAGTGTTATTGTTTCTCCTCTGTGTGTGACTTCTTGTTTTTCATGAGCTGCTCTCATGATTCTTTGTCTTTGGTTTTGGCGAGTGTGAATATGATATGCCTTGGTGATTTTCTTTTGGGGTCTCTTCTATATGGGGTTCGTTGAGTTTCTTGGATGGCCAGCTTTTCATCTTTCATGATATTGGGGAAGTTTTCTGTCAGCAGTTCCTCAATGATCCTCTCTGTGTTTTCTGTTTTCTCCACCTCTTCTGGAATGCCAATCACTCGTAAATTTTTGCTTTTAATTGTGTCCCACATAACTCTCAGGGTCTCTTCATTTTTCTTTGTTCTTTTTTCTGAGTTTTCCTCAACAGTGTTGTATCGAAGTGTTTCTCTTCAATTCCACTGATCCTGTCTTCCACCATTTCAAATCTGCTTCTCAGCCCTTCTATGACATCATCCATTTCTGAAAGCTTGTTGTTTATCTTTTGGATTTCTAATTGTTGTCTTTGTATAATTTATAGCTTTGAATTTATTTTGGCATTTTGTTCATGCATCATCTTCCTGAATTCTTCCAATTTTTTTGTCTGTATTTTCCATGAATTTGTCTATTTTTTCCTCTTGCTTGTCAGCTTTTTGCCTCAGTGCTTGGAGAATTCTGAGTATTAGAGATTTGAATTCCCTATCAGGTAGTTCTAGTGCATTTTCTTCCACAGGAGAGTCATCTGGCGTTTTATTTTGGAGGCCTACTGGAACCATCCTGTCTAGTTTTTGTAAATGTTTTGATACTGTCTGCTGTTTTTTGGGCATTTAGTAGTTATTTTTCTCATTTATTGATTGTGGATTTGTTTGTTTCATCCCTTTTTTAAAAAAAATTAACTATGTCTGAGCAGGCAGACTGTGTGTTCTTGGTTGTTTGCTCATCTGTGGGCACAATACTTTTTGCCTCCTTCTCCAACTGGCAGTGTCGGTCACTGAGATATGGTACAGCAGGGCAGGTCTAGCTGAAGAGGAGTTACTGGGATGGGTTGTTTGTGGCACTTACTACAGTCACCAGAGCGGGTTGGTAATCAGTGCAGGACAGGTTCCAGTAGGCCATGCCCGTGCTGCTTGGTGGTGTGATGTGAAGCACATGGTGCAGGTAGGCAGGATGCAGCTGTGAGATTGTTATCTTTGGAGCTAAGATGGATATGGGAGAGAGGAGAGAGGAACAGGAGCCAAAAACATACAAACAAACAAAAAAGAATGCTAGGGGAGCTTGCCGTTGGAATGGAGAGATGAGAAACTATCAAATGGAGAGAAACAGAAAGGGGAAGAGGAAGAAAAGAAAAGAATGAATAAATGAAAATCAGCAACGTTAAGGAACCGCAAAGTTCCCACGGATCCCACCAGTGCAGCTGTGAGGTCTGGGGAAGTCGCTCTCAGGTGTTGCAATACAGCCTGGCTAGAAGGCTTAGAAGTATACAACTCTTGGTATTCAGGGATCAGAAAGAGAACGAAGATATAGAGGGATGAGAAACTGAGCAATGAAGAAAGACAAAAAGGGAAAAAGAAGGAAAAGGAAACAAAACAAATTAAAAAAAAACAAGAAAGGCCCCCCCAAAAAACAACAACAACAACAACAAAAAGAAAAATGAAATGCGCTCAGGGATCCCTCTGCACGTCTGTGGAAGCTTAAGGGGAGTTCCTTGCCAAGCAGCTCCGCCTGGCCAGAAAGGGCTCCTGACTCAAGAAAAGGAAAAGTAAACAAACAAACAATTCAAAACAAACAGATGAACAAAAGCCCTGGGATCCCACCAGCGGGGTGGCCCAGACCAGGAAGCAGCTCCACACTCGAATGGCGCTCCACAGCCCCTCAGGAAGAAGCAAAGATGGCGCACGGATCCAGGCACTCGAGTGAAAGGAGGGGGAGGTGGCGAGAGGCAAGCAAGAAATCAAAAGAAGCAGGAAAAAATAATGAAAAAGCAACACCAGTGGCCAACAAATGGCACTCAGAGAGCCAACCAGTGCGGGCTGGTATTTCTGGACAAGAGACTGTGTCCACAGGAAGCAGAGGAGGCCGAGTGTGGGTGATGAAGGGTAGAGAGTGGGAAAGTGTATATCATAAATTGCCAGTGCTCTGCAGCCCCTCAGGAAGAAGCAAGGATGGCGCACGGAGTGAGACACTTGAGCAAAAGGAGGGGAGATGGCCAGAGGCAAGGAAGAAATCAAAAGAAGTGGAAAAAAGCAACACCAATAGCCAACATGGCACCCAGAGAGCTGCCAGCTTGGGTGTGTGGAATCCAAGCAGCCGGCGCTTATCTATCAAGAGACCGTGGCCGTGGGAAGCAGAGGAGGCCGAGCAGGGGTGAAGAGGAGTGGGGGGTGGGAAAGCACACACCGCAAATTACTGGTTGTTTTGTCTCCCACTGGACGCTCCGTGAGGCTGCTTTCTTGTACCCCCATTTGCTGGTCTCCGATAGGAGTCCAAGATGGTGGATCCGTGCTGCTTTAGCTGGTAGGGGACCTCTGCATGAATCTCTACTTGCTCTCTGTTCTCTGTCAGTTTTCTCACTCCATTTGGTGCTTAGCTGAGTTCTTTATCCCTTCATTTGATGTTTTATGGTTTCAGGATTGTTGTAGTCTCTGTTTGGCTTAGTTTTTTGGATCTTTGCTGTGGAGGGACAGCATGGTGCTTCTGCCTAGAGCGCCATTTTGCCGGAACTCCCTTCGCCCATTTTTTAATTATTTGTCTCTTTGTTGTTGAGGTTTTTCAGTGCCTTGTAGATTTTAGAGATTACACGCTGATAGGATTTATCATAGACAAAATTTTTTTTTCCCCCGGTTTGTAGGTTGTCCTTTTACTCTTTTGGTGAAGTCTTTTGATGAGCATAAGTGTTTGATTTTTAGGAGCTCCCATTTATCTAGTCTCTCTTCTGGTGCTTGTGCACTGTTACTTATGGTTCATATTGTGTTTATGCCATGTATTAGGGCTCCTAGCATTGTCTCTATTTTTTCTTCCATGGTCTTTATCGTTTTCCATTTTATGTTTAGGTCTTTGATCCATTTTGAGTTAGTTTTTGTACATGGTGTGAGGTATGGCTCTTGTTTCAATTTTTTTTTTTTTTAATATATATTTTATTGTACTTCAGGTGAAAGCTTACAGAGCAAATAGTTTCTCATGAAATAGTAGTACACATGTTGTTTTTTTTGACATTGGTTAACAACCCCACAACGTATTAAGCCTCTAAATTCTCAACCTTTTTTTTTGATGAAAATTACAGATGGCCAAAGATACACCGTTTCAAAATTTTCTACATTCACAGTTCAGTGACATTGACTACGCTCTTCCAACTGTGCTGTTATTCTCACTTAAGATGAAGGCTTACAGAACAAAATAGTTTTTCATTTAACAGTTACTACACATGTTGCCCTATGACAATGGTTAACAATCTCACAGCACATCAAGAATATCCTTACTCCACCTTGTGTTCCCTATCACCAGGGGGCTTCCTTGTCCCCTTCTGTCTTCTGGACCTTGTCAGTGGACTATTGTACCTTTTTAGTCTCATTTGTTTATTTATTTATTTATTTATTTTTATTTTATTTAAACACCATTTCAAAACTTTTTACTTACACATTTAAGTGATATTGACTATGCTCTTCCAATTGTGCTGCCATTCTCGCCCAAGATGAAGGCTTACAGGACAAAACAGCCTCCCATTTAATAGTTACTACAAATGTTGCCCTATAGCAGTGGTCAACAATCTCACAATACATTGACAGTGTCCTTATTCAATTTGTGTTCCTTATCATCAGTTTCCTACTCTCCCTCTGCCTTCTGGCCCTTGTCACCGGACTCCTATACATCGTTAGTCCCATTTAGTTTTACTGGGGTGTCCATTCCCAGGCTTAACATCGAACCTTGAAGGTAACTTCCCCTCTGAGCTGAAAGGGTGTCTGGGGGCCACACTCTCGAGGTTTCTCTAGTATTCTTTAGGCCAGTATATCTGGTCTTCTTTTTTTTTTTTTTTGGGGAGTTAAAATTATGCTCTACATCCTACTCCAGCTCTGCCCAGAACCCTCTGTTGTGATCCTGGTCAGAGGAGTCATTGGTGGTAGCCGGGCACCATCCAGCTGTACTGGGCTCAGTCCCGTGGAGGCCTTGGTAGCTGTGGACCATTAGTCCTTCGGACTAATCTTTTCCTTGTATCCTGTTCTCTTCGTTCTCCCTTGTTCCCGAAGGGATGAGATCAGTGGAGTATCTTAGATGGCCGCTCATAGGCTTTTAAGACCCCAGACACTACTCACCAAGGTAGAATGTAGAGCATTATCTTTATAAGTAGTGTCATGCCAATTGAGCTAGATGTTCCCCGAGATCATGGTCCCCAGAGCCCTCCGTCCAACAACTCAGTCCCTCGGGGGGTTTGGATGTGTCTATAGGGCCTCCATGACCTTTCCTTGTGCAGGTTGTGTTAGTTTCCCCTGTACTATGTACTATCTCATCTCTCACCCAAGTTACCACTTACCTATTACCTATTTAGTATCCCCCCCCCCCCATCCCTGGTAACCAACAAGGATTGTTACATTTTGCATGTGAATTTTTTCATGGGTTTTTACAATAGAGGTCTCATACAATATTTGACCTTTTGTGATTGACTTATTTCACTCAGCATGATGTCCTCCAGTTTCATCCATGTTATGAGATGGTTCACCGATTCATTGTTCTTTCTCGTTGCATAGTACTCCATTGTGTGTATGTACCATAGTTTGTGTATCCATTCGTCTGTTGATGGACATCGAGGTTGTTTCCATCGTTTTGCTATTGTGAATAATGCTGCCATGAACATAGGTGTGCATATGTCTATTCGAGTGATGACTCTTATTTCTCTAGGATATATTCCTAGGAGTGGGATTGCTGGATCGAATGGTACGTCTATTTCTAGCTTTCTGAGGAAACGCCATATCATTTTCCAAAATGGCTGTATCATTTTACATTCCCACCAGCAGTGTATAAGAGTTCCCGTCTCCCCGCAGCCCCTCCAACATTTGTTATTTCCAGTGTTTTTGATTCGTGCCAGTAATGCCGGGGTGAGATGGTATCTCATTGTGGTTTTAATTTGCATTTCTCTAATGGCTAGTGATCGCGAGCATTTCCTCATGTGTCTGTTGGCCATTTGAATGTCTTCCTTGGTGAAGTGTCTGTTCATTTCCTTTGCCCATTTTGTGATAGGATTGTTTGTCTTTTTGTTGTAGAGGTGTTGGATTTTCTTGTAGATTATGGAGATTAGACCTTTGTCTGACTTGTACTGTCCAAAAATTTTTTCCCAGTCTGTAGGTTCTCTTTTAACTCTTTTGGTGAAATCTTTTGAAGAGCATAGATGTTTGATTTTTAGAAGATCCCAATTATCTAGTTTATCTGTTGGGTTTTTTGTGTTGATGTTAATGGTTTGTATCCTGTTAATGCCATGTATTAAGGCCTGAAGTGTTGGTCCTATTTTTTCTTCTATGAATTTTATAGTTTGAGGCTTTATATTCAGGTCTTTGATCCATTTTGAAGTAGTTTTTGTATATGGTGTGAGGTATGGGTCCTGTTTCATTTTTCTACAAATGGATATCCAGTTTTGCCAGCACCATTTGTTAAAAAGACTGTCTTTTCCCCATTTGATGTATTTTGGGCCCTTGTCAAAAATCAGGTGACCGTAGGTGGATGGATTTACATCTGAGTTCTCAATTCTGTTCCATTGGTCAATGTCTCTGTTGTTGTACCAGTACCAGGCTGTTTTGAGTACTGTAGCTGTATAGTAGGTTTTCAAGTCAGGTAGTGTGAGTCCTCCAACTTTATTCTTCTTCTTCAGTAGTGCTTTACTTATTCGAGGTTTCTTCCCTTTCCATATAAAGTTAATAATTAGTTTTTCCATCTCTTTGAAGAATGTTGTTGGTATTTGTATCGGAATTGCATTGTATTTGTAGATTGCTTTAGGTAGAATTGCCATTTTCACAATGTTGAGTCTGCCTATCCATGAGCATGGTATGTTTTTCCATTTATGTAGATCCCTTTGGGTTTCATGCAGCAGTGTTTTGTAGTTTTCTTTGTATAGGTCTTTTATATTCCTGGTCAGATTTATTCCTAAGTATTTTATCTTTTTAGGGGCTATTGAAAATGGTATTGATTTCCTGATCTCCTTTTCATCGTTCTCTTTACCGGTGTATAGGAATCCAACTGATTTTTGAATGTTTATCTTGTATCCTGCTACTCTGCTGAATCTTTCTATTACTTCCAGTAAATTTCTCGTGGAGTCTTTAGGGTTTTCTATGTATAGTATCATATCATCTGCAAACAGGGAGAGTTTAACTTCTTCATTACCAATTTGGATGCCCTTTATTTCTTTTTCTTGCCTTACTGCTCTAGCTAGAACTTCCAGCACAATGTTAAATAGGAGTGGTGATAAAGGGCATCCTTGTCTTGTTCCTGTTTTCAGGGGGAATGTTTTCAGCCTTTCTCCATTAAGAATGATGTTGGCTGTTGGTTTTGCATAGATGCCCTTTATTATGTTGAGAAATTTCCCTTCTATACCTATTTTATTGAGAGCTTTTATCAGGAATGGGTGTTGGACTTTGTCAAATGCCTTTTCTGCATCAATTGAGATAATCATGTGATTTTTTTCTTTCCTTTTATTTATGTGGTGGATTATGTTGATGGATTTTCTAATGTTAAACCATCCTTGCATACCTGGTATGAATCCTACTTGGTCGTGGTGTATTATTTTTTTGATATGATACTGAATTCTATTGGCTAGAATTTTGTTCAGAATTTTTGCATCTATATTCATGAGAGATATTGGTCTGTAATTTTCTTTTTTTGTGATGTCTTTGCCTGGTTTTGGTATCAGCGTTATGCTGGCTTCACAGAATGAATTTGGAAGTGTTGCTTCCTCTTCTATGCTCTGAAATAACTTGAGTAGAACTGGTACGAGCTCTTCTGTAAATGTTTTGTAGAATTCTCCAGTGAAGCCATCTGGGCCAGGGCTTTTTTTGGTTGGGAGTTTTTTTATTACCTTTTCAATCTCTTCTCTTGTTATGGGTCTGTTCAGATTTTCAATATCACTTTGTTGTAGTTTGGGTAGGCCGTATGTTTCTAGAAATTTATCCATTTCCTCTAGGTTTTCATCTTGTTTCAATTTTTTGCAGATGTATATCCACTTATGCCAGCACCATTTGTTAGAAGGAGACCCAAAGGATAAATGAGAACACTTTGTTTCCTGGGATTGAGCTAAGACCAGGCACTGAGCCTCTTATTCTCTGCTGCTTGGTTTCTATTATTAATGTGCATTTTACCCTAAGAACCCTCAAAATATTAGGGGATCTTGAGAATTTTATTTATGTTTACATTATTGGCTCATTAATCTTCACCAAATCTTTACAGAGATTCATATATATGAATATTTCCTGATATACAAAAGTTGTGTTTATTCACAGATTTTATTTGAGTCATAGTCTCTCATCATCTAGAGCCAGTTATATTCTTCATATTACCCCTGAGCACTGACTCTTATTCAATGCCCCAGACAGTATTCCTGGGGGTTTCCTCTGCTGCCAACAAAGCCTCACATTTTTAAGTTAAACTGATCACAGAAAGATTTGTTATGAAACAGAATATTTCTGTCAGGATCTCAGTCACCTCAGGTAAACACTTCCACTCATCCTTGTCTGCACCTGAAACATCATTTTACCCTTGCCAGAATTTCTGGCTTGCATATCCAGCCTAAGAAAAGATAATATTAACTTGTGAGTCTTTGTTGTTAGTAGGTTTTTCCTCTACTCTTAGCCTCCCTCCATGAATTAATCCTACTTCTCCACTGCACTGCTCACTTGTCTTTTGAGATAGATCATTAATGAGAGTTGAACAGAAAATATAAGGGAGGTACTCACCCAATAACATCAACTTCTACTTTTTATTAAGTACTTTAAAATTCATTCCCAGAATTTTAAACAGAATTGACAGTTGTTCATGGAAATACAGAGGCAGCAGATAATAGCCCAGATAAAGCTGATACCAGCAATTCAGAGAGGGCGGGAGAGTCTATGCACATTGCCCACAGCTTTGGTACACAGAATGCCAGTTTAAATGCATACTTAAACCACTTTAATTCTGGTGTATTGTGTTTACCTAAAAAATAGAAATAATTATTTATGTATATCACTGCTATTCCATTAATAATTCCAACAGATGCTTGCCTATTTCTTCTCTTTGCCAGCCATTGTGCAATATGGTCAAGTGTTACGAGAATTAGTAAGTGAAACTCTGTCATAAAATATAATGTATAGATAATTCCTTATACTTCAGTTATAATTATGGCCTTTCTCATAGCATGTTATGAAAGAGCATGAAAACATTTGTTCATGATTCATTCTTGATCTTCCAGACTGGTGTCTGCCTATAACTCATCCAAAATATTTTGAAGGATTGAGTTAATTATAAATAGATCAAGGATTAGATGGATATGTGGGAGAATAAATACATTAATTAATATATTAATGAAAAAAATACACTGCCAATTCTTCACATTAAAAAATTCATTCTTCAAGTATTTGCATAAAAGGAAAAAGAATCATTTTCTTTTACACTTTCAGGGATGGGAGCATTTGAGCAATATCTTAGTCACCCATGGAGAACTTTCCTGTGCAGGATATCCCCTGCCAGTCTAAATGTAAAGAGATGGTCTCAGTTTTACAATATCTATCCAATCCAGTTCAGAAAACTATATATTAAGTCATATTCCTTGAATAGAAAACTACAATAGCAATTGTTGAGTGGTGGATTTTCCTTTCCTTTTTTTTGTTTTTTTTGTTTTTTTTTTTTGTTTGTTTAAAAACATTACAATTATGGGTGTAAGATGGAAAAAATGTAAGTACTGAAGGGATCACATGGTTACTCCTTGTCTTAGCTATTTAGTGCTCCTGTAACAGAAATACCACAAATGGATGCCTTTAACAAACAGAAATTTATTCTCTCACAGTTTAGGAGGTTAGAAGTCCAAATTCAGCGTGCCAGCTTTAGGGAAGGCTTTCTCTCTCTGCCATCCCTAGAGGAAAGTCCTTGTCTCCTTTCAACATCTGTGGTCCTGGCCTTTCTTGGAGATCTACATGTGTCTAGGCATCCATCTTCCCCTGGGTCTAGGAGGTTCTCATTGCAGGAACCCCGGGTCCAAAAGACACACTTCACTCCCGACTCTTCTTTCTGGGTGGTAGTCACATCTTTCTCTTTCTGATCACTTCTGTCTCATTTTATCTCTTGTAAGATAAAAGATGATGCAGGCCACACCCCAGGGAAGCCTCCTTTACTTCAAATCAGGGTTGTGACCTGAGTAAGGCTGTTGTATCCCTAATCCTTTTAAACATAAATTTGTGAAGACTGCAATTAGGATTTACAACACATGGGACAAAAACATTAGATCACAAAATGGAGGACCATCACACAATACTGGGAATCATGGCCTAGCCAAGTCAACACATATTTTTGGGGTACACAATTCAATCCATGACACTCCTTTTGTCAGTAATTTGCAATTCATATTTATTCATTTTTATCCAACATAATTACCATTTTGAGTACCTTTCTATTAGAAGTGTTTGATTGTTGTTGTTGATAGGTGCCATTGAGTCAGCTCCAACTTATAGTGACCTTATGTGTAACAGAATGAAAGGTAGCTGTCTATTTTAAATGTTACACAAAAGTAAAATTCATAATACAGGTATTATCAAAAACTTTATGTATAAAGAAACTGAAGTATAAAATACATAGCAACTAATAGGCAGAGTCCAGATCCAAAACATATATTCCCCTGAAGACTGTAAAACTTCAACTTTGCTATGATTCAACATGAAACTTTAAGTTAGAAACCTAGATTTGACTGGTAACCATGGAATAATAAAGTTTTTTGGACTCTATTTTCAAAATGTGAAAGCCTGATGCATTCTTATTAAATATATATATATATATATTTATGTTGTTGTCAGGTGCCATCAGCTCAGTTCCGACTCATAGTGACCCTATGTACAACAACTAAACACCGCTCAGTCCTGCACCATCCTCACAATCGTTGTTATGCTTGACCCCATTGTTGCAACCACTGCGTCAATCCTTCTCGATGAGGATCTTTCTCTTTTTCGCTGACCCTCTACTTTACCAAGTATGATGTCCTTCTCCAGGGACTGATCCCTTCTGATAACATGTCCTAAGTATGTGAGATGAAGTCTCGTCATCCTTGCTTCTAAGGAGCATTCTGGCTGTACTTCTTCCAAGATAGATTTGTTCATTCTTTTGGCAGTAAATGGTATATTCAATATTCTTCACCAACACTGTAATTCAAAGCCATCAATTCTTCTTTGGTCTTCGTTATTCATTGTCCAGCTTTCACATTGCATGTGAGGCAGTTGAAAACACTATGGCTTGCGCCAGGCGCACCTTAGTCTTCAGGATGACATCTTTGCTTTTCAACAGTTTAAAAAGGTCTTTTGCAGCAGATTTCCCCAATATAATTCATCCTTTGATTTCTTGACTGCTGCTTCCATGGGTGTTGATTGTGGATCCAAGTAAAATGAAATCCTTGACTATTTCAATCTTTTCTCCGTTTATCATGATGTTACTTATTGGTCCAGTAGTGAGGATTTTTTTTTTTTTTATGTTGAGTTGTAATCCATACTGAAGACTGACGTCTTTGATCTTCATCAGTAAGTGCTTCAAGTCCTCTTCACTTTCAGCAAGCAAGGTTGTGTCATCTGCATAACAAAGGCTGTTAATGAGTCTTCCTCCAACCCTGATGCCACATTCTTCTTCATATAGTCCAGCTTTTTGAACTATTTGGTCAGCATACAGATTGAATAAGTATCGTGAAAGTACACAACCGTGACACACACCTTTTCTGAATTTAAACCACGCAGTATCCCTTTGTTCTGTTCGAACATCTGCTTCTTGGTACATGTACAGGTTCTTCATGAGCACAATTAAGTGTTCTGGAATTCCTATTCTTTGCAAAGTTATCCATAATTTGTTATGATCCACACAGTAGAATGCCTTAGCATAGTCAATAAAACACAGGTAAACATCTTTCTGGTATTCTCTGCTTTCAGCCAGGAACCATCTGACATCAGCAATGATATCCCTCATTCCACATTCTCTTCTGAATCCAGCTTGAATTTCTCGCATATATATATATATGAACAAAATGTATCTGCCAGTTCTTCAGGTTGAAAAATGCACCCTTCAAATCTTTTAAGAAAACTGTGAGATCCACTGCAGTAACTGGAAGAGGTATGTCCTTCTGCTTTATATTTTTCTTTCCATTTTACTGTTTGAATTTTTAAACTATTCAATTAATAACTGCAGCATATGTTTGGAATGAGAAAATTATGGTTTAAAAATTAGTATGAGAGAGTTATAGTTACTACTGATTCTCCTTGGGATGCATCCCCAACACTCATATTTACTTCTAGGCCTATGACTAAAGTCCCAGAAAGACCCAAAAGGTGAGGTACAAAGTGTGATTCATGAGGAGTGGTGCTACACTCCAAAAAACTACATGTTTTTGTTTTCTAATTTATATAGACAGAATTTGTATAGACAGACGTGTAGAGAATGTGTGTGAATGGATATTAAGGGTGTGGAATAATGATTTAAAAAATACAAAGTTGGATCAGGCCACATTTATTGATATAGGTCCACTAAGTATAAATTCTGCATTCAGTGTTCCAGCTCAAGGTGTTAGAAAGGTCTGTAACAATTTGTTTGTTTGGCTGGTTGTTTAGCTGAAACAAGGACGAAAAGGTGGCCTACAGTAACTGAAATTGAAATCTCAGCGCTCCCTTGTTATACTGAAGAATACGGGATCCAAAAACTTAGATTGGAATCGTAGAGATGATTTACCATGTAAACTTGCACACCCAACCAAGAATGTTCAGAGGACACACCTTTCACCACAACTGTCAGAAATAAATTTGTGAGGGGAGTCCTAGCATCTTTGATGAGCTCAAGGGCCACTCTTCTCTGTAGGGTAGTTTCACAGTGGAAACTACTGTCTCAGAGTTGGGAAGCCCAGTTCAATTGGGATAATTGGATCCAGGGGTAGCAGGGGTCAAGTGGTAGCACTTAATCACCAAAGACAAGGTGCATGTGATTACCCTAATGGACAGCAGAGTCAAAGCACAAATCAGAATAGTCTGACTCACAGAGACCTATGGACATTGGCTAGTTGATCATGGTGACTGTGAAAGTGAAATAGATAGGAAATCTACTAAATTATTACTTATTCTGTATAAGTGGGAGACTTCTAGTTCAATCAAACAAGATTAATTTGAATCACCAAAGCATAGTCTTCAATCAGTTCCAAGACTTGAGCCATAAAACGCACTCTCAATCTGTTGAATAAAGAGGAGGCCAGTCTTCTTGATGAAGGACCACACTACACTGCCAAAAAATGTATACTGCTAATTTTTCTCCCATCCTTCCCCAAAAGGACTCATAGCTTTTTACTAGGGTGACAATGCATTAGAGAAGAGGAAATAAACCAACTATCTGGGATTACTGGACACTGGTTGTGAACTGACACTAATCCAAGGAGACCCAATATGTCACTGTCATCTAACAAGCAGTAGGATTATGGAGGGCAGATGATCAATGAAATTTAAATTCAAGTACATCTCACAGTTAGTCCAGTGGGTCCCTAAAGCCATGCTATGCTTATTTTTCCAGTTCCAGAAAGCATAACTAAAAAAATATATACTCAGCAACTGACAAAATTCCCACACTGGTTCTGTAATATGTGGACTGAGAGCTAGTGTGACAGGAAAGATAAAATGAAAGTCACTATAAGTTCCTTTACCTAAGGAAATAGTAAACCAGAAGCAACACAACGTTCTTGGAGGGATTGCAGAGATTAGTGTCACATCAAGGACCTGAAGGATGCAGGGATATTGATTCCCACCACATCCCCATTCAACTTGCCTATTTGTCTTGTGCAGAAAAAAGAGGGATCTTGGAGAATGACAGCAGACTATCACAAACTTAGCCATGTGGTGACGCCAATTGCAACTGCTGTTCCAGATATGGTTTCATTGCTTCAGAAAATTAATATATATCTTGGCACCTGGTACACAGCAATTGATCTGACAAGGACTTTTTTTTTTTTAAATTTTTTTTTATTGTACTTTAGATGAAGGTTTACAGAACAAATAGTTTCTCATTAAACAGTCAGTACACATTATTTTATGACATTGGTTAAGAAACCAATGACATATCAATATTCTCCCTTCTTGACCTTGGGTTCCCTATTACCAGTTTTCCTCTCCCCTCCTGCTTCCAGTCCTTGTCCTGGGCTGTTGTGCCCCATGTGTCTCATTTTGTTTTATGGGCCTGTCTAATCTTTGGCTGAAGGGTGAACCTCGGGAGTGGCTTCATTACTGAACTAAAATGGTGTCCGGGAGCTATACTCTCAGGGTTTCTCCAGTCTCTGTCAGGACAGTAAGTCTGGTCCTTTTTAGTGAGTTAGAATTTTTTTTTTGTTATGTTCATAGCAACATTATTTATAATAGCTCAAAGATAGAAACAGCCCAAATATCCATCAATGGATGAATGGCTAAACAAAATTATGGTAGGCACATACAATGGGTATATTCACTCTTAAAATGGAATGAAGCACTGATACATGCTACCACGAGACTAAACCTCAAAAACCTTATGCTAAGTAAAAGAAGTTAAACGCAGAAGATCACATATTGCATGATTTCATTTATATGAGATGTCTGTTTATATGAATATATACACAGAGACAGAAAGCAGATCAGTGATTCTCAAGGGTAGGGGGTGGGGCGAGTGGGATGATAGAGGGAATAGTGAGTAACTACTTAATAGGTATGGGGGGTTCCTTTTGAGGTGATGCAAAGGTTGGAGAACTAGACAGAGGTCAGAGTGTACAACATTGTGAATGCACTAAAAGCTACTGAATTGTTCACTGTAAAACAATTTTATGTTATGTCTGTTTCACCTCAATACAAATAAACATTAAAAAAGAGAAATAATCTTCCAATAGAATCACTACTAGTGATAATTAGGTTACATTTTGATTCTGGAGAATACTCATTTCAAAACCCAGACATAAGAAATGAAGTCAGGAAAATTTGAAGATGTATTTCTCGTTACATAAATGCCCAAAGGCTCTCCAAATTTTGTATATATTAGTGTGTTAATATAGCTCTATATAGTATTCTTCCTACATATAGCAAGTTTCTCTTTCCATCCTCAGCAGCTGTCAGGTTCAATCTGGGTCCTTCAGTTAGAAAGAGAAAAATCAGAAGAGTATGAAATTAAAATAGCAAACCTAACCCATAAAAAAAGTGCAAATGTATTTACATAAACTTGAAAATGTTTGTATAGCAAACATTTAACAAAGTTAAGGAATACAGGCAGCATTTACCCAGACAAATGGTTTTCTTGGCTTTAAAAAAAAAAAATTATTGTACTTAATTTTTTTTAAATTTTTTTTTATTGTACTTTAGATGAAGGTTTACAGAACAAATAGTTTCTCATTAAACAATCAGTACACTTATGGTTTTATGACATTGGTTAACTACCCCACGACCTGTTAACATTGTCCCTTTTCAACCTTGGGTTTCCTATCACCAGCTTTCCTGTCCCCTCCTGTCTTCTAGTCCTTGTCTCTGGACTGTTGTACATCATTAGTCCTGTTTTGTTTCATGAAGCTGTCCAATCCCTGGCTGAACGGTGAACTTTTAGAGTGGCTTCACCACTGAACTAAAAGGGAGTCCGGGGGCCATACTCAGGGATTTCTCCAGTCTCTCAGGACAGTAAATCTGGTCTTTTTTTGTGTGTGTGAGTTAGAATTTTGTTCTACATCCTTTTCAAGCTCTGTCCGGGACCCTGTATTGTGATCCTGGTCAGAGCAGTCAGTGGTGGTAGCCGGCCACCATCTAGCTGTACTAGACTCAGTCCGGTGGAGGCCGTGGTAGCTGTGGTCCATTAGTCCCTTGGACTAATCTTTTCCTTGTATCCTGTTCTCTTCATTCTCCCTTGCTCCCGGAGGGATGAGACCAGTGGAGTATCTTAGATGGCCGCTCACAGGCTTTTAAGACCCCAGACACTACTCAGCAAGGTAGAACATAGAACGTTGTCTTTATAAACTGTTACGCCAATTGAGGTAGATGGTCCCCAAGACCATGGTCCCCACAGCCCTCTGCACTGCAATGCAGTCCCTCAGGGAGTTTGGAAGTGTCTGTGGAGCTTCCATGACCTTTCCTTGTCCAAGTTGTGCTGGCTTCCCCAGTATTGTGTACTGTCTTACCCTTCACCAAAGTTACCACTTATCTATTGTCTATTTAGTTTTCCCCCATCCCTCATAACCAACAGATTGTTTCTTTTTGTGTGTAAACTCTTTTACATGAGTTTTTACAGTAGAGGTCTCATACAATATTTGTCCTTTCGTGATTAACTTACTTCACTCAGCGTAATGTTCTCCAGTTTCATCCATGTTATGAGACGCTTCACAGATTCATCAATGTTCTTTATCTTTGTATAATACTCCATTGTGTGTATGTACCATAGTTTGTTCATGCATTGTCTGTTGATGGGCATCTAGTTTGTTTCCATCTTTTTGCTATTGTGAACACTGCCGCAATGAATATGGGTGTGCATATGTCTATTCCTGTGATGGCTCTTATTTCCCTAGGATATATTCCTAGGAGTGGGATTGCATTTTGCAGTGCTTTTTTTTTTTTTTTTTTCGTGGTGCTGACGTTTTCCTTGTTCCTCTCACTGTCCTGTGCTGAGTTCCTTTTGTATGTGGATTTTTTTTTCATTTCTTTTGTTTTTGTAGGTTTTGTTTTTAATGAGACTTCATGTTTTTCTTCTTTATTTTGATGAGTAGGTTTGTTAACTTTCTTTTTGTTACCTTGAAATTTAGCATTATCTTCCTAGATTTGAACCACTCTATTATTACTTGGTATCGCCTTGCTTTCCTCTCCATCAGAAGGTTTTATACCTACACCATTTATTCCCTCTTTTATTGTTCTGATGCTGTTGTCATTTACAGATTAACCTCTCTGGTTCCCGGTTGTAATTCTTTTGGTTTTGCATAGTCTTTAAGAGTTCATTTCCTAGGTCGGTATCTGGCTAGCACAATCCTGTGTCCTATATTCAGCCTGTGGTCTGATGCTGTTTGTTCTCAGATCAAACGACTCCCTTTAATAAGTCTTGTAAGTTTGTTTTGGTTTTTACATAGTCCCTCAATTTCTGTTTATCTAGAAATGACCTAATTTTATCATTGTATCTGAATGAGAGTTTTGCAGGATATATTATGCTTGGCTGGCAATTTTTTTCTTTCAAGGTTTTATATATGTCTTCCCATTCCCTACTTTTCTGCATGGTTTCTGCCAAATAATCCTAGCTTAGTCTTACATTTCTTCTCTGTATTTGACTTTTTGTTTTTCTCGAGCTGCTCTCAGGATTCTTTGTCTTTGGTTTTAGCCAGTGTGATTATGATATGCCTTGGTGATTTTCTTTTGGGTCTATCCTCTGTGGGGTTCATTGCGCTTCTAATATGGTCAGCTTTTCATCTTTCATGATATTGGGGAAGTTTCCTTTCAACAGTTATTCAATGATCCTCTCTGTGTTTTCTGTTTTCTCCCCATGTTCTGTAACTCCAATCACTTGCAAATTTTTTTTTTGATTGTATCCCACATAATTCACATGGTTTCTTCATTTTTCTTTGTTCTTTTTCTGATTTTTCCTCAAACAGAGTTGTATCCAAGTGCTTGTCTTCAATTTCGCTGATCCTGCCTTCCATTGTTTCAAACCTGTTCTTTAACACTTCTGTGATGTTGTCCATTTCTGAAATCTTGTTGTTTATCTTTTGGATTTCTAATTGTTTTTGTATGATTTCTAGCTGTGAATTTACTTTAGCAGTTTGTTCTTGTATTATTTTTTTTAATTCTTCCATTTTTTGTCTGTATTTTCCGTGAACGTGTCTGCCATTTCCATGAATTTGTCTATTTTTTCCACATTTTTGTCTGCTTTTTGCTTCACTTCTTGGGTAATTCTGAATATTAGAGATTTGAATTTCCTATCAGTTAGGTCTAGTGCCTTTTCTTCTACTGGAAGGTCATCTAGTGTTTTATTTTGGGCTCCTACTGGAATCAACCTGTCCTGTGTTTGTTAATGTTTTGATATTGTCTGCTGTCTTCGGGACATTTGGTGGTTATTTTCCTTTTTTATTGATTGTGATTTGTTTACCTTGTCCTGCTTTTTTGTGTTTTTTTTGGTTATGTCTGAGCAGGCGGGCTGTGGGTTCTTTGTTGTTTGCTCATCTGTGGGCACGATACTTTTCATCTCTTTCTCCAATGGGCAGGGTCAATCACTCAGGTACGTACTACAGGTCCAGCTGAGGGGAGTTGCTGGGATGACTTGTTTGTGGCATGTACCAGGGTTGACAGTGCTGACCAGGAATCAGTGCAGGGCAGATTCCAGTAGGCAGTGCCTATACTGCTTGAGAGTGTGATGTTCAGTGCACGGTGCAGGTAGGCAGAAATGTGGGGTACATTGTCACATGTGTGTATAGGAAAGATGAGAGAGAGGAGAGAGGAACAGGAGCCAAAAACATACACACAAATAAAAGAGTGCTAAGGGAGCTTGCTATTGGAGTGGAGAGATGAGAGACTGAGAAATGGGGAAAAACAAAAATGAAAAGAAGAAAAGAAAAAGCGTAAAAGAAAAAAATGAATAAATCAGGAAACTGGAAATGAAGAGAGACAAAAAGAGAATAAGAGAGAGAAGAAAACAAAACAAGGAAACAAAAAAAGAAAAGAAAAAAAGAAATAAGAAATGCCCCCAGGGATGTCTCTGTGTGTCTGCGCAGAGTAAGGAAGTAGCTTCCAAGCCGCATGTTAATGCCCAGCTAGAAAGGGCTCCCAAGCCAAGAAAAGAAAAAGAAAATAAAAACAAACAAATCAAAACAGAACAAATCAGAGTAAACAAAAAAGCCACGGGGGTCCCACTAGCATGGCAGCACAGGCAGGGAAGCAATTTCACAGTTGAGCAGTCTTTCACAGCCTTTCAGAAAGAAGCAAAGATGGTGCACAGAACCAGGTGTTTGAAAAGGAGGGGGAGGTGGTGAGAGGTAAGCAACAAATCTAAAGAAGTGGAAAAAAGCAACACCAGCAGTCAACAAAAGGCACTCAGGGAGCCAGCCAGTGCAGACAGGTGGAATCCAAGTGACACCAGGGTGAAGCTATTGCTTCTTGGCCAAAAGACTGTTGCTGCAGGAATCAGAGGAGGCTAAGTAGGGGTGAAGAAGAGTAGGGGGTGGGAAAGCATATTTCGCTCATTAACTGTTGTTCTGTCTCCTGCTGGAAGCTCCGTGAGGCTGCTTTCTCGTACCCCCTATTCACTGATCTCCGATAGGAGTCCAAGATGGCGAATCTGTGCTGTGGTAGCTGATATGGGACCTCTGCATATATCTCTCCTTGATCTCTGTTCTCGGTCAGTTTCTTATTCCATTTGGTGCTGGCTGAGTTCTTTATCTTTTCATTTGATGCTTAGGATTTCAGGATTGACTTATGACTCTGTCTGAGTTAGTTTTTCAGATCTTTGCTGCAGAGGAATGGTGTGGTTCTTCTGAGTATAGCACCACTTTGCGCTGTGAATTAGAATTTTATTATACGTTTTTATCCAGCTCTGTCTGGGACCCTCTGTTGTGATCCCTGTCAGAGCAGTCAGTGGTGGCAGACAGGCACCATCTAGTTGTACTGGACTCAGTCTGGTGGAGGCTGTGGTAGTTGTTGTCCATTAGTCCTTTTGACTAATCTTGCCCCTTGTATCTTGTTTTTTTCATTCTCCCTTGCTCCTGAAGGGGTGAGACCAGTGCAGCATCTTAGATGGCAGCTTACAGGCTTTTAAGACCCCAGACACTACTCACCAAGGTAGAAGTAGAACACTTTCTTTATAAACTATGTTATACCAATGGAGCTAGATGTTCCCCAAGACTGTGGTCGCCACAGCCCTCAACCCAGCAATTCAGTCCCTCAGGCAGTTTGGATTTGTCTATGGATCTTCCATGACCTTTCTTTGTCCAAGCTGTGCTGGCTTCCCCGGTATTGTGTACTGTCTTACCGTTCACCAGTTACCACTTATCTATTGTCTATTTAGTGTCCCCCATTACTCCCTGACTCCCTCGTAACAGAGATTGCTTCTTTTCGTGTATAAACATTTTCATGAGTTTTTACAGTAGTGGTTTCATACAATATTTGTCCTTTTGTGATTGACTTATTTCACTCAGCATAATGCCATCCAGATTCACCCATGTTATGAGATGTTTCACAGATTAATCATTGCTCTTTATCATTCCATAATACTCCATTGTGTGCATGTACCATAGTTTATCCATTCATCTGTTGATGGGCATCTTGGTTGTTTCCTTCTTTTCGATATTGTGAACAATGCTACAATGAACATGAGTGTGCATGTCTATTTATGTGACGGCTCTTATTTCTCTAGGATGTATTCCTAAGAGTGTGATTGCTAGTCATATGGTGTTTCTGTTTCTAGCTTTCTCAGTAAGTGCCATACAGTTTTCTAAAATGGTTGTATCATTTTGCATTCCGATCTCCCCACAGGCTCTCCAACATCTGATATTTCCAGTTTTTTTTTATTCATGCCAGTAAAGCCACAGTGAGATGTTATCTCATTATGATTTTAATTTGCATTTCTCTAATGGCCAGTGATCTCAAGCATTTCCTCATGTGTCTGTTGGCAGCTTGAATGTCTTCTTTGGTGAAGTGTCTGTTCAATTCCACTGCCTATTTTTTAATTGGATTATTTGTCTTTTTGTTGTAGACGTATTGGATTTTCCTGTAGTTTAGAGATTAGAACTTTGTCTGATTTGTAATGGGCAAATTTTTTTTTTTCCCCAGTCCGCAGGTTCTCTTTTTACTCTTTTGGTGAAGTCTTCTGATGAGCATAAATGTTTACCTTTTAGAAGATCCCAGTTATCTAGCTTATCTTCTGGAGTTTGTGTGTTGTTGGTTATGGTTTGTATCCTGTTAATGCTGTGTATTAGGGCCTGTATCGTTGATCTTATTTTTTCTTCTATGAACTTTATAGTTTTTGGCTTTATATTTAGGTTTTTGATCCATTTTGAATTAGTTTTTGTATGTAGTGTGAGATATGGGTCTTGTTTCTTTTTTTTGAAGAGGACATCCAGTTTTGACAGTACCATTTGGACAGTATCATTTGTTAAAAAGACTGTTCCCCATTTGATGGATTTTGGGCCCTTGTCAAAGATCAGGTGACCATAGGTGGATGAATTTATATCTGGGTTCTCGATTCTGTTCCATTTGTCAATGTGTCTGTCGTTGTACCAGTAGCAGGCTATTTCGACTACTATAGCTGTATAGTAGGTTCTGAGGTCAGTTAGTGTGAGTCCTCCTAATTTATTCTTCTTCAACAGCACTTTACTTATCCGGGGCCTCTTCTATTTTCATATAAAGTTAATAATTAATTTTTCCATCTGTTTAAAGAATGTTATTGGTATTTAGATCAGTATTGCATTGTATTTGTAAATTGTTTTGGGTAGAATTGTCATTTTCACAATGTTGAGTCTACCTATCCATGAGCATGGTATGTTTTTCCATTTATGTATGTATCTTTTGGTTTCTTGCAGTAGTGTTTTGTAGTTTTCTTTGTTTAGGTCTTTTACATCCCTGGTTAGATTTATTCGTAAGTATTTTATTTTTCTATTATAAATGGTATTGTTTTCCTCATTTCCTTCTCATCCTTGTCTTTATTGGTGTATAAGAATCCATCAGATTTTTGTATGTTTACCTTGTATCCTACTACTCTGCTGAATCTTTCTATTAGTTCCAATAGGTTTCCTGTGGAGTCTTTTTCGTTTTCTATGTATAACATCATATAATCTGCAAATAGGGATAGTTTAACTTCTTCATTACCAATTTGGATGCTCTTTCTTTCTTTTTTTTGCCTTATTGCTCTAGCTAGGACTTCCAGCACAATGTTAAATAGGAGTGGAGATAAAGGCATCCTTGTCTTGTTCCCGTTCTCAAGGGAAATGTTTTCAGCCTCTCTCCATTAAGAATGATGTTGGCCGTTGGTTTTGCATAGATGCCCTTTATTATGTTGAGAAATTTCCCTTCTATACCTATTTGATTGAGAGTTTTTATCAGGAATGGGTGTTGGACTTTGTCAAATGCCTTTTCTGCATCAGTTGAGATGATCATGTGATACTTTTATTTCCTTTTATTTATGCGGTGGATTATGTTGATTGATTTCTTAATGTTGAACCAACTTTGCATACCTGGTATGAATCCTACTTGGTTGTGGTGTATTAGTTTTTTGATATGTTGCTGAATTATATTGGCTAGAATTTTGTGGAGAATTTTTGCATCTATATTCATGAGAGATATTGGTCTGTAATATTCTTTTTTTGTGGTATTTTTGCCTGGTTTTGGTATCAGGGTTATGCTGGCTTCATAGAATGAATTTGGAAATATTGCCTTCTTTTCTATGTTCTGAATTAGTTTGAGTAGTACTGGTATAAGCGCTTCTCTGAATGTTTGGTAGAATTCTCCAGTGAAGCCATCTGGGCCAGGACTTTTTTTGTTGGGAGTTTTTTAAATTAACTTTTCAATCTCTTCTCTTGTTATGGGTCTATTAAAATTTTCAACATCACTTTGTGTTAATTTGGGTAGGTAGTGTGTTTCTAGAAATTTGTCTATTTCCTCTAGGTTTTCAAATTTGTTGGAGTATACTTTTCGTAATAATCCTTTTTATTTCAATTGGGTCTGTTGTAATGTTGCCCATTTCATTTCTTATTTGGTTTATTTGGGTCCTCTCCTGTTTTTCTTTTGTCAGTCTGGCCAGTGGTTTGTCGATTTTGTTGATCCTTTCAAAGAACCATCTTTTGGTTTTGTTGATTCTTTGTATTGTTTTTGTATTCTCTATTTCATTTATTTTTTTCTTGGATCTTTATTATTTCCTTTGTTTTGGTGGCTGTGGGCTGTTTTTGCTGTTCTCTTACTGTTTATTTGAGTTGTGCAGTTAATGTCTTGATTTTGTCCCTCTCTTCTTTTTTGATGTGTGTGTCTATTGCTATAAATTGTCCTCTGAAGACTGCCTTTGCTGTGTCCCAAATGTTTTGGTATTATGTATTTTCATTCTCAAATTGATTCTAGGTATTTTTTGATTCCATCTATGATTTCTTCTATTACCTAGTGGCTTTTAAGCAGGATTCTATTCTGTTTCCCTGTAATTAATTTTTTTTTCTTGCTCTTCCTGGTGTTAATTTCTACCTTGATGGCGTGGTCAGAGAAGATACTTTGAATTATCTCAATGTTTTGGATTTTGTTGAGGGTTGCTCTGTGGCCTGAGATGTGGTCTACTCTGGAGAACATTACATATGCATTGGAAAAGAATGTGTACTTTGCAGCTGCTGGGTAGAGTGTTCTATATATGTCTATGAGGTCAGGCTGTCTGATCGTGTCCTTAGGTCTTCTGTATTTTTGTTGAGTTTTTTTCTAGATGTTCTGTCCTTTACCAAGAGTGGTGTGTTGAAGTCTCCTATTACTATTGTGGAATTGTCAGTTTCTCTTTATAGTGCTGTTAGCATTTGATTTATGTATTTTGGAGCCCTGTCATTGTGTGCATGGGTGTTTATTATGTTTGTATCTTCATGCTGGATTGTCCTTTTAATCATGACAAAGTGCCCTTATTTTTCTTTTATTGTGGCTTTTATTTTAAAGTCTATTTTGTCTGAGATTAGTATTGCCACTCCTGCTCTTTTTTGGTAGCTGTTTGCTTGACATACTTTTTCCTTCTTTTGATTTTTAATAAATTTATGTCTCTGTTTCTAAGCTGTGTTTCTTGTAAATGGCATATTGAAGAATCCTGTTTTTTTATCCATTCTGTCATCCTCCATCTCTTTATGGGTGCATTTAGGCCATTTACATTCAGTGTAATTATTGATAGGTGTGAGCTTATTGCTGTCAATTTGTAGTGATTTTTTTTGTTATGCTGATTTTTTTTTTTTTTTTTTTTTTTTTTTGCTCCTCTTACTCTCCTGTGTTGAATTCCTTTTGTTTGTGGATTTTTTTTTCCATTTCTTTTGTTTTTGTAGATTTCGTTTTTACTGAGATTTTATGTTTTTCTTCTTTATTTTGATGAGTAGGTTTGTTAACTTTCTTTTTGTTACCTTGAAATTTACCCTTATCTTCCTAGGTTTGAACCAGTCTGTTATTACTTGATATCATGTTGCCTTCCTCTCCATTAGAAGGTTCTATACCTACACCATTTATTCCCTCTTTTATTGTTCTGATGTTGTTGTCATTTACAGACTAACCTCTCTGGTTCCCTGTTGTAATTCTTTTGGTTTTGGATAGTCCTTGAGAGTTCATTTCCTAGATTGGTATCTGGCTAGTACAATCTTGCATCCTAGATTCAGCCTGTGGTCTGATTTTGTTTGTTCTCAGAACAAAGGACTTCCTTAATAATTCTTCCAAGTTTGGCTTGGTTTTTCCATAGTCCCTTAATTTCTGTTTATCTGGAAAAGTCCTAATTTCACCATCGTATTTTAATGAGAGTTTTGCAGGATGTATTATTCTTGGCTGGCAATTTTTTTCTTTCAAAATTTCATATATGTCATCCAATTGCCCTCTTGCCTGTGTGGTTTCTGCCAAATAATCCGAGGTTAGTAATATTGTTTCTCCTCTGTATGTGATTACTTGTTTTTCACAAGCTGTTCTCAGCATATTTGGTCATCTTTGGTTTTAGTGAGTGTGATTATGATATGCCTTGGTGATTTTCTTTTGAGGTCTATCCTATGTGGAATTCATTGAGCTTCTTGGATAGTCAGCTTGTCATCTTTCATGATACTGGGTAAGTTTTCTGTCAGGAGTTCTTCAATGATCCTCTCTGTGTTGTCTGTTTTCTCCCCATGTTCTGTAACTCCAATCACTTGCAAATTTTTGTTTTTGATTGCATCCCAAGTAATTCACATGGTTTCTTCATTTTTCTTTGTTCTTTTTCTGATTTTTTCCTCGAACAGAGTTGTATCCAAGTGTTTGTCTTCAATTTCACTGATCCTGCCTTCCATTGTTTCAAACCTGCTCCTCAGCCCTTCTGTGATGTTGTCCATTTCTGAAATCTTGTTGTTTACTTTTTAGATTTCTAATTGTTGTTTTTGTATGATTTCTAGTTGTGAATTTATTTTGGCATTTTGTTCCTGTATTATTTTCCTGAATTCTTCCATTATTTTTGTCTACATTTTCCATGGATTTGTCTGTGATTTCTATGAATTTGTCTATTTTTTTCCTCATTTTCATCAGCTTTTTTGATTCAACTCTTGGATAGCTTTGAATATTAGAGATTTGAATTCCTTATCAGGTAGTTCTAGTGCCTTTTCTTCTTTGGAAAGTCATCTGGTGTTTCATTTTGGACACTTACTAGAACCATTCCATCCTTTTTTTATATGTTTTCATATTTCCTGCTGTCTTCGGGACATTCAATAGTTATTTTCTTCATTTATTGATTGTAGATTTGGTTTTCTTGTCCTGCTTTTTTGTTTTATTTGGTTATGTCTGGGAAAGCGGGCTGTTCATTCTTTGTTGTTTGCTCATCTGTCACATGATACTATTCACTTCCTTGTCCAATGTGCAGGGCCAGTCACTCAGCTATGGTGCAGCAGTATAAGTCCAGCTAAAGGGGAGTTTCTGGGAAGGATTTTTTGTGGCACATACTAAGTTCGACAGTGCAGGCTGGGAATCAGTGCAGGGCAAGTTCTCTTAGGCCGTGCCTGTGCTGATCGGGGGTGTGATGTTCAGTGCATGGTGCAAGTAGGCAGGAAGAGGGGTGAAGATTGGGATGTGTGGACATAAGATGGGTATGGGAAAGAGGAGAGAGAAGAAAGAGAAACAGGTGCCAAAAAAAAAAAAAAAGGCATTGTAAGGGAGCTTGTCATTGGAGTGGAGAGATGAGAAACCAACAATGGGAGAAAAACAAAAAGAAAAAAAAAGAAACAAGGTAAAAGAAAATAAAGATAAAAAGCAAATCCCCACGGACCCCACCAGTGCATTTACTGAGGAAGTGGCTCCCAGGTTGCAAAGTACAGTCTGGATAGAAAGGGTAGAGTTGTCACACAGCACTAGGTATTCAGGAGACAGGAGAAGAAGGTAGGTATAGAGAGATGAGAAACTGAGAAATGAAGAAATAAAAAAAGAAAAGAAAACAAAAAGAAAAAAGAAATAATCCCGGGGATCCTACTGTGCAGCTGTTTAGACTGGGGGAAGTAGCTCCCAAGCTGAAGAGTACAGCCCGGCTAGGAGGGGCTCCCAAGGCAAGAAAAGAAAAAGAAAACAAAACAAAACAAAACAAAAAAGCCCCTGGGAACCCATCAGCGTAGTTGCGCAGGCCAGGAACCCATTCCACTGTCGAGTAGTGTTTCACAGCCTTTCAAGAAGAAGCAAAGATGACACACAGAGCCAGGTATTTGAGAGAAAGGAAGGGGCAGTGTTAGAGATATGGAAGAAACCAAAAGAAGCAGAAAAAAGCAACACCAGCAACAAACAAATGGCACTCAGGGAGCCAGCCAGTGTGTTTGGATGGAATGCATGTGGCACAGGGCTGAAGCCAGTGCCTCCTGGCCAAGAGACTGTGGCCTCAGGAAGCCGAGGAGGCCGAGTGGGGGTGAAGAAGGGTGGGGAGTGGGAAAGCATATATTGCTGGTTACCCATTGTTTTGTCTCCTGCTGGGAGCTCAGTAAAGCTGCTTTCCCGTACTCCGTGTTCACCACCACTGGCCTTCCTACAACTAAAAAAGAAGCATAATGCCTAGTAAGCCTTTTGGATTTTGGAGGCAACATTTTCCTCATTTGAGTGTGCTACTCTGGTCCATTTACTGAATGACCCAAAAGCTGTTAGTTTTTATTCAATCTCCAGTAAGAGAATGCTCTACAACAGCTCTCATTCTCATCTCTGTCATTCAAGCTGCTCTGCCACTTTTGCCATATTAACTGGCAAATGCAACGTTACTTGAAGCGGCAGTGACATATAAAGATATAATTTGGCAGACATCTCTAAATGAATCAAGTGAGGAAACCTAAGGATTTTGGAGCAAAGCTCTTCCATCCTCTACGGATAACTATTCTTCTTTTGAGGAACAACTTTTGAACTGCTTCTGGGTCTTAGTATAGACTTAGTATATTCTTCTGGATCTTAGTATAGACTTAGTATAAACTTAACCATGGGCCACCAAGTTACCACATGACCTGATCTGCCCATCCTGAATTGGGTGTTATCTGACCCAGAAAGTTATTAAGTTGTGCATGCACAATAGCACTCAAATAAAAGTGATATATTCAAGATCAGATTTGAGCAAGTGTTGAAAGCACAAGTAAGTTGCATAGTGAAGTGGCCCAAATTCCATGGTCCTCAATCCTGATGCATTACCATCTGTCTCCCAGCCTGTACTTATCTTTATGGGGAGTTTCCAACGATCATTTTACTGAAGAAAAAAAAAATTGGACCTGGTTTACAGATGGTTCTGTGCAAATGCAGGCATCACCTGAAAGTGGATAGTTGAGGAACTGCAATCTTTTTCTGGCAAACTTCTGGTGGAAAATGATGAAGGGAAATCCTGCCAGTGGCCAGAATTTCAAGATGTGCACTTAGTTATTTATTCTGCTTAGAATAAGAAATGGCCAGCTGTTAGACTGTATATCAATTTGTGAGCTGTGGCAAATGGTTTGGCTGGATGTTCAGGGACTTGGAAGGAACATAGCTGGAAAATTGGTGACAAGGAAGACTAGGGAAGAGGTATGTGGATAGAGCTCTCTGAAAAAATTAAAAAATATGAAGATATTTTTCTCCCATCCAAATACTCACCAAAGGGTGACCTCAGCAGCAGATTATAATGATCAAATGGACAGGATAACCATTTTGTGAATACTGTCAACCCTTTCCCCCATCCACTCCTATCATTGCCCAATGAACAAAGTAGTCATGGTGGCAGGGATGGAGGTTATGTGTAGGCTCAGAAACATGGGCTTTCACTTATCAACCTGGTTACAACCACTGCTGAATGCCTAATCTGCCAGCAGCAGAGTCCAACACTGAGTCCTTGATATGACATCATTCCCTGGGGTGATAATCCAGCAATCTGATGGCAGATAGATTATATTAGACCACTTCCATCATTGAAGGGGCAGCATTTTGTTCTCACTGTTATAGACACTTCTTCTGGATACAGATTTGCCTTCCCTGCATGCAATGATTTTGCCAAAACTACCATCTGTATACCTACAAAATGCCTTATCCATCAATAATGTTGTTAGACACAACATTGCTTCTGATCAAGGAATTCACGTAACAGTAAGTGAAATGTGGCAATGGGCTCGTGTTCATGGAATTCACTTATCTTAGCATGTTACCCATCACCCTGAAGGAGCTGGCTTGTTAAAATAGTGGAATGGTCTTTTGCAGACTCAAATACAGTTCCAGTTATGTGACAATACCTTCCTTGGCTGGGGCAACATTCCCCAGAGGGCTATATATGCCCTAAATCAGCATCCAATCTATGGTGCTATTTTCTATAGCCAAAATTCACTATTTCAGAAATCAAGGAGTTAGAATGGGAATGGCACCACTCACTACTATCCCTAGTTATCTACTCACAAAAATTTTTCTTCCTGTCCCTGAGACCTTAAGTTCTGCCAGTCTATAGGTTTGATTTCCTCCCTCTATCAAGTGACACAACAATCTCATTGACTTGGAAATTAATTCTGGCACACAGCCATTTTGGGACCCTCACACTTCTGAATCTACGTGCAAAAAAAGAGGGTTACTATACTAGCTAGGGAATCCCTGAATGTTGCAAACGGTTAATATGTTTGGTTGCCCAGGAAAGTTCAAAGATTTTAGTCACTCAGAAACATCTCTGGAGAAAAGCTTGGCTATCTACTTCCAAAATTCAACATTGAAAACCCTATGTAGCACAGTTTTACTCTGATATACTTGGTGTAGCCATGATTGGGAATCAACTCAACAACAACTGGTAGTTTAACGTAGCATCAAAATAATGACTTAACAAAAAGACTTTAAAAATACAAAATTATAGCTAGAGATGTAAATGCTATTCAGTCAGTGTATTAGTTACCTAGTGCTAGTATAATAGAAAATCCACAAGTGGGTGGTTTTAACAAACAGAAATTTATTTTCTCACAGTTTAGGAGGCTAGAAGTGTGAATTCAGGGCACCAGCTCTAGGGAGGAGCTTTTCTCTCTCTGTTGGCTCTGGAGAAAGTCCTTGTCTCTTTTTAGCATCTGTTTCTTGGTTGCTTGGAGAACACACATGGCATGGCTTCTATTGTTTCCAACTCTGCTTTCCTGCTCCTTGCTTTATCTGATTTTTTATAACTCAAAAGAGATTGACTCAAGACACATCCTACATTATACTACCTCATTAACATAACGAAGAAAACCTATTCCTAAATGAGATTATAACCACAGGCATAGGGGTTAGGATTTACAGCACATATTTTTGGGGGCACAGTTCAATCCGTAAGATACAGTATGTAAAATAAATCACTAAAGTAGGAAAGACTCATACAGTATAATTGATGAACTTGCCCTAATTAGTATATATAGAATATTGCTTCAAATACTGCAGCATGGACATTCTTTTCAGGTGTATGTTGAGCATGTACCAAGACGGACCTACTCAGCCAAAACTCAAAACATATCAGCAATTTTGAAATGATTAAAAGTGTCTTGTCTGAGTATAGTAGAACTGAATTACAAATACATAATAGAAAAGTAAGGTGCGCTTTTAAGAACTGGGAGAGGCTTCTGTTCTCCTGACAGGATCTGACTGACCTCATACCATTGTTGTGAAGATTAATTAAACTACAGATATTGTTGCACTTCCTGATATATAACACCTGATAGTTACTAATCCAATTGCTTTACAGATTCTATTGTGTCATACTTAACAAAACAGTTGAAGAAATGGAGGCACAAAAGATGAAGTGATGAACTGGAGATCAGAGATCACAGGTCGCTGGCTGGTGTTTGTCAACATCTGATCAATTTATGTTGATACATTGGGCAAATTCAGAATGACTTTTGTCATTTAATCCAGTGTAAATCATGTGATTGGGTACCAAATTACTTTATTTTGAAGAAATGGTAGGAATGAAAGAACCTAAGTGGATGTTTTAGTACAATTTATAGAAAAGATAAAGGTAAATCCAACATGCATGTACTGTCTTGGTGACCACGGAAGTCACCCCTGTGGCTATGGGTCAGCAGGCTAAAGCTTAGCTCTCTCCTTCACTGTCTCCCAGGGTGTGTTGTCAAACAGATACCCTGCCAGGCCAGATTCCGGGGCTCCCGTCTTGCGCAAGTTGGTTACATAGTCACCCAATTCTTTGATGGATTTCACCTGCTCTTTTAGGTAATGAGTCTCAATGAAGTCACACAAATGAGGGTCATTCTTGTCAGTGGCCAGCTTGTGCAGTTCCAGTAGTGACTGATTCATGCTTTTTTCCAAGTGTAACGCACACTCCATTGTATTCAGACGGCTCTCCGAATCATAATGGTCTGGTTTCTTGATACCCTGAAGGCCACCTCGTTTGTTCTGCAGCTTCATCGGTTTCTCAGCATGTTCCCTCTCTTCGTGAGATTGGTGAAGAAAATATTTGGCAAAATTCTTCAGAGCCACATCATCCTGGTGGAAGTAGTAAGACCTGGACAGGTAGACGTAGGAGGCATATGACTCCAAGTTGATCTGGCGGTTGATGGCGGCCTCAGAGTCCTGATTGTGGTTCTGGCGCACCTGCGAGGGGCACGCGGTTGTCATGGCTGCAGCTGACGAGAGGCTGCGGGGATTGCGAGGCGCTGGAGCGGCGGCTGGGGCCTTAGGAAGTCAGAGGGCGCTGCTGTGAGGAGGTGGTGGAAAGCTGACTGCGAGCGGCTGGTTGGGGGAATGCTGGTGAGCACCGTGTTCTGTTCAAGCACTGTTGAAACACGAGACCGCAGCGACTCCTAAAGCATGGATTTTAACCCAACGAGTGAATACCAATCCATTCCTTAGAGGGAAACCCAGAGGAGGAGCAGGTACACAGTTTGGAATTGAGTTAAGGCCATGTACTGGCTCTCTCCTCTGTTATACGGTCTGCATGATCCGTAAGCATATCACTTTAAGAACTCTCATGATATTAGAAAAACTGCAGTTTTTCTGTGTGTTTAAATTATTGTTTCATTAATCTTTTTTTTATTGTTGTAGTTAAATGAAGTTTACATTTCAAGTTACCCTCCCATACACAATGTTATACATACATTGTTATGTGACCTTAATTGCTTACCGCATTCTGCAACAGCACACTCCTCCTTTTCCCCCCTGATTCGCCATGACCTTTCAACCAGCTCCTAACACTCTCTGCCTTCCCCTCTCACCTCTGGACAAAAGCTGCACCTTTGGTCTCTTGGATCTATTTGACTAAAAGGCACACTCTTCAAGAGTATCATTTTATGTCCCACAGTCCAGTCCAAACCCTGTCTGAAGAGTTGGCCTTGGAAATTGTTTTAGCTCTGGGCTGATAGAGAGTCCAGGGGCCATGCTATCCAGGGTACCTCCAGTCAGACCATCAAGTCTGGTCTTCTTACTAGAATTTCTGCTGCTCCATCAGGGACTGTCTGTTGTGTTCCCTGTCAGGACGTTCATTGGTGGTAGCCAGGCACCATCTAGTTCTTCGGGTCTCATGCTGATGAAGTCTCTGATTTACGTGGCCCATTCTGTCTCTTGGGCTAATACTTTCCTTGTGTCTTTGGTGTTCTTTGTTCTCCTTTACTCCAGGTGGTTGGGACCAATTGATGCATCTTAGATGGCAGCTTGCAAGCTTTTAAGACCCCAGACGCCACTCACCAAAATGAGATGCAGAACATTTTCTTAATAAGCTTTGCTATGCCAGTTGACCTAGATGTCCCCTGAAGGTATGGTCCCCAGATCCCTATCCTACTACTCTGTCTCTCAAAGTATTTGATTGTTTTCAGGAAACTTCTTAGCTTTGGTTTAGTCCAGATGTGCTGACTTCCCCTGTAGTATGTGCTGCCCTTCCCTTCGCCTAAGATGATTCTTATCTACTATCTAGTTAGTGAATAACACTCACCCTCCCTCCCCACCCCCTTAACCATCAAATAATGTTTTCTTCTGTGTTTAAACCTTTTCTTGAGTTCTTACAATAGTGGTCTTATATAGTATTGGTCCTTCTGTGACTGACTAAATTCACTCAGCATAATAAGTTCCAGCTTCCACCATGTTATACGATATTTCACAGCTTCATTGTTGTTCTTTATCATTGTGTAATATTCCATTGTGTGGATATACCATAGTTTGTCTATCCATTCGTCGGTTAATGGGCACCTAGGTTGTTTCCATATTTTTGCTATTGTGAACAGTGCTGCAGTGAACATGGGTGTGCATATATCTATTTGTGTGATGGCTCTTATTTATCTAGGATATATTCCAAGGAGTGGGATAGCTGGATAGTACGGTACTTCTATTTCTAGCTTTTTAAAAAAGCGCCAAATCGATTTCCTAAGTTGTTGTACCATTTTACATTCCCACCAACAGTGTATAAGTGTTCCAGTCTCTCCACAACCTCTCCAGCATTTATTCTTTTGTGTTTTTTGGTTTAGTGCTACCCTTGTTGGGGTGAGATGATATCTCATTGCAGTTTTGATCTGCATTTCTCTAATGGCTAATGATGATGAGCATTTCATCATGTGTCTGTTAGCTGCCTGAATAGTTTCTTTGGTGAAGTGCCTGTTCATATCCTTTGCCCATTTTTTAATTGGGTTATTTGTCTTTTTGTTGTTGAGGTTTTGCAGTAGCTTGTAGATTTTAGAGTTTAGATGCTGATCGGATTTGTCGTAGCCAAAAATTTTTTCGCAGTCTGTAGGTTGTCTTTTGACTCTTTTGGTGAAGACTTTTGATGAGCCCAAGTGTTTGATTTTTAGGAGCTCCCATTTATTGAATCTCTCTTCTGGTGCTTGTGCATTGTTACTTATGGTTCGTATTGTGTTTATGCCATGTATCAGGGCCCCTAGTATTGTCCCTATTTTTTCTTCCATGATCTTTATCGTTTTCGATTTTATATTTAGGTCTTTGATCCATTTTGAGTCAGTTTTTGTGTGTGGTGTGAGCTATGGGTCTTGTTTCAGTTTTTTGCAGATGGATATCCAGTTATGCCAGCACCATTTGTTAAAGAGACTGTCTTTTCCCCCAGTTAATGGACTTTAGGCCTCTGTCAAATATTAGCTGCTCATAGGTAGATGAGCTTATATCTGGATTCTCAACTCTGTTCCATTTGTCTACGTATCTGTTGTTGTACCAGTACCAGGCTGTTTTGACTAGCGTGGCAGTATAATAGGTCCTAAAATCAGGTAGTGTGCAGCCTCCCACTTTGTTCTTTTTCTTGAGTAATGCTTTAGCTAGTCGGGGCCTCTTCCCTTTCCATATGAAGTTGGTAATTTCTTTCTCCATCTCATTAAAAAATGCTGGCGGAATTTGGATCAGAATTGCATTGTATCTATAGATTGCTTTTGGTAGAACTGACATTTCACTATGTTGAGTCTACCAATCCATGAGCAAGGAATGTTTTTTCCACTTATGCAGTTCTCTTTTAGTTTCTTGCAGTAGTGTCTTGTAGTTTTCTATGTATAGATCTTTTATGTCTCTGGTTAGATTTATTCCTAAGTATTTTATCATCTTGGGGGCTATTGTAAATGGTATTGATTTGGTAATTTCCTCTTCAAGGCTCTCTTTGTTGGTGTAAAGGAATCCAACCAATTTTTGTATGTTTATCTTGTAGCCTGAAACTTTGCTGAAATCTTCTATTAGTTCCAGTAGTTTTCTTGTGAATTCTTTGGGGTTTTCTGTGTATAAGATCATATCATCTGCAAATAGAGGTACTTTGACCTCTTCCCTACTGAGTTGGATGCACTTTATTTCTTTTCTAGCCTAATTGCTCAGTCTAGGACCTCCAACACAATGTTGAATAACAGTGGTGATAGAGATCATACTTATCTGGTTCCTGTTCTTAAGGGGAATGCTTTCAAAGTCTCTCCATTTAGGATGATGTTGGCTGTTGGCTTTGTATAAATGCCCTTAATTATATTGAGGAATTTCCCTTCTATTCCTATTTTGTTGAGAGTTTTCATCATGAATGGGTGTTGGACTTTGTCAAATGCCTTTTCTGCATTGATTGATAACATCACGTGGTTCTTGTCTTTTGTTTTATTTATGTGATGGATTACATCGATTGTTTTTCTAATGTTGAACCATCCCTGCATACCTGGTATAAATCCCACTTGGTCATGGGGAATTTTTTTTGATATGTTGCTGAATTCTATTGGCTAGAATTTTGTTGAGGATTTTTGCGTCAATGTTCATGAGGGATATCGGTCTGTAATTTTCTTTTTTGGTGGTGTGTTTACCTGTTTTTGGTATCAGGGTTATGCTGGCTTCATAGAAAGACTTTGGGAGTATTCTATCGTTTTCTATGCTCCGAAATACCTTTAGTAGAAATTGTGTTATCTCTTCTCTGAGAGTTTGGTAGAATTCTCCAGTGAAGCCATCTGGGCCAGGGCTTTTTTGTTGTTGTTGTTGGGAGTTTTTTAACAACCTTTTCAATCTCTTCTTTTGCTATGGGTTTATTTAGTTGTTCTACCTCTGTTTGTGTTAATTTAGGTAGGTAGTGAGTTTCTAGAAATTTGTCCATTTCCTCTAGGTTTTCCAATTTGTCAGAGTACAATTTTTCATAGTAATCTGTTATGATTCTTTTAATTTCAGTTGAGTCTGTTGTGATATCACCCATCTCATTTCTTATATGGGTTATCTGCTTCCTGTCCTGTTTTTCTCTTGTCAGCTTGGCCGATGGTTTGTCAGTTTTTTTGATCTTTTCAAAGTACCAGCTTTTGGACTTGTTAACTCTTTTAATTGTTTTTCTATTCTCTATTTCATTTAATTCAGCTCTAATCCTTATTATTTCCTTCCTTCTGTCGCCTGTGGGCTTCTTTTGCTGCTCTCTATTTGTTCCAGTTGTAGGGTTAATGCTTTTATTATGGCCCTTTCTTCTTTTTGGATGTGTGCACTTATTGGTATAAACTGAGCTGTGAGCACTGCTTTTGCTGTGTCCAAAGGTTCTGGTAGGGTGTGTTTTCATTCTTGTTTGATTCTATGAATTTCCTTATTCCACTCTTACTTTTTTCTATAACCCAGTAGTTTTTGAGCAAGGTGTTGTTCAGTTTCCATGTGTTTGATTTCCTTGCTTTTTGTGTTGTTGATTTCCACTTTTATGGATTTATAGTCAGAAAAGATGCTTTGTAATATTTGGAAGTTTTTGTTAAGGCTTGCTTTATGGCCTAATATGTGGTCTATTCTGGAAAATGTTCCATGTGCGTTGGAAAAGAAAGTATACTTAGCTGCTGTTGGGTGCAGTGTTTGGTATATGTCTATGAGATCAAGTTGGTTGATTGTAGCATTTAGCTCTTCCATGTCTTTGTTGAGCTTCTTTCTGGATGTTCTGTCCTTCACCAAAAGTGGTGTGTTGAAGTCTCCTACTACTACTGTGGAGCTGTGTATCTCTCTTTTCAGTGCCATTAGAATTTGTTTTATGTATTTTGGAGCCCTGTTGTTGGGTGCATAAATATTAATTATAGTTACATCCTCCTGGTGTATTTACCCTTTAATCATTATATACTGCCCTTCCTTATCCTTTGTGGTAGATTTTACTTTAAAGTCTGTTTTTTCAGAGATTAATATTGCTACTCCTGCTCTTTTTTGAGTGTTGTTTGCTTGATATTTTGTTTTTTCATCTTTTGAGTTTTAACCTGTTTGAGTCTTTAAGTCTAAGGTGCCTCTCTTGTAGGCAGCATATAGATGGATCATGCTTTTTTATCCAATCTGCCACTCTCTGTCTCTTTATTGGTGCATTAAGTCCATTTACATTCAGCATAATTATTGTTAGGTATGAGTTTAGTGATGTCATCCTGATGTCTCTTTTTGTGTGTTGTTCACAGTTTCTTTGATCCCCTTAATTTTCCTTGCTGAGTCGTTTTTAAGTTTTTTTTTTTTTTTTCCATCTTTTTCCTTGTTGTAGATTTTGTGTTTGCTGGGTCTTTATGTTTTTCAACCTTTTTATTTTGATTTGTAGGCTTGTTAGATTCCTTTGTGGTTACCTTAATATTTACTCCTATTTTTCTAAGTTTATACCAGTCTTTTATTACTTTATATCGCCTTGACTTCCCCTCTATATGATAAATCAATGTCTGCATTTTTAAGTCCCTCTTTTTTGTTTTAATGTTGTCCTTTTGTACATATTGATATCTCTGTTTCCCTATTTTCAATGTTTCAGCTTTGATGTATTTTTGACTTCCCTACCTAATTCAATATCTGGTTGATATCTGTGTTCTAGTCTTGTATTGTTATCTGATGCTATTGATTATCTAACAGTAAGACTCCTTTTAGTATTTCTTGTAATTTTGGTTTGGTTTTTGCAGATTTCCTAAGTTTCTGTTTATCTGGAAATGCCCTAATTTTGCCATCATATTTGAGAGACAGTTTTGCTGGATATGTAATTCTTGGCTGGCAGTTGTTTTCCTTCAAGGCTTTATATATGTCATCCCATTGCCTTCTTGCCTGCATGGTTTCTGCTGAGTAGTCTGAGCTTATTCTAATTGACTCTCCTTTGTAGATGACTTTTGTTTTATCCATAGCAGCTCTTAAAATTCTCTTTATCTTTGGTTTTGGTAAGTTTGATTATAATATGTCTTGGCAACTTTCTCTTGGAATCTACCTTACGTGGGGTTCGATGAGCATCTTGGATAGATATCTTCTCACCTTTCATGATATCAAGGAAGTTTTCTGTCAACAGATCTTCAACAATTTTCTCTGTACTTTCTGTTAACTCCCCCGATCTGGTACTCCAATCACTCGTAGGTTATTTCTCTTGATAGAGTCCCACATGACTCTTAGAATTTCTTCATTCTCTTTACTTCTTTTATCTGATTTTTCCTCAAATAAGCTGGTGTCAAGTGCTTTATCTTCAATGACACTAATTCTAACTTCTACTGGCTCAGTTTTTCTCCTGTGACTTTCTGTTGAGTTGTCTAATTCTGAAATTTTATTGTTAATCTTCTGGATTTCTGATTGCTATCTCTATATGGATTCTTGCAGCCTATTAAATTTGTCACTATGTTCTTGAATAACGTTTTTAAGTCCCACTACTGTTTTGTCTGTGTGTTCCTTGGTTGCTTCTACATTTTGATGAATTTCTTTTCTAATTTCGAGAAGATTTCTGTAATTAATCTTTTGTTTTCTGCCTCTGGTAATTACAAGAAATTCTCTTACTCCAGAGAATTTATTGATTCTTTATTTTGGAAGCTTGCTGAAGCCATCATGGACTGCCTCTTTAAGTGATTTGTTATTGACTGTTGTCTCTGAGCCATCAATAAGTTATTATAATTTTATTTTATATTTGTTTAGTGAGTCCTAGCTTCTTGTTTTGTTTTGTTTTGATATGCCACAATAAGCTGCTCCTGTGCATTAGTTTGATTATTGGCGCCTTTGAGGCTTTAACGTCCTGTCACCAGGTAGTTAGTTCTGTAACTAAGTATATGCACACAGGAGTCCATTAAATTTTCCTATAGAGGTTCAGCTCAGGTGTCCAGGCATTCAGCCATGAAATGTGTGGTTCAGGCTGTCACCTAGTCTTAGAGAGGCAGGGTGATTGGTGTAGGCACTGGTAACTGGCTGTGGTAGGGGAACAGATGCTGAGCCAGGCAGAAGGCTAACAGCTGTCCCTGAGAGTCTGAAAGGAAAGCGTGTCTCTGTTCTCTAGGGCGAGTAGGTAGGTGAATTTTGCAGCCAGACTATGAGCACCCCACTCTGTTGGCTGTAAAGACTCAAGGGCACACTTTTTCTTGGACTCCTGTAGCAGGTGACTAGGTAGCATACATGATGCCAGCAGTCCTTAAGCCCCTGGTGTGGATTGGTAAAGGTGACTGCTTAAGGAGAAGGGCTGTGTCAAGGGTCACAAATCTGCCACTTCAGAGCTGAGACAGTTGAAGTTAAACTTCAGATGTTTACCTTGTTGTACTGTGGTAGTGAGGGCTAATGCTGTTGAGATGGGTCTCTACAAGTCTATACAAATGTGTAAGGCACTCAAAATCTGCAGACCCCTTATGCCTGTGCCTAGCAAAGGAGCTGTGCCAACCCTGAGTTCCTGGTTTAGGGGAACCAGTAGCTTATTTATTCCCTCTCCAAGGCCAGGAGAATGGGTCAGGGCTGTTTTTGGGATCTACTTCTGGCCCATCCAACTCCGGTGCAGAGCGGGGAGGGAGGAGGTAAAGGGAAGAGAGGTTGTGCCCAGATGGGATCTTTTGTTTTTCTAAAAATCCCTGAGAAAGGCTGCATGCATGTACTTATCTTTAGCCACTTGGGAGCTGCTTTTCACTGGTTCAGAGTGTCCAAGCAGAATCTCTGCTGCTGGATCTCTCAATGTGGAAACTGCCTCTGGAGCACGTCTGCAGCTGTTTGCCTGCTTCACTGTGGACCCAGAGCAGCTGAAGAGATGCAGTCCCGCTGCAGCCATTGTTGTGGCGCTCCTCACTTCTTCCAAACCGTCTCCCTCTCCCCCACCACTCAGTCTGATTCCTCAACTTTGCCTTGTCCAGGGCTCCTAGATATTCATATACAATCAAATCACTTGTTTTTCCAGGTCTTGTTGTAGGAGGGCTATAGAAAGCCGTCTGACTACTCTGCCATCTTGGCCCCACCTCCCTATATATTTCCTGTTTCATTAATCTTTAACAATTCTTTACAAAGTTGCAACTGTATGAATATTTATTGAAATACAAAAATTGTGTTCATTCACAGGTTTTACTTGGATCTTGTTTCTTAATCAGGAGTCCCTGGGTGGCACAAAGTGTTAAGAGCTCAGCTACTACCAAAAAGGTTAAAATCCACCCAGAGGCACCTCAGAATAAAGTCCTGGTGATCTCCTTCTGATAGGTCACAGTCATTCAGATGCTGTGGAACTCCAGTTGTATTCTGAAACACATGGGGTCACCATGACTTGGAATCGATTGGACAGCAACTGGTTAGTTTTGGTTCCTTCATCATCTAGAGCCTATTATCTCCTGGCAGTTACCCCTAAGCACTGATGATTATTGAGAGCCCCAGGCAGTGTTCTCAGGGATTTCCTTTATTGTCATCAGCATCCCCACATTTTCAGTTAAACTGAACACATAGGTTTTTGTATAAGACAGATCACTTTGTGTCTACTCATCCTTGTCTTCAAGTGAAACATCCTTTGGACTCTTACCAGAAATTCTGGCTTGCAAATCCAGCCTAAGAAAAGGTAGTATTTACTTGTCAGTCTACTGTTATTAGTTTCTTTTTCCTTCTTGTTAACCCCCTTCATGAATTATCCCTACTTCTCCACTGCACTCCTCTCTCTCTCTTTTTTTTTAAAAAGACCATAAATGAGACTAGAATAGAAAATATAGAAAAAGGTACTCACACAATGAGACCAACTTTTTTTTCAGTCATTGCAATAAAAATTCATTCCCAGTAGGTTTAACAGAATTGATAGCCATTCATGGAAGTGCAGAGTGAGCTAACAGAAACAGTTGGAGCTAATTTCAGCAACACAGGCAATGGCAGGAGTGTCTGCACACAGCCCACAGCTTCCATATGTAGAGTGCTAATTTAAATTTATATACTTAAACAACTTTAATTTTGGCGTGTTGTGTTTGCCTAAAAATATATTTATTATGCATGTGATCGATATTCAATTAATACTGTATTAATAGTCAATTAATTTTTATTAAATGAAAACAAATGTTTGCTTATTTACTCTCTTTGCCAACAGCTGTGCTATATACTGAAGTGCTGAAAGAATGAATAAATGAAACCCTGTCATAAAGTAAAATGAATATATAATCACTTATCCTTCAGCTGTAATTAAGGGTTTTCTCATAGCATATTATGAAAGAACGTACAAGCACTTGTTCATGATTCATTCCTCATATTCCAGACAGCTATCTGCATATTACTCACCCAAAATACTTTGAAAGATCGAGTTTATTATACATAAGTTAAAAATTGGATTGATGTGTGGGTGAATAAGTAAATAACTGTATTAATTAACATAATACATGTAGCAACTTTTCATGTTGAAAAATGCATCCTTCCTGTGTTTGTAGAAAAAGCAAAGAAATATTAGCAATTATGTTTTAGGAACAAGAGTATCCCTGCAATAGTCTTGTCACCCACAGAGAACTCTGCAATGCAGGATATCCCCTGCCAGGCTGCAGGTAAAAAAAAATGGTCTCAATTTTACAATTTTCAATTGTAAATTGAATTTTACTCATATTTCTTTAACAGAAAACTGCATTACCAACTGATCATTATTGTGTTACCACAAATCGCGGATTTGAGCCACCTACCACAAAAGCCAATACTGAGACGGGTGAGGTGAGCAGCAAGAGGGTTTTATTGTATATCAATAAACAGGAGACAGAGGGGAATGAGCTCCTCCAAAAGACCTGTCTCCCCTACTGGAGACTGGCTGAAAGCTTTTATATGGACAGAATTATAGTTTCTCTTCATGGTTGTCACATTTCTCACGTCTCAGGTGATCTAACTTCTTCCTGGCAATCCTTGAAGGTTATCTGGGACTGTTAGTCATGATTGTCACACCACAGATGAGTTAATCCTCATCCTTGAGGATTATCAATTTGTTCTGCCACCCTCCAAGGAAAAACTTTAGTAAATCTTACTGCAATAGGAGGAAGGACAAAGAAAAAGAAAATATCATGAGGAAAAGCGGGGACTAGTAATGGTAGGAAGCAATGATAGTAATTTAGCTTATATAGCCTTTTCCATGTTTTCCTTTTCCTTTTTTGTTGAATGTTTAAAAAATAATAATACTGTGAGTGTTAGAAGGAATAAATGTAGGTACTGAGATGAACACAGTCTTATTCCTCTTGTCAGTGATTTATAATTCTTGTTCATTTATTTTTCTCTAATATAACTATCATTTTGAGTAGTTCTCTATTTTAAATGTTTTACAAATATAAAATTTATAATGTAGGTATTATTAAAAATGTTATAGATAAGGAAAATGAAGCTGAAAGATGTTTGAGAGGCACCCCATCACTGCATAGCAGTTAAATGGCAGATTCATTACCATGCAGAAAGCAATATATTCCTTATTTAGATGTGTTACTCTGACCTATTAACTGAGTGACCCAAAAGGCTGCTAGTTTTGTGAGGCCCAGAAGAGGAAAAGGCTCTGCAATGGGTCAAACATACCATTGCAAGCTGCTTTAACACTTGGGCCATATTATCTGGACTATTCAGTGGTGCTTGAAGTGTCAATGGCAGATGGAGTTGATCTTTGGAGACACTGGCAGGACCCTATAAGTGAATGAAGTGCAGTCTTGTCTTAGGCTGGATTCTCTAGAGAAGCAAAACCAATGTAGCATATATGCATGTAGAGAGAGAGAGAGATTTATGTTAAGGAAATGGATCATGTGGTTGCAGAGACTGGAAAGTCCCAAGTCTCCGGGTTAGGCTGGAGGCTTCTCCTGACTCACTTGACTCACATAGCTCCAGGGCTAGCTAATCCAAGATTGGCAGGTAAGACAGCAGGCCGCTGGTTCACAGGCTGCAGAGGTGGATGAATCCCAAAATAGGCAGGTAAGCTCCTACCTCAAGTCCCAAGAAATGAAGGTCAGATGCAGGATCCAGAGGAAGAAAAGCCAGCCAGCTTTGCCAGAAAGTCTGCCTATATTGGATGCAGGCCACATTCCCAAGGAAACTCCCTTTCAACTGATTAGCTGCTCCTAACAGATCTCATGGAGGTGATTACAATATATAGATCTCATTATGGAGGTGATTACATCATTACATAGCTGCCAAACTACATCATAACTGCCAAATCACTGAGAATCATGGCCCAACCAAGTTGACATACAATCTTAACCTTCAAGGTCCCTAAGTATTTTGGAGCAAACCCTTGCCATCCTCTGCAAATAACTGTTCTGCTTTTGAGAAAGAGCTTTTGGCTTGCCTTAGTAAAGAGTGAACACTTAGCTATGGGCCACCAAATTACCATGTAACCTGAGCTGCTCACCATGAACTGTGTGCTGTCTGACCCACAAAACCATAAAATTTGGCATGTACAACAGCACTCCATAATTAAATGGAAGGTACATATGAGATCAAGCTTAAGAAGGTCCTGAAGGCACAAGTAAGTTTCATAAGGAAGTGACCCAACTGCCTATGGTCTCCACTCCTGTTACATTATTTTCTCTCTCCCAGCCTGTATCTGTGGTCTCACAGAGAGGTACCTAAAATCAGCTGATTGGTAAAGAGACAACTTTGGCCTACTTTACATGTTGTTCTGCGTGGTACACAGATACTACCTGGAAGTCGACAGCTTCAGAACTACAGACCTTTTCTGGGACTTGTCTGAAGGACAGCAATGAAGGGAAATCTTACCAGAAGGGATAACTTCAGGTAGTGCACCTGGTTGTTCATTTTGCTTGGAAAGAGAAATATCCATAGGTGAGATGGTTTACCAATTTATAATCTGTGGCAAATGGTTTGGCTGAATGGTCAGGGAGTTGGAAAAATCATAGTTGGATAATCAGTGACAAGGAGGACTGGGAAAGAGGTATGTGGATAGACATCTTTGAAGGGACAAAATGTGAAGATATTCCATGTGAATGCTCAACAAAAGATGACCTCAGCAGATGATTTTAATAACAAAGTGGATAGATGACCGATTTAGTGGATACTAGTCAGCCTCTTTCCCCAGCCACTCCTATCATTGACCAATGGTCTCAAAAACAAAGGGGCTAGGATGGGAGGGATGAGGTTATGCATGGACTCAGCATCGTGGACTTCCACTTATCAGTTTGGACACAGCCACTGCTGAGAGGCCAATATGTCGGCAGCAGAGACTAACACTAAGTCCTAGATATGACAGCGTTCTCCAAAGTGATCCGCCAGCAACGTGGTGGAAAAAATGATTACCTTGGACCACGTCCATCATTGTAACTACAGTATTTTGTTATTACTGGAATAGACACTTCCTCTGGATGAGGATATGCCTTCCTGTAGGCAATGATTTTGCCAAAACCACTATATGTTGACTTACAGAATACCTTAACCACCATCATAATGTTGCACACAGCATGACCTCTGATCAAGTAACTCACTCCACAGAAAATAAATGTGGCAATGAGCCTATGCTTGTGGAATTCAAGGATCTTACCATGTTCCCTGTCGTTCTGATGTGTATGGCTTGCTGGAATGGTGGAATTGCCATTTGCAGAGCAAATACAGTGTCACTTAGGTGACAGCTCCTTAGAAGACTGAAGAATGCTCCCCAGGAGGCTGCATATGCTCTAAATCACTGCCCAATCTATAGCTCTGTTTCTCTCACATCTAGAAATCATGGTTACAGGAATTAAGGAGTGAGAATGCATGTGGAACCACTCAATATTACCCTTAGTGATCCAAGTGCAATGCTAAGCTCTGTTAGTCTAGAGGTCTGAATTCCAGGCTCCGCTAGGCGACAAAACAGTTACATTGAACACAAAGTTAATACTTCCACACAGCCACTTTGGGTTCCTCGTGCTTCTGAATTAACAGGCAAAACGTGGAGTTACTGTACTCACTAAGGAGTCCCTGGGTGGTGTAGATGATTAATGTGTTCAGCTGCTAACTGAAAGGTCGGAGGTCTGAGTGCACCCAGAGACATCTCTGAAAAAAGGCAGGACAATCTGCTTGAGAAAAATTAGCCATGGAAAACTCTACATAGCACAGTTATACTCTGACAAACATAAGGTTGCTACATGATGAAATCAACTCAACAGCAACTGATAGTTTAACATATCTTCAAAATACATAACAGATAAAAAGATATAAATTTTTTAATTCAAAATAATAGCTATATATATACATACAATTCATTCCGTATGTAAAACATGAGACAAGTATCAATAAAGGTAGGAAAAATTTATACAGTACAATTGACTAACTTATTGATTTAAACCCACTGCCATTGAGTCAATTCTGACTCATAGCACCACTGTAGGATAGAGTAGAACTGTCCCATAGAGACTTCAAGGCTGTAAATCCTTTCAACATCACTTGTTTGTCAGTTTTTTTGTACTGTTGTGGCTTGCATGTTGCTGTGGTGCTAGAAGCTATACCACCAGTATTTCTGATACCAGCAGGGTCACCCGTCATGAACAAGTTTCAGGAGAGCTTCCAGACTAAGTCAGACTAGGAAGAAGGACCCGGCCATTTACTTCCAAAAAATTGGATGAGAACCTTATGAATAACAAGGAATCATTTTCTGATATTTTGCTGGAAGATGAGCCCTTCAGGTTGGAAGGCATTCAAAATACGACTTGGCAAGAGCTGCCTTCTCAAAATGGAGTTGACCTTAATGACATGGATGGAATAAACCTTTAGGGACCTTCATTTGCTGATGTGGCACATCTCAAAATGAGAAGAAACAGCAGTAAACATCCATTAATAATCGTAACATGGAGTGTAGGAAGTATGAATCTAGGAAAATTGAAAGTTGTCAAAAATGAAATAGAATGCATAAAGATAGATATCTTAGGCATTAGTGGGCTGAAATGGACTAATATTGGCCATTTTGAATCAGACAATCATGTGATCAGCTATGCTGGGAATAACAAATTGAAAAAGAACAGCATCACATTTATTGTCAAAAAGAACATTTCAAGATCTATTCTGAACTACAATGCTGTCCGTGATAGGATAATAGCCACATGCCTACGGGGAAGACCAGTTAATATGACTATTATTCAAATTTACACACCAACCACTAATGCTAAACATGAAGAAATAAAAGATTTTTATCAACTTCTGCAGTCTGAAATTGATCAAACATGCAAACAAGATGCGTTGATAATTACTGGTTATTGGAATTTGATAGTTGGAAACAAAGTAGTTGGAAGACACGGCATTGGTGATAGAAACAACACCATAGATCGCATGTTAGAATTGTGCACGGTCAATGACCTATTCATTGGAAATAGTTCTTTTCAATAACATAAAAGGTGACTATACACATGGACCTCACCAGAGAAATTACACAGGAATCAAATTGACTACATCTGTGGAAAGAGACGATGGAAAACCTCAAAATCATCAGTCAGAACAAGGCCAGGAGCTGACTGTGGAACAGACCATCAGCTGCTCAAGTTCAAGTTGAAGCTGAAGAAAATTAAAACAAGTCCATTGGAGCCAATGTACAACCTTGAGTATATCCCACCTGAATTTAGAGACTTTCTCAATAATAGATTTGACACATTGAACATCAATGACTGAAGACCAGACGAGTTGTGGCATGACATAAAGAACATCACACATGAAGAAAGGAAAAGGTCATTAAAAAGGCAGGAAAGAAAGAAAAGACCTAAATAGATGTGAGAAGAGATTCTACATTCAACTTGCTGTTGAACATAGGGTAGATAAAGCGAATGGAAGAAATAATGAAGTAAAAGAGCTGAACAGAAGATTTCAAAGGGTGGCCTCGGAAGACAAAGTAAAGTATTATAATGAAATGCGTAAAGACCCGGAGTTAGAAAACCAAAAAGGAAGAACATGCTCCACATTTCTCAAGCTGAAAAGACAAGAAAAAAATCAAGCCTCGAGTTGCAATATTGAAGGGTTCTTTGGGCAAAAAATTGGATGATGCAGGAAGTATCAAAAGAAGATGGAAGGAATACACAGAGCCATTGTACCAAAAAAGAATTGGTCAGTGTTCAACCATTTCAGGAGGTAATGTCTGATCAATAACTGAAGATATTGAAGGAGGAAGTCGAAGCCTCACTGAAGGCACTGGTGAAAAACAAAGCTTCAGAAATTGACAGAGTATCAAATGAGATGTTTCAATAAACAGATGCAGTGCTGGAAACACTTCAGTCATCTATGCCAAGAAATTTGAAAGACAGCTACCTGGCCAACCGACTGGAAGAGATCCATATTTGTGTCCATTCCAAAAAAAGATTATTGAACAGAATGCAGAAATTATCAAACAATATAAGACAGGCAAGTAAAATTTTGCTGAAGATCACTCAAAAGCAGTTGCAACAGTACATGGACAAGGAACTTCCAGAAGTTCAAGTTAGATTCAGAAGAGAATGTGGAATGAAGGATATCATTGCTGATGTTGGATGGATCTTGGCTGACAGCAGAGAATACCAGAAAGACGTTTACCTGAGTTTTATTGACTATGCAAAAGCATTGAACTGTGTGGATCATAACAAATTATGGATAACATTGAGAAGAATGGGAATTCCAAAACATTTAATTGTGCTCATGCAGAATCTTTACATAGACCAAGAGGCAGTCATTCAAACAAAACAAGAGGCTATTGCTTGATTTAAAATCTGGAAAAGTGTACGTCAGGCTTGTATCCTTTCACCATAATTATCCAATCTGTATGCTGAACAAATAATCTGCGAAGCTGGACTATAATAAGAAGAAAGTAATGTCAGAATTGGAGGAAGACTTATTAACAACCTCAGATATGCAGATGACACAATCTTCCTTGCTAAAAGTGAAGAGAACTTGAAGCACTTACTGAAGAAGACCAAAGATTACAGGCTTCAATATGGATTACACCTCAACATAAAGAGAAGAAAAATCCTCACAACTGGACCAATAAGCAATATTATGATAAAAACATAAAATACTGAATTTTTCAAGTGTTTCATTTATTTGGATCTGCAATCAATGCTCAATGGAATTAGAAGTCAAGAAATCAAGCAATGTACTGCATTAGGCAAATCTGCAAAAAACTCTTTAATGTGTTGAAAAGAAATGACGTCATTTTGAGGACTAAAGTGCACCTGACCCAAACCATGGTATTTCCAATTGCCTTATATGCATGCAAAAGCTAGACAATGAATAAGGAATACCAAAGAAGAATTGATGCATTTGAATTGTGGTGTTGGCAAAGAATATTGAGTACAGGCAGTCCCCGAATTATGATGTATTCGAGTTATGACAAATCATCCTTAAGACCATCTTATGCAACTTTCTGGGTGGAAGTTATGGGAAAACACATGCAGAGGATATGGAAAAAGTTGCTGAGTGAACATGCTCCAAGCAGTTGATCAGGATAGTATGATGGAAGAGATCAGTGGAAAAATCGTCTATATGGCAAGAATACTGAAGTTAGAACTTGATATTGCCGATGTGGAACAGCTCATAGATCACGAAGAAGGGGAAACAACAGATCTGGATTTAACTGATAGTGAAGAGAAAAGAAATGCTGTAGTTGTTCTGGGCTCAGTCTGGTGGAGATTGTGGTAGTTTTGGTCATTAGTCCTTTGGACTAATCTTCCCTTGTGTCTTTGATCTTCTTCATTCTCCTTTTCTCCAGCCGGGATGGGACCAGTAGATTGCCACTCACAGGCTTTTAACACCTCAGTCACCACTCACCACAGTCGGATACAGAACATTTTCTTTATAGACTGTGTTATGCCAATTGACCTAGATGTTCTCCAAGACCATGGTCTCCAGCCCTTAGCCCAGTAGGTTGGTATCTCAGGGCATTTGGATGTGTCTTTGAAGCTTCCATGACCTTGCCTTGTTCAGGTTGTGCTGACTCCCTCAGTCTTGTGTACTGTCTTACCTGTCACCAAAATCGTCACTTACCTTTTTTTTTACATTTTTAATGGCAAATAAACACAGATGGCATGGACTTTATTTGCATTATAATATGGTGATTTTTATCTTAATTTTCTATTTTTTTATCTTTAGAAGTTCCATTGAATTTGTTTTTTATCTTTCACATTCCCACTGAACTTTATAAGCACGTGGCAAACAGTTATAACTCTTATAATTTACTTGCCCGATAATTCTAAGATATATATATATATATCATTTCTAAGTCAATTTTTATTGATTCATTTTTCTTCTCAACACATGCTAGATTTTTCTGCTTTTTTTGCTTGCTCAGTAACCCTTGATTGGATGACAGACACTGAATTTTCCTTTTTTGTGTTGGATATTTTTATTCCCTCTAAATATACTTGAGTTTTGTTCAGAATCAAAACTAAGTTATGTGGAAATATTTTGATCTTGGTATTTTTTTAAGATTTGTGGATGGGCTCAGAGCAGTGTTTATGCTAGGGCTAATAATTTTGCACTATTGAGGCAAAACCTTTCTAAATACTCCAGCCAATGTTCTGAGAATTATGAGGTATTACTTTCTGCCTGTTGGGTACAGGCACTATTCCCAACCCTCTTTTTGAATTTCCCTCTAATCTCTTTGGGCATTTATTTTATTGGCCTTGGATACTTCTTCACATGCATGTTTAGGAAAGTACTCATTTGAAAACTGGAGAGAATTTATCTGCAGATTTCTAGGTTTGTTTGCTTGCTTGCTTATTTATTTGTTTGCAGCCCCCTACTCTCTGGTAAGGAGCCCTGGTAGTGCAATGATTAAGTGCTTGGCTTCTAACAAAAAGGTCAGTAGTTCAAATTCACCAGCTGCTTCTCAGGAGAAAGATGTGGCAGTCTTCTTTTATAAAGACTACAGTCTCTGAAACCCTATAGGGTAGTACTACTCCATTCTATAGGGTCCCTATGAGTTGGAATCAACTCAATGACAATAAATTTTTTTCTTTTTTGATACTCTTTGGTACTCTGTCTTGTGAACTGTGGCCATCTTGGTCTCTCTATATTCTCAATTCCATCTCCTCAACACAAGGACTTCACTAGGCTCCACCTGGGTTACTGTTCCTTGTACTGATATCTGAAAAACCTTTCAAAGCAGTAATTTGGAGCAAGCATGGGACTTACCCCACTTGTTTTATGTCTCTCAGGGGTCTTTGTCTTTCATTGTCTGATATCAAGTGTTTTAAATCTGTTTTCTTTTTCATATGTTTTGTCTATTCTGTATTGGTTGTTTAATGAAAAAAGGCCCCAAAAGCCTCTTCTGTTGTCATTTATGCTCTTGTGTCATCCTCTTTCCTTGAGTCTAGGCTGGATTTGGTGACTCAGTTTTAACAAATACAACTAAGTGATAAGATGTTAGTTGCCATTAAGTCAATTCTGACTCATGATAACCTTAGGTATAACAGAACAAAACTTTGCCTGGTCGTGCACCATCTTCATGATCATTGGTATGTTTGAGTCCATTATTGTAACTATTGTGTCAATCCATCTCACTGAGGGTTTCCCTTGTTTTTGCTCACTCTCTTCTTTCCCATCCGTGATGTTCTTTTCTAATGATTTGTCTTTCCTGATGATATGTCCAAAGTAAGTAAGTCAAAATATCACCATCTGTCATGGATTGAATTGTGCCCCCACCCCCCCCACAAAATATCTGTTACATTGGCTAGGTCATGATTTCCAGTATTGTATGATTGTCTACCATTTTTTCATATGATGTGATTTCCCTGTGTGTTGTAAATTCCATCACTATGATGTAATAAAATGGATGAGAGGCAGTTATACTGATGAGATCTACAAGATTAGATAGTGTCTTAAGCCAATCTCTTTTTAAATTTTTTTTTATTGTACCTTGGATGAAGGTTTACAGAACAAATAGTTTCTCAATAAACAGTTAGTGCACATATTGTTTTATGACATTGGTTAACAACCCCACGACATGTCAACACTCTCCTTTTTTGAACTTGGGTTCCCTATTACCAGCTTTCCTGTCCCTACCTTCTAGTCCTTGTCCCTGGGCTGTTGTGCCCCATTAGTCTCATTTTGTTTTATGGGGCTGTCTAATCTTAGGCTGAAGGGTGAACCTCAGGAGTGACTTCATTACTGAGCTAAAATGGTGTACAGGAATCATACTCTTGGGATTTCTCTACTCTCTGTCAGGCCAGTAAGTCTGGTCTTTTTTGTGAGTTAGAATTTTGTTCTACATCTTTATCCAGCTCTGTCCGGGACCCTCTGTTGTGATCCCTGTCAGAGCAGTCAGTGGTGGTAGCTGGGCACCATCTAGTTGTACTGGATTCAGTCTGGTGGAGACCATGGTAGTTGTGGTCCATTAGTCCTTTGGACTAATCTTTCCCTTGTATCTTGTTTTCTTCATTCTTCCTTGCTCCTGAAGGGGTGAGACCAGTGGAGTATCTTACATGGCTGCTCACAGGCTTTTAAGACCCCAGACACTACTCACCAAGGTAGAATGTAGAACATTTTCTTTACAAACTATATTATGTCAGTTGAGCTAGATGTTCCCCAAGATCACGGTCCCCACAGCCCTCCACCCAGCAATCTGGTCCCTCAGGAAGTTTGGATGTATCTATGGAGCTTCTATGATCTTTCTTTGTAAGCCAATCTCTTTAGAGATACAAAAAAGAGAAGCAAGCAGAGAGACAAGTGGACTTCATACCACCAAGAAAGCAGTGCCAGGTGCAGAGCACGTCTTTTGGACCTGAGATTCCTGTTCTGAGATGCTCCCAGACCAAGCAAAGATTGCTGACAAGGACTTTCCTCAAGAGATGATAGAGAGAGAAAGCCTTCCCCTGGAGCTGATTCCCTGAATTTGTACTTGTAGCCTACTAGACTGTGAAATAATAAATTTCTCTTTGTTAAAGCCATCCACTGTGGTATTTCTGTTATAGCAGCACTATATGACTAAGACACTATCATTGCTTCTATGGAGCATATTTGTTCTATTTCTTCTAAGACTGATTTATTCATTCTTCTGGCAGTCCACAGTATATTTAATATATTCACCAAAATCACAATTCAAATTCATTATTCTTCTGCTGTTTCCTTTTTTATTCTTCAACTTTTGCAGGCATATAAGGTGATTGAAATGACCATGGTTTGGATCAAGTGCACCTTAGTTATCAAAGTGACATCTTTGCTTTTTAAAACTTTAAATAGGTCTTTTGCATCAGATTTAGCCATTGCAATACTTTGATTTCTTGACTGCAGCTCCCATGAATGTTGACTGTTGATTCAAGTAGAATGAAATCATTGACAACTTCAATTTGTTAAGCATGTATTTGTTTAGCATACAGATTGAATAAGTAAGATAAAAGTATACAACCCTGCTGCATACTTCTGCTAACCAGTTGCCGTTGAGTCAATTCCAACTCATGGTGACTCCATGTGTTGCAAAGCAGAATGGCACTTCATAAGGTTTTCAAGGATAAGAACTTTACCAAGGCTTTCTGATGGATTTAAACTGCCAACCTATCATTTAGTTATTGAGCATTTGACATTTGTGCCACCAACGTTCCAGACTTATGCTAGAGGTGATAAACAAACTGACTTTTCTCTAGAGTTAGATGCTTTGTGCCTTCTCTCATTCACTTGCCTTGAGAAAAGCCAGTTGCTGTATTGTAAGGCAGTCTTGTGGATGGGCTCATGTGGCCAGGTCCAAGCATCTGACAACCATGTGAGTGAGCATAGAAGCAGATCCTTCACGCCATACATTTAAGGTGTCAGATGAGTTTGTAGCGCTGACCAGCAGCTTGAATGGAATCTCATGAGAAACCTTGACTCAAAGGCACACAATTAAGTTGCCCCTTAATTTCTGACCTACAGAAAATTACATAGTAAATGCTTTTAGATTTGGGGGAAATTTCTTAGGCAGAAATTTATACTTATTACACTTTTTGGTACTAGAAACGTGACACCATAACAACAACAATCATTTTTAAAAAGCCCTAAAATGTGAAAATGGTTTTGAAATTAGGCAGGGAATTCTTAAGAAAGTATGTTTGAAAGTATAGAGTGAGAAAAGTAAGAGTGAAAATATAGAGTTGTAAACAGACATTTCAAAGTGTTTGATAAGCCTACCATTGAGGGTTAACAGAAAAGTGAGAAACATCTTGTTGGAAACTGAAATATTGACAGTCCTTGTTATTTACTGGCAGATATTTTAGCAACACTGTTCCATTCAGTAATGTGAAAAATAGAAAATGTGCCTAATGAACTGAGTGATGTAGGTAAGGAGCTTATCACATTAAATGTCCAAAGATCTTCCTGATCACTTTCTGCTTGTTTGTAGTAAAATGCAAGAGGAGGAAGATGAATTGAAAGAAGAAGTGTTGAAGAAGAAGGAGTGTTTCAAGATAAAGATTCTGAAAATTTTTAGCTTCTCCAGATATCAAAGGAGGCTAAAATTATAGAAGCCTCTGAACAAATTCAAAACCAGGGCAATGCCAGGATCTGTTCTTACACAACAGACCTCAGAGAAAGACAGACTACAACCCCATTAGAAAGTTCAATACCAGGTACCATTAACTATTACTGCAAGAAAACCCCTTAGTTCCATCTTTTACAATTAAAAAAAATCAGTCATCCTTGAAACAATGGAAGGCTGCCCTACTAGAGAACGAAAATTGATCATTATTAAGATAAATCTATAAGCAGATATTTTTCAGTAAATAAAAGATAGTGCCCACACAAATTTTCCAGATTGGGTAGACGATGATGTACAGTATATACCATCCACCCAAGAAACACGAAATAAAATACAGATGATTGAAGCTATAGATAATAATACTTTAAGTTGAATGTTCTTTATTTTCCTAGATATTTTCTGTCCTCGCTGCTGATTTTTTACAGACACATGTTACCCCCTAACTATGACACTCAAAGTAACTTTATCCTTCATTTGATCTTGGTATTCTTATTCTCTCCTTGATATGAGTTCAATATTGCCTTCAATTAACTTAATATTTGGTTAATACAATCAAACTAAATGCTATATTTTTAATTATTTTCCTTTCAGAGTCACACAGCTTCTTCAGTACCAGAACCTTAAGATGAATCAATTGTTTTGTTTTGTTTTATTGTACTTTAGATGAAGGTTTACAGAACAAACTAGCTTCTCATTAAACAATTAGTACACATATTTTTTTTGACATGGGTTACCAACCCCACGGCATGTCAACACTCTCCTTTCTCTACCTTAGGTTCCCTATTACCAGCTTTCCTGTCCCCTCCTGACTTCTAGTCCTTGCCCCAGTCTGGTGTACCGCTTTAGTTTCATTTTATTTTATCGGCCTGTCTAATCTTTGGCCGAAGGGTGAACCTCAGGAGTGACTGTGCTAAAAGAATGGCTGTGGGCCATACTCTTGGGGTTTCTCCAGTCTCTGTCAGGCCAGTAAGTCTGATCTTCTTTTGTGAGTTAGAATTTTTTTCTATGTTTTACTCAAGCTCTATCCCAGACCCTCTATTGTAATCCCTGTCAGAAGACTCAGTGGAGGTAGCCAGGCACCGTCTAGTTTTACTAGACTTAGTATGGTGGAGGCTGTCGTAGTTGTGGTCCATTAGTCCTTTGGACTAATCTTTCCCTTGTGTCTTTGGTTTTCTTCATTCTCCCTTGCCCCCAAAGGGGTGAGACCAGTAGAGTATCTTAGATGGCCACTCAGAAGCTTTTAAGATCCCAGATGCTACTCACCAAAGTAAAATGTAGAACATTTTCTTAATAAACTATGTTATGCCAGTGGAGCTGCATGCTACCCAAGACCGTGGTCCCCACAGCTCTCAGCCAAGTAATTCAGTCCCTCAGGGAGTTTGGTTGTGTCTACGGAACTTCAATGGCCTTGCCTTCGACAAGTTGTGCTGGCTTCCCCAGCATTGTGTACTGTCTTACCCTTCACCAAAGTTACCACTTATCTATTGTCTAGTTACTGTTTTTCCATCCCCATTCCTCCCCTCCCTTGTAACCATCAAAGATTGTTTCTTTTTGTGTATAAACCTTTTCATGAGTTTTTATAGTAGTGGACTAATACCGTATTTGTTCTTTTGTGATTGATTTATTTCACTCAGCTTAATGCCCTCTAGATTCATCCACGTTGTGAGATGCTTCACAGATTCATCATTGTTCTTTATTGTTGTGTAGTACTCACTGTGTATATGTGCCATAGTTTGTTTTATCCATTCATCTGTTGTTAGGCATCTATATTGTTTCCATCTTTTTGCTATTGTGAACAACGCTACAATGAACATGGGTGTGCATATGTTTATTCGTGTGATGGCTCTTATTTCTCTACAATATATTCCTAGGAGTCAGATTGCTGGATAATACGGTTTTTCTATTTCTAGCTTTCAAAGGACGTGCCATACCATTTGCCAAAATGGTTGTACTATGTTGAATTCCTACTAGCAGTGCGTAAGAATTCCAATCTCCCCGCACCCTCTCCAACATTTGTTATTTTCTTTTCTTTTTTAATTTGTGCCAGTAATGTCAGGTGAGGGGGTATCTCATTGTGGTTTTGATTTGCATTTCTCTAATGGCTAGTGATCACCAGCATTTCCTCATGTGTCTGTTAGCTGCTTGAATGTCTTCTGTGGTGAAGTGACTGTTCATTTCCTTTGCCCATTTTTTATTTGGATTATTTGTCTTTTTCTTGTAGAGGTATTGGATTTTCCTGTAGATTTTAAAGACTAGACTTTTGTCGGATTTGTCATAGCCAAAATTTTTTTTCCCAGTCTGTAAGTACTCTTTTTACTCTTTTGGTGAAGTCTTTTGATGAGAATAAGTGTTTACTTTTTAGAAGATCCCAGTTATCTAGCTTATCTTCTGGAGTTTGTGTGTCATTAGTTATGGTTTGTATCCTGTTAATGCCGTGTATTAGGTGCCTCTAGCATTGATCCTATGTTTTCTTCTATGAACTTTACAGTTTTTGGTTTTATATTTAGGTCTTTGATCCATTTTGAACTAGTTTTTGTGTATGGTGTGAGGTGTGAGTCCTATTTCTTTCTTTTTTTTTTTTTTTTTTTTTTTTTTTTTGCAGATGAACATCCATTTTGCCAGCAACATTTGTTAAAAAGACTGTCTTTTCCCTATTTGATGCATTTTGGGCTCTTGTTAAAGATCAAGTGACCGTAGGTGGATGGATTTACATCTGGGTTCTCAGTTCTGTTCCATTGGTCAATGTGTCTGTCATTTTACTAGTACCAGGCTGTTCTGACTACTATAGCTGTATAGTTTATTTTGAGATCAAGTAGTACAAGTCCTCCTACTTTATTCTTCTTCTTCAATAGTGCTTTACATATCCAGGACATTTTCCCTTTCCACATAAACTTAGTGATTAGTCTTTCCATCTCTTAAAGAAGGCTGTTGACATTTGTATTGGGATTGCATTGTATTTGTAGATTGCTTTGGGTTGAATTGTCATTTTCACAATGTTACATCTACTTATCCATGAGCATAATATGTTTTTCCATTTATGTAGGTCTCTTTTGGTTTCTTACAGTAGTGTTTTGTAGTTTTCTTTGTATAGGTCTTTTACATCTCTGGCTTTCTTAGGGGCTATTAGAAATGGTACTGTTTTCCTGATTTCCTTTTCATCATTCTATTTATTGGTGTATAAGAATCCAGCTGATTTTTGTATGTTTATCTTCTATCCTGCTCCTCTGCTGAATCTTTCTGTTAGTTCCAGTAGTTTTTTCGTGGAGTTTTGGGGTTTTCTACGTACAGTATCATATCATCCATAAATAGGGACAGTTTTACTTCTTCCTTACCAATTTGGATGCCCTTTATTTATTTTTCTTGCCTTATTGCTTTAGCTAGGACTTCCAGCACAATGTTAAATAAGAGTGGTGATAAAGGGCATCCTTGTCTTGTTCCTGTTCTCAAGGGGAATGTTTTCAACCTCTCTTCGTTAAGAATGATGTTGGCTCTTGATTTTGTATAGATACCATTTATTATGTTGAGGAATTTTCCTTCTATATCTATTTTATTGAGAGTTTTAGCCAGAAATGGTTGTTGGACTTTGCTGAATGCCTTTTCTGCGTCAATTGAGATGATCATGTGATTATTTTCTTACCTTTTATTTATGTGGCAGATTACTTTGATTTTCTAATGTTGAACCATCCTTATATACGGTATGAATTCCACTTGGTCATGGTATATTATTTATTTTTGATATGATGCTGAATTCTATTGGCTGGAATTTTGTTGAGAATTTTTGCATCTATATTTATGAGAGATATTGGTCTGTAATTTTCTTTTCTTGTAGTGTCTTTGCCTGGTTTTGTTATCAGGATTTTGCTGGCTTCATAGAATGAATTCAGAAGTGTTGCTTCCTTTTCTTTGTTCTGAAATAGTTTGAGTAGTACTGGTCTAAGCTCTTTTCTGAATGGTAGAATTCTCCAATGAAGCCATCTGGGCCAGGGCTTTTTTTGGTGGGAATTTTTTTTATTTCATTTTCTATCTCTTCTCTTGTTATAGGTCTGTTCAGATTTTCAACGTCATTTTGTGTTAGTTCGAGTAGGTAGTGTGTTTCTAGAAATTTGGCAATTTCCTCTAGGTTTTCAAATTTGTTGAAATATAGTTTTTCACAATACTCTGTTATGATCCTTTTTATTTCAGTTGGGTTTGTTGTAATGTTGCCCATTTCATTTCTTACTTGGGTTATTTGCATCCTCTCCTGTTTTGTCAATTTGTCCAGTGGCTTGTCGATTTTGCTGATCCTTTCAAAGAACCAACTTTTGACTTTGTTAAGTCTTCCTATTTTTTTTTCATTTATTTATTCTCTGTTCTTTATTATTTTCTTTCTTCTGGTGGCTGCAGGCTTCTTTTCCTGTTCTCTTTCTATTTATTCTAGTTGTGTAACTAATATTTTTATTTTATCCCTTTCTTCTTTATCGACGTGTGCATCTATTACTATAAATTAACCTCTGAGCACTGCTTGTACTATATCTTAAATGTTTTGGTATGATGTGTTTTCATTCTTGTTTGATTCTAGGAATTTTTTTATTCCATCTCTGATTTCTTATATTACCCAATGGTTTTTAAGCAAGATGTTATTCAGTTTCCCTGTAATTGATTTTTTCCTTGCTCTTCCTGTTGTTAATTTCTACTTTGATGACATTGAGATCAGAGAAGATACTTTGTATTATCTCAGTGTTTTGGATTTTGTTGAGGGTTATTTTGTGGCCTAAGGTATGGACTATTCTAGAGAAAGTTCCATGTGAGTTGCAAATGAATGTGTACTTTGCAGCTGTTGGGTGGAATGTTTTACATATGTCTATGAAGTCAAGTTGGCTGATTGTGGCATTTAGTTCTTCTGTATCTTTATTGAGTGTCTTTTAAAGTATTCTGTCCTTTACCAAGACTGGTGTGTTGAAGTCTTCTATTATTGTGGGACTGTCAATTTCTCTTTCCAATGCTGTTAGAATCTGTTTTATGTATTTTGGAGCCCTGTCATTGTGTGCATAGATATTTATTATGATTATGTCTTCATGATGGATTGTCTCTTCAATCATTATATAATGCCCTTCTTTGTCTTTTATGGTGGATTTTGTTTTAAAGTCTATTTTATCTGAGATTAGTAATGCCAGTCCTGCTCTTTTTTGGTAGCTGTTTGCTTGATGTATTTTTTCCCAACCTTTGATTTTTAATAAATTTATGTCTTTGTGTCTAAGGTGTGTCTTTTGTAGACGGCATATTGATGAATATTGGTTTTTTTCTTCCTTTCTATCACTCTCTGTCTCTTTATGGGTGCATTTAGGCAATTTAAGTTCAATGTGATTTTGATAGTTGTGAATTTATTGCTGTCATTTTGTAGTCCTTTTTTTGTGGTGCTGTTTCTCTTGTTCCTCTTATTCTCCTGTGCTGAATCCCATCTTTTTGTGGATTTTTTTTTCATTTCTTTTGTTTTTGTAGATTTTGTGTTTACTGAGACTTAATATTTTTCATCTTTATTTACATGAGTACTTTTGTTAACTTTCTTTTTGGTTACCTTGAAATTTATCCTCATCTTAATTTTAACCAGTCTTTTATTACTTGTATTGCCTTACCTTCCTTTCCATTTGAAAGTTCTATACTTACACTGGTTATTCCCTCTTTTATTGTTCTGATGTTGTAGTCATTTAAAGATTCACCTCTGTGATTCCCTGATGTAAATCTTTTAGTTTTGATTAATCATTGAGAGTTCATTATCTAGGTTGGTATCTGGCTGATTCTATCTTGTGTCCTAGATTCAGGCTGTCATGATGTTGTTTGTTCTCAAACCAAAGGACTCCCTTTAATAATTATTGTAATTTGGTTTGATTTTTATATATTCTCTTAATTTCTGTTTATCTGGGAATGTCCTAATTTCATTATCATATTTGAGTAGAAGTTTTGCAGGATATATTATTCTTATTTGGCTTTTTTTTTCTATCAGCTTTTATATATGTCATCACATTGCCTTCTTGCCTGCATGGTTTCTGCTGAATAACCAGAACTTAGTTTTATTGTTTCTCCTCTGTATGTTACTTTTCTATTTTCTTGAGCTGCTCTCAGGATTCTTTCTTTGTCTTTGGTTTTAGCAAGTGTGATTATGATATGCCTTGGTGATTTTATTTTGGGGCGTACCCTGTATGGTGTTCGTTGAGCTTCTTGCAAGGTCAGCTTTCATCTTTCATGATATTAGAGAACTTTTCTGCCAGCAATTCTTTGATGATCCTCTTTGTGTTTTCTGTTTTCTCCTCCTGTTATAGAACTCCAATCACTTGTAAATTTTTGCCTTTGATTGTATCCCACATCATTCAGGGTTTCTTCATTTTTCTTTTTCTTTTCTCTGATTTTTCCTCAAAAAAAAAATGGTATTCTAGTATTTGTCTTCAATTTTGCTGATCCTCTCTTACATTGTTTCAAACCTGCTCCCAGACCTTCTGTGACACTGCCCACACTTGAAATCTTGTTTATCTTTTGGATTTCTAATAGCTGTTTTTGCATGATTTCTAGTTTTGAATTTCTTTTGACGTTTTGTTCCTGTATTATTTTCCTGAATTCTTCCATTGTTTTGTCTGTTTTTTCCATAATTTTGTCTCTTTTTTCCTATTTTTGTCTGTTTTTCCCTTCAATCCTTGGAAAGCTCTGAATATTAGAGATTTGAATTCCCTATCAGGTAGTTCCAGTGACTTTTCTTCTACTGGAAGGTCATCTAGTGTTTTATTTTGGACACCTAGTGGAACCATGCTGTCCTTTTTTTAAGATATGTTTTGTTATTTTCTGCTGTCTTTGGGACATTCAGTAGTTATTTTCTTCATCTATTGATTGTAGATTTGTTTGTTTCGTTCTGCTTTTTTGTTTTATTTGGTTTTGTCTGAGCAGGCAGGCTGGGTATTCTTTGTTGTTTACTTGTCTGGGGGCATGATACTTTTCAGTACCTTGTTCAATGGGCAGGAAGAGTTGCTCAGGAATGGTGCAGCAGGAGAGGGGCTGGGATGGTTTGTTTGTGGCACATCCTGGGGCTGACAGTGTGGTGCCAAGGGTGAGTGCAGGGAAGATTCCAGTAGACGGTGCCTGTGCTGCTTGGGGGTGCAATGCTCACTGCACAGTGAAGATAGGCAGGAGGTCGGGTGTGATGTGTGGAGCTAAGTGTGTGTAGGAAAGAAAAGAAAGCGAGAGAAATGGGCCAAAAAAAAAAGTGCCAAAGAAGGCTGTTGTTGGAGTGGAGTAGACCTGGAGAAATGGTGTGCTGTTGGCTTTCTAGCCAGGCAGTGAGGCGCAGCCCTTGAAGAAGGGACAGAACTGCACACACTACTAGGTGGGCAGGAGAAAGGAAAGGAAGGAAGGGAGAGAGAGATAAGAAACTAGATAAAAAAGAGAGAGAAAGAGAAAGACCATGCGGCTATGTGGTTGGGAGAAAGGAATGGAAGGAATGTAAAGAGAGACAAGAAACTGAGGGAAAAAAAGATGCCAGGTGGTTAGGAGGAGAGGAAAGGAAGGGAGGTAGAAATAGACAAGAATCTGAGAAAAAAAGATGAAAGAAAAAAGAAAAATGCCCCAAGGGAGCCCACTAGAAGTGTCCCCAGAGAAATGGCACTGCACAGCCCATCCAGAAGGAGCAGAGGTGGCACAGGGCAAGTGTTCAGGGGAAGGTTGAGGAAGGGAGGTAGAGAGAGTCAAGAAATCAAGAAAAAAAGAAGAAATACAGAAAAGAAAAATGTCCCAAGGGAGCCCACCAGAAGTGGGTTCCCAGCTGAATGGCGCTGCACAGCTAGTGAAGAAGGAGCAGAGATGGCACATGGCACCAGGTGTTCAGGAGAAAAGTAAAGAAGGAAGGTAGAGAGAGAGAAGCCAAGAAAAAAAGTAAAAAAAAGAAGTGCCACAAGGGAGCCCACTGGAAGTGGGTCCCCAGCTAAGTGGCACTGCACAGCCCATCAAGAAGGAGAGGAGATGGCATACCATTCCAGGTGTTCAGGAGAAGGGTAAGGAAAGAAGTTAGAGGGAGACAAGAAATCAAGGAAAGAAAAAAAAAAAAAACGAAGATGCCCTGAGGGAGCCCACTGCTGTGGTGGTGCAGACTGGGAAAGTGGCTCCCCAGCTCTGTGGTACTGTGCAGCCCATCTAAAAGGATCAGAGATGGCACATGGCACCAGGCGTTCATAAGAAAAGAAGGGAAGGATGGGAGAGAGAGACAAAAAGTCGAGAAAAAAAATCCCCAAGGGAGCCCACTGGCTTGGTCGTGTGCAAGGGGATGTGGCTCCCAAGCCACTAGGATCTGCCCCACCCTTCTAGAAGAGGCAGAGGTGGCACACAGTGTCAGATAGTCAGGAGACAGGAAAAGAAGGAAAGTAGAGAGATGAAAAAAACGAGAAGTGAACAGAAACTAAAAGAAAAAGAAAAAAATGAAATGCCCCCAGGGATCTCACTGACATGGTAGTGCAGACTGGGGAAGCAGTTCACCAGCCAAGGGGTGCTTCACAGCCTGTCAAAAAGTTGTAGAGATTGCACACAGAGGCAGGTGTTCCAGAGAAAGGAAGGGAAGGAGGTGAGAGAGAAGAAACCAAAAGAAGCTGAAAAAAGCAACAAAAGGCACTGAAGGAGCCAGCCACTGTGGGTGGAGTGAATCCAAGTGGCACGAAGCTGGTGCCTCTCCAGCAGAGCAACCAAAGCCTGCTGAGTAGAAGAGGCCGAGAAGGGGGAAGAATGGTGTGGGGTGGGAATGCATGTATCGATGATTACCAGGTGCTCTGTCTCTGGCAAGGAACTCTGTGAAGCTGCCTTCCCATACCCCCTGTCTGCCAATCTCTGTGGCTGAGGAGTCCAAGACGGTGAATCCGTCCTAAGTTAGCTGATAGGGGACCTCCACTCTATGTCTCTCCTCACTTTCTATTATGTCAGTTTTTTATTCCATTTGGTCTTGGTTGAGTTCTTTCCCTACTCATTTGACTCTTAAGGTTCCACGACAGATGTTTGTTTCTGTTTTACTTAGTTTTTCAGGTCTTTGCTGTGGAGGGACAGTGTGGTTATTCTGTCTATAGTGCCACTGCTTCTCTGAATCAATTGTTTTTCTGAGTAATTTAATTCAACCATGCCTTTTACATGTCAAACACCACAAATGAAAGATGGCCAAACTCTGAAAACCCTATCCTGTAACAGTTTGGAGAGGAGGTTCCTGTATGCACTAAAATTTCTACAATGTACATTTTGCGGAAGCTATCTATTTTATTCATATTTTAAAAGAAATAGAGCTTAAAGAGGGTCTATGGAAAAGACAGCAGACATTTTCAATTTCCCTTTCTTTGACAGCCCTTTTAAGGAACACTCACTGCTTCGTCAAATTTTTCACTTTTAGCTGTCATGTAAAAAGTTTTGGAGGAGCCTCAAAAAGTTAAACCTAGAGCTACCATATGACCCAGCATTTTCGCTCTGGGTTTATCTATCTATCTATACCCAATTCAATTATGAAGGTCAAAGATACAGCCTTCAGTGTGGATTACACCTCAAGATAAAGAAAACAAAAATCCTCACAACTGGACAAATAAGCAATATCATGATATACGAAGAAAATATTCAAGTTGTCAAGGATTTCACTTTACTTGAATCTACAATCAATGCCCATGAAATTGGCAATCAAGAACTCAAATGATGCATTGCATTGGGCAAATCTTCTGCAAAAGATCTCATTAAGGTGTTGAAAAGCAAAGATGTACCAGCATCATAAAATGAATTCAGAAGTATCTCTTCCTTTTATATGTTCTGAAATAATTTAAGTAGTATTGGTGTAAGCTCTTCTCTGAATGTCAGACAGAATTCTCCAGTGAAGCCATCTGGGCCAGGGCTTTTTTTGTTGGGAGTTTTTTTTTTTTAATTACCTTTTCAATCTCTTCTCTTATTACGGGTCCATCCAGGTTTTCAACATCAGTTTGTGATAGTTTGGGTAGGTAGTGTGATTCTAAAAATTTGTCCATTTCCTCTAGATATTCAGGTTTTTTGGAGTATAGTTTTTCATAATTCTCTGTTATGATCCTTATTATTTCAGTTCAGTCTGTTGTATCCCCCATTTCATTTTATTTCGGTCATATGCATCCTCTCTTGTTTTTCTTTTGTAAGATAGGCTAGTGGTTTGTCAGTTTTGTTGATCCTTTCAAAGAACCAACTTTTGATTTTGTTGATTCTATTTTTTTTTTCTATTCTCTATTTCATTTATTTCTGCTCTGATCTTTATTATTTCCTTTCTTCTCGTGGCTGTAGGCTTCTTTTCTTGTTCTCTTCCTATTTGTTTGAGGTGTGTAGCTTATGTTTTGATTTTGTCCCTTTCTTCTTTTTGGATGTGTCCATCTATTGGTACAAATTGTCCTCTGATCACTGCTTTTGCTGTGTCCCAAAGGTTTTGGTATGATACGTTTTCCTTCTTATTTGATTCTAGGAATTTTTTTATTCCATCTTGATTTCTTCTATTAACCAGTGGTTTTTAAGCAGGATATTATTTCGTTGCCATGTAATTGATTTTTTTGCTTGCTTTTCCTGTTGTTAATTTCTACTTTGATGACGTTGTGATCAAACAATATTCTTTGTATTATCTCAATGTTTTGGATTTTGTTGGGGGTTGCTTTGTGGCCTAAAATGTGGTGTATTCTGGAGAAAGTTCCATGCGTGTTGGAAAAGTATGTGTACTTTGCAGCTGTTGGGTAGTGTGTTCTACATATGCCTATGAGTTCAAATTGGCTGATTGTGGCCTTTAGATCTTCTGTATCTTTGTAGAGTTTCTTTCTAGATGTTCTGTCCTTTACCGAAAGTGGAGTGTTGAAATCTCCTGCTATTATAGTGGAACAGTCTATTTCTCTTTTCAGTGCTGTTAATGTTTGTTTTATGTATTTTTGAGCCCTGTCATGGGGGGGGGGTTAGATATTTATTATGGTTATGTCTTCATGCTGGATCGTCCCTTTAATCATGATATAGAGTCCTTCTTTGTATTTTATGGTGGATTTTGTTTTAAAGTCTATTTTATCTGAGAGTAATATTGCTATTCTTATTCTTTTTTTGGTGGCCATTTGCTTGAAATATTTTTTCCTTTGATTTTCAATAAATTTATGTCTTTGTTTCTAAGATGTGTTTTTTATAGACAGCATATTGATGGATCCTGTTTTTTTATCCATTCTGTTGCTCTCTGTCTCTTTATGGGTGCATTTAGTCCATTTATATTCAGTGTGATTAATGATAGGTGTGAGTTTATTGTTGTCATTTTGTAGTGCTTTTTTGCCGTGCTGTCAATTTGTTACCCTTACTCTCCTTTGCTGAATTCTTTTTGTTTGTGGGCTTTTTTTTTTTTTTTTTTCATTTCTTTTATTTTTGTTCATTTTGTTTTTACTGAGACTTTATGGTTTTTTATTTTTTATTTTTTTTTATTTTGATGAATAGGTTTGTTAACTTTCTTTGTGGTTACCTTGAAATTTACCCTTAACTTCCTAAATTTGAATTAATCTATTATTACTTGGTATCACCTTGCCTTCCTCTCCATTAAAAAGTTTTATACATACACCATTTATTCTCTCTTTTATTGTTCTGACATTGTTGTCATTTGCAGATTAACCTCTCTGGTTCTCTGTTGTAAATATTTTGGTTTTTAATAGTCACTCAGAATTTATTTCCTAGGTTAGTATCTGGCTGCTGCAATCTTGTGTCCTAGATTCAGGCAGTCATCTGATGATGTTTGTTCTCAAACCAAAAGACTCCCTTTAATAGTTCTTGTAAGTTTGGTTTGATTTTTACATGTTCCCTTAATTTCTGTTTATCTAGAAATGTCCTAATTTCACTATCATATTTGAATGAGAGTTTTGCAGGATGTATTATTCTTGGTTGGTAATTTTATTTCTTTCAAGGTTTTATGTATGTCATCCCATTGCCTTCTTGCATGCATGGTTTCTGCTGAGTATGTATGTGAATTTTTTTTTTCTCAAGCTGCTCTCAGGATTCTTTCTTTGTGTTTGGTTTTAATAAGTGTGATTATGATATGCCTTGGTAACTGTCTTTTGGGTCTATTCTATATGGGGTTCTTTGAGCTTCTTGGATGGTCTGCTTTCATCTTTCATAATATTAGGGAAGTTTTCTGTCAGCAATTCTTCAGTGATCCAGTCTGTGTTTTCCATTTCCTCCTCCTGTTCTAGAAATCCAATCACTTGCAATGTTTTCTTTTGATTGTATCTTACATCATTCTCAGGGTTTCTTCATTTTTCTTTGTTCTTTTTTCTTATGTTTCCTCAGAGTTATATCCAAGTGTTTTTCTTCAATTTTGCTGATCCTGTCTTCCATTATTTCCAACCTGCTCCCAGACCTTCTATGACACTGTCCATTTCTGAAATCTTGTTGTTTATCTTTTGGATTTCTAACTGATGTTCTTATATGATTTCTAGTTGTGAATTTATTTTGAAATTTTGTGCCTGTATTATTTTCCTGAATTATTCCATTGTTTTGTCTGTGTTTTCCATGATTTTGTTTGCCTTTTCCATGATTTTGTCTGTTTTTTCCTATTTTTGTCTGCTTTTCCCTTCAATCCTTGGAAAGCTCTGAATATTAGATATTTGAATTCCCTATCAAGTAGTTTGAGTGCCTTTTCTTCTACTGGAAGTCACCTGATGTTTCATTTTGGACACCTACTGGAATCATCCTGTCCTTTTTTTATATGTGTTTTGATATTGTCTGCTGTTTTCAGGACATTCAGTATTTTCTTCATTTATTGACTGTAGATTTGTTTGTTTCATCCTCTTTTTTGTTTTATGTTGTTATGTCTGAGCAGGCCGGCTGTACATTCTTTGTTGTTTGCTCATCTGTAGACATGATATTTTTCATTTCCTTGTCCAATAGGCAGGGCCAGTCACTCAGCTATGGTACAGCAGAAGTCCAGCTGAAGGTAAGGGTCTGGATGAGTTGTTTGTCACACATACTTGGGCTGACAAGATGAGCCAGTTGTCAGTGCAGGACAGGTTCCAGTAGGTCATGCATGTGCTGCTATAGAGTACAGTGTTCAGCATATGGTGCAGATAGGCAGGAGGGAGAGGCAGAGGGAGGTTGTGATATGTGGAGCTAGGTTGAGTATGGAAAAGACGAGAGAGGAGAAATAGGAGCAAAAGAAAGTGCTGAGGGAGCTTGCCCTTGGAGTGGAGAGAAAGAAACCAAGAAATGGATAAAAACAAGCAAATAATTGGGAAAAAAAATTTAAAAGTCCCAAGGATCCCACCAGCACAGCTGCACAAAGTTTGAAAGCAGCTCCCAAGCTGTGCAGTACAGCCTGGCTAGAAGAGGTGGAAATGATACACAGTACCAGGTATTCATTAGACAGGAAAAGAAGACAAGTAGAAAGAGAAGAGAAACCAAGAAATGAAGAAAAATAAAAAAGGAAAAAAGAAAGAGAAAACAAACCAAAAAAAAAAAAAAAAAAAAAGACAAACAAACCAGGGATCCCTCCAACATGGTCGCACTCACCAGGGAAGAAGTTCCCCAGCTGAACAGCACATCAAAGTCTGTCAAGAAGAAGCAAAGATGGCACATGGAGTCAGGTGTTTGAAAGAAAGGAGAGGAAGGAGGTGAGAGGCAGGGAAGAAACCAAAAGAGGCCAAAAACAGAAATACTAGCAAAAAAGAAATGACAGTGAAGAAGCTGGCCGGTGTGGGTGGGGCAGATCCTGGCAGCACAGAATCGGAACCTCTTGTGCCATGGTCGCAGCCCTCTGGGAAGCCAGGAATAGGCTAGCCAAGAAGCAGCAAAGGTCGAGCAGGGGGAGGCAAAGTGGGGGGTGGGAAAGCATGTCTTGCTGGTTACTAGGTGCTCTGTCTCCTGCTGGGAGCTCTGCAAAACTGCTTTCCTATACTTCCTGTCTGCCAATCTCTGACAGGAGTCCAAGATGGTGAATCCGTGCTGCCTTAGCTGATAGGGGACCTCCACTCATAACTCTCCTCACTCTCTGTTGTCTGTCAGTTTCTTACTCCATTCGGTGCTTGGTTGAGTTCTTTATCTCTTCATTGGACTCTTAGCATTCCAGGACTGACATTTGTCTCTGTTTTACTTAGTTTTTCAGGTCTTTGCTGAGGAGGGACAGCATGGTGCTTCTGTCTCTAGTGCCATGTTGTCTCCACCTCTTTGATCTTAATTCTTCTCTTAATATTTATCTTTGTTACAGTGCTCCAGTCTGTGATCCCCAATTTCTTAAATGCTATGTCACAGCCGCTGGCATGTCCACATGATAATCCAACAAAATATAGAGAAAAACTTAACACTTATAGAGTTCGAAATGACCATGGTAAGAATCTTGATATGCAATGATGATATAGCAAACAGTGGTGTATATCTGAATTTATCATTTCTACAGATAGGAATAGTCAGTATTTCAGCTCGGCCTGGAGAATAATCACAAGGTGGCACTGTTAATTGAGAATGCCTGCATCAACATAACTATGCCCACCCATTTTTCCACCTCTCAGTTTCACTGGGAAGCTGTTTTCCAGTGACAGTGCATGCTGCCACAAGGCAGGAGCCTTTATGACTGTTTGAAACTGAAAAAAAAAGGGCGTGTACCGCAAATTACTGTTTCTACAGAGTGCTGTATGAGGTGTGCGCATTTTTAGGTAGGAAACAAAAATTTTGAAAATTTTTCTTTGTGACACCATATGTCCCTCTGAACTCTAAGGGGCACCCGGGAGTAGAATTAATGGGATAAATTTTTCCCCTTGGAACTCAGAGGATAGGATCATTCGTGGGGGCAAAAAGAAGAAAGTCCATGTTACCCACCAAAAATGCAAAAACACTCAATGATTCAGCATGATTCCATTAATGAAAACACATGATCAACGAAAAATTCAAAACAGAAAATAAATGGTTCTTGAAAGTGTTAAGGAAATTCATATGATTCAATATATCTGGGCAAACATTTTGTTCATCTGGGCAAACAACCTCGTTATGAATAAAAGAGTTGTATTATCAAGACTTGCTCTATGGTATCTCATTGTAGTTTGTGATTTGCATCTTCTTAATGATTAATGACATTGAGCATCTTTTCATGTGATTGTTGGATATTTAATATTCTCTTTGGTGAAATTATGTTCAAGTCCTTTTCCCATTTTTGATTGAGTTGTCTTTTTGTTAAGTTGTAGAAGTTTTCTTTTGTTAATATTTTGGATACTCTCTCTGAATCTGTAGGTTGTCTTTTTATTTTATTGATGAAGACTTTTGATACCCAAAAGTATTTAATTTTTATGAAATAAACATTTCTTGCTATACAAAAGTTGTGTTCATTAACAAGCTTATCTTGGGTCCTGCTGCTTCATCATCTAAACCAATTATCTCATTGAAATTACAGCTGGGCACTGGCTATTATTGAATCCCCCAAGGAGTGATTCCAAGGATTTTCTGTAATACCATCAGCATCCCCACATTTTTAAGTTAAACTGAGCATGCTGGGTTTTGTTATAAAGCAAATGCTTCTGTCAAGATCTCAGTCATCTCAAGTAAATATGATAACTACTTCTTGACTGCACCTGAAACATCGTTGGACACTTACCAGAAATCTTGGCTTGCAATCTGGCCTAAGCAAAGATAATATTAACTTGTGAGTCTTTGCTGTTATTAGTTTATTTTCCCCCTCTCCACCTCCCTCCATGAATTACTCCCACTTCTCCACTGCACTGCTCTCTTGTCTTTTAAGAAATATCATTAGTAAGATTGGAATAGAAAATATAAATATGGGAGGTACTCACACAAGGAGACTGACCTTTTCTTTTTTATTCATTGCATTAAAACTCATTCTAAGCAGTTTAAACAGAATTGATAGTTGTTCATGGAAGCATAGAGTGGGATAAAGGGCAGATGGAGATGATGCCATCACAATGCCTCCAGGTTCAGTAAGAATAATGCTTGTTTAAATTTATATTTTTAAAACTTTAATTCTAGTGTGTTGTTTACATTAAAATAAAAATAATAATTTATGCATATTATTGCTATTTAATTAATAATTCCTACAAATGTTTGCCTAATTTCTCCTCTTTTTCAAACATTGTGCTACTTGTTCAGGTGCTATGTGGATGAATAAGTGAAACCCCCTAAGCTAAAATAAAATATAATGAGACAAAAAATAAATATAATCCTTTCTACTTCAGTTGTAATTTTAGGGTGTTTTCATAGCATATTATAAAAGAGTATGTCAATGTTTGTTCACGATTCATTCCCTTGTTTCCAGACCAGTGTCTTCATATGACTCATCCAAAAATCTTAAAAGATTGAGTTAATTATAAATAAATTGAATATTTAATGAATGTGTGAATTAATTAATTAATATATTAGTGAAAAAAATTATACCTTTGAATTCTTTATGTTGAAAATTCCATCCTTCAAACTTTGTAGAAAAGACGAAGAATCATTTTCCCTTAAACCTTCAAGGACAAGAACACACATGCAATATTCTAGTCACCTACAGAGAACTCTATTATGCAGTGTATCTCCTGTCCATCTGCAAGTAAAGAAATGGTCTCCTTTTTACAATGTCTTTCAAATCAGTTCCAAACATTATATATTGTCATATTCCTTTAACAGAAAACTACATTAACAGTTGCTGAGTGGTGGATTCTCCTTTGACTTTTTTTAAAAACTTGTTTTAAAATAATAGTATATGGGTGTTAGGTGGAAGAAATGTAAATATTGAAGGGACCACATGCTCACTCTATTTGTCAGTGATTAATAATTCTTGTTTATTTATTTTTCTCCAACATAACTACAATTTCTAGTGCCTCTCTACTGGAGTGTTTTAAAATATAAAATTCATAATGTAGGTTTTATCAAAAAATTTATAGATTAGGAAACTGACTTTGAAAGATGCTTGAGAGACACCCCATAGCTACATAGCAATTAGATGGGAGAGCCAGGATGCAAAACATATCTTTCCCTAAAGGTGATAAAGCCTCAATTCCACTAAGCTGCAACATGGAACTTCAAGGTAGAAACCTAACATTGATTAGTGAGCATGAAATAATAAGATTTTTCATTCTGTTTTCAAGCTGTGAAAGCTTGCTGCATTTCTATAATACTGTAGTAGAAGGCTGATATGGACTTTAATGAGAGAAAGAGATAAATTATTTTTTAACTCTAAACCATCAAATGAAAGTGGCATCACTATGGTAAAGCTACTTACAGATACTGTAGTAGTCATTCTGAACCAAATCAATGATAGAATAATACTAAGAAATTGTCAGTAAACAGGTTGCTATTTAAAAAACAAATTAAAATAAAACAACGAACCATTTGAAAGGATCCTGAAATAAAGAGCAAGAGAAAAAAGAGGAAGCTTTTAATCTTGCAAATATGAAATCAGTCTGAAAGGTAAACCTGTCCTGCCTTCTGGCAGTTAATAGACGTTCTATATGTTGCATGTAGTTACATTTTTTCATGAGAAAAAGGGAGCAAGAAAACAATAAAATGAAATATGGTGGCATGACAAATTTTCCATTAAAAGCATGAAGTTGAGGGTGCAAGGATACGCAGGTCCGGAAATGCACTTTCTGTTGTTTCAAGTCATCAAGGAAAATAGTTTAGGCAATTCTAGGAGAAAGTGTGCTGTTCTAAACAGATACACGAAGCTGTGGGGAGAATTATAAGAAGAACACTCTATTCAGGAAAATGATAACTGTTTCAAATATTTCTACATTGATGAGGCAAGCTGAAAAAAGCTTTAAAATTATCTTTCTTGCCTATTTCCAAAATTGGGAAGTCTGACTTGATTTCAGCCATTACATTATATGTCAACAAAGACAAAATACATCCATATTTTAATATCGGTTTTTCTCTCCCAATAATACACATTCCTTGATGTCTGAAACATGACTGCTAAAGTTTCTTTTTTTAAAATGAATTAACACACATGAGTAGTTTATTAAAGAAAGAATATCAAATTATCAGAAACATATCAAACATTAAAAAAAAAATTAGGAAACTCACCTAAGGCTACACTGCATCTTCACAACAGACGCCTTGATAGCAGATATTTTATCCTGATCACTACCCTACACAATCGCCTTGGGCAAAGTCCAGGCTTCTTGTGTTGTCTACAAATCCCTCTACAACCCGGCACTAATCTTTCTGTGTAGCCTTATCTTCCAAAGTTATGTACTGTATACTTTTGTTGTCGTTAGCTGCCTTCGAGTCGGTCCCCAACCCATGATGACCCTATGTGTTACAGAGAAAAACTGCTTCATAAGATTTCCTTGGCTGTAATCTTTATGGAAACAGATTTCCGTGACTTTCTTCTGCAGAGCTATTGGGTAGGTTCAAACAGCCAAACTTTTGGTTAGCAGCCAATCGCAAACCTAGGGGTTCTCAAACTTTAGTGTTCATTGGAATCATCTAGAGTCTGCTAATAAATGGATTCCTGGGACCTACTTGAAGAGTTTCTTTTTAATTTTTTTTATTGTACTTGAAGTGAAAGTTTACAATTCAAGTTAGTTTCTCATCCAAAAATGGATACACACATTGTTGTGAGACCCTAGTTACTCTCCCTATACTGTGACAGCACACTCCTCCTTTCCACCCCTGATTTCCCGTGCTCATTCAACCATTTCCTGACCCTCTCTGCCTTCTCTTCTCGCCTCCAGACAGAAGCTGCCCATTTAGTCTACTTGAGGTAAGAAGTACACTCTTCACGAGTATCAATTTACATCCCATAGTCCAGTCTAATCTTTGTCTGAAGAGTTGGTCTCGGGAATGGTTTTACTTTTGGGCTAGCAGAGAGTCTGGGGGCCATGTCTTCCGGGGTCCCTCCAGTCTCAACCAAACCATTAAGTCTGTCTTTTTACTAGAATTTGAGCTCTGCACCCCACTTTTGTCCTCCTCTGTCAGGGACTTTCTCTTGTGTTCCCTGTCAAGGTGGTCATTGGTGGTAGAGTAGAACAATCTAATTCTTCTGGTGTCAGGCTGATGAAGTCTCTGGTTTATGTGGCCCTTTTTGTGTCTTGGGGTAGTACTTTCCGTGTGTCTTTGGTGTTCTTCATTCTGCTTTGCTCCAGGTGGGTTGGGACCAATTGATGTATCTTAGATGGCTGTTCGCTAGCTTTTAAGACCCCAGACACCACTCACCAAAGTAGGATGCAGAATATTTTCTTAGTAAACTTTGTTATGTCAATTGACCTAGAAGTCCCCTGAAACCATGGTCCCCAGACCCTGGCCACTGCTCTCTGTCCCTCCAAGTGTTTGGTTGTATTCAGGAAACTTCTTAGCTTTGGTTTAGCCCAGTTGTGCTGACTTCCCCATAGTGTGTGCTGTCCTTGCCTTCACCTAAGATAATTCTTGTCTATCTAGTTAGTGAAAACCCCTTTCTGACCCTCCCCACCGTCGTAACCATCAAAGAATGTTTCATTCTGCGTTTAAACCATTTCTTGAGTTCTTATAATAGTGGTTTTATACAGTATTTGTCCTCTTGTGACTACTAAATTCACTCAGCATAATGCCTTCCAGATTCATCCATGTTATGTTTCACGGATTCATCCTTGTTCTTTATCGTTGCGTAGTTTTCCATTGTGTAAATATACCATAATTTGTTTATCCATTCATCCTTTGATGGGCTTCTAGGTTGTTTCCATCTTTTTGCTATCGTGAACAGTGCTGCAATGAACATGAGTGTGCATATATCTACTCATGTGATGGCTTTTATTCCTCTAGGATATATTCCAAAGGGTGGAATTGCAGGATCTTATGTAATTCTATTTCTAGCTTTTTAAGGAGGCACCAAATCAATTTTCAAAGTGGTTGTACCATTTTACATTCCCACTAACAGTGTATAAGTGTTCCAGTCTCTCCACAACCTCTCCAACATTTATTATTTTGCGTTTTTGGATTAATGCTAGCCTTTTGGGGTGAGATGGTATCTCATTGTAGTTTTGATTTGCATTTCTCTAATGTCTAATGATCGTGAGCATTTCCTCATGTGTCTGTTAGCCTTCTGAATGTCCTCTTTGGTGAAGTGCCTGTTCATATCCTTTGTCCATTTTTAAATTGGGTTATTAGTTTTTTTGTTGTTGAGGTTTGGCAGTATCTTGTAGATTTTAGAGATTAGACACTGATCGCACTTGTCTTCGCCAAAATTTTTTCCCAGTCTGTAGGTTCTCTTTTGACTCTTTTGGCGAAGTCTTTTGATGAGAATAAGTTTTTGATTTTTAGGAGCGCCCAGTTATCTAGTTTCTCTTCTGCTGTTTGTGCACTATTACTTATGGTTTGTATGGTCCGTTTTTGTCATGTATTAGGACTCCTAGCATTGTCCCTATTTTTTATTCCATGATCTTTAACGTTTTCGATTTTGTATGTAGCTCTTTGATCCATTTTGAGTTAGTTTTTGTGCATGGTGTGTTGTATGGGTCTTGTTTCAGTTTTTTGCAGATGGATATCCAGTTATGCCAGCACCATTTGTTAAACAGACTGTCTTTTCACCAATTAACAGATTCTGGGCCTTTGTCAAATATCATCGGCTCATAGGTGGATGAATTTATGTCTGGATTCTCAATTCTGTTCCATTGGTCTGTGTATCTGTTGTTATATCAGTACCAGGTTGTTCTTCTTCTTCAGTAATGCTTGACTTACCCAGGGTCTCTTCCCTATCCAAATGAAGTTGTTGATTTGTTTCTCCATCTCATTGAAAAATGCCATTGAAATTTGGATCTGTATTGCATTGTATCTGTCGATGGCTTTGGGTAGAACTGACATTTTCACAACGTGGAGTCTTCCTATCCATGAGCAAGGTATGTTTTTCCACTTATGTAGGTCTCTTTTGGTTTCTTACAGTAGTGTCTTGTTGTTTTCATTGTATAGGTCTTTTACACCTCTGGTTAGATTTATTCCTAAGCATTTTATCTTCTTGGGAGCTATTGTAAATGGTATTGATTTGTTGATTTCCTCTTCGAAGTTCTCTTTGTTGGTGTAAAGGAATCCAACTGATTTTTGTATGTTTATCTTGTATCCTGAAACTTTGCTGTAATCTTCTATTAATTCCAGTAGTTTTCTTGTGGATTCTTTGGGAGTTTTCTGTGATAAGATCATATCATCTGCAAATAAGGATACTTTTGCTTCTTCCTGACCAATTTGGATGCCCTTTATTTCTTTTTCTAGCTTAATTGCTCTGGCTAGGTCCTCCAGCACAATGTTGAATAAGAGTAGTGATAAAAGCATCCTTGTCTTGTTCCTGTTCCCAAGGTGAATGCCTTCCGACTCTCTCCATTTAGGATGATGTTGGCTGTTGCTTTGTATAAATGCCTTTAATTATGCTGAGGAATTTCCCTTCTATTCCTTTATAATATTTGCAGAAAAATTCTATTTAAAATATTTTACAAATATTAAATTTAAGAGGGAAGTATTCTTGGATGTCTTGAAGAACTTTTTTCCTTTTTCTAAGCCATGAATTACATGTAAGTTGGTCTTCGTTCAATAGCATATTGACTAAGTATTTTCTGTTTATTGTAGAGATCTAAGATATGCACTCATGTTCCATCAGTTTTAAGTAGTGTGGGGTCTCTTTTAAAAAGATCACTTCAAATACAGTATTACCAGAAGCCAGAAAGGCTTACATTATATCTGAGATCATTTAAGGTGGTTTTATTTTTTAAAATATCATCTGAGATAGATTCTAGAGACTTGGCAGGATTGTGACAGCTATTGATTGCAACCATGGTAAGGGATAAGGGGCGGGGGGACATGAGTGAGGTTTCAAAAGAATAGGAAAGAACAGAGAGACATCACTGGCAGAATACAGGAAAACAGAATAAAGAAGAACAAGAAAAAGGAAGGAGGTAGTAATAGGTTGAAGGGGAGAATTCCAAACTAAAGATTTTGTAATATAATGATGATGCAATTTTAACTGGTTTTTGAGGAAGGATATCTTAGACTCTCAAGTATCTTTAACAGAGTGAGTGGCTATAAGAATGTACAGAAGCATAACAAGAGAACAGAAATGTGGCACCAGTGGAGAAAATCCATGTAGTGTGCTCCAGTGTTGAGGAGGTCTAAGAAACTCAAAACTGTGGAAGCTGTCACTTGATTTTAAAGTGAAGTTGTTAGTGGAATGAGATGGTTGTATGTTGGCAAAGAGAAACATTGTTAAGTTTCAAGGCAAAATAGAGATGGATAGATATAACACTATGATAAAAACAAAAATCAAACCCTTTGCCATCAAGTCAATTCAACATTATTGAAAAAGCTAATGAAAAGAAGGTAGGAGGAAAAAAAATTAGTCAATTAATGAATTGGAGATTCAGAAATAAATGTTTTGAACAGAGACCTAATCATTTATTTAAATTTCAAGGAGTGCATGGAAATGGATTATAAACATATGATGGTGTATAATGGAAAACATAGTATAAGTGAAAGAGGAGAGAGAATGAAGACTAGAGATGGTGAATTAACCATAGATGTGGATGAATCTACACCAAGGAGAAAAGATTAGTGAAAAAAAAATAATTATTTTATATTTAGATTATTAAAATATTAGGATAAAATATCTTAGGAGTTTTTGTGTGTGTTTTAAACTATGATCACATTTAAAGTATGATTCACATTCCATGAGAAGAGGCATAGCAATATCAATATTTTACTCAGTGGGATAAAATACAGGTCATTATATAATGTCCTGTGTTGAAGTCAGAACATACTGTAGTGGGACATCAAGAAATGGCAACCAGTGTAGAAATATGGTTTTGGACATTTCTCATGATCAGCTTATTACTCACTATGTAGGAAATCAATGGAGTTATGTATTAGCTCTGGATTGTTGTGATTTAAATTAATCCAAAAATTCTTTTGTGATTTCTACATTACTCAGAAAGCAGGAAAGTAATCAATCAAATGAATGATCAGCTTGCATGATTGTCATATTTTGTGTTGTGCGAAGCAGTGAAGCTCAATAGGATCAGGATTTCTGGTGGAGGAAACGTGGGAATGCACCATTTGAGCAGACAAACCTGGATTTGAATGCATGCTCTTCCACTTATATTTCCATGGATAAATAATGTCCTTGATCTTTCATGACCGTCTTTTTATGTTAAAATTGCGTATCATTTCCGATTTTCAGAGTCACAATGAGAAGTACAATATATAATATGTGAATAAAGTAAACTATATAAGACATTCTAAATAAATAAAACTAGCAGGTAATATTCATTTTATTGATTATAATGTCTAGGATATAAAAGAAATAATATAAAGCCACAATATTCTAATAAATATTTCTTAAAATAGAGCGAGACAAGTTGAAGAATCAAACGTTAAAATAAAATGAGTACAGAGGGATCGGAACAAGATGGCAAAGTAAGTGGTTGCTCCCATTTACTCCCCCAGCAACTAACAACTGAACAATGAAAAAAGACAAGCACAGACTGAAATCTCAGAGCTCCAGACAGCAGTTGAGGAATTGGAGAGCTGGGACGAGACCAGAAGCAGGGTAGAGGAGGAACAGGGTAAGCCCAGAAGTTAAGAGACCTTACCCGCTAACATCAGGAATGTGCTCATGGCAGCCATTTTGGGACAGGACTGGGTAACACAGGGAACACAGAAAATAAGCTTATCTGAGGAAGTTCTAGCCAGATTTTTTAAGGTTGTTCAAATTGACCGTGGGAGTTTTCACAGGCCGTGAAAGTGGGAGGAGACAAAGGAAGACCATAAAGATGTCTGAGAGTACTGTTGAACCTCTCGGAAGCCTGAAATAGACAGGCACTAGCAATGAGAAGAGCTGCAAGGGCAACAGGATAGGGGAATGTTCAAGACTGACAGGTGCACAGGAGGCAGCCCACAGTGGGACACCATGGGTAGTGGATGTGTCCGTACTGGGGAGCTGGGGAGGTAGAGACTAAAAAACAAACCTCACCATCACCACAGTAAAGACCATCCCTGCTTGTCACACCTGCGATGTTTCTAGCACAACACCCTGCACACCCTCGTGCATGCATATTGAATCCCAGAGACTAAGCATACAGATCCCCTGAATCAACACCAGCAAAAACATCTAAGGACAAGAGTGCCTTCTGTTTTTTTCTCGGGGGAGATGCGAATCCTTCTGCCACTAAGACGTTCTATCTAACAGGGAACTTGCAGGGCTGAGGCATGCTGCCTCCTGGGGTTTCTGGACCTGTGAGTCTTGGATGGGGCAGTCTGTCACATTGTTCTCCCACGGAGTGGCTAGGTGTAGTATCCGACCTTTCAGTTGGCAGCCAAAAGATTTCCAGCTGCCCTACCAGGGCACCCAAGCAGAAATTTTTCCCATAATAAACAGAATAAAATTTTTTTTTTAAGATAACAAATGACTCAAATTCAACAAAAGCTAATGAAAGACATAAAAGCACAGTAGAAGAAGGAACAAGCAAAAGCAAAACATGAAGAAGAGGAAATCTCTCCTATGGAAGCCAGAATAATGCAAAGAATTGATAATTTTCAGACTATGGTGCAAAATATGTTTAAAGAAGGCAAAAAAACACACAGAAAACAAACTAGCAGAGTACAGGAAGCAAATGGAGGAACAAAATGAGAGATTCAACAAAGACTTTGAAACTATTAAAAAAAACACACACAGAGAACTCCTGGAACTGAAGAATAAAACATCTGAATTAGAAGAAGTAAGAGAAACACTCAACAATAAAGTTGATAAAACAGAAAATAGAATATCTGAACTAGAAGACAAAATAACTGAACTTATCAAGTCTCAAGAGAAACAAGAAAAGAACAAAGAAAGGCAAACAAACCCAAACAGAAATGTGGGATTCAATTAAGAAATATAACATTAGAATTGTTGGAATCCCAGAGCACTATGAAAACAATAAAGGGACACAATTTTCCAAGAGATAATCAGAGACAATTTCCCAAACCTGAGCAGAGAATCAAGCCTTCAAATACAGGAAGCTACATGAACCCCAATCACAAGAGACACAAAAAGATCTACTCTGCAACGTATGCTAATAAAATTATTGAAAACCAAAGATAAGGAGAGTTTTTGAAAGCAGCAAGAGAAAAATGCAATTTAACATGCCAATGGTCTTTCATAGAATTAGTGCAGATTTCTCCCCAGAAACTCTAGGGCCAGAAGACAATGGAGTGATGTATATAAAATATTGAACCAAAACAATTGCCAACAAAGAATACTTTACCCAGCAAAGCTGTCATCCAAAAACAAGGGGGTAATCAAGACATACCCAAACAAACAGAAGTCTGGGAATTTGCCACTACCAGACCAGCTTTGCATGTATTACTCATGGGAGTCCTCCAACTAGAATGGCAAGAGCACTAAGAAATTAGTACAAGCTAAGCCTATCAAGTCCAGGTTAAGTTAATGGAGACACATCAACAGAAATGGGGGAGGGAGGAGCATATCAGGAATAGAGTTACTATGGTAAGTTTGTATGTTAATAATTATTCATATGCTATGTGATGTAGTAACTGTAAGTCATGTAATGTATCATATACTGTAAACACTAAGAAAACAGCTTTAGGTTTAGTTTGCTCTTCTTTTTCCAGTTCCTCAAATTGTAGAGTTAGACTATGTATTTGAGATCTTTCTTCCTTTTTAATGTAAGCATTTATTGCTATAAATTTCCCTCTGAAGACTGCCTTTGCTGCATTGAGTAAGTTTTCATAAGTTGTGTTTTCATTATTGTTTAACTCCAGGTTTTTTTTTTTTTCCTCTAATTTCTCCTTTGATTTCTTCCTTGACCCAATGGCTGTTTAGTAATGTGTGGTTCAATTTCCAGGTATTTGTGTGTTTTCTAGTTTTCTTTCTATTAATATCTAGTATTATTCCTTTGTGATCAGAGAAGATACTTTGTATCATTTCAATCTTTTTTGAAATTTGTTGAGACTTGTTTTATAGCCTAGAATATGATCTATCCTAGAGAATTATCCACGTGCACAGGAGAAATTGTGTATTGTTTCAATGTTGGGTGGAGTGTTCTGTATATGTCCATCTAATTGGGTTAGGGTGTTGTTTAAGTCCTTGATGCATTTATCTTCTTTTTAAGTGTTTTGTTCTGTACTGAAAATACTGTATTGTAATCCCCAAATACTATTGCAAAGCTGTCTATTATTTTTTTCAAATCTGTCAGTATTTGTGTCATATATTTTGGAGTACTGTTTTTAGGTAAATATATATTTATCTATAATTGTTATGTCTTCTGGATGGATTGACCATTTTATTGTTCATCTCTTATAACATATTTTTGTTTAAAATTTATTTTTTATGATGTCAATATGGCCACCTCTACTCTCTTTGGTTACTAGATGCATGGACTATATTTTTTGTCATTTCACTTTCATTCTTTTTAGTGTCCTTGGGCCTGAGATGTCTCTCTTGAAGACAGCATAGGATAGATTATATTATTTTTTTTAAATCAATTTTGCCCCTCTCTGCCTTTTGAATGGAGAATTTAAACCATTTACACTTAAGGTAATTACTTAAAATTAAAGACCTACTTCTCTCATTTTGCTAAATGTTTTATGTGTGTCTTGTACCCCTTTGTCCCACAATTCCTACACCTTTGCTGTTTTTATGTTTAGTATTTTTTTTTATGTTGAGTCTTTTTTATTTCTTCCTTCTTCCCTTCTGTGTATATTTTAAAAAATTTTCTTAGTGGTTACCACAAAGATTACCTTTAACAACTTACATTTACAATAACTTATTTTAGCTTGATACCAGCATTTAACATACAAACAATAAGTAACATACAACATTAACATAATAAAATTCTATTCCTATTTTGTTCCTCCCTCATCTCTCTTATTTTGTCACCAGTTACATCATTACACATTCTGCGTCCATTAGGTTACGTTTGTACTTATTTCTTACACATTTGATGTTATAATGCTTGTAGAATTTAAATATTAAATTTATTCACTGGAAATATACAGCTGTCCTTTTATTTACCCAGGCCATTACCTTTTGGAGATTTCTGTTATTTTTTAATTTTCTTTCCAGTGTGTGACTTTGAGTATCTTTCTAATGTCCTTTCCTTTCCTTTGAATGAGCTCCTTTAGGAATTCCTGCAAGGCAGGTATGGTGTTAATGTATTCACACAACTTTTGTTTATCTTGAAATATGTTGATTTTCACCTTCATTTTTGAAGGACAACTTTGCTGGGTAAAGAATTCTTGGTTGACAATTCTTTTATTCAATAGTTCATATATATTGCTCTATTGCCTTCTAGCCTCCAGGGTTTCTGAGCAGAAACCAACACTTAGTCTTATTAAAGACACGTTATATGTTATGGAATGCTTTTCTCTTGCTGCTTTCAGAACTCTCTCCTTGTGTTTGGTTTTAAATAATTTGATTACAATGTATCTTGGTGTAGTTCTCTTTGGATTCATTTTGCTTGGAGTTCAACTAGCTTCCTGAATTTGCAGGTTCAACTTCTTATTCTGGTGGGGAAAGTTTTCTGTCATATATTGAAATATTCTTTCTATGCCTTTCACTCTCTTCCTCTTCTGGGATTCCCATAATCCTTATATTAGATTTCTTAGTGGTTACCATATATAAAGTTGAGGATTAGGTTTTTGTTTTGTTTGTTTGTTTTCATTTCTGTAAAAAACGCTGTTGGAATTTTGATTGGGATTGATTGCTTTTTTTTTTCTTTTCTCTTGTAGCTCTTGAGACTTGATTTCAGTTACCATGTCCTCTAGTTCACTTATTCTGTCTTCTGTCTGCTCAAATCTATTGTTGAATCCCTTCCTTTCATTTTCCAATTCAGTTATTCTGTTTCTCAATTCCAATAATTATATTTGGCTCTTTTTTATATTTCCTATCTCCTTATTGAGTTTCTCATGTTGTCTCCTGATATCCATTAATTTGTTGTCTGTGCATTATTTGCATTCTTTGAACATATTTAACATTGCTGTTAGAAACTCTTCTATTTTTTCCCCCATTATCCTAGCCTCCATAGGACTGACCACCCAGGAAGTCTTATCTGCAGGAAGACTTCTCTCCAGATTGTGCTACCCTAAAGCTTTTGGGAGAAGGTTCCCTCTGCCTGCCATGGGACCAGCTAGCCATTCTGTGAATGTGTGCCTCCCTCCTGTCTTCTGTGGCGGAGTCTCAGACACTTCCCTCTTTAAGATTCTGATCTGATTCCACAAGTTGTAGGTGTTTCAGAAGTTGTATGTTTCTGGGGGCTGGTTCAGAGATTCACATTACTTTTTGTATTCGTTAAGTTTCAAATGGTCTCTTTTGTCATAAAGCCTAGAGACAATACAATACCCCTCTCTCTCTCTTTATTTTTTCTTTTTTTTTTAAGTCTTGTTGGATTGGGAAAGGACTGTTTTCTCTCTGTGGATCCCACTTTTCATTCATTTTTATGGCTGTCCCCAGAAAGATATTAAGACGTGGAAGTAGTGGACCATACACAAAAGATAAGTTCCTCTACTGGTCTCCTAGCCCTGGGCGTGTGGTTCACTGTTTGTATTTTTGGTACAGTTCTGCATGCAACTCACAGTGATTTCAGCTCATGGTTCATATGGGAGCTGAGTGGGAGGGGCTCATAAGCAGTGGAGAAAAAGATTTTCCTACCTTGTGGTCTGCTTTTCCTTCAGCCAGGTGCTTTATTTCTTGGAATGGTCACTAGAGCTCTGAGTCCATCAATTCCTCTGTGTTCATTGTGCTATTTTGTTTCTTTTTTTTCTTAAAGTGTTGTGGGATAATAGAGATGCTCAACTACTTGTGTTTTCATCTTGGGGGAGGAGCCAAATAGAAATCTCTAAATGAACAAAATGTGAAAATATTTGTGTCCCAAGTGGAAATTCACCAAAGGGTGACCTCAGTAGAGGTCAGTAGTGGATAGGATGACCCATTCTGTGGGTATCAGTCAGCCTCTTTCTTCAGCCATTCGTATTATTGCCCAATGTGATCATGAACAAAGTGGCCACTGTGGCAGAGTTGGAGGTTATGCCTGGGCTCAGAAACATGGACTTACACTTATTAACATGGCTACAACCACTACTGAGTGCTCAATATTCCAGCAGCAGAGAATGATACTGAGTCCTGATGTGACACTTTGGGGAGATCAACCAGGATCCTGGTGGCAGATTGATTATATTGGACCATTTCCATTACGGAAGGGAGAGAATTTTGTTCTCACTAGAATAGACACTTCTTCTGGTTCTATTTGCATGCTTTCATATAATGCTTTTGCCAAAACTACCATCTGTGGCCTGACAGAATGCCTTATCCAATATCATGGTGTTACCTATAGAATTGTCTCTGATCAAGGAACTCACTCCACAACAAATGAAGTGCTGCAATTGGTCACATGGAATCCATTGATCTTACTATGTTCTCCATCATCATGAAGCTGCTGGCATGAGAGCACTGTGGAATGCCTTTTGAAGATGCAAATACAGTACCATGTAGGTGATATTACCTAACAGGGCTAGCAAATGCTCCCCAAGAGACTGTATATGCTCTAAATTAGTGTCAACTCTGTGATGTTGTTTCTCCTATGGCCAAAATTTACAGATCCGGGATTCAAGGGATAAGAATGAGTGTGGCACCACTCAATATTACCCCTAGAGTTCCACTCAAAAACTTGTATTTTCCTTTCCCTGAGACCTTAATCTCTGCTAGTCTAGAAGTTTAAGTTCCTGCCTCCATCACATGACACAACAATTTCATTGAATGTACAGTTAATACTGCCTCACATCCACTTTGGGCTTCTCATTCCTCTTAATCAACAGGAAAAAAAGTGAGTTATATTGGCTAAGGAGTTCCTGGGTGGTGCAAATGGTTAAACCGATTATCTACTAACCGAAAGTTTGGAGGTTTGAATCCACCCAGAAATGCCTATGAATAACAGCCCGGCAATCTACTACTGAAAAATCATCCACTGAAAACTCTATGTAGCACAGCTCTACTCTAAAACAAATGGGCTAAAGTGTCACATTCAACTTGATAGCCATTGGTGGCTTATCATAGCTTCACAATATATAAAGCATAAAATGACATAAGAACATGAATTTAAAAATCCAAAATCATAGCTAGAGAAGGAAATACAGTTCAGTCAGTATGTAAAACATGAGACAAAAATTGATAAAGGCATGAAATTCTTGTACAGCACAATTGACTACATTGTCCTAATTAGCCCATACAGAATACGGTTTCAAACAATGCAGAATAAAAATTTTTTAGGTGTATATAAAAAATGTGCTAAGACAGACCATATACTGAACAAAAATCAACACATATCAACAGTTTTTTAATGGTAAAGAAAGTGTCTGAGCACTGTTTAAATCAACTATAAATTCAAATAGAAAATAAAGGTGCACCTCTCAGAACCAGAAGAAGCTTCTGCTTCCTGAAAGGATCTGACAGATAGACTCATACTATTGCATTAAGATTAAACAACATATAGTACAGCACTTCATAATATGCACCATGTGCCTGGTACTACTCAAATGCTTTACAGGTTCCATTGTGTCACTCTCTTAAGAGGCCAGAAGAGGAAACACTCTTGTTAAAAAAATAGATAAAGAAAGTGAGGCACAAGAGATGAAGCAACGTGTGACTGATCACAAAGCTCACAGCTGCTGGCCTGGGCTTTGGTACTGCGCTGGTAAATAACAATAAATCCCTTTATGTTAACACTTTGAAGAACTTTAGAAGGGCTTTCTGTCTTTTAATCCATTAGAACTTCAGTGAGTTTGGTGCAGCTAGTGAAATTACACTATTCCTCAGAAATATACCCAGAGAATGAGAGGAACATGATTTCATTGGATCAGATTAAGCCTGACTCTAAATCTCTCCTTCTATGCCACTTGATCTCAGTGATCCAAAAGAATGTTACCTTATGAACTCTCAGGATATCAGGGTACTGAAATTTTCTTTGTGTTTAAATTACTGGCTCATTAACCTTCACCAATTCTTTACTCAGCCTCAAATATATGACTACTTATTGTCGTACAAAGTTCATTCACTGGTTATACTTGAGTCCTGATCCCTCATCTTCTAGAAACAATTATCTCCTAAAAATTAACCCTGGGCACTGGCTATTACTGAATGCCCCAGACAGTGTTCTCAAGGGTTTTCCTTATTGCTGTCAGCATTACCAGACCCTTACATTAAAATGAACACAGAGGGAGTTCCAGCAAAATGGCGCTCTAGGCAGAAGCACCACGCCGTCCCTCCACAGGAAAGATCTGAAAAACTAAGCCGAACAGAGAATACAACAATCCTGAAACCTTAAAACGTCAAATGAAGAGATAAAGAACTCAGCCAAGCACCAAATGGAGTGAGAAAACTGACAGAGAATGGAGAGCGAGGAGCGATTCATGCAGAGGTCCCCTATCAGTTAACGCAGCATGGATCCACCATCTTGGACTCCTATCGGAGACCAGCAAATGGGGATACGAGAAAGCAACCTCACGGAGCTTCCAGCAGGAGAAAAAACAACCGGTAATTTGCAGTGTGCGCTTTCCCATCCCCACCCCTCTTCGCCCCAGCTCAGCCTCCTCTGCTTCCCGCGGCCAAGGTCTCTTGACCAGGAAGCGCCGGCTGCTTGGATTCCACACACCCAAGCGGATGGCTCTCTGGGTGCCATTTGTTGGCTGCTAGTGTTGCTTTTTTTTTCTGCTTCTTTTGATTTCTCACTTGCGTCTCCCCACCTCCCCCTCCTTTCACTTGAGTGTCTGGCTCCATGCGCCACCTTTGCGTCTTCCTGAGGGGCTGCAGAGTGCTGGCAATTTGTGATATATGCTTTCCCACTTTCTACACTTCTTCACCCACACTCGGCCTCCTCTGCTTCCCGAGGACACAGTTTCTTGTCCAGAAACACCAGCCCGCACTAGCTGGCTTTCTGAGCGCCATTGTTGGCTGCTGGTATTGCTTTTTTTTTTTTTCTGCTTCTTTTGATTCCTTGCTTGCCTCTCGCCACCTCCCCCTCTTTCGCTCGAGTGCCTGGCTCCGTGTGCCATCTTTGCTTCTTCCTGAGGGGCTGCAGAGCTCCATTCCAGTGTGGAGCTGCTTCCAGGTCTGGGCTACTACACTGGTGGGATCCCAGGGCTTTTGTTCATTCGTTCATTTTCAATTGATTGTCTGTTTTCTTTTCCTTTTCTTGAGTTGGGAGCCCTTTTTGGCCAGGTGGAGCTGCGTGGCAAGGAACTCCCCTTCAGCTTCCACAGACCTGCAGAGGGATCCCTGAGAGCATTTCTTTTTTCGTTGGTTTTCTTTTACTTTTCTGTTTTTTGGGGGGGCCTTTCTCGTTCTTTTATTTTTTTTAATTTGTTTTGTTTTCTTTTTCTTCTTTTTCCCTTTTTGTCTTTCTTCATTGTTCAGTCTCTTGTCTCTGTATATCTTCCTTCTCTTTCTGATCCCTGAATACCAGGCATTGTATACCTCTACGCTTTCTAGGCAGGCTATACTACAACAACTGACAGTGACTTCCCCAGACCTCATAGCTGAATCAGTGAGATCCCTGGGAACTTTGCGGTTCTTTAACCTTTCTGATTTTTATTTATTTAGTCTTTTCTTCCTCTTCTCCTTTTTAATCTCCATTTCATAATCTCTCATCTCTCCATTCCAACAGAAAGCACCCCTAGCATTCTTTTTTGTTTGTTTGTAAGTTTATGGCTCCTGTTCCTCTCTCCTCTCTCCCATATCCATCTTAGCTCCACACATAACAATCTCCCTGCTGTATCCTGCCTACCTGCATCATGCGCTTGACATCACACCAACAAGCAGCACAGGCACGGCCTACTGGAACCTGCCCTGCGCTGATTACGAACCTGCCCTGCGCTGATTACCAACCTGCCCTGGTGGCGATAGTAAGTGCCACAAACAACCCATCCCAGTAACTCCTCTCCAGCTAGACCTGCCTTGCTGTACCATATCTGCGTGACTGACCCTGCCAGTTGGAGAAGGAGGTGAAAAGTATTGAGTGCACGATGAGCAAACAACCAAGAACACAGTCTGCCTGCTCAGATATAGTCAAAATTTTTTTTTTTAAAAGGGATGAAACAAACAAATCTACAATCAATAAACGAGAAAAATAACTACTGAATGCCCCGAAAACAGCAGAAAATGTCAAAACATTTACAAAAACTGGACAGGATGGTTCCAGTAGGCCTCCAAAATAAAACACCAGATGACTCTCCTGTGGAAGAAAATGCACTATAACTACCTGATAGGGAATTCAAATCTCTAATACTCGGAGTTCTCCAAGCAGTGAGGCAAAAGCTGGCAAACATGAGGAAAAAATACATAAATTCATAGAAAATAAACAAAAAATTGGAAGAAATCAGGAAGATAGTGCAGAAACAAAATGCCAAAATAAATTCACAACTAGAAATTATACAAAAACAACAATTATAAATCCAAAAGATAAACAACAAGATTTCAGAAAAGGATGATGTCATAAAAGGGTTGAGAAGCAGATATGAAACGATGGAAGACAGGATCAGTGAAATTGAAGACAAACACTTGGATACAACTCTGAGGAAAACTCAGAAAAAAGAACAAAGAAAAATGAAGAGACCCTGAGAGTTATGTGGGACACAATTAAAAGCAAAAATTTACGAGTGATTTGCATTCAAAAACAGGGGAGAAAACATAAAACACAGAGAGGATCATTGAAGAACTGCTGACAGAAAACTTTCCCAATATCATAAAAGATGAAAAGCTGGCCATCCAAGAAGCTCAACGAACCCCATATAGAAGAGATCCCAAAGGAAAATCACCAAGACATATCATATTCACAATTGCCAAAACCAAATACAAACAAAGAATCCTGAGAGCAGCTCATAAAAAGCAAGAAGTCACAGAGGAGAAACAATAAGACTAAGCTCAGATTATTCGGCAGAAACCATGCAGGCAAGAAGGAAATGGGATAAAATATATAAATCTTGAAAGAAAAAAATTGTCAGCCAAGAATAATATATCCTACAAAATTCTCGTTCAAACTTGATGGTGAAATTAGGTCATTTCCAGATAAACAGAAATTAAGGGAATATGTAAAACTCAAACCAAACTCACAAGAATTATTAAAGGGAGTTCTTCGATCTGAGGACAAACAGTTTTAGCTCACAGGCAGAACCTAGGACACAGGATCGTACGAGCCAGATACCAATCTAGGAAATGAACTCTTCAGGACTATCCAAAACCAAAAGAAATACAACAAGGAATCAGAGCAGTTAATCAATAAGTGACAGCAACATCAAAACAATAAAAGAGAGAAAAAATGGCATAGGTATAGAACCTTCTATTGAAGAGGAAGGCAAGGCAATACCAAGTAATGGTAGACTGCTTCAAACGTAGATATATACTGGTAAAATTCATGGTAACCGCAAAGAAAGTTAACAAACTAACTCAGAAAAATAAAGATGAAAAACATAAAGTCTCCACAAAAACAAAACCTACAAAAACAAAAGAAATGAAAAAAAAATCCACAAACAAAAGTAACTCAGCACAACAGAGTAAGAATAAAAAAGAAAACTTCAGCATCACAAAAAAAAGCACTACAAAATGACAGCAACAAACTCACATCTATCAATAATTACACTGAATGTAAATGGACTCAATGCACCCATAAAGAGATGGAGAGTGACAGAATGGATAAGAAAACAGGATCCATCAATATGCTGTCTATAAGAGACACACCTTAGAAACAAAGATGTGAATTTATTAAAAGTCAAAGGTTGGAAAAAAATATATCAAGCTAACAACTACCAAAAAAGATCAGGAGTGGCAATTCTAATCTCAGATAAAATAGATTTTAAAACAAAATCTACCATAAAAGACAAATAAGGACACTATATAATGATTAAGGGGATGATCCATCATGAAGACATAACCATAATAAACATCTGCGCACCCAATGACAGGGCTCCAAAATACATAAAACAAACGCTAACAACACTGAAAAGAGAAACTGACAGTTCCACAACAATAGTAGGAGACTTCAACACACCACTCTCAGTAAAGGACAGAACAACTAAGAAGAAACTCAGCAAAGATACAGAAGACCTAAAGGGCACAATCAGCCAACTGGACCTCATAGACATATATAGAACACTCCATCCAACCGCTGCAAAGTACACATTCTTTTTCAATGCACATGGAACATTCTCCAGAATAGACCACATCTTAGGCCACAGAGCAATCCTCAAAGAGATCCAAAACGTTGAGATTATTCAAAGTATCTTCTCTGATCACAATGCCATCAAGGTAGAAATTAACACTAGAAAGAGCAAGGGAAAAAAATCAACTACATGGAAACGGAATAATACCCTGCTTACACATCAGTGGGTAATAAAAGAAATCAGAGATGGAATCAAAAAATTCCTAGAATCAAATGAGAATGAAAACACATCATACCAAAACCTTTGGGACACAGCAAAGGCAGTCCTCAGAGGACAATTTACAGCAATAGATGCACATATCAAAAAAGAAGAAAGGGACAAAATCAAAACATTAACTACAGAACTCAAACAAATAGAAAGAGAACAGCAAAAAAAGCCTACAACCACCGGAAGAAAAGAAATAGTAAAGATCAGAGCAGAAATAAATAAATAGAGAACAGAAAAACAACAGAAAGAATCAACAAAACAAAAGTTGGTTCTTTGAAAGACTGAACAAAATCGACAAACCACTGGCCAGACTGACAAAAGAAAAACAGGAGAGGACAGAAATAACCCAAATAAGAAATGAAATGGGGGACATTACAGCAGACCCAACTGAAATAAAAAGGATTATAACAGAATATTATGAAAAACTACTCCAACAAATTTGAAAACCTAGAGGAAATGGATAAATTTCTAGAAACACACTACCTACCCAAACTACAACAAAGTGATGTTGAAAATCTGAACAGACCCACAAGAGAAGAGATTGAAAAGGTAATAAAAAAAACTCCCAACCAATAAAAGCCCTGGCCCAGATGGCTTCACTGGAGAATTCTACAAAACATTTACAGAAGAACTTGTACCAGTACTACTCAAGCTATTTCAGAGCATAAAAGAGGAAGTAACACTTCCAAATTCATTCTATGAAGCCAGCATGACGCTGATACCAAAACCAGGCAAAGACGTCACAAAAAAAGAAAATTACAGACCAATATCTCTCATGAATATAGATGCAAAAATTCTGAACAAAATTCTAGCCAATAGAATTCAGCATCATATCAAAAAAATAATATACCGCAACCAAGTAGGATTCATACCAGGTATGCAAGGATGGTTCAACATTAGAAAATCAGTCAACGTAATCTACCACATAAATTAAAGGAAATAAAAGAATCACATGATCATCTCAACTGACGCATAAAAGGCATTTGACAAAGTCCAACACCCATTCCTGATAAAAACTCTCAATAAACTAGGTACAGAAAGGAAATTTCTCAACATAATAAAGGGCATCTATGCAAAACCAATGGCCAACATCATTCTTAATGGAGAGAGGCTAAAAACATTCCCCTTGAAAGCAAAAACAAGACAAGGATGCCCTTTATCACCACTCCTATTTAACATCATGCTGAAAGTTCTAGCTAGAGCAATAAGGCAAGAAAAAGAAATCAAGGGCATCCAAATTCATAATGAAGAAGTTAAACTATCCCTGTTTGTAGATGATATGATACTATACATAGAAAACCCTGAAGACTCCCTGAGAAATCTACTGGAACTAATAGAAAGATTCAGCAGAGTAGCAGGATACAAGATAAACATTCAAAAATCAGTTGGATGAAAAGGAAATCAGGAAAACAATACCATTTTCAATAGCCCCTAAAAAGATAAAATACTTAGGAATAAATCTGACCAGGGATGTAAAAGACCTATACAAAGAAAACTACAAAACACTACTGCATGAAACCCAAAGGGATCTACAGAAATTGGAAAACATACCATGCTCATGGATAAGCAGACTCAACATTATGAAAATGTCAATTCTACCCAAAGCAATTTATAAATACAACACAATCCCGATCCAAATACCAACAACATTCTTCAAAGAGATGGAAAAACTAATCATTAACTTTATATGTAAAAGGAAGAAGCCCCGAATAAGTAAAAAACTCCTGAAGAAGAAAAATAAAGTTGGAGAACTCACACTACTCAACTTCAGAACCTACTATACAGCTACAGTAGTCAAAACAGCCTGATACTGGTACAACGACAGATACATTGACCAATGGAACAGAATTGAGAGCCCAGATGTAAATCCATCCACCTACGGTCACCTGATCTTCGACAAGGGCCCAATGTCCATCAAATGGGGAAAAGACAGTCTTTTTAACAAATGGTGCTGGCAAAACTGGATATCCATTTGCAAAAAAATGAAACAGGACCCATACCTCACATCGTGCACAAAAACTACTTCAAAATGGATCAAAGACCTGAATATAAAGCCTAAAAGTATAAAGTTTATAGAAGAAAAAATAGGACCAACACTTCAGGCCTTAATACCTGGCATTAACAGGATACAAACCATAAACATCAATGCACAAACCCCAACAGATAAGCTAGATAACTGGGATCTTCTAAAAATCAAACACCTATGCTCTTCAAAAGACTTCAACAAAAGAGCAAAAACAGAACCTACAGACTGGAAAAAATTTTTGGACAGTACAAGTCAGACAAAGGTCTAATGTTCATAATCTACAAGAAAATCCAACACCTCTACAACAAAGAGACAAATAATCCTATTAAAAAATGGGCAAAGGAAATGAACAGACACTTCACCAAAGAAGACATTCAAATGGCCAACAGACACATGAGGAAATGCTCGCGATCACTAGCCATCAGAGAAATGCAAATTAAAACCACAATGAGATACCATCTCACCCCGGCATTACTGGGACGAATCAAAAACACTGGAAATAACAAATGTTGGAGGGGCTGCAGGGAGATTGGAGCTCTTATATACTGCTGGTGGCAATGCAAAATGATATATCCGTTTTGGAAAATGATATGGCGCTTCCTGAGAAAGCTAGAAATAGACATACCATTCGATCCAGCAATCCCACTCCTAGGAATATATCCTAGAGAAATAAGAGTCGTCACTCGAATAGACATATGCACACCTATGTTCATGGAAGCATTGCTCACAATAGCAAAACGATGGAAACAACATAGGTGCCCATCAACAGATGAATGGATAAACAAACTATGGTACATACACACAATGGAGTACTATGCAACGAGAAAGAACAAGGATGAATCTGTGAAGCATCTCATAACATGGATGAAACTGGAGAACATTATGCTGAGTGAAATAAGTCAATCACAAAAGGACAAATATTGTATGAGACCTCTATTGTAAAAATACATGAAAAAGTTCACACGCAAAATGTAACAATCCTTGTTGGTTACCAGGGATGGGAGGGGAGGGGGGGAAATACTAAATAGGCAATAGATAAGTGGTATCTTGGGTGAAAGGTGAGACAGTACACAATACAAGGGAAACTAACACAACCTGCACAAGGAAAGGTCATGGAGGCCCCATGGACACATCCAAACTCCACGAGGGACTGAGTTGCTGGACGGAGGGCTCTGGGGACCATGGTCTCGGGGAACATCTAGCTCAATTGGCATGACACAGCTTATAAAGACAATGCTCTACATTCTACCTTGGTGAGTAGTGTCTGGGGTCTTAAAAGCCTGTGAGTGGCCATCTAAGATACTCCACTGGTCTCATCCCTTCGGGAGCAAGGGAGAATGAAGAGAACAGGATACAACGAAAAGATTAGTCCAAAGGACTAATTGTCCACAGCTACCAAGACCTCCACCGGACTGAGTCCAGTACAGCTAGATGGTGCCCGGCTACCACCGCTGACTGCTCTGACCAGGATCACAACAGAGGGTTCTGGACAGAGCTAGAGAAGGATGTAGAGCATAATTCTAACTCACAAAAAAAAAAAAATGACCATATTTACTGGCCTGAAGGAGACTGGAGAAACCTCAAGAGTATGGCCCCCAGACACCCTTTCAGCTCAGTGGTGAAGTTACCTTCGAGGTTCACTGTTCAGCCTGGGAGTGGACAGCCCTGTAAAACCAAATGAGACTAACGAGGTACAGGAGTCCAGTGACAAGGGCCAGAAGGCAGAAGGGGAGTAGGAAGCTGATGATAGGGAACACAAGGTTGAGTAAGGATACCGTTGATGTGTTGTGAGATTGTTAGCCATTGTTATAGGGCAACATTTGTAGTAACTGTTAAATGGGAGGCTATTTTGTCCTGTAAGCCTTCATCTTAAGTGAGAACAACAGCACAATTAGAAGAGCGTAGTCAATGTCACTTAGATGTGTAGGTAAAAAGTTTTGAAATGGTGTATCTTTGGCTATATGTATTTTCACCAAAAAAAAAAAAAGCTGAGAATTTAGAGGGTTAAAATGTTGTGGGGTTGTTAACCAAAGTCATAAAACGGCATTTGTACTACTATTACATGAGAAACTGTTTGTTCTGTAAGCCTTCACCTGAAGTACAATAAAATATTAAAAAAAAAAAAAAGATAATAGGTAATAGGGAAACATGAGTAAGGTTTCTAAAGCATTAAAGAGGACCGAGAGATAGAGCTGGAAGAATAGATGATAGCAGAAAAAAGAAGAAAAAAAAATTATCACATGTTTTTCTCCATATCAAGTATGTGGTGAAACCCATGTGACATTGTTGATTACAGGTTAGTAAATAAGGACTAGTGAGCTCATAGTTGCCTTGCTTATTGGGTAATCTGTCCCTGTTTTGAATAGAGGAACCTAATTATCTATATCCATTCAAGGAGCACATGCATACGGATGAAAAACCGAAAATGGCTTATTAACTGGGAACATGGTGTCAATGGAAGAAGAAAAGAGAATGTAAGACTAGAGTTAGTTAATTAACCTTAAATATGGATGGATCTATTTCAGGGAGGAAAGATGAGTGACAATACGTAGGAATATTTTATATTGAATTTCTTAAAATACCAGGATAAAATCTCTTTTGATTTTTAAAATGTATATTAGAATATGTTCACATTGAGAAGAGGCTCTGACAATGTAGATATTTTATTCTACTTGATGAGTTAAACTACAAATAATTATAAATTGTCATCTGATGAATTGAAAGGATACTGTTGGGCAAGTCCAAGAAAAGTGTAGCATTAAAGAATGTGGTTTTGAATAGTTCTCAGGATCAGCTTAGAACTTAATATGTGGAACATCAATGGCAAAACCATTGAGTTGCCACGGTTTAGTTTAATTCAGAAGTTACCCTCAGTACTCAGAAGGCGGGAACAGAATAAAACAAGTAAACACCAAATGATGCAACAAAATATTTTTTAAAAGAGTGAGACAAACTGAAGAATCAAATTTCAAAAAGAGTACATGTTAGCAGTTGCCAGGAAGAGATATATCTAGTAAGTAAGAGAGTGGGCATGAGAGAGAAATTCTTGAAGGTAAATTTCCAACAGAAATCATAAATAACAAAAATATTAGTGGTGTAAGTAGAGACAAAAATATTTTCTCTACCTGTGTGCAGAGATTGAATTTACAACTGCATGTAGAGATTTGAGATGTTCTTTTGAAATAATAGGTTCCTGTTTTTATTCAAATTCTGTTTGGTCACCAATTAATGATGTATTAATATTTATAGAACAATTCTAATGGGTCAAGATGCAAAGAAGTTACCTATGTTAACTCAATCTTCCCAGCAAACCTGACCTCCAATATACTCATTTTCCAAGTAGTAAGTGAAAAATTTATGAAAAATGAGCACAAAATTATATTTTATACCATTACCTTGGAAATAGGTTACACAAGTGAGGAGAATAAAGGAGCAGAAGGCAACATATGTTATTTTCTACTAACCAATCCACCACCCATCTTTCAGTTTGTCATACTATGGTGCCTTGCTTGTTGCTTTGATACTGGAAACTATGACACCGGTATTTCAAATGCCAGCAGAGTAACCCATGGTGGACAAATTTCAGTGGAGCTTCCAGACTGAAACAAACTAGAAAGAAAAGCCTGGAAATCTATTTCAGAAAATTAGCCAATGAAAACCCTGTGGATTACAACAGAATATACTGGAAGATACAACTTTTGGTTGAAAGACAAGGGACTCAAGCATGCTAGTGCTCATGAGGATGGCTGGGTCTAGGCAGTGTTTCATTCTGTTGTACATGAGGTCACCACGAGTCTGAGCAAACCTTATGGTAACTAACAACAACACAAGAAATTACCAACTAGAGAGAATAAAATTAGAAAAATTTGAGACAATAAACAAACTTTGGCTAATATCTTTCCTTGTTGTTATTCTCTATGTTTTTTAGGGATTATTTTCCTTTGTCTCTCTTGTCAAAAGCAAAGTACCCAAAGATGCCTAACTCTATCTACCACAGTGACTGAATTCCTGCTTATTTTCTGATGTGTGGGAGCTCAGAGTCTTGCATGTCATGCAATTCCCCCTGATACATATGACAACCTTGATGGGGAACCTTCTCATTGTCACAATAAGCACTTTTGACAAGAATTGTCAAACTTCCATGTATTTCTTCCTTAAGAATCTGTCTGTCCTGGACATGTGCTACATTTCTGTCACTGTCCCCAAGGAGTGTATGATCTTGCTGCTTAACAACAGGGTGATCTCTATTGTTGGATGTGCAGCTCAGATCTTCCTTGTGGTTTCATGTGCTAATACAGAGCTGCTGTTCTCACCATCATGGCCTCTGACAGCTACGTGGCCATCTGCAATCCCCTTCATTACCCTGTGATCATGAACCCTCGTGTCTGTGTCCAGATGAAACTTGCCTCTGTATTCAGCGGTCTGATCTATGCAGGGGTGCACACTGACAACACATTCCGGTTGTCCTTCTGTCAGTCTAATGTGATCCATCAGTTCTTTCGTGACATCCCGTCTTTGGTGAAGCTCTCCTGCTCTGATACTTTCATCAATAAGGTTGTGATTTTTTTCTGTGTCGTAGTGATTGTAGGCGGTTTTCTTATCTTTGTCATCATGTCTTATATTCACATATTTTCTGCTGTGCTCAAGTTTCCAATGAGAGGAGAGAGAGGAAAGGCCTTTTCCACCTGTGTACCTCACATCCTCATGGTAACGGTTTTTGTCAGCTCAGTAAACGCTGTGTATATGAATCCAACCTCCAACTCACCCACAATTCAGGACACGATCATTTCTGTGTTCTACCCTATAGTCCCTCCTTTCCTAAATCCTATCATCTATAGCGTTAGGAACAAGCAGATAAAGGGGCTGTAAGGAGACTTATGAGAAGAATACTCTATTCAGGAAAACAATAAGATGATTATTTTAAGACAGTCGTACTTTTATGAGGCATGTTGGAAAATACTTCAAAATTAGATTCCTTGCCTAATTTCAAAATTTGGGGACTTCACTTGATATCTAGTGACAGTATATTATATGTCAACACAGAAACAATGTTGTTGTTGTTAGTTGTCAAATTCACTCTGACTTGTAACAACCTTGTGCATAACAGAATGAAATATTGCTAAATCCTGTGCCATCTTCATGACCATTGGTGTGGTTGAGTCCATTGTTGTGACTATTGTGCCAGTCCATCTCATTGAGGGATTTTCCCCTCATTTTTGCTGAATCTCTTCTTTACCAACCTTATGGGTAAAAACAACACTTTCATATTTTAACTTGAATTTTTCTCTCCCCAAAAAATGTTTATTCCCTGATGACTGAAACTCATCTACTGAAGACTTTTATATTTGTTAAATATTTCTCTTTAGAATTGTCTGGAGTCCTAGAATAGATAAACTATATATTAGCTTTCACTTTTTTGTAATTATGACAATAGAATCATTTATTCAGACATACATTTAAAATATAACTTAAAATATAAAGAATAACACCTGAAAGCTAATCATAAAAATAACACTAAAATACTGTTTTTCTAAATAAAAATAGAAGCATATGAAGGTGTGGTTGGTAGGAAATGTTAATGACACCTTATGCTGTTTTACATAACCTATAAGGAAAAATTTATATAAAAATTATTTACAGTATGTAAATCACGCTTTGGTTAGAAAGTTTAGGATTAAGATTATTAGTTGGCAGTTTTTATTGTCTCCATGCCAGGAAGACAAAAATAAGATAATTTTTTCTATGTTATTTTACTTCTCATGCATTCTTTCAATATATTAAAAAGACAAAAGTAAAAATGGTTTTTTTAAGTGAAGTTTTATATAAGTTTCTCTTATATGAGTATCCCAAAACCTTATAGTAATCCTTGATTTAGTCACAGTACTCTCTACCAGAACACAAACTATATGGCCATATTGGATACACAGTTACTAAAGCCTACACAGTCTTAAAAATTACAGTTTCAGTTTATGGATCTACAATTTGGAGACAATAGTCACTAAATGCCACCAACACTTACTTCTTTTACTTCTGTGATGTTATTACCACAAAATATTACATACCATTTCCAGTAAAAACAAATACTGAGTGTGATGGTTAATTTTATGTGTCAACTTGGCTAAGCTGTGGTGCCCCATTGTTTGGTCAAACAATACTTTAGATGTTGCTATGTTAGTATTTACATATGATTAACGTTTAAGTCAGTTGAACTTAAGTAAAGCGTATTACTGTCTGCAATATGGATATAACTCATCCCATCAGTTTAAGGCCATAGGAGCAAAAACTGAGGCTTCCCAAGAGAGAATAAGTTTGCCTCAAGATTGTAAATAAACATTTTTTTCCAGAATTTTCAGCATGCTGCCTAGTTTAGCAACTTCACAAGGCTTTTGGATATTCCAACCAGTCACAAAACCTATGTATTTCAGACACAAGACTTCCAGGGTTTCAAGGCAGTCACCTGACCTAAGGATGCTGGACTTTCTAGCCCTACAATCATGTTGGTCATGTCCTTAAGAACACTCTCTCTCTCTCAATCTGTCTTTAAATATGTATATTGTATTAATTCTTTTTCTTTGGAGGACTTGGACTAACATAGTCTTTGATACTGTCAATGCTTCTAGAGGAATAAAATCTTTTTTTTAATTTTTTTTTATTGCACTTTAGATGAAGGTTTACAGAACAAATAGTTTCTCATTAAACAGTCAGTACACATATTGTTTTGTGACATTGGTTACCAACCCCACGACATGTCAACACTCTCCCTTCTTGAACTTGAGGACCTTTTTTTTGGTGAAAATATACGTAGCCAAAGTTACGCTGTTTTGAAAGTTTCTACATGTACAATTCAGTGACATTGATTACATTCTTCCAGCTGTGCTGCTATTCTCACTAACCTTTTCCAAACTATTCCATCACCATTATCTTCAACTCACTGTCCCCTAGGCTTCCCAACAAACCTTTTGAGTTGCTGTTGTCAATTTGATCTCACATAGATAACTCTTTTTTTTGTACTTTAGATGAAGGTTTGCAAAACAAATAGTTTCTCATTAAACACTTAGTACACATATTGCCCTATGATAATGGTTAACAACCCCATGACATGTCAACACTGTCCCTTCTCAACCCTGGGTTCCCTATCACCAGCTTTCCTGTCCCCTCCTACCTTCTAGTCCTTCTCCCTGGACTGCTGTGCCTCATTAGTCCTGTTTTATGAGGCTGTCCAATCCCCGGCTGAACAGTGAACTTTGGTAGGGGCTTCACCACTGAGCTAAAAGGGTGTCCGGGGGCCATACTCTTGAGGTTTCTCCAGTCTCTGTCAGGCCAGAAAATCTGGTCTATTTTTGTGTGTTAGAATTCTGTTCTACATCATTTTCCAGCTCTCTCCAGGACCCTGTATTGTGATCCCGGTCATGGCAGTCAGTGGTGGTAGCCGGGCACCATCTAGCTGTACTAGACTCAGTCTGGTGGAGGCCTTGGTAGCTGTGGTCCTTTAGCCCTTTGGACAAAACTTTTCCTTGTATCTTGTTCTTTTCATTCTCCGTTGCTCCCGAAGGGGTGAGAACTGGAGTATCTTAGATGGCTGCTCACAGGCTTTTAAGACCCCAGCTGCTACTCACCAAGGTAGAATGTAGAACATTGTCTTTATAAACTGTTATGACAGTTGAGCTAGATGTTCCCTGAGACCATGGTCCCCACAGCCCTCTGCCCAGCAATTCAGTCCCTCAGGGAGTTTGGAAGTGTCTATGGAGCTTCCATGGCCTTTCCTTGTACAAGTTGTGCTGGCTTCCCCAGTGTTGTGTACTGTCTTACCCTTCACCAAAGTCACCACTTATCTATTTAGTTGCCCCCCGACTCCTCCCATCCCTCAGAACCACAAAGATTGTTTCTTTTTGTGTCTAAACTTTTACATGAGTTTTTAGAGTAGAGGTCTCATACAGTATTTGTCCTTCTGTGATTGACTTATTTCACTCAGCATAATGTCCCCTAGTTTCATCCATGTTATGAGATGCTTCACAGATTCATCATTGTTCTTTATCTTTGTATAATACTCCATTGTGTGTATGTACCATAGTTTGTTTATCCATTTGTCTGTTGATGGGCATTGTCTTAGTCATCTAGTGCTGCTCCAACAAAAATACCACAAGTGGATGACTTTAACAAAGAGGAGTTTATTCTCTCACAGTCCAGTAAGCTATAAGCCCAAATTCAGGACATCAGCTAAAGGAGAAGGCTTTCTCTCTCTGTGGGCTCTGGAGGAAGGTCCTTGTGATGCATCATTCTTTCCTTGGTCTAGGAGCATCTCAGTGCAGGAACCTCAGGTCCAAAGGACATGCTCTGCTCCCGGCACTGCATTCTTGGTGGTGTGAAGTTCCCATGTGTCTCTGCTTGTTTCTCTCTTTTATATCTCAAAAGAGATTGCATTAAGACCTATATAATCTTGTCAACCTCATTAGTGTAACCTCATCACAGTGACAGAATTTACAACACATAAGGAGATCACATCAGATTACACAATCATACAATACTGGGAATCATGACCCAGCCAAGTTGACAGATATTTTTGTGGAACACAATTCAGTCCATGACAGGCATCTAGGTTGTTTCCATCTTTCTGCTATTGTGAACAGTGCTGCAATGAATGTGGATGTACATATGTCTATTTGTGTGATGGCTCTTATTTCTCTAGGCTATACTCCTAGCAGTGGGATTGCACTTTGCAGTGCTTTTTTTTTTTTTTTTTTTTTTTTTTGTGGTGCTGACGTTTTCTTTGTTCCTTACTCTCTTGTGCTGAGTTCCTTTTTTTTGTGGATTTTTTTTAATTTCTTTTGTTTTTGTAGGTTTTGTTTTTATTGAGACTTTATGTTTTTCTTCTTTATTTTGATGAGTAGGTTTGTTCAATTTCTTTGTGGTTACCTTGAAATTTACCCTTACTTCCTAGATTTAACCTAGTCTATTATTACTTGGTATCCCTTGCCTTCCTCTCCATTAGAAGGTTCTATACCTACATCATTTATTCCCTCTTTTATTGTTCTGATGCTGTTGTCATTTACAGATTAACCTCTCTGGTTCCCTTTTGTAATTCTTTTGGTTTTGCATAGTCCTTAAGAGTTCATTTCCTAGTTTGGTATCTGGATAGTACAATCCTGTGTCCTATATTCAGCCTGTGGTCTGATATTGTTTGTTCTCAGATTGAAGGACTTCCTTTAATAAATCTTGTAAGTTTGGTTTAATTTTTACATAGTCCCTTAATTTCTGTTTATCTGGAAATGACCTAATTTCACCATCATATTTGAATGAGAGTTTTGCAGGATATATTATTCTTGGCTGGGAATTTTTTTCCTTTAAGGTTTTATATATGTCATCACATTGCATTCTTGCCTACATGGTTTCTGCCAAATAATCCCAGCTTAGTCTTATTGTTTCTCCTCTGTATGTGACTTCTTGTTTTACACAAGCTTCTCTCAGGATTCTTTGTCCTTGGTTTTAGCGAGTATGATTATGATATGCCTTGGTGATTTTCTTTTGGGGTCTATCCTATATGGGGGTCGTTGAGCTTCTCAGATGGTCATCTTTCAGGATATTGGGGAAGTTTTTCGTAAGCAATTTTTCAATGATCCTCTGTGTTTTCTGTTTTCTCCCCCTGTTCTGAAACTCTGATCACTCACAGATTTTTGCTTTTGATAGTATCCCATATAATTCTCAGGGTTTCTTCATTTTTCTTTGTTCTTTTTTCTGATTTTTCCTCAAACAGAGTTGTATCCAAGTGTTTGTCTTCAATTTCACTGATCCTGTCTTCCATCGTTTCAAACCTGCTCCACTGTCCTATGACTATGTCCATGTCTTTTGGATTTTTTATTGTTGTTTTTATATGATTTTTAGATGTGAATTAAATTTTAGCATTTTGTTCCTGTATTATTTTCTTAAATTCTTCCATTTTTTGTCTTTATTTTCCATAAATTTGTCTGTCTTTTCTATGAATTTGTCTACTTTTTCCTCATTTTTGTCTGTTTTTTGCTTCAACTCTTGGATAATTCTGAATATTAGAGATTTGAATTCCTTATCAGTTAGGTCTAGTGCCTTTTCTTCTACTGGAAGGTCATGTGGTATTTTATTTTGGATGCCTACTGGAACCACCCTGTCCTGCTTTTATAAATGTTTTGATATTGTCTGCTGTCTTTGGGGCATTCTGTGGTTATCTTCCTCGTTTATTGATTGTAGATTTGTTTATTTTTTCCTGCTTTTTTGTTTTACTTGGTTATGTCTGAGCAGGCAGGCTGTGCGTTCTTTGTTGTTTATGCATCTGTGGGCAAGACACTTTTCACCTCCTTCTCCAATTGGCAGGGTCAGTCACTCAGATATGGTACAGCAGGGCAAGTCCAGCTGAAGGGGAGTTGCTGGGATAGGTTTTTTGTACCAGGGCTGACAGTGTGGACCAGGAATCAGTGCAAGGCAAGTTCCAGTAGGCCATGCCTGTGCTGCTTGGGAGTGTGATGTTCAGCGGATGGTGCAGGTAAGCAGGAAGGAGGGGGTAGATTTTGATGTGTGGACCTAAGACGGGTATGGGAAAGATGAGAGAGAGGAGAGAGGATCAGGAGCCAAAAACATACACACACAAAAAAAGAGTGCTAAGCGAGCTTGCTATTGGAGTGGAGAGTTGAGAGACTGAGAAATGGGGAAAAACAAAAAGAAAAAAAGAAAGATGGTAAAAGAAAAAAAGAATAAATCGAGACACTGGAACTGAAGAAAGACAAAAAGGGAATAAGAGAAGAAAACGAAGCTAAGAAATTAAAATTAAAAAAAAAAACACCAAAAAAGAAATGCCCCCAGGGACGTCCCTTTGCAACTCTGCAGAGTAAGGGACTAGCTTCCAAGCCGCATGGTACTGCCTGGCTAGAAGGCTCCAAGCCAAGAAAATAAAAAGAAAACAAACAAATCAAAACATAACAATTCAGAGCAAACAAACATAGAATGAAAAAAGCCCTGAGGGTCCCACCAGCATGGTGGCACGGGCAGGGAAAAGTTTCACAGTTGGGCTGTGTTTTTCAGCCTTTCAGGAAGAAGCAAAGATGGCACACAGAACCAGGTATTTGAAAGAAAGGAGGGGGAGGTGGTGCAATGTAAGGAAGAAATCTAAAGAAGCGGAACAAAGCAACACCAGCAGCCAACAAATTGCACTGGGGGATCTAGCTGGCCAGTGTGGGTGGGTGGAATCAAAGTTACACTGCAGGGAAGCTTGTGCTTCCCGGCCAACAGACTGTAGCTGCAGGAAGCAGAGGAGGCAAAGTGGGGGTGAAGAAACGTGGGGGGTGGGAAAGCCTATATCGTGGGTTACTGGTTGTTCTGTCTCCTGCTGAAAGCTCCCTGAGGGTGCTTTCTCGTACCTCCTGTTTGCTGATCTCCCATCAGGGTCCAAGATGATGGATCCATGCTGCAGTAGCTATAGTGGACCTCTCCATGTATCTCTCCTCATGCTTTGTTCTCGGTCAGTTTCTTATTCCATTTGGTGCTTGGCTGAGTTCTTTATCTCTTCATTTGAAACTTAGGGTTTCAGGATTGACATGTGAGTGTTTAACTTGTTTTTCTGATCTTTGCTGCGGAGGGACAGGGTGGTGCTTACGACTATAGTGCCATGTTGCCTGGAAGTATCAAGGAATACAATCTTAAGGATGATATTTTCTGTTTTAATTCCCAGGTTTCTGAAATTGATTCTCAAATTTTGTTAGATGGTAAGACACTAATGACTCTATTTTAAAAAGTATAGAGGGAACTGATAGTTCAGGGCATGATGAGGAAATAGACACATGCAATTGAATACTCCTGGTCAAATACTTAAAAGAGACAATGTTCTGGATGATCATGCATTTAATACCTTAGAAGATTTTTTGAACTGATATGTATAATCACATTGGCTGGTTGCTCCTAATTTCACTGGACAAAGTGGGGAAAAGAAAGGATGAGCTCAGGGCTTCAAATTCCCTGGTCAAGCATTGTATAATGACCTGAAACTTTCTATGCATGCTGTAAAATAAAATCTAGTGTTTTGTAGCCATAGAGATGAAGTTACTGAAAATAAGACTCAGAATTTCATACTACCAATGGCTGAATTACAATGCAAATTAAATTCCTAGCCTCAGTATTTTTCTTCTGTTAAAGTGAGGGTATTTATTGGGAAAGAATAAGATCCTGAATATTTGAATGAAAACATGTGTCTGATATTGATAAAGATAGTGACATAGAATCCTTAAATTTTTGTGAGTCTTCTTAGTGAGTAGAAGCAACCTGTCCTGGTTTGAATTATGTTCCCCAAGAATGTGTGTATCAATTTGGCTGGGCCATGATTCCCAGAATTGTGTTGTTGGCCTCCATTTTGTGATTGTAATTTTATGTTAAAGAAGATTAGGATGGGATTGTAATGGCCTGCACCACCTTTTATCTCTCAAGAGGCAAAAGGAAACGGAAGCAAGCAGAGAGTTGGGGACCTCATACCATCAAGAAATCAGTGCTGGGAGCAGAGTGCATCCTTTGGACTGGGGTCCCTGCACAGAGAAGCTCCTAGTCTGGGGGAACACAGAAAAGAAGAAGGCCAACAGAGAGAAAAAGCCTTCCCCTGGAGCTGACGCCCTGAATTTGGACTTTTAGCCTACTTTGACTGTGAGGAAATAAACTTCTCTTTGTTAAAACTATCCACTTGTGGTATTTCTGTTATAGTAGCACTAGATGACTAAGACACAGATTTCATCCTTATCTGAGGATATTAACATTCTGTGCCTGAGGAAATTGTAATGGACTTCTCTGAAGCAGTTCCCTTGCAAGACATTGATGAGTCTCCTCAGAATCCACCCCCACCAGCCCTCTTTCTTCTATACTTACAAACTAAACTCAAGTCCCAGCAGAAACTTAAAGGTGAGGTAAAGAGTGTGACCCATTTGGAAGTGTGCTACCTTACAAAAAAACTACATGATTTTTTCTAATTAATAAAGACAGATATCCAGGGAATATGTGTAGGAATGGATATTAATCATGTAAAAAAATGTTGAAAGGAGCAAAAAGTTGGATCAGGTATAACTTATTAATATTGGTCCCCTAAGCAGAGATCTTCAGAACTGAATGATTCAGATCAAGTGGTTAAAAAGAATTCTAAGTTTGTTTATACCCATTGTCATCTAGTGGATTTGGACTCATAGGTACCCTATAGGACAGAGTAGAACCACCTGCTCCATAGGGTTTCCAAGGAACAGCTGGTGGATTCGAACTGCTAACCTTTTTGTTATCAGACGTAGCTCACCTTAGCTATTAATCACTGTACCACCAGGGCTCCAGATCAAGAAATAGCCTACAGGGAGGCAGGGCCAAGATGGCAGAGTAGTCAGATGTTTCTGGTGGTCCCTCTTACAACAAAGACCCCCAAAAAACAAGTGAATTGATCATATATGACAATTTAGAACCCCTGAACCTCAAAGGCAAAGTTGAGTAATCAGACTGAGTGCAGGGGACGGGAGAGACGGTTTGGAAGCAGCGAAGAGTTGTCAGACCTGACCCAGCAGGAGCAGGAGCCCATCAGGCCAGACCAGCTCTTGGTGAATGGTAAGGCAAGCAGCGGTGCTCAGGAGGCATTTTCCACATTGGGGGAGACCCAGCAGCAGAAAGTCTACTTGGCCATCCAGAACCAGTGATAAGCAGCCCTCAACCGGTGATAAGTACTTATGTCTGTCCTACTGGGCTGATCAAAAACACCTGCCTTTGGAAAAAAATCTCTCTCCCATTTACCTCCCTGCTCCCTGCTCTGCACTGGGTCTGGGACAGCTTCAACAATTGCTGAGTCCCCTGGGCTGGAAGTAGGACACGTCACATGCCCTGAGCTGTTCTCCCAGCCTTGGGGAGGGAACAAGTTAACAAACAGGGGAAAAAATAATCTGCTGGCTCCCCTAAGCCAGGAATAAAGGGTAGGCACATCTCTGTTGCCTACACACAGGCATAAGGGGTCCACGGACTTTGACTGCTTTTCCCCCTGTATAGACTTCTGTGAGCCCATTTCAGCAGCATAGGCCCTCATTAGGACAGTACAACAGGTTATATACCTGAAGTCTAACTTCAACAGTTCCAGCTGTGAAGTGACAAGTTCATTACATTTGACACTGCTCTGCCCATTAAGCAGGGTCTTTACCTACCCACTTCAGGGGCCTGAGGACTGGTGCCTTCACACACGCCACCTAGGCACCTGCAACAGGGGTCAAAAAATAAGAGGTGCCCCCCAGTCCTGACTGCCAATGCATTGGGTGCCCATAGTCCAGCTGCAAAACCCACCCACCTATGTGATCTAGGGAACAGGGACACTCTTTCCTCCTGGACACTCAGGGGTGGCTGTCAGCCCCCTGCCTTGCTTAGTTTGTGTCCCCCTGCTGCAGCCAGATGCCTATGCCTACACCAATCACCCATGCCAGTCTAGGACTGTAGGTTAGAGGCTGCACCACACACTTCGTGGCCAACTACCTGGACACCTGAGCTGAATCCATACAGGAGGAGCGGGTGGACTCCTGAGCTCACACACTTAGTGGCAGGTCTGACCACCTGGTGGCAGGACTTTGGAGCTTCAGAGGCACCGGTGACTGAGGTAGTTCATATGAGCAGCTTATTTGGGCATATCAAAACAAAACAAGAAGCTAGGACATAGTAAGCAAACATAAAATAAATATTAAGTTATCAATGGCTCATAGATAACAGTCAACATCAAATCACATAAAAAGGCAGACCATGATGCCTCCAGCAAGCTCCCAAAAGAATCTAGAAATTTTCCAGAGGAAGAAAATTTCTTGGTATTACTGGTGGAAGAATACAAAAGATTAATATACGGAACTCTTCAGGAGATCAGGAAGGAAATTATTCAAAACACTTAACACACAATAGAGGAACTTAAGAAGATTAAAGAAGAACATAATGATAAATTTAACAGTCTGCAAGAATACATACAGAGACACAAGATTAACAATAAAATTTCAGAATTAAACAACTCAATAGAAAGTCATAGGAGCAGAAATGAGGCAATGGAAGTCAGAATTAGAGAGACTGAAGATAAAGCACTTGACTTCAACTTACAAGATTTAAAAAGGATTTTAAAAAATGAAGAAACCTTAAGAATTATGTGGGATTCTATCAAGAGGAATAGCCTACGAGTGATTGTACTACTAGAACAGAGGGGGATAACAGAAAATACAGAGAGAATTGTTGAAGATTTGTTGGCAGAAAACTTCCCTGATATCATGAAAGATGAGAAGCTATCTATCCAAGATGCTTGTCAAACCCCATATAAGGTACATCCCAAAAGAAAGTCAACAAGCCATATTATAATCAAACTTGCCAAAACCAAAGATAAAGAGAGAATTTTAAGAATGGCCGGGGATAAAAGAAAAGTCACTTACAAAGGAGAGTCAATAAGAATAAGCTTGAACTACTCAGCAGAAAACATGCAGACAAGAAGGCAATGGGATAACACATATAAAGCCTTGAAGGAAAACAATTTCCAGCCAAGAATTATATATCCAGCAAAACTGTATCTCAAATATGTGGCGAAATTAGGGCATTTCCAGATAAACAGAAGTTTAGGGAATTTGCAAAAAAGTATACAGTGTTGGTGGGAATGTAAAATGTACAACCACTTTGAAAATAGATTTGGCACTACTTTAAAAAGCTAGAAATAGAAGTACCATACGATCCACCAATCTGCTCCTTGGAATATATCCTAGAGAAATAAGAGCTGTCACACGAATAGATACATGCACACCCATGTTCACTGCAGTACTGTTCATGATAGCAAAAAGATGGAAACAACCTAGGTGCCCATCAATGGATGAATGGATAAACAAATTATGGTATATTCACACAATGGAATACTATTCAATGATAAAGAACAACGATGAAACCATGAAGCATCTTATAACATGGAGGAATCTGGAAGGCATTATGCTGAGTGAATTTAGTCGGTCACAAAAGTAAAACTATTGTATAAGACCACGATTATAAGAACTCAAGAAAAGGTTTAAACACAGAAGAAAACATCCTTTGATGGTTTCGAGGGTGGGGAGGGAAGGAGAAGGCTATTCACTAACTAGATAGTAGATAAGAATTATCTTACATGAGAGGAAGGACAATACACACTACAGGGGAAGTCAGCACAACTGGACTAAACCAAAGCTAAGAGTTTCCGGAATATAACCAAACACTTAAAGGGACAGAGTAGCAGGGGAGGGGGACATCTAGGTCAATTTGCATAACAAAGTTTTTTAAGAAAATGTTCTGCATTCTACTTTGGTGAGCGGTGTCTGAGGTCTTAAAACCTAACAAGCGGCCATCTAAGATGCATCAATTGGTCCCAACCAACCTGGAGTAAAGGAGAAGGAAGAACACCAAAGACACATGAAAAGTATTAGCCCAAGAGACAGAAAGGGACATGTAAACCAGAGACCAGAGGAACTAGATGGTGCCCGGCTACCATCAATGACTGCCATGACAGGGAACACAACAGAGAGTCCCTGATGGATCATGAGAGAAATGGGGTGCAGAATTCAAATTCTATTAAAAAGACAAGACTTAATGGTCTGACAGAGGCTGGAGGAACCCCAGAAAGTATGGCCCCCAAACTCTCTGTCAACCCAAAACTAAAACAATTCCCAAAGCCAACTCTTCAGACAAAGATTAGACTGGACTATGGGACATGAAATGATACTCGTGAAGAGTGTGCTTCCAGCTCAAGTAGATATGAGACTAAATGGGTGGCTCCTGTCCAGAGGTGAGATGAGAAGACAGAGAGGTCAGAAGCTGGTTGAATGGACACAGAAAATCAGGGGTGGAAAGGAAGGAGTGTGCTGTCACAGTATAGGGAGAGCAATTATGGTCACATAACAATATATGTATACATGTTTGTATGAGGGACTAACTTGAATTCTAAACTTTCACTTAAAGTACAATAAAATTTTAAAAAAAGAAAAGAAAAGAAATGGCCTGCACTAAGTTAAGCTGAAATGCCAGGACTGCTTTTGTATATCGTACAAGAAGATATCTGAAAGATTAGGGAAATTGGAATGTTAGAATTGGTTTATCATGTAAGACATGACCACCTGTGATGGTTAAGATTGTGTGTCAACTTGACTGGGCCATGATTCTCAGTGTTTATATGTGATCACTCCCATGGTTGAATATACTGTGAGGAGCCAATCAGATGAAAGGGAGTTTCCTTGGGGGTGTGGCCTGTGCCTGAATATAAGCTGACATTCTGGCTTCACTCACTCTGGATCCTGTGGCTGCCTCCTGTCGTCTCACCTCCAGTTCTTGGGAGTTGAGCTGTCAGCTTATCTACTGATCTTGGTTTGTCGACTTTTGCAGCCTGTGACTGAGAGACTTGCTCTCTGACCTGCCAATCTTAGGCTCGCCAGCTTCTGCACCTCCATGAATTGGGAGAGGCCTCTACCCTAATCCATGGACTTGGGACTTTCTAGCCTCTACAATTGCATGAGTTGTTTCCTTGATATAAATGTCTCTCTCTATAGATTTATATGCTTTACTGGTTTTGCTTCTCTAGAGAATCCAACCTAAGACATTTCTTACCAAGAGTGGTTCTAGAGAAACAAAATTGTAAGGATGAGTTTTCTAAATTGGTTCTAAAGTTTAGTTAGTCTTAAAGATGTTGATGACTCTGCTTCCAGCAATAAAGAAGACGCCGTTAGTCCATGGCATGAGGTAGTGATACAAATATGCAAAATATCACCACCAGTAGATCAGGTATTGGTAAAAGGTGAGGCTCAGGGTGAACACATGTGTCATATCTTTCTACAGCCTTGTCAGAATGAGAAGTATAAGGAAGCTGGTTGGTTAGTCCTACTTTTGGTAGACAAACTGGTGAAAGAAAGAGATGCACTCAGGGCTTCAGAGTCAAAGCCCAAGTGCCATATACATGACCTCAAGACTTCCACTTGTGCTTTGAAAGAAAGCCTTATTTCTTGTAGTAACAGAGCTGAAATTGCTGAAAACCAAACCCAGGGTCTTATTTTAAGAGTGGCTGAATTACAATGCCAGCTCAATTGCCAACCTCAAGAGGTGTCTGAAGTTAAAGTAAAGGCATTGATTGGGAAGAAATGGGATCCTGAAACTTGGGATGGGGATATATGAGCAGATAATCAAGAAGCCAGGGACACTAAGCCCCTAAATTCCACTGAATCACTCCTTCCACCAGAACCAGTAACATCTGAAGAGATTACTTCATGTTTGTCTGCTAAACCACCCTGCCCAGGAAAACCATTAAACCCTCCACTCCCATCTAATAATATTAGCCCTAGCCCAGCTACCTCTAAAGAGCCCTTGCCTGAGTCATAGCCTGGGGCATCACCTGAGGCAGATGCTTTACAAGACAATGCTGAATTTTCTCAAAACAATTCCATACCACTGATTCTGACTTCTAGACCTATAATTAGGTTTAAGTCCCAGCGAGCCCCAAAAGGTGAAGTACAAAGTGTGACCCAGGAGGAGGTATGCTGCACTCCAAAATAATTACTTGACTTTTCTATTATATACAAAGAAAAACCTGGGGAATATGTGTGGGAATGGCTATTAAGAGTGTGGGATAATGGTGCAAGGAACATAAAGACTGATCAGTCTGAGTTTATTGTTAAGGGTCCACTAAGCACAGATTGTTCATTCAATGTTTTACCTCGAGAAGTTAAGAAAGGATCTAATAGTTTCTTTGGTTCGGTTGCTGAAGCATAGATTACAAGGTGGCCTATGCTAAATCAAGTTGAAGTACCAGACCTGCCTTGGTATATTGTAGAAGAAGGTATCAAAGGCTTAGGGAAATTGGCTTGTTAGAGTGGATTTATCAACTTAAACCCATAGACCCACACATGCAGTGCCCAGAGGACACACCTTTTACCAAAACTCTGAGGAACAAATTTGTGAAGGGAGCTCCAGCATCCTTGAAGACTGCTGTGATTGCTATTTTATGTAAGTCAGATTTGACAGTGGGAACTGTCCTAACTGAATTAAGACACCTAACTACAATGGGGCTGATTGGACCCCATGGTAGTAGGGGCCAAGTGGCTGTACTGAACAGACAAAGACAAGGTGAGCATGGTTACAGTAATGGACAGAGGAGTTAAAACAGTAATCAGAATAGTCTGGCTCGTATGGACTTATGGCATTGGCTACTTAATCATGGTGTCCCTAGGAGGGAAATAGGTAGGAAATCTACTATCTACTTGATTTGTACACAGATGAATTCTGGGTAAGGTGAACAACAGAAGAGAACAGAACCAGAATAGAGAGTCACAGTCCCTCAATCAATTCCCAGATTTGAATGAGTTAAAGATCCACAACCCCTTGAATGAATGGTAGGCTCAGCCCCCTTGAGGAATGACTCCAATACACAACCAACAATATTTACTGTTAATCTTTCTCCAAGTCTTCCCCAAAGTGATCTACAGCCTTTTATGAGAGTGACTGTTCATTGGGGAAAAGGAAATAATCAGACTTTTCGGGGATTACTAGATACTGGCTCTGAACTGACACAAATTCCAGGAGACCCAAAACGTCACTGTGGCCCACCAGGTAGAGTGGGGACATATGGAGGTCAGGTTATTAATGGAGTCTTGGCTCATGTCCATCTCACAGTAGGTCCAGTGTGTCCCCGAACCCATCCTATAGTGATTTTCCGAGTTCCAGAATGCATAATTGGAATAGATATACTCAGCAACTGACAGAACCCCCAGGTTGGATCCCTGACAAATAGAGTAAGGGCTATTATGGTAGAAAAAGCCAAGTGGAAGCCATTAGAACTGCCCCTACCTAGGAAAATAGTAAACCAAAAGTAATACCACATTTCTGGAGGGATTGCAGAGATTACTGCCACCATCAAGGCCTTGAAGGATGCAGGGTTGGTGATCCTCACCATGTCCCCATTCAACTCGCCTATTTAGCCTGTGCAAAAAACAGTTGGATCTTGGAGAATGACAGTAGATTATCAAAAACTTAACCAGGTAGTGACTGTTATTGCAGCTGCTGTTCCAAATGTAGTTTCACAGGTTGAGCAAATTAATACATCTCCTGGTACCTGGTACGTAGCCATTGATCTGTCTGATGCCTTTTTCTCCATACCTGTTTCAAATGACCACCAGGAGCAGTTTGCCTTCAGCTGGCAAGGCCAGCAAAACACCTTTATTTGCCTACCTCAGGGTTACATCAGCTCTCCAGCCCCATGTCATAATTTAGTTCACAGGGAACTTGATCACCTTTCCCTTCCACAAGATGTCACACTGATCCATTACATTGATGATATTATGTTGATTGGACCTAGTAAGGAAAAAGTGTTAATGACTCTGGACCTACTTGTAAAACATTTGCATGCTAGAGGGTGGGAAATTAATCCCACAAAAATTCAGGCACCTTCCACTTCAGTGAAATTTCTAGGGGTCCAGTGGTGTGGGGCATGTCGAGACATTCCTTCTAAAGTGAAGGCTAAGTTATTGCATATGGCTGCTCCAACAGCTAAAAAGGAGACACAACACCTAGTGGTCATCTTTGGATTTTGGAGACAACATATTCCTCATTTTGGTGGGCTACTCAGGCCTATTTATCAAGTGACTCAAAAAGCTCCTGGTTTTGAGTGGGGCCCAGAAAGAGAGAAGGCTCTGCAACAGGTTCAGGCTGCCATGCAAGCTACTCTGTCCCTTGGGCCATATAATCTGGCTGATCCAATGGTGCTTGAAGTGTCAGTGGCAGATAGAGATGCTCTTTGGAGTCTTTGGCAGGGTTTTATTGGTGAATCACAGCACGGACTCTTAGGATTTTGGAACAAATCCCTGCCATACTCTGCAAATAACCACTCTCCTTTTGAGAAACAGCTTTTGGCTTGTTACTGGGCCTTAGTAGAGACTGAATGTTTAACCATAGGACACCAAGTCACCATGCAACCTGAGCTGCCCATTATGAACTCGGTGTTGTCTGACCCACAAAGCCATAAAGTAGGACACACACAGCAGCACTCCATCATTAAATGGAAGTGGTTTATAAGAAATCGGCCCTGACGAGGACCTGAAGGCACAAGTAAGTTAAATGAGGAAGTAGCCCGAATGCCCATGGTCTCCACTCCTGTCACATTACCTTCCATTTCCCAGTCTGCACCTATGTTCTTGGAGGAGTTCCTTATGATCAGTTGACTGAGGAAAAGAAAACTCATGCCTGGTTTACAGATGGTTCTGCACAATATGCAGGCACCACTAGAAAGTGGACAGCGGCAGCACTATAGCCCCTTTCTGGGACCTCCTTGAAGGACAGTGGTGAAAGGAAATCCTCCCAATGGGCAGAAATTCAAACAGTTCACCTGGCTGTTCACTTTCCTTAGAAGGGGAAATGGCTAGATGTGTGATTGTATACTGATTCGTGGCCTGTGACCAGCGGATTGGCTGGATAGTCAGGGGCTTGGAAGGAACATGATTGGAAAATTGGAGAGAAGGAGGTATGGAGAAGAGATATGTGAATAGACCTTTCTGAATAGGCCAAGGAAGTGAAGATATTTGTGTCCCATGTGAATGCTCCCCAAAGGGAGACATCATACCACCAAGAAAGTAGCACCAGGAGCAGAGCACATATTTTGGACTTGACCTTCCTGTGCTGACATACTACTGGACCAGGGGAAGAATGATGACAAGGACCTTCCTCCAGAGCTGAGAGAGAGTGAAATGCTTTCCCTGCAGCTGATGCCCTGAATTTGGACTAGTAGCCTACTAGACTATGAAAGAATATATTTCTTTTTGTTAAAGCCATTCATTTGTGGTGTTTCTATTATAGCACAACCAGATAACTAAAACACTAAGTAAACTTAAAACAAATAAAGACAGTGAATAAATAATTAAAACACCCCAAACAGAGGTGGTCCAAAATGGCAGAGTAGTCAGATGCCTCATAGCATCCTTCTTACAACAAATACCCAAGAAAACAAGTGAATCAGGTACAGATGACAACTTTGGAAACCTGAGCATCAAAGACAAGGCTGAAGAATCAGACGAGTACCAAGTGGAAGGAGAAACAGTATAAAAACAGTGGAAGCAAAGAATTATGTGTCACCAGAGCCCTGCTAGCTGAAACTGCACAGTGTGGCCATATAGAGACAAAGCAAGCAGTGTTCCAGGCTGAAAACACTATCACCTGGAGCAGCTAAGCAAAAGTGACTCTGCACTCATATCCAGAGCCAGGCAGGAGTGCTTCCCACTTTTCAAGCATTTAGTGGACATACTTCAACCATCCCAACCCCCCATGCCATAGGCTCATGGGCCCATTGGGCACCCATCTCCCTCATGCATCCTTCGCTCTCTGCATGCAATTGCAGTCCAGCAGCATCCACCATTGCCCCACTCCCTAATCTTGGAGTCCATGGATTGGAGGCACCTGCCTCTGCTCAACTGCTCGGGCTGGAGGCCCACAGACCTACAGAGCCTCCTACTCCCTCTAGCAACCCGCACTGGGGGCCTGGGGACCAATGGTGCCTCCCATTCCCTTTGGACATCAGCTCTGGGGGCCTGAGGGCTGAGGATGCCGCCTACTACCTCCAGCCACACATACGAGGGGCCTGAGGGTCATTGCTACCTCCCATTCCCTCAAGCTACCCACTCTGGGGACCTGAGGGATAGCAGTGCCTCCCATTCCCTCTAACTGCTTGTGCCAGGGGCCTGAAGACCTGCAGTGCCTCCTATTCCCTACAGCCACTTGTGCTGGAAGCCCGAGGAACATCTGCACAAACTCCCCTGTGATGCTCTCTAATGGATAGGGGCATGCCCACAAACCTGTCACCCATGGACAGGCAACATTCCCCCTACCTTGCCCCATATGTCACCCTTCCCACAACTGGAGGTCTGTGCCCATTCCAAACACCTTATGTAGCCCTGCTCACCTGGGGCAATTGAAGAGATGTTCTGCATCATCCACCTCATGACCAATGTCCCAGACATCTTTGCCTCAAGCATCCAGCAATCGGCAGAGTGCATACACAACAGCCAAGCAAACGATCAGGGAGACTGCCTCCTGCACCCAAGGCCAGGTGACTGGTCAGACAGATATATCACTTCACTAGAAATGCCCTATATCCTCAGCAGCCCCATAAGACAAGTGAACAGAGACCCGCACTCACACACGCAGTCCCTGTCCCACCCACCCAGAGAGAGATGAACACCTTGATGTGTCCAGATTAGTGACCAGAGTAGCACACATGCCCAGCTTACTCAGATATATCAAAACAAAACAAAAATTCAGGACAGAACAAACATACAATAAATAAATATAATAACTTCTTGATGCCTCAGAGACAACAGACAATATCAAATCACATAAAGAAGCAGGGTAAGATGGTTCCAGCAACTGATCAAAATAAAAAACAAAAAAACTTTATAGGGAAAGAAATGGTAATGGAACTACCCGATAAAGAATTAAAAAGGCTAATATACAGAGATCTCCAAGAGATCAAGAAACAAGTCAAGGAAAACACAGACAAAGCAATGAAAGAACTCAGGAAAACAATACAAGAACAAAAAGAAAAAATAAATAGACAATTAGCAACCATATAAAAACAGCAACTAGAAATTCAAAGGATTAACCATAAAATTTCAGAAATACACAACTCAATAGAAGGATATAGGAGCAGAATTGAAATAATGGGAAGCATAATTAGTGAATTTGAAGACAAATCACTTGACACCAATTTGTATGAGGAAAAATAAGAAAAAAAGAACGAAGAAAAATGAAGAAAGACTAAGAATTATGTGGGACACTACCAAGGGGAAAAAATTAAGCATGAATAAATTCTAGAACAGGGGCAGGCAATGGAAAACAGAGAGAATTTGTTGGGAGAAAACTTCCCTAATAACATGAAAGACGAGTAGATATACATCCAAGGAGCTCAATTAACTCCATATAGGATAGCCCCAAAAGAAAGTCCCCAAGATATATCATAATCAAACTTGCCAAAACCAAAGACAAAGAATCCTGAGAGCATCTCAGAAAAAATATAAAGTCATCTACAAAGGGGAACCAATAGATTAAGCTCTGATTACTCAGCAGACACCATGTAGGCAAGAAGTTGATGAGATGACATATATAAAATCTTGAAAGAAAAAATTGGCAACCAAGCACTATATATTCAACAAAATTGTCTTTCAAATATAATGGTGAAATTGGGATATTTCCAGAGAAGCAGAAATTAAGGGAATTTGTAAAAACATCAGACCAAACTTAGAATAAATATTAAAGGGAGTCCTTTGGACAGAGAATCAGCATCAGACAACAACCTGAGATTAGGACACAAGACAGCATCAGCCAGATACCAACAGAAATAAAGAATTCTCAAAAATGAAACAAAGCTCAAGAAAACAGAGATGTCAATCTGTAAATGACGACAACATCAAAACAAAAAATAGGGAGTAAATGATGTAGTTATAGACCTTTCATATGGAGAGGAATTCAAGGTGCTATCAAAAAATAAAGACAGGTTTAGACTTACAAGGACAAATGCAAATTTCAAGGTAACCACAAAGAAAGATAACAAACGAACTCATCAAAATAAAAAAGAAGAAAAACAAAAAGACTCAGTAAACACAAAATTAACAACAACAAAAGAAATGAAAATTCACAAACAAAAAGAACTCAGCATAGAAAATTAAGTGAAACAAAGAAACCATCAACACCACAAAGAAAAGTACAATAAAATAACAGACGTAAACACACACCTATAGAAAATCACACTGAATTCAATACGCTTAAATGATCAGTACAGAGGCAGAGAGTGGGAACGGATTAAAAAAAATGCCCCATCAATATTCAGTCTACAAGAGAGACACATTAGACACAAAAACATAAACTAAAACTCAAAAGAAGGAAAAAAATATATCAAGCAAACAATAATCAAAAAAGAAGAGCAAGAGTGGCAATATTAGTCTCTGATACAATAGACTTTAAAGCAAAATCTACCATAAAAGATAAGGAAGGACATTATATAACGATTAAAGGGTCAATATACAAGGAGGACATAACAATAATAAATACATACAAACCCAATGACAGGCCCTCAAAATACATAAAACAAACTCTAACAGCATTGAAAAGAGAAATAGATAGCTCCACAAAAATATTAGGAGACTTCAACATGCCACTTTCAGTGAAGAACAGCACATCTAGAAAGAAACTCAACAAAAAATACAGAAGATCTAAATACCACAATCAACTCTACCTCATAGACATATACAGAACACTCTACCCAACAGTAACAAAGTATACATTCTTTTCCAAAGCACATGGAACATTGTCCAGAATAGGCCACATTTTAAGCCACAAAGCAAGCCTTAAAGAAATTGAAAACATAAAAATAATACCAAGCATTTTCTCTGATCACAATGCCATAAATATAGACATCAATAACAAGAATAGCAAAGGGGAGATGGCACCAAGATGGCGGAGTAGTCAGACGCTTCCTGTGGTCCTTCTTACAACAAAGACCCCAAAAAATAAGCGAATTGATTATATATGACAATCTAGGAGCCCTGAACTTCAAAGGCAATTTGAGGAATCAGACTGAGTGGCAGGGGGAGGAAGAGACAGCTTGGAAGCAGCAAGAAGTTGTCAGACCTAACCCGGCGGAAGCTGGCACCTTAAAGGCCTGATCAGCTGTCATGTGTAGTGAAGCAAACAGTGGCACTTGGGAGGCGCTTACCACATTGGGAGAGACCCAACTGCAGAGAGTCTGCTCAGGCCTACAGAACCAGTGAAAAGCGGCGCTCATTCGGCAAAAGATAAATACATGCATATGACCTACCACGCAGATCAAAATACACCCCTTTTGGGAAAAATCTCTCTCCCATTTACCTTCTCCCTTCCTGCTCTTCACTGGGTCCCAGGCAGGCTTCTTTGATTTCTGAGTCCCCTAGGCTGGAAATAGGACCTGTAATGTGCCCTGAGCCATTCTCCTGGCCTTGGAGAGGGAACAAATTAACAAACAGGAAAAAATAATATGCCAGTTCCCCTAAGCCAAGAACTCAGTGTAGGCACAGCTCCTTTCCTAGGCAAAGGCATAAGGAATCCATGGACTTTGAATGCCTTTCATGCCTGCAGAGACCTGTGTGGGCCCATTTCCATAGCATAGGCCCTCATTAGCACAGTACAACTGGGTACATACCTGAAGCCTAACTCCAACTATATCAGACATGGTGGAGTGGTAGGTTCGTGGCATTTGACAACACTCTGCCCATTAGGCAGGGTCCTCACATACCCAACCACATCATGGACCTGAGGACTGGAGTCTCCATCCACATCACCTAGCCATCCACAATAGGGGTCCAAGAAAAAATGGTGCATCCCTGTCCTTACAGCCAATAGTATTGGGTGACCATAGTCTGGCTGCAAAATCCATCTAAGTACACAATTTAGGGAACAGGGACATGCTTTCATCCCAGACACTTAGGGGCAGCCACAAGCCCCCTGCCTTGCTCAGTGTGTGACTCCTTACTGCAGCCACATGCCTGTGCCTATGCCAATCACCCCTGCCCATCTAAGACTGTAGGTGAGAGCCTGCACTACACACTTGGTGACCAACTACCTGGACACCTAACCTGAATCCATACAAGAAAAGTAAATGGTCTCCTGGGATCACATACTTAATAACAGATCTAACCACCTGGTTACTGGATGTTAGAGCTTCAAAGGCACCAGTAATCAAACTAGCTCACTCACACGAGGAGCATATTTGGACATATCAGAACAAAACAAAAAAAGAATTTAGAACACAGTAAGCAAACTTAAAATAAATAAATATAATAACTTATTGATAGCCCAGAAACAACAGTCAATTTCAAATCACTTAAAGAGGGAGACCATGATGGCTTCAGAAAGCTCCCAAAACAAAGAACCAAGAAATTTTCCAGAGGAAGATAACTTCTTGGAATTACAAGAAGTAGAATACAAAAGGCTAATATACAGAACTCTTCAAGATATCAGGAAGGAGATCATTCAAAAAGCAGAACAAGCCAAGGAACACACAGACAAAGAAATAGAGGAACTTCAGAAGATTAGAGAAGAACATAATGACAAATTTAACAGGCTTCAAGAATCCATAGAGAGACAGCAATCAGAAATCCACAAAATTAACAATAAAATTTCAGAATTACACAACTCAGTAGAAAGTCATAGGAGCAGAAATGAAGCAAAGGAAATCAGAACTAGTGAGACTGAAGATAAAGCACTTGACACCAATTTATTTGAGGAAAAGTCAGATAAAAGGATTCAAAGAAATGAAGAAACCCTAAGAATTATGTGGGACTCTATCAAGAAGAATAACCTATGAGTGACTGGAGTACCATAACAGGGAGGGATAACAGAAAATGCAGAGAGAATTGTTGATTTGTTGGCAAAAAACATCCCTGATATTGGGAAAGATGAGAAGATATCCAAGACGCTAATCAAACCCCACATAAGGTAGATCCCAAAAGAAAGTCATCAAGACATATTGTAATCAAACTTGCCAAAACCAAAGATAAAGAGAGAATTTTAAGAGCAGCTAGGGATAAACAAAAAGTCATCTACAAAGGAGAGTTAATAAGAATAAGCTCAGACTACTCAGCAGAACCCATGCAGGCAAGAAGGCAATGGGATGACATATATAAAGCCCTGAAGGAAAAAAATCACAAGTCAAGAATTACATATCCAGCAAAACTGTTTCTCAAATAAGATGGCGAAATTAGGGCATTTCCAGATAAACAGAAGTTTAGGGAATTTGCAAAAACCAAACCAAAATTACAAGAAATACTAAAGGGAGTCCTCTGGTTAGAAAATCAATAACATCAGTTAACAACCCAAGACTAGAACACAGGACAGAACAACTAGATATCAATCCAGATAGGGAAGACACAAAAATAAATCAAAGCTAAAATGCTGAAAATAAGGAAACAGAGATATCAATATGTAAAAGATGACAACATTAAAACAAAAAAGAGGGACTGAAAAATGTAGTCATAGATCTTTCATACAGAGAGGAAGTCAAGGTGATATAAAGAAATAAAAGACTGGTTTAAACTTAGAAAAATAGGGGTAAATATTAAGGTAACCTCAAAGGAAACTAACAATCCTACACAACAAAATAAAAAACAAGAGAAACATAAAGACTCAGCAAATACAAAATCCACTGCAATGAAAAAGATGAAAAGAAAATACAGAAAGAAAAACTGCTCAGCACCTAAAACTAAGCAGAACGAAGAAGCTGTCAAAAACATACAATAAAGAGACATCGAAGTGACAGCACTAAACTCATACCTATCAATAATTATGCTGAATGTAAATGGACTAAATGCACCAATAAGGAGACAGAGAGTGACAGAATTGATTTAAAAAAAAAAAACATGACCCGTCTATATGCTGCCTACAAGAGACAAGTCAGACTTAAAGACACAAACAAACTAAAACTCAAAGGATGGGAAATATATATGAAGCAAACAACCAACAAAAAGAGGAGAAATGGCAATATTAACCTCTGACAAAATAGACTTTAAAGTAAAATCCACCACAAATGATAAAGAAGGACTCTGTATAATGATTAAAGGGTCAATACATCAGAAGGACATAAACATAATACACATTGACACACCAATGACAGGGCTCCAAAATACATAAAATGAACTCTAAGAGCATTGAAAAGAGAGATGGTTCCACAATAGTAGTAGGAGACTTCAACACACCACTTTCAGTGAAAGACAGAACATCCAGAAAGAAGCTCAATAAAACACGGAAGATATAAATACCATAATCAACCAACTTGATCTCACAGACATATAAAGAACACTCCACACAACAGCAGCCAAGTATGCTTTTTTTACACCACACATGGAAAATTCTCCAGAGTAGACCACCTATTAGGCCATACAGCAAGACTTAATAGAATCCAAAGCATCGAAATATTACAAAGCTCCTTTTCTGAGCATAAAGCCATAAAAGTAAAATCAATAACAGAAAAAGCAAGGAAAAATAATCAAACGCATGGAAACCGAACAACACCTTGCTCAAAAACTACTGGGTTATAGAAGAAATTAAGGAAGGAATAAAGAAATTCATATAATCAAATGAGAATGAAAACACATCCTACCAGAACCTTTGGGACACAGCAAAAGCAGTGCTCATAAGTCAATTTATAGCAATAAATGCACACATCCAAAAAGAACAAAGGGCCAGAATCGAAACATTAACCCTACAACTCGAACAAGTAGAAAGAGAGAAGCAAAAGAAGTCCTCGGGTGCCAGAAGAAAGGAAATAATAAGAATTAGAGCCGAATTAAATGAAATACAGACGAGAGAAACAATTGAAAGAGTTAACAAGACCAAAAGCTAGTTCTTTGAAAAGATCAACAAAATTGATAAACCACTGGCCAAACTGACAAAATAAAAACAGGAGAGGAAGCAAATAACCTGTATAAGAAATGAGATGGGTGACATCACAACAGACTCAACTGAAATTAAAAGAATTATAACAGAATACTACAAAAAATTATACTCTAATTTGAAAACTTAGAGGAAATAGACAACTTTCTAGAAACTCACTACCTACATCAACCAATGCAAACAGAGGTAGAACAACTAAATAAACCTATTACAAGAAGAGACTGAAAAGGTCATTTAAAAACTCCAAACAAAAAGAAAAATCATTGGCCCTGATGGTTTCACGGGAGAATTCTACCAAACTTTCAGAGAAGAGTTAACATCACTACTACTAAAGGGATTTCAGAGTATAGAAAAAGGTGGAATACTTCCAAACTCATTCTATGAAGCCAGCATAACCCTGACACCAAAACCAGGTAAAGACACCAAAAAAAAAAGAAAAGAAAATTACACACCAGTATCCCTCATGAACATTGACACAAAAATTCTCAACAAAATTCTAGCCAATAGAATTCAGTAACATATCAAAAAAAAAAAAAATCACCATGATCACCTGGGGTTTATGCTAGGTATGCAGGGATGGTTCAACTTTAGAAAAACAATCAAAGTAATCCATCACATAAATAAAACAAAAGATAAGAACCACATGATCTTGTCAATCGATGCAGAAAAGACATTTGACAAAGTCCAACACTTATTCATGATAAAAACTCTCAGCAAAATAGGAGTAGAAGGGAAATTCCTCAACATAATAAAGGGCATTAATATAAAACCAACAGCCAACGTCATCCTAAATGGAGAGAGTCTGAAAGCATTCCCTTTGAGAATGGGAACCAGAACAAGGATGCCCTTTATTACCACTCTCATTCAACATTGTGCTGGAGGTCCTAGCCAGAGCAATTAGGCTAGACAAAGGAAATAAAGGGCATCCAAATTGGTAAGGAAGAATAAAATTATATATTTTCAGATGATAAGACCTTATACACAGAAAGCCCCAAAGACTCCATAAGAAAACTACTGGAACTAATAGGAGATTTCAGCAAAATATCAGGATACAAGATAAACATACAAAAATCAGTTGGATTCCTCTATACCAACAAAGAGAACATCCAAGAAGAAATCAGGAAATCAATACCATTTACAATAGCCCCCAAGAAGATAAAATACTTAGGAATAAATCTAACCAGAGACATAAAAGACCTGTACAAAGAAAACTACAAGAAACTACTGCAAGAAACCAAGAATCTACATAAGTGGAAAAACATACTGTGCTCATGGATAGGAGGACTCAACATTGTGAAAATGTCTATTCTTCCCAAAGCCATCTACAGATGCAATGCAATCCTGATCCAAATTCCAACCGCATTTTTTAATGAGATAGAGAAACAAATCACGAACCTCATTTGGAAAGGGAAGGTGCCCCGAATAAGTAAAGCATTACTGAAGAAGAAGAACAAAGTGGGAGGCCCCACGCTACCAGATTCTAGAACGTATTACACTGCCACAGTAGTCAAAACAGTCACATACTGGTACAACAGATACATAGACCAATGGAACAGAATTGAGAATCCAGACGTAAATTCATCCACCTATGGGCAGCTGATATTTGACAGAGGCCCAAATTCTGTTAAATGGGGAAAAGACTGTCTCTTTAACAAATGGTGCTTGTGTAACTGGACATCCATCTTCAGACAGATGAAGCACAAAATATTTATAAAAGATATTTATTATGGTTATGTCTCTATGGTGGATTGTCCCTTTAATCATTATATAATGCTTTCTTTGTCTTTTATGGTGGATTTTGTTTTAAAGTCTATTTTTTTATTTTTATTTATTTATTTTATTGTACTTCAGGTGAAGGCTTACAGAGCAAATAGTTTCTCATGAAACAGAAGTACACATGTTGTTTTATGACATTGGTTAACAACCCCACAACATACCAACCCTCTAACTTCTCAAACTCTTTTTTTTTTTTTTTTGGTGAAAATACACATAGCCAAAGATACCCCACTTCAAAAATGTCTACATGCACAGTTCAGTGACATTGACTATGCTCTTCCAATTGTGCTGTTATTTTCACTTAAGATGAAGGCTTACAGAACAAAATAGTTTCTCATTTAACAGTTACTACAAATGTTTCCCTATGACAACGGTTAACAATCTCACAACACATCAACAATATCCTTACTCCACCTTGGGTTCCCTATCACCAGCTTCCTTGTCTCCTTCTGCCTTCTGGCCCTTGTCACTGGACTCCTGTACCTCGTTAGTCTCATTTGGTTTTACGGGGCTGTCCACTCCCAGGCTGAACAGTGAACCTCGGAGGTAACTTCACCACTGAGCTAAAAGGGTGTCTGGGGGACATACTCTCGGGGTTTCTTCAGTCACCTTTAGGCCAGTAAATCTGGTCTCTTTTTTGTGAGTTAGAATTATGCTCTGTATCCTTCTCCAGCTCTGTCCAGAACCCTCTGTTGTGATCCTGGTCAGAGCAGTCAGTGGTGGTAGCCGGGCACCAGGTAGCTGTAGTCAGTCAGGTGGGGGCCTTGGTAGCTTAAAGTCTATTTTATCTAAAATTAGTATTGCCACTCCTGTTCTTCTTTGGTAGCTGTTTGCTTGATATATTTTTTCCATCCTTTGATTTTTAATAAATTTATGTCTTTGTTTCTAAGGTGTGTCTCTTGTAGGCAGTATATTAATGGGTCTTTTTTTTTTTTTAATTCATTCTGTCACTCTCTGTCCCTTTATGGGTGCATTTAAGCCATTTACATTCAGTGTGATTATTGATAGGTGTGAGTTTATTGCTGTCATTTTGTAGTACTTTTCTTGTGGTGCTGATGTATTCTTTGTTCCTCTTACGATTATGTACTGAATTTCTTTTGTTTGTGTATTTTTTTTTTGTTTCCCTTTTTTTTTTTTTAATAGATTTTGTGTTTACTGAGACTTTACATTTTTCTTCTTTATTTTAATGAGTAGGTTTGTTAACTTTCTTTGTGGTTACCTTGAAATTTAACCCTATCTTCCAAAGTTTAAACCAGTCTTTTATTACTTGATAATGTCTTGACTTCCTCTCCATTTGAAAGTTCTATACTTACCCCTGAAAATGAAGAGGACTTCAAGCACTTACCAATGAACATCAAAGACCAGAAACTTCAGTATGGATTACTCCTCAACATAAAGAAAACAAAAATCCTCAAAACTGGACCAATAAGCAACATCATGATAAATGGAGAAAAAACTGAAGTTGTCAAGGATTTCATTTTACTTGGATCCATAATCAACACCCACCCATAGAAGCGGCAGTCAAGAAATCAAACGAGGCATTGCATCGGACAAATCTGCTGCAAAACACCTCTTTAAAGTGTTGAAAAGCAAAGATGTCACCTTGAGGACTAAGGTGCACCTGATACAAGCCATTATGTTTTCAATCGTCTCATATGCATGCAAAAGCTGAACAATTAATGAGGAAGACTGAAGAAGAATTGATGCCTTTGAATTGTGGTGTTGGATGTACCATGGACTGCCAAAAGAATGAATAGGTCTGTCTTGGAAGAAGTACAACCAGAATGCTCCTTAGAAGCAAGGATGGCAAGACTACGTCTTACATACTTTGAACATGTTGTCAGGAGAGGTCAGTCCCTGGAGAAGGACATCATGCTTGGTAGAGGGTCAGCAAAAAAGAGGAAGACCCTCAACAAGATGGATTGAGACAGTCACTGCAACAATGGGCTCAAGAATAACAATGATTGTGAGCATGGCACAGGACCAGGCAGTGTTTCATTCTGTTGTTCATAGGGCTGCTACGAGTCAGAACCAAGTAGGTGACACCTAACAACAACAACAGCATACCTCCACTATTTATTCCCTCTTTTATTGTTCTGACATTGTTGTCATTTACAGATTATTGCCTCTGGTACCCTGTTGTATATTTTTTAGTTTTGTTTTATCCTTTGAGAGTTCATTATCTAGATTGATATCTGGCTGATGCTGTCTCATGTGCTAGATTCAGATTGTTTTCTGATGTTCATTCTCTAACAAAAGGACTCCCATTAATAATTCTTGTAAGTTTGGTTTGGTTTTTATGTATTCCCTTAATTTCTGTTTATCTAGAAATGTTCTAATTTCATCATCATATTTAAGTGAGTTTTGCAGGATATATTGTTTTTGGTTGGCAGTTTTTTTCTTTCAAGATTTTATATACATCATCCCATTGCCTTCTTGCCTGCATGGTTCCTTCCGAGTAATCAGAGCTTAGTCTTATTGTTTCCCCTTTGTATGTGACTTTTTGTTTTTCTCTAACTGCTCTCATGATTCTTTCTTTGTCTTTAGTTTTAATGAGTGTGATTTTGATATGTCTTTGTGATTTTCTTTTGGGGTCTATCCTATATAAGCTTCTTGGATAGTTGGCTTTTTGTCTTTCATGATATTAGGGATGTTTTCTGTCAGGAAATCTTCAAAGATCCTCTCTGTGTTTTCCATTTTCTCCCCTTGTTCTGGAATTCCGATCACATGCAGATTTTTGCTTTTGATTGTATCCCACATCGTTCTCAGGGTTTCTTCATTGTTCTTCATTCTTTTGTCTGATTTTTCCTCAAAGTGGTAGCCAAGGATTTGTCTTCAATTTTGCTGATCCTGTCTTCCATTGTTTCAAATTTGCTCCTAAAATCTTCTATTGTACTGTCCATTTCTGAAATCTTGTTTTTTATCCTTTAGATTTCTAATTACTCTTTTTATATGATTTCTAGTTGTGAGTTTATTTTGACATTTTATTCCTGCATTATTTCCTTCATTTCTTCCATTACTTTATCTGTCTTTTCCATGATTTTGTCTGTATTTTCAATGATTTTGTCTATTTTTTCCTTTTCTTTGTATTCATTTTCTTTCATCTATCAGAGAATCCTGAACATTGGAGTTCTGAATTCCCTATCAGGCAGTTCCAGTGCCTTTTCTTCTAGCAGAAAGTCATCTGTTGTTTTATTTTTGTTGCATTCTGGAGCCATCCTCTCTTGTTTTTTAATATGTTTTGATATTATCTGCTATCTCTGGGACATTCAGGAATTATTTTATTCATTTATTGATTGTAGATTTGATTGTTTTCTCCTTTTTTGTTTTATTTGGTTATGTCTGGGAAGGCAGGCTTGGTGTGTTTTGTAGCTTGCACACCTGTGGGCACGATTCTTGTTACCTCCTTGTCCAAGTGGGTAGGGGGCTTGTTTCTCAGCTGAAGTGCAGCAGGGTAGGTCCATTGGGGGTAATTTGCAGTATGAACTGAGGGTGACAGAGTGAGGCTGAGGGCAGTGCAGGGCAGGGTCTGGGGGACCACGTCAGTACTGCTTGGGGGTGTGGCCCTTGGCGCAAAGTTCAGATAAGCAGGAAGGAAAGGAGAGGGCATGATATGCTGAGCTAAATGGGTGGGTGAAAGAAGAGAAAGGCAAAAAAAAAAAGAAAAAAGGCAAGAAATGAAGTAAAAAATAATAAAAAGAAAAACGTAAATTCAGTGGGTGGGGGTGGGACAGACCAAACAAGGCCATGTGCTGGTGGCTCTCCAGCAGAGTGGTGTGGCTCGGCCTGTTGAAAAACAGCATAGTTGGTGCACAGGGCTAGGTGGGCAGGAGAAAGGAATGGAAAGAGGGAAAACAGAGAGAAGAAAACAACATCAAGCAAACAAATAAAAAATAAAAACAAAAATATATGGTCTTGAGTCCTCCAGCCATTGGGGGCTGGGTGGAATTGGGTGGTGGTGAGCTGATGTCTCTCTCACTGGGTGGCACAGCACGGCCCCTCAGGAAGGGGCAGAGGCAACAAAGTGGCTAGGTGGGAGGGAGAAGGAAAAGGAAAGGTGAAGAAATATGACACTGAGGAAGCTGACTTGTGAGGGCAGCATAGACCTGGGGAGGCCATGTGCCAGAGGCTCTCCAGCCAAGGGTTACAGCACAGTGGGGTAGATGAGAGAGAGGAAAGGAAGGCAGGGAGAAAGAGAGGAAAGACAATAGCAAAAAAAAAAAAAAAAAACCAAAATAAAATAACAAAAGAAAGACCAAAAAAAAAAAAAAAAGATAATAAATAAATCAAATGGCGCTGAGGGAGCCAGTTGGTGATGGTGGTGCAGACCCAGAGCTGTCAAGTGCAGCATCTCTCCAACCAGGCTGTGCAGCACAGCCCCTCCAGAAGAGCTGCAGGTGCTGCACAAAGCTGGGTGAGTAGGGAAAGGAAAGGAAGGAAAGGAGAGAGAAGAAACAGAAAAAAAGAAGAAAAAGAACAAAGCAAACTAACCAAAAACTTACAGCTTTCAAGAAGGGGAGGGAATGGCACACAGGGTTAGCTGGGTGGGAGAAATGAAAGGAAGGAAGGAAGAGAGAGAAAAGCAATAAAAAGGCCAAGAAAACGATATCAAAAAGCACAAATAAGCACCCCCCCCAAAAAAAGCAAAGCAAACAAACCAAAAAATCACCATCCATCAAGAAGGTGAGGGAATGGCACACAAGGCTAGTTGGGCAGGAGAAAGAAAAGGAAGGAAGGGAGAGAGAGAAAAGCAACAAAAGCCAAAAAAGCAATATCAAAAAACAAACCAAAAGAGAGAGAGAGAGAGAGAAAAAAGGAACAAAGCAAACAAACCAATCATAGCCTTTCAAGAAGGGGAAGGGATGGCACATGAGGCTAGCTGAGTGGGAGAAAGAGAAGAAAGGAAGGGAGAGAGAAAAGCAACAAAAAAAGCAAAAAAAAAATCTAAAAACAAATCAATAAACAAACAAAAATCTCTCACACACACACACACACACAAAGAACAAAGCAAACAAACCAAAAAAATCACAGCTGGTCAAGAAGGGGAGGGAATAGCACAAGGGGCTAGTTGGGTGGGAGAAACAGTAGGAAGGAAAGGAAACAGAGAGAAAAGCAACAAGAAAAGCCAATAAATAAATTAATTAATTAATTTAAAAAACTCAAACAACAACAAATTGCAAAAAAGAATAAAGTAACCAAACCAAACAATCACAGCCTGTCAAGAAGGGGAAGGGATGGCACACGGGGCTAGAGAAGAAACAAACAAAAAGTAAAATAAAAAAAATGCAAACCAAAAAAAAAAATAAAACAAGCAAACAAAAAAATGGAGCTGAAGAGGCCGGCTGGTGGGGGCGGGGAGGACCCTGGCAGCAGTGAGCTAGTGCGTCTCTGGCGGAGCAACTGTGGCCCTTTGGTAAGCAGCAGAGGCCTCACAGAGGTAAGAAGGATGGGGGATGAGAAAGTGTGTGTCGGTGGTTACTGGGTGCTCTGTCTCCTGCTGGGAGCTTCGTGGAGTTGCCTTCCCTTACTCCCTGATTTCTTTGGCAGCTGTAGCCCAAGATGGTGAATCCAGCCAAGTTAGCTGATATGGGACCTCCACTCCGTAGCTCTCCTTGTTCTCTCTTATCTGTCAGTTTCTCATTCCATTCTGTGCTTGCTCAGGTTCCTTATTCCTTCCTTTGGCACTTAGGGTTCCAGGATTGACATTTGTATCTGTTTTATTTAGTTTTTTGGGTCTTTGCTGCAGAGAGATGGTATGGTGCTTCTGTTTAGAGCACCATGTTGGCTCTGCCTCTGTGGATAGTTTTTTATCATGAATGTGTGTTGGATTTTGACAACTACCACTGTGCAGCAGTTCAGACGATCTTGTGGTTCTTTTTCTTTGTTCTGTTAATGTGGTGTAGCACATTGATTGATTTTGTAATGTTGAAACACCCTTTCATTGCTGTGATAAATCCTACCTGATTGTGGTTTATAATTATTTTAATATAATTTTGGATTTGGTTTGCTGGAATTTTGTTAAGAATCTTTGCAGTTATGTTCAAAATGGATATTTGATATGCAGTTTTCTTTCCTTGTGGTGCCTTTACCTGGATTTGGTATCAAATTAATACTAACCTCATAGAATGAATTAGGAACTGTTGCTCCTCTTCTATTTTGAGGGGAAAGTTTAAGATGGATTTGAGTCACTTCTCCTTTAAATGTTTGGTAAAATTCCGTAGTGGACCCATTTGGTCCAAGAGTTTTCTTTGTTCAGAGATTTTTGGTTATTGATTTAGTCTTTTTAATTTATATGGGTTTGTTGAGATCTGCTATTTCTTCTTGGATCACTGTAGGGAATTTATGTGCTTTTATGAATTTGTCCATTTCATCCAACTTATCTACTTTGTTGGTGTACAATTGTTCATAGTGTTCCCTTATGATCTTTTTATTTCTGCGAGGTCAATTGTAATGTTCCCACTTTCATTTCTAATTTTAGATATTCGCATCTTCTCTCTTATTTTTTCTTTTGTCAGTCTTGAAAGAGGCTTGTCATTTTTATTTATCTTTTCAAAAAACCACCTTCTGGTTTCATTGATTCTCTTTATTGTTTGCTGGTGTCTATTTCATTTATCTCTTCTCTGATATCTCTATATAATATATATATATTTATGTGTACATATATGTATTTATTTTCCCTCCTTCTGGTAGGTTTGGTATGAACTGCTGTTCGTTTTTACTAGTTCCTCAAGTTGTAGTGTTAGGTTATTGATTTTAGATCTTTCTTCTTTTTTTAATGAAGGTGTTTACCACTATGAATTTTCCCTGAGCACTGCCTTCACTACCTCCAATAAGTTATGGTAGGTTGTTTTATTTTCTTTTGATTCTAAGTATTTTCCAATTTCTCTCTGGATTTCTTCCTTGAGCCATGGGTTACTTAATAGTGTGCTGTTTAATTTCCACATGTTTGTGTATTTTTCAGTTTTCTTTTGTTATTAATTTCTAATTTCACTCCATTGTGGTAGGAGAACATACTTTGTATGATTTTGACATTTTTTAATTTACTGAGACTAGCTTTGTGACCTAAAGTATGATTTATCCTGGAGAATGATCCCTGTGACTTGAGAATAATGTATCTTTTTTCTGTATGTTCTGTCCATTGTTGAAAGTGCTAGGTTGATGTTTGCAACTATTATTGTAGAACTGTTGCTTTCTCCCATTCTGTTAGAGTTTGCTTTATGCATTCTGGGACTCTGGTATAGGCGCATATATATTTATACTTTTATATCTTCTTAATGAATTGACACTTTTACCATTATATACTGTTCTTCTTTATCTCTTATAATTGATTTTGACTTAATTTTTATTTTGTCTGATATTAAAGTCCCCACACCATTTCTCTTTTGGTTAATATTTGCATGAAATATTTTTTCCATTCTTTCACTTTCAACCTATTTTTGTCCTTGTGCCTAAGATACGTCTCTTGTACACACCATATAGTTGGGTGCTGCTTTTGTATTCATTGAGTCTTTAGTGATTGAGCATTTAGTCCATTTACATTCATGGTAATTACCAATAAGAAAGGACATACTTCTACTACTCTGTTGTTTTTTGTGTATCTTATGCCTTCTTTGTACCATATTTCCTTCAATACTGCCAACTATTGTCTTGTTGATTGTTTTAGTGAATCATTTTGACTCCTTTCTCCTTTTATTTTGTCTGTTTGTTTACAAAATTGTGGTTATGAAAAACAGCTCGGGGGTGGAGTCTGATTTCCTCCAACTTCGCGAGGAGGAAGGAAAATCAAGATCTTTTTTTTTTTGCATCTTTGATTTCTTCTATTACTCATTGGTTTTTAAGGAAGGTGTTATTCCGTTTCCACATATTTGATTCTTTTTCACCCTTGCTATTCTTTTTTTATACTTTTTTAAACATTGTGCTTTAAGTGAAAGTTTACAAGTTAGTTTCTCATACAAAGATTTATACACACATTGTTATGTGACCCTAGTTGCTCTCCCTATACTGTAACAACACACTCTTTTCAACCCCAGATTTCCCGCATACATTCAACCAGCTCCTGTCCCTTTCTGTCATCTCATCTCTCCTCCAGACAGGAGCTTCCCGTTTAATCTCATGTATTTACTTGAGCTAGGAAGCATACGTTTCACAAGTATCATTTTATGTCTAACAGTCCACTCCAATCTTTGGCTAAAGAGTTGGCCTCAGGAATGGTTTCAGTTTTGGGCTAACAGACAGTCCCCAGGCCATGTTTTCCAGGGTCCCTCTGGTCTCAGTCAAACCATTAAATATGGTCTTTTTACTAGAATTTGAGTTCTGCACCCCACTTTTCTCCCACTCCGTCAGGGACTGTCTGTTGTGTTCCCTGTCAGGGCGGTCATTGGTGGTAGCCGGGCACCATCTACTACTTCTGCTCTCAGACTGATGGAGTTTATGTGACCCTTTCTGTCTCTTGGGCTAATATTTTCCTTGTGTCTTTGGTGTTCTTCATTCTCCTTTGCTCCAGGTGGGTAGGGACCAGTTGATGCATCTTAGATGACCACTCGCTAGCTTTTAAGACCTCAGATGCCACTCACCAAAGTGGGATGCAGAACATTTTCTTTTTTTATATATATATATATTTTAATGTACTTCAGGTGAAAGCTTACAGAGCAAATAGTTTCTCATGAAATAGTAGTACACATGTTGTTTTTTGACATTGGTTAACAACCCCACAACGTATTAAGCCTCTAAATTCTCCACCTTTTTTTTGATGAAAATTACAGATGGCCAAAGATACACCGTTTCAAAAATTTCTACATTCACAGTTCAGTGACATTGACTACGCTCTTCCAACTGTGCTGTTATTCTCACTTAAGATGAAGGCTTACAGAACAAAATAGTTTTTTCATTTAACAGTTACTACACATGTTGCCCTATGACAATGGTTAACAATCTCACAGCACATCAAGAATATCCTTACTCCACCTTGTATTCCCTATCACCAGGGGGCTTCCTTGTCCCCTTCTGTCTTCTGGACCTTGTCAGTGGACTATTGTACCTCTTTAGTCTCATTTGTTTATTTATTTATTTATTTATTTTTATTTTATTTAAACACCATTTCAAAACTTTTTACTTACACATTTAAGTGATATTGACTATGCTCTTCCAATTGTGCTGCCATTCTCGCCCAAGATGAAGGCTTACAGGACAAAACAGCCTCCCATTTAATAGTTACTACAAATGTTGCCCTATAGCAGTGGTCAACAATCTCACAATACATCGAAAGTGTCCTTATTCAATTTGTGTTCCTTATCATCAGTTTCCTACTCTCCCTCTGCCTTCTGGCCCTTGTCACCGGACTCCTGTACCTCGTTAGTCCCATTTAGTTTTACTGGGGTGTCCATTCCCAGGCTTAACATCGAACCTTGAAGGTAACTTCCCCTCTGAGCAGAAAGGGTATCTGGGGGCCACAATCTCGAGGTTTCTCTATTATTCTTTAGGCCAGTATAACTGGTCTTCTTTTTTTTTTTTTTTTTTTTTTTGGGAGTTAAAATTATGCTCTACATCCTACTCCAGCTCTGCCCAGAACCCTCTGTTGTGATCCTGGTCAGAGGAGTCATTGGTGGTAGCCGGGCACCATCCAGCTGTACTGGGCTCAGTCCCGTGGAGGCCTTGGTAGCTGTGGACCATTAGTCCTTCGGACTAATCTTTTCCTTGTATCCTGTTCTCTTCGTTCTCCCTTGTTCCCGAAGGGACGAGATCAGTGGAGTATCTTAGATGGCCGCTGATAGGCTTTTAAGACCCCAGACACTACTCACCAAGGTAGAATGTAGAGCATTATCTTTATAAGTAGTGTCATGCCAATTGAGCTAGATGTTCCCCGAGATCATGGTCCCCAGAGCCCTCCGTCCAACAACTCAGTCCCTCGGGGGGTTTGGATGTGTCTATAGGGCCTCCATGACCTTTCCTTGTGCAGGTTGTGTTAGTTTCCCCTGTACTATGTACTATCTCATCTCTCACCCAAGTTACCACTTACCTATTACCTATTTAGTATTCCCCCCCCCCCCGATCCCTGGTAACCAACAAGGATTGTTACATTTTGCATGTGAATTTTTTCATGGGTTTTTACAATAGAGGTCTCATACAATATTTGTCCTTTTGTGATTGACTTATTTCACTCAGCATGATGTCCTCCAGTTTCATCCATGTTATGAGATGGTTCACCGATTCATTGTTCTTTCTCGTTGCATAGTACTCCATTGTGTGTATGTACCATAGTTTGTGTATCCATTCGTCTGTTGATGGACATCGAGGTTGTTTCCATCGTTTTGCTATTGTGAATAATGCTGCCATGAACATAGGTGTGCATATGTCTATTCGAGTGATGACTCTTATTTCTCTAGGATATATTCCTAGGAGTGGGATTGCTGGATCGAATGGTACATCTATTTCTAGCTTTCTGAGGAAACGCCATATCATTTTCCAAAATGGCTGTATCATTTTGCATTCCCACCAGCAGTGTATAAGAGTTCCCGTCTCCCCACAGCCCCTCCAACATTTGTTATTTCCAGTGTTTTTGATTCGTGCCAGTAATGCCGGGGTGAGATGGTATCTCATTGTGGTTTTAATTTGCATTTCTCTAATGGCTAGTGATCGCGAGCATTTCCTCATGTGTCTGTTGGCCATTTGAATGTCTTCCTTGGTGAAGTGTCTGTTCATTTCCTTTGCCCATTTTTTGATAGGATTGGTTGTCTTTTTGTTGTAGAGGTGTTGGATTTTCTTGTAGATTATGGAGATTAGACCTTTGTCTGACTTGTACTGTCCAAAAATTTTTTCCCAGTCTGTAGGTTCTCTTTTAACTCTTTTGGTGAAATCTTTTGAAGAGCATAGATGTTTGATTTTTAGAAGATCCCAATTATCTAGTTTATCTGTTGGGTTTTTTGTGTTGATGTTTATGGTTTGTATCCTGTTAATGCCATGTATTAAGGTCTGAAGTGTTGGTCCTATTTTTTCTTCTATGAATTTTATAGTTTGAGGCTTTATATTCAGGTCTTTGATTCATTTTGAAGTAGTTTTTGTATATGGTGTGAGGTATGGGTCTTGTTTCATTTTTCTACAAATGGATATGCAGTTTTGCCAGCACCATTTGTTAAAAAGACTGTCTTTTCCCCATTTGATGTATTTTGGGCCCTTGTCAAAAATCAGGTGACCGTAGGTGGATGGATTTACATCTGTGTTCTCAATTCTGTTCCATTGGTCAATGTCTCTGTTGTTGTACCAGTACCAGGCTGTTTTGAGTACTGTAGCTGTATAGTAGGTTCTCAAGTCAGGTAGTGTGAGTCCTCCAACTTTATTCTTCTTCTTCAGTAGTGCTTTACTTATTCGGGGTTTCTTCCCTTTCCATATAAAGTTAATAATTAGTTTTTCCATCTCTTTGAAGAATGTTGTTGGTATTTGTATTGGAATTGCATTGTATTTGTAGATTGCTTTAGGTAGAATTGCCATTTTCACAATGTTGAGTCTGCCTATCCATGAGCATGGTATGTTTTTCCATTTATGTAGATCCCTTTGGGTTTCATGCAGCAGTGTTTTGTAGTTTTCTTTGTATAGGTCTTTTATATTCCTGGTCAGATTTATTCCTAAGTATTTTATCTTTTTAGGGGCTATTGAAAATGGTATTGATTTCCTGATCTCCTTTTCATCGTTCTCTTACCGGTGTATAGGAATCCAACTGATTTTTGAATGTTTATCTTGTATCCTGCTACTCTGCTGAATCTTTCTATTACTTCCAGTAAATTTCTCGTGGAGTCTTTAGGGTTTTCTATGTATAGTACCATATCATCTGCAAACAGGGAGAGTTTAACTTCTTCATTACCAATTTGGATGCCCTTTATTTCTTTCTCTTGCCTTACTGCTCTAGCTAGAACTTCCAGCACAATGTTAAATAGGAGTGGTGATAAAGGGCATCCTTGTCTTGTTCCTGTTTTCAGGGGGAATGTTTTCAGCCTTTCTCCATTAAGAATGATGTTGGCTGTTGGTTTTGCATAGATGCCCTTTATTATGTTGAGAAATTTCCCTTCTATACCTATTTTATTGAGAGCTTTTATCAGGAATGGGTGTTGGACTTTGTCAAATGCCTTTTCTGCATCAATTGAGATAATCATGTGATTTTTTTCTTTCCTTTTATTTATGTGGTGGATTACGTTGATGGATTTTCTAATGTTAAACCATCCTTGCATACCTGGTATGAATCCTACTTGGTCGTGGTGTATTATTTTTTTGATATGATACTGAATTCTATTGGCTAGAATTTTGTTCAGAATTTTTGCATCTATATTCATGAGAGATATTGGTCTGTAATTTTCTTTTTTTGTGATGTCTTTGCCTGGTTTTGGTATCAGCGTTATGCTGGCTTCATAGAATGAATTTGGAAGTGTTGCTTCCTCTTCTATGCTCTGAAATAACTTGAGTAGAACTGGTACAAGCTCTTCTGTAAATGTTTTGTAGAATTCTCCGGTGAAGCCACCTGGGCCAGGGCTTTTTTTGGTTGGGAGTTTTTTTTATTACCTTTTCAATCTCTTCTCTTGTTATGGGTCTGTTCAGATTTTCAATATCACTTTGTTGTAGTTTGGGTAGGCCATATGTTTCTAGAAATTTATCCATTTCATCTAGGTTTTCAAATTTGTTGGAATATAGTTTTTCATAATATTCTGTTATAATCCTTTTTATTTCAGTTGGGTCTGTTGTAATGTCCCCCATTTCATTTCTTATTTGGGTTATTTGTGCCCTCTGCTGTTTTCCTTTTGTCAGTCTGGCCAGTGGTTTGTCGATTTTGTTGATTCTTTCAAAGAACCAACTTTTGGTTTTGTTGATTCTTTCTATTGTTTTTCTGTTCTCTATTTCATTGATTTCTGCTCTGATCTTTACTATTTCCTTTCTTCCGGTGGTTGTAGGCTTTTTTTGTTGTTCTCTTTCTATTTGTTTGAGTTCTGTAGTTAATGTTTTGATTTTGTCCCTTTCTTCTTTTTTGATATGTGCATCTATTGCTATAAATTGTCCTCTGAGGACTGCCTTTGCTGTGTCCCAAAGGTTTTGGTATGATGTGTTTTCATTTTCTTTTGATTCTAGGAATTTTTTAATTCCATCTCTGATTTCTTCTATTACCCATTGATGTGTAAGCAGATTATTATTCAGTTTCCATGTGTTTAATTTTTTTTTCCTTGCTCTTTCTAGTGTTAATTTCTACCTTGATGGCATTGTGGTCAGAGAAGATACTGTGAATTATCTCAGCATTTTGGATCTTGTTGAGGATTGCTCTGTGGCCTAAGATGTGGTCTATTCTGGAGAACGTTCCATGTGCATTGGAAAAGAATGTGTACTTTGCAGCGGTTGGATGGATTGTTCTATATATGTCTATGAGGTCCAGTTGGCTGATTGTGTCCTTTAGGTCTTCTGTATCTTTGCTGAGTTTCTTTTTAGTTGTTCTGTCCTTTACTGAGAGTGGTGTGTTGAAGCCTCCTACTATTATTGTGGAACTGTCAATTTCTCTTTTCAGTGCTGTTAGAGTTTTTTTTATGTATTTTGGAGCCCTGTCATTGGGTGCATAGATATTTATTATGGTTATGTCTTCATGATGGATCATCCCCTTAATCATTATATAGTGTCCTTCTTTGTCTTTTATGGTAGATTTTGTTTTAAAGTCTATTTTATCTGAGATTAGAATTGCCACTCCTGCTCTTTTTTGATAGCTGTTAGCTTGATATATTTTTTTCCAACCTTTGATTTTTAATAAATTCACATCTTTGTTTCTAAGATGTGTCTCTTGTAGACAGCAAATAGATGGATCCTGTTTTCTTATCCATTCTGCCACTCTCCGTCGCTTTATGGGTGCATTGAGTCCATTTACGTTCAGTGTAATTATTGATAGATGTGAGTTTGTTGCTGTCATTTTGTAGTGCTTTTTTTTGTGATGCTGAAGTTTTCTTTGTTCTTCTTACTCTCTTGGGCTGAGTTCCTTTTGTTTGTGGATTTTGTGTTCATTTCTTTTGTTTTTGTAGGTTTTGGTTTTGTTGAGACTTTATGTTTTTCGTCTTTATTTTTATGAGTTGGTTTGTTAACTTTTTTTGTGGTTACCATGAATTTTACCCTTATCTTTATAATTTTGAAGCAGTCTATCGTTACTTGGTATCGCCTTGCCTTCTTCTCCTTTAGAAGGTTCTATACCTATGCCGTTTGTTCCCTCTTTCATTGTTTTGATGTTGTTGTCATCCTTTGATTGATTTCTCTGATTCCCTGTTGTATATCTTTTGTTTTTGGAAAGTCCTCTGTAGTTCAGTTCCTAGAATGGTATTTGGTTCGTGTTAACCTGCGTCCTAGGTCCTAGGTCCTGCCTGAGGGCTTAAGCTGTTTGTCCTCAGATCGAAGAACTCCCTTTAATAATTCTTGTAAGTTTGGTTTGACTTTTGCATATTCCTTTAGTTTCTGTTTATCTGGAAATGACCTAATTTCACCATCAAATCTGAATGAGAGTTTTGCAGGATATATTATTCTTGGCTGACAATTTTTTTCTTTCAAGATTTTATATATGTCATCCCATTGCCTTCTTGCCTGCATGGTTTCTGCTGAATAATCTGAGCTTAGTCTTATTGTTTCTCCTCTGTATGTGACTTCTTGTTTTTCACGAGCTGCTCTCAGGATTCTTTGTTTGTCTTTAGTTTTAGCGAGTGTGAATATGATATGTCTTGGTGATTTTCTTTTGGGGTCTCTTCTATATGGGGTTCGTTGAGCTTCTTGGATGACCAGCTTTTCATCTTTCATGATATTGGGAAAGTTTTCTGTCAGCAGTTCCTGAATAATCCTCTCTGTGTTTTCTGTTTTCTCCCTCTGTTCTGGTATGCCAATCACTCGTAAGTTTTTGCTTTTAATTGTGTCCCACATAACTCTCAGGGTCTCTTCATTTTTCTTTTTTCTGAGTTTTCCTGAAACAGAGTTGTATCCAAGTGTTTGTCTTCAGTTCCACTGATCCTGTCTTCCATGGTTTCAAATCTACTTCTCAGCCCTTCTATGACACTGTCCATTTCTGAAATCTTGTTGTTTATCTTTTGGATTTCTAATTGTTGTTTTTGTATAATTTCGAGTTGTGAATTTATTTTGGCATTTTGTTCTTGCATCATCTTCCTGAATTCTTCCAATTTTTTGTCTGTATTTTCCATAAATTTGTCTATTTTTTCCTCATGTTTGTCAGCTTTTTGCCTCAGTTCTTGGAAAATTCCGAGTATTAGTGATTTGAGTTCCGTATCAGGTACTTCTAGTGCATTTTTCTTCCACAGGAGAGTTATCTGGTGTTTTAATTTGGACGCCTATTGGAGCCATCTTGTCTTGTTTTTGTAAATGTTTTGATATTGTTTGCTGTTTTCGGGGCATTCAGTAGATATTTCTCTCGTTTATTGATTGTAGATTTTTTTTTTTTTCGTTCTTGTGGTACAGCTGGGCAGATCTAGTTGAGGAGGAGCCACTGGGATGGGTTGCTTGTGGCACTCACCGCAGCCACCAGGACGGTCGGTAGTCAGTGCTGGACAGGTTCCAATAGGGCGTGCCTGCACCTCTTGGTGATGTGATGTCTAGTGCACGGTGCAGGTAGGTAGGGTGCAGCGGGAAGATGGTTATGTGTGAAGCTAAGCTGGATATGGGGGAGAGGAGAGAGGAGGAGGAGCAAAAAGCGTACAAACATAAAAGAATGCTAGGGGAGCTTGTCGTTGGAATGTACAGATGAGAGACTATGGGATGGAGGAAACCAGAAGGGGGAAGAGAAAGAAAAGGAAAGAGTGAACAAATAAAAATCAGAAAAGTTAAAGAACTGCAAAGTTCCCAGGGATCCCACCGATGCAGCTATGAGGTCTGGGGGAGTCGGTCTCAATTTTCACAGCTCAGCCTGGCCAGAAGGTACAGAGGCATACATCGCCTGGTATTCAGGGATCAGAAAGAGAAGGAAGAGATAGAGAGACAAGAAATTAAGCAATGAAGAAAGACAAAAGAGAAAAAGAGGTAAAAGATGACAAAACTAAAAAAAGGAAGAAAAATAAAATTGAGAAAAAAAAAAAAGGGCAACACCAGCAGTCAGTGCCTACAAATGGGACCCAGAGAGCCCCCACTCAGGGGCGCGAATTCCAAGAAGCCGGTAGTCTCGGGGTTAAGTGACCGTGGCCACGGGAAGCAGAGGGGCCAACGAACAAAGGCCCCAGGATCCCACCCGCGCGGGAGCCCAGACCTGGAAACAGCCACACGTCCGAACGCAGCCCTACAGCCCCGCAGGAGAGAGCAGAGACGGCACTCGGAACCAGGCACCCAGGCAAAAGGAGGGGGAGGCGGCAGAAAAAGGCTCCCTAGCGGCCAGCAAACGGCTCCCAGAAAGCCCCCAGCCTGGGCGCACGGAATCCAAGCACCGGCGCCCCCCAGCTCAGGGTCTCCGGCCACGGAAAGCAGAGGGGCGAACGAACTAAGGCCCCGGGATCCCACCCACGCGGGAGCCCAGACCTAGATACAGCCACACACCCGCACGCAGCCCTACAGCCCCGCAGGAGAGAGCAGAAACAACACTCGGAACCAGGCACCCAGGCAAAAGGAGGGGGAGGCGGCAGAAAAAGTTTCACTAGGTGCCAGCAAACGGCTCCCAGAAAGCCTCCAGCCCGGGTGCGCGGAATCCAAGCACCGGCGCCCCCCAGCTCAGGGACTCCGGCCACGGAAAGCAGAGGGGCGAACGAACAAAGGCCCTGGGATCCCATCCATGCGGGAGCCCAGACCTAGAAACAGCCACACGCCCGCACGCAGCCCTACAGCCCCGCAGGAGAGAGCAGAGACGGCACTCGGAACCAGGCACCCAGGCAAAAGGAGGGAGAGGCGGCAGAGAAAGGTTCGCTAGCTGCCAGCAAACGGTTCCCAGAAAGCCGCCAGCCCAGGCGCGCGGAATCCAAGCACCAGCACCCCCCAGCCCAGGGACCCTGGCCACGGAAAGCAGGGGATCCCCAGCTGAGGCGGAGAGGGGTGGGTGGTGGGAGAGCGCGCACCGCAGTTTACCGGTCGTTCTGTCTCCGACCAGATGCTCTGCAAGGCTGCTCTCCCGTTTGCTGGTCTCCGATAGGAATCCAAGATGGTGGATCCGCGCTGCGTTAGCTGGTAAGGAATCTCTGCCTGAGTCTCTCCTCGCTCTCCGTTCTCTTTTAGTATTCTCACTCCGTTTGGTGTTTGGCTGAGTTCTTTATCTCTTCATTTGGTGTTCTAGGGTTTCAGGATTGTTGATTCTCTGTTAGGCTTAGTTTTTCGGATCTTTGCTGTGGAGGGACGGCGTGGTGTTTCTGCCTAGAGCGCCATCTTGCCCCTCCCTGCAGAACATTTTCTTAATAAACTTTGTTATGCCAGTTGACTTAAATGTCCCCTGAAACCATGGTCCCCGAGAACCCCACCCTTGCTACTCTGTCCCTTGATGTGTTTGCTTGTATTGAGGATACTTCTTAGTTCTTGGTTTAGTCCAGTTGCGCTGACTTTCCCTGTAGTATGTGTTGTCCTTCCCTTCACCTAAGATAATTCTTGCCTACTATCTAGTTAGTGACTATCCCCTTCCTCCCTCCCCACCTTCATAACCATCAAAGAAAGTTTTTTTCTGTGTTTAAACCTTTTCTTGAGCCGTCACACGAATAGACATATGCACACACCCATGTTCACTGCAGCATTGTTCACAGTAGCAAAAAGATGGAAACAACAGAGATGCCCATCAACAGACGAATAGATAAACAAACTATGGTGCATACACACAATGGAATACTACAAAACAATAAAGAACAATGATGAATCTGCGAAGCATCTCACAACACGGATGAATCTGGAAGGCATTAAATGAGTGAAATAAGTCAATCACAAAAGAACAAATATTGCATGAGACTACTGCTATAAAAACTCATGAAATGGTTTACACAAAAAATGAAACAATCTTTGATGGTTATGAGGGAAGGGAGGGATGGAAAGGAAAAACACTAAATAAACAATAAGTAAGTGATAATTGTGGTGAAGGGTAAGACAGTACACAATACTGAGGAAACCACCACAACTTGTCCAAGGCAAGGTCATGGATGCTCCAGAGACACATCCAAACTCCCTGAGAGACGAAATTACTGGGTGGAGGGCTTTGGGGATCATGGTCTTGGGGAACATCTAGCTCAATAGGCAGAAAGTATTTTATTAGGAAAATGATCTACATTCTACCTTGACGAGTAGCGTCTGGGCTCTTAAAAGATTGTGAGCAGTCATGCAAGATACTCCACTGGTCTCATTCCATCTGGAGGAAGGGAGAAAGAAGAAAACCAAAGACACCAGGGAAAGATTAGTCCAAAGGCCTAATGGACCACAACTACCATAACCTCCACCATACTGAGTCCAGCACAACTAGATGGTGCCTGGCTACCACCACTGACTGCTCTGATAGGGGTCACAATACAGGGCCCCAGATAGAGCTAGAAAAAATGTAGAACAAAATTCTAACTCACAAAAAAAGATCAGACTTACTGGTCTGACAGAGACTGGAGAAACCCTAAGACTGTGGCCCCAGGCACCTTTATAACTCAGTAATGAAGTCATTCCCGAGGTTCATCCTTCATCCAAAGATTAGACAGAGCTATGAAAAAAACATGACTAAATGGGCACACTAGCCCAGGGGCAAGGACAAGAAGGCAGGAGAAAATAAGAAAGATGGTAATGGGGAACCCAAGGTCAAGAAAGGGAGAGTGTTGACCTGTCATAGTGTTGGCAACCAATGTCACAAAACAATATGCGTATTAGTTGTTTAATGAGAAAGTTGTTTGCTCTGTAAACCATCTAAAGTAAAATAAAATTAAAAAAATTAAAGAAAAAAAATCTATCCACAAATTGTAAGTAGAAGACACGTTGCTCAGTAATATGAGGCACAGCTAACGTCATACTCAATGGAAAAAGACAGGGATTTTCCCTAAGATCAGTAAAAAGACAAGGATGACTATTCTGACCACTACCATTCAATGTTATATTGGAGGTTCTAATCAGAGCAATCAGGCTAGAAAAAGAAATAAAACGTATCCAAATCAGGAAGGAAGAAGTAAACATATCCTTTTTGCAGATGAAATTATCCTATATATAAAAGACCTCAAAGAATCCACAAAAGAACTACTAGATGTAATAAAAGAATTCAGCAAAGTAGCAGGATACAAGGTCAGCACATAAAAATAAGTCAGGACGGGGGGCAAGATGGCGCTCTAGGCAGAAACACCACGCCGTCCCTCCACAGCAAAGATCCGAAAAACTAAGCCTAACAGAGAATCAACAATCCTGAAACCCTAGAACACCAAATGAAGAGATAAAGAACTCAGCCAAACACCAAACGGAGTGAGAATACTAAAAGAGAACGGAGAGCGAGGAGAGACTCAGGCAGAGATTCCTTACCAGCTAACGCAGCGCGGATCCACCATCTTGGATTCCTATCGGAGACTAGCAAACGGGAGAGCAGCCTTGCAGAGCATCTGGTCGGAGACAGAACGACCGGTAAACTGCGGTGCGCGCTCTCCCACCACCCACCCCTCTCCACCTCAGCTGGGGATCCCCTGCTTTCCGTGGCCAGGGTCTCTGGGCTGGGGGGTGCTGGTGCTTGGATTCCGCGCGCCTGGGCTGGCGGCTTTCTGAGAGCCGTTTGCTGGCAGCTAGCGAACCTTTCTCTGCCGCCTCCCCCTCCTTTTGCCTGGGTGCCTGGTTCCGAGTGCCGTCTCTGCTCTCTCCTGCGGGGCTGTAGGGCTGCGTGCGGGCGTGTGGCTGTTTCTAGGTCTGGGCTCCCGCGTGGGTGGGATCCCGGGGCCTTTGTTCGTTCGCCCCTCTGCTTTCCGTGGCCGGAGTCCCTGAGCAGGGGGGCGCCGGTGCTTGGATTCCGCACGCCCGGGCTGGAGGCTTTCTGGGAGCCGTTTGCTGGGACCTAGCGAACCTTCTTCTTCCGCCTCCCCCTCCTTTTGCCTGGGTGCCTGGTTCCGAGTCCTGTCTCTGCTCTCTCCTGCGGGGCTGTAGGGCTGCGTGCGGGCGTGTGGCTGTTTCTAGGTCTGGGCCCCCGCGTGGGTGGGATCCTGGGGCCTTTGTTTGTTCACCCCTCTGCTTTCCGTGGCCGGAGTCCCTGAGCAGGGGGGCACCGGTGCTTGGATTCCACGTGCCCGGGCTGGAGGCTTTCTGGGAGCCATTTGCTGGCACCTAGCGAACCTTTTTCTGCCGCCTCCCCCTCCTTTTGCCTGGGTGCCTGGTTCCGAGGGCCGTCTCTGCTCTCTCCTGCGGGGCTGTAGGGCTGCGTTCGGGCGTGTGGCTGTTTCTAGGTCTGGGCTCCCGCGCGGGTGGGATCCTGGGGCCTTTGTTCGTTGGCCCCTCTGCTTCCCGTGGCCACGGTCACTTAACCCCGAGACTACCGGCTTCTTGGAATTCGCGCCCCTGAGTGGGGGGTCTCTGGGTCCCATTTGTAGGCACTGACTGCTGGTGTTGCCCTTTTTTTTTTTTTTCTCTCTCAATTTTATTTTTCTTCCTTTTTTGATTAGTTTTGTCATCTTTTACCTCTTTTTTTCTTTTGTCTTTCTTCATTGCTTAATTTCTTGTCTCTCTATCTCTTCCTTCTCTTTCTGATCCCTGAATTCCAGGCGATGTATGCCTCTGTACCTTCTGGCCAGGCTGAGCTGTGAAAATTGAGACCGACTCCCCCAGACCTCATAGCTGCATCGGTGGGATCCCTGGGAACTTTGCAGTTCTTTAACTTTTCTGATTTTTATTTGGTCATTCTTTCCTTTTCTTTCTCTTCCCCCTTCTGGTTTCCTCCATCCCATAGTCTCTCATCTGTACATTCCAACGACAAGCTCCCCTAGCATTCTTTTATGTTTGTACACTTTTTGCTCCTCCTCCTCTCTCCTCTCTCCCATATCCAGCTTAGCTTCACACATAACCATCTTCCCGCTGCACCCTACCTACCTGCACCGTGCACTAGACATCACATCACCAAGCGGTGCAGGCACGCCCTATTGGAACCTGTCCAGCACTGACTACCGACCGTCCTGGTGGCTGCGGTGAGTGCCACAAGCAACCCATCCCAGTGGCTCCTCCTCAACTAGATCTGCCCAGCTGTACCACAAGAACGAAAAAAAAAAAAAATCTACACTCAATAAACGAGAGAAATATCTACTGAATGCCCCGAAAACAGCAAACAATATCAAAACATTTACAAAAACAAGACAAGATGGCTCCAATAGGCGTCCAAATTAAAACACCAGATAACTCTCCTGTGGAAGAAAATGCACTAGAAGTACCTGATACGGAACTCAAATCACTAATACTCGGAATTTTCCAAGAACTGAGGCAAAAAGCTGACAAACATGAGGAAAAAATAGACAAATTTATGGAAAATACAGACAAAAAATTGGAAGAATTCAGGAAGATGATGCAAGAACAAAATGCCAAAATAAATTCACAACTCGAAATTATACAAAAACAACAATTAGAAATCCAAAAGATAAACAACAAGATTTCAGAAATGGTGTCATAGAAGGGCTGAGAAGTAGATTTGAAACCATGGAAGACAGGATCAGTGGAACTGAAGGCAAACACTTGGATACAACTCTGTTTCAGGAAAACTCAGAAAAAAGAACAAAGAAAAATGAAGAGACCCTGAGAGTTATGTGGGACACAATTAAAAGCAAAAACTTACGAGTGATTGGCATACCAGAACAGGGGGAGAAAACAGAAAACACAGAGAGGATCATTCAGGAACTGCTGACAGAAAACTTTCCCAATATCATGAAAGATGAAAAGCTGGTCATCCAAGAAGCTCAACGAACCCCATATAGAAGAGACCCCAAAAGAAAATCACCAAGACATATCATATTCACACTCGCTAAAACTAAAGACAAACAAAGAATCCTGAGAGCAGCTCGTGAAAAACAAGAAGTCACATACAGAGGAGAAACAATAAGACTAAGCTCAGATTATTCAGCAGAAACCATGCAGGCAAGAAGGCAATGGGATGACATATATAAAATCTTGAAAGAAAAAAATTGTCAGCCAAGAATAATATATCCTGCAAAACTCTCATTCAGATTTGATGGTGAAATTAGGTCATTTCCAGATAAACAGAAACTAAAGGAATATGCAAAAGTCAAACCAAACTTACAAGAATTATTAAAGGGAGTTCTTCGATCTGAGGACAAACAGCTTAAGCCCTCAGGCAGGACCTAGGACCTAGGACGCAGGTTAACATGAACCAGATACCATTCTAGGAACTGAACTACAGAGGACTTTCCAAAAACAAAAGATATACAACAGGGAATCAGAGAAATCAATCAAAGGATGACAACAACATCAAAACAATGAAAGAGGGAACAAACGGCATAGGTATAGAACCTTCTAAAGGAGAAGAAGGCAAGGCGATACCAAGTAACGATAGACTGCTTCAAAATTATAAAGATAAGGGTAAAATTCATGGTAACCACAAAAAAAGTTAACAAACCAACTCATAAAAATAAAGACGAAAAACATAAAGTCTCAACAAAACCAAAACCTACAAAAACAAAAGAAATGAACACAAAATCCACAAACAAAAGGAACTCAGCCCAAGAGAGTAAGAAGAACAAAGAAAACTTCAGCATCACAAAAAAAGCACTACAAAATGACAGCAACAAATTCACATCTATCAATAATTACACTGAACGTAAATGGACTCAATGCACCCATAAAGCGACGGAGAGTGGCAGAATGGATAAGAAAACAGGATCCATCTATTTGCTGTCTACAAGAGACACACCTTAGAAACAAAGATGTGAATTTATTAAAAATCAAAGGTTGGAAAAAAATATATCAAGCTAACAACTACCAAAAAAGAGCAGGAGTGGCAATTCTAATCTCAGATAAAATAGACTTTAAAACAAAATCTACCATAAAAGACAAAGAAGGACACTATATAATGATTAAGGGGATGATCCATCATGAAGACATAACCATAATAAATATCTATGCACCCAATGACAGGGCTCCAAAATACATAAAAAAAACTCTAACAGCACTGAAAAGAGAAATTGACAGTTCCACAATAATAGTAGGAGACTTCAACACACCACTCTCAGTAAAGGACAGAACAACTAAAAAGAAACTCAGCAAAGATACAGAAGACCTAAAGGACACAATCAGCCAACTGGACCTCATAGACATATATAGAACAATCCATCCAACCGCTGCAAAGTACACATTCTTTTCCAATGCACATGGAACGTTCTCCAGAATAGACCACATCTTAGGCCACAGAGCAATCCTCAACAAGATCCAAAATGCTGAGATAATTCACAGTATCTTCTCTGACCACAATGCCATCAAGGTAGAAATTAACACTAGAAAGAGCAAGGAAAAAAAATCAAACACATGGAAACTGAATAATAATCTGCTTACACATCAATGGGTAATAGAAGAAATCAGAGATGGAATTAAAAAATTCCTAGAATCAAATGAAAATGAAAACACATCATACCAAAACCTTTGGGACACAGCAAAGGCAGTCCTCAGAGGACAATTTATAGCAATAGATGCACATATCAAAAAAGAAGAAAGGGACAAAATCAAAACATTAACTACAGAACTCAAACAAATAGAAAGAGAACAACAAAAAAAGCCTACAACCACCGGAAGAAAGGAAATAGTAAAGATCAGAGCAGAAATCAATGAAATAGAGAACAGAAAAACAATAGAAAGAATCAACAAAACCAAAAGTTGGTTCTTTGAAAGAATCAACAAAATCGACAAACCACTGGCCAGACTGACAAAAGGAAAACAGCAGAGGGCACAAATAACCCAAATAAGAAATGAAATGGGGGACATTACAACAGACCCAACTGAAATAAAAAGGATTATAACAGAATATTATGAAAAACTATATTCCAACAAATTTGAAAACCTAGAGGAAATGGATAAATTTCTAGAAACATACGGCCTACCCAAACTACAACAAAGTGATATTGAAAATCTGAACAGACCCATAACAAGAGAAGAGATTGAAAAGGTAATAAAAAAACTCCCAACCAAAAAAAGCCCTGGCCCAGATGGCTTCACTGGAGAATTCTACAAAACATTTACAGAAGAGCTCGTACCAGTTCTACTCAAGTTATTTCAGAGCATAGAAGAGGAAGCAACACTTCCAAATTCATTCTATGAAGCCAGCATAACACTGATACCAAAACCAGGCAAAGACATCACAAAAAAAGAAAATTACAGACCAATATCTCTCATGAATATAGATGCAAAAATTCTGAACAAAATTCTAGCCAATAGAATTCAGTATCATATCAAAAAAATAATACACCACGACCAAGTAGGATTCATACCAGGTATGCAAGGATGGTTTAACATTAGAAAATCCATCAACGTAATCCACCACATAAATAAAAGGAAAGAAAAAAATCACATGATTATCTCAATTGATGCAGAAAAGGCATTTGACAAAGTCCAACACCCATTCCTGATAAAAGCTCTCAATAAAATAGGTATAGAAGGGAAATTTCTCAACATAATAAAGGGCATCTATGCAAAACCAACAGCCAACATCATTCTTAATGGAGAAAGGCTGAAAACATTCCCCCTGAAAACAGGAACAAGACAAGGATGCCCTTTATCACCACTCCTATTTAACATTGTGCTGGAAGTTCTAGCTAGAGCAGTAAGGCAAGAGAAAGAAATCAAGGGCATCCAAATTGGTAATGAAGAAGTTAAACTCTCCCTGTTTGCAGATGATATGATACTATACATAGAAAACCCTAAAGACTCCACGAGAAATTTACTGGAAGTAATAGAAAGATTCAGCAGAGTAGCAGGATACAAGATAAACATTCAAAAATCAGTTGGATTCCTATACACCGGTAAAGAGAACGATGAAAAGGAGATCAGGAAATCAATACCGTTTTCAATAGCCCCTAAAATGATAAAATACTTAGGAATAAATCTGACCAGGAATATAAAAGACCTATACAAAGAAAACTACAAAACACTGCTGCATGAAACCCAAAGGGATCTACATAAATGGAAAAACATACCATGCTCATGGATAGGCAGACTCAACATTGTGAAAATGGCAATTCTACCTAAAGCAATCTACAAATACAATGCAATTCCGATACAAATACCAACAACATTCTTCAAAGAGATGGAAAAACTAATTATTAACTTTATATGGAAAGGGAAGAAACCTCGAATAAGTAAAGCACTACTGAAGAAGAAGAATAAAGTTGGAGGACTCACACTACCTGACTTGAGAACCTACTATACAGCTACAGTACTCAAAACAGCCTGGTACTGGTACAACAACAGAGACATTGACCAATGGAACAGAATTGAGAACTCAGATGTAAATCCATCCACCTACGGTCACCTGATTTTTGACAAGGGCCCAAAATACATCAAATGGGGAAAAGACAGTCTTTTTAACAAATGGTGCTGGCAAAACTGGATATCCATTTGTAGAAAAATGAAACAGGACCCATACCTCACACCATATACAAAAACTACTTCAAAATGGATCAAAGACCTGAATATAAAGCCTCAAACTATAAAATTCATAGAAGAAAAAATAGGACCAACACTTCAGACCTTAATACATGGCATTAACAGGATACAAACCATAAACATCAACACAAAAAACCCAACAGATAAACTAGATAATTGGGATCTTCTAAAAATCAAACATCTATGCTCTTCAAAAGATTTCACCAAAAGAGTTAAAAGAGAACCTACAGACTGGGAAAAAATTTTTGGACAGTACAAGTCAGACAAAGGTCTAATCTCCATAATCTACAAGAAAATCCAACACCTCTACAACAAAAAGACAACCAATCCTATCAAAAAATGGGCAAAGGAAATGAACAGACACTTCACCAAGGAAGACATTCAAATGGCCAACAGACACATGAGGAAATGCTCGCGATCACTAGCCATTAGAGAAATGCAAATTAAAACCACAATGAGATACCATCTCACCCCGGCATTACTGGCACGAATCAAAAACACTGGAAATAACAAATGTTGGAGGGGCTGCGGGGAGACGGGAACTCTTATACACTGCTGGTGGGAATGCAAAATGATACAGCCATTTTGGAAAATGATATGGCGTTTCCTCAGAAAGCTAGAAATAGACGTACCATTCGATCCAGCAATCCCACTCCTAGGAATATATCCTAGAGAAATAAGAGTCATCACTCGAATAGACATATGCACACCTATGTTCATGGCAGCATTATTCACAATAGCAAAACGATGGAAACAACCTCGATGTCCATCAACAGACGAATGGATACACAAACTATGGTACATACACACAATGGAGTACTATGCAACGAGAAAGAACAATGAATCGGTGAACCATCTCATAACATGGATGAAACTGGAGGACATCATGCTGAGTGAAATAAGTCAATCACAAAAGGACAAATATTGTATGAGACCTCTATTGTAAAAACCCATGAAAAAATTCACATGCAAAATGTAACAATCCTTGTTGGTTACCAGGGATGGGGGGGGGGGATAATAAATAGGTAATAGGTAAGTGGTAACTTGGGTGAGAGATGAGATAGTACATAGTACAGCGGAAACTAACACAACCTGCACAAGGAAAGGTCATGAAGGCCCTATAGACACATCCAAACCCCCCGAGGGACTGAGTTGTTGGACGGAGGGCTCTGGGGACCATGATCTCGGGGAACATCTAGCTCAATTGGCATGACACTACTTATAAAGATAATGCTCTACATTCTACCTTGGTGAGTAGTGTCTGGGGTCTTAAAAGCCTATGAGCGGCCATCTAAGATACTCCACTGATCTCATCCCTTCGGGAACAAGGGAGAATGAAGAGAACAGGATACAAGGAAAAGATTAGTCCGAAGGACTAATGGTCCACAGCTACCAAGGCCTCCACGGGACTGAGCCCAGTACAGCTGGATGGTGCCCGGCTACCACCAATGACTCCTTTGACCAGGATCACAACAGAGGGTTCTGGGCAGAGCTGGAGTAGGATGTAGAGCATAATTTTAACTCCCAAAAAAAAAAAAAAAAAGAAGACCAGATATACTGGCCTAAAGAATACTAGAGAAACCTCGAGAGTGTGGCCCCCAGACACCCTTTCAGCTCAGAGGGGAAGTTACCTTCAAGGTTCGATGTTAAGCCTGGGAATGGACACCCCAGTAAAACTAAATGGGACTAACGAGGTACAGGAGTCCGGTGACAAGGGCCAGAAGGCAGAGGGAGAGTAGGAAACTGATGATAAGGAACACAAATTGAATAAGGACACTTTCGATGTATTGTGAGATTGTTGACCACTGCTATAGGGCAACATTTGTAGTAACTATTAAATGGGAGGCTGTTTTGTCCTGTAAGCCTTCATCTTGGGCGAGAATGGCAGCACAATTGGAAGAGCATAGTCAATATCACTTAAATGTGTAAGTAAAAAGTTTTGAAATGGTGTTTAAATAAAATAAAAATAAATAAATAAACAAACAAAGGAGACTAAAGAGGTACAATAATCCACTGACAAGGTCCAGAAGACAGAAGGGGACAAGGAAGCCCCCTGGTGATAGGGAATACAAGGTGGAGTAAGGATATTCTTGATGTGCTGTGAGATTGTTAACCATTGTCATAGGGCAACATGTGTAGTAACTGTTAAATGAAAAACTATTTTGTTCTGTAAGCCTTCATCTTAAGTGAGAATAACAGCACAGTTGGAAGAGCGTAGTCAATGTCACTGAACTGTGAATGTAGAAAATTTTGAAACGGTGTATCTTTGGCCATCTGTAATTTTCATCAAAATAAAAGGTTGAGAATTTAGAGGCTTAATACGTTGTGGGGTTGTTAACCAATGTCAAAAAAAAACAACATGTGTACTACTATTTCATGAGAAACTATTTGCTCTGTAAGCTTTCACCTGAAGTACAATAAAATATATATAAAAAAAAATAAAAAAAAAAAAATAAGTCAAATTTTTATACATTAGCATTGAGCAATGTGAAAAGAAATTAAGGAAACAATTCCATTTGCAATATTATCTAAAAGACTAAAATACCTAGGAATAAATTTAACAAAAGAAGCGAAATACTTCTAGACTAGCAACCTGTAGATCAGAGTAGAACTGCCCCATAGGGTTTCCAAGGAGCGGCTGGGAGATTTGAACGGCTGACCTTTTGGTTAGCAGCCGAGTTCTTAACCACTGCACGACCAGGGCTTCTGTAAAACATTAATAAAAGCAATTAAAGAAGATTTAAATAAATTGAAGGTCCTTTTATGCCCATAGAAGACTTAATAGTACCTAAAGCAATCTATAGATTCAACACAATACCCTTCAGAATTCAACCTACTTCTTTGCAGAAGTTGAAAAACTAATCCTCAAATCATACAAACAGGCAAGGGGGCCCAAATAGTCAAAGAAATCTTGAAAAAGAAGAACAAAGTAAGAGGACTCACACTTCCCAATCTCAAAGCATATTACAAAGCTGCAGTAATCAAAACAGTCTGGTACTGCTATAATGACAGAGAAAACCAGTGGAATAGAATCAACTGTCCAGTAATAAACCCATACATCTATGGTCAATTCAGTTTTCAACAAGGGTACTAAGTCCATACAATAGGGAAAGAATAGTCTCCTTAATAAATGTGCTGGGACTTGGATTTTTACAAACAAAAGAATGAACCTGGACCCATACCTCACACCATATACGAAAACTAATTCAAAATGGATTAAAGACTTAAATCATGAAAGTCATAGAGGAAACAGGGATAATGCTTCACATACTAGTTTTTAACAATGGATTCTTAGATATGACACTGAAAGCATGAGCAGCAAAAGACAAAATATATAAATAGGATCTCTTCAAAATTAAAAAAAAAAACAACCACTTTTGTTCATTAAAAGACTTTATCAACAAAATGAAGTGACAACCCACAGAGTGTTAGAAAAATTCGGGGGACCCTGTATTAGATGGAAACACTGGTGCTGTAGTGGTTAAGAACTATGGCTGCTAATCAAAAGGTCAACAGTTCGATCCACCAGGCGCTCCTTGGAAACCCTATGGAGCAGTTCTACTCTGTCCTATAGGGTCACCATGAGTCAGAATTGACTCGACAACTATGGTTTTTTTTTTGTTTTTGTTGTTTATTTGTTTGTTTAATAAAGGTTTAATATCCAAAATATATAAAGAACTATATCAAAACAACAAACAACCAAGTCAAAATATGAGCAATGTACTTGAACAGACAAATGGCCAATAAATACATGAAAAGATGTTCAACATCATTAGCCATTAAAGAAACGCAAATGAAAACTAGAATGAGGTATCACTTCACCCGCACTAAGATGGTCATGATTTTTAAAATGAAAAACAACATGTGTTAGTGAGTATGTGGAGAAATTGGAACCCTCATCCATTGCTGGTGGGATTGTAAAGTGGTAAAACCACTGTGGAAAACAGTTTAGTTCCTCAAAAAATTAAACATAAAATTACCGTATGATCTAGCTATTCCACTCCTAGGCATATATCCAAAAGAACTGACAGCAGGAACGCAAACAGATACTTGTAAATCAATGTTCATAGTAGCATTATTTACAATAACCAAAAGGTGAGGACATTCTAGATGTCCATCAACAGATGAATAGGTAAATACAATGTGGTACATACATATAATGGAATATTTGTTGTTGTCATCAGTTGCTGTCAAGTCAGCTCCAACTTGTGGCAACACCATGTATGCAGAATAGAACTGCTCCATAGAGAAGTTTCAAGGCTATGACTTTGCAAAGTAGATCACCAGGGCTGTCTTCTGTGGCACCTCTGGGTGGGTTCAAACTACCAACCTTTCAGCTAGTAGTCAAGTGCTTCACCATTTGCATTACCCAGGGACTTCAGTGGACTATTATCCAGCCATACAAAGGAATGAAGTACTGATACATGCTATAACATGGATTAATCTTGAAAACATCATGCTTAGTGAAATGACTCAGTCACAAAAGGACAAATATTGTATGATCCCACTTACATGAAATATCTAGAATACACAAATGTATAGTGACCAAAGGAAATTAAGAAAACTATTAACTTCACAGTATTATAAAAAAGAATAAGATACATAGAAATAAATTTCACCAAAAATGTATAAAACTTGTACACTAAACACTACAAAATATTGTTGCAAATAATTAAAGAACACCTAAATAAATGGAAAAATCATACAGTACTCCTGGATTAAAAGACTCAAAATTGTAAATAAGGCAGTATTCCGAAGAACAATCTACAGATTCAATGAAATCCCTATCAAAATCCCAATAACCCTTTTTCTGGAAATGGAAAATTGATCCTAAAATTCATATAGAAATGCAAGGAACCTGAATAGCAAAAATAATCTTGAAAAAGGAAAAAATACTTGGACTCATATTTCCCATTTTCAAAACTTAACTAAAAATCTACAAAAATAAAATTATGGGAACTGGTATAAAGACAAGCATATAGATCAGTGGAATATAATGGAAAGCCCATAAATAAACCCATGCGTCTATGGTCAATTGATCTTGAACAAGAGTGCTAAGGCCATTCAATGAGATAAGGATTATTTTCAACAAATGATGCTGAGACTACTGGTTATCCACATGCAAAATAATGAACTTGTATCCCCACCTCACCTATATACAAAAATTAACATAATATCCATAATATCCAAAATGTCCAGATTTCTATCAAAAATCACTCATCAGTTGAAGTTACCTCCGACGTTCACTGTTCAGCCTGGGAGCGGACAGCCCTGTAAAACCAAATGAGACTAACGAGGTACAGGAGTCCATTGACAAGGGCCAGAAGGCAGAAGGGGACAAGGAAGCTGGTGACAGGGAACCCAATGTGGAGTAAGGATATTGTTGATGTGTTGTGAGATTGTTAACCATTGCCATAGGGCAACATTTGTAGTAACTGTTAAATGAGAAACTATTTTGTTCTGTAAGCCTTCATCTTAAGTGAGAATAACAGCACAATTGGAAGAGCATAGTCAATGTCACTGAACTGTGCATGTAGACGTTTTTGAAATTGTGTATCTTTGGCTATGTGTATTTTCACCAAAAAAGGAAGGTTGAGAAGTTAGAGGGTTGATATGTTGTGGGGTTGTTAAACAATGTCATAAAACAACAAGTATACTACTGTTTCATGAGAAACTATTTGTTCTGTAAGCCTTCACCTGAAGTACAATAAAATAAAAAAAAATCACTCATCATTTGAAGAGTTAAGATGATCTCAAACTGATTGAGACAATCAATAAATATCAGCACTGAGATGACAGGGATGTTAGAATTATCTGATGCAGATTTTAAGGTCATCATTTTTTAGGTCACCATCATAAAAATGGGTGCCCTGGTGGCACAGTGGTTAAGAGATCAGCTGCTAACCAAAAGGTAAGCAGTTTGAATATACCAGCCGCTCCTTGGAAACCCTGTAGGGCAGTTCTACTCTGTCCTATAGGGTCTCTAAGAGTGGGAATTGACTCAATGGCAACAGGTTGTTTTTTTAAACCATAAAAATGCTTCATCAAGCAATTACAAACACATTTGAAACACATATAAGAAAAAGACTGAGCGAAAAATAGTTTCAGCAAAGCAAGATAAAATATAAAGAATAATCAAATGGAAATTTTAGGACTGAAAAATACATGAATCAGAATTTTAAAAACCACAATGGATTATCTTAACAGCAGAATGGAGGGCACAGAGAAACCAGTCAGTGAACTTGAAGATCAAATAATAAAATCACCACATTTGAACAACAAGGAGGAAATAAACTGAAAAAAAAAATGAACAAAGCCTGATAAATCTATGAAACATGGCCAAGGATCTAAAAATTGTGTCAGGAGTGCCAGAAGAAGAGGAGAAACAAGGTAGAACTGAAAAATTACTCGAAGAAATAATGGCTAAAAATATCGCAAATTCATCAGAAGACATACACCTACAAATTCAAGAAGCTGAGTGTACCCCACACTAAATAAACCTGAAGAATTTCACACCAAGACACACCATACCCAAATTGTGATAACTGGAGGCAAAGAAAAACTTTGAGAGCAGTGAGAAAGAAACAACATTGTAACAATAAAAGAAAATCTATTTAAATGTTACAGCCATTCTTAACAGAAACCATGGAGACAAAAAAGAATTGCTGAAAGAAAAGAACTACAAACCCAGAATCCCATATCCAGTGAAAATATCCTTTAGGAGTTGCGGAGGAAATGAAGATATTCTCAAATTAAGAAAAGCTAAAGTCACCAGCAGACCTAAACAAAAGAATAACTAAAGCAAATTCTAAATAGAAAGGTAATGATACAAGAAGTAAACTTACAATATCAGAAAGAAAAACCATGGTGCACAAAAATTGGGGTGTGTACTGTATTGGGAAACCCTGGTGGCATAGTGGTTAAGAGTTTGGCTGCTAACCAAAAGGTCAGCAGTTCGAATCTACCAGGCACTACTTGGAAACTCTGTGAGGCAGTTCTACTCTGTCCTATAGGATCACTATGAGTCGGAATCAACTCGATGGCAATGGGTTTTTTTTTTTTTTTTTGGTTGGTACTATATAGACTTTTATTACCCTCTTGAGTTTTCTAAATTACATTTGATGGTGGAAGAAAAAATTAACACCGTCTGATGTGGTTCTAAGTATGGTGGGTAAATACTTAAGTATATTATAGACAAACCCGTTGTCATTGAGTTGATTCTGACTAATTGTGACCCTATAGGTCAGAGTAGAACTGTCCCATAGGGATTCCAAGGAGCAGATAGTGGATTCGAACTGCCGAGCTTTCGGTTAGCAGTTGAACCTGTTAATTACTGAGCCACCAGGGCTCAAAGGAAGGTAAAAGTACAAAAGGGAGATAAGTTTCTACACTTTACTCAAAGTGGTAAAATGATGACACCAGCAGACTGTGATGAGTTATATATATATATTTATCCATCATATATATATTATATAGAGAGAGAGAGAATAATTTTTTCTCATAATTTTGTAGGCTAAAATTCCAAATCAGAATTCAGAATCTTGGCCATGTGATTCCTTCCTTGTCATTGGCCCTGAGTGTTCCTGGGTTTCTTGTCTTGTAGATGATCATCACATGGTATCTGACTTCCCCTATTTCTGCTTGCATGTACCTGTGTCGATGCTGCTCTTTATATAGCTCAGAAGTGGTTATGTTTAGGATCCACCCAAGATTGGTGTGACCTCAACTAATTGAATACATTACATTGTGTTATGGAAGGTAATTACATTACATTAGATTACATTGCATCCACAGGTATAGGGGTTAGTGTTCTAACACATATTTTGGAAAGGGACACAATTCATTTCTCCCTTTGACCCTCCCCCAAATTCATGTCCTTCCCACATTCATACATTCACCCTATCACATCATCCCCAAGTCTTAACCTATTCCAGCATCAACTCTAAGTCCAAAATCTCATTTTCTGAATTATCAAATATGGGTGAGATTTTGTGTATGTTCTATCCTGGGGCCTAATTCTTTCCATCTATAAACCTATGCAACCTTGAATGTAAGTTATCTGCTTCTAAAGTACAAGGGTAGTATGAGAGAAATTAAAGGGAAAGAAGGGGTCATGGGGTCCAAACAAGTTCAAAATCCAGCAGAGCAAATTTCATTATCTCTCGAGGCTTGAAAATAATTTTCTATTTTCTAAGACCATTTGGACAGTGGCTCCATTTTCCTGGCTCTGGGCATTGACAACACTCTCCAGACTCTAGGCAAAGACCCCTCAGCCATAGGTGTCAGCCCTACCTAACAGGCCAACTGGGGTGGCAATAATGCTCCCTCCACTTTAGGCAGCCCCGTTTTCCTAATCTTCCTAAATAGTATCTCTAGCCTCTCCACTCCTAGCGGCTCTGTTATCCTGGATCACTGGAATGGCAGTCCTACTCCTTCAACTTTGGGCTGTGGCCCAATTCAGTCAGTATGTAAAATATAAGTGCAACATCAATATAAGAAAGACTTGAAAGCACAATTTTTTGAAAAGACTTGAAAGCACTATTGACTAACTTGTCCTATTTAGCACATGGAATATCACTCCCAACAGTGCATAATACATATTCTTTTCAGGTGTTTATTGAATACATAAGACACACCATATATTGGGTTAAACATCAACATACATCAGTAGTTTTGAAATGATAAAGGAAATCTTGTCTGACCACAGTTGAATTAAACAAGAAATCGAAAACATAAGATGCACTTTTAAGACCTGAGAAAGGCTTTTGTTCTGATAGGATTTGACTGACCACTCACACCACTGTTTTGAAGATTAAACAACAGATATTGTGGCACTTCCTAATGTACACTATGTACCAGTTACTAGTTTAAATGCTTTATATGTTTCACTGAGCTACACTCTCAAAAGGCCATGAGAATGGACACCCTTGATAATGTAACATTGAAGAAATTGAGGCACAAGAGATGAAGCTAAGTGCTGGTGATCAGAGAGCTCACAGGTCACTGGACTGGGCTTTGTCATTATGCTAATAGACGGCATTCAATCCCTTTATGTTGAACTTTGGGCAAATTCAGAAGAGCTCATTTTTATCATTTCATCTATTAAAAATCTTCTGTTTGGCCCGATTAGTGAAATTACTCCATTTATTGGGGGAAATGCCGAGGGTGAGTGAAACATGGATTCCTGGGATCAAGTTAAGGCCAAGTACTTGGCCTCTTCTTCTCTGCGCTTTGGTTTCTATGATCCACAAGAATTTCACCTTAAGACTTCCAGGCAACATGGCACTATAGTCAGAAGCACCATGTTGTCCCTTCATAGCAAAGATCAGAAAAACTAAGTCAAACAGAATCACACCTCAATCCTGATGCCCTAAGCATCAAATGAAGAGATAAAGAACTCAGCCAAGCACTGAATGGAATAAGAAACTGACAGAGAACAGAGTGAGGAGAGATACATGCAGAGGTCCCCTATCAGTTACCGCAGCAGGGATCCGCCATCTTGGACCCCTATCAGAGATCAGTGAACAGAGGGTATGAGAAAGCAGCTTCACGGAGCTTCCAACAGGAGACAGAACAACCCGTAACCAGCGTATAGACTTTCCCACTCCCAACCTTCTTCACCTCCACTTAGCCTCCTCTGCTTCCGACAGCCACAGTTTCTAGGCCTGGAAGCACCAGCTTCACCCTCATGTCACTTGGATTCCACCTGCCGGCATTGGCTGGCTCCCTGAGTGCCTTTTGTTGGCTGCTGGTGTTGCTTTTTTGTGATTCTTTAGATTTCTTCCTTACCTCTCACTACCTCCCTCTCCTTTCTCTCAAATACCTGGCTCCGTGTGCCATCTTTGCTTCTTCCTGAAAGGCGGCGAAACACCACTTCCTGGCCCGTGTCACTACGCTGGTGGGACCCCTGGGGCTTTTTTGTTTGTTTTCTCTGATTTGTTCTGTTTTGACTGTTTGTTCGTTTTCTTTTTCTTTTCTCAGCTTGGGAGCCCCTACTCTGTACAGAAGCACAGGTACATCCCTGCGGCCATTACTTTTTTCTTTTTCTTTTTTTGGTTTTTTTGTTTCTTCATTTTACTTTCTTCTCTTTATTCCCTTTTTGTCTTTCTTCATTTCCAGTTTCTCGATGTATTCATTTTTTTCTTTTACACTTTTTCCTTCTTTTTTCATTTTTATTTTTCCCCATTTCTCAGTCTCTCATCTCTCCACTCCAATAGCAAGCTCCCTTAGCACTCTTTTTTGTTTGTGTGTATGTTTCTGGCTCCTGTTCCTCTCTCGTCTCTGTCATCTTTCCCATACCCATCTTAGCTCCACACATCACAATCTACCGCCTCCTTCCTGCCTACCTGAACCATCTGCTGAACATCACACTCCCAAGCAGCACAGGCACGGCCTACTGGAACCTGCCCTGCACTGATTCCTGGTCCACACTGTCAGCCCTGGTACCTACCACAAACAACCCATCCGAGTGGCTCCTGTTCAGCAGGACATGCCTTGCTGTACCATATCTGAGTGACTGACCCTGCCAATTGGAGAAGGAGGTGAAAAGTGTCATGCCCACAGATGCACAAACAACAAAGAATGCACAGCCTGCCTGCTCAGACATAACCAAGTAAAACAAAAAAGCAGGAAAAAAATAAATAAATCTACAATCAATAAATGAGGAAGATAACAACGTAATGCCCCGAAGACAGCAGACAATAGTGAAACACTAAAAAAACAGGACAGGATGGTTCCAGTAGGCATCCAAAATAAAACACCAGATGACCTTCCAGTAGAATAAAAGGCACTAGACCTAACTGGTAGGGAATTCAAATCTCTAATATTCAGAATTATCCAAGAGTTGAGGCAAAAAGGAGACAAAAATGAGGAAAAAATAGACAAATTCATTGAAAAGGCAGACAAATTCATGGAAAATACAGACAAAAAATGGAAGAATTCAAGAAAATAATACAGGAACAAAATGCTAAAATAAATTCACAACTATAAATCATACAAAACCAACAATTAGAAATCCAAAAGATAAACAACAAGATTTCAGAAATGGACAGTCTCATAGAAGGGCTGAGGAGCAGGTTTGAAATGATGGAAGATAGGATCAGTGAAATTGAAGACAAACACATGGATACAACTCTGTTCAAGGAAAAGTCAGAAAAAAGACTGAGGAAAAATGAAGAAACCCTGAGAATTATGTGGGATACAATCAAAAGCAAAAATCTTCGCGTGATCGGAGTTCCAGAACAGGGGGAGAAAACAGAAAACACATGATCTTTGAATAATTGCTGACAGAAAACTTCCCCAATATCATGAAAGATGAAAAGCTGACCATCCAAGAAGCTCAACGAATTCCATATAGGAGAGACCCCAAAAGGAAATCACCAAGGCATATCATAATCACACTCGCTAAAACCAAAGACAAAGAATCCTGAGAGCAGCTTGAGAAAAAGAAAAATTTACATACAGAGGAGAAACAATAAGACTAAGCTTGGATTATTCAGCAGAAACCATGCAGACAAGAAGGTAATGGGATGACATATATAAAACCTTGGAAGAAAAGAATTTCCAGCCAAGAATAATATATCCTGCAAAACTCTCATTCAAATATGATGGGGAAATTAGGCCATTTCCAGATAAACAGGAATTAAAGCACTATGTAAAAATCAAACCAAACTTACAAGGCTTATTAAAGGGAGTCCTTCCATTTGAGAACAAACAACAGCAGACCACAAGCTGAATATAGGGCACAGGATTGTACTAGCCAGATACCAACATAGGAAATGAACTCTTAAGGACTCTGCAAAACCAAAAGAATTACAACATGGAACCAGAGAGGTTAATCTGTAAATGAGAACAGCATCAGAACAATAAAAGAGGGAATAAATGGTGTAGGTATAGAACCTTCCGATGGAGAGGAAGTCAAGGGAAACCAAGTAATAATAGACTGGTTGGTTCAAATCTAGGAAGATAAGGGTAAATTTCAAGGTAACCACAAAGAAAGTTAAAAACGTACTCATCAAAATAAAGAAAAACATAAAGTCTCAGTAAAAACAAAACCTACAAAAACAAAAGAAGTGAAAAAAAAATCCACAAACAAAAGGAACTCAGCACAGGAGAGTAAGAGGAACAAAGAAAGCAACAGCACCACAAAAAAAGCAATACGAAATGTAATCCCACTCCTAGGAATAGATCCTAGACAAATAAGAGCCATCATACAAATAGACATATGCACACCCATATTCATAGCAGCACTGTTCAAAATAGAAAAAAGATGGAAACAACCTAGAAGTCCGTCAACAGATGAATGGATAAACAAACTATGGTACATACACACAATGGAATTTTATGCAGAGATAAAGAACAATGATGAATCTGTGAAGCATCTCATAACATGGATGAAACTGGAGGCCATTATGCTGAGTGAAATAAGTCAATCACAGAAGGACGAATATCGTATGAGACCTCTACTCTAAAAACTCATGTAAAAGTTTACACACAAAAAGAAACAATCTTTGTTGGTTACCAGCGACAGGAGGGGTGGGGAGGATTAAATAGACTGTAGATAAGTGGTAACTTTGGTGAAGGGTAAGACAGTATATGATACTGGGGAAACCAGCATAACTTGTACAAGGGAAGGTCATGGAAGCTCCATAGACACATCTAAACTCCCTGAGGGACTGAATTGTTGGGCGGAGGGCAGTGGGGACCATGGTCTCGGGGAACATCTAGCTCAATTGGCATAGCACTGTTTATAAAGACAATGTTCTACATTCTACCTTGGTGAGTAGCAGCTGGGGTGTTAAAAGCCTGTGAGCAGCCATCTAAGATACTCCACTGGTCTCACCACTTCTGGATCAAGGGAGAATGAAGAGAAAAAGATAAGAGGAAAAGATTAGTCCAAAGGACTAATGGACCACAGCTACCACGGCCTCTGCCAGACTGAGTCCAGTACAGTTAGATGGTGCCCGGCTACCACCACCAACTGCTCTGACCGGGATCACAGTAGAGGGTCCTGGACAGAGCTGGAAAAGGATATAGAACAAAATTCTAACTCACAAAATAAAGACCAGACTTACTGGCCTGACAGACTGGAGAAAACCCAAGAGTATTTGGCCCCTGGACACTCTTTTAGCTCAGTGGTGAAGTCATTCCCAAAGTTCACTGTTCAGCGGGGGATTGGACAGCCTCATAAAACAAAACAGGACTGATGAGGCACAGCAGTTCAGGAACAAGGACTAAAAGGCAGGAAAGAACAGGAAAGCTTGTGATAAAGAACCCAAGGTTGAGAAGGGATAGTGTTGACATGTCGTGGAGTTGTTAACGATCATCATAAGGCAATAGGTGTAGTAATTGTTTAATGAGAAAATATTTGTTCTGCAAACCTTCATCTAAGGTACAAACAAAAAAAAAAGAATTATTTATGTGAGATCAGATTGACAACAGCAACTCAAAAGGTTTAATGGAAAGCCTAGGGAGCAGTGAGTTGAAGATAATGGTGATGAAATAATTTGGAAAAGGATAGTGAGAATAGCAGCACAACTGGAAGAATGTAATCGATGTCAGCAAATTGTACATGAAGAAACTTTTGAAATGGTGTAACTTTGGCTGTGTATATTTTCACCAAAACAAAAAAGGTCCTCCAAGCTCGTGAAGGGAGAGTGTTGACATGTTGTGGGGTTGTTAACCAATGTCATAAAATGATATGTCTACTGACTGTTTAATGAGAAACTATTTGCTCTGTAAACTTTCATCTAAAGTACAATAAAAAATTTTAAAAAAAAGAATTTCACCTTAAGAACCCTTAAGAAAGGGTTGTATCTTTTCATCATATTTATTCTATCTGTATTACGGAAACTGCAATTTTGTTTGTGTTTAAATTATTGTTTCATCAGTCTTCACCAATTTCTTATATAGGTTCAAATATATGAATATTTATTTTTTATATATTGTGAGGAAAACATACACAACTAAACATTTGTCTATTCATCAATTTCTTCGTGTATAAGTCAGTGGTATTAATTACATTCTTCATGTTGTGCATACATTATTATTTTCCTATGAAGTTAGTCCACCAACACTAACATAAACTTGATGTCCCCTAAGCAAAAACTCCCCCTTTTCTCTTCTATTCTGTCCATGGTAACAAAGAATAATATTTCTTTTCTATAAATTTGCTTACTTCATATAAGTGTGGTCATACAAAATTTGTCCTTTTGGGCTGTCTTATTTCACTCAGCATAATGTTTTCAAGGTTCATTCATGCTGTTGTATGCATCAGGATTTCATTTCTCTTTATGTCTGAGTAATATTCAATTATATATATATATATACACACACTACACTTTGTTTATCCATTCATCTGTTGATGTACATTTCAGCGTTCTCACATTATGACTGTAGTGAAAAGTGCTGTCGTGAACATTGGTGTACAGGTTTCTGTGTACTTGCTTTTACTACTTCTGAGTATACACCTCAGATTGGAATGGTGGGGTCATATGGTAGTTCTACGTTCAACATTTTGAGGGACTGCCAAACTTTTTCCAGTTACTGTACCATTCTGCATTCTCACCAGCAATGGATGAAGGTTCCAGTTTCTCCACTACCTCACCAACACCTTTTGTTTTGGTTTTTTGATCATTGCCCTTCTAATGTGTGTGAAGTGGTATGTCATTTTGGTTTTGATTTGCATCTCCCTAATGGCTAATGCCACCACTCGCCTGTCACTTTGTTGTACTGTGGTGACTTGCGTGTTGTTGTGATGCTGGAAGCTATACCAATGGTATTTCAAATTTTCAATGGAGCTTCCAGACTAAGACAGACTAGGAAGAAGGACCTAGTTATCTACTTCTAAAAAATTGACCAGTGAAAGCTTCATGAATAACAGCGGAACATTGTCTGATATAGTGCGGGAAGATGAGCCCCTCAGGTTGGAAGGCACTCAAAATATGACAGGGAAAGAGCTGCCTCCTCAAAGTAGAGTTGACCTTAATGATGTGGCTGGAGTAAAGCTCTTGGGAACTTCATTTGCTGATATGGCATGACTCAAAATGAGAAGAAACAGCTAAACATCCATTAATAATCAGAATGTGGAATAGATGATAGATGAATCTAGGAAAATTGGACTTCATAAAAAATAAGATGAAACACTGAGATTTATATCCTAGGCATTAGTGAGCTGAAATGGACTGGTATTGGCCATTTTGAATCAAACAATTATATGGTCTACAATGCAGGGAATGACAAATTTAAGAGGAATAGTGTCACATTCATCGCCAAAAAGAGCGTTTCAATATCTATTCTGAACTACAATTCTGTCAGTGATAGGATAATATCAGTGACACGATAATACATCTACAAGGAAGACCCATTAATACAATCATTATTCAAATAATGCCAAAGATGAAGAAACTTAAGATTTTTACCAACTTCTACAGTCTGAAATGGAAAAAATATGCACTCAAGATGCATTGATAATTCCTGGTGATTGGGATGTAATTGGAAAATATGGTCTTGGTCATAGAAACAATGCTGGAGATTGCATGACAGAATTTTGCAAGACCAATGATGTGTTCATTGCAAATAACTTTTTTCAACAACATAAACGGCGACTATACACATGGCCATCACCGGATGGAATACACAGGAATCAAATTGACTACATCTGTGGAAAGAGACAATGGAAAAACTCAATATCATCAGTCAGAACAAGGTCAAGGCCGACTGTGGAACAGATCATCAATTGCTCATATGCAAGTTCAAGTTGGAGGTGAAGAAAATTAAAATAAGTCCACAAGAGCCAAAGTATGACCTGGAGCATATGCCACCTGAATTTAGGGACCATCTCAGGAATAGATTTGACGCATTTGAACACTAATGACCGAAGACCAGATGAGTTGTGGAATGACATCAAGGACATCATACATGAAGAAAGCAAAAAGTTATTTAAAAATACAGAAGAGAAAAAGAACAAAATGGATGCTAGAAGTGACTCTGAAACTTGCTCCTGAACATAAAGTAATTAAAGCAAAAGGAAGAAATGACCATGTAAAAGAGCCGAATAGAAGATTTCAAAGGGCAGCTTGCAAAGACAAAGTATTGTAATGAAATGTGCAAAGACTGGAATTAGAAAACCAAAAAGGAAGGACAAGTTTGGCATTTCTCAAAATGAAAGAACTAAAGAAAAAAATTCAAGCTTCAAGTTGCAATATAGAAGGATTCTATGGACAAGATACTGAACTATGCAGGAAGCATCAAGGGAAGATGGAAGAAATACACAGAGTCACTGTACCAAACAGAATGGATCAATGTTCAACCATTTCAGGAAGTAGCATATGATCAAGAACAATGGAACTGAAGGAAGAAGTCCAAGCCGTACTGAAGGCATTGGTGAACACAAGACTCCAGGAATTGATGGAACACCAATCGAGATGTGCCGTAAGTGGGTTTTCTAGAGAAGCAAAACCAGTGAAGCATGTAGACAGACAGACAGATAGATTGAAAGAGAGAGAGAAATAGAGAGAGAGAGACATTTATACCAAGGGAAATGGTTCACAGAGTTGTAGAGGCTGGACAGTCACAAGTCCGTGGGGGCTTATCCTGAGTCACACAGCGGCAGGGACTGATGAATCCAAGGTTGGCAGGTAAGATGGTAGGCTGCTGGCTCAAGTCCCAAGAACCAGAGTTCAGATGATAACAAGCTGAATGCAAGATCCAGAGCAAAGCGAAGCCAGCAATATTTGTCAGCAAGTCCATATATACTGAATGCAGGCCACACTGCCAAGGAAACTCCTTTCAACTGACTGGCTGCTATAGCTTGTCTCATCATGGAGCTGACTACATTATATCAGAGCTCATCATGGAGGTGATTACATCATTACATAACTGCCAAATTACATCATAATTATCAAATCACTGAGAATCATGGCCCAGCCAAGTTTACACACAAACTTAACCATCACAAGACGTTTCAACAAACAGACGCAATGCTGGAAGTGCTCACTCGTCATGCCAAGAAATTTGGAAGATAGCTATCTGGCCAACCAACTGGAAGAGATCCATATTTGTGCCCATTCCAAAGAAAGGTTATCCAACAGAATGAGGAAATTATCAAACAAATACCGTTAATATCACAGGCAAGTAAAGTTTTGCTGAAGATAATTCAAAAATGGTTGCAGCAGTACATCAACAGGGAACTGCCAGAAATTCAAGCCAGATTCAGAGGAGGATGTAAAACGAAGGATATTGTTGCTGATGTCATATAGATCTTGGCTGAAAACAGAAAATACCAGAAAGATGTTTAATGCTGTTTCATTGACTATGCAAAGGCATTCGACTATGTGGGTCATAACAAATTATGGTTAACAATGCAAAGAATGGCAATTCCAGAACACTTCATTGTGCTCATGCAGACCCTGTACATAGACCAGAGGCAGTAGCTTAAACAGAACAAAGGGATACTGTATGTTTTAAATCAGGAAAAGTGTGTGTCAGGGTTGTATCTTTTCACCATATTTATTCAATCTGTATGCTGAACAAATAATCTGAGAATCTGGACTATATGAAGAAGGACAGGGCATCAGGATTAAAGACTCATTAACAACCTGTGATATGCAAATGATACAACCTTGCTTGCTGAAAGTGAAGAGGACTTGAATTACTAACGAAAATCAAAGACTGCAGCCTTCAATATTGATTACACCTCAATATAAAGAAAACAAAAATTCTCACAACTGGACCAATAAGCAACATCATGATAATTGGGGAAAAGATTTAAGTTGTCAAGGATTGCATTTTATTTGGATCCACAATCAACGCCTATAGAAGCAGCAGCTAAGAAATCAAACGACATATTGCATTGGACAAATTTGTGGCAGATGACCTCTTTAAAGTGTTAAAAAGCAAACATGTTAATTTGAGGAGTAAGGTGTGCCTGACTCAAACCATGATATTTTCAATCGCCTCACACACATGCAAAAGCTGGACTATAAATAAAGAAGACCAAAGAATTGACACATTTGAATTATGGTGTTGACTAAGAATATTAAATACACCATGGACTGCCAGAAAAATGAACAAATCTGTCTTGGAAGAAGTACAACCAGAATGCTCCTTAGAAGCTAGGATGGTGAGACTTCATCTCATCTACTTTGAACATGTTATCAGGAGGGACCAGTCCCTGGAAAAGGACATTATACTTGGTAAAGTAGAGGGTCAGGGAAAAAGAAGAAAATCCTCAACGAGTTGGATTGACACAGTGGCTGCAACAATGGGCTCAAATATAGCAAAGTATATGAGGGTGATGCAGGACTGGGCAGTGTTTCATGCTGTTGTACTTAGGGTCACTAAGAGTTGGAACCAGCTCAGCAGCTCCTAATAACAACAATACCTAATGATATCAAACTTCTTTTCATGTGCTTGCTGGTCATTTATCTTCTTTGGTTAAATGTTTGTCGTAGTTAGTTGCCAATTTTTTATTGGGTTGTTTTTTTGTTGTTACTTTGTATAAGTATATTATATATATAATTATTCAAAGCTTAGATATTAGACCCTTTATGGATATATGGTTCCCCAAAATTTTTTCCCAATCTGTAGGATCACTTTGTTGATAAAGTCCTTTAATGAATAAAACTATTAATTTTTATGACAAATATTTCTTGATATGCAAAAGTTGTGTTCAGTCACAGCCTTTACATGAGTCCTGTTCTGTCATCATTTAGAGCCAATTATTTCCTTGACATTACCCCTGAGCTCTGGATATTATTAAATGCCCTGGGCAGTGTTCCCAGGGATTTCCTCAAACGCCATCAGCATCTTCATATTTTTTTTAAGTTCAATTGAACCTGGAGGTTTTTGTTGTAAAGCAGAACAATTCCGTCAGGATCTCATTCATCTCAAGTAAGTATATCCACTCCTCCTTTTCTGAAGCTGAAGTATCATTGAACCCTTACCAGAAATCCTGACTTGCATATCCAGCTTAAGAAAAGATAGTATTAACTTGTGAGCCTTTGCTGTTATTAGTTTTTTTCTCCCTCCTCTTTACCTCCTTTCATGAATTACCCCCACTTCTCTCCTGCACTGCTCACTTATTTTTTGATAGAGTGTTAATGAAATTAGAATAGAAAACATAGAAGAAATATTCACACAAGACTGACATCTTCTTTTTTTATTCATTGCATTCAAAACTCATTCCCAGCAGTTTTAACAGAATTTTAGCTGTCCATGAAAGCACAGAATTAGCAGAAAACAGTACCAGATGGAGCTGATGTCTGAAACACAGGCAGGGGCAAAAGATTCTATGCACACTTCCCATAGCTTTGGTTTGCCAAATACTGATTTAAATTTATACTTAAACAACTTTAGTTCTAGTGTGTTGTATTTACCTAAAAAATAGGTATAATGATTTATGCTTTATTGCTATGCAGTTAAATTCCTGTAGATGTTTGCCTACTTCTTCCTTTTGTGAATCACTGTGATATATGTTAGCAGCTACGAAGATGAATACATAACATCATAAAATAAAATATTTATGCCATCATAAAATATATAGATAATCCCTTGTACTTCTATCATAATCCTAGGGCTTTATCATAGCATATTATAAAAGAACATGTCAGCAGTTGTTTATGATTCATTTGCTAGCTTCAAAAACAGTGTCTGCACATAAGTTACCCAAAATATTTTGAAAGGTTTGTTAGTTATAAATCTATTAAAGATTAGATGGATGTATGAATGAATAAATACATTTATTAATATGTTAATAAAAAAATGCATCTGCCAGTTCTTCAAATTGAGAATTGTATACTTCAAGCCTTTGCAAAAAAGGCAGAAAGTCATTTGTTTTTTCACTTTCAGGGACAAGAGCACCCATGCAATATTCTAGTCACCCAAGGAGAACTCTCCTAGCAGACTATTCCTTGCCAGTTTGCAGGTAAAGAAATGGTTTCAATTTTACAATGTCTATTCAAACCACTTCAGAACATTATATATTGTCATATTCCTTTAATAGAAAGCTACATTAGCAGTTGCTGAGTGGTGAATTTTCCTTTCTTTCTTTTTCTTTTTCTTTTTTTTACTTGTTTTAAAATTATAATACTCTGGGTGTTAGATTGAAAAAAACGTAAGTAATGAAGGGATCACATTCTTATTCCTTTTGTCAGTTATTTGTAATTCTTGTTTATTTTTCCCCAACATAACTACCATTTGGAGTATCTTTCTATTTAGAAGTGTTGGACAAATATAAAATTCATACTATAGGTATTATTAAAAAATTTATAGATAGGGAAACTGAGACTGAAAGATGTCTTAAAAGCTCCACATAGCTACATAGGAAGGAAATGGCAGGGCCAGAATACAAAACACATGTTCCCCTGAAGGGAGTATAGCCTCAGCTTCACTAAGGTGCAAAATGCAACTTCAAGGCAGAAACTTAAAATTGATTGATGAGCGTGAAATGATGAAGATTTTTCACTTATTTCTAACTGTGAAATCTTTGTTGCATTTCTGTAATATGGTAGTGGAAGTCTGATATGAACTTTAGTGAGAGAAATTGTTAAGAAATTATTTTAAAAAATCTAAACCTTCAGAATTAAAGGGTTGAGATATTAAGGTAAATACTGGTGTAGCTACTTTTATCCTAGTCAATCTTCTTGATGATATCAATAAATTGTCAGCAAACAGGTTGATATAAAACAAGAAAAAACTACTTAGTGAACCATTTCAAAAGGCCCTGAAATTAAGAGCAGCAAAACAAAACAAAAAACTTACAGTCTTGAGATCAGTTTGAAAAGTACACCTGCCCTGCCTTCTAGCAGTTAGCAAGGTTTTATATGTTGCATGAGGTTACATTGGTAACGATAAAAAGGGAGAAGGGAAACAAGAATGTGAACGTGGCAGCGTGGCAAATTTTCCATTGTAGGTGTGAAGTTGAGGGTGCAAGAATATGTAGACCTGGAAATGCATATTTTGCTGTTTCAAGTCAGTAAGGAAAATATTTGTGCAAATCCAGGAGAATGTGTGCTGTCCTTTAGAGTATGGTAAGCCTTTAGTCTCCGAGCCTGGAATTATTCTTGTAAAAGTTGCAAAACACATAGTAATCCTTCATCGTGTGTAACTTGTTGCTGTCGAGACGATTTCAACTCATAGCAATCCTATACGAAGGGTAGAACTCCCCCATAGGGTTTCCAAGGAGTGGCTGGTGGATTTGAACTGCCCAACTTTTGATGAGCAGTCATAGCTCTGTGCAGAAAACAATATCGTTATGTATCAGCTTATTTAAGCACTGAAATATGTTCAGATTGTGTAGGGAAAAAATTACAGTATTTTTGCAAAACCCAATGGGGCAGTTCTACTCTGTCCTACAGGGTCACAATGAGTCGGCATCGACTCCATGGCAGTGTGTTTTGTTTGTAATTAGGAACATAGCATCAGTGGAAGAGGAGAGAATGAATACTAGAGCTGGTGAATTAACCTTTAGATATGGATAAACCTATTTCATGGAGAAAAGATGAGTGAAAATACATAAGAGTTGTTATATATTTAAATTATTAAAACACTCGGATAACATCTCTTAGGATTTTTTTAATGTATAATAAGGTAGGTTCATATTGAGAAGAGGTTGTGGCAACATCAATGTTATATTCTACTCAGTGTGTAAAAATGCAGATCATTATACATTATCCTATTGAAGTCATAATATACAGTTGGGCAAGGACAAGAAATATAGAGCAATATAGAAAATGATTTTGAACCATTCCCGTGGTTAACTTAATATTTAGAAAATCAAGGGAGTGTTTTATCCATGATTTAGTTTAATCCAAAAATTAGGCTTTCATAGTTTCTACAGTACTTGGAAGGCAGAAATGTAATCAAACAAATTAATGGTCATCTTGCATGAGGATCATGGATTGGAGTGGTGGGAAGCAGTGAAGCTAAGTAAGATCAGCATTTCTAGTGGAGGAAATGTGGCATTGAGACATTTAAGCACACAAACCTGGATTTGAATTTTTGTTCTTACACTTTTATTTCCATGGCTTAATAATGTTCTTGACCCTTCAGTGTCCCAATGTTTTTATATTAAAATTATGTATATTACTTCCTAATTTGCAGAGTTAAGCAATGAGAATTACAGTATGTAATATGTGATTAAGGCGCCCTGGTGGTGCAGTGGTTAAAATCTTGGCTGCTAACCAAAAAGTTTGCAGTTCAAATTCACTAGCAGCTCCTTGGAAACCATATGGGACAGTTCTACTCTATCCTATAAGGCTACTGTGAGTCTGAATCGACTCAATGTCACGTTACAACAACATATTGGAAATAAGTTACACAAGTAATTAGAATAACCAATCAACCACCCGTCTGTCAATTTGTTGTACTGTGGTGGCTTTTGTATTGCTTTGATGCTGCAAGCTATGTCATCGGAATTTCAAATTCCAGCAGGGCAAGCAGGTTTCAGTGGAGCTTCCAGGCTAAGATAGATCAGGAAGAAAGGCCTGGTAATCTACTTCAGAAAATTAGTCAATGAAAACTACGGATCACAAAAAAATATTTTCTGATATGGTGTTGGAAGATGAGAAAGGTTCAAAGGCAACAATGAACTCAAGCATCCTGGTGATCACGAAGATGGCAGGAAACTGGGCAGTTATTTATTCTGTGTACATGAGATCTCCACAAGTCAGAGACAACTCCATTGCTACTAACAACAAAAACAACTAACCAATAACCACTAGAGAGAATAAAATTGGATAACTGTAACTATAAACTAAATGTGAGTCAGTAAACTTACTTAGGCTAATTTCTTTCCACATTATTCTTCTCCATGTTTTTTAGGATTATTTGTCTTTATCTCTCCTGTCCAAGGCAAAGTAACTAAAGATGCACAACTCTACCACAGTGACTGAATTCCTGCTTATGAGGTTTTCTGGTGTGTGGGAGCTCAGAGTCTTGCACGCCATGTTATTTCTACTGATGTACTTGGCACCCCTGCTGGGGAACCTTTTCATTGTCACAGTAACCACTCTTGACCAGAGTCTTCACATTCCCATGTGTTTTTTCCTTAGGAATCTGTCCTGGACATGTGCTATATTTCTGTCACTGTACCCAAGGCGTGTGTCATCTTCCTGCTTGACAACAGAGTAATATCCATGGTTGAATGTACATCTCAGATCTTCCTTGTGATTTTGTTTGCTTTTGCAGAGCTGCTGTTTCTCACCATCATGGCCCGTGACTGCTATGTGGCCATCTGTCATCCCCTCCACTACCCTGTGATCATGAACCCTTGTGTCTGTGTCCAAATGACACAGGCCTCCATACTCAGTGGTATGATCTATGCAGCTGTGCACACAAGAAATGCATTCCACTTGTCCTTCTGTAATTCCAATGTGGTCCACCTGTTTTTCTGTGATATCCCCTCTCTGCCGAAGCTCTTCTGCTCTGACACTTTCAGCAATGAGATTGTAATTTTTGTCTCTGCTGTGATTATTGTAGGTGGCTGTTTTATCTTCATCATCATGTCTTATATTGGCATATTTTCTAATGTGCTCAAGTTTCCAACCAGAAGAGAGTGAGGAAAGGCTTTTCTACCTGTGTTCCTCACGTTCTTGTGGTGAGAGTCTTTGTCATCTCAGTCACGGCTGTGTATGTGAAGCCAACCTCCAATTCACCTACAATTCAGGATATGATTACTTCTGTGTTCTATTCTATAGCCCCTCCTTTCCTAAATCCTATCATCTATAGTCTTAGAAATAAGCAGATAAAGGAAGCTGTAAGGAGAATTATGAGTAGAATGCTCTATTCAAGAAAATGATAAGATCATTATTTTAAGACATTTCTACTTTGATAAGTTGAAAAATACTTCAAAATTAGCTTTCTTGCTTATTTCCAAAATTGGGGACCTGATTGTCAGCATAGAAACAATCTTGTTGTTGTTGCTATTGAAAGGTTCCTACTCATGGCAACCTTATGTATAACAGAATGAAAGTTTTCCCAATCCTGCACCATCTGCATGTTCATTGATATGTTTAAGTCCATTGTTTTGACTATTGTGTCATTCCATCTCATTGAGGGTTTTTTTTTTCATCTTGTCACTGAAACTTTATTAAACTTTAACAAACATACTGGTAAAACAATATATTAACATTTTAATTTGAGTTTTCCCTTCCCCAAAATGTACATTCCCTGATGCCCGAAGTGTGACAGTTAAATATTCTTATATTTGCTAAATATTTCTCTTTAGGATTATCTAGAGAGTCCTAGAATAGATAAAATATATATTAGCTTTTATTTTTTTGTAATTTTAAGAGAAGAATCATTCATGCATCATGTTTTAAATATTCCAAAAAATAGTAGGATAACATCTGACAGGTGGGCATAAAAATAACAAAAAATATTAAATTTTTATAATAAAAAAAGAAAAGAATTATCCAAAGTGTGATTTGTGAGATAAATCAATTATACCTTATGTTATTTTTAGTAATCTAGAAGGATAAATTTTAAATAAAATTATTTACAATATTTAAGTCACTGGTTTGTTTAGAAAGATTAGGATTAAGATTACTTTTTGGTGGTTATTATCATCTCCATGGCAAGAAGACAAAAATAAGTTATTTCTTTTTTCCATTTTATCTTACTATTTTTCTGATGAATTCTTTCAAAATATTAAGAAGATCCAAAGTATAAAATTTGTTTTTGAGTGGAATTTCAATTCAAAATAGCCAATAGCAGTCCATTTTAGCTCACTCATGCCTGGCATATCAATCTTTATGCATTCCATTTCATTTTTGACGACTTCCAATTTCCTAGGTTCATAATCCATGCATTCCACGTTCCAATTATTAATGGATGTTTGCAGCTGTTTCTTCTCATTTCGAGTCATGCCACATCTGCAAAGGAAGGTCCCGAAATCCATCTACATAATTAAGGCTGACTGTACTTGGAGGAGGCAGCTCTGTCCCAGTCATATTTTGAGTTCTTTCTAACCTGAGGGTCTCATCTTCCTGCACTATATCAGACAATGTTCCACCGATATTCATAAGGTTTTCACTGGCCAACTTTTTCAGAAGTAGACGTCCAGATCCTTCTTCCTATTATGTCTTAGTTTGGACGCTCTGCTGAAACCTGTCCACCAAGGGTGACCCTGCTGGTATTTGAAATACTGGTGGCGTAGTTTCCAGTATCACAGCAACATGCAAGCCACGACAGTATGACAAACTGGCAGAAGCATGGTGGAACTGCAGGTATAGGATTTACAAAACATATTGGGAGGGACACAATTCAATCCAGAATAGTTACTGAATTTAAGTTGATATAAATGTAAATCAGATTGTTATAAATGTAACGTTAGGTATCATTATCATACTAACCACAAGAAACATAAAAAAAAAAAAAGACAAAAGTAAAAAAGGAGGAATAAAAATGGTTAACTACAAAAGAAGGCATAAAAACACAAAACTTGGCAGCACTGGAAGAAATGAGAGAAAATGAAAGAATAAGCCACACAAAAAACAAACAACAACATGACAGAAGAATCTCCTTCCTAGCAGTAATTACCATGAACTTACATTTCGATGAAGAGATAGATAGTGGCATAAAAGTTAAAAAAGAAAAGAACAGAAACGATCTTGTTGTCTGCAAAAATCACACGTTAGGTCTAAAGACACAAATAGGTTGAATAGATTGAATGTGAAAGGATGGAAAAATATGCCCTGCAAATAATAACCAAAACAGCTGGGGTGGTGATCCTATTATCAGATTAAATAGACTTAAAGTCAAAATCTGTTATAAGATATAAAGAGGGATATTGTATAATAATAAAAGAGTAAATTCATCAAAAATACATAAAAATTTTAAATATGTATGCACTTAGCATCAGAACTCCAAAATATATAAGGCAAACACTGATGTAAATGAAAGGAGAAAAACACAGTTCTAAAATAATAGGTGGAGACTTTAATATTACCACTTTTAACAATGAATAAAACATTTAGAAAGAAGATCAATGAAGAAATAGAGGATTTAACAATACTATAAACTAAGTTGGCTCTGACTCTTGACAACTTTATATATAACAGAAAGAAATGTTGCCCGATCCTCTGCCATCTTCATGTCCATTAATATATTTGGTTAATGTATCAGTCCATCTCATAGAGGGTTTCCCTTGTTTTCACTGACACTCTACTTCACCAAATATGAAGTCAAATTCTAGCAATTGGTCTTTCCTGATGACATGTCCAAAGTAAGCAACCTAAAGTTTTGCTACCCTCGCTTCTAAGGAACATTCTTGTTATAGTTCTTCTAAGACTGATTTGTTTGTTTTGGGGCAGTCTTTAATATATCCAGGATTCTTTGCCAACACCACAATTCAAATGTGTCAATTCTTCTTCTGTCTTCCTTTCTCCTTGTCCAGCTTTCACATACTTATGGGGCAATTTAAAAGACCATGACTTGGGTCAAACACATTGTCTTAGTTATCTAGTGCTGATATAACAGAAATACCACAAGTGGATGGCTTTAACAAGGAGAAATTTATTCTCTCACAGTCTAGGAGGCTCTAAGTCCAAAGTCAGGGTGCCAGCTCCAGGGGAAGGCTTTCTCTCTCTGTTCATTTTGGGGAAGGTCCTTGTTATTAGTCTTTCCCAGGTCTAGGAGCTTCTCAGTGCAAGGACCCTAGGTCCAAAGGATGGACTCTGCTCCTGGCGCTGCTTTCTTGGTGGTAAGAGGTCCCCCTGTCTCTCTGCTAGCTTTCTTTTTTATATCTCAAGAGAGATTGACTTAAGACACAAACTTATCTTACAGACTGAGTCCTGCCTCATTAATGTAACTGCCTCTAATCCTGCCTTGTTAACATCATAGAGGTAGAATTTACAACGCATAGGAAAATCACATCAGATGACAAAATGGTGGACAATCACACAACACTGAGAATCATGGCCCAGCCAAGTTGACACACATTTTGGGGGACACAATTCAATACATGACACACACCTTAGTCAACAAAGTGACATTTTAGCATTTTAAAAGTTGAAAGAGGTCTTTCCCAGCAGATTTTCTCATTACATTGTTTGATTTCTTGACTGCTGATTCCATGAATATTGACTGTTGATCAAAGTGGAATGAAATCACTGACAACTTCAATTTTTCTCCACTTAAGGTGTTATTTATCAGCCCACTTGTGAGGATTTTTGTTTTCTTCACGCTCAGTCTGTAATCTTTTACCTTCCTCAGTAAGTCCTTCAAGTCATATTCATTTCCTGCATATTGAAAGTTGTTAAAGAATCTTCCTCCAGTTCTGATGCCACGTTCTTCTTGACAAACTCTGGCTTCTCAGATAATTCGTTAACCATACACATTAAATAAGTAAGGTGAAGGGATATAACCCTGCTGCACACTTTTCCCAATTTTAAACCAGGTAGTACCCCTTTCTTCTGTTTGAATAACTGCCTCTTGATACAAGTACTTGTTCCACATGAGCACAATCAAGTGTTCTGGAATTTCCATTTTTTCATATTGTTCTCCATAATTTATTATATACACAATTGAATGCCTTTGGGTAATTGATAAAACACAGTTAAAGACAAGTCTGCTTTCAGCCAAGATCCATGTGACATCAACAATGATATCCCTTGTTCCATGTCCTCTTCTGAATCCAGCTTAAACTTCTGGCAGATTCCCTGTTTATGTATGGTTGCAGTTTCTTCTGAATTATTTTCAGCAAAATTTTGCTAGTATGTAACATTAATGATATTATTAGATAATTTATTCATTCCAACTGATTTCCTTTCTTTGGGCTGGGCATAAATATGTATATCTTCCAATTGATTGCCCAGGTAGCTGTCTTCCAAATTTCTTCACGTATGTAAGTTTCTGGAGTTGCATTCATTTGTTGAAGCATCTCATTTGGTATTCTGTCAATTCCTAGAGCCTTGTTTTTTGTCCATGTCTTCAATACAGCTTTATCTTCTTCCTTCAGTGCAGGCAGTTCTTTCTTTTTTTTTCTCTTCTTTTTATCTTATTTATTTATATCCACAGTCAAAAAGAATTGGTTGACATTCAACAACTTCAGGAGGTAGCATATGTTCAAGAACCTATGATACTGAAGGAAAAAATCCAAGCTGCACTGAAGAGAATGCAAAAACAAAGCTCCAGGAATTGACAGAGTCCCAATTTAGCTGTTTCAACAAACAAATGCAGTGCTGGAGTTGCTCTCTCATCTATGTCAAGAAATTTGGAGGATAGCTTCCTGGCCAACTGACTGGAAGAGATTCATATTTGTGCCCATTCCAAAGAAAGGTGATTCAAAAGAATGTGGAAATTATCTAACAATATCACTAGTATCACACACAAGTAAAATTTTGCTGAATATCATTCAAAAGTGGTTGCAGCAGTACATTCACAGGGAACTTCCAGAAGTTCAAGCCAGATTCAGAAGAGGACATGGAATGAGGGATATCATTGTTGATGTCAGATGGATCTTGGCTGAAAGCAGAGAATACAAGAAAGATGTTTACCTGTGTTTTATTGACTATGCAAAGGCATTCAACTGTGTGAATCATAACAAACTATGGGTGACATTGTGAGGAACAGGAATTTTAGAACACTTAATTTTGCTTATGAGGAACCTGTGCATAGATCAAGAGGCAGTTGATAGAACAGAACAAGGGGATACTGTGTGGTTTAAAGTTAGGAAAGGTGTGCATCAGGGTTGTATCCTTTCACCATACTCACTCAATCTGTATGCTGAGCAAATAATCTGAGAAGCTGAAGTATGTAAAGAAGAACAGGACATTAGGGTTGGAGGAAGACTCATTAACAGCCTGAGTTATGCAGATAACACAACCTTGCTTGCTGAAAGTGAAGAAGACTTGAAGCTGATGAATATGAATATCAAAGACCACAGCCTTCGGTAAGAATTACACTTCAACATCAAGAAAAAAAAATATAGCCAGACTAATAAGCAACACCATGATAAACAGAGTACAGAATGAAGTTTTCAAGCATTTCATTTTCCTTGGATCCACAATAAACGTCCATGGAAGCAGCAGTCAAGAAATCAAAAGACGTATTGCATTGGGCAAATCTGCTGCAAAAGAACTCTTTAAAGTGTTAACAAGCAAAGATGCCACTTTGAGGACTAAGATGCACCTGACCCAAGCCATGGTATTCTCAGTCACCTCATATGCTTGCAAAAGCTGGATAATGAATAAGAAAGACTGAAGAAAAATCGACGACTTTGAATTACAGTATTGGTGAAGAATATTGAATATGCCACGGACTGTCAGAAGAAAGAACAAATCTATCTTGGAAGAAGTACAGCTGGAAAGCTCCTTGGAAGCTAGGATGGTGAGACTTCGTCTCACATACTTTGTATACGTTAACAGGAGGGACCAGTCCCTAGAGAAGAACATCATGCTTGGTAAAGTAGAGGGCCACCAAAAAAGAGTAAGACCCTCAACAAGATGGACTGATGCAGTGGCTGAAAAATGGGCTCAAGCATACCAACGATTGTGAGGATGACACAAAACCGGGCAGTGTTTCGTTCTGTTTTATGTAGGGTCGCTATGAGTCGGAACTGAGTGGATGACATCTAACAACAATACCCAGTCATGCACCATTTCAACAATTTCTACATGTGCAGCTCAATGTACAACATTGATTACATTCTTCAAGTTGTGTAAATATTCTCACCATCCTTCTCCAGATTTTTCCACCATCATTAACTTAGACTCACTGTCCCCTAAGCTTCTCATCTAATCCTTTGAGTTGTTAAGTCAAGTTGATCTCACATAGATAATTATTAAAAAAGCACAATGCTCAAGGCAGACATGCTTTAGTTATTAAGATGAACTATTTTTTATTCCAAAGATTTCAGGGGATAGTTTTGGTTTAAGATTTAAAGTTTAAAGACTATCTCAGGGCAATAGTTTTAGGGGTTCATCCAGCCTCAATGGCTCCAGAAAATCTGGATTCCATTGAGAATTTTAAATTCTGTTCCACATTCTTCACCCTTTTGATCAGGATTCTTCTATAGACTATTTGATCAAAATGAGCAACAATGATAGCCAGGCACCATCTAGTTCTTCTGTCTCATGGCAAAGGAGGCAGTTGTTCATGAGGGTAAGAGATATGCAATCCATTTCCTCCTCCAGTTCCTAACTCTCCTTCCTCTGGTGCTCCAGGTGAATGGAGACTTATTATTGCACCTTGGATGGCTGCTTGCTAGCTTTTAAGAGCCCAGGCACTGCACTACAAACTAGGAGGTAGAACAGAGTACTGAGAAATGATATTAGGCCAATTGATTGGGATGTCCCTCAAACTATGACCCTAAACATCCACCAAACCAAGAAAATAAATCCTGTGAGGTGTTTGGTTGTATCTAAGTGGTCCCAACAGCTGCTTTTTTTTTTTTTTTTGTAGCTATATATAGATATATCTCCACTGGTGGTTCAGTGGTTAAAGCACTCTGATGCTAACCAAAAGGTCAGCGGTTTGAACTTACCAGCCGCTCTGTGGGAGAAGGATTTGGCAGTCTGCTTCCATAAAGATTTACAACCCTCAAAATACTATAGGGGCAGTTCTACTCTGTACAATAGGGACACTATGAGTCAGAATCGACTTGACGGCAGCTGGTTTGGCTTTTTTGTTTGATCATGACATTTTCCAGTTCAACATTTATTAGGTGTACAGCATAGTGATATCAATTACATTAATCAGTTGCACAATTACTCTTAAGTAATTGCAAAGTTCCCATCACCATAAACAGAAACTCACTACTTCTCAAGAAATGTTTACCCTTCCCCCTTCCTCCCACCCCTGGTATCCATTAATAAATTTTAAACTCTATATTTGCCCAGTCTTGTCATTTTATATGAGTGAGATCATACAATATGTGTTCTTTTATGATTGACTTTTTCACTCAGTATAATGTCTTCAAGATCCATCCTTGTTGTAGCATGTATCAGGACTTCATTTCTCTTTCTGGGTGAGTAGTATTTCACATATGTATTTACAACATTTTGCTTATCCATTCATTCACTGATGAACATGTAGGTTGTTTCCACCTTTTGGCTGTTGTGAATACTGCTGCAATGAACATTGGTGTACATATGTCTGTTTGTGTCCCTGCCCTCAAGTCCTTTGGGTATATACCTAGGAGTGGGATTGCTGGGTCATAAACTATTTCTATTTTTAGTGTTTTGAGAACTGCCAAGCTATTTTCCACAATGGTTGTACCATTCAGTACCAGCATTTTTTGATCATATGCTATCTCCTGAAACGACTGAATGTCAACCAATTCTTTTTGGTACAGTGACTCTATATTCGTTTTATCATTTTTTGATGCTACCTGCATCATTTTTTGCACATAGAACCCTTCAGTAATACAACTCAAGGCTAAAATTTTCTCTTCAGTTCTATCAGCTTGAGAAATGCTAATCATGTTTTTCTTCTTTTGTTTTCTAACTCCAGGTCTTTGTACATTTCATCGTGATAATTTCTCTTAGGTTCTTGACCTTCTTACATTGTCATCTTGCCTCCTTTTTCTCTGCTGTCCTCTTTATATATGTTACTCCCTAAAAATAATTCCTCTCAATGCTCGCAATCACTAGTCATTAGAGAAATGCAAATCAAAACCACAGTGAGATACCATCTCACCCTGGCATTACTGGCATGAATCACAAAAACAGAAAATAACAAATACTGGAGAGGCTGCAGGGAGATTGGAACTCTTATGCACTGCTGATGGGAATGCAAAATGGTACAACCACTTTGGAAAACGATATGGCACTTCCTTAACAAGTTAGAAATAGAAATACCATATGATCTAGCAATCCCATTCCTAAGAATATATCCTAGAGAAATAACAGCTGTCACACGAATAGACATATGCACACCCATGTTCTTTGCAGCATTGTTCACAAAAGCAAAAAGATAGAAACAACTTAGATGCCTATCAACAGATGAATGGATAAATAAGCTATGGTACCTACACACGATGAAGTACTATGCAACAATAAAGAACAGTGATGAATCTGCGAAGCATCTCACAACATGAATGAATATTGAGGGCATTATGCTGAGTGAAATAAGTCAATCACAAAAGGACAAATATTGTATGAGACCATTATTATAAAAACTTATGAAAAGAAACCGTCTTTGATGGTTACCAGGGAGGGGAGGAGTAGGGATGGAAAAATACTAAACAGACAATAGATAAATGGTAACTTTGGTGAAAGGTAAGACAGTACACAATACTGGGGAAGCTAGCACTACTTGTCCAAGGCAAGGCCATGAAAGCTCCATAGACATATCCACACTCTCTGAGGGACGGAATTACTGGGCTAAGGGCTATGGAAACCATGGTCTCGGGGAACATCTCGCTCAATTGGCATAATACACTTTATAAAGAAAATGTTCTACATTTTACTTTGGTGAGTAGCGTCTGGGGTCTTAAAAGCCTGTGAGCAGCCGTTTAAGATACTCCACTGGTCTCACCCCTTCCAGAGCATGGGAAAATGAAGGAAACTAAATACTTAAGGGAAAGATTAGTCCAAAGGACTAATGGACCACAACTACCATGTCATCTCAATAATTTCTACATATGATTCAGTGACATTGATTATATTCTTCAAGTTGTACACCCATTCTTGCTATCTTTTTCTAAATCATTCACCCACCATTAATATGAACTTAATGCCTTCTAGCCCTGAAGCTGCCCCTTTTCTCCCTCCCTTCCTGGTAACCACTAATAATCTTTGTTTTCTGTATATTTGCTTATTTCATATAAGTAGGATTGCACAGTGTTTGTCCTTTCGTGACTGATTTATTTTGATCATGTGTGTTGTAGCATGCATCTAGACTTTTTCTCTTTATGGCTGAGTAGCATTCCATTTTATATATATATATATATATATATATATATATATGTATAATATAATATAATATATATATATCACATTTTTTATCCATTCATCTGTTGATGGATATTTTGGTTGTTTCCACATTTTGGCTATTGTGAAAAGTGCCTCAATAAACATTGATGTACGGGTTTCTATTTGTATTTCTGCTTTCATTTCTGGGTATAAAAAGAGCATTCAGATCCTGACTCGTATGGTAGTTCTATGTTCAACCCTTTGATGAACTGTCAAAATGTTTTCCACAGTGGCTGTAACATTTTACATTTCCACCAGCAATAGATGAGGGTTCCAGTTTCTCCACAATCTTGCAAACACCTGTTGTTTTTATTAAACCATTGTCATTCTAGTGGGGGTGATGTGGTATCTTATTGTGGTTTTGATTTGCATCTTCCTAATGACTAGTGACATTGGGTATCTTCTCATGTGTTCATGTTGGCCATTTGAATATACTCTTGGGTGAAATGTTAGTTCAAATCCTTTGCCCATTTTTTTATTGAGTTGTTTGTCTTTTTGTTGTTAACTTATAGAAGTTTATATGTGTGTGTGTGTGTGTGTGTGTGCATATTAGATCCTTATTGGCTATATGATTCCTAAAATTTTCCTCTCAATCTGAAGGCTGTATCCTCACTTTGTTGATAAAGTCCTTTGATAGACAAAATTATTTATTTTTTATGGCATCCTATTCATTTTTTTGTCTTTTGCTGCACAAGCTTTTGTTGTCATATCTGCTAATGCACCATTAAAAACTAGGTCCCATAGCCTGGGTCCTACATTTTCTTCTAAGAATTTCATGACTTTAGTTTGCACATTTAGGTACTTGATCCATTTTGGATTGTTTTTTGTGTATGGTGTGTGAAATGGATCCTGATTTGTTCTTCTGCATTTGGAAATCTAATTTTTCCAGCACCGTTTTTTGAGGAGTCTCTTCTCCATTGAATAGACTTAGAACATTTGTTAAAAATCAGTTGACTGTAGATGACGGATTTATTTCTGAGCTCTTAATTCTATTTCATTGGTCTATATGTCTGTTATTATATCAGTACCAAGCTGTTTTAATTACTATGGCTTTATAATATGTTTTGAAATCAAGAAGTGTTAGTTCTCCTACTTTGTTCTTTATCAAAATTGCTTTCCCTGTTTGGGGCCTATTACCTTTCCATATAAATTTGAGGATTGGCATTTCTGTTTCTACAAAGAAGATTGTTGAAATTTTGATAAAGATTGCATTAAGCCTATATATTGTTTTGGGTGGTATTGACATATAACAATATTAAGTGTTCCAATCCATAAACACAGAATGCCTTTTCATTTATTTAGGTCTTCTTTAATTTGTTTTAGTAATGTTTTATGGTTTTCTGTGTCCAAGTCTTTTGCTTCTTGACTGCTGCCTCCATGGACATTGATTATTGATATAAAAGAATTGTGATGGTTAAGATTGTGTGTCAACTTGACTGGGCCATGATTCTCAGTGGTTTGGCAGTTATGATGCAGTTTGGCAGCTTTTTAATGATGTAATCACCACCATAATGGTATCTAATATAATGTGATCACCTCCATCATGAGATCTGTTGTGAGCAGCCAATCAGTTGAAAGGGAGTTTTTTGGGGGTGGCCTACATCCAATATAGTTGGAATTTCTGACAAGGCTTGGTGGTCTTTCCTTGCTCTGGATCCTGCAACTGGCTCCTGTTCATCTGACCTATGGTTCTTGGGGCTTGAGCTACCAGGTTACCTGTTGTCTTACCTGCCAATCTTGGGATTCATAAGCCTCCACACTCTGTGAGCCAGAGGCCTCTTATCTGACATTCTGATCTTGGATTCATCAGTACCTGTGGCTACGTGAGTGAGAAGAAGCCTCAAGCCTGGCCCACCAACTTGGGACTTTCCAGCCTCTACAACCACGTGAGCTGTTTCCTTTATATAAATCTCTCTCTCTCTATCTCTCTCTCTCTATATATATATATAGATAGATAGATAGATAGATAGATATAGATATGCTACACTGGTTTTGCTTCTCTAGAGAACCTAGCCTAAGACATTTGATACCGAGAGGAGACTGCTGCTGTAATAGATACCTAAAATGTGGAAGCGGTTTTGACACTGTGAATGGGTAGGGGTTTAAGAGGCCTAATAGTAAAAGCCTAGGTTGTCTTGAAGAGACTCTTGGTTGAATTCTAGACATCAAAGACAATTCTGGTGAAGATTTAGATTCAGAGGAAAGTGAGGAGAGCTTTAACACTGGAGACAATGCAGACTGTGAGAAGCAGCAGCAGAGAAACAGCAGCAGCAGAACAAGAAGACTGACTTGAGACAGCGTGGGAGCCAACCCATGGAGCCAGAGAGCTGAGTGCCTTTGTGCAGGAGGCTTCCTGGAGGATTGGAATGCCTCCGGGCACTTATCGGTAGAGCTATGCTTGCCAACCCACGGAGCATGATAGCTGAGTGCCTTCCAGCCAAAGTTTACTGGCAGAGTGGTATCCTTCCAGGCACTTACTGGTGGAGCTAAGGAACTTTGGAACACTAGCCCTAGCAGGGCAGACACGGGCAGTGAGCCCCAAAGGACAGAGAGGCCAAGGAACAAGGAATAAGAAGATACTGAAGAGACAAGGAACACAGGAAGCAGAGATGCCTCTGTCTCAAAGAGTAGGGCCGTGACCTCTGGGGTTTCAAGAGGTGGAGCCATGGACTCTGAGGCTTCAAAGGGTGGGGCCACAGCCTTCTAGGTTTCAAAGAGTCAGATCTTCACCATCTCTGTTCCAGAGTGTAGGGCTGCTTTTCACGAGTGCCAGTGGGATGGGGCCAGATCCACTGCCCAAAGCTGAGGGCACAGGGATGGCATGCCCAAAGGGCAGAAGAACGGGGACTGGTGGGGATGAGGGGGTAGGGTTGCCACTCAGATGGACTAGGAGAATGGGGCTGCCCAAATTTGAGGGAGCAGACTTTCCTTTGCAGTGGGCCTGGAAGGCGGAGCTGAATCATAGGGCCAAAAGGCCTCCACCTAGAATCCAGAGAGTGTGGCCAACACCCAGAGTCTGGAGGGTAGGGCCATTGCCTAAAAGGTCTCAGAAAACAGAAGATTATTTTCAAGGCTTGAGAGTTAATGTAATATGTTCTGCTGATTTGTTTGGTGCCTGTTATCTCTTCTTTCCCTCCAATTTCTCCCATTTGTAATGGAAATGTCTAGCTTGTGCCAGTTCCATCATTGTACTTTGGAAGCAGATAACTTGTATCCTAGATTTCACAGATGAAGAGGAATTTTTGGAATTTGGACTTGAGACTTTTGCTATGACATGTTGGGGTGAAAGAATTTTACATGTGGCAAGGACGTGAATTATGCGGGGCAAAGGGTGGAATGTTATGGATTGAATTGTGTTCCCCAAAGACGTGTATCCACTTGGCTAGGCCATGATTCTAGTATTGTGTGATTGTCCATCATTTCGTGATCTGATGTGATTTTCCTATGTGTTGTAAATCCTACCTCTATGATGTTTCTGAGGCAGGATTAGAGGCAGTTATGTTAATAAAGCAGGACTCAATCTTCTGGATTAGGTTGTATATTGAGTCAATCTGTTTTGAGATATAAAAGAGAAAATCAAACAGAGAATGTTACCGAGCACTAGAAGGTGAGTTCTGTCTGGCATGCTCAGACCTGTTGATAATCTGGACACCAGCCTTTGAGAAAGAGAAAGTTACTTTACTGCAATGTGCAGAGCAAGGATCCAGGAGGAAGTTCCTCAGATCCGACTCCCCAAGCTATGGGGAAGCAGGGCTTATATGTAATTTGGGCAGCAAGATGGCGGTCACGCAGGCATACTGGGGAGGGAAAATTCTACGCAGGCGGCCAGGAAACAGGAGGTGATGTGGTTCTTGTCAGACTTCTTGCTTCGCAATAGGATCTGGGTGATAATTTTCCTTCTGATTCATTCCACCTGTTGGCTTTGTCCTTTGTTGAGGTCAATTAGCAGTCACAGCAGGCCCTTCTGCTCATGCAGGGCAGGCCACATCTGGCTTGGGCTAGTTTAAGGACTAATGGAAATTTACTGGCATTCCTAGGGCCAGGTTACAAGAAGATGGAGACCTCTTACCACCAAGAATGAAGAACCAGGAGGGGAGCCCGTCTTTTGGACCCAGGGTCCCTGTGCTAGGAAGCTCCTAAACCAGGGGAAGATTGATGGCAAGGACCTTCCCCCAGAACAAACAAAGAGAAAGTCTTCCCCTGGAGCTGGTGCCCCAGATTTGGACTTCTAGTTTCCTAGGTTGTGAAAAAATACACTTCTGTTTGTTAAAGCCATCCACTTATGGTATTTCTGTTATAACAGTATTAGATAACTGAGACAAGAATGAAATCATTGACAACTTTATTTTGACCAACATTATTTATTTAGCATACACCTTTCTCTTTAAATTTATTCCAAGGTGCTTCATTCTTTCAAATGTTGTTGTAAATAGTAATGTTTCTTTCATTTCTTTTTCCATTTGCTCATAACTGATGTATAGAAACCAAACTGATTTGTGTGTGTTGACCTTGTATGCTGCCACAATGCTGACTTAATTTATTAGTCCTAATATTTTTCTTGAGGATTCTTCAGGGTTTCCTATATATAGGATGAATGCTTTGCTCTTTTTTTTCCCTTGCTATTTTATGTCCTATCTGCTTATTTAAGATTCTGAGACACTTATAAACACTTGTTACCCCTTAACTATGACATCAGTAACAGCTCCATCTTTCATTTGATCTTTGTATCCCTATTGTCCCTATCAGTCTAATATTTGCCTGCTTTTCACTTAACGTTTGACTAAAACAATCAAACTAAATGTCATATTTGTATTTATTTTCCTTTGGGAGCCACCCAGCTCCTTCTGTACCAGAGCTTTAAGATGAATCATTTGTTTTTCTGAGTAATTTAATTCAACCACTAAGTTGTATTTAGATGTCAAACACCACAAATGAAAGTTGACCAAAAGTCTAGAAACCCTATCATGTGACACTTTGGATAGAAGGCTCTTGTCTGCACTAAAATCAGTGGATATTTTACAGAAGCTAGCATATTATCCAGATTTTCAAAGAAAATCTAATGCTTTTAGAGGGATTTTGTAAAAAATGGTAGACATGTGGAATGTCCCTCACTTTGACAGTCCTTACAAGGAAGACTCACTACTTCAGTCAAATTTTTCACTTTTTGCTTTAGATTGGCTTGATGGACTTTCTATGATAAATATCACCGCTTGGTAACTGACCACTCTTGTGGGTGGTGCCAGATCTGTACTATTGGACAATACCAATGGAGATGTTGATCAAAAACAAATAAATGGGTTCCCCACCATGACTGGTACAGGATTTTGGAGCACAAAAGTAACTATTGACTACTACTTGAAAACTAGAGTTGCATCAGTTTGTCATTGAGGAGAATCCTTGAGAACATACAGGGTCTGCTTTGGCCCATCAATTTCACCTCTCATCAAAAGTGATCTTCAGATATCTTAATTTCAGAAGGAGAAAAACTGAGCCTCAGTTTAAGAATAAATAATTTAGCCACTGATATGGGAATCTGGACTACTTAATTTTACCCTGAATCCTCTTCACTTTACAAGAGGTATGATAGGTGGGAAAAATCCTGCATGCTATAGTTTAGAATTTGACAGAAGAAGTAGATAATACCACTCACACCATAAAACTTCTCCCCTGATAAGTACATAAAATTGGACAGGTACTGTTTTGAAAGAGCAAAACTCCTGCTATAAATTGTCTTCTTAGGGTGCAATTTTAGGGGGGGAAATGTTCTACTTACATCTCTACAGAACTCCCTGCATTCTTTAATATTACTAAAGTACCTAGGAAACATTTTTAATGAAGAAAATAGGTAATTCTGCTAATAACACAATATCTAGATCAGTTGATTTTTTAGACTAGAGAAGGGATCTGTCCTCTTGATCTAGTTTGAGGATACTTGTCTCTTGTGTTAGATAAAACTGAATATAGACTCTGATCTTAATTCTTGTCTTATTATTGATCTTTGTTACAGTGCTCCAATCTGTGATTTTCAATTTCTTAAGTGCTAATGTCACAGTCACTGGCCCATCCAAGTAGTGAACGTACAATAAATTAGAAAAATCTGACACAGAGGTTGAAATGACCACGATGAGAAATGTGATATGCAATGATATTATAACAAACAGTGATGTAGATCTGAATTGATCATTTCTATAGACAGGAATAATCAAGATTTCAGCTCAGGCTGGAGAATAATCATAAGGTGGCACCGGAAATTGAGAATGCCTATATCGACACTGGAAACCCTGGTGGCATGGTGGTTAAGAGCTAGAGCTTCTAACCAAAAGGTCAGCAGTTCAAACCCACTAGGTGCTCCTGGAAACTGTATGGGGCAGTTCTACTCTGTCCTATAAGTTCTCTATGAGTCGGAATAGACTCGACGGCAACAAGTTTATATAAACGTTACTTAAACGTGTGCTCCAGTAATAAGACTTCAAAACAATAAGCAATTTAATTGTTTACTTCAGGAAATTCATACGATCATCAAGACTTGACCCATGACAATTAAGAGTTCACCTCAAGATATTTGCCTCATTGTGTCCTCCGTTCTTCAGATAGTATGTTGTGAAATGTGTCTAATCCCAAGAAGTTTCCCACATTAAAGATCCTGTCTTAAACCATTTGTTCTCAGAATCAAAAAGCCTGAAATTATCTTTCCTAAATTCCTCGTAAATGTCTGTTGAAGGATGTTGTCCCTTGATATAGTTAGTTTAATAAATATACTTAATTAATCATCAGTGTATTTCTGGAGATCTCTGTGGAATAACTTACCATATATGTTTAATGTGTAATAAAATGATATTAAATGAGTATGCTCTAGCTCATCCTTTAGTATGTAATAATGCAATGCTATTTATAGTGAAATTAAAAACTTTAGTAAATCAGGAAATGGGATAAATAGTATTTTTTCGGTACATATGAATGTATGTGTGAAAGAGAGAAGAATATCAAACATCAAACACCATGAATGATTGTGTGAGAATCAAGTAAAAAAGTTGGAAAATATTTCATTAATTTTGTTGGTCTCCATTATCAAACTTATCCTATACATTCAATGAAATATAAAGGTATAGGCTGCATAATGTACCTGAGAACATCTAGAAAATATCATTTATCTATCTATTATCTGTCTATCTAGTTAAAAGAGTGCAGAAAATAATGAACGTTAGTTGAAATAAGGTTAGAGTTGACTGAAATTGGAATCTGTATTTCACAATATGACCCTCAACAGTACACTGAAACTAAAATTCATCACAAAAGAAATGTCAGCGTGTTCTTTCTAATGTGTTCTGAAAAATTAGTAATCCCAGAAAATATCTCAGTTACATGTAAAGTATCAGCTAACTGAAAAAAAAAATCATATATGTATGTCAAGGAGACTTTTAACATTTAATGTGTTTAGTAATATTCTCTCAAGAATTTTACCTTCTTTGATAGTAGATGGGAAATGGGAATGGAAACATTCTCACTAAAATTTTATTTCCATTTACCCACACTATATCTCCACACAGGCTTACACACAAAAAAACATCTATCAAGATCACTGATAGGGCTAATGGTTAATGTTTAGTTTGTTGCTAATTATAGACACAAAACTTACATTTTATTTTCCCTGCCATTCTAATTCATGATGTATTCCTTATATGGGCCACTCATCTGTAGAATTCAGTAAAGCCATAGATGTAACAGGAAATTTATGTAAAAATGAAGTTTGTCTCACTTTTCTGGAAAGTTCTGGAGGTGCAGTCAGTTTATCAGGATATGTTCCTAACAATATTAACCAGATGTAATTATGATAGGATTCATACAAGGAAATTCTTTCTATGTTTGATTGCCCCACAATTAGTAATATTAACTGTAAAAGTTACATTTTCCTGGCTAATGATATTAATCAACCTATTTGATAAAAATTAAAATAAAATATTAAAAAATAAAATAAAATGAGTAAACGCAGCAATAATACTCTAAAAATTCTTAAGGTTAAAAATAGTTTTTCCTAAATGTAGAACAAAATTAAATTCACAAAAAAAAGACCAGACTTACTGATCTTACAGAGACTGGAGGAACTACTGAAACTATGCCCCCCACCCCCGCAGTTAACTCAGAATGGAAGCCATTCCCAAAGTCCATCTTTCAGCCAAAGAGTAGGCAGCCCTATAAAACAAACAATAGCTCACGTGAGGGACGTGCTTCTTAGTTCAATCAAGTATAGGAGACTTAATGGGCAACATCTGCCAAAAACCAAAGACTAGAAGGCAGGAAGGGACAGGAAATCTGGATGAATGTGCACAGGGAGCTCTGGTGTGTAAAGGGAAAGGTGGAGAGTGCTGATACATTGCAGGGATTGCAACCAATGTCACAAAACAATTTGTATATAAATTTTTCATTGAGAAGCTAATTTGCACTGTAAACTTTCTCCTAAAACACAATAAAAAAAGCTTTTCTATATATATGACATGTCTATCTCAGTCATAAAGAATAAACGCTTTTCTATAAAGACATATACTGAAAAATATTGCAGATGGTACCGTATCTCAGGAAATAATGAATAGTAATATTATTTCACTCATCAAAACAATTAAGGAAAATATTCTTGTGCAGGTATAGTTATTCTCTTTCTGTCGTAATTTTGGCTGTTTAGGGGTATGAAGACTGTCAAACAATTATAAAATTTAGCAAAATTAGAGGTTGCATACCTCTAATACTGCCCCACAATGTGACACATAGAAAGAGAAAGAGGTCTGACATCTATGCAAGGTTTATATGCCATTTTTAGGTTCTAACATTTCTGTATTGGTAGTTTCTCAAATGACCTGTTTTTTGTCACTTACATACATGTTAAACCTCCCATGAGGCTCAGAGACACAGGTTTCCATGGTCTAGTTTCTTGTGGGGAGGGAGATGGTAATGTGGGAAGGGGTAAAGAGGAGTTACTGCATGCATGAATGCTGTATTTAAACTTCTTTTACAATGACAGGAAACCCTGGTGACATACTGGTTAAGAGCGACAGCTGCTAACCAAAAGGTGGGCAGTTCGAATCCACCAGGCGCTCCTTGGAAACTTTATGGGGCAGTTCTGCTCTGTCCTATAGGGTCACTATGAGTCAAAATTGACTCTGTCCTATAGGGTCACTATGAGTCAAAATTGACTCAACGGCAATGGGTTTGCTTTTGGTTTTTTGATTTTACAATGACAATTACAACAAAACCAAGTAGTCTGTTTCTCTGTGTAAACTTAACAAAATGCTTTAACTATACTTGCTGCAAAGTAGCTGGCAGTAGAATTGCTATAGACTATTTCCTAAACAACAAAGTGATGCATATGATGTGCTTGCCAACATCTCCTGTTACCTAAGATCCTTTGTAAAAAATTTTAAAAGTATTAACTTCTTAAAAGTTAATTGGCTGCCCAAAGTGGTCCCATGGAATCTTTTTACATGATCTGGACCCGACCAAAAGGAGGCTGGTGAAGGGGCCCTCTGTAAGCATTGGTTATGTTGCTTGGTCCTAATATTTGCTATTTCAGTTGTATGGTTCACAAGGTAGTAAATGCTGTGGCACAGTCACCTTCCTGTCAGCTCATGAATCAAATGATTCTACATGGAAAGGAGATAGAAAGTCTTGAAAATAAAAACAAAACAAAACAAAAATCCCATGAAAACGGTGAAATAAGACCTGAAAATCTGATCATACACCTTTTCTTTTTGTGGTCATTCCATAACTCCAGAAAAGGGAAAATCAAAAGAAAGGATGTAAAGGTTTTTGTTTTTTGTTTTTTTTAAATAAATCCACAGAATAAAGGATTTAACCAATACAAATTGCCATCCAGTCAATTCTGACTCATGGCGACCCCATGTGTGTCTGAGTAGAACTGGCCTCCATAGGATGCTCAGTGGCTGATTTTTTGGAAGTATATAGCCAAGCTCTTTCTTCCGAGGCACCTCTGGGTGAATTCAGACCTCCAACATTTTAGCTGTTTGCACCACCCAGGGACTTTGATAAAGGACTTACTGAGAAGATATTTAAAAAACTAACTGTTATTTGAAAACTAAACTGTTAGAACACAGCATGTGCTAACCAGATGAAAAGATAAAGAACCTCAAACTTTCAGTGATCACCCCCAGATCCTTACACTTCCTAACAGAGGTTTGTTCTGAATCAACAAACAATAAGACTCAATTTAATCCACTTTGAATGAAACTCTAAATTCATTCCATTTTATCCACTGAAGTAATTAATTGGCATAACCACTGTTTTAATTGCTCCCGTACATTTAGGCTATTTTTTGTATTTTCCTAAGTAATAAACTTATTTATATTTTCCACATTTTTAAAATATTTAATGCATTAAGGAACAAAATTTGTTTCTGAAATTGACATTTGCTGTGTCCTTTATAATTTTATATGACCTTGTTTCTTTCTTCCTTTGTTATGTTAAAATTTCTTAGATAACTAGATCTTAAGCAACTGTCAAAGTTGTTATGAATTAATGGGACAAAAGTGTATGCTATTCTGCAAAACAAAAAGTTAAAAAAGAAGTAACTTTAATCAAAAATAAAATATTTACAGAAGATTTTAGGTTACAAGTACAGATAGAGATTTATGTTTGGAGCCAAATGAATATAAATTTAAGATTTGGCATGAGTTAATACTTAGGCCAGGCAATTATGGGTCATATTTTCATAATTGTCAGACATTACTGTTTATTCACAAAAATATATAAGAAGTAATGTATCTGGGAAGAAAATAATAAGAAAATTGGCCTGTAGTCTAGCAACAAAGTTTTGTCACCTGAAAATGTTTTATTCAGCATGGAATTGTTAAAATAATGACAAATTCAACAAATGAGAGCAATGGATGCTGTCTCTCAACAAATAGAAAGTAACTCCTCAATCATTCAAACAAGTAGGCTAAAACCGCCTTTGCTTAGTTCTCAGTTTCTGGACAATTTTTTTTCTTTTAAACTTCCCAGCTGGACAGCAGTATTAGTTTGATTCCATATGTATCTTATGTAATCATTTTGTTTCCATTTCATTTTTTGATTTCTAAGTACTTAAGTTGCTTTAATTGGGTACCATATTAGATAGATGGATAGATAGACAGACAGGGATAGAGATAGATGTTTGTGTGTGTATTAATTTCACATTTCATTATATAAAATAAAATTATGTGGCCTATAAGCTATCTCCACATTTGCTATGTTAAGACCTTTGAGGCATTATTGATACTGCCAAATATTTATTGTATCATAAACATAACTAATATGGGATTATTCTCAACAGATATCCTGCATCCTATCCATTCATTTTAAAAATGCAATTGCTAAAATTCCTTATTCATCTTAAAATGGGTAATAGAGTGGGTAATGTAAAATGCAAAAAATTATTTTGTAAATTTCTTACTTAATTGTCCATATAGAGGTGTTGGAATGGGCAGCCTAATATGCAAAACCCAAAGAAGGAGTGTATTTTATGCAACTTTTACTCTCACTCAACTGGGATAAACCTGAAATGTATTTTTATAGTTTTCCTGAATAAAATCTTCTTAATACTTTCCTCACAGCTTTCTTAACTTGTTTATTTCTAAGGCTACAAATGATAGGATTCAAGAAAGGAGGAACTATGGTACAAAATACAGAAAGAATCATGTCCTGAATTGTTTCAGAAGTTATTGAAGGCCTTAGGTACACATAGCTGCCAGAGCTGAGGAAGACAGACATCACCAGGATGTGAGGGACACAGGTGGAAAAAGCCTTTCCTCACTCTCTGCTGTTTGGAAACTTAAGTACAGTAGAAAATATGTGAATATAAAAGATGACAATTAAGATACAGGAGGCACTACCAATCCCTATAGCAGAGAAAAGAATTAAGAGCTCACTGCTGGAGGTAACAGAGCAAGAGAGCTTCAGCAGAGAGGGGACGTCACAGAAGAACTGATGGACCACCTTGGACTGACAGAAGGGCAGCCAGAATGTGTTGCCAGTGTGCACACCCACATAAACCAGACCCTGAGTACTGAGGCCAGTGTCATCTGAACACAGAATTGAAGGTTCATGATCACAGGGTAGTGGAGGGGCTGCCAGATGATCACCTCCAGATATATACAATAAAGGACCAGGAAGATCTGAGCTGCACACTCAGCCACTGAAATGGTCTATTTGTCAGTGACAGAGTTGACACAGGCATTGGTGACAGTGACAGAGATATAGCACACATCTAACATGGACAGATTCCTGAGAAGGAAGTACATGGGTGTCTTAGTCATTTAGTGCTGCCATAACAGAAATACCACAAGTGGATGGTTTTAACGAAGAGAAGTTTATTTCTTCACAGTCAAAGTAGGCTAAAAGTCCAAGTTCAGAGCGTCAGCTGCAGGGGAAGTCTTTCTCTCTCTGTTGGCCTTCTCATCAGTGTTCCTCTGGACTAGGAGCTTCTCGGCGCAGGGACCCCAGTCCAAAGGACGTGCTCTGCTCCCGGCACTGCTTTCTTGATGGTATGAGGTCCCCCTGTCTTACTGCTCACTTCTGTCTTTTATATCTCAAGAGATTGTCTCAGGACACAATCCAGTCTTGTAGATCAGGTCCTGCCTTACTAACACTGCTGCCACCCGTCCTCCCTCATTAACATCATAGAGGCAGGTTTACAACATACAAGAAAATCACACAGTACCTGGAATCATGGCCTAGCCAAATTGATACACACATTTTTGGGGGAACATAATTCAAACCATGACAATGTGTGTATGAAGGTTCTGGTCAAGTGTGGTAGCAATGATGATGAGAAGATTTTCTAACAAGGTAGCCAAATACATCTGTAGGAATAGCATGGTATACAGGAACCTTAGCTCCCACCGGTCAGCAAAGCCCACTAGGAGAAACTCAGTCACCATGAAAATGCTGATTGACATGGAAAGAAAAAGAAATAAAATCATGAAGCACATGAAGCATACAAATAATTAACAAAACTCCCTTAAATATTCTTCTTCACAGCATTTACTTTTTTTTTTAAATTATTGTAGTTTAGATGAAGGTTTACAGAACAAACTAGCTTCTCTTTAAACAATTAGTACACATATTGTTTTGTGACATTTTTTACCAACCCCACAACATAGCAACACTTTCCCTTCTCAACCTTGGGTTCCCTATTACCAGCTTTCCTGTCCCCTCCTGATATCTAGTTCTTACCCCTGGCCTGGTGTGCCCATTTAGTTTCATTTTGTTTTATGGGCCTGTCTAATCTTTGACTGAAGGGTGAACCTCAAAAATGACTTCATTACTGAGCTAAAAGGGTGTCTGGGGGAAATACTGTCGAGGTTTTTCCAGTCTTTGTCAGGTCAGTAAGTCTGGTCTTTTTTTTTTGAGTTAGAATTTTGTTCTACATTTTTCTCCAGCTCTGTCCGGGATCTTCTATTGTGATCCCTGTCATAGCAGTCACTGGTGGTCACCAGGCACCATCTAGATGTGCTGGATTCAGTCTGGTGGAGGCTGTGGTAGTTGCGGTCCATTAGTCCTTTGGACTATTACTTCTACTTTTTAATGTTAGCTCTTTTCTGTAGGAAAGGACCACTAAAGATCTTTTGGTCTGCTTAATTTATCAGCACTCCTGAGTAGATAACAGAGTAAAGTTCTAAAGATAGAGCTCTCAATTCCCATTGTCTGGTTATGACATGCAGTACTGTTACTACTCTCCTGAAAAATATCCAGCCCATGGGGTTTACTGCTTTAATGATGATTAAACTCATTTATACTTATAAAATTCATGAAACAAAGTAAACTCTCACTGACAGTAATAACATCTATTAGTAGTTGAACACTACTTTTGGCCTGGATATTGCTACACAGTAGAGGCTTAGTTCAGTGCTCTTCAAAATGTGGCAAGAGTTCATGCCTTCCTTCTGATTGGTCTTCTCAACATACGTGCAGAAATTGAGATGAAGTGTTTCTATACTTTTATAACAATTTGGCATTGCCGTGACGTCAAAGGATGGGATCAAGAAGCTTATATTTTTGGTATTTTAAAATTCATTTTTCTAGGATTTTATTTATTTTAATACTCAACAAAAAATTACAAGAAAAATAAAACTGGTCTTCGCTCTGGCAAGCTGAAGAGGTACTGGTCTAGGTGAAGTAAATGTTGGTAGAGGATAATGCAATAATGTGAGGATTTAAATATTGAATTTTTACTATTAGGCATTTGGTAAATATTTCATCTACACTCGTAAACAAACTAGAGCCAATAATGTTCAATCGTATATGGTTGCAATAAAATAACTGGGAATACTTTTTTGTCTTTATCTTCTGAATGTTTTTTTCCATATCATAAATTCAGCTTCCTTTATGATTATTTTACTATCTAAAGTTACTATTAATGTTAACAATGATACCACACAGAAATTTATCTCCCATAAGGTAATAAAAGTTTCATATGCTAAGACCACCACTGTGTTTTCCACTTCTGCTTCTCCCTAACAAATGATTTTACAATTTTTAAACCCCTTGTGGTCTAGATTCTTCCCTTCTGTTGTCTGAATACCACAGTTGTCACCAGTATCACCAGATCCAATGTTATAATCCAAACAATTTGTTTGATTTGTTACATAGGAAAATATTCATGCTGTAATAATATTTAAATATCCTCATTAATGCAAACCATTTAAAATAAAGAAATGGTCTAAAAATCGTTAAATAAACATTTTCATTTCAAAGTATAAGAGCTATGGCTCAACCTAAGGCTGACTTACTAAAACTTAATGTTATTTTGCAAAATCTATACACAGCTATTCTTCTGCTCCCATTCTTCATTCCTTCCCTATAGAAAGCCCTGTAAGAGTTACTTCAGTGAACTCCTCAGTCTCAGAATACACCTAAAATTTGTGCCCTTTTGATCACAGTGCCAGTTTTCTTCCTTTCCTTTATATCACCTTCTTTCATTATGTTCTATAAGGTCTTTAAATCCAGCTCAAATACACTTTCACTGTGATATCTTCACTGATAATTTCAAATTTATTCTGTTACTTTTATATGTTACTTAAAAATCACCATACTGACTTCTGGGCAACGTGGCACTATAGTCAGAAGAACCGCACTGTCCCTTTGCAGCAAAGATCAGAAAAACTAAGTCAAACAAAGTCACATGTCAGTCCTGAAACCCTAAGCATTAAATCAAGAGAGAAAGAACTTATCCAAGCACAAAATGGAATAAAGAACTGACAGAGAACAGAGAGCGAGGAGAAATACATGCAGAGGTCCCCTATCAGTTACTGCAGCACTGATCCACCATCTTGGACTCCTATCAGAGATCAGCAAACAGGTGGTATGAGAAAGCAGCTTCACAGAGCTTCCAGCAGGAGACAGAACAACCAGTAACCAGAGATACATGCTTTCCCATCTCTCACCCTTCTTCACCGCAACTTACCCTCCTCTGCTTGCTACAACCACAGTATCTCAGCTGGGAAGCACCAGCTTCACCCCACACTGGCCAGCTCCCTGAGGGCCTTTTGTTGGCTGCTGGTGTTGCTTTTTTCTGCTTCTTTAGATTTCTTCCTACTTCTCACCACCTCCCCCTCCTTTCTCTCAAATACCTGGTTCCGTGTGCCATCTTTGCTTCTTCCTGAAAGGCTTCAAAATACTGCTTGACTGTAAAACTGCTTCCCAGCCCGTGCCACCATACTGGTGGGACCCCCCAGGGCTTTTTTGTTTGTTTGTTTGTTTGCTCTGATTTGATCTGTTTTGATTTGTTTGTTTTTCTTTTTCTTTTCTCAGATTGGGAGCTCCTTTTAGCTGGGAAGTACCATGCATCTTGGAAGCAACTCCCTTACTCTCTGCAGATGCTCAGGGACATACCTGAAGGCATTTTTTCTTTTCTTTTTTTTTTTTTTGGTTTAGGGTTTTTTGTTTGTTTGTTTCCTTGTTTAGTTTTCTTCTCTTATTCCCTTTTTGTTTTTATTTCTGGTTTCTCAATTTATTCGTTTTTTCTTTTACCCTTTTTCTTTTTTTCATTTTTTCCCCCATTTCTCAGTCTCTCATCTCTCCACTCCAATAGCAAGCTCCCTTACCACTTGTTCTTGTTTGTTTGTTTGTTTTTGGCTCCTTTTCCTCTCTCCTCTCTCTCCTCTTTCCCATACCCATCTTAGCTCCACACATCACTATCTACCCCCTCCTTCCTGCCTACCTGCACCGTGCACTGAAGGTCACACTACCAAGCAGCAAAGGCATGGCCTACTAGAACCTGCCCTGCACTGAATCCTGGTCCACACTGTCAGCACTGGTACATGCCACAAACAACCCATCCCAGCAACTCTGCTTCAGCTGGATCTGCCCTGCTGTACCATACCTGAGTGACTGGCCCTGCCCATTGGAGAAGGAGGTGAAAAGTATCGTTCCCACAGACAAGCAAAAACAAAGGAATGCGCAGCCCACCTGCTCAGACATAAACAAATAAAACAAAAAAGCAGGACAAACAACTCTACAATAAATAAACCAGGAAAATAACCACTGACTGCCCCAAAGACAGCAGACAATATCAAAACACTTACAAAAACAGGACAGGATGGTTCCAGTAGGTTTGCAAAATTAAACACCAGATGACCTTCCAGTAGAAGGAAAGGCACTAGACCTAACTAATAGGGAATTCAAATCTCTAATATTCAGAATTATCCAAAAGTTGAAGCAAAAAATAAACAAAAATGAGGAAAAAAATAGACAAATTCATGGAAAAAGCAGACAAATTCATGGAAAACACAGACAAAAAAATACAAAAATTCAGGGCAATAATACAGGAACAAAATGCTAAAATAAATTTACAACTAGAAATCTACAAAAAAACCAATTAGAAATCCAAAAGAGAAACAATGAGATTTCAGAAATGGACAATGTCATAGAAGGGCTGCAGAACAGCTTTGAAACGATGGAAGACAGGATCAGCAAAATTGAAGACAAACACTTGGATACAACTCTGTATGAGGAAAAATCAGAAAAAAGAATGAAGAAAAATTAAGAAACCCTGAGAATTATGTGGTATACAATCAAAAGCAAAAATCTGTGAGTGATCAGAGTTCAAAAATAGGGGGAGAAAAAAAAAAACACAGAAAGGATCATTGAAGAATTGCTGACAGAAAACTTCCACAATATCATGAAAGATGAAAAGCTGACCATTCAAGAAGCTCAACAAACCCCATATATGATAGACCCCAAAAGAAATTCACCAAGGCGTATCATAATCACACTCGCTAAAACCAAAGACAAACAAAGAATCCTGAGAGCATCTTGAGAAAAACAAAAAGTCACATACGGACGAGAAACAATAAGACTAAGGTCAGATTATTCAGCAGAAACCATGTAGGCAAGAGGGCAATGGGATGACATACATAAAACCTTGAAAGAAAAAAATTGCCAGCCAAGAATAATATATCCTGCAAAACTCTCATTCAAAAATAATGGTGAAATTAGGTCATTTCTAGATAAACAAAAATTAAGGGACTATGTAAAAACCAAACCAAACTTACAAGACTTATAAAGGGAGTCCTTCAATCTGAGAACAAACAACAGCAGACCACAGGCAGAATATAGGACACAAGATTGTACTAGCCAGATACCAACCTAGGAAATGAACTCTTAAGGACTGTGCAAAACCTAAAGAATTACAACATGGAACCAGAGAGGGTAATCTGTAAATGACAACAGCATCAAAACAATAAAAGAAGGAATAAATGGTGTAGGTATAGAACCTTCTAATGGAGAGGAAGGAAAGGCAATACCAAGTAATAATAGAGTGGTTCAAATATAGGAAGATAAGGATAAATTTCAAGGTAACCACAAAGAAAGTTAACAAAACTACTCATCAAAATATAGAAGAAAAACATAAAGTCTCAATAAAAACAAAACCTATAAAAACAAAAGAAATGAAAAAAAAATCAACAGACAAAAGGAACTCAGCACAGGAGAGTAAAAGGAACAAAGAAAACATCAGCACCACAAAAAAAAAAGCACTATGAAATGCAATCCCACTCCCAGGAATATATTCTAGAGAAATAAGATCCCTCAAACGAATAGACATATGAACACCATATTCATTGCAGCACTGTTCACAATAGCAAAAAGATAGAAACAAACTAGATGCCCATCAACAGATGATGCACTAACAAACTATGGTACATACACACAATGGAGTATTATGCAACAATAAAGAACAATGATGAATCTGTGAAGCATCTCATAACATGGATGAAACTGGAGGACATTATGCTTAGTGAAATCAGGGAATCACAAAAGGACAAATATTGTATGAGACCTCTACTGTGAAAACTCCTGTAAAAGTTTACACACAAAAAGAAACAATCTTTGTTTGTTACAGGGATGGGAGGGGTAGAGGGAAAATAAATAGATAAGTGGTAACTTTGGTGAAGGAGAAGACAGTACACAATACTGGGGAAGCCAGCACAACTTGGACAAGGAAAGGTCATGGAAGCTCTATAGACACATCCAAACTCCCTGAAGGACTGAATTGCTGGGTGGAGGGCTGTGGGGACCATGGTCGCAGGGAACATCTAGCTCAATTGGCATAACACAATTTATAAAGACGTTGTTCTGTATTCTACCTTGGTGAGTAGCGTCCGAGGCCTTAAAAGCCTGTGGGAAACCGTCTAAGATACTCCACTGGTCTCAGCCCTTCGAGAGCAAGGGAGAATGGAGAGAACAGGATACAATGAAAAGATTAGTCCAAATGACTAATGGACCACAGTTACCAAGGCCTCCATCAGGCTGAGTCCAGAACAGCTAGACGGTGCCCAGCTACCACCACTGACTGCTCTGACCAGGATCACAACAGAGGGTTCTGGACAGAGCTGGAGAAGGATGTAAAAAAAAATTCTAACACACACAAAAAAGACCAGATTTGCTGGCCTGAAAGGTACTGGAGAAACCTCGCAAAGTACGGCCCCTGGACACACTTTTAGCTCAGTGGTGAAGTCACTCCTGAAGTTCACCGTTCAGCCAGGAATTGGACAACCCAATAAAACAAAATGGGACTAATGAGGCACAGCAGTCCAGGCACAAGGATTAGAAGACAGAAGGGGACAGGAAAGCTGGAGACAGGGAACCCAAGGTTGAGTAAGGACAGTGTTGACATGTAGTGGGGTTCTTAACCATTGCTATAGGGTAATATGTGTACTAACTGTTTAATGAGAAACTATTTTGTTCTGTTAACATTCGTCTAGCAGCACAACTGGAAAAACATAATCGATGTAACTGAATTGTACAAGTAGAAATTTTTGAAATAGTGTATCTTTTGCTATGTATATTTTCACACAAAAAAAGTCATCTAAGGCTGAGAAGGGAGCGTGTTGACATGTCCTGGGGTTGTTAACCAATGCCATAAAACAATATGTATACTGACTATTTAATGAGAAAATATTTGTTCTGTAAACTTTCACCTAAAGTGCAATTAAAAAAAAGAAAAAAAGAAATGTGTACTAACACATAAAGCTTTTTTTTTCCTTAAAAAAAAAAAAAAGGCCTGTGAGCAGCCATTTAAGATACTCCACTGGTCTTACCTCTTCAGGAGCAAGGGAGAATGAAGAGAACAGAATACAAGGAAAAGATTAGTCCAAAGGACTAAAGGACCGCAGCTACCACAGCCTCCACCAGACTGAGTCCAGTACAGCTAGATGGTGCCCGGCTACCACCACTAACTGGTATGACCGGGATCACAAGAGAGGGTCCTGGACAGAGCTGGAAAAGGATGAAGAACAAAATTCTAACTCACAAAAAAGACCAGATATACAGGCCTGAAAGAGACTGGAGAAACCTCGAGAGTATGGCCCCTGGACACCCTTTTAGCTTAGTGGTGAAGTCACTCCTGAAGTTCACCATTCAGCTGGGAATTGGACAGCCTCGTAAAACAAAACGGGACTAATGAGGCACAGCAGTCCACAGACAAGGACTAGAAGGCAGGAGGGGACAGGAAAGCTGGTGATAGGGAGCATATGGTTGAGAAGGGATAGTGTTGACATGTCGTGGAGTTGTTAACCATTGTCATAAGGCAATAGGTATACTAACCATTTAGCGAGAAACTATTTGTTCTGCAAACCGTCATCTAAGGTACAAAAAAGAAAAGAATTATCTATGTGAGATCAAACTGACAACAAAAACTCAAAAGGTTTGATGGGAAACCTAGGGGGCAGTGAGTTGAAGATAATGGTGATGGAATAATTTGGAAAAGGATAGTGAGAATAGGAGAACAACTGGAAGAATTTGATCGACGTCACTGAATTGTACATGTAGAAACACTTGAAATGGTGTAGCTTTGGCTATGTATATTTTCACTGAAAAAAGAGTTCTCCAAGGTTGAGAAGGGAGAGTGTTGACATGTTATGGGTTGTTATCCAAAGTTATAAAACAATATGTGTACTGACTGTTTAATGAGAAACTGTTTGTTCTGTGAACCTTCATCTAAAGTAAAATAAAAAAAAAATATATTGAATGAAAAAAAAAATCACCATACTGTACTGCATTGTAGGAACTCAGTATGTGTTTGTTATCCTCACACATTCATGCAAACTCCTTGAAGGTTAAACTGTGTATTATTGATCTCTTAGTACTTTTGATATCAAGTAATTTTCTAGATGCATCATGGCTAATAAATAAAAGTATTTTAACATAAATGACTACTACCATTCTTTTCTATGCTAATTGTTTACACATGACTAGCTCCAAAAGAGGTTACACTATTTCTCAAACACAATAAATTGCATATAGGTTTGAAATAATAAAACATTTGCCAACATGTGACAGGTATAAGATAAAGTTTTAATCTTTTGGCAAATTTTTATTGATTGTCTAAAAGTAGCCAAAAGATAATCCATGCACTGGAATTTTAGTAAAAGAGGGAAAATGTTGCTATTCAGGTGCCTTGATTCCCATGCATGAAATATATAATACATAAAACACAAATCAATATGAAAAATTCATAAAATAATGGATGCTTAGAAATTAGTATAGAAACATATATGACTTCTTATTCTCCTCTATATTTCTATGCTACTTTGGGTGTTTTAAACGCATCTTTCAAAATATTAGATGGTAAAATGTTTTTAAAACCTGTAAAGTAACATAGAAACATACAGATATTTTATTTTTCAGTAAAGTATCTACTATAATTTTTATCCAACAGAATTTTGTAAATTTTACACAAGTTAGTGTGAATTGATTGTACTTAATTGATTCTATTTTTGTTTAATCAAATTACAATTTGTATAATTATTTTTTAAATTTTTTTCATATATCAGTATCATAGGAAACTTTTAGGTTGTGGAGCCTCAGACCACAATCAGAATACTAAACTAAATGGTAAAAATATATATATATAAAAACAGAAGATGGTGGAGTAGTAGACGCTTCCGGTGGTCCCTCTTACAACAACAACAACAAAAAAAAAAAAACAAGTAAATCAATTACATATGACAGTCTAGGAGCCCTGAACATCAAAGCAAAGTTGAGGAATTGGACTAAGTAGCAAGGGGAGGGAGAGATGGCTCGGAAGCAGTGAGGAGTTGCCAGACCTGAACAGACAGGAGCTGGAGCCCTTCATCCCAGATCAGCTTGGGGGTGACTACTGAGGCAGACAAGCAGCAACACTTGGGAGGTATCGTCCACACTGGGAGATACCCAGCAGCACAGAGTCTGAGCAACCACCTAGAACCAGTAAAATTAGCCCTCGATCTGTGAAAGATAAGTATTTGCCTCTGGCCTTCTGCATGGATCAAAAATACCCCCTTTAGGGAAAAACCTCTCTCCTATTTATGTCCCTACTCCCTGCTCTGAGCTGGGTTCAGGATGGCTTCAGAGAATTCCCAGTCCCCTGGGCCAGAAGTAAGACCCATCAAGGACCCTGAGCCATTCTCTGGCCTTCCAGAGGGAACAAATTAATAAACGGGGGTGGGGGAATAATCTGCTGGCTCCTCAAAGCCCAGAACTCAGGGTAGGCACGGCTCCTTTGCCTAGGCACAGGCATAAGGGATCCATGGACTTTGAGTGCCTTTTCCCCTGCATAGACTACTGTGGGCTCATTTCAGCAGAGTAGGCCCTCATTATTGTGGTACAACAGGGTTTATACTGGAAGTCTAACTTCAACCGTTTCAGCTGTGAAGTGGTAGGTTCTTGACATTAGACACTGCTCTGCCCATTAAGCAGGGTCTTCAACTACCTTCAACTACATCAGGGGCCTAAGGACTGATGGCTCCACCCACCCCACCTAGCCACCTGTGATAGAGACCCACGAATAAGAGGTGTCCCCCAGTCCTTACAGCCAACAGCATTAGGTGCTCATAGTCCAGCTGAAAAAAACCCACTTACCCATGTGCTCTAGGGGACAGGGACATGCCTTCCTCCTGGACACTATGGGGTGGCCATCAGCCCCCTGCCTTGCTCAGAATGTGTACCCCTGCTGCAGTGAGGTGCCTGTGCCTACACCAATCACCCATGCACATCTAGGACTGTAAGTGAGAGCCTACTCCACACACTTGGTGGCTATCTACCTGGGCACCTGAGCTGAATCCATACAGGAAGAGTGGACAGACTCCTGAGCTCACATACCTAGTAACAGATCTAACCACCTGGTGACAGACATTGGAGCTTCAAAGGTGCCAATAATCAAAAGAGCTCATGAGAGCAGCCTGTTTGGACATGTCAAAAAAAAAAAAAAAAAAAAGAAGCTAGGACACAGTAAGAAAACATAAAATAAATAAAATATCTTATTGATGGCTCGGAGACAACAGTCACTATCAAATCACATAAACAGACAGATCGTGATGGCTTCTGCAAGCTTCCAAAATAAAGAAGCAAGAAATTTTCCAGAGGAGGAAAATTTCTTGTAATTACTGGAGGCAGAATATAGAAGATTAATATACAGAACTCTTCAAGAGATTAGGAAGGAAATTAAGCAAAAATCAGAACACACAATAGAGGTAGTTAAAAAGATTAGAGAAGACCATAATGACAAATTTAAAAGGCTGAAAAAATCAACAGAGAGACAGCAATCAGAAATCCAGAAGATTAACAATAAAATTTCAGAATTAGATAACTCAATGGAAAGTCATAGGAGCAGAATTGAGGTAATGGAATTCAGAATTAGGGAGACTGAAGATAAAGCACGTGAAAAATCAGATAAAGGATTAAAAAAATGAAGAAAGCCTAAGAATTATGTGGGACTCTATCAAGAGAAATAACCTATGACTGACTGGAGTACCAGAACGGGGGGAATAAAAGAAAATACAGAGAAAATTGTTGAAGATTTGTTGGCAGAAAACATACCTGATATCATGAAAGATGACAAGATGAAAGATGACAAGATGCTCATTGAACCCCACATGCTCATTGAACCCCACATGAGGTAGATCCCAAAAGAAATTCAACAAGACATATTATAATCAAACTTGCCAAAACCAAAGATAAAGAGAGAATTCTAAGAGCAGCTAGGGATAAACAAACAGTCAACTACAAAGGAGAGACAATAAGAATAAGCTCGGACTACTCAGCAGAAATCATGCAGGCAAGAAGGTAATAGGATGATATATATAAAGCCTTGAAGGAAAAAAACTGCCAGCCAAGAATTACATATTCAGCAAAACTGTCTCTCAAATATGATGGTGAAATTAGGGCATTTTCAAATAAAGGGAATTTTAGGGAATTTGCAAAAACCAAACCAAAATTACAACAAATACTGAAGTGAGTCCTTCAATTAGAAAATCAGTAACAGCTCATAACAACCCAAGACTAGAACACAGGACGGAGCAACAAGATATCAATCTCGATAGGGAAGTCACAAAAGTAAATCAAAGCTAAAACACTGAAAATAGGGAAACGGATGTCAATATGTAAAAGATGACAACATTAAAACAAAAAAGAGGGACTTAAAAAATGTAAACATATATTTTCCATATGGAGAGGAAGTCAAGGTGATACAAAGAAATAAAAGACTGGTATAAACTTAGAAAATTCGGGGTAAATATTAAGGTAACCACAAAGAAACTAACAATCTTACAAGTCAAAATAAAAAACTAGAAAATTATAAAGACTCAGCAAACACAAAATTAACAATAATGAAAATGATAAAAAGAAAACACATAAAGAAAAATGACTCAGCACAGAAAATTAAGTGGAACAAAGAAACTGTGAACAACACAAAAAAAAGGACATCAAAATGACAGCACTAAACTCATACCTATCAATAATTACGCTGAATGTAAACGGACTAAATGAACCAATAAAGAGACAGAGAGTGGCAGAGTGGATAAAAAAACACGATCTGTCTATATGCTACCTACAAGAGATATATATTAGACTTAAAGACACAAACTGAAACTCAAAGGATGGAAAAAAATATATCAAGTAAACAACACTCAAAAAAGAGCAGGAGGAGGACTTCCGGCAAAATGGCACTCTAGGCAGAAACACCACAGCAAAGATCCAAAAAACTAAGCCAAACAGAGAAAACAACAATCTTGAAACACTAAAACATCAAATAAAGAGATAAAGAACTCATCCAAGCACCAAATGGAGTGAGAAAACTGACAGAGAATGGAGAAAGAGGAGAGATTCATCCAGAGGTCTCCTACCAGCTAACACAGCGCAGATCTGCCATCTTGCACTCCTATTGGAGACCAACAAACAGGGGCTACCCGAAAGCAGCTTCACGGAGATTCCAGCAGGAGACAAAACAACTGCTCCACACATAACAATCTCCTCGCTACATCCTGCCTACTTGCACCGTGTGCTTAACATCACACCACCAAGCAGCACAGGAGCAGACTACTGGAACCTGCACTGAACTGATTACCGACCCACCCTGGTGGCTGTAGTACGTGCCACAAACAACCTGTCCCAATAACTCTTCTTCAGCTAGACCTGCCCTGCTGTACCATATCTGAGCAACTGACACTGCCAATTGGAGAAGAAGGCAAGAAGTATTAGCCCACAGACGAGCAAACAACAAAGAACACACAGTCCGCCTGGTCAGACATAATCAAATTCTTTGTTTTTTTTAAAAAAAAAGAACAAAATAAACACATCTACAATCAATAAACAAGAAAAATAACTATTGAATGCCCCTAAGACAGCAGATAATATCAAAACATTTACAAAAACAAGACAGGATGGTTCCAGTAGGCATCCAAAATAAAACACCAGATGACTTTCCAGTGGAAGAAAATGCACTAGAACTACCTGATAGGGAATTCAAATCTCTAATACTCAGAATTTTCCAAGAGGTGAGGCAAAACACTGAAACACATGAGGAAAAAATAGACAAATTCATGGAAAATGCAGACAAAAAATTGGAAGAATTCAGGAAAATAATGCAGGAACAAAATGCCAAAATAAATCCACAACTAGAAATAATACAAAGACAACAATTATAAAATCAAAAGATAAACAACAAGATTTCAGAAATGGACAGTGTCACAGAAGCACTGAGAAGCAGATTTGAAATGGTGGAAGACAGGATCAGTGGAACTGAAGACAACCACTTGGATACAACTCTGTTTCAGGAAAACTCAGGAAAAAGAACAAAGAAAAATGAAGAGACATGGAAAGTTATGTGGGATACAATCAAAAGCAAAAATTTGTGAGTGATTGGAATTCCAGAACGCGGGAGAAAACAGAAAACACAGAGAGGATCATTGAAGAACTGCTGACAGAAAACTTCTCCAATATCATGAAAGATGAAAAGTTAGCCATAAAAGAAGCCCAAAGAACTCCATATAAGAGAGACCTCAAAAGAAAATCACCAAGGCATATCATAATCACACTCGCCAAACCAAACACAAATAAAGAATCCTGAGAGCAGCTCGTGAAAAAAAAGAAGTCACATACAGAGGAGAAACAATAAGACTAAGCTCAGCTTATTCGGTGGAAACCAGGCAGGCAAGAAGGCAGTGGGATGACATATATAAAATCTTCTTGAAAGAAAAAATTAACAGCCAAGAATAATATATCTTGCAAAATTCTCGTTCAAATTTGATGGTGAAATTAGGACATTTCCAGATAAACAGAAACTAAGTGAATATGTAAAAGTCAAACGAAACTTACAAAAATTATTAAAGGGAGTTCTTCGATCTGAGGACAAACAACTTCAGCTCACAGGCAAAACCTAGGATGCAGAATCTTACCAGCCAGATACCAATCTAGGAAATGACCTCTCAAGGACTATCCAAAACCAAAAGAAACACAACAGGGAATCAGAGCAGTTAATCAGTAAATGACAACAACATAAAAACAATAAAAGAGGGAATATACAGCATAGGCATAGAACCTTCTAATGGAGAAGAAGGCAAGGCGATGCCAAGTAATGGTAGACTGCTTTAAACTTAGAAAGATAAGGGTAAAATTCATGGTAACCACAAAGAAAGTTAACAAACATAAAAAATAAAGGAAAAACATAAAGTATCAGCAAAAACAAAACCTATAAAAACAAAAGAAATGAAAAAAAAATTCACAAAGAAAAGTAACTCAGCACAAGAGAGTAAGAATAAAAAAGAAAACTTAAGCACCACAAAAAAAAGCAATATAAAATCACAGCAACAAACTCACATCTATCAATAATTACACTGAATGTAAATGGATTCAATGCACCCATAAAGAGATGGAGAGTGACAGAATGGATAAGAAAACAGGATCCATCAGTATGCTGTCTACAAGAGACACACCTTAGAAACAAAGATGTGAATTTATTAAAAGTCAAAGGTTGGAAAAAAAATATATCAAGCTAACAACTACCAAAAAAGAGCAAGAGTGCCAATTTTAATCTCAGATAAAATAGACTTAAAGCAAAATCCACCATAAATGCAAAGAAGGACACCATATAATGATTAAGGGGATGATCCATCATGAAGACATAACCATAAAAAACATTTATGCTCCCAATGACTGGACTCCAAAATACATAAAACAAACTCTAACAACACTGAAAAGAGAAATTGACAGTTCCACAACAATAGTAGGAGACTTCAACACACCACTCTCAGTAAAGGACAGAACAACTAAGAAGAAACTCAGCAAAGATACAGAAGACCTAAAGGGCACAATCAGCCAACTGGACCTCATAGACATATATAGAACACTCCATCCAACCACTGCAAAGTACAATTTCTTTTCCAATGCCCGTGGAACGTTCTCCAGAATAGACCACATCTTAGGCCAAAGAGCAATCCTCAGCAAGATCCAAAACCTTGAGAGAATTCAAAGTATCTTCTGTGACCACAATGCCATCAAGGTAGAAGTTAACAATAGAAAGAACAAGGAAAAAAATCAATTGCATGAAAACTGAATAACACCCTGCTTACACATCACTGGGTAATAGAAGCAATCAGAGATGGAATCAAAAACTTCCTAGAATCAAATGAGAATGAAAACACATCATACCAAAACCTTTGGGACACAGCAACGGCAGTCCTCAGAGGACAATTTACAGCAATAGATGCACATATCAAAAAAGAAGAAGGGGACAAAATTAAAACATTAACTACAGAACTCAAACAAATAGAAAGAGAACAGCACAAAAAGCCCACAACCACCGGAAGAAAGGAAAGAGTAAAGCTCAGAGCAGAAACAAATGAAATAGAGAACAGAAAAATAATAGAAAGAATTAACAAAACCAAAAGTTGGTTCTTTGAAAGAATCAACAAAATCGAGAAACCACTGGCCAGACTGACAAACAAAAAACAGGAGAGGACACAAATAACCCAATTAAGAAATGAATGGAGGACATTACAACAGACCCAACTGAAATAAAAAGGATTATAACAGAATATTATGAAAAATTATACTCCAGCAAATTTGAAAACCTAGAGGAAATGGATAAATTTCTAGAAACACACAGCCTACCCAAACTACAATAAAGTGATGTTGAAAATCTGAACACACCCATAACAAGAGAAGAGAATGAAAAGATAATAAAAAAAAAAAATCACAACAAAAAAATCCCAGGCCCTGATGGCTTCACTGGAGAATACTCCAAAACATTTACAGAAGAGCTTGTACCAGTACTACTCAAGCTATTTCAGAGCATAGAAGAGGAAGCAACACTTCCAAATTCATTCTATGAAACCAGCATAACACTGATACCAAACCCAGGCAAAGACGTCACAAAAAAAGAAAATTACAGACCAATTATCTCACACGAATGTAGATGCAAAAATTCTTAACAAAATTCTAGCCAATAGAATTCAGCATCATATCAAAAAAATAATACACCACGACCAAGTACGATTCATACCAGGTATGCTAGGATGGTTCAACATTAGAAAATCAATCAACATAATCCACCACATAAATAAAAGGAAAGAAAAGAATCACAAGATCATCTCAATTGACACAGAAAAGGCATTTGACAAAGTCCAACACCCATTCCTGGTAAAAACTCTCAATAAAATAGTATAGAAGGGAAATTTTTCAACATAATAAAGGGAATCTCTGCAAAACCAATGGCCAACATCATTGTTAAGGGAGAGAGGCTAAAAACATTCCCCTTGAAAACAGGAGCAAGACAAGGATGCCCTTTATCACCACTCCTATTTAATATTGTGCTGGAAGTTCTAGGTAGAGCAAGAAGGCAAGAAAAAAAATCAAGGGCATCCAAATTATTAATAAAGAAGTTAAACTCTCCCTGTTTGCAGATGATATGATACTATAGATAGAAAACCCTAAAGACTCCATGAGAAATCTACTGGAACTAATAGAAAGATTCAGCAGAGTAGCAGGATACAAGATAAACATTCAAAAATCAGTTATATTCCTATACACCAATAAGGAGAACAATGAAAAGGAAATCAGGAAAACAATACCATTTATAATAGCCCCTAAAAAGATAAAATACTTAGGAATAAATCTGACCAGTGATGTAAAAGACCTATACAAAGAAAACTACAAAACACTACTGCATGAAACCCAAAGGGATCTACATAAATGGAAAAACATACCATGTTCATGTATAGGCAGACTCAACATTGTGAAAATGACAATTCTACCCAAAGCAATTTACAAATACAATGCAATTCTGCTCCAAATACCAACAACATTCTTCAAAGAGATGGAAAAACTAATCATTAACTTTATATGGAAAGGAAAGAAGCCCCGAATAAGTAAAGCACTACTGAAGAAGAGGAGTAAAGGTGGAGGACTCACACTACCTGACTTCAGAACCTACTATACAGCTACAGTAGTCAAAACAGCCTGGTACTGGTACAACGACAGATACATTGACCAATGGAACAGAATTGAGAGCCCAGATGTAAATCCATCCACCTACGGTCACCTGATCTTCGACAAGGGCCCAAAGTCCATCAAATGGGGAAAAGACAGTCTTTTTAACAAATGGTGCTGGCAAAACTGGATATCCATTTGCAAAAAAATGAAACAGGACCCATACCTCACATCGTGCACAAAAACTACTTCAAAATGGACCAAAGACCTGAATATAAAGCCTAAAAGTATAAAGTTCATAGAAGAAAAAATAGGACCAACACTATAGGTCTTAATACACGGCATTAACAGAATACAAACCATAACCATCAATGCACAAACCCCAATAGATAAGCTAGATAACTGGGATCTTCTAAAAATCAAACACCTATGTTCTTCAAAAGACTTCACCAAAAGAGTAAAAAGAGAACCTATAGACTGGGAAAAAAATTTTGGACAGTACAAGTCAGACAAAGGACTAAACTCCATAATCTACAAGAAAATCCAACACCTCTACAACAAAAAGACAAATAATCCTATTAAAAAATTGGCAAAGGAAATAAACAGACACTTCACCAAAGAAGACATTCAAATGGCCAACAGACACATGAGGAAATTATAGAGATCACTGGCCATTAGAGAAATGCAAATTAAAACCACAGTGAAATACACACCCCGAATTACTGGCACGAATCAAAAACACTGGAAATAACAAATGTTGGAGGGGCTGTGGGGAGACCGAAACTCTTATGCACTGCTGGTGGGAATGCAAAATGATACAACCATTTTGGAAGATTATATGGCGCTTCCTCAGAAAGCTAGAAATAGACATACCATTCCATCCAGCAATCCCACTCCTAGGAATATATCCTAGAGAAATAAAAGTCGTCACTCTAATAGACATATATACACGTATATTCGTGACAGCATTGTTAACAGTAGCAAAACGATGGAAAAAACCTAGATGCCCATCAACAGATGAATGGATAAACAAACTATGGTACATACACACAAGGGAGTACTGTGCAACGAGAAAGAGCAACAGTGAATCTGTGAAGCATCTTATAACATAGATGAAACTGGAGGACGTTATGCTGAGTGAAATAAGTCAATCACAAAAGGACAAATATTGTATGAGACCTTTATTGTAGAAACCCATAAAAAGGTCACACAGAAAATGTAACAATCTTTGTTGGTTACCAAGGATGGGAGTGGTGGTGGGGGGGAATACTAAATAGGCAATAGATAAGTGGTATCTTGGGTAAAGGGTGAAACCGTACACAATACAGGGTAAACTAGCACAAGTTGTACAAGGAAAGGTCATAGAAGCCCCATAGACACATCCAGACTCCCTGAGGGACTGAATTGCTGGGCAGAGGGTTGTGGTGACCATGGTCTCGGGGAACATCTAGCTCAACTGGCATAACACAGTTTATAAAGACAATGTTCTACCTTCTACCTTGGTGAGTAGTGTCTGGGGTCTTAAAAGCCTGTGAGCGGTCATCTAACACACTCCACTGGTCTCATCCCTTCTGGAGCAAGGGAGAATAAAGGGAACAAGATACAAGGAAAAGATTAGTCCAAAGGACTAATGAACCACAGCTACCAAAGCCTCCACCAGACTGAGTCCAGTACAGCTAGATGGTGCCTGGCTACCACCACTGACTGCTCTGACCAGAATCACAACAGAGGGCTCTGGACAGAGCTGGAGAAGGATGTAGAACATAGTTCTAGCTCACAAAATAAAGACCATATTTACTGGCCTAAAGGAGACTGGATAAACCCCGAGAGTGTTTCCCCCAGACACCCTTTTAGCTCTGTGGTGAAGTTATCTCCGAGGTTCACCATTCAACCTGGGAGTGGACAGCCCCATAAAACCAAATGGGACTAATAAGGTACAGGAGCCCAGTGACAAGGGCCAGAAGGCAGAAGGGGACAAGGAAGCTGGTGATAGGGAACGCAAGGTTGAGTAAGGATATTATTGATGTGTTGTGAGATTGTTAACCATTGTCATAGGGCAACATTTGAAGTAACTGTTAAATGAGAAACTATTTTGTTCTGTAATCCTTCATCTTAAGTGAGAATAGCAGCACAATTGGAAGAGCGTAGTCAGTGTCACTGAACTGTGCAAGTAGAAATTTTTGAAATGGTGTATCTTTGGCTATGTGTATTTTCACCAGAAAAAAAAAAAAAAGGTTGAGAAATTAGAGGGTTGACATAATGTGGGGTTGTTAACCAATGTCATAAACCAATATACTTACTACTGTTTAATGAGAAACTATTTGTTCTGTAAGCCTTCACCTGAAGTAAAATTAAAAAAAAAAAAAAAAGAGCAGGAGTGGCAAGATTAATCTCTGACAAAATAGACTTTAAAGTAAATTCCTCCATAAAAGATAAGGAACGACACTACATAATGATTAAATGGTCAATACACCAGAAGGACATAACCATAATAAGTATTTACGCACCCAACAACAGGGCTCCAAAATACATAAAACAAACTCTAACAGCACTGAAATGATAGATAGACAGCTCCACAATAGTAGTAGGAGACTTCAACACACCACTTTCAGTGAAAGACAGAAGATCCAGAAAGGGGCTCAGCAAAGACACGGAATAGCTAAATGCTACAATCAACCGATTTGATCTCATACACATATACCAAAGGCCCCACCCAACAGCAGCCAAATATACTTTCTTTTCCAATTCACATGGGACATTCTCCGGAATAGACCACATATTAAGCCATAAAGCAAGCCTTAACAAAATCCAAAGCATCAAAATATTACAAAGCATCTTTTCTGACCATAAAGCTATAAAAGTAAAAATCAATAACAGAAAAGGCAAGGAAAAAAAATCAAACCCATGGAAACTGAATGACACCTAGTTCAAAAGCAGCTGGGTTATGGAAGAAATTAAGGATGGAATAAAATAATTCATAAAATCAAACAAGGAAAACAAATCCTACCAGAACCTTTGGGACACAGCAAAAGCAGTGTTCAGAGGTCAGTTGATAGCAATAAATGCACCCATCCAAAAAGAAGAATGGGCTATAATCAAAACAATAACCCTACAACTGGAACAAGTAGAAAGACAGCAGCAAAAGAACCCCTCAGGCTCCAGAAGAAAAGAAATAATAAGAATTAGATCAGAATTAAATGAAACAGAGAATAGAAAAACAATTGAAAGAGTTTACAAGACCAAAACTGGTTCTTTGAAAAGATCAACAAAATTGATAAACCATTGACCAAACTGACAAAAGAAAAATAGGAGAGGAAGCAAATAACCCATATAAGAAAGGAGATGGGTGATATCACAACAGACCCAACTGAAATTAAAACAATCACAACAGAATACTGTGAAAAATTGTACTCTAACAAAAAAAAAAAAAAAGGAAATGGACAAATTTCTAGAAACTCACTACTTACCTAAACTAACACAAACAGACATATAACAAGTAAGTAAACCTATAACAATAGGAGAGATTCAAAATGTAGTTAAAAACCTCCCAACAAAAAAAAAGCCCTTGCCCAGATGTCTTCACTGGAGAATACTACCAAACTTTCAGAGAAGACTTAACACCACTACTACTAAAGATATTTCAGAGCATAGAATACGATAGAATACTCCCAAACTCATTCTATAAAGCCAGCATAAGCCTGATACCCAAACCAGGTAAAGACACTACAAAAAAACAAAATTACAGACCAGTATCCCTCATGAACATCGACACAAAAATCCTCAACAAAATTCTAGCCTATAGAATTCAGCAAGATATCAAAAAAATAATTCACCATGATCAAGTGGGATTTATACCAGGTACGCAGGGATGGTTCAACGTTAGAAAAACAATGTAATCCATCACATAAAAAAGACAAGAACCACATGATCTGATCAATCGATGCAGAAAAGGCATTTGACAAAGTCCAACACCCATTCATGATAAAAGCTCTCAACAAAATAGGAATAGAAGGGAAATTCCTGAATATAATTAAGGGAATTTATACAAAGCCAACAGCCAACATCATCCTAATTGGAGAGACTTTGAAAGCATTCCCCTTAAGAACGGGAACCAGACAAGGATGCCCTTTATCACCACTCTTATTCAACATTGTGCTGGAGGTCCTAGCCAGAGAAATTAGGCTAGAAAAAGAAATAAAGGTCATCCAAATTGGTAGAGAAGAAGTCAAAGTATCTCTATTTGCAGATGATATGATCTTATATACAGAAAACCCCAAAGAATCCACAAGAATACTACTGGAACTAGTAGAAGATTTCAGCAAAGTTTCAGGATACGAGATAAACATACAAATATCATTTGGATTCCTTTACATCAACAAAGAGAACCTCGAAGAGGAAATCACCAAATCAATATCATTTACAATAGCCCCCAAGAAGATAAAATACTTAGGAATAGATCTAAGCAGAGATATAAAATACCTATACAATGAAAACTTCAAGACACTACCTCAAGAAACCAAAACAGACCTGCAAAAGTGGAAAAACATACCTTGTTCATGGATAGGAAGACTCAACATTGTGAAAATGTCAATTCTACCCAAAGCCACCTACAGATACAATGCATTCCCGATGCAGATTTCAATGACAGTTTTTAAGGAAATGGAGAAACAAATCACCAACTTCATATGGAAAGGGAAGAAGCCCTCAGTAAGTAAAGCATTACTGAAGAAGAACAAAGTCGGAGGCCTCACACTACCTGATTTTAGAACCTATTATACCGCCACAGTAGTCAAAACAGCCTGGTACTGGTACAACAACAGATACATAGGCCAATGGAACAGAATTGAGAATCCAGCCATAAATTCATCCACCTATGAGCAGCTGATATTTGACAAAGTTCCGAAGTCTGTTAAGTGGGGAAAAGACAGTCTCTTTAACAAACGGTGCTGGCATAACTGGATAGCCATCTGCAAAAAACTGAAACAAGACCCATACCTCACACCATGCACATAAACTAACTCAAAATGGATTAAAGACCTAAATATAAAATCAAAAACGATAAAGATCATGGAATAAAAAATAGGGACAACGCTAGGAACCCTAATACATGGCAGAAACACAGTACAAACCAGAAGTAACAATGCGCAAGCACCAGAAGAGAGACTAGATATCTGGGAATTCCTAAAAATCGAACACTTATGCTCATCAAAAGACTTCATCAAAAGAGTAAAAAGACAACCTATAGACTGGGAAAAAATTTTTGGCTACGATAAATCCAATCAGCATGTAATATCTAAAATCTACAAGTTACTGCAAAACCTCAACAACAAAAAGACAAATAACTCAATGAAAAAATGGGTAAAGGATACGAACAGGCATTTTGTCAAAGAAGACATTCAGGCAGCTTACAGACACATGAGGAAATGCTCAAGATCATTAGCCATTAGAGAAATGCAAATCAAAACTACAATGAGATACCATCTCACGCCAACAAGGCTAGCATTAATCCAAAAAACACAAAATAATAAATGCTGGAGAGGTTGTGGAGAGACTGGAACACTTATACACTGTTGGTGGGAACGTAAAATGGTACAACCACTTTGGAAATCGATTTGGCACCTCCTTAAAAAGCTAGAAACAGAAGTACCATACGATCCAGCTATCCCGCTCCTTGGAATATATCCTAGAGAAATAAGAACCATCACACGAATAGATACATGCACACCCATGTTCATTGCAGCACTGTTCACAATAACAAAAAGATGAAAACAGCCTAGGTGCCCATCAACAGACGAATGTATAAACAAAGTATGGTATATCTACACAATGGAATACTATGCAATGATAAAAAACAACGATGAAGCCATGAAACTTCTAATAACATGGAGAAATCTGGCGGGCATTATGCTGAGTGAATTTAGTCACAGAAGGATAAATGTTGTATAAGATCACTATTATAATAACTCAAGGAAAGGTTTAAACACGGAAGAAAACATTCTTTGATGGTTATGAGGGTGAGTTAAAAAAGAAAAGATACACTCATTTAACATTTTGTGCATGTACAGTTCAGGTATTTGTTACTTGTTTCACATTATGTCACCATTCTCACTATCTCTACCCATGTTTTTTCACCAGCATTAACTTAGACTTTCTATCTACTGAATTTCTCCTCTGTGTTACTGTTGTCAATTTGATTTCGTGTAGATAATTCTTTAAAAGAGCTCACTGTTCAAGATGAATATTCTTTACTAGATGAGCTACACTGTTGTTTAGTTTAAAGATGACTTCATGGGATAGTTTCAGTTCAAGACTTAAATATTATCTCAGGGCAATAGATTCAGGAATTCCCCCAGTCCCAATGGGCCCGGTAAGTCTAGTTTGTATAAGAAATTGAAATTCTGTTCCATATTTTTCCTCATTTTGTTCAGGAATCGTATATTGGGCTTGATCAAAATGTTCGTTGATGGTAGCTGGGCACCATTCCATTCTTCTGTTCTCCTGGCAATGGAGGTAGTAGCTCATGGAGGCAATTAGATCTGCAGTCAATTTCCTTCCCTCTTTCTTGGATCTCCTTCTTCCTCTGCTGTTCCAGGCAAACAGACTAATTGTCGTATCTTGCATGGCCATTTACAAGCTTTTAAAACCTCAGGCATTACTCACTGAATTCGGAAGTACAACACAGACTCTAAAAACACTATTAGGCCAATTGACTAGATAGACCCTTGAAACCATGACCCCAAGCCTTTGAACCAAGAAAGCTCATCTCACGAGGTACATAGTTGTACCTAAGTAGTATCAACAACTGCTGCCTTTCTTTTTTCTGTACTATTATCATTAACTTTTTATTGGCTGCTGTTGTTGTAAAATTATATATAATTCTGTGTTTGCCATTTCTCTCCTTTTCTCATGTATCAATTATATTTGTCAAGTTGTGTAGCCTTTACCCTTAGTCAATGCTAATTTTCTCATCACAATAGACAAAATTCACTACTTCCCCAAAAGTGATTCCTTCTCTCTCTCCCCCTTCCAGACCCTGGTAACCAGTAAGAACCACTGGTCTCTATTTACCTAATCTTGTCATTTCATGTAAGTGAGTTCATAAAATATTTGTCTTTTTGTCATTGACTTATTTCTCTCAGCAGAATGTCTTTGAGGTTCATCCATGTTGTAACATATATCAGTACTTCATTTTGATTTGTATTTATATACCACATTTTGTTTATCCATTCTTTGGTTGATGAGTGCTTGAGTTGTTTTCACCTTTTAGCTATTGTGAATATTGCCGCAATGAACATAGGTGTACTATGTCTGTTCATGTTGCTACTTTTAGGTCTCTAGGGTATATACGTAGGAGTGGAATTGATGGGTCATATGATAGATCTATTTTTAGTTTTTTGAGTAATTGTCATACTGTTGATCACACAGTTGTGCCATTTTGTATTCCTACCAGCAATGGATAAGTGTTCCAATCTCCCCACATCCTCTCCAAAATTTGTTCTTTTCTTTTTCTTTCTTTCTTTTTGATCATTGCCATTCTGGTAGAGCTGACATGATATCTCATATTTGCAACTCTCTAATGGATAATGATGATAAGCATCTTTTTATGTCTTTGTTGGTCACTTCAGTATCTTCTTTGGTGAAATGTCTGTTTATTTCCTTTGCCCATTTTTTGACCAAGTTATTTGGGTTTTTGTTATTAAGTCGTAGAAGTTTTATGTATACTTTGTATATTAGACCCTTATGAGATACATGGTTCCTGAAAATTTTTTCCTAGTCTGTAGGTTGCTTTTTCATGCTTTTGATAAAGGCTTTTGATCAACACATGTATTTAACTTGTATGAGGTCCTAGTTGTCTAATTGTCTTCTTTTGCTTGTGCATTTATTGTTATAGTTGATAATCTACCATTAAAAAATGTTAGGTCCCATAGCTTTGCCCTATATTTTCTTTCAAGAACTTTGTGGTTTTAGATTTAACATTTAGGTCCTTTACCCATTTTGAATTATTTTCTATGTATACTGCGAAGTATGGATCTTGCTTCATTTTTTTGCATCCCATTTTCCCAGCACTATTTGTTGAAGAGACTGTTTCTTCCCTTAGAAGCCTTGTTGAAAATCAATTGACTATAAATGTATAGATATCTTTCTGGGTTCTCAATTTTGTTGCATTGGTCTATGTGTCTATTGTTAAACCAGTATCAAGCTATTTTGATTACTGTGGCTATACAGCATAGTTTGATATCACGAAGTATGAGGACTCCTACTTTGTGCTGCTTCTTCTAAGTTGTTTTGGCTATTTGAGGCCCCTTGCCTTTCCATGTAAAGTTGAGGATTAGTTTTTTCATTTCTGTAAAAAATGCTGTTGGAATTTTTATCAGGATTGCATTGAACCTATAGGTCACTTTGGGTAGTATTGACATTTTTACAATATTAAGTTTTTCAATCCATGAGCATGGAATGTCTTTCCATTTAAAAAGGGATATTTTAGTCTCTTGCAGCAGTGTTTTACAGTGTTTATTGTAAAAGTTTTTTACATCCTGTCTTAGTCATCTAGTGCTGCTATAACAGAAATACCACAAGTGGATGGCTTTAATAAAGATAAATTTATTTTCTCACAGTCGAATAGGCTACAAGTCCAAATTCAGGGCATCAGCTCCAGGAGAAGGCCTTCTCTCTCTGTTGGCTCTGGAGGAAGGTCCTTGTGATGCATCAGTCTTCCTTTGGTATGGGAGCATCTCAGTGCAGGAACCTCAGGTCCAAAGGACACACTCTCTGCACCTGGCACTGCTTTCTTGGTAGTATGAAGTTCTCATGTGTCTCTGCTCGCTTCTCTCTTTTATATCTCAAAAGAGATTGGCTTAAGAAAGTATCCAATCTTGTATACCTCATCAGTGTAACTTCCACTAATCCATCTTATTAGATCATAGTGATTGAATTTACAACACATAAGGAACTCACATCAGATTACAAAATGGTGCACAATCATACAATACTGGCAATCACCCGACCCAGCCAAGTTGACAGACATTGTTGGGGGACACAACTCAATCCATGACACATCTCTACTTAGGTTTATTCCTAGTTATTTTATTCTTTTAGGTGCTATTGTAAATGGTATTATTTTCTTGATTTCCTTTTCAGATTTCTCTTTGTTGGTATACAGAAACTCAACTGATTTTTGGTGTGTTGATCTTATACTCTACAACTTTGTTGAATTCTTACATTAGTTCTAGAATCTTTCTTGTGGATTCTCTGGGATTTTCTATATATAGAATCATATCATCTAAAAATATAGATGATTTTGATACCTTTTATTTATACTTTTTGTGGTTTCCAATTTGGATACATTTTATTTCTTCTTCTTGCCTTATTGCTCTGGCTAGGACTTCCAATATGATATTAAATAGAAGTTGTGATAGTGGGCATCCTTTTCTCATTTCTTTTTTCAGTGAGAAGGTTCTTGGTCTTTCTCCATTAAATATAATGTCAGCAGTTGACTTTTAATAGGTGCCCTTAATCATTTTGAGGCACTTCTATTCATATCTAGTTGCACATTTTTTTAAATCAGGAAAATGTGTTGGATTTTATCAAATGCCTTTTTTGTGTCTTTTGAGATGATCACGTGGTTCTTTTATTCTGTTCTATTAATGTGATGTATAACATTGATTTTTCTCATGTTGTACCATCCTTGCATTTCTAGAATAAATCCTACTGGTCATAGCAAATAATTCTTTTAATATGTTGATGGATTCTGTTCCTTAGTATTTTGTTGAGAATTTTTGCATGTATGTTTGTTTCTTTGTATGTTTAGTGGAATTTCCCAGAGAAGCCTTCCGGTCCAGGGCTTTGTTGTTGTTGGGAGGTATTTTTATTTCTGATTCTATCTCTTCTATTGTTATGGATCTGTTGAGATTTTTCTACCTCTTTTTGTGTTAGTCTACGTAGTTTATGTGTTTCTATGAATTTGTTTATCTCATCTAAGTTTTCAAATTTGTTGGAGTACAACTTTTCATAGTGTTATGCTACAATTCTTTTTTATTCTATTGGATCTGTTGTAATATCACCAATTTCATTTCTTATTTAGTTATTTGCATCTTCTCTTTTTTTTATTGTTGTGCTTTAAGTGAAAGTTTACAATTCAAGTTAGTTTCTCATACAAAATTTTATACATACATTGTTTTGTGACCCTAGTTGCTCTCCCTATGTTGTGACATCACACTCTTCTTTTCCACCCCAGATTTCCTGTCCTTTCAACCTGCTCCTAACCCTCTCTGCTTTCTCATCTCTCTTCTGGACAACAGATGCCCATTTAGTCTCATGTATCTACTTGAGCTAAGAAGCACACTCTTCACAAGTGTCATTTTATGTCCTATAGTCCAGTCTAATCTTTGAGGAGTTGGCCTCAGGAATGGTTTTAGTTTTCGGCTAACAGAGTTTCCAAGGACCACGTCTTCCGGGTCCCTCCAGTCTCAATCAAAACATTAAGTCTGACCTTTTTACTAGAATTTGAGTTCTGCACTCCACTATTCTGCTCCGTCAAGGGCTGTCTGTTGTGTTCCTTGTCAGGGTGGTCATTGTGGTAGTCAGGCACCATCTAGTTCTTCTGGACTCAGGCTGATGAAGTTTCTGGTTTATGTAGCTCTTTCTGTCTCTTGGGCTAATACTTTCCTTGTGTCCATGGTGTTCTTCATTCTCCTTTACTCCATGTGGGTAGGGACCTGTTCATGAATCTTAGATGGCTTCTCACTAGCTTTTAAAACCTCAGACACCACATACCAAAGTGAGATGGAGAACGTTTTCTTAAAAAACTTTGTTATGTCAAGTGACCTAGATGTCCCCTGAAACCATGGTCCCCAGACCCGCGTCCCTGATACTCTGTCCCTCTAAGTGTTTGGTTGTATTTAGGAAAATTCTTAGCTTTGGTTTAGTCCAGTTGTGCTGAATTCCCATGCAGTGTGTGCTGTGCTTCCCTTCACCTGAGATAATTCTTCTCTATTTTAGTTAGTGAATATCCTTCTCCCTCCCTCCCCACCCTCATAGCCATCAAAGAATGTTTTTTTCTGGGTTTAACCTTTTCCTGAGTTTTTATAATAGTGGTGTATACAATATTTCTCCTTTTGTGACTAACTAAATTCACTCAGCATAATACCTTCCAGATTCCTACGTGTTATGTTTCACGAATGCATTGATGTTCTTTATCGTTGCCTAGTAATTCACTGTGTGAATATATCATAATTTGTTTATCCATTGGTCCACTGATGGGCAGCTAGGTTGTTTCCATCTTTTTGCTACCCTGAACAGTGCTGCAATGAACATGGGTATGCATATATTCGTGTGATGGCTATTTCTCTAGGATATATTCCAAGGAGCGGGATAGCTGGATCGTATGGTACTTCTGTTTCTAGCTTTTTAAGGAAGTACCAAATCGATTTCCAAAGTGGTTGTACCATTTTACAGTCCCACCAACAGTGTATAAGTGTTCCAGTCTCTCCACAACCTCTCCAGCATTTATTATTTTGTGTTTTTTGGATTAATGCTAGCCTTGTTGGCGTGAGATGGTATCTCATTGTAGTTTTGATTTGCATTTCTCTAATGGCTAATGATCTTGAGCATTTCCTCATGTGTCTGTAAGCTGCCTGAATGTCTTCTTTGACAAAATGCCTGTTCGTATCCTTTACCCATTTTTTCATTGAGTTATTTGTCTTTTTGTTGTTGAGGTTTTGCAGTAACTTGTAGATTTTAGATATTACATGCTGATTGGATTTATCGTAGCCAAAAATTTTTTCCCAGTCTATAGGTTGTCTTTTTACTCTTTTGATGAAGTCTTTTGATGAGCATAAGTGTTCGATTTTTAGGAATTCCCAGATATCTAGTCTCTCTTCTGGTGCTTGCGCATTGTTACTTCTGGTTTGTACTGTGTTTCTGCCATGTATTAGGGTTCCTAGCGTTGTCCCTATTTTTTATTCCATGATCTTTATCGTTTTTGATTTTATATTTAGGTCTTTAATCCATTTTGAGTTAGTTTATGTGCATGGTGTGAGGTATGGGTCTTGTTTCAGTTTTTTGCAGATGGCTATCCAGTTATGCCAGCACCGTTTGTTAAAGAGACTGTCTTTTCCCCACTTAACAGACTTCGGAACTTTGTCAAATATCAGCTGCTCATAGGTGGATGAATTTATGGCTGGATTCTCAATTCTGTTCCATTGGCCTATGTATCTGTTGTTGTACCAGTACCAGGCTGTTTTGACTACTGTGGCGGTATAATAGGTTCTAAAATCAGGTAGTGTGAGGCCTCCGACTTTGTTCTTCTTCTTCAGTAATGCTTTACTTACTGAGGGCTTCTTCCCTTTCCATATGAAGTTGGTGATTTGTTTCTCCATTTCCTTAAAAACTGTCATTGAAATCTGCATCGGGAATGCATTGTATCTGTAGGTGGCTTTGGGTAGAATTGACATTTTCACAATGTTGAGTCTTCCTATCCATGAACAAGGTATGTTTTTCCACTTTTGCAGGTCTGTTTTGGTTTCTTGAGGTAGTGTCTTGAAGTTTTCATTGTATAGGTATTTTATATCTCTGCTTAGATCTATTCCTAAGTATTTTATCTTCTTGGGGGCTATTGTAAATGATATTGATTTGGTGATTTCCTCTTCGAGGTTCTCTTTGTTGATGTAAAGGAATCCAAATGATATTTGTATGTTTATCTCGTATCCTGAAACTTTGCTGAAATCTTCTACTAGTTCCAGTAGTATTCTTGTGGATTCTTTGGGGTTTTCTGTATATAAGATCATATCATCTGCAAATAGAGATACTTTGACTTCTTCTCTACCAATTTGGATGACCTTTATTTCTTTTTCTAGCCTAATTTCTCTGGCTAGGACCTCCAGCACAATGTTGAATAAGAGTGGTGATAAAGGGCATCCTTGTCTGGTTCCCGTTCTTAAGGGGAATGCTTTCAAAGTCTCTCCAATTAGGATGATGTTGGCTGTTGGCTTTGTATAAATTCCCTTAATTATATTCAGGAATTTCCCTTCTATTCCTATTTTGTTGAGAGCTTTTATCATGAATGGGTGTTGGACTTTGTCAAATGCCTTTTCTGCATCGATTGATCAGATCATGTGGTTCTTGTCTTTTTTATGTGATGGATTACATTGTTTTTCTAACGTTGAACCATCCCTGCGTACCTGGTATAAATCCCACTTGATCATGGTGAATTATTTTTTTGATATCTTGCTGAATTCTATAGGCTAGAATTTTGTTGAGGATTTTTGTGTCGATGTTCATGAGGGATACTGGTCTGTAATTTTGTTTTTTTGTAGTGTCTTTACCTGGTTTGGGTATCAGGGTTATGCTAGATTTATAGATGAGTTTGGGAGTATTCCATCCTTTCCTGTGCTCTGAAATACCTTTGGTAGTATTGATGTTAACTCTTCTCTGTTAAGTTTTGTAGAATTCTCCAGTGAAGCTGGGGCGGGGTGGGGGTGGTGATTTTTAAATTACCCTTTTAATCTCTTCTTTTGTTATGGGTTTATTTAGCTGTTCTACCTCTGTTTGTGTTAGTTTAGGTAAGTAGTGAGTTTCTAGAGAATTGTCCATTTCCTCTAGGTTTTCAAATTTGTTAGAGTACAACTTTTCATAGTATTCTGTTATGATGCTTTTAATTTCAGTTGGGTCTGTTGTGATATCACCCATCTCATTTCTTATACAGGTTATCTGCTTCCAGTCCTGTATTTTTTTTTTTTTTTTTTGGTCAGTTTGGTAAATGGTTTATCAATTTTGTTGATCTTTTCAAAGAACCTGCTTTTGGTTTTGTGAACTCTTTCAACTGGTTTTCTATTCTGTATTTCATTTAATTCTGCTCTAATTCTTATTATTTCCTTTCTTCTGGCACCTGAGGGCTTCTTTTGTTGCTCTTTTTCTACTTGTTGCAGTTGTAGGGTTAATGTTTTGATTATAGCCCATTCTTCTTTTTGGATGGGTGCATTTATTGCTATCAATGTACCTCTGAGCACTGCTTTTGCTGTGTCCCAAAGGTTCCGGAAAGATGTGCTTTCAATCTTGTTTGAGTCTATGAATTTCTTTTATTCCATCCTTAATTTCTTCCATAACCCAGCAGTTTTTGAGCAAGATGTTGTTCAGTTTCCATGGGTTTGATTTTTTTTCCTTGCTTTTTCTCTTATTGATTACTACTTTTATGGCTTTATGGTCAGAAAAGATGCTTTGTAATATTTTGATGCTTTGGATTTTGTTAAGGCTTGTTTTATGGCCTAATATGTGGTCTATTCTGGAGAATGTTCCATGTGCACTGGAAAAGAAAGTATACTTGACTGCTGTTGGGTGGAGTGTTCAGTATATGTCTATGAGATCAAGTTGGTCGATTGTACCATTTACCTTTTCCATTTCTTTCTTGAGCTTCTTTCTGGATGTTCTGTCCTTCACTGAAAGTGGTGTGTTGAAGTCTCCTACTACTATTGTGGAGCTGTCTATCTCTCTTTTCAGTGCTGTTGGAGTTTGTTTTATGTATTTTGGAGCGTTGTTGTTGGGTCCGTAAATATTAATTATAGTTAAGTCTTCCTGGTGTATTTACCCTTCCTTATCCTTTGTGGTGGAGTTTAAAGTCTATTTTCTCAGAGATTAATCTTGCCACTCCTGCTCTTTTTTGAGTGTTGTTTGCTTGATATATTTTTTCCATCCTTTGAGTTTTAGTTTGTTTATGTCTTTAAGACTAAGGTGTGTCTCTTGTAGGCAACATATAGACAAATCATTTTTTTTCCAATCAACCACTCTGTCTCTTTAGTGGTGCATTTAGTCCATTTACATTCAGCATAATTATGATAGGTATGAGTTTAGTGCTGTCATTTTGATTTTTTTTTTTTTTGTATGTTGTTCACAGTTTCTTTGTTCCACTTAATTGTCTGTGCTGAGTCATTTTTCTTTATGTATTTTCTTTTCATCTTTTTCATTGTTGTTGATTTTGTGTTTGCTGAGTCTTTACATTTTTCTAGTTTTTTATTTTGACTTGCAGGATTGTAAGTTTCTTTGTGGTTACCTTAACATTTACCCCTATTTTTCTAAGTTTATACCAGTCTTTTATTTCTTTATATCACCTTGACTTCTTCTCCATATGCAAAATCTATGTCTACATTTTTTAAGTCCCTCTTTTTTGTTTTAATGTTGTCATCTTTTACTTATTGACATCTGTTTCCCTATTTTCAGTGTTTTAGCTTTGATTTATTTTTGTGACTTCCCTATCAGGGTTGATATCTGGTTTCTTTGTCCTGTGTTCTAGTCTTGGGTTGTTATCTGATGTTACTGATCTTCTAACTGGAGGACTCCCTGTAGTATATCATGTAATTTTGGTTTGGTTTTTGCAAATTCCCTAAAATTCTGTTTATTTGAAAATGCCCTAATTTCACCATCATATTCGAGAGATAGTTTTGCTGGATATGTAATTCTTGGCTGGAAGTTTTTTTTTTTTTTTCCTTCAGGGCCTTATATATGCCATCTTATTAACTTCTCGTCTGCATGGTTTCTGCTGAGTAGTCCCAGCTTATTCTTATTGTGTCTCCTTTATAGATGACTTTTTGTTTATCCCTAACTACTTTTAAAGTTATCTCTTTATCTTTGGTTTTGGTAAGTTTGATTACAATATGTCTTGTTGACTTTCTTTTGGGATCTACCTTATGTGGGGTTTGGTGACCATCTTTGCTAGATATCTTGTCATCTTTCATGATATCAAGGAAGTTTTCTGCCAACAAATCTTCCAGAATTCTCTCTCTGTTTTCTGTTATCCCCACCTGTTTTTGTACTCCAATCATTTATAACTTATTCCTCTTGATAGAGTCCCACATAATTCTTAGGGTTTCTTCATTTTTTTAAATCCTTTTATCTGATTTTTCCTCAAATAAGTTGGTGTCCAGTGCTTTATCTTCAGTCTCCCTAATTCTGACATCTATTGTCTCAATTCTGCTTCTATGACTTTCGATTGAGTTGTGTACTTCTGAAATTTTATTCCTAATCTTGTGGATTTCTGAATCCTGTCTCTCTATGGATTCTTGCAGCCTGTTAAATTTGTCATTATGCTCTTCTCTAATCTTTTTAATTGCTTCTATTGCATGTTCTGCGTTTTGCTTAATTTCCTTCCTAATTTCTTGAAGAGTTATGTATATTAATCTTTTGTATTCTGCCTCTGGTAATTGCAAGAAAGTTTCCTCTGGAAAATTTCTAGATTCTTTTTTTTTGGGAGCTTGTTGAAGCCATCATGGATTGCCTCTTTATGTGATTTGATATTGACTGTTGTCTCCAAGCCATCAATAAGTTATTATATTTATTTATTTTATGTTTGCTTACTGTGTTCTAGCTTTTTGTTTTGTTTTGAAATGCCCAAATAGGGTGCTCATATGAGCTAGTTTGATTATTGGCACCCTTGCAGATCTAATGTCCTGTCACCAGGTGGTTAGATCAGTTACTAGGTATGTGAGTTCAAGAGTCTGTCCACTCCTCCTGTATGGATTCAGCTTAGGTGCCCAGGTAGATAACCACAAAGTCTGTGGTGTAGGCTCTCACCTACAGTCCTAGACAGGCATGAGTGATTGGTGTAGGCACAGGCACCTGGCTGCAGCAAGCTGACACACTCTGAGCAAGGCATGGGGCTGTCGGGTGCCCCCAAGTGTCCAGGAGGAAGGTGTGTCCCTGTTCTTTAGAGCACATTGGTGGGTGGGTTTTGCAGCTGGTCTATAAGCACCCAATGCTGTTGGCTGTAAGGATTGGGGGGCACCTCTTATTCATGGCCCCTATAGCAGGTGGCCAGGTGGAGTGGGTGGAGCCACCAGGCCTCAGGCCTCTGATGTGGGTAGGTGAAGATCCTGCTTAACTGGGCAGAGCAGTGTCAATGTCATGAACCTGCCACTTCACAGCTAAAACATTTCAAGTTAGACTTCCAGTATATACCCTGTTTCACTGCAGTAATGAGGGCCTCCTCTGTTTATGTGTTCCCACATGTCTCTGCAGGGGGAAAGGCACTCAAAGTCTGTGGATCACTTATGCCTGTGCCTAGGCAAAGGAGCTGTGCCTACCCTGGGTTCCTGGAGCCGGCAGTTTATTTTTCCCTCTGTTTGTTAATTTGTTCACTCTCCAAGGCAGGGAGAATGACTCAGGGCATGTACCAGATCTTACTTCTGGCCCAGGGGACTGGGCAATTGCTGAAGCCAGTCTGGGACCCAGTGCAGATCAGGGAGCAAGGAGGTAAATGGGAGAGAGGTTTTTCCCAAGGGGTGTGTTTTTGATCCATGTTGTAGGCAATATGCAAGTACTTACCTTTTGCCATTTGAGGGCTGCTTCTCACCAATTCTGGGTGGCCGAGTAGACTCTCTGGCACTGGGTCTCTCCCAGTGCAGAACACGCACCTCCCGAGCACAGCTGCTTGCCTACTTTGCTGCTCACCCATGAGCTGATCAGGCCTGAAGGGCTCCAGCACTCACCGGGTCCGGTCTAGCAATTCCTCTCTGCTTCCAAATCATCTCTCCTTCCCCCTGTCACTCAGTCCAGTTCCTCGACTTTGCCTTAGGTGTTCAGGTATCCTTGATTGTCATATATAATTGATTCACTTGTTTTTTCTGGTCTTTGTTGTAAGATGGTCCACCGGAATCATCTGACTACTCCGCCATCTTAGCCCTATCTCCACCATAGCCATTCTTGAAAACAGTTTAGCTGTTTCTTAAAAAACTAAACACATAACTACCATATGAATGAGCAGTTGAACTCCTGTGCATTCATCCCAGAGATATAAAATTTATGTTCACACAAAAACTTGTACATGAATGTTTATAGTAGCTTTATTTATAATATCCAAAAACTAGAAACACATCAGATTTCCTAAATAGGTGAATGGTTAAAGAAATTGTGGTACATTGTTGAGTGGTATAACTTCTAGAGAACTATACTGAGTGAAAAAAGTCAGTCCCAAAAGATTACATATTGAATGATTTTATTTTTGTAAAATTCTCATCTGACAAAAGAAAGAGAGACCCAGTTAGGGTTGTAGAGGCTCAGGAGGAGGCAGAAGCAGGAAAGAATGAAGCATGCTATAAAAAGTCAACATGAGGAAACCTTGAAGTGATGTAAATATTCTGCATCTTGACTGTATTATTGTCAATATCCTGGTCATGAAGTTCCAGTATAGCTTTGAATGAAAGATGCTACCATGGGGAGAAACTGGGTGAAGTGTATACAGGATTTCTGTATTATTTCTCATTGCATGTGAATCTATAATTATCTCAAAATAAAAAAAGTTTAATTTAGAAACAGTCATTCAAGATTTTCATAATTATTTTAAAAAGAAATATATACTATAGACTGCCTATGGGGGGTAAATCTTACATATTTGTCCCTATTTGTCCTTGCATACCATAGGTTTAAAAGCAAAAGTGGTAGAAAATATTTTTTAGAGATACTAAAAAAGTAAAAGCTTTCAGAACTGTACTAATAGCAGACAATATATACTTCAAAGCAAAATATAAAAAGTCATAATTCAAGGTTTTTCCCCTACCACCATCAATATAGGTTCAACAGATATAAAGGAAAATTGGCAAGGCCACAATGTGAATAGGACATTTAAACATACTTTCTGCATAACTGAAAAAACCTTGACTAAAAAAATCAATAAACATAGAGATGTTCTGAAAAGTAAAATAAATTATGTAACTGATATGTATATAATATTTCACTCTCTAGAAATAAAGGCCGATAGCTTCCCAAATTTGATGAAAGATGTGAATCATCACATTCAATGAATTGAGAGCTGAGAAATAAACCCATATACCTATGGCCAGTTGATTTTCAACCAAGGTAGAAAAGCCACTCAATAGAGAAAAAATAGTCTTTTTAATAACTAGTTTTAGGACAACTGGATTTCCATATGCAAAAGAATGAAGCTGGACACCTACCTCATACCAATATGAAAATTAACTCAAATGGATTAATAATCTAAATATAAGAGGTAAAATTACAAAACTCTTAGAAGAAAATACAGATGTAAATATTTAGGTAATAGATTCTTATATAAAACACCAATAAGTACAATCCATCTACATCTGTGGAAAGAGATGATGGAGAAGCTCAATATCATCAGTCAGATCAAGGTAGGGGTCGATTTTGGAACAGAACTTCAATTGCTCACATACAAGTTCGAGTTGAAGCTGAGGAAAATGAAGACAAGTCCACTAGAGCCAAAGTAAGACCTTGTGTACAGGCAGTCCCCAGGTTACGAATGTCCAACTTATGGACAACACATACCTGCCCTTTAATGGCATGTAAATTTGCCCTCATTATGAAATGATTGAACCAACCCCTACTTGAGACAAATTTTTCACCACAATCACTTTCATTTGCTGCATATGCAGTTTCTAAATCACTGAAAAGACTTTGAGCTTTTTCTTGCACTAAACTAAGGCTAAATAAGAACTGTATGCACCTGTTCCAACTTACCTACAAATTCAACTTAAAGACACAAGAATGAATCTCGTTCATAACCTAGGGTCTATCTGTATATCCCACCCAAATTTAGAGATCATCTCCAGAATAGGTTTGATCATTGGACACTAATGATAGAAGGCCAGAAGAGTTGTGGGAAAATATCAAAGACAATCATACATGAAGAAAGCAAAAGTTCCTCTAAGCAACACAGGAAAGAAAGAAAAGACCAAAATAGATGTCAGAAAAGACCCTAAAAACTTGCTTTTGAACTAGAATAGCTAAAGCAAATGGAAGAAATAATGAAGTAAAAAAGCTGTACAGAAGATTTCAGATGGTGGCTTAAGAAGACAAAGTATTATAATGAAATATGCAAAGACCTGGAGTTAGAAAACCGAAAGGGAAGAACACGCTAGCGTTTCTCAAACTGAAACAACTGAAGAAAAAATTCAAGACTTGAGTTGCAATATTGAAAGATTATATGGGCAGAAAATTGAATGATGTAGGAAGCATCATAATAAGATGGAAAAAATACACAGAGTCATCATACCAAAAAGAATTGGTCGATGTTCCAACCTTTCAGGAGGTAGTATTTGATCAGGGACCAATAATACAGAAGGAAGAATTCCAAATGGCTAGTAAGTACGTGAAAAGATGCTCACCATCATTAGTCATTAGGGAAATGCAAATCAAAACCACAATAAGATACTATTTCACATTTACTAGAATGGCTATAATCAGAAAAAGCAAACTAACAAGTATTGGTGAGGACATGGAGAAATAAGAATCTTCATCAATTGCTGGTGGGAATGTACAATTGTACAGCAACTGTGGAAAAGTCCAGTGCTTCCTCAAAATTCCACTCTTAGCTATATATCCAAAAGAATTGATAGCAGGAACTCAGACAGATACTTGTACACCAATGTTTATTGCAGCATTATTTATAATAGCCAAGGGGTAGAGACAACACAGGCATTCATCAATAGATAAATGGATAAACAATATGTAATAGATACACACAATGAAATATTATTCAGCCATAAAAAGGAATGAAGTTATGATTCATACTATAACATGGATGAACTTTGAAAACACTATGCTGAGTTAAATAAGTCAGACAGAAAAGGACAAATATTGTATTATCCCACAAATTATTTAATATAGGCAAATGCAGAGACCAAGGTTTATCAGTGATTACCAAAGGCAGGTGAAAGGGGGATTTAGGGAGTTACTGCTTAAAGGGTATTGAGTTTCTGCTTAGTGTGATGAATTTTTTTGAAATAAATAGTAGTGATCGTTATAAAATATTGTGAATGTTATTAATGCTATTGGATGGTGCATTTGCAGCTGGTTAAAACGGCAATTTTTATGTTCTATATATTTTATCACAATAATTTTTTAAATTTATATAGTGAGGCAAAGGAACTAGAATAGTTAATATAATGTTGAAAAGGCAGAATGAACCTGGAGATAGAAATTACCCAATTTTAAAACTTATTATGAAGCTAAAGTAATTAAGTTAATGTGCTATTGGCAAAAGGACACACACCCAGATCAATGTAACAGAATAGAGAACACATAAATGAACCTACATAAATATATCCAACTGATTTTTAATAGGATGGAAAATCAATTCAATGGAGGAAGGAGAATCTTTTTAGCAATATTCCTAGAACAATTATACATCAATGACAAAAAAAAACCCTCACATTTTATAGAAAATTTATACAAAAATTAACTCAAAATGCATCACAAATATAAATATATAAAACATTTAAAAGATAACATAGGATGCTCCAGAGGATACAGAAATACTCGATCTCTCACACATCACTGGTGGGGTATAAAATGGTATAGTCACTGTCTTAGTTATCTAGTGCTGCTATAACAAAAATACTACAAGTGGATGGCTTTAATAAAGAGAAATTTATTCTCTCACAGTCTAGTAGGCTACAAGTCCAAATACAGGGTGTCAGCTCCAGAGGAAGGCTTTCTCTCTTTGTTGTCTCTGGGAGAAGGTCCTTTTCATCAATCTTCCATTTGTCTAGGAGTTTCTCTGTGCAGGAATCCCGGGTCCAAAGGATCTGCTCTGCTCCCAGCGCTGCTTTCTTAGTGGTATGCTGTCCCCAACTCTCTGCCCACCTCTCTCTCCTTTTATCTCTTGTAAGATAAAAGGTGGTACATGCCACACCCCAGGGAAACTTCCTTTACATTGGATCAGGGATGTGACCTGAGAAAAGATGTTACATCCCACTCTAATCCTCTTCAACACAACCCAATCCTGCCTCATTAACCACAGGCAAAGATTAGGATTTACAACAAATATGACAATTACATCAGATGACAAAATGGTGGACAATCACACAATACTGGGAATCATGGCCTAACCAAGTTGACACACATTTTTGAGGGACACAATTAAATCCATAATTGCCACTTTAGAGTATAGACAGGCAGTTTCTTAAAAAGATAAAAATACACTTATCATAAGACTCAGCAATTTCACTCTTGGACATTTTAGCCCAGAGAATTGAAAACTTATGTCTAAACAAAAATTTGTACACAAATAATCATAGTAACTATGCAATAGCTCCAAACTTGAAACAATGTCTTTCAATAGGTGGTGAATTGTTAAACAGACTGTGGTATATCCCTACCATGGAATACTACTCAGCAATTAAAAGTGATTCTGGTGCATGCAAAAAATTGGATGGATCCCAATGTAATTATGTTAAGTGAAAAAAAGCCAGTGTTACAAGGTTACATACTGTACGATTCAATTTATACAACATTCTTGAAATAACATAACTGTAGAAATGGAGAACAACCTTGTGATTACCAAAATTTAGGGAAGAAGAGGGAGGGTGTGAATATAAAGGGGAATGAATTGCTTTGTGATGATGGAAAGTCCTTATCTTGATTGTGGTGATGGTTGCATGAACTATCTATGTAATAAAATATCACAGAATTATACAAAAAGACAACAAAAAATAAATGCATCCAAAAGATGGTAAAATCCAAGAAAGATTTCCAGCCTACCATATTTTTTATGCAAAAAACATGCCTTCTATGTTTGTTTGCCAATCACGTCCTCTCCTACCACGATGTATTTTTGTAAGCCCCACTATGCCACGTTGCTGTAAAAATATTAGCATAATGTGCTTATGAAAATACCTCACAGGGGAAGGGCTCAGTTGACCGACAAATGTAGGAAGTGTGCATTGTTTGCATAAAAATATGGTATTTAATTTTATTGTGCCTATACAGTTTACTGGTTTTGATGATGTACTATCTTTATCTAAGATGTGAGAAGCTAGATGATGCCTATATGGGACCTATGGTGAGTCTATACTTTCAGAATAAAATGTTTTTTAAAAGATAGTGAGGAAGAGGGGAAGGAAAAGCTCTTTCTTACAAAAAATGTCATCTGATAAGTATAGAAGGAATGATGGGAGTAAAAACTCACCAATTTAAAACTATAATTGTAATAACAGACTCTGGTAAATATCATCAATGTATGTTTGAACCAACAGGTGAAATGTTACTGAAGAACGGGATATTTACACAGTCTCAAAGTGTCACCCCACAGGTTACTTATCAAGAGGGAAGGTCACCTTTATGGTGAAGAAAACTGGAAGACACAACCTTAACCAAATAATCAAGCCTAGTATCATCAACCATGTGACAAACTGACATTGTGTGCCTTCTGATATGATGCTCTGAAAAGGACACAATATCAGCTATGTGGCATTGTGAACAAAAATATGTCACCTCAATTTAATGATCAAGAAATAATTAGACAAGACTAAACTCAAGGATATTCTGCAAAACAGCTGACCTGCACATTTCAATAATGTCTATTATCATTCCTAAATTTCATAAAAGTGGGATCATACAATATTTGTCTATAGAGACCAAAGTTTATTACTGGTTACCAGGGGGAAGTAGGAGTGAGGGAGAAGGAGGCATCATTGCTTAGGGAACACTGAGCTTCTGCTAAGGGAGATGGAAAACTTTGGGAATGAATAAAGGTGGTAATTAAACAACGTGATGAACACAATTAATGTCACTGAAATCTACATGGAAAGACTGTTGAAATGGCAAATGTTTTGTTACATATATATTTACCACAATAAAAATACTAACCCATAAATGAAGTTCCTAGGCATCAAAGGCCATCTACATCAATTCGCACAACACAGTTCATAAAGATAAAGTTCTGCATCCTACTTTGATAAGTAGCATATGGGGTCTTAAAAACTTGGCCATCTAGGATATATCTATTGGTATCTTACCCTCTGGAGCAAAAGAGAGTGAAGAAAACCAAAGACTCAAGGGAGCAATTAGTCCCAAGGGCTAATGGACCACATGAACCACAGCCTATATAACCTCAAGACCAGAAGAAGGAGATGGTGACTGGCTACCATCATTGAGCACTGTGACTGGGATCACAACAGAAAGTCCCATACAGAGCAGGGGAAAAAAAAAGTAGAATAAAAAATCAAATTCACAAAAAAGACCAGACTCACTAGTCTGACAGGGACTGGAGGAACCCCCGAGACTATGGCCCTAAGACACTTTTCTGAACTGAAAGTGAAGACATTTCCAGATACCACCTTTCAGCCAAATCATAGACCAGCCCATAAAATAAACAATAACACCCAAGAGAAACTGCTCCTTAGAATAATAAATTATGCAAGACCAAAAGGGCAACATTTGCCCAAAAGCAACGATGAGAAGGCAGGAAGGGACAGAAAATCAGGATGAAAGGAAACAAGAAAATAGGACAGAAATGAGAGAGTTTTGACACATTGTGGGGAATGAAACCAATGTTATGGAACACTGTGTACAAACAATAGAATGGGAAACGAATTTGCTCTGTAAAATTTCACCTAACGTAAAATAGAAATTAAAAAAACCTAACCCATAAAAATAAAGTGTCATGAAACATTTAATAAAATAGGTGGAAAGAGAGTCTTCTAGGTTAAGAAGACTGAAGAGGTGAACAAGAATCTTAATTGGATCCCAGATTTTTTTTTAAAGGCTATAATGTATTTTTGATTATGAATTGTTTATTAGAGAATACTATTCACACTAGATTTCTTGGTTTTGTAGGAAAATGATCTTGTTCTTTGGACGTATATATTGAAATATGTATGAAAAGAGAGAGAGATGAGGAGAAGAAGGGAGAAGGGGTGGGCAAGTGAGAGGGAGAATGGATTTCCCAAAATCCTTTGCAGTTGACTGTGATCATGTGACTAACTTTAGGCCAAGAGGTATGAGCTGAAGCCAGTCTCCCAAATCTGTGTTGTTACCAGGCTACAGACTTGGGATGCTGTCCCTCCATTTTGTGAGCTCCAACCTGGATGTGCCAGTGACCAGCTTTGGCCACCCAGATGAGAAAAATGTCCTCCCTCAAAGAAAAGCAACGAGCTGGAAAGAACTTGTGAGCTCATGGGGTGGGATGACCACTCAAGCTTAGGCTGACCTACTGAGAGAAGAGAAACAAACTTCTATCTAGGAGTCATTAGATTTAGGAACTTAATTATCACAGCACCTGTACTCCCTGCCCCGGAAAAAAACCACCCTTTCAGGCTGTTCTCCTGAACAAAGTCCTGTGAAAGCAGCTCTATGTCTCCATAGTGCCCATTTCTGGTTCAGGAAATATCACTGACAATCCTCTATCCCAATAAACCCTTTGAATAATACCATTTCCTCTACAAATCCTCTCTAATAAAATTCTTCATTTTCTCTAGAATCCAGTCCAATCCAACTTTTATCCCCATCACTTCTTGAGGCCACTCTCACAAAAAGTCACAGTGACATCAACATCTCTAGATATAATGACTAATTATCAAACTTCATCTTTCTCCACTGGTTACTGGTGGTAGATATCACAGATCCCTTCTACTTAGAACACTGCCTCACTTAATTTCTGGGAGATCACTGTGTTCTCCTTCTTCATCAGAAGCAGTTATTTTCAGTCTCCTTTCCTGGGAAGTCTTCATCTTGTCAACCTCTTAACTTTGTCATGCTCAGTGCTCTCTGCTCAGGCATCTCCTCTTCAAATGATCTCATTCAATGGGAGACTCCATGCAGAATCATGGTTGTAAATGTCATGTACATGCTGAAAACCACCAAAAACCTTTCTCCCTTTCATTTCCCCTGTGCTCTGGACTTGGATATAAGTTGCCTCTTCAATAAATATCTCCCCTTGTCTAACAGACACCTCAAACTTCCCTGTTCTAAACTGACCACTTGATTTCTCTCTTCTTATGTGGTTTCTCCAGTTCTCCCCATCTCAGAAAACCCCATTTTGCTGATGTCTCAGGCAAGTAAACCTTGAAGTCCTATTGTACTCCTTTCTTTCTCACATAATGCACATCTAATCCATCAACATGTTGTGCGGACAGAACAAGGGGATACTGCGTGGTTTAAAGTCAGGAAAGGTGTGCATCAGGGTTGTATCCTTTCACCATACCTATTCAACATGTATGTTGAGCAAATAATCTGAGAAGCTGGACTATATGAAGAAGAACGGGGCATCAGGTTTGGAGGAAGACTCACTAACAACCTGCAATATGCAGATGACACAACCTTGCTTGCTGAAAGTGAAGAGGACTTGAAGAACTTACTGATGAAGATTGAAGGTCAAAGACTACAGCCTTCAATATGGATTACACTTCAACATAAAGAAAACAAAAATCCTCACAACTGGACCAATAAGCAACATTATGATAAACGGAGAAAAGATTGAAATTGTCAAGGATTTCGTTTTACTTGGATCCACAATCAACACCCACGGAAACAGCAGTCAAGAAATCAAACGACCCATTACATTGGGCAAATCTGCTGCAAAAGACCTCTTTGAAGTGTTGACAAGCAAAGACATCACCTTGAAGACTAAGATGCGTCTGACTCAACCCATGCTGTTTTTAATCACATTGTACATATGCGAAAGCTGGACAATGAATAAGGAAGACCGAAGAATTGACACCTTTGAATTGTGTTGTTGGTGAAGAATATTGAATATACCATGGAATGCCAAAAGAATGAACAAATCTGTCTTGGAAGAAGTACAACCAGAATGCTCCTTAGAAGCAAGGATGGCTTACTACATATGTCTCATGTACTCTGGACATGTTATCTGGAGGGATCAGTCCCTGGAGAAGGACATCATGCTTGGTAATTACAGACTCAGTGAAAAAGAGTAAGATCCTCAATGAGATGGACTGACACAGTGGCTGTAACAATTGGCTCAAGCATAAGAACGATTGTACATGGCACAGGACTGGACAGTGTTTCATTCTGTTGTACGTAGGGTCACTATGAATTGTAACTGACTCAACGGCACCTAACAACAACGGCATGTCCTAAAACCAATTAGTTTGCTACCCCAGTAACCTCCTAACTCAAATCCCTGTTCTTATGTTTTCACCCCTTTGTTGTCGACACAGAAATATATAAATCCTTTGCTCAAAACCTTCCAACTGTTTCTCATGTTACTGAGAATCCAAACATAGTGTAGTTAATGCTACCCTCTGCGACAAACAACTCTGAAATTTTAGTGGCTTTCTATAAAGAGTTTATTTCACATTAGCCAAGATCTACTGTGAATGTTCTTAGTTGTGTATTTCTTCCAAGATAATACTTATGGTCCTTGCCCCTCCTTCTAATGGGAGTCCTCTACAGGATCTTCCATATTCATTCAGGAGACAAAATAATAGAGAAACAATGGAGGCTCACACACCTCCTTCTAGACTACTTCGGCCCAGAAATCACATGCACCTTACATTCCACAGGTGAAAACTAATAACATGTATCCCTCACGCCGCAGGTATAAGGGACACAGGGAAATGTAGTCTTTGTTGGGACTACCACATCCTGGTAATAACGCTACATTATATACACATATGCTTTGTTTATTCTTTATTCAAATCTTTGTCCTAACATAGAGATCTCTTGTGACCATTGAGCCTATAATATAGCAACCATCAGTTCCTCTATTATGGTACCCTGGTTTATGTTTATTCATTTGACATATCTCCACCTGACATGTTATATAATTATTTATTAGTATGTTATCTCTTGGATTCCCTCAGTAGTAGTGCAAACGATTAACACATTCAGCTGCTAACTGAAAGTTTGGAGGTTTGAGCCCACCAAAAGATGCTTTAGAAAAAGCTTGTGGAGAGACCTGAATGTGTGTGTATGTGTGTGTGTGTGTGTGTTATATGAAAAATCATCAATTGAATCACTGGGTATTATGTAACATTACTAGTAAAACTAGCTTTAAAAAGTAAAATTAAATGCCTGCTTCACCGTATACTAAAAAATAAATTTCATATGGTTTTAAGAGTTATACATAATTTTTAAAATAATATTGGAAGGCAACATAGAATTTCTATATTATGATGGAGAAGACCTTCCTAAAGAATATATTAAATTCCAAATCAGAAAGAAAATATTGATATACTTGACATTTTACAAAAATATGTACAAGACATAAAAAATACACATATATTGAAGTCTCACTTTTAGAAAAGGAATTACTCATATAATAAAGTATTAATATTAATAATATACAAGGCAACAAGTTAGATAGAGGAAAACTATACTGTTGAAAATAAGCAAAGCTTCTATGTATATAATGCAGAGCTTAAGAAATGCTATAGGACAGTGAACATATGGAAAGATGCTAAATCAAAATTAGTACAAGAAATATAAATCCAAATGTAAAATCAATAAGATGGGAAAAAAACACAAAGCACAGCAATAATGAGTGATTACATCAGAATCAAGGTAGACATATGAGATGGATGGTGGCAGGTTTAAGGAAAGCAACAAAGAGATGGAGAAGAACCCAAAACCCACAATAAGGGGAAGTTATCTCCAGCCTTGGGCCTGAGGGACCAGAGGAGGAGAAGCACTTTCCAGGATACAAAACACCACTGCAAGAAACCAAGAGATCTACATAAATTGAAAAAAAAACCATGCTCATGGATAGGAAGACTCAACATTGTGAAAATGTCAATCCTACCCAAAGTGATCTACAGATATAACACAATCTTCATCCAAATGCCAACAGCATTCTTTAATGATATGGAAAAACTAATCACCAACTTTATATGGAAAGGAAAGATGTGCTGGATAAGCAAAGCATTACTGAATAAAAAGGACAAAGTAGGAGACCTCATACTACCTGGTTTCAAAACCTACCACACAGCCATGGTAGTCAAAATAGCCTGGTACTGCTATAACAACAGACACATAGACCAATGGAATAGATTTGAGAACCCAGAGGTAAATCCATCCACCTATGGTCAGCTGATCTTTGACAAAGGCCCAAAGTCCATTAGGTGGGGAAAAGACAGTCTTTTTAACAAATGGTGCTAGCAAAACTGGATGTCCATCTGTAAAAAAATGAAACAGGACCCATACCTCACACTATACATAAAAATTAATTCAAAATAGATCAAAGACCTAAATATAAACCTTAAAATAATAAAGATCATGGAAGAAAAGGGACAACACTAAGGGTCCTAACACATGGCATAAAGAGAATACAAACCATAGCTAACAATGCACAAACACCAGAAGATAAAGTAGATAACAGGGAGCTCCTAAAAATTAAACACTTTTGCTCATCAAAGACTTCACCAAAAGAATAAAAAGAGAATCTATAGACTGGGAAAAAATTGTTGGCTATGACATAGCTGACAAGAGTCTAATCTCTAAAATCTATCGAATAATTCAACGCTTCAATAACCAAAAAGTAAATAATCTAATTAAAAAATGTGCAAACGTTATGAACAGACACTTCACCAAAGATGACATTCAGGAAGCTTACAGACACACGAGGAAAACTTTGTGATAATTAGCCATTAGAGAAATGCAAATCAAAACTAAAATGAGACATCATCTCACCCTGACAATACTGGCACAAATCAAAAAAACAGAAAATAACAAATGTTGGAGAAGTTGTGGGGAGATAGGAACTCTTATGCACTGCTGACGGGAATGTAAAATCGTACAACTGCTATGGAAAATAATTGGCGCCTCTTAAAAAGTTAGAGATAGAAATACCATATGATCCAGCAATCCCACTGCTAGAACATATCCTAGAGAAATAAGAGCAGTCACACGAATAGACATATGTACACCCATGTTCATTGCAGCATTATTCACAGTAGCAAAAAGATGGAAACAACCTAAGTGGCCATCAACAGATGAATGGATAAACAAACTATGGTACATATACACAATAGAATACTAGGCAACAATAAAGAACAATGATGAATCTATGAAACATGTCACAACATGAATGAATCTGGAAGGCATTATGCTAAGTGAAATAAGTCAATCACAAAAGGACAAATATTGTATGAGACCACTATTATAAAAACTCAAAAAAAGTTTACACACAGAAAAAATAATCTTTGATGGTTACAAGGGATGGGAAGGGTGGGGAGTGGAAATCACTAACTGGATAGTAGACAAGTGTTAACTTTGGTGAAAGGAAAGGCAGTATACAATATAGGGAAAGGCAGCACAATTTGACCAAGGCAAAGCCATAGAAGCTTCTTAGACACATTCAAACATGTTAAAAGACCAAGTTACTGGGGCTGAGGGCTAGGGACTATGGTCTCGTGGACATCTAGATCAACTGGTATAACATAGTTCATGAAGAAAGTGTTCTGCAACCACTTTGGTGAGTAGTATCTGGGGTTTTAAAAGCTTGTGAGCAGCCATCTAAAATACATCTATTGGCCCCATCACATTCAGAGCAAAGGAAAATGAAGAAAATCAAAGACACAAGGAAAATATCAGTCCAAAGAACTAATGGACCACATGAAACACAGCCTCCACCAGCCTGAACCCAGAAGAACTAGATGGTGCCTGGGTACCACTACTGACCACTCTGACAGAGATCACAATAGAGGGTTCTAGACAGGGCGTGAGAAAAATGTAGAACAAAATTTAAATTAAAAAAAAAAAAAAAAAGACCAGAGTTACTGGTCTGACAGAGACCGGAGGAATCTCTGAGACAATGGCCCCCAGACACCCTGCTAACTCAGAACTGAAATCACTCCCGTAGTCCACCTTTCAGCCAAACATTAGACAAGCCTATAAAACAAACAATAACACAGATAAGGAATGTCCTTCTTAGTTCAATCAAGTATATGAGACTTAGTGGGCAACATCTGTCCAAAATCAAAGAGAAGGAGGCAGGAAGGGACAGGAAACCTGGACTAATGGGCACGGGGAACCCGGGGTGTAAAGGGAAAGGGAGAGAGTGCTGACACATTGTGAGGATTGCAACCAGTGTCACAAAACAAGTTGTGTATAAGTTTTGGGATGAGAAACTAATTTGTGTTGTAAACTTTCATCTAAAACACAATTAAAAATTGAGGAAAAATAATAATAAAGAACATATTCAGACAAACCAAAATTAAGAATTACAAAACAAAGAAAGTGATAAATACGTGGTAAAAAGTAAAATGATATTTATTATAAAAGCAGTAATACATCTATTAAGGGTTTGTTTTAAAAGGAGAGATATAAAAATAGATGATAGCATGTAAGCTGGAGGTGGGGAGGGAGGTGGAGTTTAAGCATTTTAAGGTTCTAACATTATCTTGGGGTAGGATAAATGTTTTATTTACTTTAGAGATCGGTAAGTTAAGTATGCCTGTCTTATAGGTTAATGAATAGAAGATTAAAACCAGAATGTATACATAATAAACACACAGAGAAAAATGGGATGAGCAATAAAATACTCAAAACACAAAAGCACATGAAAGAACAAAGAATAGTTACATCAAGTACAAACTTCAACAGAAAATTTAGACATGATTACAAATACATCAGTAATTACAGTGACTGAAAAGATACTGAATTCTCCATTTCAAAATCTAACATTGTTGTTGTTATTATTAGGTGCCATCCAGTTGGTTCCAACTCATAGCGACCCCATGTACAACAGAACGAAACACTGCCTGGTCCTGTATCATCCTCACCATCGTTGTTATGCTTGAGCCTATTGTTACAGCCACTGTGTTAATCAATCTCATTGAGGGTCTTCTTCTTTTTCACTGACCATCTTCTGTAATAAGCTTGATGTCCTTCTCCAGGGACTGATCCCTCCTGATAACATGTCCAAAACATGAGACTTAGTCTCACCATCCTTGCTTCTAAGGAACACTTTGGCTGTACTTCTTCCAAGACAGATTTGTTCATTCTTTTGGCAGCCCATGATACATTCAATATTCTTCACCAACACCATAATTCAAAGGTGTCAGTTCTTCTTTGGTCTTCCTCATTCATTGTCCAGGTTTCACACGCATATGAAGTGATTGAAAACACTATGGCTTGGGTCAGGCACACCTTAGTCTTCAATGTGACATCTTTGTTTTTTAACACTTTAAAGAGGTCTTCTGCAGCAGATTTGCCCAGTGCAATGTTTCGTTTGATTTCTTGACTGCTGCTTCCATGGGTGTTGATTGTGGATCCAAGTAAAATGAAATACTTGACAACTTCAATCTTTTCTCTGTTTATCATGATGTTACTTTTTGGTCCAGTTGTGAGGATTTTTGTTTTCTTTATGCTGAGGTGTAATCCATACTGAAGGCTGTGATCTTTGATCTTCATTAGTAAGTGCTTCAAGTTCTCTTCATTTTCAGCAAGCAAGATTGTGTCATCTGTAAAATCTAACATTGCAGACTAAAAAAAAATGTGCTAGAAGGCTAGAAGAAGTTTGAATTAAAAAAGAAAACAAAAACTGGAGAAAATATATTCCATACAAATCCTAACCAAAAGAAAATTGGTTCATTAGACAAATCAGACAGATCAGACTCCCTCTCAGGGCCTTCAGGACAGTCCTCGTTTTGGGCATGCACACTTCCTGTCAGTCCTGCAGAACTCTTCTTGGCCTTCTGCGTGCCTTCTCTGCCTTTGGCCTCCCAACCACCTGCCTCTCCCCTGCTAACTGGAACAACTCATAACCAGTATAGAACACTGCTCAACTCTCTTAGCTGCATTCCCAGCAGCAGCTTTCTGCCATCACTGCCAACTCTGCTAAAGTCACTTCTGGACTTGCTGCCACTGGCTCTGTCACAGGTCCTCTTCCAGACCTCCTTCTGTCTTCAGTGTTAGAAGCCCTTGACTAGTTATTACAGCTCTTTTAGAAGATTTCTTGTTTCCACTCTCTTTCTTGGTCTCTTCTTGCCTCTAAAAACTTCTGTGCATTTGGCTGCTTATATAAGCAAACTTCTTATCAATGTCAAGACATGGCCTTCCCAACATTACCATAAATGACCGGTTCCTTCAGTGGACCGTAAATCACTAAATCTGCAGAATAAACTGAGCAATGCCTGCAAGGTTCATAAAATAGACCAATTAACAAGGCAGACTACAGCCCGAGGCTAGACAAAAAGTATCAGATCATCAAGTTGTTTACAGCTTACTCAGAAAATGTCAATAAACCTGGACAAAAGCAATAAACCCTCTAGGGTAGAAACAATCTTGGGGCTCCCCCTCCCACTCCACCGCACAAGTTGCTTCTTCAAAGAACTAGGGCAAAAGTAACTCTTCATGGCTTAGGGGAAAAGTTCTTCCAAACTGTTTTTCCAAAGAACCAAGGCAAAAAATAGCATAAAGGAACACATTTCACCACAAAACCATAGTGGAGACTATTTCACAACCCTCTCTCTATAATTGACAGAACAAATAGATAAAAATTAATAAGATTTGAACAGCACATATAAAAAACACTACACCCAACAATGGTAGACCATGAGGAACACTTAAAAAAACTGATCATATAAGGGGTTATAAAACACATTTTAGAGGATTGAAATCTCTGCTCACAATGTTTGAATCTAGAATCTGATTAAAAGCGTAAATAAAAATGTCTCCTTTGAGTCTAGATTAAGACTTATTATTCTGAATAATACATGGGTCAAAATAAAAATTCCACACATGAAAACCTTAAGGATACTGCTAAGGAACACTTAAAGGAAAATTTAGAGACCTAAATGTATAGATTAAATTTTTTTTAATTTTAAAATCAATAAGTTAAACATCCTTTTTCAAAAAAAATAGAAAAGTAAGAACAGATGAAAAACAAAGAAAGTAGAAGAAACAAAATATACAACAGGAGGCGCAACAGAGTAAGATGACAGTTCTTTGAAAAGATGAATGATGATGATACACCTCTGCTGAAAATGACCAAGAAATGAGAAAGAAGGCACAAATAAGAATTATTAGCAATGAAGAAAGGGACATTACTAGAGATGCTGGAGAATTAAATGGATAAGAACAGGATATTAAATGAATCTAGGATATGTCTATTGATTCTGGAATGCATCAAAATTCATACCACCAGGAAACATGTACAAAAATGTGCATAGCAGTATTATTTGTAATTGCCAAAACTTGAACGCAACATATTTGTTCATCAATAATGAGTGCATAAATAGATAAGTACATAGTCAGGTAATTAAACCCTATAAAGCAAAGAAAATGAATACACTCACAATGCTTGCAACAATGTGAATGAATTTTATAAATGGAATAATGAGCATTAATAGAAGCGACTCACAAAAATTCATGTAAAACCAACATCAATTGGTATTGTTAGCTATGCATATAGTAAATCTATAACCAAAAATAAGAAAATGATTTCTATAAAATTCAGGAAAGTGCTGGTCCTCTCTTTGAAATGCTCTTTGATCTCTTCACATGGCAAATTATTTTTCCTGAGATCACTGCTGAGAGATGATTTTCCCTCCTAGAAGCCTCATGGCTTCTCATTGTTCTTATGAACTGGGATCTCATGTTTATAGAGCTATCTCTCCACCACTAGCAAATAGACCCCTTGAGGTAAGAGTGTGTTTTGTTCACTGCTTTACCCCTCATGAACCACACAGCATAGGTGGTGGCATCGAAGATATTCAAAAGTTGTTGGATAAATAATTGAATGATTCAAGAGTCTAGAATTATTTGCATTTTCAAAACAGTTTTATTGGATGAGTAATATTTATATAAATCAAAATACATTTGGAGTAAACAATCTGTGAGAAAAGGAGAACAAAAGTTTTGTTCAAGATGGTTTTGCAGTTCAAAGCAACACTTAAGGGTAGAGCTGTCTAACTAGAAGATGGACTACGTCCAGAAATACTGCTCATTCTTTCAGCAGACCCCTGATGAGCTCCTACTGTGTGTCAGGTTCTACACTGCTTTCTGAGTGCACAATGGTGAAACAGAGCAGACATTCTATAGACATAGTTGTGGGCAAGACCACTAAACAGCCAGTCAGACCCAGGAGGAAGGTGGTAGGAATTAACAGTTATCTAGACCATTTGAGGGGCTAGGCCTTGGGTAGGGAATCTCTTATATATTAAACTCAGTATTCAAAGCTTCTTAGTGACATTTATACTATGTTGTTGTTGTGTGCCATGGAGTTGATTCTGATGCATAGTGACTCTATATGACAGAGTAGAACTGCCCTGTAGGGTTTTCCAGGCTGTAATCTTTACAGAAGCAGATTACAAGATCTTTTCTCCCACGGAGCCACTGGTGGGTTTGAACCTCCATCCATTCAGTTTGCAGCCGACAGCTTAACCATTGAGCCAACAAGGCTCTTTCTATATATATAAATATACATACCGTACTATTTTAATGATAGGAAAACCAAGGTGGCAGTGAGATAAAGCAATCTGAGCACGAGAATTTCTGTGTAACAAATTGAGGACTTAGCCTGAGGCCTCTCTGACTCTGAAGTCACACCAAACTTCAGGACTTGAAGGCAAACTCATTGGGAAGAGACACTAGGAGTGTAGAATGGTACAAAGGAGCAAAGGAAACTAATACATCAGAGCCGGTAGTATGGGCTGTCTGTGCATATTACCCCACTTGATTAGGAAGTTTTGCTTTCCCCATCTTTGAATGATGTAAGGGAAACCCTGTGGGCTTATGAAAACTCACAAATGTTTCCCAGATCTTTAGATTTTAAGTGGAAAGTACAGGTCTGGAATCCAAGACTGACTGGCTTTAAATCCAATCCCCTCTCACTTATTCCATCAATTGCAATAGTCCCCCAATGTAGTGGTAACTTCAAACTCAAGATTATAGTTTTTCTTAGTAGTGTCCTCCAGGGTGACAAGCAGATAAACAAAACACACATTTCTGAAAACAAAACAAAACAAAACATAAGACTTATTAATAATATCAATAATGTAATAATAAGGATAACTAACATAGTTAGGAGCCTGGTGGTACAGTGGTTAAAGTGTTCAGCTGCTACCCAAAAGGTTGGCAGTTTGAACCCACCAGCCACTCTGCCTAAGAACATGTGGCAGTCTGATTTCGTAAAGATTTCCAGGCTTTGAAACCCTATGGAGTCGCTGAGTTGGAATTGACACAACGGCAGTGGGTTTATTTTTTGTTTTTGTTTTTAACATGATTTCATTGGCTTTTCATCTATATTGTCCATTTGGGCAGTTTTGCTCCTCCTATTTCTTTACTTTAATCCAACTGATCTCTAAAATTAAGTTTTGGCAATCTCTGGACAAGCTAATCTTACCTTTCAGATGTTACTTTTTGAGTCTGACTTGGTGGGATTATTTCCAAATTCAGACACCCTCCTTTCACACTGATGCAGGAATAATCATCAGTTCAGAAGCAAACATATTTAGCTCAGGTATTATAAAAGGAAAGTGCCTGTCAGTCAATTGAAAATGCGGTATATATGGAAATACCTAAGTTCCATTTCTTGACAGTAAATAAGACAAGGTCAGGGTTCTGTGCCAAGTGGTACTAACTTAATGACTTTGGTACCCAAAACACCTTGCTGCACATTAGTATGAGCAAATGTATTTCTTTCCCAATTTCTTGCATCCAAGAAACACTAGACTAATAAATTATTTTGTTTATGAAAATAATAATGATTTGATGCTACTGGTAGATTTGCAGCAGTAAATCTGGATATGTATATGAGGTCCATGAGAGGAAGTGAGACTGGCGACAGATCTAAAACCATTGTTATTTGTCCCAGTTTCAGAAGGAAAAGGCTGAGATTAAGATTTCCTAAATCTCCACCCTCTCTGAGAATTTTATATTTTAGTTAAAGCCTAAAGATTCTAAATATGCAACCACATTTATTTACAGCCTTATGACCTGTGGAATTAGATGAACCTATCAACACTTTAGAAATTTAAGGTGGACTAATATTTGATCCAGGTAGTTTTAATGACCAAACAGTATTGAAAACACTGATGTTTACTTTATGAATCTCACTTTCAACATTTGATGGAAAAAAAAAGTGTTCAGACGCACTTACTGAAGATACAACTGCAGACAGGAATGTAGCAGCTGGCACAAGACTATGATTTGAAAAATATTGTAAAGTGAGGGAACATCCAATTCCCCTCCAGGATTCTGCTAGGATATGAAATCTTCATAGTGATCCACTTTCAGGGTTAAAGTTTTGACTCCCCAAATCTCATACTAAAATGGTCAGTGCAGTTGGGATAGGAGATAAGATGCAGGGCACTCCCTATGGTCTTTCTTATATCAACTATTACATCAAAGATAACAGGACTCTGAGGAACTTACATATAATAGATAAATCAGGATGAGTAAGCAGTGTGGAGGAGAAATACCACATGCATGAGAGGGAGGGAAGATCTGGGAGGACTTTGTGGTAGGGTTCAGGAATCAGAGAATAGAATGAGATGAGAGATGGGGAGGGGAGGAAAGAAGGAACGGGAACAGGGAGATGGTCATTCTTAGGTTTTCACATTAACAACTTTTCCCAGTCTCATCCTGGATGGCATCATGCTCCTCAGGGCCCTTGTGACGTCTTTGTTCTGGAGGCTGTAAATGAGGGGGTTCAGTACAGGGGTGTAGAAAGCAGACACCATCATGTCCTGCTCAGCTGTGTGGTAGGATCTGGGGAGCATGTAGGTGTAGATGGAGGCACCAAAAAGGAGCAGCACTACCACCATGTGAGAGGAACAAGTGGTGAGGGCTTTCCTGTGGCCCTCACTGAATTCATCCTGGATGAGGTGCAGGGTGAGCGCATACGAGGTGGAGATGATGGAGACAGGGATGAGGAGCACAAGAACACAGCACAAATACATAAGTGTCTTGTATAGAAAAATGTCAGAGGAGGAGAGCTTCAGCAGGGCTGTGGCCTCACAGAAGAAGTTCATGATTTTCCTGGACTGACAAAAGGGAAAACTCATGTTACTAGGGGTGAACAACAAACCATAACCATTCCCAGGAACCAGCATCCAGACACGAGGAGATGGCAGACTCTTTGGTTCATGAGAAGCGGGTAATGGAGAGGTCTGCAAATGGCAGCATACTGGTCATAGGCCATGGCAGCCAGGAGGAAAAACTCAGCTCCAGCAAGGGTCGGTCGGATAGAAGAACATCTGGACCCCACAACCTAAGGGGGAAATTGTATTATCTCCCATGACCTGATCCATGAGCATCTTGGGGATGGTCACACATATGTACATGAGGTCCATGAGAGAAAGTTGGCTGATGAAGAAATACATGGGGGTGTGAAGGCAGGGCTCCATGTGGATCTGGAGGATGAGAAGGTCATTTCCATTTAGGGCCATCAAGAACAAGATGAAGGACAGACCGTAGAGGAGATCTGCATGCTTTGTTGAACTGAAGAGCCCCATTAGGATGAAATCAGTGCTTGAAGTTTGATTCCCTGAGCACATGGGTTAGCTTACAATTTTCACCTGGGGAAGAAAATAAAAGTCATTGTTTTTAAACATTTCATATACACATTACTTTCCTAAACTTTCTCCAGTACAGTATGTGCTTTTAGCTATTTTTTCCAAAAGTGGGATTGGACTGATGTGGAATCATGACATCAAATGTCAGTGAGACCACACCAAAAAACGATTAGAAGGTCAGGTATCAAACACACCTGGGAAGGTGGACCCCTTATGAGCTGTATAAAGAAACAAGGCATTTAAACTCCTTAAGTCTTATTTATTTCCCTTAAAATTGAGAATTTTATAGGACTCACCTCATAGGAAGTTATAAAGACTAAAGGAAGCAATGCACATTAAGTCTGCAATACAATGTGAGTGTTAAATTAAACAATTCACTAAAGCTCCCACTCCACTTTCAAACACAGTGGCACTCAGAAGTAGTAGCTGACGCTAATATTGTATTAATATCATTAATAGTACTAACATCATAATTTAAATTCTCTGAAAAATTGAAAGTCCTTTGAAATCTCCTCAAACACCATCTAGCCATCACATCTCTCCATTAACACCTTACTTACCCTCACTAACACTTTTCAATTTTATTCAGCTATTCCTTACATGATTGCGTTCAATAAACAGCACCACTCTGCATCAGGAGCAGAGGGGGAGCTCAGGTGCTGGGGAAAGGCAGTTCAGGGCTGCAAGGGGCAGGCCAGGAGAGCAACAGTGTGCTGGTCCCTTTCATAATGATTTTTACAGGAAATAGAGATAAATGTGGCAAAGGAAAATATAACCCTGTTCCTAAAAGCCACAGAATAGAAGCTGTAGATGCCGTATGTAACATATAGTTAGTTGAAAAAGAATTGTTATTATTTATTTTTCCTTTGCAGATACCATTTATCCCCCAAAACAGTGCCTAATACATTAGACATTCTGTATACACTGGTTAATGAGTGAATGAAGTTCAAGGGGCTGGATAGAGCAGTTGGGTCATAAAACACACAAAGCGGCAGTCCTACAACACAGCCTAGGGGTCCCTCCAAGTCTGCATCTCCATTTACTTAGAAAACTAGCAAAATCCCCTACTCCATAAATTTGCAGCTTTGCTCAGCACTGTTTTGCCTGAATATTTCAGTTATAATTTTCCAGTTGAAATGCTTGAGCCTCACCAAACTCACTTATCTTTAAAGGAGAGAATTAAGTTCTCAACTATGGAAAAGTCAGGAGAACCATGACCAGACCTAACCTACCTCAGTGTTGCTGTAGCCCCGATTAGAGAACTGTGCAGAGGAAAATACACATAAAACTAAGACACACAGAAATATGAATAAAATATATTTTACCTAAGTTAAAAAAAAAAAAAAGCTGAGATTCTAGGAAATCTAAAGTCAGAATAACATAAGAGGTCAAATAAGAATCAGATTATTTGCTTCTTATCTTGTATGTTTATAAAGGCTTGGAGAGATATAATAAAAAGCCACATTCCGGGCAGAGAGAGAAATACAAGGCATGGAGATCTCATACTTTTTTGCTCTAATACACAGTAAATTTGAAACCAAACCAGCCAAGTGAAGTGATCAGCTGCTTTCTCCCTCCCAAGCGAGGCTGCCGTGGTTTAAATTCAGGGAACAACGTAGGAAAATTACATCATCAGTTTCTTCACATTAGAGAACTGAGATGAGCTACTGTTGTTAAATCCTTTGGCTCTGTTGAACAAGCATAAAAGTAATAGCATTGAAAAAGTCAGGAGTAAATTTCAATTTTCTTTATTATTCATATTCCTCATGCTAGGTATTGACTCTTCCTTGGAGCTTCTACTTTCTTTAAAATCCTCTCAGAATCCATAGTTTTGTTTTGGTATTTTTGTTTTTCCACTTGTTTTTGCTAGTTATATTCTAACTTCCCACTCAAGGTACACATGGGAATTGAACATGTTTGCCATTTAGGTTGTACATCTGTCAAAAACCAAAACCCACCTTTTCCTTGAAGAAATCGTAGTTTTTCTTAAAAGTTTCATTTTTCCACTTTGTAAAGCATATTTTTACACTTGATATTTGCAAGGATACTTTCACTCATCTGTAAAAAAAACAAAAAGAATCTGAATCTCAGAAAGGCAGAATCATGTAAAACATCGGTACTATAAGGAGAACATAAACCCCAAGCTGATTTGAAATCCCATGCTGTTCCACTCACACATTCTGTAACTGAACACTGCTATTTGTGTGTGTCATCTAATGATGGCTGTAGGAACTTTATAGTATTATCAACAGTATTCATTCTGGACAGGGGGTTATATCTGCAACTCACCTCCCTTCTCCATGCCAACTGGAAGATTTAAAAGCACATTTTAGGTTCATATGAAAAGGATGTTTACTGTATAATTGTTTCCTAGGTGTTTTCATCCCTTTGGCTGCAAAACTGAAAGAAATCTGGATCTGAAATGGTATCAAGTCTCAGCTCTTTTACTCTGCTTTCCTATTTCCATTAAAATGCTTAGGCTAATGTAGTTGGGATTAGATGGAGGAGGATAGGAGGCAGGAAATAGAATATTATAATGGAAAAAAATATTTGACTTAAAGCTCCAGAAACTAGGGTTCAAGTATTACCTTTGCTTCTAACTAATTGTGTAATCTTAGTCAAGCTAATAAAATCTCTGAGCATCAGCTTCTCAGAATTAAACAAAAGAAACAGTCTCATGTTATTTCTACACTTCAGTGGCTCACAAGACAAGGAGTGGGTATCCTCCATCCTATACCCCTAACCTCAAAGACTCAGAAAATTCCCTTGAAGATTAGTCTCATCAAACACTGAGTAAGTCTTCTATCACTTTGTACAAGTGGATCCTGACACCAGGAATTAGAATCAGTGCCTTCCCTCCTTGATGTGAGCCCACCTTCTCCTCCAGTTTATTTCTCACCAAGGCTGCCTTCAACCTGGACACCTTCATATTTCCTGTCATAGTTTCTCTCATGCTGTGTCCTTGCTCTACATTCACTCCCTCTATTTCTGTCTAGATTCTAATATTCCATAAATGCTCATCTAAAATCATAACATCTGCGTGAAGACTTTCTCTATTCTCCAGTCAGTGAGAAATTTCACACCTCTGGAACATAGCAGGACTTTGTTTCGACTCCTCTCAGAGACTTTATGTTTTGTTTTCTTGTAGTTACATTTTTTATTTCAACAAAAACTCAAAAGTAATGATATCATTTAGTGTAAAATGCAAATACTGTATTAAAAGGAAGAGTCTCTGTATTCCAAGGGGTCACAGGAAGAGAAGCACTTTCCAGTACACATGGTGGGCTCAGCTGCAGGGCAGGACAGCCACTGGTGAGACCTGGGGCAAGAGGTGGAAGAACTCAGCCACTGACAGTCTCAGCTGTCAGGGACGGGGCTAATGGAATCAGTACCCAGACCCTAGGCTCCTTCTATCCTTCAAATCTCCCACTAAGGTCTCTTTTTGGTCAAACTATCGAAAAGGCAAAGGGTCATGATCACATAGCAGACATGGAGGGACAGATAGACATCTAGTGGGAAGGCAGAGACTCCAAGCACAGTGGAAAAATGAGAAATCTCTCATCTTTCCTCATTGATGGTAGGGCTAAATTGGTCTAGACTTGTATGTCATGCAAATTAGTAGTCTTCATCAACATTTTTTAAATGTTGATCATTTTAACCAATAAAGCCCTTCTTGGAATCTGTCCTACAAAAATAATTACATGTATAAAGAAAGATATATGTACAAGACACTCTGTTTTGAATAATAATTTTCAAGATCCAGTAATAGCCCCATACAGCCACTAATAGACTACTTTAAAATTGCTGACATATCCATCCTGTGGAATATAACCCAATTTCCTAAAATGTACTGAACTAGAAAGATACTCAAGATACATTACTAGGTTAAAAATAAGCATGTCGTATGTCAATATTTTATGATTAAAAAAGCACTTTGAATTATACCATTCTCAGGTCTTCCTAGCAATAATGTTAGAGCTTTATATATTTTCTGAACTCAATGTCAGGCATAGAAAACACGTGTTTACAAGATAATAACCAAACAAAGAGCAAACAGAGCTGAATTAAATGTGAATTTCAATATATTTAATTTTGTTGGTTAAGTCTCATTTCCTGATCAATCCCTAGAAAAATAGTCTCTTTCATTCTGTTTCTTTAAACTATATCCTTGGAACACACTTAATAAAACAGAACATTTGTGAAAAATGATGCTAGCTTACATACTTAATTACATGTTGATTTCTTACTAAATTTGGTGATGAACTCGAATTGAAATTCTTTAGTTCATAGTGCTTTAGGAGACTTAGGAATCCTGAAGCCTTGTCATCATGTGGAGAAACAATTAATTTGGTAAAATATTGGTGGCATCACAAGCTTGAATAAATTCTGAAGTTTAGAATTTTTTAAAATACTTCAGGGCACAGCTACCTATTTGACACTATAGAAAATGCAGTTACCAGAATCTATTTAATTTCTGTTTTTGAACTTGAGGTACAAGAAATTGGGAGAAGTAATAGTCTTTCCATTTCTAGGAAGACTGAATAATAGATACTATATATAACTTGACAAAAAGTTTTCCCAGCTGCACAGTAATTATAAATTATTCTTAATAGAGATTATTGAAAATTGTATTAAACAGGTTATATAAAATAATAATTCATTTTTCTAAAAATATTTCTATCTAATTACTTTTGAGTTGAGGTAGAGTCAAAAAATCATCTTTGGAGAATATGTTTTCACTCCCTCCCTCAGTAGTTTTTTCAACATTTTTAGTCTTTTAAATGGAACCATTAAATGTGTCTACTGTTATGGTCCATCAAATCAAGGGGAAATACATACACTTCTCAATTTTCAAAAGTTAAAAAGTGTGCATATTTTATTCAGTCAGTTTTACTGAAAGAGAAATATTGGAAACTGGCTTTCCAACAACTTTTCCCCAAACTGCAAGATCCTTATTTTACAGACATGAAATAATTGAGTATATCAGTGGAGAAAGGGAATCTGACTTTTGAAACTACCTGATTCTTCACAAGTTGGACACAGTCCACTGTAAAATGGTAGACATGCAACCATATTTGTGCTTTCATTTAATATATTTATCAAGACCCACTTACCCTAGATATCTACCAGCTCAGTCCCTCATGGTGTTGAGGTGTGGTCCCACTTACATCAACATCATACTGTTCTCCATTATCACTCACCTGGTCTCCTTACCTCCATTCATGCACTTCTCCAACTGATTATCACCAATATAACATTTTTAAAATGCAAATCTGATAATTTCACTACTATTTATAAAACCTTGGGTCACAGAAGGGCAAGAAATGAGGCTAAACAGCACAACTTATTCAGGGTAAGGTCATGGAAGCTCCATGGACAAATCCAAACTCCCTTAGGGACTGAATTGCTGGGCTGAGGGCAGTGGGGACCATGGTCTCAGCGAACATCTAGCTCAATTGGCATAACATAGTTTATAAAGAAAATGTTCTACATTCTACTTTGGTGAGTAGCATCTGAGGTCTTAAAAGCCTGTGAGTGGCCTTCTAAGATGCTCCACTGGTCTCACCCCTTCAGGAGCAAGGGAAAATGAAAAAAACTAAAGACACAAGGGAAAGATTAGTCCAAAAGACTAATAAACCACAACTACTATGGCCTCCACCAGACTGAGTCCAGTACAATTAGATGGTGCCCAGCTACCACCACTGACTGCTCTGACAGGGATCACAATAGAGGGTCCCAGACAGAGCAGGAGAAAAATGTAGAACAAAATTCTAACTCAAAAAAAAAAAAAAAAAATGACCAGACTTACTGGCCTGACAGAGACTGGAGAAACCCCAAGAGTGTGGCCTCCGGACACCTTTTTAGCCCAGTAATGGAGTCACTCTGGAGGTTCAGCTTTTAGCCAAAGATTAGACAGACTCATAGGACAAAACGGGATTAAAAGGGCACGCCAGCCCAGGGGGAAGGACTGGAGGGCAGAAGGGGACAGGAAAGCTGGTAATAGGGAACCCAAGGTCCAGAAGGGAGAGTACTGACATGTCATGGGGTTGTTAACCAATGCTATGAAACAATCTATGTAGTAACTGTTTAATTAGAAGCTAGTTTGTTCTGTAAACCTTCATCTAAAGTTCAATTTAAAAAAATATATATCATCACCCCAAAAAAAGAAACGAGGCTAAAAAGTGAAGCAGGAAAGGAAGTAACATTGGAAGATTAACAACTCCTGCTTGATCAGCCCTCCCATCTTTGTTTCTGCTGTGCCTTTTCCCAGACATCATAGCCCTGAGCATGCACGCATCGCCGCTCCCCAGGCTCCCATAATTATTCATGGGTAACATGGAGTCACCTTAAAACATTCAGTTCCATGGTCTTCCCTTAGTCACATTTGTTTTGAACAGATTTGTGTCATAGGTTGAATAAATGTGTTCTCATGAACTGTACTCTAGGTGCATGATAAGCAAAGCAATTTATATACTGCACCTATCTGCATATCCAACTATACCTATAGTTCAAATTCCTTGGGGACAGCAGCCATGTATTGTTTAGATTTTAATCTCATTTGCCTATGATTTTGGATTACAATATAGCATAAAAATGTAGACTAAATGAAGGATTGAATAATTGATGTCTTACCTCTCCTTCTTTGTCTAATAAATCACATATTTCAAAACTCAGCTCAGATGTCACCTCACGCAGGAAACCTTCCCTAAATCCTTCTTCTACTCTAGGTTAATGCTTATCCCACAGAACCATATGAAGTCCTGGGTTCTAAATCTATCATGCAGTACTAATACTTTAAAATTATTTCTACCCACTAGGTGTCTTTAGAGCTGCCACATGGAACAAAGCAGTCCTCAGTAAAAGCATGCAGATATATTCAGTATGCTCAGTAAGGAATATATTCAGTAGTGAATAGTCATGTTGAAGTGAATAAGTTTTCTAAGTTATTTTGTCAAGCTGCCCCTAGAGATTGGAATTCAAAAACAGGGGTGTGACAAGGACTGATATTTAACTCTTTCTTTGGAATTAACTTCAAATTTATAGGCAAGCCACAAATAATAGTTCAAACAGTACTCACATAACCTTTATCTAGACTCACCTATTGTTAGTATTTTCCTCTTCCTGCTTCACCATTTTCCTCCTTCTCTCTCTCTCTCTCATTTGAGAGTTCATTTGACTTTTAATTCTAAATATTTTCATTATGCATTTCCCAAGAATATGAATATTCTACAGACTAATAGGGCAATATAGGCAAAGAACTACTTTTAAAAAAGGATGAAAATTATATGACACACTGTGATATGAGACTGTGAGGAATAATGTTGGTATAAGATCCTAAAATTTTGACATGTAGAGAGACGGAAAAGAAAATGTAACTACCAAAATTTCCTACTTTATAGTTTCTTGAAAGACAGGTTACACATTCAACATTTTCTTTAGAGCCCCTGTGACAGCTTTATTTCTAAGACTATAGATTTAAGGGTTTAGTACAGGAGTGAGGATACTGTAAAGGAAAGATACTACCACATCCTTCTCCTGGGTATGGTAGGAGCTAGGGACCATGTAGGTGTAGATGGCAGCCCTGTAGAAGAGGATGACCACAGTCATGTGTGAGGAACAGTTGGTGAAGTCCTTCTTCCGGCCCTCTGCCAAGTTCATCCTGTGGATGGTGAGGAGGATGAAACAGTAGGAGCTTGAAATGACTGTCACAGGGATGAGGAGCATGAGGATACAACCACAGGTACATGAGTGTCTCAATGAGTGAGGTGTCAGAGCAGGAGAGCTTCATTATGGCAGGCCCTTCACAGAAGAAGTGATGGATCTCCCTGGATCTGCAGAAGGGGAAGGTCATGGTGATGGGAGTGAGCATGAAGCCATCCACTGAGCCCAAGAACCAGCAACCAGATGCCATGAGGATACATACCCTGTGGTTCATAAGGATGGGGTAATGGAGAGGATGGCAGATGGCCATGTATTGCTCACAGGCCATGGCAGCTAGAAGGAAAAATTCTGATCCTACTAGTGTCAAGCAGAGGAACATCTGTACCCCACTTTCAGGAACTGAGATCTTTTTGACACCTACGACCTGGTTCATATGCATATTCGGCACAGTGATAGAAATGTACATCATGTCCATGAGAGACAACTGGCTGATAAAAAAGTACATGGAAGTGTGGAGGTGGGCATTAGAGTGTATCAGGAGGATCAGGATGGCATTTCCAGTCAGGGCCATCAGGAAAATCACAAAAATGACCACACAGAGCAGAGCTGGGTGTTTGGATTGACTGAAGAGTCCCAACAGGATGAAATTGGACACTCCAGTGTAGTTGGCCAGGCTCGTGGTGTTGTCCATGAGGTTTCACCTCGGGCATCAAGGAGAATTTTGAGGTTGCACAGATCACTCATGAGGATGTGACCTTCTGAAATGTGTTTGGTACGGGTGTGTGGGTATGCGCTCATGTGGGCCCAATTTTGCTAACATAAGACAGTTCCAAAGATTGTAGAACTTTTGTGTTGATTTGGGGGATTATAAATCACTTGTAATTCAACAAATTTACCATAAAAAAAGTAAGTGAATTCACAACTGTGGGTTGCAAGGATTGGTAACTTACACTGCAGCTGCCAGAGTTCATGGTAATGACGTTTCCTGATGAAGGTGTCCTCTCTCAAGATGTAGTAGGAACTTCAAAAATCACTGCCCCATGCAACACAAAGAGTGAAAAAGAGAAATTGGGGAAAATACAAAGAGAGAGAGACAGAGAAAGAGAAAAAAATCAAATTTCTTATTTCTAAAGTGTTTGTTAAGGTAGACAGAATTGAATAAACCTCTCTGGTTTAAGGAACCACTGGGATCTTAAAACTATAATGGCATGGCTGACCCCTCAAAGAACACAAGGGACAGAGGGGTGAGGGGCACAGACTCTGTAACCAGACTACCGCTCTGGATCCACATCCCCTCTACCTGCACTGTAAGCTACTAAACCTCCATTTCTCGGTCCACTCAGAGGATAAGAATAAAGTTTGACCCTAATGTATGGTGAGAATGTAGGTACTATGGAGTTGGTTCTAACTCACAGAGACACTATGCACGACAGATCAAAACACTGCCCTCTCCTGTGATATCCTCACTATCGTTGTGATGCTTGAGTCCACTGTTAGAGCCACTGTGTCAATCCATCTCGCTGAAGGTCTTCCTCTTTTTCACTGACCCTCTACTTTACCAAGCATGATGTCCTTCTCCAGGGACTGGTCCCTCCTGGTAACATGCTCAAAATACGTGAGATGAAGTCTCGCCATCCTCCCTTCTAAGGAACATTCTGGGAACTTTTTCCAAGACAGATTTGTTCGTTCTTCTGGCAGTCCACAGTATATTCAATATTCTTTTCTAGCACTATAATTCAAAACATCAATTCTTCTTCAGTCTTCCTTATTCATTTCCCAGCTTTTGCGTACATATGATGCGATTCAAAATACCATGGCTTAGGTCAGGCACACCTTAGTCCTCAAAGTGACATCTTTGCTTTTTAACACTTTAAAGAGGTATTTTGGAGCCTTAATGGCACAGTAGTTAAGAAGCTGGCTGCTAACCAAAAGGTTGGCAGTTCGAATCCAGCAGCCACTCCTTGGAAACCATATAGGGTAGTTCTACTGTGTTCTATAGGGTTGCTATGAGTTGGAATTAACTCAACAGCAACGGGTTTTTGGTTGCAGATTTGGTCCATGCAATATGTTGTTTGATTTCTTGACTGCTGTTTCTATGAGTGTTGATTATAGATCCAAGTAAAATGAAGTCCTCGACGTCTTCAGTATTTTCTCCATTTGTCATGATGTCGATTCTTGGTCTAGCTGTGAGGATATTTGTTTTCTTTAAGTTGAGATGTAATCCATACTGAAGGGTGTAGTCTTTGATCTTCATCAGTAAGTGCTTCACGTCCTCTTTGCTTTCAGCAAGTAAGGTTTTGTCATCTGCATATGGCAGGTTGTTAACGAGTCTTCCTCCAATCGTGATGCTGAATTCTTCATATAGTCCAGTTTCTAGGATTATATTTTCAGCATACAGATTGAATAAGTATGGTGAAAGGATACAACCCCGATGCACACCTTTCCTGATTTTAAACCACACAGTGTCCCCTTGTTCTGTTCAAATGATTACCTCTTGGTCTATGTACAGTTTCTGCATAAGTACAATTAATTGTTCTGGAATTCCCATTCTTTGCAAATATTATCCATAATTTATCATGATCCACACAGTCAAATGTCTTTGCATAGTCAATAAAACACAGGTAAACATCTTTCTGGAATTGTCGGCTTTCAGCCAAGATTCATCTGACATCAGCAATGACATGGTGAGCGTTAGATGAAATAAAACGATGACAATACTTAGAACATTACCTGGCACAGATGAATAAACTCATAAACTGTTAGTTCAGAGTGTTAATATCTAACCATATTATTGCTCAGAAGCTATGTAAGAGCTGGCTCCCACTATTCTTGTCTAATGACCTGAGATACATTACTTCAGTTCTCCAATTTCAGTATCATAGTCATATTTTTTGAAAATTTGAATCTGATAATTCTTGTAGTCAAGACAACTTGTTCACTTATTTTATTTTTTATATTACCTATCAAAAATTAAACACACTCGATGATAAAGCATGCATTCCATTAATTAAAAAACATAATATCAACAAAAATTTCAAATACTGTTTTTAATTGGGTCATGAAAAGACTAACATGGAGTTTTATGGAAAATTCCATCTCCTTTCTGTCAACTTCATGCTTCCTTAAGATGAGATTCATCTCTATTATCTCCTATTATATTCTCTAAATCTCAGGGGAAAGAGGGTCATTGACATTTACCAGATAAGGCTTTAGTTGTTTTCACAAATATTGTCAGCTTTATTGCTCCTCACAATCAATCTTTCATGGAAACTGAGATGTAGAGAGAGAAGTTGAAAAGCAGTGAGATGTCTCTGATTCCAATTTACTGCTTTCCTCCTCTACTTCTTCCAGCCTGTCTCTGTTTTAGACTCTGAACACAAATCTAAGATAAATTAAACTTGCTTACATTTAAGGAAGTCAAAGTCTGTCTACTAAGGGGGAAAAAAAAGCTTATATAAATGTGATTTAAACTAGAATTGAAAATGGCTACAAAAGGAACAAGAAAAAGCAGTAGACTCAAAATACACCTGGCCTTTCTGAAATGAATTAGTAATAACATCTTTCACATTTTCTCTTGAGGAGTTTAAACCTTTGTAACTTTTCTGTTTCTGAAATATTAAATTTTAAAAGCCCTTACCAGCAGGAAGGAAATATCAGAGCTTCTTGATGGGAAGAGTTTAAAAGTGTTATGATGCAGAGATATTTCAGGAAGAGTTTACAACACTTTCAAATATGTTTTAGACACTTGTAATAATTCCAAGGACTACTTATGAGAGCCAATTTATTAAACATCCTAATTTCTGGTGTGCTGACACAGTTGGAAATGATGCAACAAGATTTGATGTAACTATCCACAAAATCTGGGACACATTATACAAATAAATTGTGTATAATCTATCACATTGCATATAATCTATCAAATCCCACCCCCACCGGCAGATGGAAGCTGAGTTCTGTGCAAAAGTTAAAAACTGCCCTATAAGCTGCAAAACGCACTTGCTGATCTTGTCTATGTGCAGTCAAAATGAAGGGAGGATTCTTGCAGAATCTGGCACTTGTGAAGACCTTGAAACTATTTGCTGAATGAATGGAGAAGTGGGGTGGAGAAAGAGGAACAGGAGGGCAAGGGGTAGGCACTGGAAAATCTCTCCTGCAATTTTATAAATAGGGTCACCGGCATTGAGCTGTGTTGAATGGTCCTTGTTCATTCTTATTCTTCTAATCCAATTGCTTGAATTTACTACCAACAGCTTAGTGCATGTTTAATTTAGGAAATCATTAATAGTGATGGTAGAGCAATATAGAACCTTTATCTGGAGCTCACTACAGCTCAGGAGTTGTTCTAGTGCTTTACCACCTAATATTTCCTTGGAACCTATGAGAAACTTAATCTTATTTTCCCTTTTTACAGATTAGAAAATTTAGGTTCTCTGCCCATCTGCACATGATCACACAAGTGGCCATAGGGAAGACTCACATCTCAGCAGCTGTGCAGAGCTCAGAGCCTGTAACTCTGCCTCATGCTCTTGTGGGCCTAGTTCTACCCTCCTTCCCCCACCCCACAGTCTTCAATTTGACTTTTAGACCACCCTCTGTTAGTTTCATCGAAGAAACAAAAATACGATCCAGACATTTGTTTCTAGTGTTTTCTATCAGACATAATACCCACTGGAAGTAAAATCAGCCACTTTTCTTCTGTAAAATTTCAGTCTCACAAAAACAAAAACATCATCCAAAAACATAGGAAGAATCGATATTGTTTTGACCATAAATAATTGGAAATTTTAAAAAATTCCTTATATGTTGCAACTAATAAGTGTTTTATAAAGAGATTTGAAGGAAAAAGCATATTTCCTTTTCTCCATAAAAATAGATGATAAAAAATAGGAAGATATTGAAGAAATGTTGTCAAAAACCCCTAAGAAGTATCAGAGCAGAACAATGATTTGAGGATATGGGTTACCCTTTGCTCCTGCAATTCTGTCTATATGTCTGGTTGAACCACTATCAAATGATGTGCAAGCCTTTTCCACATGGGTAAGCAGACTGTGGTGACAGTTAAGTTTGCAAAGAAAGTGGAGAAGTGACATCACCCCTAGTTTTTCTCTGCCCGTTATGGGAGTGGAAGAATGTTTCTGCTGATAAATCTCCTCTGTGACATTGAAGAAGAATGCAATTAAGAGGGTTAGAGAAGCTAATAGATTATCTCCATGGCACTTTTTTTTTCTTTCTTCTCATGTCTTTTTATCTCCTTTTCTTGTTAAACTCAATGTGCATTGCCAGTGGCGTCACTAGGGTTGGTGTCATCCACTGCGGTAACTCATGGTGTCACCCCCTCAGCCTGGGGTAGGTGGGGCCAGCTAGCAAACCCCCTCCCAGGCTCACCCCCCTGTGGCTTACCACAGCTCCTCCCCTCTCCCACTGGCCAAGGCAGAATCACTCATCTCCGTCCAATGGCGAATGCCAAGGCCCAGCCACCCGCACCCTGAACGGAATATGATGGGGGTGGGTGATGAGTCACAACACTGGGTGACACCAACCCTAGTGACTGGTGGGTGATGGGGGTGATGATGATGAGTTACCACACTGGGTGATGGGTGACACCAACCCTGGTGATGCCACTGCCTTGGCAGCCCCTCCTCAAACAATGCTGGCCCATCCACCACTGCCCCAGACCCTGGGGTCATTTTGGTGTCACCCCCTCTGACAGGGTCAGGGGGTGCAGCCTGCACTGCCCCAACACCCTCCTAGTAAAGCCTCTGTGCATTGAAATCTTAATCAACATTAATAATTATCTTAAATCTCATCATTATCAATACAATCTTATCTATGAGTTATAAATTAATTTATATAGAGGCTTTGTCACTTTACAAAATGTATGTGTGTGTATCCTCATTTAATGTTAAGGGAATTTTGTGAGATATTGTTATTGTTTTTTTTTCATCTTTCACAGTTGTGGAATCTGACAGTCAGAGTTCATCTGATGTATCAAAGATGACCCCACTAATCAATACATATTGTGGTCACAACTAGGACTAAGGTTGTCTCCTTCACGTCTTTGTCTCTATGGTTCTTCAGTAGGTTACTGGTTGTTCTCTTTCTATGCCATTTTCTTTTTGTATTTAATTTTAAAGTGCTTGCTTTTATTTTAGATACTAGCAGGCTAATTGTGAAAAAAAATCCAAAAACAAAGTACTATAAATAAAATTTAAAAATTAACCATAATATAGTCATCCAGACAAAAACACTGTTTAAAAGTCATATGTTGCCTTCAATCTACAAATATTTACTGAGTACATGCCATATGCCAGGCACATAGGACAAAACAGGGAATAAGACTGAAACAATCCCTAGCCCCTTCCAGCCAAATTCTTCTGAGCCTTTTATCTATTTGGACGTTTTGGAACAATTTTGATCATATGCTTATTGTGTTAAAAAGTTTTGGAATACACGGATTTTTGTGATAGCTTTTGTCCAGAAGGTGTGTTTTGTTTGTCAGGTTCACACTTACCTCAGGTACCTTCTTCTGAACCTCGAGGTCTCCAGCCTGTAGATGGCACTTCCTGACTCTTCTGCCAACTGGCTCCCTATGGCTCTGAGAGTGAGGAACTGGGGGAAAACCTGAAGGTGGAGGAAGAAAAAAGGGTTTCTTCTTTTCCTGCTTCAGGTGATGGTCTTTGCCAGCTCAGCAGCAGCTGTGGCCAGCGGGGGATGTGGAGAATGCAGTCTCCATCACCGCAAAGGCAGTCTCAGCGGCATTGCTGGAAATGCAGCATCTTTGTTCCTGCTCCTCAGCAGTTGTTGTTCCACTAACAGCTCCAGGAGCTCAGCATCTCCATCAGTTCAAAGGTGAGACGTATGTCAGGCTGCTTCCTATCATCTATTTTTATGAAAAAAGATAAATGTGCTTTCTTCTCTCTGAATTTCTTTATATAACACATTTCTGGTCCTTGGGTAACAACACACCTCTACCTTCCTACTCCAGCTTTCCCTTCCCACTCTTTTACCACCCACCTGTATAACCAATCACCGACATAAAACCACTACTGTTTGAAATGTTGAAAGGGTTTTGGTATAACTGAAAGCTGACTAAAGAGTTTGATATTTTATAAATCAACTATACTACAATTATTATCCTCTTTTCATATTGAATACTTACATTGTGTTCCAATTTCTAAATTATAAATTGTGCTTACACAGAGATTCTTTTATAAAAATCATTCTCTGTCTTCTCCCCTAAAGATAACTTACCAAATGGGTATAAAATACTTCCAGGAACTTAATACATAATATTTAACTGATTTTACAAAAGCTTCTGCAATTTTATGCTACAACATCCCAGCCCCCTCAGGACAGACCCCTCCCAGCCAACTCAGGACAAGCCCCCTCCTGAAACCCCCTCCTGGCTCCCTTGGGAAAAGCCCCTCCCAGTCCCCTCAGGATAGCCCCCTCCCAGCACCCTCAGAACAGGCCCCCTGCTGGTCTCCTCAGGACAGGTCTCTTTTCAGCCCCCTCATGAAAGACTTCTTGGGCATGCATGCCCCCTTCAACCATGCAGGACTTGTCTTGGCTATGCAAGTGTCCTCTCAGCCATGTAGCCCACTCTGCCTTTGACCTCCCCACCTTCTGCCTCCCTAATAGTAACTGGCCCAGCTCATAACAACAGATGAAAACCAAAGAAAGTAGAAGAAACAAAATATACAACAGGAGGATCAACAGAGCCAGATGACAGTTCTTTGAAAAGATAAATGATATTGAGCCAATTCTGCTGAAAATGACCAAGAAATAAGAAAGAAGGCACAAATAAAAATTATCAGCACTGAAGAAAGGGACATTACTAGAGATGCTAGAGAGTTAAATGGATAATTAACAGGATACTAAATGAATCTGGGCTATGTTTATTGATTCTGGAATACATACAAATTCATACAACCAGGAAACAGGTACAAAAATGTGCATAGCAGCATTATTTGTAATTGCTCAAAATTGAATACAACATATATCTAATCAATAATGAGTGAATAAATTGATAATGATATAGTCAGGCAATTAAATCCTATAAAGCAAAGAAAATGAATACACTCATGATGCTTGCAACAATGTGAATGAATTTTATAAATGGTATGATGAGCATTAATAGAAGCAACTCACAAAATAATATGCAGAATATTATCTATTCATGTAAAACCAAAATCAATGAGTATTGTTAGCTATGCATAAACAGGTAGTAAAATTATAACCAAAAATAAGAAAATGATTTCTATAAAATTTATGATACTGCTAGTCTTCTCTTTAAGATACTCTTTTATCTCTTTACATGGCAAATTATTTTTCCTGAGATCATTTCTGAGAGATGAGTTTCCCTCCTAGATGCGTCATGGCTTCTCATTGCTCTTATGAACTGGGATCTCACGTTTATAGACCTCTTGCCACCGCTAGCAAATAGACCCCTTGAGGTAAGAGTGTGTTTTGTTCACTGCTTTACCCCTCATGAACCACACAGCATAGGCGGCATCAAAGATATTCAAAAGGGGTTAGATAAATAATTAAATGATTCAAGAGTCTAGAATTATTTGCATTTTCAAAACAGTTTGATTAGATGAGTAATACTTATATTAAATTAAAGTAAATTTGGGTAAACAATCTTTGAGAATAATATAAGCATTGTTCAAGATGGTTTTGCATTTCAAAGCAGTACTTAGGGTAGAGCTGCCTAACTAGAAGATTGACTAGGTCCCAATATGCTGCTCATTCATTCAACAGACCCCTAACAAGCTCCTACTGTGTGTCTGGTTATACACTGCTTTCTGAGTGCATAATGATGAACCAGAGCAGACATACCATGGACAGAGTTGTAGGCAAGACCAACAAACATCCAGTCATACATGGGAGGAAGGTGGGAGGGATTAACAGTTTTCTAGACCCTTCAAGGGACCAGGCCTTGGGTTGGATACCTCCTATATATTAAACTCAGTATTAAAGCTTGTTGGTGAAATTTATTCTATTTTTATCTGTGTTGTTGGTGTGTGACATGGAGTTAATTCTGACTCACAGCAATTCTATATGAGAGAGTAGAATTACCCCATATGGTTTTCTGGGCTGTAATCTTTACAGAAGAAGATTATCAGGTCTTTTCATCCACGGAGCCACTGGTAACCTTTCAGTTACCAGCAGAGAGCTTAAACATTGCACCACCAAGGATTCTTCTATATCTATACAATACTAATTTAATGATAGAGAAAACAAGGTGACAGATAAAGCAATCTGATCATGAGAATTGCCGTATAACAAATCTAGGACTTAGCCTGAGGTCTCTCTGACTCTGCAATCACCACATACTTCAAGACTTGAAGGCAAACATGTTGGGAAGAGACACTAGGAGTATAGAATGGTATAAAGGAGCAAAGGGAACTAACACATTGGAGCCAGTAGTATGGGCTGTCTGTGCATATTACCCCACTTGATTAGGAAGTTTTGCTTTCCCCATCTTTGAATGATGTAAGGGAAACCCTGTGGGCTTATGAAAACTTACAAATGTTTCTCAGATCTTTAGATTTTAAGTGGAACGTACAGGTCTGGAACCCATGACTGACTGGTTTTAAATCCAATTCCGTCTTACTTATTCCATCAATTGCAACAGTCCCCCAATCTAGTGGTAACTTCAAAAACTCAAGATTTTAGTTTTTCTTAGCACAGTGTCCTCCAGGGTGACAAACAGATAAACAAAACACACATTTCTGAAAAAAATATTAGTACAAAAGAATTATTATACTAGTATACTATATCAATATATTTATATCAATAATATACTAGTAAGGATAACTAACATGGTTTAGTTTTTCATCTATAGTGTCCCTTTGGGTAGCTTTGCTTCTTCTAGTTATTTATTCTCACTGATCTCTAAAATTAAGTTTTAACTATCTCTAGACAAGCTTCTCTTACTTTTTAGTTGTTATTTTTTTAGTCTGACTTGGTGGGATTATTTCCAAATTAAGAAACTTTGCTTTCACACACTGCAGGAATAATTAGTTGAGAAGCAAAAATATTTAGCTCAGATGTAATAAAAGTCAGTTGATCAAAAATGCAGTAGATATGGAAACTCCTGAGTTCCACTTCTTGATAGTAAATTAGGCAAAGTCAGGGTTCTGTGCCAAGTGTACTAACTTAATGATTTTGGGACCCAAAACACTTTGCTGCACATTAACATGAGCAAGTGTATTTCTTTCCCAATTTCTTGCACCCCAGAAACACTAGACTCAAATTATTTTGTTTATGAAAATAATAATGATTTGATGCCACTGGTAGATTTGCAGCAGTAAATCTGGTATGTACATGATGTCTCTGAGAGGAAATAAGACTAGTGACGAATTTAAAACCATTGTGTTATTTGTCACAGTTTCAGAAGGAAAAGGCTGAGATTAAGATTTCCTAAATCTCCACCCTCTCAGAGACTTTTATATCTTAGTTAAAGCCTAAAGAATCTAAACATGCAACTGTGTTCATTTACAGCCTTATGACCTATGAAATTAGATGAACCTATTAACACTCTAGAAATTCAATGTGGATTAATATTTGATCCAGGCAGTTTTAATGGTCAAACAGTATTTAAAACATTGGTGTTTACTTTATGAATCTCACTTTCAACATTAAAAAAAAAAAGTGTTCAGATGCACTTACTGAAGATACAACTGCAGATATGGGAATGCAGTGACTGCCACAAGTGAACTATGATATGAAGAATTTTATAAAGTGAGGGAATATCTAATTCCCTGCCAGGATTCTGATAGGATATGAAATCTTTACAGTGATCCACTTTTAAGGTTAAAGTTTTGACTCCCCAGATCTCATACTAAAATAGTCAATGAAGTTGGAATGGGAGATGGTCTTTCTTACATCAGCTATTGCATCAGAGATAACAGGACTCTGAGGAACTTACAATATAAAAGATAAATCAAGATGAGTAAGCAGTGTGAAGAAGAAATACCACATGCATGACAGGGAGGGAAGATCTGGGAGGTCTTTGTGTTGGGGCCCAGGAATCAGAGAATAGAATGAGATGAGAAATGGGGCGGGAGGAAAGATGGAAGGAGAACAGGGAGACGATCATTCTTAGGTTTCCACGTTAACAACTTTTCCCAGTCTCATCCCTGATGGCATCATGCTCCTCAGGGCCACTGTGATGTCTTTGTTCCAGAGGCTGTAAATGTGCGAGTTCCGCACAGGGGTGATGATGGTGTAAAAAGCAGGCACCATCATGTCCTGCTCAGTTGTGTGGTAGGATCTGGGGAGCACGTAGGTGTAGACGGAGGCACCAAAAAAGAACAGCACTACCACCATGAGAGAGGAACAACTGGTGAGGGCCTTCCTGCGGCCCTCAGTTATATTCATATAAATATAATTAATATTAATATAAATATAAAATATAATTGAGAATTTTATAAGATTCACCTCACAGGATGATTATAAAGACTAAATGAAGTAATGCACATTAAGACTATAACACAATGTGAATGTTAAATTAAACAATTCACTAAAGCTCCCACTATACTTGTGGACACAGTACCTCATCACAGGCACTTAGTAAGAGAAGCAGTAGCTGATGTTAACGTTATATTAATATCATTAGTAGTACTAACATGTGATGGTTAAGATTGTGTATCATTTTGCTTCTCTAGAGAACCCAGCCTAAGACATATCATAATTGAAATTATCTGAAAAATTGAAAGTCCTTTGAAATCTCCTCAGACACCATCTAGCCATCATATCTCTCCATTAACACTGTACTTACCCTCACTAACACATTTCAATTTTATTCAGCTATTCCTTACATGATTGCGTTCAATAAACAGCACCACTCTGCATCAGGAGCAGAGGGGGAGCTCAGGTGCTGGGGAAGAGCAATTCAGGGCTGCAGGGGGCAGGCCAGTAGAGCAACAGTGTGCTGGCTGGTCCCTTTCATAATGATTTTTACAGGAAATAGAGATAAACTTGGCAAAGGAAAATATAGCCCTGTTCCTAAAAGCCACAGAATAGAAGCTGTAGATGCCATACGTAACATATAGTTGGTTGAAAAAGAATTAAGTCATTCTTTATTTTTCCTTTGCAGATACCATTTATCCCCAAAAATAGTGCCTAATACATTAGACATTCTGTATACACTGGTTAATGAGTGAATGAAGTTCAAGGGGCTGGATGGAGCAGTTGGGTCATAAAACACACAAAGCGGCAGTCCTACAACACAGCCTAGGGGTCCCTCCAAGTCTGCATCTCCATTTACTTAGAAAACTAGCAAAATCCCCTACTCTATAAACTTGCAGCTTTGCTTAGCAACTGTTTTGTCTGACTATATCAGTTATAATTTTCCAGTTGAAATGCTTAAGTCTCACCAAACTCACTTATCTTTAAAGGAGAGAATTAAGTCCTCAACTATGGAAAGGTCAGGAGCATCATGACCAGACCTAGCCTACCTTAGTGTTGCTGTATCCCCAACTGCAGAGGAAAATACACATAAAACTAAGACACATGGAAATATGAATAAAATATGTTAAAAATTTAATTAATGTATTTTAAAAAAGGCTAGGATTCCAGGAAACCTAAAGTCAGAATAATATTAGAGATCAAACAAGAATCAGATTATTTGCTCCTTATTTTGTATGTTTATAAAGGCTTGAAGAGATATGATAAAAAACCACAGTCAGACAGAGAGAGAAATACAAGGCATGGAGATCTCATACATTTTTTGCTCTAATACACAGTAAGTTTGAACGAAACAGGCCAAGTGAAGTGATCAGCTGCTTTCTCCCTCCCAAGGCGAGGCTTCCCTGGTTTAAATTCAGGGAACAATGTAGGAAAGTTACATCATCAGCTTCTTCACATTAGGGAATTGAGATGAGCTACTGTTGTTAAATCCTTTGGCTCTGTTGAACAAACATAAAAGTAACAGCATTGCAGAAGTCAGAGGGAATTTTCAACTTTCTTTATTATTCATATTCCCCATGCTAGGTATTCACTCTTCCTTGGAGCTTCTACTTTCTTTAAAGTCCTCTCAGAATCTATAGTTTTGTTTAGATTTTCCGTTTGTTTTTGCCAGTTACACTATAACTTCCCACTCAAGGTACCCATAGGAATTAAACATGTTTGTCATTTAGGGTATACATCTGTCAAAAAGTAAAACTCACCTTTATCATGAAGAATCGTAATTTTTTTGTTTCATTTTTCCACTTTGCAAAGCATATTTTTACATTAGATATTCTCAAGGATACTTTCACTGGTCTTTAAAAAAAATCTGAATCTCAGAAAGGCAGAATCATGCAGAACATCTGTACTATAAGGAGATATTAAATATCAAGCCTATTTGAAATCCTGTGCTCTTTCACTCACACAGTCTGTAACTGAACATTGTTATGTGTGTGTCATCTAATGATGGCTATAGGAACTTTATATTATTATCAACTGTATTAACTCTTGATGGGATTACATCTGCAATTCACTTCCCTTCTCCATGCCAACTGGAACATTTAAAAGCACATGGTAGGTTTATGTGAGAAATGTATTTATTGTATCGTTTCCTAAGTATTTTCCTCCCCATGGCTGCTAAACTCAAAGAAATCTGGATTTGAAATGGTATCAACAAGTCTTAGCTTTCTGACCCTGTTCACTTTCCTATTCCCATTGGAATGCTCAGCCTAATGTAGTTGAGATTGGATGGAGGAGGCCAGGAGCCAGGAAATAAGACATTATAATTTAATCTTAGTCAAGCCACTAAAACCTCTGAGTGTCAGCTTCTCAGAATTAAACAAAAGTGTTATGTACTTCTACACTTCAGTGGCTCTCAAGACAAGAAGGGGGCATCCTCCATCATTTGCCCCTAACCTCAAAGGCTCAGAAAAGTCTGTTGAAGATTAGTCTCATCAAATGCTGAGTAAGGCTTCTATCACTTTGTACAAGTGGATCCTGACACCAGGAATCAGAATCAGTGCCTCCTCTCCTTCATGGGAGCTCACCCTCCCGTCCAGTTTATTTCTCACCAAAGTCTCAGGCTGCCTTCAACCAGGATGCCTTCATATTTCCTGTTATAGCTTCTCTCATGCTGTGTCCTTGCTCTATATTCACTCCTTCCATTTCTGTCTAGATTCTAATATTCCATACATGTCCAGCTGAAATGACACCTTTTGCATGAAGCCTTTCTCTACAAGCCAGTCACTGAGATATCTCACACCTCTGGAAGATCACAGGAGTTTGTTTTGACTCCTCTCAGAGATTTTGCATTTTGTATTCTTGTACTTACATATTTTTTAAATTTCAACAAAATATTCAAAAGTAATGATATAGTTTTATGTAAAATACAAACACTATATTAAAAAGAAGAGTCTCTGAATTCTGAGAAGCCACAGGAGAAGAAACACTTTCCAGGATACATGGCAGGTGTAGCTGCAGGGTAGATCTGGCAAGATCTGGAGCCAGATGTGGAAGAACATAGCCACTGACAGTCTCAGCTGTCAGGGACAGTGCTGATGGAATCGGTGCCCAGACCCCAGTCTCCTCCTATTCTCCAAATCTCCCACTGAGGTCTCTTTTTGGGCAAACCATCCAGAAGGCAAAGGGCCATGTAGGCATTTCATGATCACACAGCAGACATGGAAAGACAGATAGATATCTAGGGGGAAGTCACAGACTCCAGGCACAGTGGAAAAATGAGAAATTGCTCATCTTTCCTCATTGACGGTGGGGCTAAATTGGTCTAGACTTCTATATTATATCATGCAAATTAGTACTTTGCATCAAAATTTTGTAAATGTTAATCATTTTAACCAGTAAGTCCCTTCTTGGAATCTGTCTTACAAAAATAATTATACATGTAAAGAAAGATACACGTATAAGACACTCTGTTTTGAATAATTATTTTCAAGATTCAGCAATAGCCCCATACATCCACTAATAGACTATTTTAAAATTGATGACATATCCATCCTGTAGAATATAACCCATTTTCCATGTTCTGAAGTAGAAAGATAATCAAGATTCACTACTAAGTTAAAAATAAGCATGTTTTATGTCAACACTTTATTTTCCAATTGAAAAAGCAGTTTGAATTATACAATTCTCAGGTCTTCCTAGCAATAATGTTAGAGTTTTATATATTTCGTGGACTCAGTGTCAGGCACAGAAAACATGTGTTTACAAAATAATAATCAAACAAAAGGCAAACAGAACCGTATTAAATGTGCATTTCAATACATTTAATTTTGTATATTAAGTCTCATTTCCTGATCAATCCCTAGGAAATGGTTTCCTTCATTCTGTTTCTTCAAACTGTATCCTTGGAACACCCTTAAGAAAACAGAACATTTGTGAAAAATGATACTAGCTTATGTACTTAATCACATGTTGATTTTTTCTTAATAAATTTGGTGATGAATTCCAATCGAAGTTCTTTATGAGCTATACTCTGTGCATGATAAGCAAAGCAATTTATATACTTTACTGCACCTATCTGCATATCCAACTATACCTACAGTTCAAATTCCTTGGGGACAGCAGCCATGTATTGTTTAGATTTTAATCTCATTTGCCTATAATTTTGGATTATAATGTAGCATAAAAAACATTTGTTGAATAATTGGAAGACTGAATATTTAATGTCCTACCTCTCCTTCTTTGTCTAACAAATCACATATTGCAGGGAACCTTCCCTAAATCATCCTTCCACTCTGGGTTAATGTGTTTCCCATAGTACCTTATGAAGTTCTGGATTCTAAATCTATCACACAATACTAATATCTACTAGGTGTCTTTAGAGCTGCCACATGGAACAAAGCATCTCTCAGTAAAAGTGTGCAGATATAGTCAGTATATTCAGTAATGAATATATTCAGTGATGAATAGTTATGTTGAAGGGAACTCGTTTTCTAGGGTATCTTGTCACGCTGCCACTAGAGAATAGGAACTCAAAAAAAGGGGGGGCAACAAGGACTGATATTTAACTCTTGGAATTAATTTCAAATGTACAGGAAAGCAACATGAATAAGAATAGGGCAAAGAATACCTATAGGCCCCTTATCTAGATTCACCTGTTGTTAATATTTTCCTCCATTTGGTTCACCATTTCCCTCCCTCTCTCTTTCTCATTTGAGAGTCCATTTGGCTTTTAATTCTAAATATTTTCATTACGCATTTCCTAAGAATATGAATATTCTTCTACAGAATAATAGGGCAATAGAGGCAACTACTTTAAAAAAAAAGGATGGAAATGATATGAGACACTGTGATATGAGAACCTGAGGAATAAGTTGGTATAAGATCCTAAAATTTTGACATGTAGAGAGAAGGAAAAGAAAATGTTACTACCAGAATTTCCTACTTTATAGTTTCTTGAAAGGCAGGTTCCACATTCAACATTTTCTTCAGAGCCCCTGTGACAATTTTATTTCTAAGACTATAGATTAAAGGGTTTAGTACAGGAGTGAGGATACTGTAAAGGAAAGATACTACCATGTCCTTCTCCGGGGTATGGTAGGAGCTGGGGATCATGTAGGTGTAGATGGCAGCCCCGTAGAAGAGGATGACCACATTCATGTGGGAGAAACAGGTGGTGAAGGCCTTCTTCCGGCCCTCTGCCGAGTTCATCCTGTGGATGCTGAGGAGGATGAAAGAGTAGGAGCTTGAAATGACTGTCACAGGGGTGAGGAACATGAGGACACAACACAAGTATATGAGTGTCTCAATGAGTGAGGTGTCAGAGCAGGAGAGCTTCATTACAGCAGGCACCTCACAAAAGAAGTGATGGATCTTCCTGGACCTGCAGAAGGGGAAGGTCATGGTGATGGGAGTGAGCATGAAGCCATCCACTGAGCCCAAGAACCAGCAGCCAGTTGCCAGGAGGAGACATACCCTGTGGTTCATAAGGACGGGGTAATGGAGCAGATGGCAGATGGCCATGTATCGATCACAGGCCATGGCAGCTAGAAGGAAAAATTCTGATCCTACTAGTGTCAAGTAGAGGAACATCTGTATCCCACATCCAGGAACTGAAATACTTTTGGCACCCATGACCTGGTCCATGAGCATCTTTGGTACAGTGACAAAAATGTACATCATGTCCATGAGAGACAACTGGCTAAAGAAAAAGTACATGGGAGTGTGGAGGTGGGCATTAGAGTGTATCAGGAGGATCAGGATGGCGTTTCCAGTCAGAGCCATCAGGAAAATCACAAAAATGGCCACACAGAGCAGAGCTGGGTGTTTGGATTGACTGAAGAGTCCCAACAGGAAGAAATCGGCCCCTCCAGTGTGGTTGGCCAGCCACATGGTGTTGTCCATGAGGTTGCACCTGGGGCATCAAGGAGAGCTTTGACGTTACACAGATCACTCATGAGGATGTGACCTTCCAAAATGCATGTTCAGTGCATGTGTGTGTGCGTAAACATAAGTGCACACACATGTGAACACAATTTTACTAATAGAAGAAAGTTCCATAGATTGTAGAACTTTTGTGTTGATTCAGGGATTATAAATCACTTGTAATTCAACAAATTTACCAGAAAAAAATAAAAGAATTCGCAACTGTGGGTTGAAAGAATTGGTAACTTATACTGAAGTTGCCAGAGTTCACGGTAACGAAGTTTCCCGATGAAGGTGTCCTCTATCAACATATAGTAGTAACTTAAAAAAACACTGCCCCATGCAACACAAGAGTGAAAAAGAGAAATTGGGGAAAATACAAAGAGAGAGAGACAGAGAAAGAGAAAAAAATCAAACTTCTTATTTCTAAAGTGTTTGTTAAGGTAGACAGAATTGAATAAACCTCTCTGGTTTAAGGAACCACTGGGATCTTAAAACTATCACGGCATGGCTTACCCCTCTGAGAACCCAAGGGGCAGTGGGTGAGGGGCACAAACTCTGCAACCAGACTACTGCCCTTGTTCTAGCTTCCCCTCTACCTCCACTTTTAGTTACTGAACTCTCCATTCCTAGATCCATTCTGTATAAAAAGAGGATAAGAATAAAGTTTGACCCTAATGTATGGTGAAAATTGTTGTTGTTAGGTACCATCAAGTTGGTTCCAACTCATACTAACCCTATGTACAAAAGATCTAAACGCTGCCCTCTCCTGCGTCATCCTCACAATTGTTGCTATGTTTGAAACCACTGTTGCAGCCACTGTGTTAATCCATCTCATTGAGGGTCTTCCTCTTTTACACTGACCCTTTACTTTACCAAGCATGATGTTGTTCTCCAGGGACTGGTCCCTCCTGATAACATGTCCAAAGTACATGAGACAAAGTCTCACCATCCTCCCTTCTTTAGGAACATTCTGGCTTTACTTCTTCCAAGACAGATTTGTTTGTTTCCTGGCAGTCCATGGTATATTCAATATTCTTTCCAAAACTGTAAGTCAAAGGCATCAGTCTCTGCATAAGCACAATTAACTTTTCTGGAACTCCCATTCTTCGCAAATGCTATCCATAATTTATTACGATCCAGATAGTTGAATTCCTTTGCATAGTCAATAAAACACAGGTAAGCATCTTTCTGGAATTCTCTGTTTTCAGCCAAGATTCATATGACATCAGCAATAACATGGTGAGCATTAGATTAGGTAAAATATTGACAATACTTAGAACATTACCTGGCACAGATGAATAAACACGTAAACTGTTAGTTCAGAGCATTAATATCTAAGCATATTATTGTGCAGAAGCTATGTAAGAGTTGGCTCTCACTATTTTTGTCTAATGACCTGAGATACGTTACTTCAGTTCTATGATTTCAGTATCTGAGTCATATTTTTTTAAAATTTGAATCTGATAATTTTTGTAGTCAAGACAACTCATTTCATTTATTTTTTATTTATATAACCTATCAAATAATCCTAGAAGCTGGACTACATGAAGAAGAATGGGACATCAAGATTGGAGATAGATTGATTAACAACCTGTGTTATGCAGATGACACAGCCTTACTTGCTGAAAGTGAAGAGGACTTGAAGCACTTACTAAATGAAGACCAAAGACCATAGTCTTCAGTTTAGATTTCACCTCAACATAAAGAAAACAAAAATCCTCACAAATGGACCAATAAGCAACATCATGATAAACGGAGAAAAGATTGAAGTTGTCAAGGATTTCATTTTACTTGCATTCACAGTCAACAGTCATGGAAGCAGCAGTCAAGAAATCAAAAGACACATTGCATTGGGCAAATGTGCCGCAAAAGATCTCTTTTGAAAAGAGAAGATGTCACCTTGAAGACTAAATTTTGCCTGACCTAGGCCACGGTGTTTTCAGTTGCCTCATGTGCATGTGAAAGCTGGACGATGAATAAGGAAGACCAAAGAGGAATTGATGTCTTTGAATTGTGGTGTTGGAGAAGAATATTGAATATACCATGGATTGCCAAAAGAACAAAGAAAAATATCTTAGAAGTACAATCAGAATGCTCCTTAGAAGCAAAGATGGCAAGACTACGTCTTACATACTTTGGACGTGTTATCAGGAGGGATCAGTCCCTGGAGAAGGATATCATGCTTGGTAAATTAGAGGGCCAGTCAAAAAAGAGGAAGATCCTCAATGAGATGGATTGACACAGTGGCTGCAACAATGGGCTTGAGCATAACAACAATCCTGAGGATGGCTGCGTTTCCTTCTATTGTACATAGGGTCTCTATGAATCGGAATCGACTCAACGGCACCTAATAACAACATCAAAAATTCAGACATGTTCAGTAATAAACCATGCATTCCATTAATTAAAAAATATAGTATCAAAAAAAAATTCAAATAATGTTTTTAATTGGGTCATGAAAGAGCTAACGTGGAGCTTTACGGAAAATTCTGTCTCCTTTCTGTCAACTACGTGCTTCTCTAAGGTGAGATTCATCTCCATTATCTCCTATTGTATTCTCTAAATCTTGGGCAAGGAGGGTCACTGACATTTACCAGGCAAGGCTTTAGTTGTTTTCACAAATATTGTCAGCTTTATTGCTCCTCACAATCAATCTTTCTCGGAAACTGAGACGCCGAGAGAGAAATTGAAAAACACTGAGATGTCTCTGATTCCAATTTCTGCTTTCCTCCTCTATCTCACTTCTTACGGCCTGTCTCTGTGTTAGACTCTGAACACAAATCAAAGATACATTAAACTTGATTACATTTAAGGACGTCAAAGTCTGTCTACGCAAGAAAGAGAAAAAGCTTATATAAATGTGATTTAAAGTAGAATTGAAAATGGTTACAAAATAAATACAAAAAAAAAAACAATAGACTCAAAATACACCTGGCCTTTCTGAAATGAATCAGTAATAACAATAACATCTTTCACATTTTCTCTTAAGGAGATTAAACCTTTGTAACTTTTCAATTACCTTTATAACTTTTCCATTTCTGAAATATTAAATTTTAAAGGTCCTTATCAGCAGGAAGGAAATATCAGATCCTTATGATGGGAAGAGTTTAAAAGTGTTATGATGCAGAGATATTTCAGGAAGAGTTTACAACACTTTCAAATATGTTTTATATACTTGTAATAATTCCAGGGACTAGTTATGATAGTCAACTTACTAAGCATTCTCATTTCTGGTGTACTGCCATAGTGGGCAATGATGCAACCAGATTTGATGTAAATATCCACAAAATCTGGGACATATTTCATAAACAAAGTGTGTATCATCTATCAAATTGTATATAATCTATCGAATCCCACCCCGACTGGCAGGTGGAAGCTGAGTTTTGTGCAAAAGTTAAAAACAGCCCTATAAGCAGCAAAACACACCTGCCGATCCAGCGTCTATGTGCGGTCAATATGAAGCAAGGATTCTTGTAGTGACTGGCACTCATGAAATCCTCAAAGATGCTTGCTGAAGGAATAGAGCAGTGGGGAGAAGGGAGAGCGGGAGGGCAGGGTGTGGGCACCGGCAAATCTCTCCTGCAGTTTTGTAAATGGGGTCATTCACATCAAGGTGTGTTGAATGGTCCTTGTTCATTCTTATTCTTCCTAATCCAATTGCCTGAGTTTAATACCAATAGCTTAGTGCGTGTTTAACTTAGGAAATCATTAATAGTGGTGGTGGAGCAATACAGAACCTTTATTTGGAGCTCACTGCAGCTCAGGAATTGTTCTAGTGCTTTACCACCTAATATTTCCCTGGAGCCTATGAGAAACTTAATGTTATATTCCCTTTTGACAGATTAGAAAATTTAGGTTCTCTGCCCATCTGCACGTGATCACACAAGTGACCACAGGGAAGACACATCTCAGCAGCTGTGCAGGGCCCAGAGCCTGTAACTCTGCCTCATGCTCTTGTGGGCCTAGTTCTACCCTCCTCCCACCACCCTACAGTCTTCAGTTTGAGTTTTAGACCACCCTCTGTTAGTTTCATCAGAGAAACAAAAATATGATCCAGACATTTATTTCTAGTGTTTTCTATCACACATAATGCCCACTGGAAGTAAAATCAGTCACGTTTCTTCTTTAAAATTTCATTCTCATAAAACAAAAACATCATCCAAAAGCATAGGAAGAATAGATACTGTTTTGACTATAAATAATTGGAAATTAAAAAAAAATTTTCCTTATATGTTATAATTAATAACTGTTTTATAAAGAGATTTGAAGGAAAAAGCTTACTTGCTTTTTTCCATAAGACAAAGTTGATAAGAAATAGGAAGATGTTGAGGAAATGTTGTCAAGAACCCCTAGGATGTATCAGAGGAGAACAACAATTTGAGGACATGGGTTACCCTTTGCTCGTGCAGTTCTGTCTACATGTCTGGCTGAACCAGTATCAGATGATGCGTGAGCCTCATCCACATGGTTAACTGGGGTGTGGTGATGGTTAAGTTTGCAAAGAGAAGTGGAGAAGTGACATCACCCCAGGTTTTTGTCTGCCCAGTAGGGGAGTGGAAGAATGTTTCTGCTGATTAATCTCCTCTGGGTCATTGAAAAAGAATGCGATTAAGAGGGTTAGAGAAGCTAATAGATATCTCCATGGCACTTTTTTTTAACTTTCTTATGTCTTTTTATCTCATTTTATTGTTAAACTCAATGTGCATTGACAGTAGCGTCACTAGGGTTATTGTCATCCAGTGCAGTATGTCATAGTGCCACCCACCCCAGCCTGGGGTGGGCAGGGCTGGCCAGCAAACCCCCTCCCCCATGGCTTCCCACAGCTCCTCCCCCATCCCATTGGCCAAGGCAAAGATACTCGTCTCCGCCCAACGGTGAGTGACAAGGCCTGGCCACCTGCACCCTAAATGGAGGATGATGGGGGGGAAGGGGTGAAAAGTTACCGCACTGGGTAGCACCATCCCTAGTGACTGGTGGGTGAGGGAGGTGGTGATGGGTTACCACACTTGGCGATGGGTGGCACCAACTAGTGATGCCACTGCTTTGGTGGCCCCTCCTCCAACAATGCTGGCCCACCCACCACTGCCCCAGACCCTGGGGTGATTTAGGTGTCACCTCCTCTGACAGTGTCAGGGGATGCAGTCTGCACTGCTCCCACACCCTCTAGTGATGCCACTGTGTACTGAAATCTTCGCCAATGTTAATAATTATCTTAAATCTCATCATTATTAATAAAATCTTATCTATGAACTGTGAGTTAATTTATATGTAGATGATGTCACTTTACAAAATTTTTGTATGTGTATACATCCTTATTTAATGTTAAGGGAATTTTGTGAGATATTGTTATTATTTTTTTCATCTTTCACAGTTATTGAATCTGACACTCAGAATTCAACTGACATATCAAAGATGACCCCACTAATCAGTACATATCGTGGTCACAACTAGGACTAAGGTTGTCTCCCTCACATTTTTGTCTCTATGGCTCTTCAGTAGGTTACTGGTTGTTCTCTTTCTATGTTCTTTTCTTTTTTTATTTAATTTTAAAGTGCTTGCTTTTATTTTAAATGCCAGCTGGCTAATTGTGAAAAAAAAAATTCCAAAAACACAAACTTGTATAAAGAAAATTTTAAAATTAACCATAATATAATCATCCAGACAAAAACACTATTTAAAAGTAACATGTTACCTTCAGACTACAAATATTTACTGAGTACATGCCATATAGGATAAAACAGGGAACAAGATTGAAACAATCCCTAACCCCTTCCAGCCAAATTCTTCTGAACCATTTATCTGTATGGGGGTTTTGGAACAATTTTGATCATAATGCTCATTGTGTTAAAAAGTTGTGGAATACATGGCTTTTCATGATAGCTTTTGTCCAAAGGATGTGTTTTGTCAGGTTCGCACTTACTTGAGGTACCTTCCTCTGAACCTCCAGGTCTCCAGCCTGTAGATGGCACTTCCTGACTCCCCTGACAACTGGCTCCTGAAGGCTCTGAGAGTGGAGGAACTGGGGGAGCACCTGAAGGTGGAGGAAGAAAAAAGGGTTTCTTCTTTTCCTGCTTCAGGTGATGGTCTTTGCCAGCTCAGCAGCAGCTGTGGCCAACTGGGGATGTGGAGAATGCAGTCTCCATCATCGCAAAGGCAGTCTCAGCTGCATTGCCGGAAATGCAGCATCTGTTTTACTGCTCATCAGCAGTTGTTGGTTCCACCAGCAGCCCAGGAGCTCAACATCTCCATCAGTTCAAAGGTGAGATGTATGTCAGGCTGCTTCCTATCATCTATTTTTATGGAAAAAGACAAATGTGCTTTTTTTCTTTGAATTTCTTTATATAACACATATTTCTGGTCCTTGGGTAACAACACACCTCCACCTTCCTTCTCCAGCTTTCCCCTCCCACACTTTTACCACCTCTAACCAATCTCTGACATTAAATCACTACTGTTTGAAATGTTGGAAGGGTTTTTGTATAACCGAAAGCTGACTAAAGAGTTTAATATTGTATAAATTGTACTACTATTATTACCCTCTTTTCATATTGAATATTTACATTGTGTTTAAATCTCTAAATTATAAATTGTGCTGAAATAGAGATTCTTTTATAAAAATCATTCTCTGAATGTATTCTCCCCTAAAATAAATTACCAGAAGGATATAAAACCTTTCCAGGAACTTAATACACAACATTTAATTGATTTTACAAAAGCTTCTGCAAACTTGTGCTACAACACCCAGCTCCCTCAGGACAGACACCTCGCAGTCAACTCAGGACAAGCCCCCTCCTGGACTACTCAGGACAAGCCCCCTGCTGGCCCCCTCAGGACAAACCCCCTTCCAGTCCCCTCATGAAAGACCCCCTCTTGGCCCCTTAGGAAAAGCCCCCTCCCAGAACCCTCAGGACAGGCCCCCTCCTGGTCTCCTTAGGACAGGTCCCTTCTCAGACCGCTCAGGACAGACTTCCTCTTGGGCACACATGCCCCCTTCAGCCATGCAGGACTCATCTTGGTTGTGCGTGTATCCTTTTAGCCATGCAGGCATCTCTGCCTTTGGCCTCCCCACTTTCTGCCTCTCTAATGCTAACTGGCCCAGCTCATAACCAGTATAGCAGCTTGCTCAGCTCTCTTAGCTGCTTTCATAGCAGCAGCTTTCTGCCACGAAGACCGACTCAGCCAAAGGACCCCTTCTGGGCCTGTCACCACCAGCTCTGCTGCAGAGCCTCTTCCAGGCTTCTTTATGTCATCAGTGTTACAGCCCTTGACCCACATTACAGCTCTTTTAGAAGGTCCCTTGTCTCTACTCACTCTGCTTCTGCTCCCTTCTCTCTTTTTGCCTCTAAAAAACTTCTCGGGGGGTTGGCTGCTTATATAAGCAAACTCCTTGTCAATTTCAAGACACTGGCCTTCCCAGAAGTACCAAAAGTGACTAATCACTTTGGAGGACCTCAAATCACTCAATCCGCAGAGTAAACTGACCAATGCTTGCAAGGTGTGTACCACAGACCAATTAACATGGCCAACTGCAGTCCAAGGCTAGACGAAAACTATCAGACCATCAAGTTATTTACAGCTTGCTCAGAAAATGTCAATAAACCTGGACAAAAGTAACAAACACTGTGGGGTAGAAAACACCTTGAGATTTGCCCCCACCCCCACCCAAGCTGCTTCTTCAAAGAACTAGGTCAAATGTAACCCTCCAGAAAAAAAATCTCCCAAGCTGTTTTTCCAAAGAACTAATGCAAAAGGCCACATAAAGGAACACATTTTACCACAGAATCATACTGGAGATTATTTCACAATCCCCTCTCTGTAACTGGAAAAACAAATAGATGAAAATTAGTAAGATTTGAACAGCACATTACTAATGGACATATAAAAAACACTACACCCAACAATGGTAAACCATGTGGAACATTTACAAAAATTGATCATACAAGGGGTCATAAAACAAGATAAAACACATTTTAGAGGATCAAAATCTCTGCCGACAATGTTTCAATCTAGAACTCAATTAAAAGGTTAAATAAAAAATATCTCTTTTGACTGTAGATTAAGAATTATTATTCTAAATAACACATGGGTCAAAATAATAATTCCACATATCAAAACCTGTAGGATACTGCTAAGGAATACATAAAGGAAAATTTAGAGGCCTAAAAGAATATATTTAATTTTTTTTTTTTAATTTTAAAGTCAATGAGTTGAACAACCTTTTTAAAAAAAAATAGAAAAATAACAGCAGTGAAAACCAAAGAATCTAGAAGAAACAAAACATACATCAGAAGGGTCAACAGAGTCAGATGACAATTCTTTGAAAAGATGAATAATATTGATCCACTTCTGCTGAGAATAACCAAGAAATAATAAAGAAGGCACAAATAAAAATTATCAGCATTGAAGAAAGGGACATTACTAGAGACGCTGGAGAATTAAGTGGATAATAACAGGATACTAAATGAATCTGAGATATGTTTATTGATTCTGGAATACATACAAATTCATACCACCAGGAAACATGTACAAAAATGTACATAGCAGCATTATTTGTAATTGCTCAAAATTGAATACAACCTATATACTAACAATAATGAGTGAATAAATAGATAATGATATAGTCAGGCAATTAAATCCTATAAAGTAAAGAAAATGAATACATTCAAGATGCATGCAACAATGTGAACGAATTTTATAAATGGTATGATGACTATTAATAGAAGCAATTTGCAAAATAATATGCAGAATATTATTTATTGATGTAAAACCAAAATCAATTGGTATTTTTAGGTATGCGTAAATAGTAAATCTATAACCAAAAATAAGAAAATGATTTCTATAAAATTCAGGAAAGTGCTGGTCCTCTCTTTAAAATACATTTTTATTTCTTTACATGGCAAATTATTTTTCCTGAGATCATTGATGAGAGATGAGTTACCCTCCTAGAAGCTTCCTGGATTTTCATTGCTCTTTATGAACTGGGATCTTATATCTATAGAGCTCTCTCCACCACTATCAAATGACCCCTTGAGGTAAGAGCCTGTGTTTTGTTCACTGCTTTACCCTTCATGAACCACACAGCATAGACATCAAAGGTATCCAAAAGGGGATGAATAAATAACTGAATGATTCACAAGTCTAGAATTATTTGCATTTTCAGAACCGTTTGATTGGATGAGTAATATTTATATTGAATCAAAGTAAACTTGTGTAAACAGTCTGTGAAAAAAGGATAACATAAGCATTGTTCAAGATGTTTTTGCAATACTTACAGTAGAGCTGTCTAACTAGAAGGTGGAATAAGTCCAGAAATACTACTCATTCATTCAACAGACCGCTGAGGAGCTCCTACTTTGTGTCAGGTTCTACGCTGCTTTCTGAGTGCATAATGATGAACCAGAGCAGACATGGGCAACACCAGCAAATATCCAGTCATACCTAGGAGTAAAGTGGAAGGGTTTAACAGTTTTCTAGACCCTTCCAGGGGCCAGACCTTGGGTTGGGTACCTCCTACATATTAAACTCAGTATTCAAAGCCTGTTGGTGACATTTATTCTATTCTTATATGCGTTGTTTTTGTTGTATGACATGGAATTAATTCTGACTCACAGCAATGCTATATGACAAAGTAGAAATGCCTCATAGGGTTTTCTAGGTTATAACCTTTACAGAAGCAGATTACCAGGTCTTTTCTTCCACAAAGCCTCTGGTAACCAGCCGAGAGCTTAACCACTGTGCCATCAGGGCTCCTTCTATATGTATAAAGTACTATTTTAATGACAGAAACTAAAGCGGCAGTGAGATAAAGTAATCTGAGCATGAGAATTGCTGTGTAACAAATCTAGGACTTAGCCTGAGGCCTCTATGACTCTACAGTTACACCAAACTTCAGGAGTTGAAGGCAAACGGGCTGGGAAGAGACACTAGGAGTGTAGAATGGTACAAAGGAGCAAAGGAAACTAATACATCGGAGTCGGTAGTATGGGCTGTCTGTGCATATTACCCCACTTGATTAGGAAGTTTTGCCTTCCCCATCTTTGAATGATATAAAGGAAACCCTGTGGGCTTATGAAAACTCAGAAATGTTTCCCAGATAGATTTTAAGTGGAAAGTGCAGGTCTGGAACCCAAGACAGACTGGTTTTAAACCCAGTCCCCTCTTACTTAGTCTAACAATTGCAACAGTACCCTAGTCTAGTGATAACTTGAAACTCAAGATATTAGTTTTTCTTAGCACTGTATTCTCCAGGGTGACAAGCAGATAAACAAAACACACATTTCTGAAAAAAAAAATACAAAAGAATTATTAATGATATCAATAATGTATTAATAAGGATAACATGGTTTAAATAGTTTTTCATCCATAGTGTCCCTTTGGGCAGCTTTGCTCCTTCTATTTCTTTATATATTTGAACTGATATCTAAAATTAAGTTTTAAGTATCTCTAGACAAGCTTCTCTTACTTTTCAGGTGTTATTTTTTTTTAGTCTGACTTGGTGGAATTATTTCAAATTCAGACACATTCCTTTGATGCACTGTAGGAAGAATCATCAGTTGAGAAGCAAAAGTAATTTGCTCAGGTGTAATAAAAGGAAAGCGCTGTCAGTGGATTGACAATGGAGGAGATATGGAAACTCCTGGGTTCCACATCTTCATAGTAAATAAGGCAAGGTCAGGGTTCTGTGCCAAGTGTTCTAACTTAATGATTTTGGGACCCAAAACACCTTGCTGCACATTAATATGAGCAAGTGTATTTCTTTCCCAATTTCTTGCACCCCAGAAACAGTAGACTCAAATTATTTTGTTTATGTAAATAATAATGATTTGATGCTACTGGTATATTTGCAGCAGTAAATCTGGATATGTACGTGAGGTCTGTGCGAAGAAATAAGACTGGTGACAAATTTAAAACCATTGTGTTATTTGTCACAGTTTCAGAAGGAAAAGGCTGAGATTAAGATCTCCTAAACCTCCACCCCCTCAGAGACTTTTATATCTTAGTTAAAGCCTAAAGAATCTAAATATGCAACCACATTTATTCACAGGCTTATGACCTATGAAATTAGATGAACCTGTTAACACTCTAGAAATTTAATGTGGATTAATATTTGATCCGGGTAGTGTTAATGGCCAAACAGTATTGAAAACATTGGTGTTTACTTTATGGATCTCACTTTAAACAAAAAAAAAAAAAAAAATAGTGTTCAGATGCACTTACTGAAGATAAAACTGCAGACATGGGAATGCAGTGCCTGGCACAAGTGAACTATGATTTAAAGAATATTATAAAGTGAGGGAACATCAAATTCCCTTCCAGGATTCTGCTAGGATATGAAATCTTCAGTGATCCACTTTCAGGGTTAAAGCTTTGACACCCCAAATCTCATACTAAAATGGTCAATGAAGATAAGATACAGGGGGCACTCTTTATAGCCTTTCTTATGTCAACTATTGCATCAGAGATCACAGGACTCTGAGGAACTTAAATATAAAAGATAAATCAGGATGAGTAAGCAGTGTGGAGGAGAAATACCACATGCATGACAGGGAGGGAAGATCTGGGAGGACTTTGTATTGGGGCCCAGGAATCAGAGAATAGAATGAGTTGAAAGACAGTGAGGGGAGGAAGGAAGGGGAACAGGGAGATGGTCATTCTTAAGTTTTCACATTTACTATTTTTCTCAGCCTCATCCCTGATGGCATCATGCTCCTCAGGGCCACTATGATGTCTTTGTTCCAGAGGCTGTAAATGAGCGGGTTCAGCACAGCGGTGATGATGGTGTAAAAAGCAGACACCATCATGTCCTGCTCAGTTGTGTGGTAGGATCTGGGGAGCATGTAAGTGTAGACGGAGGCACCAAAAAAGAACAGCACTACCACCATGAGAGAGGAACAACTGGTGAGGGCCTTCCTGCGGCCCTCAGTTGTATTCATATAAAATTGAGAATTTTATAAGACTTACCTCACAGGATGATTATAAAGACTAAATGAAGCAATGCACATTAAGTCTGTAACACAATGTGAGTGTTAAATTAAGCAAGTCTCTGAAGCTCACACTCAACCTATGGACACTGTAGTTCATTACAGGCACTTAGTAAGAGAAGTAGTAGCTGATGTTAATGTTACATTAATATCATTAATAGTACTAACAACATAATTGAAATTCTCTGAAAAATTGAAAGTCCTTTGAAATCTCCTCAAATAACATCTAGCCATCATATCTCTCTATTAACACCTTACTTACCCTCACTAATACATTTCAATTTTATTCAACCTTTCCTCACATGATTGAGCTCAATAAACAGCACCACTCTGCATCAGGAGCAGAGGGGGAGCCCAGGTGCTGGGGAAGAGCAGTTTAGGGCTACAGGGGGCAGGCCAGGAGAGTGACAGTGTGTTGGCTGGTCCCTTTCATAATGATTTTTACAGGAAATGGTGATTAATTTGGCAAATGAAAATAGAGCCCTCTTCCTAAAAGTCACAGACTAGAAGCTGTAGATGCTCTAAATAATACATAGTTGGAAAATGAATTGTCAATATTTTATTTTTCCTTTGCAGATATCATTTATGCCCTAAAACAGTACTTAATATGTTAGACATTCTGTACACACTGGCTGAATGAGTGAATGAAGTTCAAGGGGCTGGATAGAGCAATTGGGTCATAAAACACACAAAGCCGCAGTCCTACAACACAGCCTAGGGCTCCCTCCAGGTCTGCATCTCCATTTTCTTAGAAAACTAGCAAAATTCTCCACTCTATAAATGTGTAGCTTTGCTCAGCAACTGCTTTGCATGAATATTTCACTTTTAATTTTCCAGTTTGAAATGCTTGAGTCTTACCTGACTCTCTTATCTTTAAAGGAGAGAATTAAGTTCTCAACTACAGAAAGGTCAAGAACACCATGACCACACCTAGCCTACCTCAGTGTTGCTGTATTTCCCATTGGAGAAATGTACAGAGGAAAATAAACATAAAACTGAGACACACAGAAATATGAATACAATATAGTGTACCTTAGTTATATATATTAAAAAAAGGCTGGGACTTCAGGAAATCTAAAGTCAGAATAGCGTAAGAGATCAAACAAAAACCAGATTACTTGCTCCTTATTTTGTATGTTTATAAAGACCTGAAGAGAGATAATAAAAAGCCACATTCCAAACAGAGAGAGAAATACAAGGCGTGGAGAGTTCGTACCTTTTTTGCTCTAACGGACGGTAAATTTGAACCAAACAGGACAAGTGAAGTGATCAGCTGCTTTCTCTTCTCCCTCCCAAGGTGAGGCTGCCCTGGTTTAAATTCAGGGAACAAGGTAGGAAAGTTGTTGCATCATCAGTTTCTTCACATTAGGGAATTGAGATGAGCTACTGTTGTTTAATCCTTTTGCTCTGTTGAACAATCATAAAAGTAACAGCACTGCTGAAGTCAGGAGGAATTTTCAGTTTTCTTTATCATTATATTCTCCATACTATGTATTAACTCTTCCTGGGAGCTTCCACTTTCTTTAAAAGCCTCTTAGAATCCATAGTTTGTTTTTTGTTTATTTTGTTTTTGTTTTTGCTTTTGTTTTGTTTTGTTTTTCTATTTGGTTTTGCCAGTTATATTTTAACTTCCCACTCAAGGTACACATGGAAACTAAACATGTTTGTCATTTAAGTTGCACTTATGTCAAAAAGCAAAACCCACCTTTTTTCATGAAGAAATTGTATGTTTTTTAAGTTTCATTTTTCCACTTTGCAAAGCATATTTTTACATTTTATATTTGTCAAGGATACTGTCACTCATCTTTAAAAAAAAAAAAAGAATCTGAATCTCAGAAAAGCAGAATCATGAAAAACATCGATACTATAAGGAGAACGTAAACCCCAAGCTGATTTGAAATCCCATGCTGTTCCACTCACACATTCTGTAACTGAATACTGTGTGTCATTTAATGATGGCTGTAGGAACTTTATAGTTTATTAATTGTATTAATTCTTGATGGTGGGGTTATATCTGCAATTCATATCCCTTCTCCATGCCAACTGGAAGATTTAAAATCACACTGTAGGTTCATATGAAAAATGTATTTACTGTATAATTGTTTCCTAGGTGTTTTCATTCCTATGGCTGCAAAACTGAAAGAAATCTGGATCTGAAATGGTATCAACATGTCTTAGCTTTCTGACTCTGTTCACTGTCCTATTTCCATTAGAACACTCAGCCTAATGTAGCTGGGATTGGATGGATGAGGCCAGGAGGCAGGAAATAAGACATTATAATGGAAAAAAATATTTGACTTACACTTCCAGAAACTAGGATTCAAGTACTACCTCTGCTCCTTACTAACTGTGTAATCTTAGTCAATCCACTGAAAACCTCTGAGTGTCAGCTTCTCAGAATTAAACAAAATCAACCATGTTATGTACTTTCTAGACTTTTGTGGGGCTCTCAAGACAAGGAGTGGATATCCTCCATCCTATGCCCTTAACCTCGAAGGCTCAGAAAATTCCTTTGAAGATTAGTCTCGTCAAACACTGAGTAATGCTTCTATCTCTTTTACAAGTGGATCCTGACACCAGGATTCAGAATCAGCACCTCCCCTACTTCATGGAGCCCACTGCCCCCTCTACAGCTTCTTTCTCACCGAGGTCTTAGGTGGCATCAACCTAGACACCTTCATATTTCCTGTCATAGCTTCACTCATGCTGTGTCGTTGCTCTACATTCATTCCCTCCATTTCTGTCTAGATTCTAATATTCCATAAATGCTCAGCTTAAATGACAACTTCTGCATGAAGTCTTTCTCTACTGGCCAATCAGTGAGAAATGTCACATCTATGGAACATCACAGGACTTTGTTTTGACTCCTCTCAAACATCTTATGCTTTGTATTCTTGTAGTTATATATTTTTTTATTTCAACAAAAAATTCAAAACGAATACTATAGTTTAATGTGAAAGTATAAATACTATTTGAAAAGGAGTCTCCGAATTCTATATAGGTATGAAATTTATAAAACATATGTTTTAAAATCACAAGGGAGAATTATTATACATGAATACATAAAATCTCATGTCTATATATAAATTTTAATAAATATTATAAAGTCTTAATCATCTGTACTGTTATGAGTATTTTCTGTATGTATATTATACTTTAATTAGAGTTTTTATGAAGTTCATCAATAGCAACAAATATGACCAGATATAAAAAATAAAATAACATGACAAAATTGGCCAACAAAACGCTCCATCATTGTGGATCTTCAAGAGTTTTGGATAAGCGGAGCCCCAGATCCCCCATGCTGGACATACACGGTGGTCAAGAAGTAAACACTTGTGCAGCCACTGAGATGTTAAGGTTGTTTTTTACTGCAGCATAACCTAGTCCTTTCTGACTGATCCACCATTATATTTAAAAGTACAACTTTGTTTTCCCGTATTACTTACTTGCCTCCCTTGCTTTATTTTATTTTCATGTCTTATATCATCATTTAACATACTATATATTTTTTACTTTTTTATTTTTAAGTATGGTTTGTTTACCAACATTAAGAGGGAATACATGTTTATTTTGTTCTCCACTATTCCCTAGCATTAACATATGCTTGACACATAGTACAAACTTACTAATATCTGTTGAATGGATAAAAAACAATGAAAGAGGGAAAATGACAATAAGAGGGTAATTAATGTAACCCCTTTAGGGAAGAAATTGGTAATGGATTATAAAATTGAAGATATTCTGCCCTACACCTAGCATCTCTACTTCTAGGAATATGCCCAGAAAGATTATACAAGGATGTGCATTGGAGCACATAAAAAAAAAGAAAAGAAAAGAAGAAGAAATAAACAGTGAAAATAGATGAAAAACAAATATTTATCAATAGGAAAATAGGTACATAAATAATCCATGTTGATATTAATTGATCAGAAAATTTTCAAAGGATAAAGTTGAAGGGGAAAATTTCAACTTTTTTTGATATATGAATTTCAAAAAAATCAACTTTTTGTGAAAGTTGATAATACTTAGCAGTGATCAGTGATATACCAATGATCAGTGTTATACCATTTAGCAAAAACCATACTGCTAAGTACTAAATTTGGACATATATATCTGCAATAAAAATTGGTAAATAAATAGGATACGCACCCACTAGAAGAGAAGTGCTCTCTCTCTCTCTCTGAGATGAAATAAATATGTCAAAATAATAAGATATATTTGGAGATGAATTTGGGACATATAAGCCCTATATTAACTCATATATTTTTTCTTTAGGTATAGAATATTTCAAAATAAAAATATACTAAAGAGAAATAAATTATATACATTTAGCAAATCTGGAATCTGTGCCTTTCTTCCTATCAATATCTTGACAAAGATTTCCTGAGTTCTGAGTGAGTTTTGGCTTTCTTGAATCAACAGCTTAATTATGGGTAACTTTCAAATGCTCAGTTTACAATAATCCGAATTTCAGATTTTTAGTTTACATTGTTACATGCTGTTATTCATGATTGTTCTTTTAATGTGGAATTTCCTATTCAAATATATCACTAATATAATTATTTTCAGCTTACATGGTCAATTTGCATTATAATCTCTTCCTTAACAAGGAATCTACTGTCAACATTTCTTCTGGTTTCTTGGGTTTGTTTTGTTTATTTCATTATAATTTTTTAAGAAAGTTGATTGATTGTTGCATTTTTATATCTCTCCATTACTAACTTCACATACAATGGATTGTAAACTACCTGGGGAGCAAAGACAATTCCTTTTTATTACAGAGAGTGCCTTGCTCAAGTAGGAAATTGAAAAAAAATAACAGAATAATTGGAAGAAAATGAATGCACATTTTTCTTTTATTTCTCCCAATACTTCACTATAAAGTGGAAACTTAAAAATAAATTGAAGGGAGCAGAAAACCAGGCCAGATCTACCCACTGTCCAACCTTCTCTCCATCAGCCTACAAAGAGTTCTAAAACATGGTTGTGAGGATCCAACTGGAATCAGACTTGGAGCAGTGATCCCTCAGGAGGATGGTCCTGGATTTGCAAAGTTGAAATAAACAGTTGTTTCCATGACTTATGGAATTAAGGAGTGAGGATCCAGTAAAATCCTTTCTCAAAAAAGCAAGGATCCCTAGTACTACTTTTATAGCCACAGCCACTTCCCTTCTTCCCCCTCCTTAATCCCTGGCAACCACTAACCTGTTCTCAGTCTCTATAGTATTGTCATTTCAAAAATGTTATGTAAATGGAGTAATACAAAGTGCAATCTTTTGAGAGTAGCTTTTTTTTCCACTCAGCCTAATTCCCCTAAGCCAAGTTGTTGGAGCTCTGGTGGCGTAGTGGTTAAGAACTCAGCTGCTAACCAAAAGGTCAGCAATTCGAATCCACGAGCCGCTCCTTGGAAACCCTATGGGACGGTTCTACTCTGTCCTATAGGGTTGCTATGAGTCAGAACCAACTGGATGGCACCTAAAAACAAGAACAACAATGGCTAATGAGAAGCCCTGGTGGCACAATAGTTAAAGTGCTCAGCTGCTAACCAAAAAGTTGGTGATTCGAATCTACTAGCCTCTCCAAGGGAGAAAGATGTGACAATTTGCTTCTGTAAAGATTAATAGTCTTGGAAACCCTATGGGGCAGTTGTACTTTGTCCTATAAGGTTGCTATGAGTTGGAATCAACTCCAGAGCAGTGGGTTTTTGTTTTGCTGTTGTTGTTGTTGTTTTAATGGCTGTCATTTTTAAGGTTGTGTCAACTTGGCTGGGCCATGGTTCTCAGTGGTTTGGCAGTTATGATGTAGTTTGGTAGTCATATGATAATGTGATCACTTCCATGATGAGATTTGGTATAATGTGATAACTTCCATGATGAGATCTTCTGTGAGTAGCCAATCAATTGAAAGGGAGTTTCCTTGGAGGTGTGGCCTGCATCCAATATAGGCGGACTCTCTGGTAAGGCTCTTGGGCTTTTGCTAACCCTGGATCCTGCAGCTGGCTCCTGTTTGTCTGACCTCCAGTTCTTGGGACTTAAGCTAGCAGCTTACCTGCCATCTTGCCTGCCAACCTTGGGATTCGTCAGTCTTCACAACTTGTGAGCAAGAGATCTGCTGTTTGACCTGCCAATCTTGGGTTTGCCAGCCCCTGTGGCTACATGAATCAGGAGAAGCCTCCAGGCCGACCCATGGACTTAAGACATTCCAGCTTCTACAACTGGATGAGCCATTTCCTTGATATAAATCTCCCTATATAGATATTTATACACTTTACTGGTATTGCTTCTCTAAAGAACCCAGCCTAAAACAATGGCTAATGATGTTTAATTTTTTTCATGTGCTAATTTTCCATCTCTATATCCTCTGTGGTGGCACAGTGTTTAAGAGCTCAGCTGCTAACCAAAAGGTCGACAGTTTGAATCCAACAGCTCCTCCTTGGAAACCCTATGGGGCAGTTCTGCTCTGTCCTATAGGGTTGCTATGAATCGGAATCAACTCGAAGGTAGTGGGTTTGTTTTTTGTTTTTGAATCCTCTGTAAGGAGCTCTGGTGGTCCAGTGGATAAGTGCTCGACTGCTAACTGAAAGGTCGGTGATTTGAAACCACTAGCCACTCCATAGGTGAAAGACGTGGCAGCCTGCTTCCTTAAAGATTACAGCCTTGGAAACCCTATTGAGCAGTTGTACTTTCTCCTATAGGGTCATTATGAGTTGGAATCAAACCTACAGCAATGAGTTATATCCTCTTCAGCGAAACGTCTATTCATGTGTTTTGCCCATTTCTAATTAGATTTTTACTGTTGAATTTTGAGAGTCCTTTATACATTTTAGATATATAAAGCCTCCTGTAACATTTTCCTGATCATGTGTTGTGCAGTTCCACAGAATTGAGGTTTGTGTTAAAGCAACAATCTATTTCCAATACAAAAAACTTAATCAGTCTTGGTTTTGTCAGAAAAAAACGAAGCCACTACATGTATTAATAGACTGTAGGTTTTAATATAGAAACTATGGCTTACATGGATATGGGAAGAGTTGGAGAATAAAATCTGGAAGGCTTCAGGTGCAGTACTGGAAAAAATTCACAGACCACTTAAGTGGCAGCAATATAAAATAGTAGTACCACTTTGCTAACAGCTTATCAGTTTCTCATAAGTCAAATATACTTCTGCTATGCAAGTCAGCAAATCCATACATAGGAATTTACTTCAGAAAATGAAAATCTTTATCTCCACACAAAGCCTTGTAAAAGAGTATTCATATGAATTTACTCAAAATAAATAAAATCTGGAAGCAACTCAAGTGTTTATCAACAGATGAATTCCTAAAAAAATTGTATCGTGCCATATAATGAAATAATACTGAGCAATAAAAAGGAATAACTTACTGATACATATGGCATAGGTGAATTTCAAAAGTATGTTGAGTGAAATAAGGTAGGCACAAGAGTATGCACTGTATGATTCAACTTTTACAAGACTCTAGAGAAGGCATACTGACTACATTGAAAAGAAGTGCAATTGTTGGTTTCCTGGGGACAGGATTGCAGACGATTGACCATGATAGTGGTTATATAGGTGTACACATGTGTCAAAATTTATCTAACTGTACAATTAAAATCAATGCTGTACTGAGTTGTATGATATCTCCCCAAAAATATATGTCCTAATTCTCAGAACCTGTGAATATTATCTTAAAAGGCAAAAAAATGTGATTAAATAACCTTGAGAGGAGAAGCTTATCCTGGATTTTCCAGTGGACTTTAAATGCCATCATATGTATACTTATAAGACAGACACAGAGAAGTGGAGGAGGCAATGTGACCTTGAGGCAGAGACTGAAGTAATGTGGTCAAAAGTCGAGAAACAACCACAGTCACCAAAAGCTGAAAGAGTCAAGAAATGGAATCCCCCTAAAGCTTCAAGAGAGAGTGTGGCTTTGCCAACTACTTAATTTTGGGCTGTTAGTATGCAGAACACTATGAAAATAAATTTCTGTTGTTTTAAGCTACCTAGTTTGTGGGAATTTGTTACAGCAGTCCCAGGAAAAAAAAATATAGATGCCTTTCATGTTATTTAAATTTAAGTCTTCAAAAACTGTGTGAGGCATGTCAAAGATGAAATGTTTTCAGTTCTACTTTGAGTCTGTAATACCTCCAGCTTCAATTTTCTCCTCTAATCTTATGTTGAATGGAAATCTGTGACACAAAGTAGTTTTTGGTGACTTTCATGAAATTCAAAGTCTCTGTGCAGTGATTGCCTCCATCCAGGCTTTCCAAGATAAAAATTATTGCACATACCCCATTGGAAAGTGTTTAAGCTGTAATACACTTGATAAGGTACAAAGCCATGGGGTCTTTTAAGGGCTCTCTCAGTTCTCTTACACTACATTCCTTGATCCTATTAATCTATCTGTTTAACCAAAAACTTGTTACTTGAGGGAGTATTCTCTATCTAGTAACTCACATCTCAACCATTCAAAAAGTCAGTTACAATAAATATATTTAATAGACTTTTCTAATTTAGATTACATTGTTTTGTTTGTTCTCTTACAAAAATTATAATTGCAACAATATTCTTATAAAGCCCCCTTTTTATACTACCCAACACATGTTTTACTTTAGGTCTGCCTGAATATAAGTAAATTTTGATGAGATAAACTAATAATAAGTAAACCCACATTAATTTGGAATCAGTAGAGATTAGAGAGTATGGTTCTTAATGGTTCTCTCATTAAGGATTTCCATTCAAGATTTGTTTCTTTGCATGTAATTTAAAAGATGAATTTGACACATTCCAGTTGTCTTAGTTATCTAGTGCTGCTATAACAGAAATACCGGAAGTGGATGGCTTTAACAAAGAGAAATTTATTTCCTCACAGTATAGCAGGATACAGGTCCAAATTCAGGGCATCAGCTCTAGGAGAAGGCTTTCTCTCTCTGTTGGCTATGTAGGAAGGTCCTTGTCATCAATCTTCCCCTGGCCAAGGAGATTCTCAGTGCAGGGACTCTGGGTCCAAAGGACACATTATTCTCCTGGCTCTTGTTTCTTGGGGCTATAAGGTCCCCATGTCTCTGCTCGCCTCTCGTTTATATCTCAAAGAGATTGGCTTAAGACACTATGTAGTCTTGTAGATCTCATCAATATAACTGCTCTTAATCCATCTCATTGACATCATAGTAATAGGATTTACAACACATAAGGAAATCACATCAGATGACAAATGGTCATCATACAATACTGAGAATCATGACTTAGCCAAGCTGACAGATATTTTGGGGGAACACAATTCAGTCCATGACACTAGTCATTCAGAAATCATCCAAGTACTTCAATCAAAGTGTACTTAGCATAGATTTGTGAAGCTATGCTTCTTTTTAAATAAAGTTTTATTGATATATAATTCACATAGCAAACAATTCAACAAATTAAAATTTATAATTCAATGATTTTTAATATATTCAACACAATCAACTCTAAAACATTTTCATCACCAAAAGAAACTGTACTCGTGTAGACACTCTCATTCCCCTCTCCAAAGACCATCCCCCAGCCCTAAGCAGCAACTAATCTTCTTTCTGTATCTATAGATTTGGCTATTCTGGACATTTTTCACAAATGGAATTATATAATATGTGGTCTTTTGTGACTGGCTTCTTTCCCTTAGTGTAATGTTTTAATCCATATTGTAGTATGTATCAATATTCCATTTCTTTTATTACTGAATAATATTCTTTTGTATGAATATACTATATATTTTTTATTAATTCATCAGGTAATGGACATATGGGTTGTTTTCACTTTTTGGCTACATCTTCTCCTCACTTATTAACATGGACAGGTTCCAAAGACCAGGTCATTATGTGAAATCAGCATTATGCAAAAATGGAGGATGACTACGTCAGATTACAAAATGGAGGATGACTACATGATTACCTAACTGCCAGATTACATCATATCACTGCTAAATTATATCATTACATAACTGCCAAACTACTGAGAATCATGGCCCAGCCAAGTTGATACATAACCTTCACCATCATAGCTTTCCACCTTGGTGTTCATTACTGCCAGACATGTCATTAATGTGCAAAATAGTTGAATAGTAGATTATTTACTATTGTCATAAATGCAAAATGTCAGATAATTTTGTCAGTCATTAAGTGAGGAGAAGGTGTATTATGAATAATGTTGCTATTAACATCATGTATAAGCTTTTGGTTAAACATATGTGTTAGTATTTGTCCTAGTCTAGGTTCTCTATAGAAGCAAAACCAGTGAAGTGTATATATATACAGAGAGAGAGAGAGAGAGATTTATCTCAAGAAAATGGCTCACACATTCGTAGAGGCTGGCAAGTCCCAAGTCTGCAGGTCAGGCATCAGGCTGGAGGCTTCTCCTGGCTCACGTAGCTGCAGGGATTGACAAACCCAAGATCAGCAGGTGAGAGAGCAAGCTGCTGGCTCACAGGCTGTGGAGGCCAATGAATCCCAAGATCAGCAGACAATATAGCAGGCTGCTGGCTTGAGTCCCAAGAATGTGAGATAAGACGATGATGAGCCAGATGCAGGGTCCAGAGTAAGTGAACAAGTGAGCTTTACCAGGATATCCATATATATATTGGATTCAGGCCACACCCCTGAGAAAACTCCCCTTACAACTGATTGGCTGATCACATCATGGAGGATGACTATATCATTACATAACTGCAAGATTATATCATTACATAACTGCCAAACTATATCATTACATAGCTGCCAAACCATTGAGAATCATGGCCCAGGCAAGTTGACACACAGCCTTAACCATCACAGTATTCTAGGACTGCCAAAACAAAATCCAACCAATTGGTGGCTTTAAACAACAGATATTTATTGTCTCACAGTTTGGAGGCTAGAAATGCAAATCAGTGGGTTGGCTAGTCCATGCTCTTTCTCTGTTGGCTTTAAGGAAGACTGTCTTTGTCTTTTCCAACTTCTGGTAGCCCTAGGCACTTGCTGGCATTCCTTGGCTTGTACATGCATTTTCGCATGGTCATTCTTCCTCAGTCTGTATCTCTGTATCTGTTCTCTCTTTTTCATGTTGACAGCACTCAGATGAGATTATGACCCACTTAGGATTAGGGATAACATCTTCAAAGACCCTATTTCCAAACAAAGTCATGTTTATAGTGCTAGGGGTTAGGGCTTCAACAAATCTTTTGAAGGACATAGTTTAATGAATAACACCATATATTTTTATTTATATTAGGCATATACCTACTTTTCACTTATTGACTATCTAGTTAGCCAACATTTCACAGTAATGACAATAGTAAAAAGTCTACTATCCAAATATTTTGTGCATTAACGAGGAGCCAAAGTGAGGGAGAGGAGGAGGGAGAGGTTTCTTAGAGGGAGTGAGGCTGTACAGGCCACTGGTGATTTGTATTACCCAGGTTAGGTGGAGAAGCCAGACCGGGTCTGCAGTGAGCATGAGGCAGGTGGGCAGCACACAGGAGGTGGGAGCAGCCAGGCCACAAGGAGGCAATGGGACTGGGGACCTCAGGAGTCAGGTAGAGTGCTCAGAAGTCTCTTCTTCCAAAGAGGCCTCTCTGCCACCTTCACAGCCTCTGCTGGGCCTCACCTGCCTGCAGGCTGGTAGTTGCCCACTGCCAAGGCCTGTCTCTGGGGCCAGCAGAGTGGGAAAGTGGAGAGATGAAGCATGGGATTCCACACAAAGGCCCAGAGTGTGGCCAGGTGACAGTGTGTCACTGCTGCTCTGGAGGCAGTGGGCAACCCCCAACCACCATCACCACAACCCCCAAGCCCCATGGGATCCTTGATAGTAGGGAAAGCGTGGTGGGGAAGGGGGGCCCGAGACAAGCTGGAGATGCCCAACTCGTGGTGAGTGACGGGGGGACACTGACACCGAAGATGGGGTGTGGCCCTGATTCTCACATAACGCCAATTGAATGGTGTCCCCTGAAAATGTGTGTCAACTTAGCTGGGCCCTGATTCCCAACTTTGTGTGATTGTCCACCATTTCGTGATCTGATGTGATTTTCTTATGTGTTGTAAATCTTATCCCTATAATGTTAATGAGGCAGAATTAGAGGGAATTACGTTAACGAGGCAGGATTCAATCTACAAGATTAGGTTGTATCTTAAGTCAATCTCTTTTGAGATATAAAAGAGAGAAGCAAGCAGAGACTGGGGGACTTCCTGTCACCAAGAATGAAGAACCAGGACAGGAACACATTCTCTGACCTGAGGTCTCTGTGCTGAGAAGCTCCTAGACCAGGAGAAGATTGATGACAAGGACCTTCTTCCAGAGCTGACAGAGAGAGAAAGCCTTCCCCTGGTGCTGACACCCTGAATTCAGACTTCTAGCCTACTAGAAAGCCATCCATTTGTGGTATTTCTGTTTTAGTGAGAGTGAGAGAGACCTATTGCCATCAAGTTGATTTCAACTCACAGTGACCCTATATGACAGAGTAGAACTGCCCCATAAGGTTTCCAAGGAGCAGCTGGTGGATTCTAACTGCCAACCTTTTTGTTAGCAGCCGAGCTCTTAACCACTGAGCAACCAGAGCTCCTCTGTCACAGTAGCACTAGATAACTAAGACAATCAGGATTCTTCTATACAATCTTTGATCAGAACGTTCATCAATGGTAACTGAGCACCATTCTGTTCTTCCAGTCTCATGACAAAGGAGGCAGTTGTTCATGGAGGCAATTAGCCATACATTCCATTTTCTCCTCCTATTCCTGACTCTCCTTCTTCCTATGTTGCTCCAGGCATATAGAGACCAATTGTTGTACTAGTTCTTTAAGTTTTTGTTTCATATATTTTGGGGTTCTGTTTTTAGGTGCAGGTATGTTTCTGTTACATCTTTCTGTTGGAGTGAATTTTATCACTATAAAATGTATCTCTTTATCTCTAGTAGATAGACATTCTTTTAAAGTCTATTTTGTCTAATATTAGTATAGTCATTCTAGTTTCCTTTTGGTTGTTGTTTGCATATATCTTTTTTCCACTCCTTTTACTTTAAACTTATTTGTATCTGAATCTAAGGTGTGTTTCCTGTAGACAGCGTATTGTATGATTTTTATCCAGTTTAAAAATTTCTTTCTGTTGATTAGATTGCTTAATCCATTCATATTTAATGTTATTACTTATGTAGTTGGACTTACAACTACCAATTTACTTTTTGTTTTCTTTATATCTCCTGTCTTTTTTCCTCTATTCTTCCTTTACTGTCTTCTTTTACATTATGTGAATATTTTCTAGTGTAACATTTTAATTCCTTTAATGGTTTTTTACTTTTTTTTGAGTAATTTTCATAGTGGCTTATCATAGTCATCTTAACTTCTCAGAATCTATTTATACTAATAATTCCAAGAGATACAGAAATTTTTTTTCTGTGTAGCTCTATTTCCTCTTTCTCCTTTCTGTGCTATTATTATTTTATGTATTGCATCTATATAGCTTACTACCAAACAATGCATTGTTATAATTATTATTTTATATAATTTCATGTCTTTGAAAAAGCTGAGAGAATAAAGGAGAATTAGCATACATTTATAAAGTTTGTTATATTAACCTTCTTATTTACCATTTCTGGTTCTCTTTTTTTGTCCCTGTGATCCAAGTTACAATTTGGTGTCATTTCCTTACCCCAGTACAACTTTGCTCCCACCACCTCATTTATGCTTATTTATTCTACCTTATTTTACTGGCTAGAACTTCCAATACTATGTGAAATATGGGTGCTGAAAGCACTTATTCTTGAACTTAGAGGGAAATGATTCAGTCTTTCACCATTAATTATAATGTTAGTTGTAGTATTTTTGTAGATGTTCATTATAAATTTGAGGAAGTTTCCTTCTATCTCTTTTTTTTTTATTTTTAATTGCTGGGTTAGAGTTTTTTATATATTGTCTGAAGTTTTTTTTTTTACATGTAATGTCTTTAACTGATTACGGAAGCAGGGTGGCTCCACAGAATAATTTAGAAAATGTTCCCTCTCTTCTATTTTCTGGAAGAGATTCTAAATAATTAGTATCATTTCCATGTTAAATGTTTGATGGAAACTATCTAATCTCATCTTCATTTTTGAAAGATAGTTTTATTGAGTAAAATATTCTTGGTTTACAGTTTGTTTTCTTGCAGCACTTTGAATCTATCATCCCACTATCTTCTGGCCTCTATGGTTTCTGATAAAAAGTCAGCAGTTAATATTATTTGTGTTTCCTTGTATGTAATGAGTCATTTTTCTTTTGCTGTTTTCAAGAGTTTTTTGTCTTTGACTTTCAGAATTTTTATTATGATATGTCTGGGAGTGGGTCTGTTTGCATTTGTACTACTCAAAATTTATTGAGCTCCCTAGATGTGCAGATAAATGTTTCTAAATAAATGTGGGAAGTTTTAGTCATTATTTCTTCAAATGTTTTCTGCTTCTTTTTCTTTCCCCTCTCCTTATGGTACTCTCATTTTGTGCACACTAGTGCAAATAGTGTCCAGCATTTCTCTGAGACTGTTCATTTTTCTTCATTTTTTTCTATTTGTTCTTCATAGTGCATAAGTGCTATCAATCTATATTCAAGTTTGCAAATTCTTTCTTCTGCCAGTTAAAATCTGCAATTGAGCTTCTCTAGTGATTTTTTTCTTTTCAGTTATTATATTTTTCAACTCTAGAATTTCCATTTGTTTTTTAATAATTTTTATATCTTTATGAATATTCTCTATTTGATAAGATGCCATCATCATAACTTTCTTTATTTTTTAAGCACAGTTACTTTAGTTTCTTTAAATATACTTATAATAGCTGTTTTGAAGTATTTTTCTGCTAAGTCTAACATCTAAGCCATCTCATGGGCAGTTACTGTTACCTGATTTTTTTTTTCTTTCCTATGTATTGATCACTTGTGTCTATTGTTGATTGCTCCTATTTTTTTTTTTTTTTTTAGTAATTTGTTAATGATTTGGCTGAACCAGGAGCCCTGGTGGCACAATGGTTAAAAAGCTTGGCTGCTAACCAAAAGGTTAGCAGTTCAAATTCACCAGCCACTTCTTGGAAACCCTATGGGGTGGTTCTAATCTATCTTATAGGGTTGCTATGTGTCCAAATCAACTCAACTGCAATGGGTTTGGTTTGATTTTGGTTTATCATCCACACTGTGTGAAGCCTGTGATATTACATTTCAGTTAGCCTGGGATGACAATGGTTTAAACAGGTTTTTGTTTTTGTTTTTTTTTGTTTGTTTTTACATTCTTTTTGTTTATCCTTCTCTTAAGCTGACTGCCTTGATATCACACCTGATGTTAGGCTCCACCTCTTGCTGGCAGATTGGCCTATTGTTTTTGACAGTGCACTGGGGCATAAATTGTTCCATAGTCTGATTAGCTATATTATGGCCTTTTTGCATGTGTAGTTTTTGAGACCAGTCTTATCCCAGGAGGGCTCACCATAGTTGTCTTTTTTCTTGTTTCTCTTTGGTAAAATAGTTGTCCTATGGTTTGTTTAACTTGTTTCTTTCATAGAAATAATACCCTCTTCTTAATTGCTTACTACCAAATTATCCATTCTTTTTGAGATTGCCCTTAGGCTTGAACTTCCCCACACTTCATTCCAAATAAAATAATTTCCTTTGGGAAAGTTTCAGAGCTTTCTATTCCGATAATCTGCCTCTCCCCTATTATGGTTTATTGGTTTGTGCTTTCAAGAGTAATTATCATGCTATATGTACTGCAGTGTAATGTAGATTGGAAGATTATTTTACAAAGCACTCAGTAAAATTCAACCCTGTATTTACAACATGGCTAACACTTATGAGGCTATTGATGTAATCAGTAAAAAAATATTCATATCTCTGTCGTGTGGCAGGCATAGAGCTGCCTACAGGAAATCCAGTGACATTCAGATCCTCAAGAACTCTGCCTTCATGGAGCTTAGCAACCAGCAGGGATTTCCTATAGCTAAATAGCCATGATCCAATAATATTAAATGTTCTCTTTATAAGAGCCCAAGGCATTTAAGACTTTATTCCTTCCTTAACAGGAGTATTAATTCAGAACCTGAGTTAATGTCAATAATGAGGTCATTGCATAAAAGTAAATTAAAACGGTTTTTACACATCTCTGAGTGTGTGAAATATAGATCATTTTTAGCAAGTTTTAATACAAAAAAGTAATGGCACAAGAGTTCTACTTCTACGTATATTATAATTTATGTTCTAGAGCAGAGGTCAGCAGGCCAATTCAGTCTTCTACCTATTTTTTTTAAATAAAGTTTTTACTGGAGCACAGCTGTGCCCATTCATTTACATACGGTATATGATTGCTTCCATGCTACTTTGGGAGAATAGAGTAGTTGCAACAGAGACTGTCACACAAAGTCTAAAAGATTTACTATCTTGCTCTTTACAGAAAAAGCTGGTCAACTCCTGTTATAGGGCAATAGAAATTATTTTACAGACATGAATGAACTAACAATCTATTTAACCTGTGCTAGGCAGCCACTAAGATGTCTTCCAAAGATCCTTGCCTCCTTGTATTCATACTCTTTTGTAATCTTTTCTGCTTTAATGTGGGTCAAAGTTACTGACTCATGTCTTATATGACAACAGTTAATGTCACTTCTGTGATTAGGTTGCAAAAAATCTATGATTTCCATCTTGTTCACTCTACTCACTCTCTTACTCATTTTGAGGAAGACCAGCTACCATGTTGTAAGCTTCCCTATGGAGAAGATCTGAAGTCTTCTAACAGCTACATGAGTGAGATTAGAAGGGGATTCTCTTCCATCTGAACCTTGATATGACAGCAGCCCAAACCAACACCTTGATTGCAGCTTATGAGAGACCCTGAGCCAGATACACCAAGTTAAGCCAGATCCTTGACCCACAGAAACTGTAAGATAATAAATGTTTTTTGTTTTAAACTGCTAAGTTTTGGGGTAATTTGTTAAACAGCAATAGATAACTGATAAATTACCTATGCATACTTTAAAAAAATTATCTCAGATAGTTTAGATTTAAATTAAAATAAATAAATAAATAATGAGTAATTGATATAGAAAAGAATATATGAACAAGGAAATACTGAGTTAAATTTACCTGACTTTTGTTAACAACAATAAAAGACAAAACAAATATGAAATAACATCATGAAATAGATACGGTGAAAATGTATTTAATAATAAAACACGGGTTTATCTCCTATAATTGTAATAACAAAAACAAGAAGATAAAAATTTTGAGTAGAGAGCATTAGGAAGGAATTACATTGTGCTAAAGTATTCAACATATGTGAATGGCATCAAATTACCTTACCTCACTTTGAAATTAATAATTCAAGAATACAATACATTTTTTTAAGATTTAAAAATAGCTAATAACATGATAAACATGAAAAAACATATCCTTCAAATAATGAAAAGAATTAAAGTGCAGTTGGAATGTGAAAAAACCAAGTGTGAGTGGCAAGAAATAGTAAGTAAGCATTTACTAGAATGGAAAAACAGAAAAATCATAGAGTACTAGTCATACAGGGTCACTATAGGGTTGCTATGAGTCAGAATCGACTTGACAGCAACAGGTTTGGTTTTGGTTTTTGGTTAGTCATACAGACAAATATAATAAATGTAAATGGACTGGAGGAAGATTCATTAACAGCCTGTGATATGCAGATGAGACAACCTGGCTTGCTGAAAGCAAAGAGGACTTTGAAGCACTTACTGATACAGATCAAAGACTATAGCCTTCAGTATGGATTACACCTCAGGATAAAGAAAACAATAATCATCACAACTGGACCAATAAACAATATCATGATAAACAGGGAAAACATGGAAGTTGTGAAGGATTTCATTTTACTTGGATCCACAATCAACACCCATGGAAGCAGCAGTCAAGATATCAAAAAACTTATTGCATTGGGAAGATCTGCTGCAAAAGATCTCTTTAAAGAGTTAAAAAACAAAGATGTCACCTTGAAGACTAAGGTGCGCCTGACTGAAGCCATGGTGTTTTCAATTGCCTCATATGTATGTGGAAACTAGACAATGAATAAGGAAAACTGAAGAAGAACTGATGCATTTGTACTATGGAGATGATTACATTATATCACAAAATAGAGGATAACTACATCATTACATAACTACCAAAATACTTCATTACATAACTGCTAAACCACAGAGAATCATGGCTCAGCAAAGTTGACACACAGCCTTAACTATCATATAAGGTTAAGCTGTTGATTTGGTATCTTTCTTTTTTAATGTAGGCAGTTATTGCTATGAATTTCCCTCTGAATACTGCTTTCACTGCATCCCATAGATTTTGTTATGTTGTGTTCTCATTCTCATTTGATTCTAGGTTTTTGTTTTGTTTTTCTCTCTTAATTTCTTCTATGACCCATTGGTGTTTTCACGGTGTGTTATTTAGTTTCCAAGTAATATGTTCCCATTTTTTCCTGTTATTGATTTCTAGTATCATTCCACTATGATCAGAAAAGATGTTGTATGGTTTCAATTTTTTTAAGTGTATTAATATTTGCTCTGTGTCCTAAAATATGGTCTATTCTGGAGAATCATTCATGTGTATGGAGAAGAATGTATATTGTGCTGATGTTGAGTTGAGTGTTCTTTAAATACCCGTTAGGTTCAACTGGTTAATAGCTTTATTCAAGTTTTCTGTTTCCTTGCTGATTTTTTTCCTAGTTGTTCTATTCAACATTGAAAGTGGTATTTTAAAGTCTCCTATTATTATTATGGGGCCCTGGTGGAGCAGCGGTTAAGAGCTCAACTGCTAACAAAAATTTGGCAGTTCAAATCCACCAGTTGCTCCTTGGAAACTCTATGGGACAGTTCTACTCTGTCCTATGGGGTCATTACAAGTTGGAATCAACTTGACGTCAACAGATTTGGATTTTTTTTTTTTTTTTTTGGTATTATTATAGACCTGCCTATTTCTCCCTTTAATTTAGAGTTTGCTTTATAAATTTTGATGTTCTGGTGTTAGGTGCATAGATATTTATACTTGTTATATCTTTTTGATAAATTGATGCTTTTATCATTATATAGTGTCCCTCTTTGTTTCTTATATTTTGACCTGAAGTCTAGTTTATCAGATATTAATATAGGCACATCTGCTCTCTTTTGGTTACTCTTTGCTTGGATTTTTTTCCCCCATCCTTTGACTTTTAACCTATTTATGTCTTTGTGCCTAAGGTGTATCTCTTATAGACAGCATGTGGATGGGTCGTGTTTTTTATCCATTTTGCCACACTGTGTCTCTTAACTAGAGAGTTTAATTCATTTACATTTACTGTGATTATCAGTAATGGAGGATTTACCTCTGCCATCTTGTTACACTTTTTTGCAAGATGTAGAGTCTTTGTTCCAATTTTATCCCACTGTTGAGTTTTCTGATTTGGTTTTGTTTTGCTTTTCATCTATAGATTTGTCTCTCTTTTGTTTACTATTGTATTCCAAGAAACTTGAAAACTTAGTTGAAATATAAAAATTTCTAGAAACACTTAACCTACCTAAACTAACACAAATAGAAGTAGAAGATCTAAACAAACCTGTAACAAGAGAAGAGATTGAATCAGTCATCAAAAACTTCCCAACAACAAAATAAGCTTTGGACCAGATGGCTTCTGTGGGGAATTTTACCAAACATTCAGAGAAGAATTGGCACCAATCCTATTCAAACTCTTCCAAAACATAGATGAGGAAGGAATATTTCCTAACTAATTCTACAAAGCCAGCATTAGTCTGGTATCAAAACCAGATAAATACATAACATAAAATGAAAACTACAGACCAATATTTCTCATGAATATAGATGCAAAAATTCTCAACAGAATTTAGTGAACAGAATCCAACTATGTATTAAGAGAATCATACACCATGACCAAGTGAGATCTATTCCAGGAATGCAAGGATGGTTCAACCTTAGAAAATCAATGTAATACTCTAATAAAACTAAGTAAAAGGACCATATGATCTCTCAGTAGATGCCAAAAATGCATTTGATAAAATCAAATCCTCTTTCCTGATAAAAACTCTAAGCAAAATAGGATATGAGGAAAATTCCTTAATATGACTAAAGGTATCTATGAAAAACCAACTGCCAACATTATACTCATTGGAGAAAGACTGAGAGCCTTCCTCTTGAGAATGGAAATGAGACAAGAACGCCCAGTACACCACTTCAATATCATAAGACCAGAGAAAGAAATAAAGGTATCTAAATTGGAAAGGAAAAAGTAAAACTACCTCTATTTGCAAATGACATGATTCTATACATATAGAAAAGCCTAAAGAATCAACAAGAAAGCTACTGGGAATAATAGAAGAATTCTTAAAAGTTGCAGAATACAAGTTCAGCAAAGAAAAATCAGTTGGATTTCTATACACCAACAAGGAGAAATCGGAAAAGGAAATCAATATTACAATACCATTTATGATAGCAGTTAAAAATAATAACAATAAAATACCTAGGAATAAACCAAACCAGGCTTTAAAGGACTTATTCAATGAAAACTATAAAACACTGCCAAAAGAGACTAAAATAGATCTAAATAAATGGACAGACATTACATGCTCATGGATTAGAAGACTTAATATTGTGGAAAGGTCAATACTACCCAAAGTAATGTGTAGATTCAATGCAATTCCAATCAAATTCCAACAGCATTCATTACTGAAGTGAAAAACTAATCCACAATTTTAAATACAAAGGAAAGAGGCTGCTAATAGCCAAAGCAGTTCTGAAGAAGAATAACAAAGTATGAGGTATGAGGCCTCATACTTTCCAATTATAAAACAGCACATCTACAGTAATCAAAACAGCCTGGTACAGGTTCAGTGACATACACATAGACCAATGGAATATAATTGAAAGCCCAGAAATAAATCCATACACCTATGGACAACTAATATTTGACAAGTGTGCTAAGTGCATTCAGTGGGAGAGAAACAGTCTCTTCAACAAATGGTGCTGGAAAAAATTGGATTTCCACATGCAGAAAAATGAACCATACCTCACACCATACACAAAAACTAATTCAAAATGTATCAAGTACCTAAATGTTAAAGCTAAAACTCTAAAGTTCTTGGAAGAAAACATAGGGGTGAAACTATAGGACCTAGCGTTTTTTTTTTTTTTGTAATGATATATTATCAATCACAGCTACAAATGCACAAACAACAGAAGAAAAAATAGATAATTGGGACCTTATAAAAATTAAATAATTTTGTTTATCTCCATCAAAAAAGTAAAAAGACAACCTACAGACTGGGAAAAAATCTTCAGGAACAATATAGCCTATTGATTCTAATATCTAAAATATATATAAATCTTCTACAACTTAACAACAAAAAGACAAATAACCCAATCAAAAAATGGGCAAAGGACATGAACAGACACTTCACTGAACAGAATTTTCAAGTGCATAATAAACATATGAAAAGATGCTCATCATCATTAGCCATTAAAGAGATGCAAATCAAAAGCTCAATGACAGGAGGCGGAGCCAACATGGTGCCATAGACAAAAGCACCACGGTGTCCCTCCACAGTAAAGACCTGAAAAACTAAATAAAACAGAGGCAAACGTCAATCCTGGAACCCTAAGTGTAAAATGAAGAGATAAAGAACTCAACCAAACACCAAATGGAATAAGAAACTGAGAGAGAACAGAGAGCAAGGAGAAATACAGAGTGGAGGTCTATTATCAGCTAACCCAGTATGGATTTGCCATCTTGGATTTCTGTCAAAAATCAGCGGACCAGGAGAATGGGAAAGTAGCTTCAGAGAGCTCCCAGCAGGAGACAGATCACCCAGTAACCAGCGATACAGGCTTTCCCACCCCCTACCCTTCTTCCCCCTCCTCGGCCTCTACTACTTCCTGGCAGGCCACAGTTGCTTAGCTGGGAGATGCTGGCTCCAAGCCAGATGGATTCACCCCACCCACACTGGCTGGCTCCTTCTGTGCCATTTCTTTGTTGCTGGTGTTGCTTTTCTTGGCTTCTTTTGATTTCTTCTTTGTCTCTCACCTCCTCCCTCTCCTTTTTCTTGAACTCCACATTCTGTGTGCCATCTTTGCTTCTTCTTGAAAGGCTGTGAAGCACTGCTCAGCTGGGTAACTGCTTTCCCGGTCCACGTGTCCATACTGGTGGGTTGCCTGGGACCTCTTTTTCTTTGTTTGTTTCTTTGTTCTCTTTTTCTTTTTTCCTTTTGGTTTTTCTCATCTCTCTCTACTTACCTTTTTTTCCTGTCTCCTGAATACCTGGTACTGTGTGCCATCTCTACCCTTTCTAGATGGGCTATGCCCCGAGGCCTGGGAACCACTTCTCTGGTCACTGGTGGGATCCCTGAGGGCATTTCTTTTTTCTTTTATTTATTTATTTTTGTCTTTTCCTTTTTGTTTTTATTCATTTCTTGGTTTCTTTTCTCTTGATTCCAATGGCAGAGTCCCTCAGGACTTTTTTTTTTTTTTTTTTTTGGCTCCTGTTTCTCTCTCCTCTCTCTCTTCTTTCCCATACTCAATGTAGCTCCACACATCACAACCTTCCCCCTGCCTCCTGCTTATCTGTACTGTGTGCTGAACATTGCACCCTTGAGCAGCACAGGCACTGGCTACCAGAACCTACACTGCAGATGACCCTCAGACCACCTGTTGGCCCCAGTATGTGCCACAAACATCTCATCCCAGCCCCTCCCCTTTGGCCGGACCTGCTCAGCTACCATAGTTGAGTGACTGGCCCAGCCCATTGGACAATGAGCTGGAAAGTATCGTGCCCAAAGATGAGTAAACAACAAAGAATGCATAGCCGGCATACTCAGACATAAACAAATAAAGCAAAAAAGCAGGATGAAACAAACAAATCTACAGTCAACAAACAAAGAAAATACCAAATGTCCAGAAGACAGCAGACAATATCAAAACATAAAAAACAGGACAGGATGGTTCCAGTAGGCATCCAAAATAAAACACCAGATGACTTTGCAGTAAAGAAAAGGCACTGGAACTACCTGATAGGGAATTCAAACCTCTAATATTCAGAGTTATCCAAGAGTTTAAGCAAAAAGCAGACAAAAAAGGGGGAAAATGGGCAAATTCATGGGAAAGGCAGACAAAATCACAGAAAACACATGCAAAACAATGCAAGAATTCAGGAAAATAGTATAAGAACAAAATTTCAAAATAAATTCATAACTAGAAATCATACAAAAACAATTAGAAATACAAATGATAAACAACAAGATTTCAGAAATGGACAGTGTCATAGAAGGACTGAGGAGCCAGTTTGAAACAAATGAAGAAAGGATCAGCAAAATTGCAGACAAATACTTGAATATCAATTTGTTTGAGGAAAAATCAGAAAAAATAATGAAGAAAAATGAAAAAGCCCTGAGAATTATGTGGGATACAATCAAAAGCAAAAATTTGCCAGTGTTCTGAGCTCCAGAACAGGGGGATAAAACAGAAAACACAGACATAATCATTGAAGAATTGCTGACAGAAACTTCCCTAATATCATGAAATAATAAAATCTGACCATCCTAGAAGCTCAACAAATCCCATATAGGATAGATCTCAAAAGAAAATTACCAAGGCATATCACAATCACACTCGCTAAGACCAAAAACAAAGAAACAAGCCTGAAAGCAGCTTGAGAAAAATGAAAAGTCACATACAGTGGGGAAACAATAAGGCTAAGCTCTGATTACTAGGCAGAAAGCATCCAAACAAGAAAGCAATGGGATGACATATATAAAATCTTGAAAGAAAAAAAATTGCCAACCAAGAATAACATATCCTGCAAAACTCTCATTCAAATATGATAGTGAAATTAGGACATGTCCAGATAAACAGAAATTAAGGGACTATGTAAAAAACAAAAACAAAAAAAAAGGACAAGAATTATTAAAGAGAGTCATTCATTTTGAGAACAAACAACATCAGATGACAGCCTAAATATAGGATGCAAGATTGCACCGCCAGATACCAACCTAGGAAATGAACTCTGAGGGACAATTCAAAACTAAAAGATTTACAACAGAGTACCAGAGAGGTTAATCTGTAAATGACAACAACATCAGAGCCCTAAAAGAGGGAATAAACAGTGTAGGAATAGAGCTTTCTAATGGAGATGAAGGCAAGGTGATATCAAGTAATAAAAGACTGGTTTAAACCTAGAAAGATAAGGAAAAATTTCAAGGTAAACCTGAAGAAAGTTAACAAACCTACTAATCAAAATAAAGAAGAAAAACATAAAGTCTCAATAAAAACAAAATCTAGAAAAAGAAAAGAAAAGAAAAATTCCACAAACAAAAGGAATTCAGCACAGGAGAGTAAGAGGAACAAAGAGAATGTCAGCACCACAAAAAAAGCACTACAAAATGATAACAATAAACTCACACCTATCCATAATTACACTGAACATAAATGGCCTAAATGCACCCATAAAGAGACAGAGAGTGACAGAATGGATTAAAAAATAGGATTTATCAATATGCTGTCTACAAGAGACACACCTTAGAAACAAAGATTTACATTTATAAAAAATCAAAGGACAGAAAAAAAATATATATATCAAGCAAACAGCTACCAAAAAAGAGCAGGAGTGGCAGTACTAATCTCAGATAAAATAGACTTTAAAAGAAAATCCACCATAAAAGACGAATAAAGGCATTATATAATGATTAAAGGGATGATCCTTATTGAAGATATAACCATAATAATACCCAATGACAGCCTCCAAAGTACATAAAACAAATTCTAACAGCACTAAAAAGAGAAATTGACAGTTCCATAATAATAGTACGAGACTTCAACACATCACTTGGTAGAGGAAAGAACATCTAGAAAGAAACTCAACAAGACAAAGAAGATCTAAAGACCACAATCAACCAACTTGAACTCATAGACTTAGATAGAATACTCCACCCAACAGCTGGAAAATACATGTTCTTTTCCAATGCACATGTAACGTTCTTCAGAATAGACTGCATCTTAGGCCACAAAGGAACCCTCAACAAAATCCAAAACACTGAGATAATACAAAGTATCTTCTCTGATCATAGCACCACCAAAGTAGAAATTAAAAACAGGAAGAGCAAGGAAAAAAATAAATTACATGGAAACTGAATACCACCCTGCTTAAAAACCAATGGTAATAAAAGAAAGCAAAGATAGAATCAAAAAATTACTAGAATCAAACGAGAATGAAAACACTTCATACCAAAACCACTGGACACAGTAAAGGCAGTGCTCAGAAGTCAATTTATAGCAACAGATGCACACATTAAAAAAGAAGAAAGGGACAAAATCAAAACATTAGCTACAGAACTTGAAATAATAGAAAGAGAATAGCAAAAGAAGCCCACAGCCACTAGAAGAAAGGAAATAATAAAGATCAGAACAGAAATAAATGAAGTAGAGAATAGAAAAACAATAGAAAGAATCAACAAAACCAAAAGTTGGTTCTTTGAAACGATCAACAAAATTGACAAACCTCTGGCCAAACTGACAGAAGAAAAACAGGATAAGACGCAAATAACACAAATAAGAAATGAAACGGGGGACATTACAATAGACCCAACCGAAATAAAAAGGATCATAACAGTATTATGAAAAAGTATACTCCAACAAATTTGAAAGCCTAGAGGAAATGGACAAATTTCTAGAAACACACTACCTACCCAAACTATCACAAAATGATGTTGAAAATATGAACAGACGCATAACGAGAGAAGACATTGAAAAGGTAATTTAACATATTTTTTTTTATTCTTGCAACATAATCCACCACATAAATAAAAGGAAAGAAAAGAATCACATGATCATCTCAACTGACACAGAAAGGGCATTTGAAAAATTCCAACACCCATTCCTGATAAAGACTCTCAATAAAATTAGTATAGAAGGGAAATTCCTCAACATAATAAAAGGCATCTATACAAAACCAACAGGCAACCTCATTCGTAATGGAGAGGCTGAAATCATTCCCCTTGAGAACAGGAACAAGATAAGTCCCAGCTAAAGCAATAAGGCAAGAAAATAAATAAAGGGCATCCAAATTGGAAATGAAGAAGTAAAACTGCCCCTATTTGCAGATGATATGATACCATACATAGAAAACCCAAAGACTCCACAAGAAAGCTACTGGAACTAATAGAAAGATTCCGTAGAGTAGCAGGATACAAGATAAACATATAAAAATCGGTTGGATTCCTACACACCAACAAAGAGAACGATGAAAACGAAATCAGGAAAAGAATACCATTTATAATAGCCCCTAAAAAAATAAAATATTTAGGAACAGATCTAACCAGGGATGTAAAAGACCTATACAAAGAAAACCACAAAATGTTACTGCAAGAAACCAGAAGGAATCTACATAAATGGGAAAACATACCATGCTCATTGATAGATAGACTCAATATTGTGAAATTGACAGTTCTACACAAAGCAATCTACAAATACAATGCAATCCTAATCCAAATACCAATAACATTCTTTAAAGAAATTGAAAAACTAATCATTAACTTCATATGGAAAGGGAAGAGGCTGTGTATAAGTAAAGCACTACTGAAGAAGAAGAATAAAGTAGGAGGGCTTGCACTACCTGAATTCAGAACCTACTATACACTGCGGTAGTCCAAACAGCTTAATACTGGTACAACAAAAGATACAATGACCAATGGAACAGAATTGAGAACTCAGATATAAATCCATCTACCTATGGTCACCTGATCTTTGACAAGGGCTCCAAAGTCCATGAAATGGGGAAAAGACAGTCTTTTTAACAAATAGTGCTGGCAAAACATGATATCCATCTGCAAAGAAATGAAACAGGACTCATATCCCACATCATGCAGAAAAACTAATTCACAATGATTAAAGACCTAAGTATAAAACCAAAATCTATAAAGATCATAGAAGAAAAAATAGGGTCAACGCTAGAGGCCCTAACATACGGTATTAACAGGATACAGACCATAACTAACAACACATAAACTCCAGAAGATAAGCTAGCTAAGTGGGATCTTCTAAAAATTAAACACTTATGGTCATCAAAGACTTTACCAAAAGAGTAAAAAGAGAACCTACCGGCTGGAAAAAAATTTTTGACTATGACAAATCTGACAAGGATCTAATCTCCAAAATCTACAGGAAAATCCAACACCTCTACAACAAAAAGATAAATAATCCAATTAAACAATGGGCAAAGGAAATGAACAGACCTTTCACCAAAGAAGACATTCAAGTGGCTAACAGACACATGAGGAAATGCTTATGATCACTAGCCGTTAGAGAAATGCACATCAAAACCACAATGAGATACCACCTCACCCCAACATTACCGGCACAAATCAAAAAAAAAAGAAAAGAAAATAACAAATGTTGGAGAGGCTGCAGGGAGATTGGAACTCTTATGCACTGCTGGTGGGAATGCAAAATGGTACAACCATTTTGGAAAATGATATTGAGCTTCCTTAGAAAGCTAGAAATAGAAATACCATACAATCCAGCAATCCCACTCCTAGGAATATATCCTAGAGAAATAAGAGTCGTCACACGAATAGACATATGCACACCCATGTTCATTGCAGCATTGTTCACGATACAAAAAGATGGAAGCAACCTAAATGCCCATCAACAGATGAATGGATAAACAAACTATGGTACATACACACAATGGAGTATTACCCAAAGATAAAGAACTATGATGAATCTGCAAAGCATCTCATAACATGAATGAATCGGGAGGGCATTATGCTGAGTGAAATAAGTCAATCACAAAAGGACAAATATTGTATGACACCTCTATTGTAAAAACCCATGAAAAAATTTACACACAAAAAGTAACGATCTTTGTTAGTTACCAGGGATGGGACAGGTAGGGGAGAAATACTAAATAGGCAATAGATAAGTGGTATCTTTGGTGAAGGGTGAGGCAGTACACAAGGGGAAACCAGCACAACTTGTGCAAGGAAAGGTCATGGAAGCTCCATAGACACATCCAAACTCCCTGAGGGACTGAATTGCTGGGTGGAGGGCTGTGGAGACTATGGTCTCAGGGAACATCTATCTCAACTGGCATAACATAGTTTATAAATAAACTGTTCTACATTCTACTTTGGTGAGTAGCGTGTGGGGTCTTAAAAGCCTGTGAGTAGCCATCTAAGACTTGCCACTGGTCTCACCCCTTCAGGAGCAAGGAAGAATGAAGAAAACTAATGATACAAGGGAAAGATTAGTCCAGAGGACTAATTGACCACAACTACCACGGCCTCCATCAGACTGAGTCCAGTACAACCAGATGGTGCCGGGCTACCACCACTGACTGCTCTGACAGGGATCACAATAGACTCCAGGACAGAGCTGGAGAAAAACGTAGAACAAAATTCTAACTCACAAAAATATATCAGACTTACTGGCCTGACAGACTGGAGAAACCCTAAAAGTATGGCCCCCGGACACCCTCTTAGCTCAGTAATGAAGTTCCTCATGAGGTTCACCCATTAGCCAAATATTAGACAGGCCCATAAAACAAAGCAAGACTAAAGGGGCACACCAGCCCAGGGGCAAGGACTAGAAGGCAGGAGGGGACAGGAAAGCTGGTAATAGGGAACCCAAGTTCGAGAAGGGAGAATGTTGGCATGTCTTGGGGTTGTTAACCACTGTCATAAAACAATATGTGTGCTAACTGTTTAATTCAAAGCTAGTTTGTTCTGTAAACCTTCATCTACAGTACAATAAAAAAAAAAAGCACCTAAAAAAAAAGAAAGTTCAAGACAACCAAACACTTTATGGGATTTGGATTCTTGGTTTGGAGGTCTAGAGTCATGATTTCATGGTATATCCCAGTTAATTGCCCTAATAATGTGTTTAGTGCTTCTGTTCTACCTCCTACTTTATTGCATAGTTCCTGGGGTCTTAAAAGCTTGCAAGCGACAACCCAAAACACAACAATTTGTCTCTATTCACCTGGAGCAACAGAGGAAGAAGGAGAGTCAGGAATAGGAGAAGGATATGGAATGTGCAGCTAATTGCCCCCATGAACAACTGTCTCCTTTGCCATGAGACCAGAAGAATTGGATGGTGCCTGGCTACCATTACTGAACATTTTGATCAAAGATTCCATAGAAGAATCCTGATCAAAAGGTGGAAAATGCAGAATGGAATTTCAAATTCTCATGGAATCCAGACTTCCTGGATCCATGGAGGGTGGATGAACTCCTGAAACCCATTGCCCTGAGATAATCTTTAAACCTTAAATCAAAAGTATCCCCTGAAGTCTTCTTAAAACCAAACAATAGATTAGCTAAACTAGTAAAAAAAAAGGTCATCCTTGAGCATTATGTTCTTTTAAGAACTATCTATACAGGATCAAACTGACAACAGTGATTCAAAAGATTAGATAGGAATATTAGGTGACAGTGAGTTTATGTTAATCACGGAGGAAGAACTCAGAAGAGCAGATTGAGAATGGTTGCACAACTCAAACAATGTAATCAAAGTCACTAAATTGTACTTGTAGAAACAGTTGAATTGGGGTATGTTTTTCTGTGTATATTTTCAACAACAACAACAAAATAAAATTTTTAAAAAAGAAAAAAAGTTCAATGAGATAGCACTTCACCACTGCCAAAATGGTAATGATCAAAAAAACAGAAAACAATAAGTGTTGGGAAGATATGAGATCAGAACACTTATCCACTACTGACGAGAGTGTAAAATGGTACAACCACTACAGAAAACAGTATTGAGATTCCTCAAAAAATCAGAAATAGAACTACCATATGACCCAACAATTCCACTCCTGGGTATATAACCTAGGGCCCTAAAAGTAATGACAATAACAGACATAAGTATACCAATGTTCACAGTAGCAAAAAGGTGTAAATAACCCAAGTGCCCATCAACAGTTGAATGGATAAGCAAAATGTGGTACATACATACAATGGAATACTACTCAGCCTTAAAAAAAAAAGTCCTGATACACGCTATAACATGGATGAACCTCAAAGACATTTTGCTGAGCAAAATAAGTCAATCACAAAAGGACAAATACTGTATAGTCTCACTTATGTAAAATGACAAAAATAGGTAATTATGTAGAGACCAATGATTTCAGGTGGTTACCAGAGGGTGGAAAGAGAGAGGAAAAGGGAAAATCACTCTCTGGGAAGTACTGCATTTCTGTCTATGGTAATAGGAAAACTTACATCAATTAAAGATAATGATTATACAGCTGGACTAATGTAGCTGTTATCACTAAGCTGTACATCAGGAAAAAAAGGGGAGAAATGGCAAATAAAGTGATTTGTATCATTTTACAACTACAACAGCAGCCAAAAAAATAATAATAACAAAAAAACTGTATCTGTTGATACTAATTAGGTACAACTAAACTCTTCGTGGGATTAGTTTTCTTGGTTCAAAGGTTTAGGGTCATGGCTTCATGGATTGGTCCAGTCAATTGGCCTAAAGTTGTTTTTAGAGTTTCTGTTCTGCCTCCTAGTTTGGTGAGTAGTGCCTAGGTCTTAAAATCATTCTCTGCCATGAGACCAGAAGAAATGGATAGTTCCCAGCTTCCATTACTGAATATTTTGATCAAGGAGGCAATCAAGGAGGAAAATCAGAGAACAGAACTTCAAATTCATATGGAAACCAGACTTACTGGATCCACTGAGACTGGGGGGACCCAAGAATCTATTGCCCAGAAATAATCTGTATATCTTGAAATGAAACTATTCCATGAAGCTATCATCAAACTAAACAACAGCTTAGCTCAATTAATAAAGAATGTTTGCCTTGAGCATAGCACTTTTATGAAGTATTATCTATATGAGTTCAAACTGACAACAGTTAATCTAAAGCACAGATGAAAACTTAAGGTGCACAGAGTCTACACTAATGGTGATGTAACAATATAGGTAGAGATAGTGAGAATGGAGACACATTGTGAAGTATGTAACTAATGTCTTTGATCATACATCCATTCACAATGCAGAAATTGTGAACAGATATATATTTGATTGTGCTTATTGCCACCAAAAAGAAAAGAAGATTTATAAAACATACTGGAAAGCTATAGTAATCAGAACAGTCTGGAACTGGTATAATGATATAGAACAATGGAATAGAACAGAGAATCCAGAAATAAACACAATCATATATGGTCAGCTTATTTTCCATAAGGGTGCTAAGTCCATCTAATGGGGAAAGAAGAGTATCTTTAATAAATGATGCTGGAAAAATTGGATTTCCACATGCAAAAGAATGAAGCAGTATCCATACCTCACACCATATACAAAAACTAATTCAAAATAAATCAACAACCTAAATGTGAGAACTAAAACCATAAAACTCTTAGGAAAAAACATAGGGTTACTGCTTAGGCAACTAGTATTTAACAATGAATTCTTATATATGACACCAACAGCACAAGCAACAAAAGACAAAATAAATGGGACGTCATAAAAATTAAAAACTTTTGTTCATCAAAGGACTTTATCAACAAAGTGAAGAGACAACCTAAGGATTGGGAGAAGATTTTTAAGAGTCATATATCTGATAGGGTTTAATATCCAGAATACGTAAAGAACCCCTACAACTTAACTACAAAATGACAGCCAACCTAATCAAAAAGTGGTCAAAAGACTTGAATAGACATTTCACCAGAGAGGATATACAAATGGCCAACAAGCACATGAAAATATGTTCAATTTCATTAGTCATTAAACCAAAAAACCAAACCCATTGCTGTCAAGTCGATTCCAATTCATGGCAACCTTGTGTGTTGCAGAGAAGAACTGCACCATAGGGTTTCCTTGGCTGTGATCTTTATGGAAGTAGATTTCCAGGACTTTCTTCCAAGGTGCTTCTGGGTGAGTTCAAACTACCAACCTTTAGATTAGCAGCTAAGCACAAACAGTATCACCCAGGGACCTCATTAGCCATTAAGGAGATGAAAATCAAAATCAAATGAGATAGCACCTCAACTCCCACTAGAATGGATATGACCAAAAAAATTGAAAATAGCAAGTTGGTAAGGATGTGGAGAAATTGGAACCCCCATCCATTGCTGGTGGGAATGCAAAATGGCACAGCTCCTGTGGAAAACAGTTTGGTGGTTTCTCAAAAAGTTAAACATAGAATTACCATAGGATCCACTCTGGGTATATACCCAAAAGAGTTGAAAGCAGAAATGCAAACAGAAACCTGTACAACAATGTCCATTGCAGCACTATTCACAATAGTCAAAAGGTGGAAACAACCTAAGCGTCAATCAACAGATGACTGGATAAACAAAATGTGCTATATACATACAATGGAATACTACTCAGCTATAAAGAGAAATGAAGACCGGATACATGCTATCACATAGATGAACCTTGAAAACATTATACAGAGTGAAATAAATAGTCACAAAAGGACAAATACGGTAAGGTTCCACTTACATGAAATAAACAAATATATAGAGACCAAAGCTTATTAGAGTGGGATAGAGGGGGAAAGGGGAAGTCATGGTTTAGGGGGTACTGATTTTCTGTCAATGGTGGTGGAAAAATTTGGGAAAGAATAGTGGTAATGTTTGCATAACATGATGAAAGTAATCAATGTCACTGCATTATACATGTAAAAATGTTGAATTGGCACATTTTTTGTTATACATAATTTTACCACAATAAAAAAAGGAGAGAGATTTTTGGTGTGATAGAAATGTTCTATATCTTGATTGTAATATTGGTTACACAGCTACATATATATTTATGGAAACTCATCATAATGTATACTTTTAAAAGGTGAATTTTACTATATTTAAATTATATCAGTAAAGATTACTTTGAAAAAAATCAACTATGTTATTTTACAAATGAACAGTATGGAATACTGGACAGTGATTATTTTCCTTGAGAGGTTTCTAAGAGCCTTGCACTTCTTCTGGGTCTATGGTTAATTGCAATCTGGGGACAGACTCCCATGAGGCGACTCCCAAGGGTTCCCCAGTTTTGTGGTACATACCTCAGTAGAAGCTATGGAAGGACTTGGTCTTTTCTAGAAGCTAATACTGAGCCCTCACACATTGGTCTCATACCTGAACCAGGTGTGGAGCAGAAATGTAGTTAATTCATTTTCAGGGACCCTGAAATGTCAAAGATCATGTTCCTTCAGACAAGAATTCATTAACGCAATGCCAAAGAGCCACGGTTCAGGAGAGAATGGCTACAGCTACTGGAGGTTCACCAGACAGTAATAACTGTGGAAGTAGGGGAGGAAGGGAGAATGTTACTTTACCTATTAATAAAAAAAAATTGTTTTCCATGCAGTAAGTTAACTCTATTGGTTCACCCAGTCCCAAAGCCACAAAGTCGGAGCTGAAACCTTTGAAAAGCAATAGCAAGTAAGTTCAGGCCATGTGAAAAGGAAACCTATTTCTCACAGTAAGTCATAAATGTATGAAATACATTTCTCTAACAAGAGGAAGAGGTGGAAAGTGAAAATGATTTTCAGTGGTTTAGGTTTAGATAAATATGTGGGGGCATTGGTGATTCAGTGGTAGAATTCTCTTCTTCCACGTAGGAGACCTGAGTTGTTTCCCAGTCAATGCACCTCATGCACAGCCACCACCTATCTGTCAGTGGTGGCTTGCATGTTGCTATGATGCTGAACCAGTTTCAGCAGAGCTTCCAGACTATGAAGAAAGGCCTGTTTATCTACTTCCAAAAATCAGTTAATGAAATACCTATGGGTCACAAAGGTCAAATCCACAATCAATCATGGGGGTGGTCCAGGACCCAGCAGCTTTTAGTTACGTTATGTTCACCATGAGTCAGAGGATTCTACAGCAGCTAACAACAGCAACAGATAAATATATAAATGACTAGAGAATTAGAATAGTGTCCTTATGGAGGGTAACTCTAGAGGCAACTGCCTGTGTCTTAGTGTTTCCTCAGCTATTGCCTGATAGCAGACACAGTGAATGGCACACTGCTGCATCCTTCTCTGACAGAGCTTCCTCAAGATGCACTTAAGGTCCATATGAACAGTCAATGATTAATGCACAGAAAGGGTTCTGGCAGTTAGTAAGTCCTCCATAGGGTTAACAACTGATATTATAATTATTATTGTTATTACTGCCTCTGTCATGCTTCCATTAGAGGGAGACAATCATGTCTTCCTGCAGCTCATTTGTTGGGGTTACCACAGCCTGGACTGGGAGAAGCACGGCCAAGATCCTACATGGCAAAGACTGTGCTCTTCTTCATAGCCATCATTTTCCTTAAGAGTTCAAGGGCACTTAGAACAGTAGAGAGTAGTGGATGGGAGCAATCTGTCCATACTCTTCCAGTAGGGGTTGTCCTTTGCCATTCTCGCAAACAATAAGAATCCTATCTTTGATTGCTAAACACTTATATTAGATCATATGCAATAAATAAAGTTGGGTTCATTGAGTTATTGACAACAAATTTGACTTTCCCTAGAAGTAAGAGGATGCTGCCATTTTTAGGTGAGCTATTCCAGAGAGTTCAATTTCCTTTTTCTTTACTCCATTACTGAATCACTATTTCAATATAATAAAGTATGTTCCCAACATCTGAGAAGCTGGACTATATGAAGAAAAACATGGCATCAGGATTTGAAGAAGACTCATTAATAATCTGTGTTATGAAGATGACATATCCTTGCTTGTTAAAAGTGAAGAGGACGTCAAGATCGAAGACCACAACCTTCAGTATGGATTATACCTCAACATAAAGAAAACAAAAATCCTCACAACCAATAAGCAACATCATGATAAGTGGAGAAAAGAGTGAAGTTGTCAAGGATTTCATTTTACTTGGATCCACAATCAACACCCATGGAAGCAGCAGTCAAGAAATCAAACAATGTATTGCATTGGGCAAATCTGCTGCAAAAGACCTCTTTAAAGTGTTAAAAAGCGAAGATGTCACTTTAAGAAATAAAGTGTGCCTGAGCCAAGCCATGGTACTTTCAATTGCCTCACATGCATGCAAAAGCTAGACAATGAATAAGGAAGACTGAAGAAGAATTGATGCATTTGAATTATGAAGTTGGCAAAGAATATTGAATATACCATGCACTGCAGGAAGAACAAAAAAAATCTGTGCTGGAAGAAGCACAAAAAAAACAAACAAATCCACTGCCATTGAGTCAATTCCAACTCACAGCCACCCTATAGGACAGAATAGAAATTCCTCATAGAGTTTCCAAGGAGTGCCTGGGGGATTCAAAGAAGTACAGCCAGAATGCTTTTTAGAAGTGAGAATGGCCAAGACTTTATCTCACATTCTTTGGACATGTTATCAAGAGGGACCTGTCCTCAGAGAAGAACATCATGCTTGGTAAAGTAGAGGGTCAGTGAAAAAGAGGAAAATGCCTCAATGAGACAGATTGACACAGTGGCTCCAACAATGGGCTCAAACATACTAATGATTGTGAGGATGGCACAGGAGCGAGCACTGTTTCATTCTGTAGTACATAGGGTCACTGTAAGTTGGAACCGACTTGACAACACCTAACAACAATTACTAACTGTTTCATGTGTACTTACTGAATTATTCTAATTTTAAAGAAGACAAAAGCAAAAGCAAAAATCCTGACAGATTAAGCAGTCAAACTCCCTTTTTACAAATGAAGAAAACTAAATCTGAACAACTTTGTGATTTTTAATGTCACAAAGGTAGTTATTGAAAGAACTAAGATACTGTTAAAGTACAAGAATTACTTTTACACCATATCCCTGGATCCAAAAGAATGTAATAGTGTAACTGATTAATATAAAACATATTTTGAAGATACGAAATAACACGTTTAGATCTTAATTTGCTGATCTGTGAAAAGATCACTCGATACTTGAATGGAGCTGGCATGTGAGCATAGAGATAAAAGTAATTGGTCATTGCTTAGATGCCAAACATTTGCTTTACCTTTATTAGAGCTTGCTATTTTGCAGATTTTGTCTCTATTTCTCATTTCTAGTCTGAAATTAATTGAATCTATTGTAATTAATAATACTCCTTTTTTTAACTTGGGGACATCATGTCATATTTTACATGTGATATTTGAGGTTCATGGAGCATTATTTTCAAGGACATTTCCCCCGTTATTTCACTCCTCAGAAATAAATATAAATATCTATGTAAGGGGAAGCATTTACATGCCAAAAACACAGGAAGACAGAGAAGCATCATGATGGAGAAGACCCCAAAAAGGAAGCCCAGATTCTCTAGTAACCTAAGGGAAAAAAATTCACCAGGGCCAAAGTGCTGTCACCTGTTTATAGTGACTCTGCATTGAAGTGTGACGCTAAGAATTCTGCTCTTTCTCCATCAACTGTTAGATAGTATAAAATGTTTTAATTAACTTCTTTATCTCAGATAAAAGAAGGCATAAAGCTATAACATTGGCTATAACAAGAAGTGTTTTAAGATATTATTATAATAAATGCAAAATTTCTGGTTATTAGTGCCTGAAATGAGAAGAGACATTGCATATGAATCACCAGGGCACATAAAGGAAATCAATTCACTGAGAATGGTGTTGAATATTTGAGAAACTCATTTGTAATCAAAGGAAAAGATAAGGTATTATATATTGGCTTTGGGACAACCTCCATGCAGACATGAGACCTTAAAATTACTTTGCAGAACTCTAAAAATCAATATCTTAAAAATATTTTGAAGGAGGTTTTATTTTGTTCTATGGGCAATGAGAAATAACTGAAAGATTTAGAGACAAAGAAACATGACAGCTGTCATTATAGGTTGTTAATTGAGTAAGGAGATTATTCAAGTCCTAGGATAAACTAGAAAACTAGAATACTAGAAGAATAAAAAAGAGAGACCAAGTAAAATATGAATTGTGGAGGTCAGAAGAAACAGAATATATAGCCTGCCTCATTTAAATTAAATTAAATTAAAATTTCAATTAAAATTTCCTGAGTATGGCTGTGAGAGGGCCTCAAAGGAAGCTCAAGAGATCCTCTGGGGTGCAGGAATAGGATAGGAAATTTCAAAAACCTGTAATATGCCATACTCAGGAATGCCAACACTGTAGGGTACATTAAAGATATATGTGAAAAAGGATGATCAGGTTAGAGGTTATCATCAGTCAAAAGACTAAATATTCACTTTCCCATGTCAGATGGACTGTAGGATACAACCTTGCTGATTTCTAGTACAGGTGTTTTTCTTTAATGGAATTTTTGTCTCCTATTATTTTGTCATGTCTCCTATTATTCTGCCTCTGTAGACTTTCAGTTCAAGTACAGCATTTGAATGAAAACATGGACCAAAATAATGAAACCTCAACTGACTTCATCCTCTTAGGGCTCTTCCCTGGGTTCAGGTATCCCCACCTCCTCATCCTCCTCATCCTCATCTACACCATTGCTTTTACTGGAAACGCCCTCCTGATCCTGCTTATCTGGCTGGATGCCTGCCTTCACTCTCCCATGTACTGCCTGCTTAGCCAGCTCTCCCTCACTGACCTATCTTACATCACCAGCACAGCCCCCAAGACAGTAACCAACTACTTCACAGGGAGGAAGAACATTTCCTATTTTGCCTGTGCAGATCAGTTGTTTTCCTTTCTTACCCTTGGCCTTGCTGAGTGCATCCTCCTGATCCTCATGGCTTTTGACTGCTATGTGGCTTTTGAAACCCTCTGAGATACAAAATCCTCGTGAGCCCCAGCGTCAGTCTGCAGATGACTGCTGCATTCTGGATTGGGGCAGCTCTGGCCGCCCTTGTCCATATCATCTACCCAGTGCATTTCCCTATCTGTGGCTCCAGGGAGATTAATCATTACTTTTGTGAGATGCCTGCCATCTTGAGACTGTCTTGTGTGGACATATCAACCTATGAGATGGTGAAATTTGTGTCGACTATTGTGTTCCTTCTGATTCCATTTGTTCTCATCCTGTCATCATACACCTTCATCTTTCTCACTGTCCTCAGGATGAATTCCTGCAAAGGGAGGAACAAAGTCCCGGCCACTTGTTCTTCCCATCTAACCGTGGCAAGTCTCTACTTTGGTCAGGCCATCTTCATCTACATGACACCCAGCTCTTCCCACACACCTGAACAAGACCAGATAGGAGCTGTGCTGGGCACCATAGTGATCCCCGTGCTCAACCCACTCATCTACAGCCTGAGGAACAAAGAAGTGGTGGGGGCTCCGAGGAAGAGGATCAGAAGGTATTGTAACTGTGAAAATGCCCTATTTCCACAGCATCCTTCTCAGAAACGTCCCATCCTCAATTTTCAGAATAGCCATAGTCAACTCAAATCCTAAGACGTTTTTATTATAGTACTAGAAATCATTACTGATGTCAAATGGATCTTGAATGAAAGCAAAGAATACCAGAAAGATGTTTATCTGTGTTTTATTGACTATGCAAAGGCATTGGACTGTGTGGGTCATTACAAATTATGGATAACGTTGTGAAGAAAGGGAATTCCAGAACATTTAATTGTGCTCATGTGGAACCTGTACAAAGACCAAGAGGTAGTCCTTTGAACAGAACAAGTGGATACTGTGTGGTTTAAAATCAGGAAATGTGTGCATCAGGATTGTATCCTTTCACCATGCTTATTCAATCTGAATGCTGAGCAAATAAGCAGAGAAACTGGACTATATGAAGAAGAATGCAGCAACAGGATTGCAGGAAGATCAGAGCTGAGGTGCGCCTGACCCAAGTTATGGTATTTTCAATCACCTCATATGCATGTGAAAACTGAACAATGTATAATGCTTTCATTATCATTGACATAAATGGTATGCCAGCCAATTTTTATGCCTCTGGACCTCAGAGGTTAGGTGTTATTCTGATTCTAATGCATTTCGCGTCAAGGTGGGTCACTTTTGAAATTGTGAAGCTCAGCAAACTGAAGTTAGAGCTTCATTGTTGTGTAGGTTGAGCATTCTATTAGGTGATACTTCCTGGATGTATTTTGTAAAGTTTTGCCTCTTTTATTTCTGTGAGATAAGGCTTGCAAGTGTAATTATTGACTTTCTTATGTGACAGTTAGGGAATCTTGGTGGGTTTGTTTTTGTTTTTCTGTGTCATATTTGGAAAATCAGAGGTTCCTCATGTAACCTAATGGAAAGGTGCCCTCAATAAATTACTTATCTAGCTCTCATTGGTATATTGTCATACCACAGATTGGTGGTGCCACAGTGCCACTTGCCTTATCAGTGGCTTGTATTACCAGGCCATATTTATCAAAATCCATACTACCAACCAAAAATTTAAACACACTCAATTAGTAAGCATGCATTCCAATGCTGAAAACATATGCCATCAAAAACAAACAAAAAAACGAGAAAAAAACAGTAACGACAGGGATGAGGAAGACTGAAGAAGAACTGATGTCTTTGAATTATGGTGTTGGAGAAGAATATTGAATATACCCTGGACTGCCAGAAGAACAAACAAATCTGCCTTGGAGGAAATACAGACAGAATGCTCCTTGGAAGGTAGGATAGCGACACTTCGTCTCACATACTTTGGACATGTTATCAGGAGGGACCGATTCCTGGAGAAAGACATCGTGCTTGGTGAAGTAGAGGGTGAGCAAAAAAGAGGACCCTCGATGAGATGGATTGATACAGTGGATGCAACAATGGGGTCAAACATAGCAACGATTGTGAAGATGGTGCAGTACCGGGCAGTGTTTCTTTATGCTGTACATAGGATCGCTATGAGTTGGAACCGACTCAATGGCACCTAACAACAAACAACTGGAAATATAACATCGTGAAAGACAGTGAAAGTATTAGGGCTCAAGTGTATTAGCATTTGCTTGCTGGGATGGAGTTGTTCTTAGTGTCATGGTGGTGTCTCCAGTTCAGTACAACCTTACTAAATGTTATTTATTATTAATCTTATGTGAAACTTCAGGGATTTTGAAGCTAATATCAAAAAGATCTCCATCTACTTGATTAACTTCAGTGTAATTCTACAACCAATCCCATGATTAATGTTTCTTATTTTTAAAATCATCCTATCTAAGTTCTCACTCATCTGATTACCCTTAATGTGCCTCACTGAATCTCCATTTTCCAAGAGATCAAAATTAATTGCCCAAGGAACCTTCTCAGATAACTCCTACTTTCTCCAAACTCCTAATTGTACATACATATCACTTTTATATTTTTACATATAATTTACATAGTTGCATTATTTTCTTTCTAAAAGTAAATAATATATATTCATATGTGAATAGGAAAAAAAAGGTAAATGCAGGAAAAAAGTAGCAATTACTTTTTCCCATTTTTTCCTACTAGATTTTTCCATTTTCCATTGTTGAATTAAACATATGTATTTATCAAGCTAATGAAAATAAGTTGTTTATACATTTATAATCATATTAAGTGTTTCTTCTGAGGGTGTAGCTTAAAACAATTAAAGTGGACTAAATTTTCACATGATTTATGTGGATGTCATAGATTGAATTCTGTCCCTCAAAAATATGTGTATCGATTTGGTTGGCCATGATTCCCAGCATTGTGTGTCCACAATTTTGTCATCTGATGTGATTTTCCTATGTGTTGTAAATCCTACCTCTATGATGTTAATGATGTGGGATAGGCAGCAGTTATGTTAATGAGGCAGGACTCAATCTACAGGTTTGAATTGTGTCTTGAGCCAATCTCTTTTGAGATATGAAAGAGAGAAGTGAGCAGAGAGACAGGGGGACATCAAACCACCAAGAAAGCAGTGCCAGGAGCAAAGAGCATCCTTTGGACCTGGGGTTCCTGCATGGAGAAGCTCCTAGTCCAGAGAAAGATAGATGTCAAGCACCTTCCTCCAGAGCCAACACAGAAAGCCTTCCCATGGAGCTGACACCCTGAATTTGGACTTCTAGCCCACTAGACTGTGAGAGAATAAACTTATGTTTGTTAAAGCCATTCACTTGTGGTATTTTTATTATAGCAGCACTAGATGACTAAGACAATGGGCCTCTTTTAAGTACAACAAACAATAATAAAATGTGAATTAAAAATGTATAATGAATTCTACAGGTCATCTTTTAACTTCCTTATTTTTATTGACATCATCATTACCATTATCACAATCATACCTTCTTGAAAATTCTTTTTTTTAATTTTATTTATTTTGTTGTTGTTGAGGATGTAGACAGCAAAACATACACCAATTCAACAGTTTCCACATGTACAATTCAGTGACATTGATTTCATTCTTCAATTGCGCAACCATTCTCACCCTCTTTTTCTGAACTGTTCCTCCCCTCATTAACAAAAACTCACTGCTTCCTAAGGTTCCTATCTAATCTTTCGAGTTGTTTTGTCACTTTGATCCTATATCTAAACCAAATCCATTGCCATCGAGTTGATCCCAACTCATAGTGACCCTATAGGACAGAATATAATGGCCCCATAAGATTTCCAAGGCTATAAATCTTTTCAAAAGCAGACTGCTGCATATTTTTCCTGCAGAGCCGCTGGTGGGTTCAAACTGCAAACCTTTCAGTGAACAGTTAAACGCTTTAACCACTGTGCCACCAGGGCTCCTTTCATCCCCTATGTTGTGTTGTTACACGCCGTAGAGTGGGTTCTGACTCATAGCAACCCTATAGATAGTTCTTAAAAAAAGCATAATGCTCAAAGTAGACATTCTTTACTTGTTAAGCTAAACTATTGTTTGGTTTTAAGAAGACTTTGGGGGATATTTTTGGTTTAAAGTTTAAAGATTGTCTCAGAGCAATAGTTTCAGGGGTTCAACTAGCCTCCATGGCTGCAGAAAGTCTAGGGTCTGTAAGAATTTGGAATACTGTTCTGCATTCTCCCCCCTTCAAACAGGATTCTTCTATAGATTCTTTGATCAAAATGTTAATTAATGGCAGCTAGGCACCACCCATTTCTTCTTGTTTCATGGCAAGGAGGCTATTAGCCATGACTCCATTTCCTCATCTTGTTCCTGGCTATCCTTCTTTCTCTGTTGCTTCAGGAAAATAGAGACCAATTGTTATGCCTTGGATGGGTGCTTGCAAGCTTTAAAGACCCCAGGAACTACTCAAGAAACTAGGAGGTAGAACAGAAGCACTGAAGACATTATTAGGCTAATTAACTAGGATGTCCCATGAAACCATGACCCTAAACCACCAAACCAAGGAACCATGAGGTGTTTGGTTGTACATAAGAAACATTAGCAGCTACTCTTTCTTGTTGTTGTTGTAAATGTGTCTATCACACAACTTTTGCAAATTCAGCTTTTTACAGGTATGCAACTTATTGACAGCACTTACAATAATAGGCTGTGCAACTCCACTCTAAATCAATGCAATTTTTTCATCACCATAAACTGAAACTCAGTACTTCATAAACAATCACCCCTACTTTCCCTCTCCTTCTTGCCTCTGGTAACCACTAACAAACTTTGGCCTCTATACATTTATGTTTTCTTGTTTGTTTGTTTTAATATAAGTGAGATCATACAATATTTGTCCTTTTGTGATTGACTTATTTCAATCAGCACAATTTCTTCAAGCTCCATCCATATTTTACCTTGTATCAAGACTTTATTTCTCCTACTGGCTGAGTAGTATTAAATGGTATGTATGTACCACATTTTGTTTATCCATTCATCTGTTGATGGGCATTTAGGTTGTTTCTACCTTTGGCTATTGTGAATTGTGCTGCAATGAACACTGGTGTACAGGTCTGTTTGAGTCTCCACGTTCAAGTCTTTGGGTACCTACCTAGAAGTGGAATTGCTGAGTCATGTGGAAGTTCTATTTTTAATTTTTTGAGGAAATGCCAACTTTTTTCCACAACGATTGTACCATTTTGCATTTCCACTAGCAATGGATAAGGATTCAAACTTCCTCACGTCCTCACCAACATTTGTTATTTTCTGGTTTTTTTTTTTTTTAATCTCAGCCATCCTAGCAGGAGTGAAAAGGTGTCTCATTGTGGTTCTAATTTGCATCTCTCTGGTGGCTAATGACATTGAGCATCTATTCATGTGTTTGGTGGTCATTTGAATGTCCTCTTTGGTGAAATGCCTATTCAAGTCCTTTACCTGTTTTATGATTGGGTAGTCTTTTTGTTGTTGTTAAGTTGTTGAAGTTTGTATATAGTTTGATTATTAGATTCTTATGGGATGTATGGCTTCCAAAGATATTCTCTCAGTTGGTAGCTTGTCTTTTCACATTTTAGGTAAAGTCTTTTGATTAACAAAGATTTTTAATTTTTATAATGTCGATTTATTTATTTTTGTCTTTGGCTGTTTGTACTTTTGTTATTTTATTAGATAGTTCATTGTTAAAACATAGGCCTGACAGTGTTACCCCTACAGTTTCTTCTAAAAAATTTATGGTTTTAATTTTCACATTTAGGCCCTTAATCCATTTTGAATTTGTTTTTGTGTATGATGTGAAGCATGTACCTTGTTTCATTTTTCTGCATATAAAAATCCAATTTTCCCAGCACCATTTATCAAAGAGACTCTTCTTTCCCCATCAAATGTACTTAGCAGCCTTGCCAAAAATCCGTTGACCATAGATGTGTGGGTTTATTTCTGTACTCTCAATTCTATTCCATTGGTCTATGTGTCTGTTGTTATACCAGTACCAGGCTGTTTTGATTACTGTTGCTGTATAATATGTTCTAAAATCAGGAAGTGTGAGTCCTCCTACTTTGTTCTTTCCTTTCACATTACTTTAGCTATTCAGGGCCTCTTGCCATTCCATATAAAGTCGAGGATGGGTTTTTCCATTTCTGTAAAGAAGACTGTTGGAATTTTGATTGGGATTGTGTTGAACCTATAGATCACTTTGAGTAATATTGACTTCTCAACAATAATAAGTCTTCCAATCCATAGAACATGTAGATTAAGTCTTCTTTAATCTCCTTCAGCAGTGTTTTATAATTCTCATTGTATAAGTTCTTCACGTGCCTGGTTGAATTTATTCCTAGGTATTTTATTCTCTTAGATGCTATTGGAAATGGAATTGTTTCCCTAATTTCCCTTTCAGATTTCTCATTGCTGGCATATAGAAACCCAATTTGTTTTTTATTGTTAACCTTGTACCCTGCAACTTTGCTAAATTCCTCTATTAGCTCTAGAAGTTTTCTTGAAGACTCTTTGGGATTTTCTATGCATAGGATCATATCATCCACAAATAGAGATAATTTTACTTCTTCTTTTCCAATCTGGATACATTTTATTTCTTTTTCTTCTCTTATTGCTCTAGCTAGGAATTCTAATACAAATACTGAATAGAAGTGATAAGAGTGGGCCCCTTGTCTTGTTCTCAGTTTCAAGGGGAAAGTTCTCAATCTTTCTCCATTAAATATAATGTTGGCTATTGGCTTTTCATATATGCCCTGAATCATATTGAGGAATTTCCCTTCTATTCTAATCTTCTTTAGGGTTTTTAATCAAGAAAAGGTGTTGCTTTTTATCAAATGCTTTTTCAGCATCCATAGAGATGATCAGGTGGCTCTTTTCCTTTGCTCTATTGATGTGGAGTATTACGTTGATTGATTTTCTAATGTTGACCCATCCTGGCGTTCCAGGAATATATCCCACTTGGTTATGGTGTATGACTCTTTTAATATACTGTTGGATTCTGTTCGCTAGTATTTTGTTGAGGATTTTTGTGTCTATATTCATAAGAGATATTGGCCTGTAGTTTTCTTTTCTTGTGATGTCTTTGTCAGGTTTGAGTATCAGAGTTATGTTTGCTTCATAGAATGAATTAGGGAGTGTTCCTTCCTTCTCTATCTTGTGGAAAATTTTAATCAGTATAGATGTCAATTCTTGTCTAAATGCTTGGTAGAATTACCCAGTAAAGACATCTCATCCAGGATGTTTTTTTTGTTGTTGTTGTTGTTGTTGTTCTTGTTGGGAGGTTTTTGGTCACTGGTTCAATCTCTTCACTTGCTATAGGTCTCTTGTGACTTTCTGTCTCTTCCTGAGTCAGCCTGGGTAGGTTGTGTGCTTAAGAGTCTGTCCATTTCATCTAGATTATCCAGTTTGTTACCATACCATTGCTTATAATATTCTGTCATAATTCTTTTTATTTCTAATGGGTCAGTTGTAATGCCCCCTCTTTCATTTCGTTGTTGTTTTTTTTTGTTTTTTTTTTTTTTTTTTTTTTGCATTTTTTCTCTCTCTCTTTTTTTTTTTCTTTGTCAGTATACCTAAAAGTTTGTCAATTTTATTGATCTTTAGAAAGAAACAACTTCTGGTCTTATTGATTCTCTCTATTGTTTTTCTATTTTCTGTTTTATTTATTTCTGCCCCAACCTTTGCTATTTCATTTCTTCTGGTGGGTTTAGGCTTAGTTTGCTCTTCTCTTTCTAGTTCCTTCAGTTTGGGGGTTAGGCTGTGGATTTGAGATATTTCTTCTTTTTTCTTGCAGGCATTTGTTGCTCTAAGTTTCCATCTGAGTACTGTCTTTGCTGTATTCCATACATTTTGGTATGTTGTGCTTTCATTTAAATTTGAATCTTACAAATTTGTGGTTCCTATTTTGATGTCTTCCTTGACCCACTGGTAGTTTAATAATGTGTTGTTTAATTTCCATATATTTGTGTATTTTCTAGAGCTTTTTTTTTCTGTTATTGACTTCTAACTTCACTCCGTTGACGTTAGAGAAAATACTTTGTATGATTTCAATCTTTTTAGATTTATCAAGACTTTCTTTGTGACCTAACATGTGGTCTACCCTGGAGAATGATCCACGTGCACTGGAGTAGAATGTATATTGTGCTGTTGTTGGGTGGAATATTTTCATATGTCTGTTAGGTCTAGTTGGTTTATAGTGTCATTCAGGCCCTCTGTCTCCTTGTTGATCTTCTTTCTAGATGTTCTGTCCAATAATGAAAGTGGTATATTGAAGTCTTCAACTATTATTGTAGTGCTATCTATTTCTCCCTTCAATTCTATCAGTGTTTACTTATAGATTTAGGTGTTCCAGTGTTGGGTGCATATATATTTATGATTGTTAAATTGTCTTTATTAATTGACCCTTTTATCACTGTATCATGTCCATCTTTATCTATTCTAATACATTTTGTCTTAACGTCTGCTTTGTCTGATATTAAGATTGCCACCACAGCTCTCTTTTGGTTATTATCTCCATGGACTATTTTTTTCCATTCTTTCATTTTTAACCTATTTGTGTCCTTGGGTCTAAGATGTGTCTCTTGTAAACAGCATATAGTTGGATCATTTTTTTAAAATTCATTCTGCCACTCTCCGTCTTTTTAGTGAAGCATTTAGTCTATTTACACTCATTGTAATTACCAAAGAGAAGTGACTTACTTCTCCCATTTTGTTATGTGTGTGTGTGTGTGTGTGTGTGTGTGTATCTTAAGTCTTCTTTGTCTTTGTCCTTTGCTACTGCTTGATTTTGTGTTTTGTTGGTTTAATGTGTGAACCATTTTGGCTCTCTTCTCTTTTCATTTTTGTATGATTTTTAGACATTTTCCTAGTCTCAGTTGCTGTCAAGTCAGTGAATACTACATTCAACAGCTTGTATTTATACTATCTGAGCATAAGTTAGTACCAACTTTATTTCAGTAACATACAAGAAATTTTAAAGCTATACCATACCTTTCCCCCCTCTTTTTTGCTGTTATCACTAATTATGTCTGTGCTTTCATGTGCCCTGTAACATAATTTTATCCTTCCTTTTATATATTTTTTATTTAAAAACATGAAGGACAGAACAATTAGAATGACCAAGCTTGAGTAACCTTATCACTAGCCCTCATACTTTTCCACTTGTTTTCCTTTATTAAGGATCTTTCTAATTTATGTATAGCTTTGAATTACTTTTTAGTCTCCTTTCGCTTCCATCCACAGAACTCCCGTTAGTATTTTTTGTATGGCTGGTCTGGTGGATATGAACTCTCTCAACTTCTGTTTGTCTGGGAATGTTTTAATTTCACCCTCATTCTTGAAGACTAGTTTCGCTGTGTATAGTACTCTTGATAAACAGTTTTTGTTTTTTTTTTTTCTTTCAGCACTTTAAATATATCATTCCATTGCCTTCTGGCTGTCAATGTTTCTGAAGAGAAATTGGTACTTAATCTTATTGGGAATCCTTTGTATGTGACTGTTTGCTTCTCTTTCACTGCTTTCAGGGCTATCTCTTTACCTTTTGAGAGCCTAACTGTGATGTGTCTCAGTGTAGCTCTCTTTTGGTTTACACTGCTTGGGGTTCTTTGAGATTCTTGGATTTGTAGATTCATGTCCTTCATCAAACTGGGGAAATATTCTGTCATTATTTCTTCAAATATTCTTCCTTCTCTTTCTCTCTCCCATCTCCTTTTGTAATTCTCATGATGCATATATTAAGACTCTTGTTGTTGTCCCATAATTCCATTAAACTGTGTTCAAATTTCCTGAGCCTCCATTCTTGTTGCTCTTCAGCCTCTATGATTTTGACTAACTTATCCTTTAATTTGTTGATTATTTCTTCTGCTGGTAAGTTCTTCTACTGTGTTTCTCTTTTCAGTTATTGTACCTTTCAGTTGAATATCTTTTTATGTATCCTCATTTTGTTCTTGTATTTTTTTTATCTTAGCTCTTTGTCCAAGTTTTCCCTTAAATCTTTAATTATGTTTAACTTTGTTGTATTATATTCTTCCATTTTTTTCATTATACTGTCTTCCCTAGATGGACTTACTCTCCCTTCACCATATTCATTTGGATGGGCCAACATTTCTCTTTTCTTTGTGTGTCTTGTGATGTTTTGTTAGGGCACTGGAATTTTCAAGGGTGTTAACTTTTTCAGTTCTCCCAGCATTCGGTGTTTTTGCCTACACTATTTTTTTTGGCAAAAAAACTCTTAAGTGAACAGAGCCTTCCGCCTTTGCTTACCATTTCCTCTCCCTTTCTGTGATAGCTCCTTCTCCTTCCCTGGTTTAATTAGGATTTGAAAATTTCAGAACTTGGTTCTCAACTTTTAAGGTCTCTTAAACAGACCAGAGAACATGGGCTGTTGTCAATCTGTCCACCAGCAGGCACTGCCACTCACATGAGATATCACGTACTAATCAATCTGTCCACCGGGGCTGCAATCATCTCTGCCTCTGGTTATTACTCCCTCCCATTTTTGTTTATTCAACCATGTTCTCAGTTGGAAAACCCACACTCAGAGAACGCTTTTGGGCTGGGTGTTGCCCGAGGCTTCTTTCCCCATCCCATGGGGACTACTTATATCTGAACTGGTGTTCAGGGGAAGCACAGGCAGACTTTCCTCTATTTCAGGAGGAGGAGGGGCTGGCATTCCCCAGAAGGACCTCCAAGAGATCTGTCTTGTTGGTTTCTGAGCCCCAGTGGCCTTGTGGTGGTTGGGGGAGCAGTCTCCACTTAGGCGACACGTCTCCTGGCTCCACTGCAGGGAACTTTCTTTTGGAGTTTGTATTAATCCAGTAGCCAACAGTTACCAGGTGGGGAGGGGTTGTCATGCACCAAACAGACCCCCAGAGAGGTCTGACTAGTTGCTATCAAAGCCTACCCTTTAGTATATTTGCTGTGGGTGTAGCACACAGCAGCCTCAGCCAGCAGTCCTCAGTGCCAACCAGAAGTGGGAGCAGACTAACTCAAATTGCCCTCAGGGAGGTTTGACCCTCAGAGGCCTGAGCTATGGGGGGTGCAGGGAGGCAGGTAAATTGTTGACTATGGGAGAGGATCCACTGCAGGGGCTTCCTGTAGTAATTCACAGCAGGCTTGCAGGTGACAGTATCTGGGTAGGGAAGGAGTTATCACACTCTGAACAGATCCCCAGGGAGGTCTGCCTTGTTGCTATCGGAGCCTACCCTGTAGTATGTTGGCTGTGGGTGTAGCCTCCACTCAAGATGTCTGCTTCCTAGCACACAGCAGCCTCATTTAGCAGTCCTCAGCACCAACCAGGAGAGGGAGCATACAGACCTAAACTAGCTCCCTAGGAGGTCTGTCCTGTTCTTTTCAGAGGCCTGAGCTATGGGGTGCACAAGGAGGCATGTAGAATGTTGAATATTGGAGTAGGCTTCACCGCAGGGCCCTTCTGCAGCAATTCGCAGTAAATTTGCAGCCGACTGTGTCTGGGTGGGGGAGGTGCTGACACTCCAAACAGACCCCTGGGGAGGTCTGGCTTGTTGATTTTAGAGCAGAAACTTGGGGTTCTGTCTCTTTGTACAGGCAGGGGTTGTGGTGGTTAGGGAAGCAGGTTCTTTTGCTGGGACCACTTCCCCAGTTCACAGCATCCGGTAGCCTGCATGACTGGGGGTAGGGGCAGAAATATTGGGAGAAGAGATTTTCCTACCATATGCAGCTCATTGCTGATCTGTTGATTCTTGCCTGTCTGCAGTTCCCTACTGATTTCTTCTGCTCCCTATTCAGAGTCCCATAAAGCTGAGCACCATTTCCTTGCTGTATTTTTTTTTTTTTTTGTATTTAGGAGGAAAGGTCGGAATGATGGTCTGTTTATGCTGCCATCTTCCTAGAATTCCTGTCTTAAAATTTCTTATCTTTTTATCAATTTAAACTTTTGTGTTAATATATTCACAAGTACAAAAATAATGAAAATCAAGTTATCAAATCTTAACATCTCATAATGCTTGAGATTTTTTTCAAAAAAAAAAAAATTGACAATGGCTAGTCCCATTTCCATAACCTCTTTCTCAGCCCTCAATACTTTCCTGGATTCATGTAAATCATAACTAAATTTGCTTGTATGTTGTTGTGATGATATATAATGATAAACAATCACACCCCAGATTACAACAACAAGGCAAGATAGATTTAACTTGTGAAGAGTTTCATTCAAACTCTATTTTGAGTTAAGGGACATTACCTTTATGAAGAATTATGAAGGAAATTGATTTGCTATTCAAAATTTTTCATTTATGAAGGTATAATGTCCAAATCGCTTTAAAATTAGTTACTAATAACCTCAAAGCAACTGATTATCTTCATCTTGTGCAAATTACTCTACAGTCATTTACAAACTCCTTTAAAAATAGCCAAAGAGCTCTTAATCTCTGACACTGCATTTCTCAGTTTTAGAATACTCTTCTGTTTTTTAGAATCTCATTCTCTGCTGAAATTCTTCTTTTCATCTTTTTATTCTATACTTTTCCTTGTTTTCTTGAACTCATTAACTACTGTATTTCTAAAGTCCTTGTTTTCTTACTTCAATATCTGTGTCTTCTGTGATTTGATTTCCCTAGTCTGTCCCCTCCCCTTGGTTTTCAATCACATCTGATTTGGCTCATGTAGTAATTTATGATTTAATGCTGGGCATTGCATGCATAAGCTTATAGAGAATCCACATGATTTTATCTTCCTCCAAAAATAATTCATCTTTTATTTTGTTGAGTAGACTGTGGAGCTGCTCACCTTGCTTCCATTGGTGACTGAGCTAAGTCAAGGATGAGCAGAAGTTTTACCAAGATTCATTTTAACACTGGTTAGCCTTTGTTTCTAGGGTGCAGCTGACTAGGACCTGTAATTGAAAGTCTGGCATAATCACAGTTCTTTCTCCTCTTGTTGAGTCCTAACTCTAATCTTTGTCTACTCAGCATTGCAAAATTGAAGAAAATACCAATCTGCTTCTAGAAAGTTTTGGCTGAACTTTTTAACCTCTACCTTTTGAAGTTTGAAATTTATCAGATATCCAGAGGGGGAAATGGGTTGCATGTTTAGGCCCCTCCATTTTTGTCTCTTCATGCCGGAAAGACAGCCAAAACCCAAATGGTTTCTCTATCTCACAGACTGTCCTGTTTCCTAAGAACAGATTGAATTCTCAACCTCTTGCCATATTGAGAATCAGCAAATACTCCTATAGAAAAAGTAGCTGCAGGTTATTCACACCTCCCAAAAACTATCCTTTCACTGGGGTCTTAACCCTTCCAGTTCTTTTTATTTAGAATATTGCTCATGACTAAACATTATTTTTGTACTTTATCCAGCTTTTCTAGTTACTATCAGAAGAAGCCTTGGTCTGTTGCATAGCATTCAATCTGAGCCAACAGTGAGAATCTCCTGTCGCTCATGTTAAAAGTAATAGGCTAGCATTTTCCAAGCAATTGAATTGAGAGAAACTCTATTGATACGGCAGGCCCCTGAAAATTTATAATTTATTCCCAAACCTCCTGGCTTGTGTTTTCGTTAATTTCATCTTACTGGGTCTAATTAGCATAATATAATCAATATGGAGAGGTTTTATGAGGTTCTGTGGGACATCAAGATGATTCAGTTTCCTATGAACAATATTAGAACAAGACAGGTAGCATATATCTAGAGCAACATAATAAGAATATTCTTTGGCTCCATCAGATAAATTCAGATAGCTTATCCTTATAAACTGGAATAAAAAAAACCAAAGCATTTTCTAGGCAAGTCTCTGCATACCATGTACATAGGCTGTGTATAAGCTCCACTAAAGATACAACATCTAGAAACCCAGTTATTTTTCTTTGTGGACCGTTTGACTTTTGCAATGACCACACAGGCAAGCTAAATGGTTGATGTGGCAGGAATGTTCACCCCTCAAATGTTTAATGGTGGTGTTAATCTCTGCAAGTTTCCTGGGTTGCAGCATCACCTCTCCTTTCTCTGTTGGCTGGGGTAATGAGAAGCAAATTCCTATCACTTCCATTTGGCTCTTTCTTCCATTATGGCCACGAAATGAGATTAACACAATTATGGAGGTTCCTCAAGGAACTAAATAGATCTATCCCCACCATTCATATTTTCCTAGTTACATAATCACGAAATGAGTTAATAATTCTCAAAACCCACTTTTAGACGCTCAGAATAACTCTATTTATACTTGACCTGTATAATGTCTTTTGTAACCAGTTGTCTATGGTGACATTTTGAATGTCTGCAGAATCAACATAAGCTTAGAACTTGTATACATTAACTCCTGGAATGTATGAATATTTTCTTTCCTCTAATGCACAGCACTGTGATAACTGATCCCAGGTCCCTCTGGCAAGAATGCTGTGTTGCAGGGTTCTTTGTTAAGGGTTCAGGAATGCCGTTCTATCCAACTGACTTAGGTCTGAGAACTATAGAGGATATTTGAATCCTTGCTAGCTAGAAAGCCTACTTTTTTAACTTAAACATATATATTGTTTTATATAATGGGCTGGCCATCTACTTATTTAACTTCTGGAGACCACAGGATCAATTATCCATTACCCCATTACCACAGATCCTGAATGAAGAAAACACTCTAGCCACTCTTCTGTTTCTGTGACTAGTTTAGGAATTGTTTCCACCTTGTCTCTTGTGGTTCAATACTGTCATCTAAACTCTACTACTTTGGGTTTGAATATCTGCACTAACATCAGGGAAACTATTCCACTGCACCATCCCCCACTGTTATCTCCAGTGGTCAGGAGATAGCCCTTACAGAGGTCTTCCAGGATGCAGACACTTCTAAGTGCCTAAATGAAGATACAGACCTCTAGGCACTTTTAGTTGGTGTGGTTAAGATGTGGTTGAGCATTTTGCACATAATAGGTTCGTTTCAGCATTTCAGTCTCTAGAATTTTCAGACCTCTTTCTCCAACTTTTCAACTCATTAACTTTAGTCCATCATGTGAGTTCAGACTTCGATTAGCCAACCAAGCAAACTATTAAAAGCACTGCTAGACATTCTAACCAAATCTTGAAATTGCAACCTGTACATAGATTTCTATTTTGTTGTTGTTAAGTGTCATCGAGTCAGTTCCAACTCATAGTGACCCTATGAACAACAGAATGAAACACTGCCCAGTCCAGTGCCATCCTCAAAATCTTTGCTATGTTTGAGCCCATTGTTGCAGCCACTGTGTCAATCCAACTCATTAAGGATCTTCCTCTTTTTCACTGACTCTCTACTTTACCAAGAATGATGTCCTTCTCCAGGCTAGTCCCTCCTGATAACATGTCCAAAGTACCAGAGATGAAGTCTCTCCATCCTTTCTTCCAAGGGGCACTCTGGTTGTATATCTTCAAAGACAGAGTTCTTTCTTCCAGCAGTCCATGGTATATTCAATATTCTTTGACAACACCATAATTCAAAGGCTTCAATTCTTATTCAGTCTTATTCATTGTCCAGCTTTCGCATGAATATGAGGTTACTGCAAATATCATGACTTGGGTCAGGCATACCTTAGTCCTCAAAGTGACATCTCTGCTTTTTAACTCTTTTAAGAGGTCTTTTACAGCAGATTTACCCAATGCAATACATCATTTGATTTCCTGACTGCTGTTTCCATGGGCATTGATTGTGGATCCAAGTAAAATGAAATCCTTGAAAACTTCAATATTTTCTCCATTAATCATGATGGTGCTTTTAGGTTTAGTTGTGAGGATTTTCGTTTTCTTTATGTTGAGGTGTAATCCATACTGAAGGCTGTGGTCTTTGATCTTCATCAGTAAGTGCTTCAAGTCCACTTGGCATTCAGTAAGCAAGACTGTGTCATCTGCATAACACAGCTTGTTAATGAATCTTCCACCAATCCTGATGCCACATTCTTTTTCGTATACTGCAGCTTCTGGGATTATTTGCTCAGCATATACGTTGAATTGGTATAGTGAAAGGATACAACCCTGATGCACACATTTCTTGATTTTAAACCATGCAGTACCCCCTTGTTCTGTTTGAATGACTGCCTCTTGTTCTATGTACAGTTTCTGCATGAGCACAATGAATTGTTCTGGAATTCCTATTCTTTGCAATGTTATCCGTAATTTATTTTGATCTACACAGTTGAATGCCTTTACATACTTAATAAAACACAGGTAAACTTCTTTCTGGTATTCTCTGCTTTCAGCCAAGATCTATTTGACATTGGTAATGATATCCCTCATTTAACGTTCTCTTCTGAATCCAGCTTGAATTTTTGGCAGTTCCTTGTCGATGTACTGCTGCAACTACTTTTGAATGATCTTCAGCAAAATTTTACTTGTGTGTGATATTAATGTTACTATTCGATAATTTCTGCTTTCTGTTGGATCATCTTTCTTTGGAATGGGCACAAATATTGATCTCTTCCAGTCAGTTGGCCAAGCAGCTCTTTTTCCAAATTTCTTGGCATAAACGAGTGAGCACCTTCAGTGCTGCATCCCTTTGTTGAAACATCTCAATTGGTATTCCAAAAATTCCTGGAGCTTCTTTTTCACTAATACCTTCAGTGCAGCTTGAACTTCATTCAGTACCATCAGTTCTTGATTATATGCTACCTCCTGGAATGGTTGAATGTCAACCAATTCTTCTTGGTATAGTGACTATGTATTTCTTCCATCTGTTTTTGATGCTTTATGTGTCATTTAATATTTTTCCCATAGAATCTTTCCATATTGCAGCTTGAAGCTTGAATTTTTTCTTCTGTTCTTTCAGCTTGAGAAATGCCAAGCATTTTCTTCCTTTTTTAGTTTTCTAACTCCAGGTCTTTGCACATTTCATTATAATACTTTACTTTGCCTTTTTGAGCCACCCTTTGAAATTATCAGTTTATTCTTTTATTTCATCATTTCTTGAATCCACAGTCGGCCCTGGCCTGTTCTGATAGATGATATTGAGCTTTTCTAACTTCTTCTTCCACAAATGTAGTCAATATGATTCCTGTGTATTCCATCTTGTGAGGGCCACCTGTACAGTGCCCATTTATGTTGTTGGAAAAAGGTATTTGTAATGAAGAAGTAGTTGGTCTTCCAAATTTTATCATGTGATCCCTGACAACATTTCTATTACCAAGGTCCTATTTTCCAACTATGGATCCTTCTTCTTTGTATCCAACTTTCACATTCCAATCACCAGTAATTATCAATGCATCTTCATTGTATGTTTGATCAATTTAAGACTGCAGAAGTTGGTAAAAATCTTCCATTTCTTCATCTTTGGCCTTAGAGGTTGGTACAAATTTAAATAATAGTCATATTAGGGACTTCTGAGCAACATGGCGCTATAGATAGAAGCAGCACACCATCCCTCCACAGCAAAGATCTGAAAAACTAGGTCAAACAGAGACACATGTCGATCTTGAAACTTTAAGCATCAAATGAAGATATAAAGAACTCAGTCAAGCATTGAATGGAACAAGAAACTGACTGAGAACAGAGAGCAAGGAGAGACGTATGCAGGGGACCCCTATCAGTTACTGAGGTGTGGATCTGCCATCAGGGGATACGAGAAAGCAGCTTCATGGAATTTCCAGCAGGAGACAGAACAACTAGTAACCAGAAATATACACTTTTCCACCCCCCACGCTTCTTCAACTCCACTCGGCCTCCTCTGCTTCCTGAAACCATAGTCTCTTGGCCGGAAAGCACTGGCTTCACCCTGGTGTCACTTGGATTCCACCCACCTGCACTGTCAGGCTCCCTGAGTGCCATTTGTTGGCTGCTGGTGTTGCATTTTCCTGCTTCTTTTGATTTCTTCCTTACCTCTCACACCTCCCACTCCTTTCTCTCAAATACCTGGGTCTGTGTGCCACCTTTGCTTCCTCCTGAAAGACTGCAAAACACCGATCGACTGTGAAACTGCTTCCCAGTGCTTGCCACTAAGCTGGTGGGACCCCTGGGGTTTTTGTTTGTTTGTTTGTGTCTTTGTTCTGTTTTGATTTGTTTGTTTGTTTGTTTTCTTTTTCTTTTCTCAACTTGGGAGTCCCTTCTAGCTAGGCAGTACTGTGTGGCTTGGGAGCTACTCCTTTACTCTGTGCAGATGCACAGTGACATCCCAGGGGGCTTTTTTTTTATCTTTTGGTTTTGCTTTCTTTATTTTTTGTTTGTTTGTTTGTTTATTTTGTTTCTTTGTTTTGTTTTCTTCTCTCTCTTCTTACCTTTTTGTCTAACTTCATTTCGAGTTTCTCATCTCCCTATACTTACCTTCTCTTCCTGTTTCCTGAATACTTGAATACCTGGCACTCTGTGACACCAGTATCCCTTCTATCCAGGTGGTATTTCACAGCCTGGGAGCAACTTCCCCAGTCCTAGCAGAGGCACTGGTGGGATCCCTGGGGGCTTTTCTCTCTTTTATTCCCTCTAATTTTTACTTATCATTTTCTTCTTTTACCATTTTTCTTTTTTCTTTTTCTTTTTCTCCATTTCTCAGTCTCTCATCTCTCCACTCCAACGGCAAGCTCCATTAGCACTCATTTTTGGTTTTTGTTTGTTTGTGTGTATGTTTTCGCTCCTGTTCCTCTCTCCCTGCTCTCCTCTTTCTCATACCCAACTTAGCTACACACATCACAATCTCCACTCTCCTTCCTGGCTACTTGCACTGTGTGCTGAACATCACACCTCAAGCAGCATAGGCACAGCCTACTAGAACCTGCCCTACACTGATTCCTGGGCCACCCTGTTGGCCCTAGTATGTGCCACAAACAACCCATACCAGAAAATCCCCTTCAGCTGGACCTGCCCTGCTGAAGCAACTGAACCTGTGCATTGGAGAAGGAGGTGAAAAGTATCGCCCCCACAGACAAGCAAACAACAAAAAAATGCACAGACTGCCTGCTCCGTCATAACAAAATAAAACAAAAAGCAGGATGAAACAAATAACTCTCCAATCAATAAACGAGAAAAATAACTACCGAATGCCCAGAAGACAGCAGACAATATCAAAACATGTACAAAACAGGACAGGATGGTTCCAGCAGGCATCCAAAATAAAACAACAGATGACTTTCCAGTAGACAAAAATGCACTAGAACTACCTGATAGGGAATTCAAATCTCTAATATCCAGAATTATACAAGAGTTGAAGCAAAAATCAGACAAAAATGAGGAAAAAATAGACAAATTCAAGGAAAATACAGACAAAAAAATGGAAGAATTCAAGAAAATAATACAGGAACAAAAAGTTAAAATAAATTCACAGCTGGAAATCATACAAAAACAACAATTAGAAATCCAAAGGTAAACAACAAGGTTTCAGAAATGGAGAGTGTCATAGAAGGGTTGAGGAGCAAGTTTGAAATTATGGAGGACAGGATCAGCAAAATTGAAGACAAACACTTGGATACAACTCTGAGGAAAAATCAGAAAAAAGAACAAAGAAAAACGAAGAAATCATGAGAATTATGTTAGATACAATCAAAAGCAAAAATGTGTGAGTGATTGGAGTTCCAGAATGGGGGGAGAAAACAGAAAACACAGAGAGGATCACTGAAGAATTGATGACACAAAACTTCCCCAATATCATGAAAGATGAAAAACTGACCATCCAAGAAGCTTAACAAACCCCATATAGGATAGACCTCAAAACAAAATCAGCAAGGCATATCATAATCACACTTTCTAAAACCAAAAACAAAGAATCCTGAAAGCAGCTTGAGAAAAGTGAAAAGTCACATACAGAGGAGAAACAATTAGACTAAGCTCAAATTATTCAGAAGAAACCGTGCAGGCAAGAAGGCAATAGGATGACATACGTAAAACCTTGAAAGAAAAAAATTGCTAGCCAAGAATAAAATATCCAGCAAAACTCTTGTTGAAACATGATGGTGAAATTAGGTCTATTCCAGATGAACAGAAATTAAGAGACTATGTAAAAACCAAAAAAACTTACAAGAATGATTAAAGGGAGTCCTTCAATCTAAGAACAAACAACATCAGACCACAGGCTGAATCTAACCTCATAGACATATATAGAACACTCCATCCAACTGCTGCAAAGTACTCATTCTTTTCCAATGCACATGGAACGTTCTCCAGAATAGACCACATCTTAAGCCACCGAGCAATTCTCAGCAAGGTCCATCAAGGTAGAAAATAAAAACTGGAAAATCAAGGGAAAAAAGTCAATTACATGGAAACTGAATAACACCCTGCTTACACATCACTGGGTAATAGAAGAAATCACAGATGGAATCAAAAAATTCCTAGAATCAAACGAGAATGAAAACACATCATACCAAAACATTTGGGACACAGCAAAGACAGTCCTCAAATGACAATTTCTAGCAATAGAAGCACACTTCAAAAAAGAAGAAAGGGACAAAATCAAATTATTAACTACAGAACTTGAACAATTAAAAAGAGAACAGCAAAAAATCCCACAGCCACAAGAAGAAAGGAAATAATAAAGGTCAGAACAGAAATAAATTAAATAGAGAATAGAAAAACAATAGAAAGAATCAACAAAACCAAAAGTTGGTTCTTTGAGAAAACGATCAACAAAATTGACAAACTGCTGGCCAGACTGACAAAAGAAAAACAGGAGAGGATGCAAATAACCCAAATATAAATGAAATGGGGAACATTACAACAGACACAACTGAAATAAAAAGGATCATAACAGAGTATTATGAAAAACTATACTCCAACAAATTTGAAAACCTAGAGGTAAAGGATAAATTTCTATAAACACACCACCTACCCATACTACCACAAAGTGATGTTGAAATTCTGAACAGACCCATAACAAGAGAAAAGATTGAAAAGATAATAATAAAAAAAAAAAAAAAAAAAAACCTCCCAACAAATAAAAAACCCTGGCCCAGATGGCTTCACTGGAGAATTCTACAAAACATTTACAGAAGAGTTTGTACCACTGCTACGCAAACTATTTCAGAACATAGAAAAGGAAGTGACACTTCCAAATTCATTCTATGAAGCCAGCATAACCCTGATACTGAAACCAGGCAAAGACACCAAAAAGAAAAGAGAAAATTACAGACCAATATCTCTCATGAATATAGATGCAAAAATTCTCAACAAAATTCTAGCCAATAGAATTCAGCATCATATTAAAAAAATAATACACCAGGACCAAGTAGGATTCATACCAGGTATGCACGGATAGTTCAACATTAGGAAATCAATCAATGCAATCCACCACATAAATAAAAGAAAATAAAAGAATCACATGATCTCTCAATTGATGCAAAAAAGGCATTTGACAAAGTCCAACACGAATTCCTGATAAAAATTCTCAAGAAAATAGGTACAGAAGGGAAATTTCTCAACATAATAAAGTGCACCTATGCAAAACCAATGGCCAACATCATTCTTAATGGAAAGAGGCTGAAAACATTCCCCTTGAGAACAGGAACAAGACAAGAATGTCCTTTATCTCCACTCCTCTTTAACATTGGGTTGGAGGCCCTACCTAGAGCAGTAAGGCAAGAAAAAGAAATAAAGGACATCCAAATTGGTAACAAAGAAGTTAAACTGTCCCTGTTTGCAGATGATATGATACTATGCATAGAAAACCCTAAAAAGTCCATGAGAAAACTACTGGAACTAAGAGAAAGATTCAGCAGAGTAGCAGGATTCAAGATAAACATACAAAAATCTGTTGGATTCCTATAAACCAATAAAGAGAATGATGAAAAGGAAATCAGGAAAACAATACCATTTATAATAGCCCCTAAAAAAATGAAATGCTTAGGAATAAATCTAACCAGAGATGTAAAAGACCTATGCAAAGAAAACTACAAAACACTACTACAAGAAATCCCAAGGGATCTACACAAATGGAAAAACATACCCTGCTCATGGAAAGGTAGACTCAACATTGTGAAAATGACAATTCTACCCAAAGCAATTAAAAAAAAAAAAAATGCAATCCCGATCCAAATACGAACGACATTCTTTAAAGAGATGGAAAAACTAATCATTAACCTTGTTTGGAAATGGAAGAAGCCCCAGATAAGAAAAGCTCTACTAAAGAAGAAGAAAGTAGGAGGACTCGCACTACCTGACCACAGAACCTCCTATACAGCTACTGTAGTCAAAACAGCCTGGTATTTGTACAACGACAGATACATTGACCAATGGAACAGAATTGAGAACCCAGTTGTAAATCCATCCACCTATGGTCACCTGATCTTTGACAAGGGCCCAAAGTCCATCAAATGGAGAACAATCTTTTTAACTAATGGTGCTGGCAAAACTGGATATCCATCTGCAAAAAAATGAAACAGGACCCATACCTCACACCATACAAAAAAACTAATTCAAAATGGATCAAAGACCTAAATATAAAGCCAAAAACTATAAAGTTCATAGAAGAAAAAATAGGATCGCTAGAGGCCATAATGCACTGCATTAACAGGCTACAAACCATAACCAACAACACAGAAACTCCAGAAGATAAGCTATTTAAATGGGCTCTTCTAAAGATTAAACACTTATGCTCACCAAAAGACTTTACCAAAAAAGTTAAAAGAGAACCTACAGACCGGGAAAAAATTTTTGGACATTACAAGTCAGACAAAGGTCTAATCTCTAAAATCTACTAGAAAATCAACACCTTTACAAGAAAAAGACAAACAATCTTATTAAAAAATGAGCAAAGGAAATGGACAGACTCTTCACCAAAGAAGCCATTCAAGCGGCCAACAGACACAAGAGGAAATGCTCAAGATCTCTAGCCATTAGAGAAATGCTAATCAAAACCACAATGAGATACCATCTCACCCCAACATTACTGACACGAATGAAAAACACTGGAAATAACAAATGTTGGAGAGGCTGCAGGGAGTTCGGAACTTTCATGCACTGCTGGTGGGAATGCATAATGATACAACCATTTTGGAAAATGATATGGCACTTCCCTAAAAAGCTAGAAATAAAAATACCTTACTATCCAGCAATCCCACTCCTAGGAATATATCCTACAGCCATCACACGAGTAGACATATACACACCCACGTTCATTGCAGCATTGTTCACAACAGCAAAAAGATGGAAACAACCTAGATGCCCATCAACAGATGAATGCATAAACAAACTATGGTACATAAACACAATAGAGTATTATGCAATGATAAAGAACAATGATGAATCTTCGAAGTATCTCATAGCATGGATGAAACTGGAGGACTTTATGCTGAGTGAAATAAGTCCATCGTAAAAGGACAAATATTGTATGAGACTACTATTGTAAAAACTCATGAAAAGTTTACACACTAAAAGAAACAATCTTTGATGGTTACGAGGGATAGGAGGGATGGGAGGGATGGGAGGGGTGGGAGCGGGAAATATTAAATAGAAAATAGATAAGTGGTAACTTTGGTGAAGGGTTAGACAGTACACAATACTGGGGAAGCCAGCACAATTTGTACAAGGCAAAGTCATGAAAGCTCCATAGACACATCCAAACTCCCTGAGGGACCAAATTGTTGGGCTGAGGGCTGTGGGGACCATGGTCTCAGGGAACATCTAGTTCAATTGGCATAACACAGTTTATAAAGACAATGTTCTACATTCCACCTTGGTGAGTAGTGTCTGGGGTCTTAAAAGCCTGTAAGCAGCCATCTAAGATACTCCACTGGTCTCATCCCTAAAAGAACATAGGAGAATGATACTAGATACAAGAGAAAGATGAGTCCAAAGGACTAATAGACCACAACTACCATGGCTTCCTGAAGACTGATTCCAGTACAACTAAATGATGCTCAGCTACCACTACTTACTGACTTCTCTGACAGGGATCACAACAGAGGGTCCCAGACATAGCTGGATAAAAATGTAGAACAGAATTCTAACTCACAAAAAAAGACAAGACTTACTGGCCTGACAGAGACTGGAGAAACCCGGAGAGTATGGCCCCCAGACATCCTTTTAGCTCAGTAATGAAGTCACTCCTGAGGTTCACCCTTCACTGAAAGATTAGAGAGGCCCATAAAATAGAACAAGACTTAGTGGGCACACTAGTCAGGGGCAAGGATGAGCAGACAGAAGGGGACAGGAAAGCTGTTAACGGGGAACACAAAGTGGAGAAGGGGAGAATGTTGACATGTTGTGGGGTTGGCAGCCAACGTCACAAAACACTATGTGTATTAATTGTTTAATGAGAAACTAATTTTCTCTGTAAATCTTCATCTAAATACAATAAAAAAAAAAAAGAAAAGAAAAAAATCTATTCTTGAGATGATCTCTAAATTCAGGTGGGATATACTTTTGGTTAAGCCTCAGCTTGAACTTGCATATGAGTAATTGATGGTCTGTTCCACAGTCAGCCCCTGTCCTTGTTCTGACTGATGATATTGAACTCCTCCATTGTCTCTTTCCACATATGTAGTAGATTTAATTCTGTGTTTTCCGTCTGACGAAGTCCATGTGTATAGTCACTGTTTATATTGCTGGAAGAAGGTATTTGCAATGAAGAAGTCATTGGTCTTGCAAAGTTCTATCATGCCATCTCCAGCTTCCACAGGGAGTTTTTAGGGTGATAAATTTCACAGACATGGGCCTTATGTTGAGGGTAGACATTAAAAAATTGTTCACCCATAAGCAAAAGAATGCAGATGGAAAGAGATTTTTCCTGACTCTCAGAGCCAATCATGGAAATTCACAGTTTACTCATATTCACCCCTTTCCTGTCATCTTTCTTTGTGTTTTATTTACTTCTGCTCTCAACTTCAATCCTGTCAGATGATGATTTCCATATCATAATTTTGCAGTTTTGTTTTATTTCCCCATTTTATCATCCTGAGAATAAAGTTTTCAAAACTGGTTTTGACTGTGAACATGGTAATTGGATTTTATAGCCCTATTCACAGAAAAGACAGAATTAAAAACAGAAAAACAATATAGAAAAGAGAAAATCAATGAACCTAAAAGCTGGATTTAAAAAAAAAAAGATCAATAAAATCGACCTATCCAGGCTGATCAAAAAAGGGAGAGAGAGAGAGAAGTCATCAGTTTCCCCTACAAACGTACATGCATTTTACAAACAGTGTTGGAACTGGTTTTAGAATGACTGTGATAGGCACTCCCATTTAAGGAGGGGGCTACGATGAGAGATAGGCATCAGTCATTTGGTCCATAGAAATTCTGAAATCCACCTGAGCACATGTTGCCAATTTTTGCTGTGTCCTATAGGATCACTATCACTATGAGTCAGAATCGACTTGATGGCACACAACACTATTGCTCACTAAGAATAATCCTCCACTACTCTTATTTCTACTTGCTTGATTCTTAGTTCAGCCTCTAGGGTCTTGGTCCCACCCTGGATCATCCTTCCTTTTTCCACAATGACACTTAGTTTCCAACTAAGTAGCCTTCTAAGCCTGCTTTCTCCTCACAAAATATTTCGTTTAGTATTGTCTTTGTCCCTTTTAGTCCAAGCTAGGTGTGCTTCCATCATAACAATTATCTTAATTATGTGTGTGTGTATTTTCTATTAACCTTATTGTGGTTAACTTTATTTGACATAAGCCACAACCACAAATCTCTTTAGGGTAATTCCTTCTCTACCTTGGACTCCTTGCGAGTCTGATGTGAGAAAATGCCCTTCAGATTCATAGAAATCTTGTTATGCAGAGGATCTACCAGGAGTGTGGTTAAGCTCTACAGAGGGCCTTTTGTCTTTCTGAAGGTTTCTGTTAGGTTTCTGTTACATCTGTCAAGGTTCTAATGATCTTCCAGTCCAACCATGGATTTGCTCTTTGGTCTGAAGCTCTTTCTTAATTTGAGAATCTTTTGTAATCTGGAGAGGCTGGGAATGAAATACAAATTATTTTTGAAACTGGAAGAGCCTGATTCTTTTATATTTAATTTTACTGTTGTTGTTAGTTGCCATCGAGTCGATTCTGACTCACGGAAACCCCATGTGTGCAGAGAGAACCAAAGGCTGTGACCTTTCAGAAGCATATCGCCAGGCCTCTCTCCCCAGCTGTGGCTGACTGAGCTTGAATTGCCAACTTTTGGCTAGTAGTTTGTGCCACCAAGGGAGACTTTCTTTCTCTTCTCTTGCATTTTATCACAGGTAGCAAGATACTAGGAGGCCGACTCACTATTCTGCCTGAAAATTTCCTTAGCTTAATCCTCAAGTTTTATTAGGTATAGCTCTTATTTTCCATGTCATCACAGTTAAGTGTGGCCAAATCTTTTATTATTACATAAAAGGAGTCCTTTTTCTAACTTCCATTAATATTTTCTTTGTTTTTGCTTTTGGTTTTCTTTTTAAGCTCTAACCAAGAACCTCCTTGAGGCCCTTTAACTTTCATTAATACTTTTCTCATGGTTTTGTAAGCTTTAAATAACAGTTGCCTGGAGACCTTTACAGCTTCCTCTCACCACCTAGTTCCAAAGCAAATGTCACATGTTTTAAGTTTTCTTTCAGCAGTAACCCACTTCTGATACCAAAATCAGATTCAGTTATCTATTGCTGTGAAACAAGTTACCAAAAACTTGTTAATTTAAAATAATATATGTTTTTTAATTTTGCTCACAAATATGAAATTTGGGCAGGGCTCAGCAGATACGACATATCCCTCCTACCCAATGTAAGATGGGACAGCTCCTTTAGGGGCTAGAAGATCCACATTCAAGATGACTCAATCACATGGCTGGCAGGTTTGTGCTAGCTGTTAACTTGGAGCTAATTTAAAAGTCTGGGACTTGGGGCTGTGGACTGGAGCAGTTCCCTTCTATGGGCTGCTTTGACTCTCTTATGGCATGGTGCTGGGTTCCCAGAGTTGCCATCCCACAAAGCAAGTCAGAAACACTTGTCATTTTGAAAGTCACATAGAATCACTTTTGTTATACTTTATTGTAGAGACAGTCACAAAATAACATTCAGTTTCAAGTTGAGGGAACATAGACTCCACCTCTTCATGAGGGAGTGGCAGATTTTAGAAGAGCATGTAGAATGGGAAATATTTTTGCAGCCGCATTTGGAAAATACAATCTTCATGCCTTAGAAACATGCCAACCCATTATAACTAGTTTAACTTCCCATGCTAAAAACTTGCTTAATAAGATAAATACCAGAACACTACAATGTAATGCTTTCATTTACCTCTTGAGTAATCAACATATGAAAATCACGTTGAAGTGGTCATTACTTACACTACAAATATAAGGTAATTATTAAATAATATACACTTCTGACTCATTGGAAAACATAACAACATGTGAAAACATGCTTAACACCTGGGTTAGCAAACCATAAGAGAATATGAGCAGGGATACATAAGAAGCACCCGTAGGTTTAATAGTTCAAATAAATTTAGCTATTCTGAGAAACTAGAAATGAGAATTACGGAGTGGACATTTATGTGACATAGTGATTCAGTGGACATTAACCAAAAAACTAAGCCCGTTGCCATCAGGTCGATTCTGACTCATAGCGACCCTATAGGACAGAGTAGAACTGCCCCATAGGGTTTCCAAGGAGCGACTGGGTGGATTCAAACTGCCAGTCTTTTGGCTAGCAGCCAAGCTCCTAACCACTGTGCAACCAGGGCTCCTACACTGGACATTGGTGGACAATAATCATGATTCCATTAATGCATTCAGTGAAATCTATGATTATTTCAGATCACTGAAGACTGGAATCAAAATAAGTTATAACTCAACAAGCTATGTAAACAATACAAAATATATTTTGTATGAGGGATAAGTTAGGGCTCAAGTATTTTCTTTATACAGCTAGCCAGTTTTCAAAGTGCAGTCCATTGAAAAATCCATCCTTTTCCATATTGATTTGAATTAATATATTTATCATATACTAAATCCTTATATACTTTTGTATATTTTGCAATCATTTTCATTAGCATGATTCTCTTTTATGGGACCTTTATCACACACTGCTGTAATAATCAGGAGTTTTTTGCTTTTGTTTGTTTATTTGGTTTTATGTTTTGCAATATTCACTTTATTGGCTATAATAGCTTTACTGAAATGCAATTTATGTACCATAAAATTCACCTAAAGTGTTCAATTCAGAAGATGTTAGAATATCACAGCAATCTAATTTTAGAACAGCCTCATCACCCACAAAAGAACCCCATACCCATTATCGGTCACTCCGCATTCCCCCAAACACACTCTAGGCAACCACTAAACAACTTTATGTCTATATATTTGCCTATTTGGAAATTTTATATATGTGAAATCATATAATGCATAGTCTTTCATAACTAGCTTCTTTCTTTTAGCTTAATTTTTTAAGTCTCATTCATATTGTATCATATAAAAGTAATTCATTCTTTTTTATTTCCAAATGACATTCCATTGTATGGTTATACTACAATTTGTCTTTCCATTCATCAGTTGTTTACTTTTGGATTGTTTCCTTTCAGGGGTTTTTATGAATAACTCTGTTATGGACATTCATGTACAAATTTGTGTGAATATATATTTTCAATGTATATATATTTTTTGTGATTTTGGCATACCATGGAAAAAACGAAGATTTTAACTTCCTCAAGAATCCCAGTTAAAAGTAGAAAAAAATAATGACTCAATAGAAATAATATGATGTCAAAAAATGCCATTTTTAAGATTAAAGTCCACACTTAAGATGACAGTTTATAAACTAAAAACAATGTCCTATCTGTCTACTATTCAAAACAAACATCCCTTGTTTATTTTACCATGCCTAATTTCATAATGATTGTTGTTCAAATTGATTTGGTGAACTCAGAAGAATTTATTTAAATACAACAAACTGCCTATGACAATGAGCTTTGGCTTTCTCAAAATGGCCATTTGGTGGAGCCCAAGTCCTTCTCCAGACAACGGCAGGAACAAATGTGCTTAAAGTTGCACACTAACTGATGGAGAAATTTTGCCTGAATTGCTCAATTGGTAACCGATTTACCTTATCAGTAATTATCGTAACCCTTGAAACAATGTCAAGATACATTTGAAATATTCAAGAAGGCTCAAAACCCTTACCATAAGAACCATTTAAACTTTTTCAAAGATTTAATTGTCCAAATCATAAACCTTTAACATGTTTTACAAGTGTAAAAGCTAGCTAGTGGCCATCTAAGATGCATCAATTGGTCCCAACTCACTTGGAGTAGAGGAGAATGAAGAACACTAAACACACAAGTAAAGTATTAGCCCAAGGGACGGAAAAGGCCACATAAACCAGAGACTCAATCAGCCTGAGACCAGAAGAACTAGATGGTGCCTGGCTATCACCCATGATGGCCCTGACAAGGAACACAACAGAGAGTCCCTGACAGAGCAGGAGAAAAGTGGGGTGCAGAATTCAAATTCTAGTAAAAAGACCAGACTTAATGGTTTGACTGAGATTAAGCCACCTCGGAAGACTTGGCCCCCGGACTCTCTGTTGGCTCAGAGCTGAAACCATTCCCGATGCCAACTCTTCAGACAAAGATTAGACTGGACTATGGGACATAAAGTGATACTCATGAGAAGTGTGCTTCTCAGCTCAAGTGGATACGAGACTAAATGAGTGGTTCCTGTCAGGAGGTGAGATGAGAAGGCAGAGAGGGTCAGGAACTGGTTGAATGGACACAGGAAATTAAGGTTGGAAAAGAGGAGTGTCACAGTATAGGGAGAGCAATTAGGGTGACATAGCAATGTGTGTATAAATTTTTGTATCAGAAACTGACTTGAATTGTAAACTTTCATTTAAAGCACGATAAAAAATATTGGTATCAGACAGCAGGGGTGCTGCTGAAACAAATGCCTGAAAATGTTGTAGGGATTTTAGAATCTGATGAAAAGTAGAGGCTGGGCGAACCGTGAGGTGTTTGACATTAAAGCACAGATTGCCTTGAAGGACTGTCAGTAGAATTATATAGACACTGAGACCAATTTATATGAAGGCTTAGAAAGCATCATGGAGAGCTGTGGGAAAGCTTCTATCACCATGAACAGAATGTTGCTAAAAATGTGGACATTAAATGTGTTTCTAATGAAGTCTTAAAAGGAAATGATAAGCATGTTTTGGACACTGGAGAAAAGGAAATCCTTGCTATAAAGTGGTACAGAACTTGGCTGAGTTATGTTTGAATGTTTCGTGAAAAGTAGAACTTGTAAATAATGAACGTGGATACTTAGCTGAGGAGATTTCTATGCAAAATCTTCAAGAAGCAGTATGCTTTCTCCTTGCTGCTTATAATGAAATGTAGAAGGAGATAGATTAATAAATGAACTGAGCAAAAAGAAACAAGACCTTGAAGATCTGGAAAAGTCTACTGTACAGATTAAGAAAACATGGTCTGGAGAAGGCAACAAAGGTATGTCTGGACAACCATTTGCTAAAAGGATTAAACATGAGACCTGTAGATCTAATCAACCATCGCAGCAAAAATGGTCCCAGTTTAGAATGAAGTAGACAGAGACAGGATGAAATGAAGGAAACCTGTCTGATTCCTGGAGTTTTACAGACAGGAAATAAGACAATGGAGCACCATGGCTGCAAACATCTGTTGTTCTGCAAGAAAAGGAAAAGCTAATCCTAGGAGCAGCTCAGAGAGTGTTACAACTGCCCGATCGTCCACAAGAGGTGAGGCCACTGCCTCCTAGGTTTCAGATAGTAAGGCTACCACCTAGATTTCAAAGGGTGGGACCATTGCCTAAGTTTCAAAGATTGGAACCACCACCTCAGTTCCAGAGGGTGAGGCTACCACTCTGGTGGGCTGGGAAAGTGAGGCTGACATCAAGGACCAATAAGCTTCCACTCAGAATCTGGAGGGCAAGACTTCCATCCATAGTCCGGAGGGTAGGGCCATTGCTCATATATTCCTGGAAGGAAGAGAATTACTTTTAAGGTTTGAAATCTAATAAGATTTTCCTGCTGAGTTTTGGATTTGCTTTGTACTCATATCCTCTTCTATCCCTCTAATTCCTCCCCTCTGAAACCTCTGAAATCATTTTTATTCTTTCACCATGTAGCCTCAAAAATTCAGTAAAAATATCTTGGGGGGGGGGAATATATACCAGTTATCTATTGCTGTGTAACAAATTCCCACAATACTTAGCATCTGGAAACAACAAACTTTGATTATTTAAGTTTCTGTGGGTCAGGAATACTGGAACAACATAGATGGGTGGTTCTGACTCACAGTCTCTCAAAGGCTGCAATAGTTGGAAAATATGATGTTGGTGATAGAAACAATGCCAGAGAATGCATGATAAAATTTTGCAAGACCAACGCCTTCTTCATTGCAAATATCTTTTTCAACAACATAAACGGCGACTATACAAGAGAACCTCACCTGATGGAATACACAGAAATCAAATCAACTACATCTGTGGAGAGACAATGGAAAAGCTCAGTATTATCAATCAGAATAAGGCCAAGGACTGACTGCAGAACAGAGCATCAATTGCTCATAAGCAACTTCTAGTCGAAGCTGAAGAAAATTAGAACAAGTCCATGAGAGACAAAGTAGAACCTTGAGTATATTCCACCTGAATTTAGAGACAATCTCCAGAATACATTAAACATTAATCATTGAAGACCAGAATAGTTGTCAGATGACATCAACGACATCATACATGAAGAAAACAAGAAGGATTCTGGCAACATGGAGCTCTAGCCAGAAGCACCACTTTGCTGTCCCTCCACAGCAAAGATCCGAAAAACTAAACCAAACAGAAAAAACAGCAATCCTGAAACCCTAAACATCAAATGAAGAGATAAAGAACTCAGCCAAGCACCAAATGGAATAAGAAAGTGACAGAGAACAGAAAGTGAGGAGACATAAAAGCAGAGGTCCCCTATCAGCTAACACAGCACAGATCCGCCATCTTGGACTCCTATCAGAGACCAGCTAATAGGGGGTATGAGAAAGCAGCTTCACAGAGCTTCCAGCAGGAGACAGAACAACAAGTAACTGGTGATATATACTTTCCCACCCCCCACCCTTCTTCACCCCCACTTGGAATCCTCTGCTTCCCACGGCCACAGTCTCTTGGCCAGGAAGCACCGGCTGCTTGGGTTCCACCCACCCGCACTGGCCGACTCCCTGAGAGCCATTTGTTGGCTGCTGGTGTTGCTTTTTCTTGGTTCTTTTGTTTTCTTTCTTACCTATCAGCATCTCCCCCTCCTTTTGCTCAAATACCTGGCTCTGTGCACCATCTTTGCTTCTTCCTGAGGGGCTGTGGAGCTCCGCTCAAGTGTGGAAATGCTTCCTGGTCCATACTGCCATGCTGGTGGGATCCTGGGGCTTTTTTAGCTTGTTCGTTTTGAATTGTTTGTGTGTTTTCTATTTCTTTTCTCAAGCTGGCACCCCGTTCTGGCTGGGCAGTGCAGTGCGGCTTGGGACCTACCCCCTCAGCTTGCGCAGACACACAGAGGTATCCCTGAGGACATTTTTTTTTTTCTGTTTTTTGGGGGGTTTTCTTGTTCTTTTTTTAAATTTGTTTTGTTTTTCCCTCTTTTCCCCTTTTTGTCTTTCTTCACTACTTGGTTGCTCATCTCTCCATACTATCCTTCTCTTCCTGTCCCCTGAATACCTGGCAATAGGTGAAACCTTTACGTCTTCTAGCCAGGCTGTACTTCAACACCTGGGAACAACTTTACCAGACCTTGTAGCTGCACCAGTGGGATCCCTGGGAGCTTTTATTTTTTTCTTTCTAATTTTTATTTATTCATTCTTTTTTTTCTTCTTCTTCCCCTTTTTGTTTTTCTCCACTTCATAGTCACTCATCTCTCAACTCCAACAGCAAACACCCCTAGTACTCTTTTTGTTTGTTTGTATGTTTTTGGCTCCTGTTCCTCTCTCCTCTCTCCTATACCCATCTTAGCTCCACACATCACAATCTCCTTCCTCCATCCTGCCTACCTGCACCGTGTGCTTAACATCACACCACCAAGCAGGATGCACACGGCCTACCGGAAACTGCCCAGCACTAATAACTGACCCATCCTGGTGGCTATAGTAAGTGCAACAAACAACCCATCCCAGCAACTCCTCTTCAGCTAGACCTGCCCTGCTATACCATATCTGAGCAGCTGACTCTGCCAATTAGAGAAGGAGATGAAAAGTATGGTGCCCACAGATGAGCAAAAAACAAAGAACACACAGCCCACCTGCTCAGACATAGACAAATAAAAAAAGGAGGAAAAAACCAAATATACAGTCAATAAATGAGAAAAATAACTACCGAATGTCCCAAAGACAGCAGACAATATCAAAACACTTACAAAAACAGGACAGGAGACTTCCAGTAGGTGTCCAAAATAAAATACCAGAAGACATTCCAGTAGAAGAAAAGGCACTAGAACTACCTGAGAGGGAATTCAGATCTCTAATATTCATAATTATGCAAGAGTTGAAGCAAAAAGCAGACAAAAACTAGGAAAAAAGAGACAAATTCATGGAAAAGACAGACAAATTCATGGAAAATACAGACAAAAAAAGGAAGAATTCAGGAAAACAATGCATGAAAAAATGTCAAAATAAATTCACAACTACAAATTATACAAAAACAACAATTAGAAATCCAAAATACAAACAACAAGTTTTCAGAGATGGACAGTGTCATAGAAGGTCTGAGAAGGAGATTTGAAATGGAGGAAGACAGGACCAGTGGAATTGAAGACAAACACTTGGATACAACTCTGAGGAAAAATCAGAAAAAAAGAATGAAGAAAAATTAAGAGACCCTCAGAATTATGTGGGATACAATCAAAAGCAAAAATTTGTCAGTGCTCACAGTTCCAGAACAGGAGGAGAAAACAGAAAAAAATAAAGAGAGGCTCATTGAAGAACTGCTGACAAAAAACTTCCACAATATCATAAAAGATGAAAAGCTGACCATCCAAGAAGCTCAATGAACCCCATATAGGATAGACCCCAAAAGAAAATCACCAAGGCATATCATAATCACACTTGCCAAAACCAAAGACAAAACAAAGAATCCTGAGAGCAGCTAGTGAAAAACAAGAAGACACATACAGAGGAGAAACAATAAGACTAAGCTCAGATTATTCAGCAGAAACCATGCAGGCAAGAAGGCAATGGGGTGACATATACAAAAACTTAAAAGAAAAAAAATGCCAGCTAAGAATAATGTATCCAGCAAAACTCTCATTTAACTATGAAGGTGAAATTAGGACATTTCCAGATAAACAGAAATTAAGGGAATATGTAAAAACTAAACCAAACTTACAAGAATTATTAAAAGGAGTCCTTCGATATGAGAACAAACAACTTCAGCTCACAGGCTGAATCTAGGACACAGGATCATACCAGCCAGACACCAACCTAGGAAATGAAATCTCAAGGACTATCCAAAACCATAAGAATTACAACAGGGAACCACAGAGGTTAATCTGTAAATGACAACAACATCAGAACAATAAAAGACTGAATACATGGACTAGGTATAGAACCTTCTAATGGAGAGGAAGGCAAGGTGATACCAAGTAATAATAGACTGCTTCAAACTTAGATAAGGGTAAATTTCATGGTACCACAAAGAAAGTTAACAAATCTACTCATAAAAATAAAGAGGAAAACATAAAATCTCAGTAAAAACAAAACCTACAAAAACAAAAGAAATGAAAAAAATTCACACACAAAAGGACTTCAGCACAGGAGAGTAAGAAGAACAAAGAAAACCTCAGCACAACAACAACAAAAAAAAAACACTAAAAAATGACAGTAATAAGCTCACATCTATCAATAAATACACTAAATGGAAATGGCCTAAACGCATCCATAAAGAGATGGAGAGTAACAGAAAGGATAAAAACACAAGATCCATCAGTATGCTGTCCACAAGAGACACAACTGAGAAACAAAGATGGGAATTTATTAAAAATCAAAGACTGGAAAAAATACATATCAAGCTAACAACTACCAAAAAAAGAGCAGGAGTGGCAATACTAAGCTCAGATAAAATACACTTTAAAACAAAATCCACCATAAAAAACAAAGAAGGACACTATATAATGATTAAGGGGATGATCTGTCATGAAGAAATAACCATGATAAACAACTACGCACCCAAGGAGAGGGCTACCAAATACATAAAACAAACTCTAACAGCACTGAAAAGAGAAACTGACACTTCCACAATAATAGCAGGAGACTTCAACACACCACTCTCAGTGAAGGACTAAAAAAACTCAGCAAAGATACAGAAGACCTAAAGCGCACAATTAGCCAACTTGACCTCATACACAAATATAGAACACTCCATCCAACAGCTGCAAAGTATAAATTCTTTTCCAATGTGCATGGAACGTTCTCCAGAATTGACCATATCTTAGGCCACAGAGCAATCCTCAACAAGATGCAAAACGTTGAGATAATACAAAGTATCTTCTCTGACTACAATGCCATCAAGTTAGAAATTAATAACAGGAATAGCAAGGAAAAAAAGTCAATTACATGGAAACTGAATAACACCTTGCTTACAAACTACTGGGTAATAGAAAAAATCAGAGATGGAATCAAAAAATTCCTAAAATCAAACGAGACTGAAAACACATCATACCAAAACCTTTGGGACACAGCAAAGGCAGTCCTCAGAGGACAATTTCTAGAGATAGATGCACATATCAGAAAGGAAGAAAGCAACAAAATCAAAACATTAACTACACAACTCAAACAAATAGAAAGAGAACAGCAAAAAAAAAAAAAAAAAAAAAAGCCCACAGCCACCAGAAGAAAGGAAATAATCAAGATCAGAGAAGAAATAAATGAAACATAGAATAGAAAAACAACAGAAAGGATCAACAAAACCAAAAGTGAGTTCTTTGAAAGAATCAGCAAAATCAAAAAACCACTGGCCAGACTGACAAAAGAAAAACAGGAGAGATGCAAATAACCCAAAGAAAAATGAAACGGGTGACATTACAACAGATCCAACTGAAATAAAAAGGATCATAACAGAATATTATGAAAAACTGTACTCCAAAAAATTTGAAGACCTAGAGAAAATGGCTAAATTTCCAGAAACACACTACCTACACAAACTACAATAAAGTGATGTTGAAGATCTGAACAGACCCATAACAAGAGAAGAGATTGAAAAGATAATTAAAAAAAAAAAAAAAACCCTCCCAACAAGAAAAAGCCCTGGACCAGATGGCTTCACTGGAGAATTCTACAAAACATTCAGAGAAGAGCTTGTACCAGTACTATGCAAATTATTTCAGAACATAGAAAAGGAAGCCACACTTCCGAATTCATTCTATGAAGCCAGCATACCCCGATACCAAAAGCAAGCAAAGATGCCATAAAAATGAAAATTACAGACCAATATCTCTCACGAATATAGATGCAAAAATTCTCAACAAAATTTTAGCCAATAGAATTCAGCATCATATCAAAAAAATAATACACCACAACCAAGTAGGATTCATACCAGCTTTGCAAGTATGGTACAACATTAGAAAATCAATCAACGTAATCCACCACATAAATAAAAGGAAAGAAAAGAATCACATGATCATCTCAATTGACACAGAAAAGGCGTTCAAAAACGTCCAACACCCATTCCTGATAAAAACTCTCAGTAGGGGTATAGAAGGGAAATTTCTCAACATAATAAACGGCGTCTATGCAAAACCAACAGCCTACATAATTCTTGAGGAACAGAGGCCGAAAACATTCCCCTTGAGAACAGGAACAAGACAAGGATGACATTTATCACCACTCCTACTTAACGTTGAGCTGGAAGTTCTACCGAGAACAATAAGGCAAGAAAAAGAAATAAAGGGCATCCAAATTGGTAATGAACAAGTTAAACTGTCCCTGTTTGCAGATGATATGATACTATACACAGAAAACCCAAAAAACTCCACCAGAAAACTACTGGAACTAATAGAAAGATTCAGCAGAGTAGCAGGATACAAGATAAACATACAAAAATTGGTTGGATTGCTATACACCAATAAAGAGAATGATGAAAAGGAAATCAGGAAAACAACACCATTTATAATAACCCCTAAAAAAATAAAATACTTATCAATAAATCTAACCAGGGGTGTAAAGGACCTATACAAAGAAAACTACAAAAAACTACCACAAGAAACCCAAAGGGATCTACATAAATGGAAAAGAATACCATCTTCATGGATAGGTAGACTCAACACTGTGAAAATGACAACTCTACCCAAAGCAATTTACAAATACAATGCAATCCCAATCCAAATACCAACAACATTCTTCAACGAGATGGAAAAAACTAATCATTAACTTTATACGGAAAGTGAAGGAACGCTGAAGAAGTAAAGCACTATTGAAGAAGAATAAACTAGGAGGACTCACACTACCTGACCTCAGAAACTACTCTACAGCTACGGTAGTCAAAACAGCCTGGTACAACGACAGATACATTGACCAATGGAACAGAATTGAGAACCCAGATGTAAATCCATCCACTTACAGTCACCTGATCTTCGACAAGGGCCCAAAGTCCATCAAATGGGAAAAAGACAGTCTTTTTAACAAATGGTGAGGGTAAAACTGGATATCCGTCTGCAAAAAAATGAAACAGGACCCATACCTCACACCATATACAAAAACTAATTCCAAATGGATTAAAGACCTAACTACAAAACCAAAAACTATGAAGTTCATAGAAGAAAAAATAGGACCAATGCTACAGGCCCTAATGCATGGCATTAACAGGATACAAACCATAACCATTCACACACAAACCCCAGAAGATAAGCTAGATAACTGGGATCTTTTAAAAATCAAACACCTATGCTCTTCAAACGACTTCACCAAAAGAGAAAAAAGAGAACCTACAGACTGGGAAAAAAATTTTGGACAGTACAAGTCAGCCAATGGTCTAATCTCCATAATCTACAAGAAAATCCAACACCTCTACAACAAAAAGAAAAATAATCTTATTAAAAAATGGGCAAAGGAAATGAACAGACTCTTCACCAAAGAAGACATTCAAGCAGCCAACAGACACATGACGAAATGCTCGCGATCGCTAGCCATTAGAGAAATGCAAATTAAAACCACAGTGAGGTACCATCTCACCCCGGCCTGACTGGCACGAATCAAAAACACTGCAAATAACAAATGTTGGCGAGGCTGTGGGGAGATCGAAACACTTATGCACTGCTGGTGGGAATGCAAAATAATACAACCATTTTGGAAAATGATACGGTGCTTCCTTAGAAAGCTATAAATAGAAATACCATACAATCCAGCAATCCCACTCCTAGGAATATAGCCTAGAGATATAAGAGCCATCACTCAAATAGACATATGCACACCCATGTTCATGGCAGCATTGTTTACAATAGCAAAAAGATGGAAACAACCCAGATGCCCATCAACAGATGAATGGATAAACAAACTATGGTACATACACACAATGGAGTACTATGCAACGAGAAAGAACAATGATGAATCTGTGAAGCATCTCATAACATGGATGAAACTGGAGGACACTATGCTTAGTGAAATAAGTCAATCACAATAGGACAAATATTGGATGAGACCTCTGTGTTAAAAACTCATGAAAAAGTTTATACACAAAAAGTAACAATCTTTGTGGTTATGAGGGATGGGAGGGGTAGAAGGGAAATACTAAATAGGAAATAGGTAAGTGGTATCTTTGGTGAAGTGTGAGACCGTACACAGTCCTGGGGAAACCAGCACAACTTGGACAAGGAAAGGTCATGGAAGCTCCATAGACACATCCAAACTCCCTGAGGGACTGAATTGCTGGGTAGAGGGCTGTGGGGACCACGGTCTCGGGGAACATCTAGCTCAATTGGCATAACACAGTTTGTAAAGACAATGTTCTACTTTCTACCTTGGTGAGTAGCGTCTGAGGTCTTAAAAGCCAGTGAGCAGCCATCTAAGATACTCCACTGGTCTCACCCCTTCGGGAGCAAGGGAGAATGAAGAGAACAGGATACAAGGAAAAGATTAGTCCAAAGGACGAATTGTCCACAGCTACCAAGGCCTCCACCAGACTGAGTCCAGTACAGCTAGATGGTGCCTGGCTACCACCACTGACTGCTCTGACCGGGATCACAACAGAGGGTTCTGGACAGAGCTGGAGAAGGATGTAGAACAAAATTCTAGCACACACACAAAAGGCCCAGATTTAGTGGCCTGAAAGAGACTGGGGAAACCCGAGAGTATGGCCCCCAGACACCCTTTTAGCTCAGTGGTGAAATCATTTCCAAGGTTCACTGTTCAGCCAGGGATTGGACAGCCCCGTAAAACAAAACGGGACTAATGAGGCACAGCAGTCCAAGGACAAGGACTAGAAGGCAGAAGGGGACAGGAAAGTTGATGATAGGGAACCCAAGGTTGAGTAAGGACAGTGTTGACATGTAGTGGGGTTGTTAACCATTGTCATAGGGCAACATGTTTACTAACTGTTTAATGAGAAACCATTCTGTAAACCTTCATCTAAAGTGAGAATAGCAGCACAACTGGAAGAATGTACTCGATGTCACTGAATTGTGCATGTAGAAATTTTTGAAATGGTGTATCTTTGGCTATGTATATTTTCACCAAAAATAAAAGTCAATTATGGAGAGTGTTGACACGTCATGGGGTTGTTAATCAATGTCATAAAACAATATCTGTACTGACTGTTTAATGAGAAACTATTTGTTCCGTAAGCCTTCACCTAAAGTACAATTAAAAAAAAAAAAAAAAAAGAAGAAGAAAAACGCCGTTGGAATTTGGATCGGGATTGCATTGTATGTGTAGATGGCTTTGGGCAGAATTGACATTTTCACAATGTTGAGTCTACCTATCCATGAGCAAGGTATGTTTTTACACTTATGCGTGTCTCTTTTGGTTTCTTGCAGTAGTGTCTTGTAGTTTTCATTGTATAGGTCTTTTACGTCTTGGTTAGATTTATTCCTAATTATTTTATCTTCTTGGGGGCTATTGTCAATGGTATTCATTTGGTGATTTCCTCTTCAAAGTTCTCTTTTTTGGTAGAGGAATCCAATTGATTTTTGTATGTTTATCTTGTATCCTGATACTTTGCTGAAATGTTGTATTAATTCCAGTAGTTTTCTTGTGGATTCTTTGGGGTTTTCTGTGTGTAAGATCATATCATCTGCAAATAGAGGCACTTTGACTTCTTCCCTAAGAATCTGGATGCCCTTTATTTCTTTTTATAGCCTAATTTCTCTGGCTAGGACCTCCAGCACAATGTTGAATAAGAGTGGCGATAAATGGTATCCTTGTCTAGATCCAGTTCTCACAGGAAATGCTTTCAAACTCTCTGCATTTAGGATGATGTTCGCTGTTGGATTTGTATAAATGCCCTAATCATGTTAAGGCTTTCCCTTCTATTCCTATTTTGTTGAGAGTTTTTATCATGAATAGGTGTTGGACTTTGCCACATGCCTTTTCTGCATTGATTGATAAGATCATGCGGTTCTTGTCTGTTGTTTTTATTAATGAGATGGATTACATTGATTGTTTTTCTAACGTTGAACCATCCCTGCATACCTGGTATAAATCCCACTTGATCATGGTGAATGATTTTTTTGATATGTTGCTAAATTCTATTGGCTAGAATTTCGTTGAGGATTTTTGCGTCAATGTTCATGAGGGATATTGATCTGTAATTTTCTTCTTTTGTGGTGTCTTTACCTGGTTTTGGTATCAGGGTTATGCTGGCTTCACAGAACGGCTTTGGGAGTATTCCATCTTTTTCTATGCTCTGAAATACCTTTAGTAGTTGTCTTAGTCATCTAGTGCTGCCATAACAGAAATACCACAAGTGGATGGTTTTAAAGAAGAGAAGTTTATTTCCTCACAGTCAAAGTAGGCTAAAAGTCTAAATTCAGGGCATCAGCTCCAGGGGAAGTCTTTCTCTCTCTGTTGACCCTATCATCAGTGTTCCCCTGGACTAGGAGCTTCTCGGCACAGGGACCCCGGTCCAAAGGACGTGCTCTGCTCCCGGCACTGCTTTCTTACTGCTCACTTCTGTCTTTTATATCTCAAGAGATTGCCTCAGGACACAATCCAGTCTTGTAGATCAGGTCCTCCTTACTAACACAACTGCCACCCGTCCTCCACCATTAACATCATAGAGGCAGGTTTACAACATACAGGAAAATCACACAGTGCCAGGAATCATGGCCTAGCCAAATTGATACACACATTTTTGGGGGGACATAATTCAAACCATGACAGTAGTAGTGGTGTTAACTCTTCTCTGAAAGTTTGATAGAATTCTCCAGTGAAACCATGTGGTCCAGGGCTTTTTTTTTTTTTTTTAATTGAGAGTTTTGAAATTACCTGTTCAATCTCTTCTTTTGTTATAGGTTTATTTAGTTGTTCTACCTCTGCTTGTGTTAGTTTAGGTAGGTAGTGAGTTTCTAGAAATTTGTCCATTTCCTCTAGGTTTTCAAATTTGTTAGAGTACAATTTTTCATAGTATTCTGTTATGATTCTTTTCATTTCAGTTGGGTCTGTTGTGATATCACCCATCTCGTTTTTTATATGGTTATTTGGTTCCTCTCCTGTTTTTCTCTTGTCAGTTTGGCCAATGGTTTATCAGTTTTGTTGATCTTTACAAAGAACCAGCCTTTGGTCTTGTTAACTCTTTCAACTGTTTTTCTATTCTGTATTTCATTTAGTTCTGCTCTAATTCTCATTAATTCCTTTCTTCTGGCGCCCGAGGGCTTCTTTTGCTGCTCTCCTCCTACTTGTTTGAGTTGTCAGGTTAATTGTTTGATTTTGGCCATTTCTTCTTTTTGGATGTGTGCATTTATTGCTGTAAACTGACTTCTGAGCACTGGTTTTTCTGTATTTCAAAGGTTCTGGTCGGATGTGTTTCTTTCTCGTTTGATTCTATGAATTTATTTTTTCCATCCTTAATTTCTCCTATAACCCAGTCGGTTTTGAGCAAGGTGTTGTTCAGTTTCCATGTGTTTGATTTTTTTCCTTGCTTTTTCTGTTACTGGTTTCTACTTTACTGACTTATGGTCATAAAAGATGCTTTATAATATTTCAGTGCTTTGGATTGTGTTAAGGCTTGCTTTATGGCCCAATATGTGGTCTATTCTGGAGAATGTTCCATGTGTGTTGGAAAAGAAAGTAGACCTGGCTGCTGTTGGGTGGAGTGTTCTGAATATGTCTATGAGATCGGGTTGGTTGATTGTAGCATTTAGATCTTCCATGTCTTTACTGAGCGTTTTTCAGGATGTTCTCTCCTTCTCCAAAAGTGGTGTGTTGAAGTCTCCTACTATTATTGTGGAGCTGTCTATCTCTCTTTTCCATGCAGTTAGAGTTTGTTTTATGTATTTTGGAGCCCTGTCATTGGGTGTGTAAATATTCATTATAGTTACATCCTCCTGGTGTAGTGACCATTTAATCATTATATAGTGTCCTTCCTTACCCTGTGTGGTGGATTTTACTTTAAAGTCTATTTTGTCAGAGATTAAATTTTGCCACTCTTGCTCTTTTTCACTTGTTGTTTGCTTGATATATTTTTTCCATCCTTTGAGTTTAGTTTGTTTGTGTCTTTAAGTCTAAGGTGTGTCTCTTGTAGGCAGCATATAGACAGATCATGGTTTTTCATCAATTCTGCCACTCTCTGTCTCTTTATTGGTGCATTCAATCCATTTACATTCAGCGTAATTATTGATAGGTATGAGTTTAGTGCTGTCATTTTGATGACTTTTGGTGGGTTTTGTTGACAGTTTCTTTGTTCCACTTAATTTTCTGTGCTGAGTCGTTTTTCTTTATGTATTTTCATCTTTTTCATTGTTGATTTTGTATTTGCTGTGTCTTTATCTTTTTCTTGCTTTTTATTTTGATGTGTAGGATTGTTGTTTTTCTTTGTGGTTACCTTAATATTTACCCCTATTTTTCTAAGTTTGAACTAGTCTTTTTCTTTATATCACCTTGACATCCTCTCCATATGAAAAATCCATGACTACATTTTTTAGTCCCTCTTTTTTGTTTTAATGTTGTCATCTTTTACATATTGACATCTCTGTTTCCCTATTTTCAGTGTTTTAGCTTTTATTTATTTTTTGTGTCTTTCCTATCTGTGTTGATATCTGGTTGCTCTGTCCTGTGTTCTAGTCTTGGGTTGTTATCTGATGTTACTGATTTTCTAACTGGAGGACTCCCTTTAGTATTTCTTGTAATTTTGGTTTGGTTTTTGCAAATTTCCTAAGCTTCTGTGTATCTGGAAATGCCCTAATTTTGCCATTTTATTTGAGAAACTGTTTTTCTGGATATATAATTCTTGGCTGGCAATTTTTTTTTTCCTTCAGGGCTTTAGAAGTCATCCCAGTTGCCTTTTTGACGGCATGGTTTCTGCTGAGTAGTCCGAACTTAGTCTTATTGACTCCTTTGTAGACAACTTTTTGTTTATCCCTAGCCACTCTTAAGATTCTCTCTTTATCTTTGGTTTTGGTAAGTTTTATTATAATATATCTTGGTAAATTTCTTTTGGGATCTACCTTAAGTGGGGTTGGAAGAGCATCTTGGATAGATATATTCTCTTTCTTGATATGATGGAAGTTTTCTACCAAGAAATCTTGAAAAATTCTCTCTGTATTTTCTATTATCTCCTCCATTCTGGTACTTCAGTTGCTTGTAGGCTATTCCTCTTGATAGAATCCCACATAATTCTTAGGGTTTCCTCATTTGTTTTATTTAATTTTTCCTCAAATAAGTTGGTGTCAAGTGTTTTGTCTTCAGTCTCACTAATTCTGACTTCCATTGACTCAATTCTGCTCCTATGAATTTCTATTGAGTTGTCTAATTCGTTAATCTTCTGGATTTCTGATTGCTGTCTGTCTATGGATTCTTGCAGCCTGTTAAATTTGTCATTATGCTTTTCTCTAATCTTCTTAAGTTCTTGTATTTCTTGGTATGGGTTTTGCCTTTTTTCCTTCCTGATGTCTTGAAGAGTTCTGTGTATTAACTTTTGTATTTTGCCTCTGGTAATTCCAATAAATTTTCTTCCTCTGGAAAATTTGATTCTTTCTTTTGGGAGCTTACTGAAGCCATCATTGTCTGCTTTTTTATGTGATTTGATAGTGACTGTTTTCTCCAAGCCACCAGTAAGTTATTGTGTTTATTTATTTATTTATTTTTTATATTTTATTGTACTTCAGGTGAAGGCTTACAGAACAAATAGTTTCTCGTGAAACAGTAGTACACATGTTGTTTTATGACATTGGTTAACAACCCCACAACATATTAAGCCTCTAAATTCTCAACCTTTTTTTTTTTTTTTTGATGAAAATACAGGTAGCCAAAGATACACCGTTTCAAAAATTTCTACATACACAGTTCGGTGACATTGACTACGCTCTTGCAACTGTGCTGTTATTCTCACTTAAGATGAAGGCTTACAGAACAAAATAGTTTCTCATTTAACAGTTACTACACATGTTGCCCTATGACAATGGTTAACAATCTCACAACACATCAAGAGTATCCTTACTCCACCTTGTGTTCCATATCACCAGGGGACTTCCTTGTCCCCTTTTGTCTTCTGGCCCTTGTCACTGGACTACTGTACCTCATTAGTCTCATTTCGTTTTTTTTTTTTAACACCATTTCAAAACTTTTTACTTATACATTTAAGTGATCTTGACTACGCTCTTCCAATTGTGCTGCCATTCTCGCCCAAGATGAAGGCTTACAAGACAAAACAGCCTCCCATTTAATAGTTACTACAAATGTTGCCCTATAACAGTGGTCAACAATCTCACAACACATCAACAGTGTCCTTACTCAATTTGTGTTCCTTATCATCAGTTTCCTATTCCCCCTTTGCCTTCTGGCCTTTGTCACCGGACTCCTGTACCTTGTTAGTCCCATTTAGTTTTACTGGGCTGTCCACTCCCAGGCTGAACATCGAAACTTGAAGTTTACTTCACCTCTGAGCTGAAAGGGTGTCTGGGGGCCACACTCTTGAGGTTTCTCCAGTATTCTTTAGGCCAGTAAATCTGGTCTTTTTTTTTTTTGGAGGGGGAGAGTTAAAATTATGCTCTACATCCTTCTCCAGCTCTGTCCAGAACCCTCTGTTGTGATCCTGGTCAGAGCAGTCAGTGGTGGTAGCCGGGCACCATCTAGCTGTACTGGACTCAGTCCGGTGGAGGCCTTGGTAGCTGTGGACAATTAGTCCTTTGAACTAATCTTTTTGTTGTATCCTGTTCTCTTCATTCTCCCTTGCTCCCGAAGGGATGAGACCAGTGGAGTATCTTAGATGGCCACTCGTAGGCTTTTAAGACCCCAGACACTACTCACCAAGGTAGAATGTAGAGCATTATCTTTATAAGTAGTGTCATGCCAATTGAGCTAATTGTTCCCAAGAGACCATGGTCGCCAGAGCCCTCTGTCCAACAACTCAGTCCCTCGGGGGGTTTGGATGTGTCTATAGGGCCCCCATGACCTTTCCTTGTGCAGGTTGTGTTAGTTTCCCCTGTACTGTGTACTATCTCACCTCTCACCCAAGGTACCACTTATCTATTGCCTATTTAGTATTCCCCCCCCCCATCCCTGGTAACCAACAAGGATTGTTACATTTTGCATGTGAATTTTTTCATGGGTTTTTACAATAGAGGTCTCATACAATATTTGTCCTTTTGTGATTGACTTATTTCACTCAGCATAATGTCCTCCAGTTTCATCCATGTTATGAAATGGTTCACAGATTCATTGTTGTTCTTTCTCGTTGCATAGTATTCCATTGTGGGTATGTACCATAGTTTGTGTATCCATTCATCTGTTGATGGACATCGAGGTTGTTTCCATCGTTTTGCTATTGTGAACAATGCTGCCATGAACATAGGTGTGCATATGTCTATTCGAGTGACGACTCTTATTTCTCTAGGATATATTCCTAGGAGTGGGATTGCTGGATCGAATGGTACGTCTATTTCTAGCTTTCTGAGGAAACGCCATATCATTTTCCAAAATGGTTGTATCATTTTGCATTCCCACCAGCAGTGTATAAGAGTTCCCATCTCCCTGCAGCCCCTCCAACATTAGTTATTTCCAGTATTTTTGATTCATGCCAGTAATGCCGGGTAAGATGGTATCTCATTGTGGTTTTAATTTGTATTTCTCTAATGGCGAGTGATCGTGAGCATTTCCTCATGTGTCTGTTGGCCATTTGAATGTCTTCCTTGGTGAAGTGTCTGTTCATTTCCTTTGGCCATTTTTTGATAGGATTGTTTGTTTTTTGTTGTAGAGGTGTTGGATTTTCTTGTAGATTATGGAGCTTAGACCTTTGTCTGACTTGTACTGTCCAAAAATTTTTTCCCAGTCTGTAGGTTCTCTTTTGACTCTTTTGGTGAAGTCTTTTGAAGAGAATAGGTGTTTGATTTTTAGAAGATCCCAGTTATCTCGTTTATCTGTTGGGTTTTTTGTGTTGATGTTTATGGTTTGTATCCTGTTAATGCCATGTATTAAGGCCTGAAGTGTTGGTCCTATTTTTTCTTCTATGAATTTTATAGTTTGAGGCTTTATATTCAGGTCGTTGATCCATTTTCAAGTAGTTTTTGTGTATGGTGTGAGGTATGGGTCCTGTTTGATTTTTCTACAAATGGATATCCAGTTTTGCCAGCACCATTTGTTAAAAAGACTGTCTTTTCCCCATTTGATGTATTTTGGGCCCTTCCTGAAGATCAGGTGACCGTAGGTGGATGGATTTACATCTGGGTTCTCAATTCTGTCCCATTGGTCAATGTCTCTGTTGTTGTACCAGTACCATGCTGTTTTGAGTACAGTAGATGTATAGTAGGTTCTCAAGTCAGGTAGTGTGAGTCCTCCAACTTTATTCTTCTTCTTCAGTAGTGCTTTACTTATTCGGGGCTTCTTCCCTTTCCACATAAAGTTAATAATTAGTTTTCCCATCTCTTTGAAGAATGTTGTTGGTATTTGTATAGGGATTGCATTGTATTTGTAAATTGCTTTAGGTAGAATTGCCATTTTCACAATGTTGAGTCTGCCTATCCATGAGCATGGTATGTTTTTCCATTTATGTAGATCCCTTTGGGTTTCATGCAGCAGTGTTTTGTAGTTTTCTTTGTATAGGTCTTTTACATTCCTGGTCAGATTTATTACTAAGTATTTTTTCTTTTTAGGGGCTATTGAAAATGGTATTGATTTCCTGATCTCCTTTTCATCGTTCTCTTTACTGGTGTATAGGAATCCAACTGATTTTTGAATGTTTATCTTGTATCCTGCTACTCTGCTGAATCTTTCTATTAGTTCCAGTAGATTTCTCGTGGAGTCTTTAGGGTTTTCTATGTATAGTATCATATCATCTGCAAACAGGGAGAGTTTAACTTCTTCATTACCAATTTGGATGCCCTTTATTTCTTTCTCTTGCCTTACTGCTCTAGCTAAAACTTCCAGCATAATGTTAAATAGGAGTGGTGATAAAGGGCATCCTTGTCTTGTTCCTGTTTTCAAGGGGAATGTTTTCAGCCTTTCTCCATTAAGAATGATGTTGGCTATTGGTTTTGCATAGATGCCCTTTATTATGTTGAGAAATTTCCCTTCTATATCTATTTTATTGAGAGCTTTTATCAGGAATGGGTGTTGGACTTTGTCAGATGCCTTTTCTGCATCAATTGAGATGATAATGTGATTTTTTTCTTTCCTTTTATTTATGTGGTGGATTACGTTGATGGATTTTCTAATGTTAAACCATCCTGCATACCTGGTATGAATCCTACTTGGTCGTGGTGTATTATTTTTTTGATATGATACTGAATTCTATTGGCTAGAATTTTGTTCAGAATTTCTGCATCTATATTCATGAGAGATATTGGTCTGTAATTTTCGTTTTTTGTGATGTCTTTGCCTGGTTTTGGTATCAGCGTTATACTGGCTTCATAGAATGAATTTGAAAGTGTTGCTTCCTCTTCTATGCTCTGAAATAGCTTGAGTAGAACTGGTACAAGCTCTTCTGTAAATGTTTTGTAGAATTCTCCAGTGAAGCCATCTGAGCCAGGGCTTTTTTTGGTTGGGAGTTTTTTTATTACCTTTTCAATCTCTTCTCCTGTTATGGGTCTCTTCAGATTTTCAACATCACTTTGTTGTAGTTTGGGTAGGCCGTATGTTTCTAGAAATTTATCCATTTCCTCTAGGTTTTCAAATTTGTTGGAATATAGTTTTTCATAATATTCTGTTATAATCCTTTTTATTTCAGTTGGGTCTGTTGTAATGTCCCCCATTTCATTTCTTATTTGGGTTATTTGTGCCCTCTGCTGTTTTTCTTTTGTCAGTCTGGCCAGTGGTTTGTCGATTTTTGTTGATTCTTTCAAAGAACCAACTTTTGCTTTTGTTGATTCTTTCTATTGTTTTTCTGTTCTCTATTTCATTTATTTCTGCTCTGATCTTTACTACTTCCTTTCTTCCGGCGGTTGTAGGCTTTTTTTGTTGTTCTCTTTCTATTTGTTTGAGTTCTGTAGTTAACGTTTTGATTTTGTCCCTTACTTCTTTTTTGATATGTGCATCTATTGCTATAAATTGTCCTCTGAGGACTGCCTTTGCTGTGTCCCAAAGGTTTTGGTATGATGTGTTTTCATTTTCATTTGATTCTAGGAATTTTTTAATTCCATCTCCGATTTCTTCTATTACCCACTGATGTGTAAGCAGATTATTATTCAGTTTCCATGTGTTTGATTTTTTTTCCTTGCTCTTTCTAGTGTTAATTTCTACCTTGATGGCATTGTGGTCAGAGAAGATACTGTGAATTATCTCAGCATTTTGGATCTTGTTGAGGATTGCTCTGTGGCCTAAGATGTGGTCTATTCTGGAGAACGTTCCATGTGCATTGGAAAAGAATGTGTACTTTGCAGCGGTTGGATGGATTGTTCTATATATGTCTATGAGGTCCAGTTGGCTGATTGTGTCCTTTAGGTCTTCTGTATCTTTGCTGAGTCTCTTTTTAGTTGTTCTGTCCTTTACTGAGAGTGGTGTGTTGAAGTCTCCTACTATTATTGTGGAACTGTCAATTTCTCTTTTCAGTGCTGTTAGAGTTTTTTTCATGTATTTTGGAGCCCTGTCATTGGCTGCATATATATTTATTATGGTTATGTCTTCATGATGGATCATCCCCTTAATCATTATATAGTGTCCTTCTTTGTCTTTTATGGTAGATTTTGTTTTAAAGTCTATTTTATCTGAGATTAGAATTGCCACTCCTGCTCTTTTTTGATAGTTGTTATCTTGATATATTTTTTCCCAACTTTTGATTTTTAATAAATTCACATCTTTGTTTTTAAGGTGTGTCTCTTGTAGACAGCAAATTGATGGATCCTGTTTTCTTATCCATTCTGCCACTCTCCGTCTCTTTATGGGTGCATTGAGTCCATTTACATTCAGTGTAATTATTGATAGATGGAAGTTTGTTGCTGTCATTTTGTAGTGCTTTTTTTTGTGGTGCTGAAGTTTTCTTTGTTCTTCTTACTCTCTTGTGCTGAGTTACTTTTGTTTGTGGATTTTGTGTTCATTTCTTTTGTTTTTGTAGGTTTTGTTTTTGTTGAGACTTTATGTGTTTCGTCTTTATTTTTATGAGTTGGTTTGTTAACTTTCTTTGTGGTTACCATGAATTTTACCCTTATCTTTATAATTTTGAAGCAGTCTACCCTTACTTGGTATCGCCTTGCCTTCCTCTCATTTAGAAGGTTCTATACGTGTGCAGTTTGTTCCCTCTTTCATTGTTTTGATGTTGTTGTCATCCTTTGATTGATTTCTCTGATTCCCTGTTGTATTTCTTTTGTTTTTGGAAAGTCCTCTGTAATTCAGTTCCTAGAATGGTATCTGGTTCATATGAACCTGCGTCCTAGGTCCTAGGTCCTGCCTGAGGGTTGAAGCTGTTTGTCCTCAGATCGAAGAACTCCCTTTAATAATTCTTGTAAGTTTGGTTTGACTTTTGCATATTCCTTTAGTTTCTGTTTATCTGGAAATGACCTAATTTCACCATTAAAATTTGAATGAGAGTTTTGCAGGATATATTATTCTTGGCTGACAATTTTTTTCTTTCAAAATTTTATATATGTCATCCCATTGCCTTCTTGCCTGCATGGTTTCTGCCGAATAATCTGAGCTTAGTCTTATTGTTTCTCCTCTGTATGTGACTTCTTGTTTTTCACGAGCTGCTCTCAGGATTCTTTGTTTGTCTTTAGTTTTGGCGAGTGTGAATATGATATGTCTTGGTGATTTTCTTTTGGGGTCTCTTCTATATGGGGTTCGTTGAGCTTCTTGGATGGCCAGCTTTTCATTTTTCATGATATTGGGAAAGTTTTCTATCAGCAGTTCGTCAGTGATCCTCTCTGTGTTTTCTGTTTTCTCCCCCTATTCTGGTATGCCAATAACTCGTAAGTTTTTGCTTTTAATTGTGTCCCACATTACTCTCAGGGTCTCTTCATTTTTCTTTGCTCTTTTTTCTGAGTTTTCCTGAAACAGAGTTGTATCCAAGTGTTTGTCTTCAGTTCCACTGATCCTGTCTTCCATGGTTTCAAATCTACTTCTCAGCCCTTCTATGACACCGTCTGTTTCTGAAATCTTGTTGTTTATCTTTTGGATTTCTAATTGTTGTTTTTGTATAATTTCGAGTTGTGAATTTATTTTGGCATTTTGTTCCTGCATCATCTTCCTGAATTATTCCAATTTTTTGTCTGTATTTTCCATAAATTTGTCTATTTTTTCCTCATGTTTGTCAGCTTTTTGCCTCAGTTCTTGGAAAATTCCGAGTATTAGTGATTTGAGTTCCGTATCAGGTACTTCTAGTGCATTTTCTTCCACAGGAGAGTTATCTGGTGTTTTAATTTGGACGCCTATTGGAGCCATCTTGTCTTGTTTTTGTAAATGTTTTGATATTGTTTGCTGTTTTCGGGGCCTTCAGTAGATGTTTCTCTCGATTATTGATTGTAGATTTTTTTGTTTGTTTGTTTCATCCTTGTGGTACAGCTGGGCAGATCTAGCTGAAGAGGAGCCACTGGGACGGGTTGTTTGTGGCACTCACCGCAGCCCCCAGGACGGTCGGTAGTCAGTGCTGGGCAGGTCCCAATAGGGCGTGCCTGCACAGCTTGGAGGTGTGATGTCAAGTGCACGGTGAAGGTAGGTAGGGTGCAGCGGGAAGATGGTTATTTGTGAAGCTAAGCTGGTTATGGGAGAGAGGAGAGAGGAGCAGGAGCAAAAAGCATACAAACACAAAAGAATGCTAGGGGAGCTTGTCGTTAGAATGTACAGATGAGAGACTATGGGATGGAGGAAACCAGAAGGGGAAAGAGAAAGAAAAGGAAAGAATGAACAAATAAAAATCAGAAAAGTTAAAGAACTGCAAAGTTCCCAGGGATCCCACTGATGCAGTTATGAAGTCTGGGGGAGTCGGTCTCAGTTTTCACAGCACAGCCTGGCCAGAAGGTACAGAGGCATACGTCGCCTGGTATTCAGGGATCAGAAAGAGAAGGAAGAGATAGAGAGATGAGAAATTAAGCAATGAAGAAAGACAAAAGGGAAAAAGAGGGAAAAGATGACAAAACTAATCAAAAAAGAAGAAAAAGAAAATTAAAAAAAAAAATCAACACCAGCAGTCAGTGCCAACAAATGGGACCCAGAGAGCCCCCACTCAGGGGCGTGAATTCCAAGCAGCTGGCAGTCTCGGGGTTAAGAGACCGTGGCCACGGGAAGCAGAGGGGCTAATGAACAAAGGCCCCGGGATCTCACCAGCGTGGCAGCCCAGACCTGGAAGCAGCCACACACCCGAACGCAGCCCCACAGCCCTGCAGGAGAGAGCAAAGACGGCGCTTGAAACCAGGCACCCAGGCAAAAGGAGGGGGAGGCGGGAGAAAAAGCTTTGCCAGCAGTCAGCAAATGGCTCTCAGAAAGACGCCAGCCCGGGCACGTGGAATCCAAGCACCGGCGCCCCCCAGCCCAGGGACCCTGGCCACGGAAAGCAGGGGAGCCCCAGCCGAGGCGGAGAGGGGTGGGGGTTGGGAAAGCATGCACCGCAGTTTACTGGTCATTCTGTCTCCCACTGGACACTCTGTGAGGCTGCTCTCCCGTTCGCTGGTCTCCGATAGGAATCCAAGATAGTGGATCCGCGCTGTGTTAGCTGGTAAGGAATCTCTGCATGAGTCTCTCCTCGCTTTCCGTTCTCTTTTAGTATTCTCACCCCGTTTGGTGTTTGGCTGAGTTCTTTATCTCTTCATTTGGTGTTCTAGGGTTTCAGGATTGTTGATTCTCTGTTAGGCTTAGTTTTTCGGATCTTTGCTGTGGAGGGACGGCGTGGTGCTTCTGCCTAGAGCGCCATCTTGCCTATACACCTATTGTGTTTATTTTATGTTTGCTTACTGTGTCTTAGCTTCTTGTTTTGATATGCCCAAATAGGCTGCTTGTGTAAGCCCATCACTGGTGCTCCTGAAGGTACAACGTCCTGTCACCAAGTGACCAGAACTGTCACTAAGTATATGAGCCCAGGAGTTCACCCACTCCTCCTGTACGGATTCATTTCAGGTGTCCAGGAAGTCAGCCATCAAGTGTGTGGTGTAGGTTCTCACATACAGTCTCACCTACAAGCATAGGTGATTAGTGTAGGCACAGGCATCCAGCTGCAGCAGGGGGTCACATGCTGAGCAAGGCAGGGGGCCACATGCTGAGCAAGGCAGGGGGCCAACAGCCACCCCTGAGTGCCCAGGACGAAAGCATGTTCCTGTTCCCTAGAACACATAGGTGGGTGGGTTTTGCAGCCGGACTATGAGTACCCTGTACTATTGGCAGTAAGGACTAGAGGGCACTAATTATTCTTGGGCCTCTGTCGCAGGTGGCTAGGTGGTGTGGGTGGAGCCACCAGTCCTCAAGCCCCTAATGTGGGTAGGTGAAGACCCTTTTAATGGACAGAGCCGTGTCAAATGTCACAAAAGTGCTACTTCACAGCTGAAACAGTTGAAGTTAGACTTCAGGTATATACCCAGTTGTACGGTGTTAATGAGAGCCTATGCTGTTGAATGGGCCCACACAAGTCTCTGCAGGGGGAAAGGCAGTCAAAATCTGTGAACCCTTTATGCCTGTGCCTAGGCAAAGGAGTTGTGCCTACCCTGAGTTCCTGACTTAGGGGAGCCGGCAGATTATTTTTCCCGGTGTTTGTTAATTTGTTCTCTCTCCAAGGCTAAGAGAATTGGTCAGGGCATGTGATGGTTCTTACTTCTGGCCCAGGGGACTCAGAAATTCCTGAAGCTGGTCCCAGACCCAGTGCTGAGCAAGGAGCAGGGAGGTAAATGGGATAGAGGTTTTTCCCAAAGGGAGTTGTTTTTGATATGCATGGTAGGCCAGATGCAAGTACTTATCTTTCACCGATCGAAGGCTGCTTCTCACCGGTTCTGGATGGCCGAGTAGACTCTGTGCTGCTGGGTCTCTCCTGGTGTGGAAAATGCCTCCTGAGCACTGCAGCTTGCCTCACCGCACACCTTGAGCTGATCTGGCCTGAAAGTTTCAGGCTCTCACTGGGGCAGGTTTGGCACCTCCTTGTTCTCCCTCCTCCTGCCACTCAGTACAATTTCTCAACTTTGCCTCTGATGTTCAGGGCTCTAGATTGTCATATACAATTGAGTCACTTGTTTTTTGGGGGCCTTTGTTTTAAGAAGGACGACCAGAAGCTTCTGACTACTCCACCATCTTGGCACGCCTCTTCCCTTCTGTCTTCTTTTGATGTTTCCTGCATCATTTCATATTTTCCCTGAAGAATACTTCAGTATTGCAACTTGAGGCGTGAATTTTGTCTTTGGCTCTTTCAGCTTGAAAAGTGCTGATCATGTTTTTCTTTTATGGCTTTCTAACTCCATGTCTTTCCCATGTCATTATAATACCTTACTTTGTCTTCTTGAGCCACCCATTGAAATGTTCTGTTCAGCTCTTTTACTTCATCATTTCTTCCATTCACTTTAGCTACTTGACTCTCAAGAGCAAGTTTCAGAGTCTGTTCTGATGTCCATTTCGGTCTCCTTTTTTTCAGTCTTTTAGTGACCACTTGCTTTCTTTAAATTTTTTTTTTATTGTTCTTTAGGTGAAGGTTTACAGAACAAATAGTTTCTCATTAAACAGTCAGTACACATATTGTTTTAGAACATTGGTTAACAACCCCATGACGTGTCAACACTCTCCATAATTGACTTTTATTTTTGGTGAAAATATACATAGCCAAAGATACACCATTTCAAAAATTTCTACATGCACAATTCAGTGACATCGAGTACATTCTTCCAGTTGTGCTGCTATTCTCACTTTAGATGAAGGTTTACAGAATGGTTTCTCATTAAACAGTTAGTAAACATGTTGCCCTATGACAATGGTTAACAACCCCACTACATGTCAACACTGTCCTTACTCAACCTTGGGTTCCCTATCATCAACTTTCCTGTCCCCTTCTGCCTTCTAGTCCTTGTCCTTGGACTGCTGTGCCTCATTAGTCCCGTTTTGTTTTACGGGGCTGTCCAATCCCTGGCTGAACAGTGAACCTTGGAAATGATTTCACCACTGAGCTAAAAGGGTGTCTGGGGGCCATACTCTCGGGTTTCCCCAGTCTCTTTCAGGCCACTAAATCTGGGCCTTTTGTGTGTGTGCTAGAATTTTGTTCTACATCCTTCTCCAGCTCTGTCCAGAACCCTCTGTTGTGATCCCGGTCAGAGCAGTCAGTGGTGGTAGCCAGGCACCATCTAGCTGTACTGGACTCAGTCTGGTGGAGGCCTTGGTAGCTGTGGACAATTCGTCCTTTGGACTAATCTTTTCCTTGTATCCTGTTCTCTTCATTCTCCCTTGCTCCCGAAGGGGTGAGACCAGTGGAGTATCTTAGATGGCTGCTCACTGGCTTTTAAGACCTCAGACGCTACTCACCAAGGTAGAAAGTAGAACATTGTCTTTACAAACTGTGTTATGCCAATTGAGCTAGATGTTCCCCGAGACCGTGGTCCCCACAGCCCTCTACCCAGCAATTCAGTCCCTCAGGGAGTTTGGATGTGTCTATGGAGCTTCCATGACCTTTCCTTGTCCAAGTTGTGCTGGTTTCCCCAGGACTGTGTACGGTCTCACACTTCACCAAAGATACCACTTACCTATTTCCTATTTAGTATTTCCCTTCTACCCCTCCCATCCCTCATAACCACAAAGATTGTTACTTTTTGTGTATAAACTTTTTCATGAGTTTTTAACACAGAGGTCTCATCCAATATTTGTCCTATTGTGATTGACTTATTTCACTAAGCATAGTGTCCTCCAGTTTCATCCATGTTATGAGATGCTTCACAGATTCATCATTGTTCTTTCTCGTTGCATAGTACTCCATTGTGTGTATGTACCATAGTTTGTTTATCCATTCATCTGTTGATGGGCATCTGGGTTGTTTCCATCTTTTTGCTATTGTAAACAATGCTGCCATGAACATGGGTGTGCATATGTCTATTTGAGTGATGGCTCTTATATCTCTAGGCTATATTCCTAGGAGTGGGATTGCTGGATTGTATGGTATTTCTATTTATAGCTTTCTAAGGAAGCACCGTATCATTTTCCAAAATGGTTGTATTATTTTGCATTCCCACCAGCAGTGCATAAGTGTTTCGATCTCCCCACAGCCTCGCCAACATTTGTTATTTGCAGTGTTTTTGATTCGTGCCAGTCAGGCCGGGGTGAGATGGTACCTCACTGTGGTTTTAATTTGCATTTCTCTAATGGCTAGCGATCGCGAGCATTTCGTCATGTGTCTGTTGGCTGCTTGAATGTCTTCTTTGGTGAAGAGTCTGTTCATTTCCTTTGCCCATTTTTTAATAAGATTATTTTTCTTTTTGTTGTAGAGGTGTTGGATTTTCTTGTAGATTATGGAGATTAGACCATTGGCTGACTTGTACTGTCCAAAATTTTTTTCCCAGTCTGTAGGTTCTCTTTTTTCTCTTTTGGTGAAGTCGTTTGAAGAGCATAGGTGTTTGATTTTTAAAAGATCCCAGTTATCTAGCTTATCTTCTGGGGTTTGTGTGTGAATGGTTATGGTTTGTATCCTGTTAATGCCATGCATTAGGGCCTGTAGCATTGGTCCTATTTTTTCTTCTATGAACTTCATAGTTTTTGGTTTTGTAGTTAGGTCTTTAATCCATTTGGAATTAGTTTTTGTATATGGTGTGAGGTATGGGTCCTGTTTCATTTTTTTGCAGACGGATATCCAGTTTTACCCTCACCATTTGTTAAAAAGACTGTCTTTTTCCCATTTGATGGACTTTGGGCCCTTGTCGAAGATCAGGTGACTGTAAGTGGATGGATTTACATCTGGGTTCTCAATTCTGTTCCATTGGTCAATGTATCTGTCGTTGTACCAGGCTGTTTTGACTACCGTAGCTGTAGAGTAGTTTCTGAGGTCAGGTAGTGTGAGTCCTCCTAGTTTATTCTTCTTCAATAGTGCTTTACTTCTTCAGCGTTCCTTCACTTTCCGTATAAAGTTAATGATTAGTTTTTTCCATCTCGTTGAAGAATGTTGTTGGTATTTGGATTGGGATTGCATTGTATTTGTAAATTGCTTTGGGTAGAGTTGTCATTTTCACAGTGTTGAGTCTACCTATCCATGAAGATGGTATTCTTTTCCATTTATGTAGATCCCTTTGGGTTTCTTGTGGTAGTTTTTTGTAGTTTTCTTTGTATAGGTCCTTTACATCCCTGGTTAGATTTATTGATAAGTATTTTATTTTTTTAGGGGTTATTATAAATGGTGTTGTTTTCCTGATTTCCTTTTCATCATTCTCTTTATTGGTGTATAGCAATCCAACCAATTTTTGTATGTTTATCTTGTATCCTGCTACTCTGCTGAATCTTTCTATTAGTTCCAGTAGTTTTCTGGTGGAGTTTTTTGGGTTTTCTGTGTATAGTATCATATCATCTGCAAACAGGGACAGTTTAACTTGTTCATTACCAATTTGGATGCCCTTTATTTCTTTTTCTTGCCTTATTGTTCTCGGTAGAACTTCCAGCTCAACGTTAAGTAGGAGTGGTGATAAATGTCATCCTTGTCTTGTTCCTGTTCTCAAGGGGAATGTTTTCGGCCTCTGTTCCTCAAGAATTATGTAGGCTGTTGGTTTTGCATAGACGCCGTTTATTATGTTGAGAAATTTCCCTTCTATACCCCTACTGAGAGTTTTTATCAGGAATGGGTGTTGGACGTTTTTGAACGCCTTTTCTGTGTCAATTGAGATGATCATGTGATTCTTTTCTTTCCTTTTATTTATGTGGTGGATTACGTTGATTGATTTTCTAATGTTGTACCATACTTGCAAAGCTGGTATGAATCCTACTTGGTTGTGGTGTATTATTTTTTTGATATGATGCTGAATTCTATTGGCTAAAATTTTGTTGAGAATTTTTGCATCTATATTCGTGAGAGATATTGGTCTGTAATTTTCATTTTTATGGCATCTTTGCTTGCTTTTGGTATCGGGGTATGCTGGCTTCATAGAATGAATTCGGAAGTGTGGCTTCCTTTTCTATGTTCTGAAATAATTTGCATAGTACTGGTACAAGCTCTTCTCTGAATGTTTTGTAGAATTCTCCAGTGAAGCCATCTGGGCCAGGGCTTTTTCTTGTTGGGAGGGTTTTTTTTTTTTTTTTTAATTATCTTTTCAATCTCTTCTCTTGTTATGGGTCTGTTCAGATCTTCAACATCACTTTATTGTAGTTTGTGTAGGTAGTGTGTTTCTGGAAATTTAGCCATTTTCTCTAGGTTTTCAAATTTTTTGGAGTACAGTTTTTCATAATATTCTGTTATGATCCTTTTTATTTCAGTTGGATCTGTTGTAATGTCACCCGTTTCATTTTTCTTTGGGTTATTTGCATCCTCTCCTGTTTTTCTTTTGTCAGTCTGGCCAGTGGTTTTTTGATTTTGCTGATTCTTTCAAAGAACTGACTTTTGGTTTTGTTGATCCTTTCTGTTGTTTTTCTATTCTCTGTTTCATTTATTTCTTCTCTGATCTTGATTATTTCCTTTCTTCTGGTGGCTGTGGGCTTTTTTTTTTTTTTTTTTTTTTTTTGCTGTTCTCTTTCTATTTGTTTGAGTTGTGTAGTTAATGTTTTGATTTTGTTGCTTTCTTCTTTTCTGATATGTGCATCTATCTCTAGAAATTGTCCTCTGAGGACTGCCTTTGCTGTGTCCCAAAGGTTTTGGTATGATGTGTTTTCAGTCTCGTTTGATTTTAGGAATTTTTTGATTCCATCTCTGATTTTTTCTATTACCCAATGTTTTGTAAGCAAGGTGTTATTCAGTTTCCATGTAATTGGCTTTTTTCCCTTGCTCTGCCTGTTGTTAATTTCTATCTTGATGGCATTGTGGTCAGAGAAGATAATTTGTATTATCTTAACATTTTGGATCTTGTTGAGGATTGCTCTGTGGCCTAAGATGTGGTCAATTCTGGAAAATATTCCATGTGCATTGGAAAAGAATGTATACTTTGCAGCTGTTGGATGGAGTGTTCTGTATATGTGTATGAGGTCAAGTTGGCTGATTGTGTGCTTTAGGTCTTCTGTATCTTTGCTGAGTTTCTTTTTAGCTGTTCTGTCCTTTATTGAGAGTGGTGTGTTGAAGTCTCCTACTATTATTGTGGAAATGTCAATTTCTCTTTTCAGTGTTGTTAGAGTTTATGTATTTTGGAGCCCTTTCATTGGGTGAGAGGATGTTCATTATGGTTATGTCTTCCTGATGGATCATCCCCTTAATCAGTATATAGTATCCTTCTTTGTCTTTTAAGGTGGATTTTGTTTTAAAGTATATTTTATCAGAGGTTAGGATTGCCAGTCCTGATCTTTTTTGGTAGCTGTTAGCTTGATATATTTTTTTCCAACCTTTGATTTTTAATAAATCCATGTCTTTGTTTCTCAGGTGTGTCTCTTCTGGACAGCATATTGATGGATTCTGTGTTTTTATCCATTCTGTCACTGTCCATCTCTTTATGGGTGCATTTAGGCCTTTTCAATTCGCAGTAATTATTGATAGATGTGAAATTATTACTGTCGTTTTGTAGTGGGCTTTTTTTTTTTTTTTTTTTTTTTTGTGGTGCTGAGGTTTTCTTTGTTCTTCTTACTATCCAGTGCTGAATTCCTTTTGTTTGTGGATTTTTTTTTTCATTTGTTTTGTTTTCGTAGGTTTTGTTTTTACTGAGACTTTGGTTTTCCTCTTTATTCTTATTAGTATGTTTGTTAACTTTCTTTGTGGTTATCATGAAATTTACCCTTATCTTTCTAAGTCTGAAGCAGTCTACCATTACTTGGTATTGCCTACCCTTCCTCTCCATTAGAAGGTTCTATACCTACTCTGTTTATTCCCTCTTTTATTGTTCTGTTGTTGTTGTCATTTACAGATTAACCACTCTGATTCCCTTTTGTATTTCTTTTGGTTTTGGATAGTCCTTGAGATTTCATTTCCTAGATTGGTATCTGGCTGGTACGATCCTGCATCCTAGATTGAACCTGTGAGCTGAAGTTGTTTGTTCTCAGATCGAAGGACTCCCTTTAATAATTCTTGTAAGTTTTGTTTGGTTTTTACATATTCCTTTAATTTCTGTTTATCTGGAAATGTCCTAATTTCACCATCATATTTGAATGAGAGTTTTGCAGGATATATCATTCTTGGCTGGCAATTTTTTTCTTTCAAGATTTTATATATGTCATGCCATTGACTTCTTGCCTGCATGGTTTCTGCTGAATAATCTGAGCTTAGTCTTATTGTTTCTCCTCTGTATGTGACTTCTTGTTTTTCACTAGCCGCTCTCAGGATTCTTTGTTTTGTCTTTGGTTTTGGCAAGTGTGATTATGATACGTCTTGGTGATTTTCTTTTGGGATCAGTCCTATATGGATTTTGTTGAGCTTCTTGGATAGTCAGCTTTTCATCTTTCATGATATTGGGGAAGTTTTCTATCAGCAGTTCTTCAGTGATCCCCTGTGTTTTTTCTGTTTCCTCCCCCTGTTCTGGAACTCCGTTGCCTCTTAAATTTTTGCCTTTGATTGTATCTCACATAATTCTCAGGGTCTCTTCATTTATCTTCATTCTTTTTTCTGAGTTTTCCTCAAACAAAGTTGTATCCAAGTGTTTTCTTCAATTCTGCTGGTCCTGTTTTCACTGTTTCAAATCTCCTCCTCAGCCCTTCAATGACACAGTCCATTTCTGAAATCTTGTTGTTTAGCTTTTGGATTTCTAATTGTTGTTTTTGTATGATTTCTAGTTGTGAATATTATTATTATTATTATTATTATTATTATTATGGCATCTTGTTCCTGCATTATTTTCCTGAATTCTTCCATTTTTTTGTCTGCCTTTTCCTTGAATTTACCTGACTTTTCCATGAATTTGTCTATTTTTTCCTCATTTTCATCTACTTTTTGCTTCATCTCTTAGATAATTTTGAATATTAGAGATTTGAATTCCCTTTCAGGTAGTTCAAGTGCCTTTTCTTCTACTGGAATGTCATCTGGTGTTTTATTTTGGATACCTACTGGAACCATCCTGTCCTGTTTTTTTAAATGTTTTTATATTGTCTACTGTCTTTGGGGAATTCAGTAGTTATTTTTCTCATTTATTGATTGTAGATTTGTTGGTTTTGTCCTTTTTTTTTTTTAATTTGCCTATATCTGAGCAGGTGGGCTGTGTGTTCTTTGTTGTTTGCTCGTCTGTGAGCACAACAGTTTTCACCTCCTTCTCCAATTGGCAGGGTCATTGGCTCAGATATGGTACAGCAGGGCAAGTCTAGCTGAAGAGGAGTTGCTTGGATGGGTTGTATGTGGCACTTACTACAGCCACCAGGGTGCGCTGGTAGTAAGTGCAGGGCAGGTTTCAGTAGGCCATGCCTATACTGCTTGGTTGTGTGATGTTGAGTGCACGTTGGAGGGAGGCAGGATGGAGTGGGGAGATTGTGATTTGTGGAGCTAAGCTTGATATGGGAGAGAGGAACAAGAACCAAAAACATACAAATGAAAAAGAGTGCTAGGGGAACTTGCCACTGGAATGGAGAGTTGAGAGACTATGAAATGGAGAAAAACAAAAAGGGGAAGAAGAAGGGAAAAAAAAAGAATGAATAAATAAAAATTAGAAAGAAAAAAAAAAGCTTCCAGGGATCCTACCAGTGCAGCTACGAAGTCTGGGAAAGTTGTTCCCAGGTGTGGAAGTACAGCCTGGCTTGAAGGCATAGAGGCATCACTCAACACCAGGTATTCAGGGAACATGAAGAGAAGGAAGGTATAGAAAGATGAGACACTGAGTAATAAAGAAAGACAAAAAGGGAAAAAGAGGGAAAAGAAAACAAAACTAATTTAAAGAAAGAACAAGAAACCCCCCCCCAAAAAAAAAAAAAAAAACAGGAGAAAAAAAAACAAGGAAAAGAAACACCCTCGGGATCCCCTCTGCATGTCTGCAAGCTGAGAGGGTAGGTCGTAAGCTGCACAGTACTGCCTGGCTAGAACAGCTCCCAATTCGAGAAAATAAAAAGAAAACAAACAAACAATTGAAAACCAACAAACAAACAAAAGCCCCGGATCAATCAAAAGAACCAGAAAAAAGCAACACCAGCAGCCAACAAATGGCACTCAGGGAGTCGGCCAGGGCAGGTGGGTGGAATCCAAGCAGCCGGTGCTTCCCGGCCAAGAGACTGTGGCCGCGGGAAGCAGAGGAGTCCGAGTGGGGGGGAAGAAGGGTCGGGGGTGGGAAAGGGTATATTGCTAGTTACTAGTTATTCTGTCTCCTGCTTGAAGCTCCTGGAAGCTGCTTTCTTCTACCCCCTGTTCACTGGTCTCTGATAGGAGTCCAAGATGGCACATCCATGCTGCGTTAGCTGATAGGGGACCTCTGCATGTATGTCTCCTTACTTTCTGTTCTCTGTCACTTTCTTATTCTATTTGGTGCTTGGCTGAGTTCTTTATCTCTTCATTTGATGCTTAGGGTTTCAGAATTTCTGTTTTCCCAGTTTGGCTTAGTTTTTCAGATCTTTGCTGTGGAGGGATGGTGTGGTGCTTCTGCCTAGAGTGCCTTGTTGCCAGAAGTGCCAACAGCATTTTTTAATGAGATGGAGAAACAAATTACCAACTTCATAAGGAAAGAAAAGAGGCTCTGGATAAGTAAAGCATTACTCAAGAAGAAGAACAAAGTGGGAGGCATCCCACTACCTGATTTTAGAACCTATTATATTGCCACAGTAGTCAAAATAACCTGGTCCTGGTACAACAACAGATACATAGACCAGTGGGATAGAATTGAGAATCCAGACATAAATTCATCCACCTATGAGCAGCTGATATTTGACAAAGGCCCAAAGTCCATTAATTGGAGAAAAGACAGTCTCTTTAAGAAATGGTGCTGGCATAACTGGATATCCATCTGCAAAAAACTGAAATAAAACCCATACCTCACACCATGCACAAAAACTAACTCAAAATGGATCAAAAACCTAAATATAAAATCTGAAATGATAAAGATCATGGAAGAAAAAATAGGGACAATGCTAGGAGCCTTAATACATGGCATAAATATAATATGAACCATAAGTAACAATGAAGAAACACCAGAAGAGAAACTAGATAACTGGGAGCTCCTAAAAATCAAACACTTCTGCTCATCAAAGGACTTCACCGAAAGAGTCAAAAGACAACCTACAGACTGGGAAAGAATTTTTGGCTACAACAAATCTGATCAGCGTCTAATCTCTAAAATCTACTAGATACTGCAAAACCTCACAAACAAAAAGACAAGCCAAATTTAAAAATGGGCAAAGGATATGAACAGGTAGTTTGCCAAAGAAGACATTCAGGTAGCTAACAGACACATGAAGAAATGTTCACGATCAATAGCCATTAGAGAAATGCAAATCAAAATTACAGTGAGACACCATCTCACCCCAACGAGGCTAGCATTAATCCAAAAAACACAAAATAATCAATTTTGGAGAGGTTGTGGAGAGACTGGAACACTTATACACTGTTGGTGGGAATGTAAAATGGTACAACCACTTTGGAAATCAATTTGGTATTTGCCTAAAATCTAGAAATCGAAATACCATACAATCCAGAAATCCCGCTCCTTCGAATATATCCTAGAGAAATAAGAGCCGTCACATGAGTAGATATATGCACACTTAAAACCATTGCAGCACTGTTCACGATAGCAAAAAGATGGAAACAACATAGGTGCCCATCAACGGACGAATGGATAAACAAATTATGCTATACTCACACAGTGGAATACTATGCAATGATAAAGAACAACGATGAATACATGAAACACCTTATGACATGGAGGAATCTGGAAGGCATTATGCTGGGTGAATTTATTCAGTCACAAAAGGACACATATTGTATAAGACCACTATTATAAGAACTCAAGAAAAGGTTTAAACACAGAAGAAAACATTCTTTGATAGTTATGAGGGTGGAGAGGGAGGGAGAAGGTTATTCACTAACTAGGTAATAGACAAGAATTATCTTAGGTGAAGGAAACGACAGCACACACTACAGGGGAAGTCAGCACAACTGGGCTAAACCAAAGCTAAAAAATATCCTGAATACAACCAAACACTTTGAGGGACAGAGTAGCAGGAGCAAAGGTCTGGGGAACATGCTTTCAGGGGACATCTAGGTCAAGTGGCATAGCAAAGTTTATTAAGAAAATGTTCTGTATCTTACTTTGGTGAGGGGCATCTGGGGTCTTAAAGGCTAGCGAGCAGCCATCTAAGATGAATCAACTGGTCCCAACCCACCTGGAGTAAAGGAGAATGAAGAACACCAAAGTCACAAGGAAAGCATTAGCCCAAGAGACAGAAAGGGCCACATAAACCAGGGACTGCATCAACCCGAGACCAGAAGAACTAGATGGTGCCTGGCTACCACCAATGACCCCCCTGACAGGGAACACAACAGAGAGCCCCCATTGGAGCAGGAGAAAAGTGGAGTGCAGAACTCAAATTCTAGCGAAAAGACCAGACTTAATGGTCTGATTGAGACTGGAGGAACCCCAAAGAGCATGACACCCAGACTCTCTGTCAACTCAGCATTAAAACCATTTCCGAGGCCAACCCTTCAGTCAAAGATTAGACTGGACTATGCGACATAGAAAGATACTTGTGAAGAGTGTGCTTCTCAGCTCAAGTAGATACATGAGATTAAACGGGCAGTTCCTATCCGGAGGTGAGATGAGAAGGCAGAGAGGGTCAGAAGGTTGTTGAATGGACGCGGGATATCAGGGGTGGAAAGAAAGAATGTGCTGTCACAGTATAGGGAGAGCAATTAGGGTCACGTAACAATGTATGTATAAATTTTTGTATGAGAGACTAACTTGAATTGCAAACTTGAAGGAATACACAGAATCACTATACCAAAAAGAAATGGTCCATGTTCAACCACTTCAGGAGGTAGCATATGATCAGGAACTGATGGTAATGAAGGAAGAAGTCCAAGCTGCACTGAAGTCATTGGTGAAAAACAAGGCTCCAGTAATTGATGGAATACCAACTGAGATGTTTCAACAAACGGATGCAGTGCTAGAAGTGCTCATTCGTCTATGCCAAGAAATTTGGAAGACAGCTTACCTGACCAACCAACTGGAAGAGATCCATATTTATGCCTATTCCCAAGAAAGGTGATCCAACCTAATGCAGAAATTATCAAACAATGTTATTAATATCACACTCAAGTAAAATTTTGGTCAAGAGCATTCAAAAGCAGTTGCAGCGTACATCAACGGGGAACTGCAAGAAATTCAAACTGGATTCAGAAGAGGACCTGAAACAAAGGATATCATTACTGATGTCAGATGAATCTTGGCTGAAATCAGAGAACACCAGAAAGATGTTCTATTGACTATGCAAAGGCATTTGACTGTGTGGATCATAACAAATTACAGATAACATTGTGAAGAATGGAAATTCTAGAACACTTAATTGTGCTCATGAGGAACTTGTACATAGACCAGGAGGCCGTCCTTTGACCAGAACAAGGGGATACTGTGTGGTTTAAGTCAGGAAAGGTGTGCGTTAGTGTTGTATACTTTCACCATACTTATTCAATCTGTATCCTGAGCAAATAATCTGAGAAGCTGGACTATGTGCAGAAGAAAGCAGCATCAGGATTGGAGGAAGACTCATTAACAACCTGTGTTATGCAGATGACACAACCTTCCTTGCTGAATGTGAAGATGACTTGAAACACTTACTGATGAAGATCAAAAACTACAGCCTTCAGTATGGATTACATCTCAACATAATGAAAAGAAAAATCCTCACAACTGGACCAATAAGTAATATAATGATAAATGGAGAAAATACTGAAATTGCCAAGGATTTCATTTTACTTGGACGCATGATCAAAGCCAATGGAAAAAGCAATCAGGAAATCAAACGATGCATTGCATTGGGCAAATCTGCTGCAAAAGACCTCTTTAACGAGTTAAAAAGCAAAAATGTCACTTTATGGACAAAGGTGCACCTGACCCAAGCCATGGTGTATATGCAAGCAAAAGCTGGACAACGGGTAAGGAAGACCAAAGAATTGATAGCTTTGAATAATGGTGTTGGTAGAGAATATTGAATATACCATGGACTGCCAGAAGAACGAATAAATCTGCCTCGGAAGAATTATAGCTGGAATGTTCTTTAGAAACAAGGATGGCAAGACTTCATCTCACATACTTTGGACAAGTTATCAGGAGGGACTAGTCCCTGGAGAAGGACATCATGCTTGAAAAAGTAGAGGGTCAGTGAAAAAGAGGAAGACCCTCAACGAGATGGATTGACACAGTGGCTGCAACAATGGGCTCAAGCATAAAAATAATTATGAGGATGGCGCAGGTCAGGGCAGTATTTTGTTCTGTTGTACATGGGTTTGCTATGAGTTGGAACTGACTCAATGGCATCTAACAATAGTTATAATAATTCTACTTCTTCATTTTATGTATTTTCATTTTATTTTTCACATAGAAATATTTTTTCAGGTTGCAAAACTAATGGAAGATGGTTGTAAAAAAAACTAGAGCATGACATAAAAGTACACAGAATTAAATAAAGTCACTTGGAATCTTTTCACCCATAGATAACCATCATTAGCACATCCTCCATGCTTTCATGTACCTGCTTCTCTCTCTCTCTCTCTCTCACTCACACACACATACACACACACACACATTTTTACTTCTCCTGGAAAAGTAGACTTCCTGGTAAGAGGTGCAGACACTTTTTAATTTTAATAGATTGCCCTCCAAAAAAAGTCATAAAACAGTACATTTCTGTGGGCACAATGGTGCCCTTTTCCACACCTCCTCTCCATCAATAGACTTTAGATTGATTTTTAGTTTTTCCTGGTCAAACGGGTGTTAAATAATGTATTTTGCACTTTAATTTTTTTCCTGTGGACCACGACTGGCTATGTATTGACTGGAAACATGTTGACAATTAAAATATATTTTAATTGTAAAGGTTTTATTATGATTGACGAAGGTTAAGATACCAAACCATTTCCTTTATCACAGAAAAAGAAAGAAAACATTTTTTCCATCAGAAGAACCTTGACTAGGGCCCTAGCATTGGGACTACAAATTCCAACAGGACTTTATCCACTGTAGTTATGAGAAACATGCAATTGTCATAGATGGAATTGCCACAAAGTCACAGAGAGAAGCCTGGCCTGGTTGCCTATCTCAGCTCTTATTTTCAGTATCAGCTGGTTGGCCTCCCTGCCTGTGTTCTGTGCTCTGAAGGCAGCCTCCATGTTGGTTTTAGGCTACAGTCTGTGTTTGTTCCACATGCAGTCACAGATCTCCCCCAGAGGACTCCGACTCAATTCTCTGATGTTCATATAACCAACTGTGAAACTATTCATCTCCATTGGTCATATCAACACTGCTCATGACCCTCTATTATCTCTAATATGTTTCCCTCTTTGGGAAACCAAATAATTACTTTATATTTACTGCCAACTTCAAAAAGACTTACATCACTTTTATCTCTGTGCATGGTGATGGATTATATCTTTATTTTAAATTAATTACAGTATCTGTTGAAAAACAAACAAACAAATATCTCGTCATGAAAAGAACTTAGTTTTGAAGCACTGACCACGCAGAGTTAGTTAAATGTTTGCCATGGCCTGAGGGGACCCTCTCTATATAGGCAGCAAGTGAGGCTTCTGCAGCCCCTTACCTCTTCTCTCTCCTCTGAGTTCCACCTGCATTCAGTGGAGAAAGTGCCCTGAAGCTAGGGCTAGTGAGCTAGTAAGGTGTGGAGTGGGGAAGCTGCAAAGTCAGGGGAGACAACAGCTGCACCTTGCTAGCCCACTGCAGATTTATTGATTATTGTTCAAGGCTGGGCGTGTTAATTACTGAAGGGAGTTCTTCCATTAATTACTTAAAGAAGATTTTTCTCGACTATCTATACCTGAGCTAGGAGCCCTGGCGTTTCAGTGATTAAGAGCTACAACTGTTAACCAAAAGGTCAGCAGTTCGAATCTACCAGCTGTTCCTTGGAAACCCTATAGGGCAGTTCTACTCTGTCCTCCAGGGTTGCTATGAGTTGGGATCAACTTATTGGCAATGGGCTTGGTTTTTTTTGTTTTTGGATACTTGAGCTAAGGACTTTTGCTTATCTAAGAATGATCAGAAGCATTTTTACCCTAGGCAGGCAAGCAGAATAGAGCCAACCCATTGGGTTTGCCAAGTTAAACAAGAGAAAAAAAAAAATATTGCATTATGACTTCCCCAGACAAGACCCACTCTTTTTACATACCAGTCACATTTATCTTTTTTAGGAACTTGTTACATCCAGCAAGGGAGGTTAACAAGACCTGAAAGACCAATAACACTGAATAGAGTTGATCATCAAAGGAAATTGAGAAATGTCTAAAGCAGGTATAAAGAGAGAAGACAGGAACTTTTTCTATTCTCATCAACTGGTGTGAAGAACAGCAGGTGAATTAGGTCACTTTGAAAAAAAAAATAGTTATAAATTGATTTTAAAAATGTCTTAGCAAGGATTCTTTGGACTGAGTTAATATTAGAGATTGCATCCAAGATTGAATCTAACCATATGATTTGCCCATAGGGTTGGAGAAAATTTTCTCATGCTGGAGAATGTGATTGTAGTTTGTCCTGGAGTCTTTGCATCTTGACCCTCTAGAGAGTTGTTTTTCCACCTTGATATTTATGTGTTCTCTTTAGAGACTGGATGCTTCCTCCAGGACATTCTGAAGCGCTCCCACCACATCCTTGTTTCTCAGGCTGTAAATGAGGGTTTTAGCATAGGACAGTGCAAAATATAGACACAGCCTGCTCCTGCTCAAGGGTGTGGGAGGAACTTGGTGTCATGTTCATATAAAAATGGTCCCAGATAAATACTTATCACTGTAAGATTGGAGAAGCAGGGGGCCAAGGTTTTGTTCCTACTTTGGGAGAATTTCATAGGAAGGACAGTGAGGAAGATAAGGGTGTAGGAAGCCATGATAAATCCAAAGGGGATAATCATAAACACAATGCCCACCACAAAGACTAGCAGCTCATAGGTGGGAGGATCTTTGGGAGAGATCATCATGATCCCTGGCATCTCACAGTAGAAATCGTGCATTTTTCTAGAGCCACAGATAGACTGACTCATGGTATAGGATGCATGATCTGTGGAAGCTAGCATGTCCCCAATCCAGGACACTGAGGTCATTTTCAGGCAAGCCCCCTGGTTCATGATGACTGTGTATCTCAGAGGTTACAGAAAGCTACATAATGGTCATAGGCAATGAGGGTCAAGAGGATGCTTTCAGTACTCCAAGACTAAAGAAGAAAAATAGCTGGGTTCCAAAGGCAAGACGTATGATATTCTTCCCGGAGAAAAAGTTGATAGCCATCTTTGAAACAGTGCTATTGATGAAGGCCAGGTCTATGAGACAAAGCTGGCTGAGCAGAAAGTACACTGAGGGATTGAGCCTTAAGTCCATCCATATCAGGAGGAGCAGGATGAAGTTCCCACTGACTGCACCAAAGTAGATCAGGATGATAGTGTAGACAAGGATGCTGACATATTTCATACTGGAGAAGAGTCCCATGAGAATAAAATCTATTGTTAATGTCTCATTTCCCCCTTCCATGGCTGTGACTGATCTGGCAAAGCCAAAAGAAAGCAAGAAAAACAAAGGTCATGTGAAATATTCTACAGCCTTTTCAAATGCTTTTATCAGTCAGCTATTGTTGCAACGAGGCAATATAACAAAAAACTCCCCAAAGCTCAGTGACTTATGACAAGAAACATTTCTTTTTCTTGCTCTTAGGTCTATGAGTCAGCTGGAACATTTGTTTTAGGCTGCAGGTCAGGTTCAGGTATACACCATGTATCTCTCATTCTGTCATCGCAGGCTACCTGGGTCTTGCTCTTCTCAAGGAGGATGGCAAAAGCCAAAAAGAGATGAATGGAACAACACAATGCCCTTAAGGGCTGAGCTTGAAACTGACACTGTTACTTTCACCCATATTCCACTGGCTAAAGCAAGTCACATGTAGAAGCTCAAAATTAATGTCATGGGGAAGTAAACTCCACCCACAGTGAATCATAACAAGGGTGGATAGGAAAGGACGAATTGAAAGTAACCAAAATGATCTGTTACAAATCAGCCTCCACCACTCTCTATTGCTAACCCCAGAGCTCTTCGCTTTATTATTACCACTATTATTTTATAGTGCAGGATGAAGAGATAATGAGTCTACAATGCATGATTTACAAATTTTCAAAATATCTAGATGAATGGATATCCACATTGATGGCCTCAATCATCAGCTTGGATAAAAATGTAGTTTATGAATCTGGGGAAATTATGACCATGTAAAAGCCTGCAGTTGGGTAACTGGAACCATTTAGATGACAGCCAATATGATTTTCATGATCTGGTAATTACGGATCCACCTAGAGGTATGTGAGATAACATAGAATGCGAATGTTGGTCTCCCTCACAAAGTCGGAACAATAAAATAGGAGATATGGATGCAAGCTTCTGGTGTCCGTTCCCTCCCTATCCAGTGACCACAGAACACCTCTTGACCCCATCTCTGCATGTGTTACCCTGAAGTCCTGGGAGTCCATGGCTACTTGTACAATCTTCCTTCCTAGCAGAGCCTCACTCTTGCTCTTCCTCTCTGGGCTCCAGAGCCTGGTAGCCCCACTCCTCCCTCTGAAGAGGAAACTGATGAGTAATTCAAATCCTTCTAAGGTAAACTCCATTTTCACAACAATGCAGATGCTGATGTGGAAAGATCCATTAAAAGTCCTCTATACAGGATGTTTTTAGAATAAAAGGCACTAGCTCTAATTTTAAATACTGACTGGTGTTTGAATAACAGATTCTTAGGTAAGTGGTCAGCCAGAGATGACTTAAGTCAGTATCGGCATTGTTCATCAATAAAGCCCCCATATGGGCTGTCTCAGAACATTGCTCTACCTGGATAATAGGTTTTATATTTATTTGTTTATATTTTTGCTCTCCCCACCCCTGCCCTTTCAGTGCTAAGACATTGGTTCCTGGAATACAAGACTACCCAATATTGCACAAAGAAGAAAAAAGGGAGAAAGGAAGGAGTGTGGGAGGAGAGAGAAAGGAAATCTATTAGGACCAGACTTTCCTAGGAATACCATCTATATAACCCTAAGTACTCACTTATGTAAATGATCTTGGCTGACAGTAGCGAATACCAGAAAGATGTTTACTTGTGTTTAATTGACTATGCAAAGGCATTCAACTGTGTAGAGCATAACAAATTACAGATGACATTGCAAAGAATGGGAACTCCAGAACTCTTAATTGTGCTCATATGGAACCTGTACATAGAACAAGGGCAGTCATTCAAACAGAACAAGGGGATACTGTGTGGTTTAAAATCAGGAAAGGTGTGCAATTGGCATAGCAAAGTTTGTTAAGAAAATATTCCACATCCTACTTTGGTGAGTGGCTTCTGGGGACTTAAAAGCTAGTAAGCCACCATCTAAGATGCATCAATAGATCCCAACACACCTGGAGTAAAGGAGAATGAAGAACACCTAAGCTACAAGGGAAGTATTAGCCCAAGAGACAGAAAGGGCCACATAAACCACAGACTTCATAAGCCTAAGACCAGAAGAACTAGATGGTGCCCAGCTACCACCAATGACCACCCTGATAGGGAACATAACAGAGAGTCCCTGATGGAGCAGGGGAAAGGTGGGGTGCAGAACTCAAATTCTAGTGAAAAGACCAGACTTAATGGTCTGACTGAGACTGGAGGAACCCCGGAAAGCATGGCCCCCAGATTATCAGCCAAGAACTAAAACAATTTCTGAGATCAACTCTTCAGACAAAGATTGGACTGAACTGTGGGACATAAAGTGATACTCGTGAAGAGTGTCCTTCTTAGCTCAAGTAGATACATGAGACTAAATGGACAGCTTCTGTCCGGAGGTGAGATGAGAAGGCAGAGAGGGTTAGAAGCTGGTTGAATGGACACAGGAAATCAGGGGTGGAAATGAGTGTGCTCTCACAGTACAGGGAGGGAAATTAGGGTCACATAACAATGTATGTATAAATTTTTGTATGAGAGACTAACTTGAATTGTAAACTTTCCCTTAAACCACAACAATAAACAAACAAAAAAAGAACTTAGCTGCTAACCAAAATGCCAGCAGTTCAAATCCTCCAGCCACTCCTTGGAAACTCTACGGGACAGTTATATTCTGTCCTATAGGGTCACTGTGAGTCAGAATCTACTGGATGACAATGGGTTTTTTGGTTTCTTTGACAAGCAGTGTTCTAGATATTCTTTCACAGATGAGTGAACCCCAGCACAGAGGTCCTCTCACTTGCCCAAGTTCAAATGAGTGACAGGTACAGAGTCTCAATTTGAACCAGGTAGTCTGACTCAGAATAAGTGTGCCATCTCTTACCCACGTACAACCTTCTATAGCCATATTGTCCCCTTCCCATACACTCCCTTTCGTTCCATTTACCCTCACCATTTCAGACCCCACAGCACCTGGGGCCACCCACATCCACAATCTTGGTCCTATCTCTTACCTTGACTGAGAACGAAATCAGAAATGCAGAGTCTGGGAAAATGTTGAAGAAGGGAAGGTGAATCGAGTAGGGAAGGAAATCACACAGTGGTCTTTTCTCCTGCTGATGCCAATGCCTATCTTCCAGCTCATACCCTGCCTTACAGGTGAAGTCTCCAGCCCGTATTCACCTCTCCACTGACTCCATCTAGAAATCGATGTGCATCCTCAGATTGTGTCTGGATTGTCCTAATAATAGATTTTCAGGGTCGGTGGAATTTGAAAATTTCCTAAACTGTTGAAGGGAGTACAAATTAACACCTTGAGAGAACTGACCTGCACATGAGCTTTACATCACTGCTGGGCAAGGACCAGATTATTGTTCCCAACAAAATGGACTAGATGCGGGGGGGTGGGAAAGTAAGGGGAGGTTCATACTGTGGTCCCCGGCTGTCGGGGCCACTACTTGCCGGCACGGTGGGTTTGTAGGAGCATGTTGCTCTGGTTACTGTGTGAGTGTGTCTGGGCGCTTTCTTGAGCTGTAGCCAGCAAACAGGACCTTACTTTGAGTGTGTCCACATGGTTCCTCTATCTCTTACTGGGAGTTCCACGAAGGCACCTGTCTGTGATTTTTGTGTGAGGTTGTTGGCTTTATCTCAAGATGGCTGTGATGTGCCATGCTGGTTGGCAGGGAATGTCCACTCCATATCTACTCATTTGCTGTTTTCAATCAGTTTCTTCTTCTCATTGGCTTCCAAGCTAATGCTTTATCCCTTCACTTAAAGTTCAGGGTTCTGGGATTGATGTCCATATCTGTTCTACTTGGTTTTTTGGGTCTTTGTTGCAGGGGAATGGCTTAGTGTGTCTGACTAGTCTGCCATCTTGGCTCCGCCCAGTGAATTGTCTTTTGTTCAGCCCAATTGTCAAATTTTCCTTTATATTTAAAACACTATGGCTATCGCCACAGGCAAGACCATGAAGTCTATTTTTCTTTATTAAACTTTCTCTATTCCTTCAAGTGACCTCTGCCATTGAAGTGCTCCTTCTATCCTCAGTTCTTACCTACCACCAAGTCTCTTTCATTATAATCTAACTTCAGTGAAGGATCTGAGAAACTGACCTGCAGTAAGGTAAAAGTGACAGACAGGACTTCACATATGACCTTCGCTCCGGGGTTTTGTGTGTGTCCACATTCAGTCCCACTGTACAGTCCACCCTGTACTGAACATATGCATAGGGTTGGCCTGCTATGAAACCAGGATGCTCACTGTTTGTGCTTAATTCTCTGCTTTTTATCTGTGATTTTGCTCTTTGTTTATTCAACAATACTTACCAAGTGCCTGTAAGGATGGGCTTGTATTGAGGGAGGTGATGACTATACCTTTAAATACTTCTAACCTAATAAGTATCATAAGACAAATATGCTATAAGGTCATTTGATCCAGTTCTCTGCATGTGAAAAGTCTCAGCTACCTGAAGAGGAATGCCTTGTAGTGCCTTCCAGACTCCCACTGGGCTTATAAATAAGAAGAGCTTTAAGTTCAACCACAGTCTTGCTTACTCTCCTTTGCTTTTCAGTCCTTTGGTTTGTCCTTTATAGAACAGATCAGCTTAGGAGGTAGTAACAAAGTCAACTCCTGTCTTCTGTAGCTGAGTGTCATGGATTGAATTGTGTCCCCCCAAAATGTGTCAACTTGGTAAGGCCATGATTCCCACTATTGTGTGGTTGTCCTCCATTTTGTGATTGATACTAATTTTCCTGTATATTGTAAATCCTAATCTTTGCCTGTGGTTAATGAGGCAAGATTGTATTCTGTTGAAGAGGATTAGGGTGGGATGTAACACCCTTGCTCAGGTCACCTCCCTGATCCAATGTAAAGGGAGTTTCCTTGGGGTGTGGCCTGCACCACCTTTTATCTTACAAGAGATGAAAGAAATGGGAAGTGAGTAGAGAGTGGGGGACCTCATACCACCAAGAAAGAAGTACCAGGAGCAGAATGCATCCTTTTGACCTGGTCTTCCTGTACAGAGAAGCTCCTAGTCCAGGGGAAGACTGAAGACAAGGACCTTCCTCCAGAGCCAACAGAGAAAGCCTTCCCCTGGAGCTGACACCCTGAATTTGGACTTCTAGCCTACTGGACTGTGAGTGAATAAACTTCTGTTTGTTGAAGCCATCCACTTGTGGTATTTCTGTTGTAGCAGCACTAGGTGACTAAGATATTGAGCACCCAAATTTTTTAATCCTCATCTTTGCAAGCCTGTTTCCCATCATCTTGGAACATACTTTCTCCCCTAACAAATTATAACTTCTCTATATTTTCTATATGCTGTGGTTCAAATGATACTAATAAATTTCTTATTGATTAGAGATATGATGATGACTTCTGCATCCTTGAATTGCAGTTTTTGTTAGGTTATTTTTTTCTTTTTCATTTTCCATTGCACAATTAATTTCATTTAGCTTTATTGTTGTTGTTGTTAGCTGCCTTTAAGTTGGCCTCCCACTCGTAGCAACTCCGTGTACAACGGAACAAAGTGCTGCCCATTCCTGTGCCATCCCATGATTGGTTGTGGATCCATAAAGTTTTCACTGGCTGATTTTTGGAAATAGATAGCTAGGACTTTCTTCCCAGTCTGTCTTAGTCTAGAAGCTCTGCTGAAACCTGTTCAGCATCATAGCAACTTGCAAGCTACCCCTGACAGATAACGAGTGGTGGCTGTGCTTGGGGTAGCCTATAAGCCTCTGATTATTTATTTTATTACCTGTACCTGCTCAAACTGTCCTCATCCCATTTTGGCAATGTCAAGTTTCTGAACCTATGTCTACTACCTTGCATTAGTCCATACTGGGATTCTTTTTCACAGGTGAACATTTGGACCTTTCTATATATTAGAATGATTCTTTTATCTTTCATATATATGGAAATATTTATCTTTATATAATATTAGCAAATCAGCATTATAAGCCTTTGACCACCTCTACTATTATTCTGAAAACAAAAGCAACGATAATAATAGCTACCATTTGTTGTGCACAGTCATTGAACAAAGATTTTTACATGCTCCCATCAACCATATAAGATATGTAGGTCAGATGTAGGCCCAGAAAGTTTAAACAACTTTCTCAAGGCCTCACCACCATAAATGACAGAGCCAGGATTTAAATCAAGGAATGCCAGCCTCCAAAGCCTCACTTGTTAGGGGCGTGTTTTCAAATATACTACTCTAGAATGTCTTTGTGATTTGTCACTGGATTTACATTTCCCAAACCAACTCGGGAAAAACTTATGTACCACTACCACCACCAGTTAAAGCAATTACTCAAACTATTTAGGAGAAATTGAGATTTCACAAGAGCAATAGTAGTATTCTGCCTCCATCTGGCTAGTTTAAGCGGTCCAGGTCCATCGAACTCATTAGTCCAGTAGATCTCAGAAGCAGCTGAATGTGTAGAATGTCCTGATCTTTTAAATAAACCTGCAGAAGGACCCACTTCAAAGTACTTCTTCTTATTATTATTTTTAAATACCAAAACACAAATTGTGTGTGCAAAATTTTTGTGTACACATTCAAAGTTTGATTGTAGCTGTGTAAAGTAACACAACAATTTAGACAACATTTTGGCCCTGTAGCTTCATGTTTTGAAATTTATGCTAAAATATTTTTTTATTGTACTATAGGTGAAAGTTTACAGCTCAAGTTAATCTCTCATACAAAAATGTATACATGTTGTCATGTGACACTAGTTGCAGTCCCTACAATGTGACAGCACACTACCCCTTTCCACCCCGGGTTTCCTGTGACCATCCAACCAGCTCCTGTCCCTTCCTGCCTTCTCGTCCTGCCTCCGGACAGGGGCAGCCCATTTGGTCTTGTGTATCTGCTTGAACTAAGAAGCACACTCTTCATGAGTATTATTTTATGTTTTATAGTCCAGTCTAATCTTTGTCTGAAGAGTGGTCTTTGGGAATGATTTTAGTTTTGGATTAACATAGCATCCAGGGGCCATAGTTTTGAGGATTCCTGCAGTATCAGTAAGACTATTAAGTCTGGTCTTTCTTTGTGAACTAAAACAATTGCTAATAAAATGAAAAAGTTGTGTACACAAATATTTTATGTTTAGCGTAGATTAGTAAAAAAATGGGAAAAACCCACCAAGATATAACTATAGGGAAATAAATAAATTATATTCATCTACTCCATGCAGTATCATTAATTCTTTGAAAATGATAAATGCTTAAAGTATGTAGCAACATGGAGAAAATCTTACAATAACAATAAAACCATAAAGCAGAATATAAAAATATACTATAATTACAACTATAAAAATTATATACTTACGTATATGAAAAAGAAATGGAAGAGAATTTGAATCTTTAGTTGGTGATAATGGGTGAATTTTTTACCTTTTATTTCTATTATTATTACTATAATAATTTAAAAGTAATAAATACAATAATATCAAATTGATTACCTTCAGTCAATTGGTTATTAATAATCATTAAAATATCAGATTGTTTAGCTAGATTGAATTATGGCTTTAATCTACCACAAAACATGTTTTTTATCTAGTTTATCTCTAAGGAATTGAAGAGAATTTAAAGTCAGTTTCTATACTCTCCCACACTTCAGAGAGCAGAGATATTTACATTTGTTTACTAATATGAAATCATTATCCTGATTTTGAATTAATGTCGAGGAGAATCAAATCCCAGAAGGGCAAAGCAGTTTTTCCTGGGTTGTTCAGGTTGTATCTACAGAGAACTCAGAGAACTCCTCACTTTTGCCTGGTATCTGATGAATAAAATGAAGGAAGATGCACCAAACCAGTGACCATGCAGACTTGTGGACATGTCAACCCTTCTGAACCTTCTTTGGAGAATTCAAGGGGTTGCTTCAGGACTGCTCACCCTTGGCTCTGCCTTCCTGCTTGCCCTGCCTGAGCCGTACCAAATGGACAGCTCTGAGTCGTAGGAAGGGTCCTTGGGCAGACCAGTGCGGACTAGAGATAATCAGCCTCCATCTCTAAATCATGCTAGTGAGGAGGCTATTTGTGTGGGCCCCTGTGACTCATTACCATCGAGGAACTTGGAGATGCATTGCAGAATTTCAGCCTCCTGGGGCCTCTGCAAAATCAGAGTACTAACTACACGTTAACACTTGCATGTAGATAATGAAGTGATCTTTCTTAAAACCCAATGTCCTTCACCTTGACCCCCACAGAAACACCTGTTTTGTACTTGGATGATTTCATTTCAGGCTGACTCTTCCTTTAAGGGAGTGTTATCTCATGGCTGACCAGAGTATATTTATGTGCTGCCTTTGTGTCGCTTTTCTCTCTACTGAGCCACCTTAACACCTTTCTTTTTTTTTTTTTAAATGTACGACTCATTTGACACATACAAATCTTTTGAAGCTGTGTTTCTTTAGCTTGAGAACATGGGCCACAGTTTGAACAATACTTCATTAAAAGTTAAGTATTATAATGCCAGATTATTGCAGAGCTTCTATGGGATATCACTAAGAGGAGAAAAGCTGATGCATCAGTCTTTAGGTATTATATTTATTCTGCACCACAATCCTGAGTGAGGCAGGCCCTAATGTCATTCCCTTTTTACAGATGAAGAAACTGAAGCAGAAGATAGTAAGGTACCTTGGAAGACAAACCTGCTGATCTGCTTCTGAAAGGTCACAGCCTTGAAACCCTATGAAGCAGTTCTACTGTGCATACATGGGGTTGTTATGAGTTGGAATTCACCCCATGGCAACCAACAACAACATAGTCATCTTAGTAGATGTGAAGTAGTACCTCACTGTGGTTTTGATTTTATTTTCCCTAATGACTGTACCAAAAAGAACTGGTCGACATTTAACCATTTCAGCAAGTAACATATGATCAAGAACTGATGGTACTGAAAGAAGACTTCCAAGCTGCACTGAAAACATTGGCAAAAAACAAGTCTTCAGGAATTGATGAAATACCAATTGAGGTGTTTCAACAAATGAATGCAATGCTGGAAGCACTTACCTATCTATGCCAAGAAATATGGAAGACAGCTACCTGGCCAACTGACTGAAGGAGATCCATATTTGTGTCCATTCCAAAGAAACTATATCATTAATATCACAAGCAAGTAAAATTTTGCAGAAGATAATTCAAAAATGGTTGTAGCCTTAGATACACGGGGAACTACCAGGAATAGAAGTTGGATTGACAAGAGGACATAGAACAAGGGATAACATTGCTGATGCAGATGGATCTTGGCTGAAATCAGAGAATACCAGAAAGATGTTTACTTGTGTTTTATTGACTGTGCAAAGGCATTCGACTGTGTGGATCATAACAAATTATGGATAACATTGTGAAGAATGAGAATTCCAGAATACTTAGCTGTGCTCATGCAGAACCTGTACATAGACTAAGAGGGGATACTATGTGGTTTAAAATCAGGAAAGTTGTACATCAGGGTTTATCCTTTCACCATACTTATTCAATTTGTATGCTGAGCAAATAATCCAAGAGGCTGGACTATCTGAAGAAGAATGGGGCATCAGGATTGGAGACAGACTCTTTAGCAACCTGCGATATGCAGATGACATAACCTTGCTTGCTGAAAGTGAAGAGACTTGAAGCACTTAGTTATGAAGATCAAAGACTACAGGCTTTGGTATCCATTGCACCTACACATAAAGAAAACAGAAATCCTCAAACTGAACCAGTAAGCAACATCATGATAAAACATTGAAGTTCTCAATGATTTCATTTCACTTGGATCCACAACCAGTGCCCATGGATGCAGCAGTCAAGAAATCAAATGATATATTGCATCAGGCAAATCTGCTGCAAAAGAACTCTCTCATGTCTTAAAAAGCAAAGATGTCACTTTGAGGACCGAGGTGCACCTGACCCAAGCCATGGTATTTTCAATTGCCTCATCTGCATTCGAAAGGTGATACTAATTGGCCTAATAATGTGTTTAGTGCTTCTATTCTACCTCCTAGTTTGTTGCATAGTGCCTAGGGTCTTAAAAGCTTGCAAGCACCCATCTAAGGCACAACAATGGTCTCTATTCTGTTGGAGCAACAGAGGAAGAATGAGAACCAGGAATAGGAGGAGGATATGGAATGTGTGACTAATAGCCACCATTAACAACTGCCTCCTTTGCCATGAGACCAGAAGAACTGGATGGTTTCCAGCTACCATTACTGAACATTTTGATCAAAGATTCTGTAGAAGAATCCTGATTAAAAGGGAGAAAATGCAGAACAGAAAGTCAAATTCTCATAAACTCCAGACTTTCTGGAGCTTTGGAGACTGGATTACCCCTTGAAACTATTGCCCTAAGATAATCTTTTTTTTTTTTTTTTTTTTTTTTTTTTTTGTGGATTCTTTGAGATTTTTCTATATGTAGGATCAAGTCCCCTGTGAATAGAAATAGTTTTATTTCTTCTTTTCCAATACGAATGCCTTTCTTTTGCTTGCCTAATTGCTCTGGCTAGAATTTCCAGTTCGCTGGTGAATAGCAGTGGTGAAAGCAGATATCCTTGTCTTGTTCTTGATCTTAGGGAGAAAGTTTTTATTCTTTCACCATTGAGTATGATGCTATGATGTTAGCTGTGGGTTTTTCATAAATGTTCTTTTCATGTTAGGAAAATTTCCTTCTATTCCTGGTTTTATGAGTGTTTTTATAATGAAGAGATGTTGGATTTTATCAAATGCTTTTCTGCATCAACTAAAATGATTCTGTGTTTCTTTCTTCATTAAATTAATGTGATATATTGCATTGCTAGATTTTTTTATGTTGAACCTTGCATTTCTGGGACAATTCTGTAAGTAATTTAATTCACATTAGTATCTTTACATCTCCATGTTCTTCTATTATCAATGAATAGCTGTGTGGGTTGGCTGATGCAAAGTACTATGAACGTACAGAGAACTCTAGGACCTCACAGCTTACAACATCATGACTTGTTATAATTTCATAGAAATAAATTCACTAATTCTTAAAAATAGAAGAAAAAAAAAAAAGTACAGCTAGATGGTGCCTGGCTATCACCACTGACTGCTCTGACCAGGATCACAACAGAGGGTCCTGGACAGAGCTAGAAAAGATGTAGAACAAAATTCTATTACATAAAAAATGACCAGATTTAGTAGCCTGACAGAGACTGGAGAAACCCTGAGAGTATGGCCCCCGGACACACTTTTAGCTCAGTTGTGAAGTCCCTCTCGAGGTTCACCATTCAGCGGGGTATTGGACAGCCCCATAAAACAAAATGGGGCTAATGAGGAACAGCAGTCCAGCAACAAGGACTAAAAGGCAGGAGGGGACAGGAAAGCTGGTGATAGGGAACCCAAGGTTGAGTAAGGACAGTGTTGACATGTAGTGGGGTTGTTAACCATTCTCATAGGGCAATATGTGTACTGTTGAATGAGAAATTATTCTGTTCTGTAAACCTTCATCTAAAGTACAAAAAAAAAAGAATTATCTATGTGAGATCAAATTGACAACAGCAACTCAAAAGATTTGATGGGAAGCCTAGGGGGCAGTGAGTTGAAGATAATGGTGATGGAATAATTTGGAAAAGGATAGTGAGAATAGCAGCACAACTGGAAGAATGTAATTCATGTCACTGAACTGTACCTGTAGAAATTTTTGAAATGGTGTATCTTTGACTGTATATTTTCACCCAAAAAGCAAAAAGACTTCCAAGGTCAAGAATGGAGAGTGTTGACATGTTGTGGGTTTGTTAACAAATGTCATAAAACAATATGCGTACTGACTGTGTAATGAGAAACTATTTGTTCTGTAAACCTTCACCTAAAATACAATTAAAAAAATTTTTAAAAAGATAATTACATATGCAAACAAGTTAATACTGGCTATTTTGTCTGGTTCACAGTATGGTGTGGATCTAAGGCACATAGGAGAGGCTTTGCAGCAATATATGAGGGGACTAGAAATGAAAAAAATTGGGTATTTGTCCTTGGAACATATCCTTTTGAATCTCATAGCCACATCCTTTATAACACTCAGGAGCCTGGGCTCTCATAATGGCCTTTCACAAAACAAAAACATTCAACATAGAGCTATCTTTTTCTTATATAACCCGCCTGGTTCTAGGTTATCTTTTCTTTGTATGGCCAGGAGATAGGACAAAAGAGATCTAATTATCTGATTTAGGTAATTCTGTGAATGAATTTTACACCACACTCTAGCGTAACATTTGTATTGTAACCCATATAATTCTCTGATTGTGGAATGTGTTTGAAAGACATATTGCTTGATGTGAGCCTTGTTTTATCTTTTTTTTTCCCAAGCCTTTTCATATCCCTTTGTTACCACTACTCTGTCTCTCATAAACACACACATACACCACACAAATGAGTACCCCACTTAAGAAATATTGTCCCTTATTTCCTCAATATTGTGCACACATGGGGAGTCTAAATGGTTTAATGCTGGAAAAATGCCTCCTTTCTCTACCATTAACCACCGTCATTCTAAATATTCTACCCTCAATCTCTGGTCTTCACAATTCTAGGATTCTATGGTGAAGGACCTGGTTAAAAAGCCTTTGGAGTCAGAAAGGAATCTGACTTCATCATCCTGTGTAAAATGGAGTAAATTTCTAAATGTCTCTGAGACTTATTGTCTTAGTTTCTTAGTGCTGCTATAACAGAAATACAAGTGAGTGGCTTTAACAAACATAAATTTATTTTCTCACAATTTAGGAGGTTAGAAGTCTGAATTCAGGGCCCAGCTCTAAGGGAAGGCTTTCTCTCTCTGTTGAATCTGGGGAAAGTTCTTTGTCTCTTTTCAGCATCTATTCCTTGATTCCTTGGAGATCTTCATGTGGCATCTATCTTTACCTTATTTGTGCTTCCTTCTCTGTGCCTAATCTGCTCTTTTTATATCTCAAAAGTGATTGGCTTAAGACACACCCTACAGTGATATGATGTCATTAACATAACAAAGAAAGTCTTGTTCCCAAATGGGACTACACCCCCAGGTATAGAGGTTTAGGATTTACAACAGATATTTTTTGGGGACACAATTCAATCCATAACACTCATAGAAGATAGAATAACTTGCATTGTTTTTGTGTTGTGTAAATGAAATAATGCACATGGAAAAGCCTCATCTTATGTTGTTTTTGAAAGAATTGAAAGAATGACTCCCAAACTGGACTGGAACACAGTACTGAAATCCTTGAGTTTCATTTTTTTCTCTGAGGGAGTTAGCCTGACTTACAACATCAGATACTAGGATATTGGAATCATGTTTTAGACTTTCTAGTTTATGAGGATGGCTCACTACATAACATGCTTTAGCATTTGGCAGAAAGTTCTTTGACATTAAATTCTCCTTTCTGATGTACATAATATTTCATATGTTTTTATTATAGTTTCCATAATTTCACAATTAAATAACAAAATTTTAGAATTGGAAGTGTTATGAAAAGCTGCTCTTTTTGGCCTACATGATGAAAATGAGGCCCATAAATGTTAATTGTTTGATGTCTCCTATTTAATTATTAAAAGATCAAAGACTAAATCACTAATTTACATAACTAGTTAGTGGCAAATAAATGTTTAATTTAAAAATAACAACTATAAATGAAAAATTGCTTGCCCAACTTTTTCAAATCAGCTCCTAGTGTCCAGGTAAGCTCTTTGAAACGTGCAGTACGCTGTTAAAATGTGAGGGTTGGTGATGGTGAAAAGAACTGTGATTGTAACCGATATGATACACTAATTATTGCTGTGTTCAGCATTAGAATTCAGCCATCATGGCTCCAACTAAGAATCTTCCATTGTACCATCACAGTGCTTCTAGGTGATACTCTGCCTTTGGGTTTTGATGGTCACTAAATCACTCTTCACAGGAGTCCTGGTGGTACAGTACTAACTGAAAGGTCAGTGGTTTGAACCCACCAGCTGCTCCACGAGAGAAAGATGTGGCAGTGTGCTTCCGTAAAGATTCCAGCCTTGGAAACCCAATGGGGCAGTTGTACTTTGTCCTACAGTGTTGTTATGAGTCTGAATGGACTTGAAGGCAAAGGGTCTGGTTTTGGGTTTAAATCACTCTTCATTGAATGTTAACTAGGAGTAGTGATGACTTTTGCTAAATTTTTCTTCCCCTTGGCCACTTCCAATGAAGTTAATAGCTCACATTTTAAAGTGAGGTGACTGACATTAGGCAAATTTCACTACTAAAGAAGAAAATAATTCTCCTCCTTTTCTTCATCATCCTACTTCCTCTTGCCCTCTCTTTTTTCTTCTCCCTCTCCTTCATTAAATTAACAACTCAATCTAGCAAAAAGGTTATTATAGGGATATGGTCTTATCTTAGCTCATATACTTTAAGAAATAAGATTCACTTCTAACCTCATACAGTAAGTTAATAATACTAATAAGTACTAGCTTGTGAAGAACACCAATCAGGCAGGAAGGCAGGAATGAGGAGAAAGGAACCCAACACATTATTCTTGTGGAGACTCTAGTAGTAGAGTAGATCAGAATATTTTTCCTCAAACTGAGAACCCAAAACTTAGTGTATCCAGGGTGTCCAAATCATCATAAGAAAAAAATAAGACGTTTAGTTAATGTAACACCTCTTTTTTGGTCTACATAATATAGAACTATGGATTTGACAAATTTTTTGACTTATATTTTATTTGAACAGACTAATTCAACCACTTACACTTATGGAGTGTCTCTAACTCAGAATTCACTAGAGATGATTCTTCAGTATCTCCTTACTAGGAGATAACAATAGGCCACAGCTGTAACCAGCAAGTCTGGCAGCAGCCCATCACCAGCTCCTTGCTGCTTTTTCAATCACAGTGTTCTCGTAAGACACTGTTTTTCAAACCAGGACAAGTTCTATAGAAATAACAGGCTGGTCCCATGATCTCTCAGGAGACATGGCAACATGAAGAACTAATTACTCATTTCTGGTTCTCAGGATGTGTTGGCTTAAAATCTGCAGGTCCTCTGTTCTCTTTTCAATAATCTTTTTCTTAATGAATTGGTCACAGACAATTTTTGGGAGAAATCATACTTCTACTAAAAAGCCTACAGCAACTTAATAGTGGCTGAGGCGAAGTCTGAATAGTTACAACTAAACAAGCATTTTTAAGTCCATTTTTGAATTATGAAACAGAGATTGAGGCTTGTATAGTCCCTGTCGGTGTCACAGAATTTTGGGATAGAACCATGAAAAATTTTAGATCTGAAAATGATCTTCAAGGTCAAATTTAATTCTTTAATTGGCAGCGAGAAATAAAGTTCTTAGGTAACATAGCTGGCAGATGTCCATGTCATGGTCATGCATAGGTATTCAGATTCTCAGATGATTTATGCTATTAGTCAAGGTCAAAGGGATACTTTAGGAGATAAATATTTATCTCTTAGATGCTATAAGTGTGAAGATGTGTCTTGTCTTCTATTTTGTAGTCAGGAGTCTCTGTAGTTATGAGAAGCTACAGTTTTCTACCTCAAAATAAATCTTCTGTTCATTATTTTTCTCAAAGCAGCCAGCACCTCCTTGTTCCTCAGACTGTAAATTAGAGAGTTCAGCATGAGGGTGAAGATGGCATTAATCATGGAGAGTATTTCAACTCACTCCGAAGTGTGAAAAGAATATAGATAATCATGGCTGGTCAATAATAGAGGATTGCTATAGTCAGATGAGCGAAGCAGGTGGCCAAAGTGTTCTTCCTGCCCTCCAAAGAATTCATATGGAGGACTGTGGGGAAGACGATCATGTAGGAAGCAATGATGAGTCCTAAAGGAGGAAGAATAAACACAATGCAGATGACAGATAACACTGTCTCATTTAAGGAAGTGTCATCACAAGAGAGCTTCAGAACAGCAGGCATCTCGAAGAAGAAGTAGTGGATCTCCCTGGAGCCACAGAAGGCGAAATGCATGGTATAAATGGTATTGTTGAGGGAATTCAAGGCACCGCCACCCTACAACACTAGGACCATCTGCATGCAGACTCTAGGGTTCATGATAACTGGGTATCTCGGGGTTGCAAACAGCCACATAGTGGTCATAAGACATGAGGGTCAAAAGGAGACACTCACATCCCGCAAGGACAAAGAAGAAGAAAATCTGGGTTCCACAGCCAACTTTGATATGCTTCTCTACCCAGAGAAAAAGTTGATAATCATTTTGGGACTGTGGTGGAAATTAAGGTCAAGTCAATGAGAGACAGATGGCTGAGCAGTGTGTACATGGGAGTATGGAGACGGGAGTCCACCCAAATCAGAAGGATCTGGATGATGTTTCCAGTGAAGGTGATGATGTAGACAAGAAGAATGGAGGTGATGAGAATGCTGATATACTGCAGCTCTGGGAAAAACCCTAAAAGGAAGAAATCGATCAGGGTTTCATTCTCCCTATCCATGCTCTGATCTCAGAATTTAACTAGAAGGTGTAAAGAAAACAATAAATAAACAGTGTGTGAGGTGTTCTAGCTTTTATTTTCTTATAACTTTATCAAAACACTTCCTTTGAACATCAATATTAATGCAAAAACAAAAACAGACCTTTTTAACAGCATTGGAGATTTTTATTCAATAAGCTCTCTCGCTTTTTTGGAAAATACTTTACTAGAAAACTTTGGGTATGAAAGGTGAGGCTCAGAGGGTGAAGGCTGGAAGATGTAAAAGCTTTGCATCAACATTTTAACCTGAATTGGGAGATGGTGCAAACATGAACAGACCAGAAGGAAAGGGCAGAAAGAGTTGAGTTGACTGGAGTCTTTGGAGAACAGTGGCTGGTGAGAAATTCCCAGGGGTAGGATGGTCAATGCCTTTTAAGAACAGAAATGCATATTATTCACATTAATAGTGCGTGTGTGTGTGTGTGTCTGTCTGTCTGTGTATGTTTGTGTGTGGTGTGTTTCTGGTGTGTAAATACTTTTCATTGTCCTTGAACTTTGGACAGTCTGCCACACATGTAACCTTGTGTTGAATGCACCTGGGAAGTGAGAGAGGACAGCAGGGAAGTGTCTGAAATGGGGTGTTGTGATACAGAAAAGAGGCTGCACACTAAAACTGGAACACAAACCACACAGTGTCTGAGATCAGCAGCTGTGACTCAGAGACAGAAATGTTCAGCTTCTACTTAAATCCTCACAACTAAGAAGCCTATAAAAAAATCTGGAAGGTTCTGGGTCTTCTGTCTGCATGTGGCATACATTTAAGCCAATTACATTCAAATTTGAAGGATGTGGTAACACCAGTTGACACATGTCAGTTCAGTTTTAAAAAAAAAAACTCATTGCCATCCTGTCGATTCTGACTCATAGCGAACATACAGGACAGAGTAGAACTATTCCATAAGGTTTCCAAGGAACAGTTGGTGGATTTGAACTGCTGACCTTTTGGTTAGCATCTTAACCACTGCACCACCACAACTCCTTGGCAGTTCAATAGTCACTTAGGTGGTGTGAAACATGAAATGTTTGAAGCCTTGGCCCGTGTGCACTAACATAATTTCAGAGATTTTTTTTCAAGGTAAGTTTGAATAACATTCCATGGTACTTACTTTAAGCATGATACCTTTTCTCATATTCTTAAACAAATTCAATGAGTAGAAATCTGAGCTTATTCTCTAACCACAGGTGTTGTTCTGAATTAAAACAACAAAACAAAACAAAAACAAACAGATAGACCAAGGGCCAAATTTGGCATGCTGAGAGGCAGAGCCAACATGATGCTGTAAGCAGAAGCACCACGCTGTCACTCCACAGCAAAGACTCAAAAAACTAAGTAAAACAGAGACAAACATCAATACTGGAACCTAAGCATCAAATGAAGAGATAAAGAACTCAGCCAAGCACAAGGACTATTCAAAACCAAAAGAATTACTACAGGGAACCACAGAGGTTAATCTGTAAATGACAACAACATCAGAACAATAAAAGAGGGAATAAATGGTGTAGGTATAGAACCTTCTAATGGAGCGGAAGGCAAGGCGATACCAAACAATAATAGACTGGTTCAAACCTAGGAAGATCAGGGTAAATTTCAAGGTAACCACAGAGAAAGTTAACAAACTTACTCGTCAAAATAAAGAAGAAAAACGTAAAGTCTCATTGAAAACAAAATCTACGAAAACAAAATCTACAAAAACAAAAGAAATGAAAAAAAAATCCACAAACAAAAGGAATTCATCATGGGTAGACAGTAAATGTAAAGTAATTATAAGTTTCACCCATGAAAGAAACAGGTTGGAGTTAATAGCAGGCCATGAGTAAGGATGATATGACCAATAGAGTTGAGGAAAATTTCACGGTTGGTTATATGAGTATCACCGATGTGTGTATTAGGATCCTCAGGAGGAGATCTGTGACTACATGTGGAAGAAACGGAGATTGCTGACTAAGACCAATGAGGAGGATGCCTCCAGAGCACATAACACAGGCAGGGAGGCAGCTGATACTGAGAACAAGGGCAGTACTTGTGATGGGAAACAAGGCCAGGCTTTATGATAATTTCATTTAGGACAATTGCATCTTTCTCATGACAAAAGAAGATAAAATCCTACTGGAATTGGTGAGTCTCCATGCTAGAGCCCTAAGCAACATTCACTTGATGGAGAAATGATTGTCTTTACTTTTTTACAACCAAGGTAACGGTTGCAGGATGTCAACTCACATCAATCAAATTTAAACCTTTACAATTGAAATACATCATTGTGTCCGTTGTCAACAATAACCCATCAGGATGCCATAGGGAATAAAAATTAAAATACGATGTATGTTATTTAACACCCTCAGACCATCAAAACTAAAAAAGTAGTCTAAAATCAATTGGTGAATAAGATATGTGTAAAGGTCACACTTGTACTTTGCCGCTAGAAACGCGCAGTACTGTGGCTTTTGGGGAAGACAACATATTAAAGTTAAAAATGTGTTTGCCCTCTCTTTTGAGGAAGTCTACCTTTGGGAACCTTCCATAAAAATAAAAATATCAAAACTTAAGAACGTATGTACATAGATTTTTTGTGAGCTTGTTTATTCAGACTGACAACAACCATGTGATAATGAATGAATAAACTGTGGTACTTCTGTACCATAGAAAATTATGCTGCCATTATGAAGAATGAATAAAACCTATTCCAGATAAATTAGAAGCACTGTCACAAGGAGTTTTTGAGGAGGAAAACATGATTGAGGGGGTAAATGTGTATAATAAAAGTCCATGTTTTGAAAAATAAAGAGCAACCAAAAATATTCGTATACATTTGTGTGTGTGTCTACACTTATCTATGATTTTGTTATGGAAATAAACTAATTACTTCCGTGGTTTGAGAAGAATTAGGTAGTCAATCTGGGGATTAGACAGAAAAGGGGAGGAAAGGCATCCACGATTACAAAAAAAATTAAAAGTTTCCATCTCAATTTTGTAAATGATGTGTGTGTGTGTATGCTGTGCACATGTGTGTGAAACAGGTATATAAAAAGATGCAGAATATGCTAGTGGCTATTATCCATGGCTAACAAGATTCCAGGTGACCTTTAATTTCTTCTGTATATATTTATGTAATGCTCTAGATCCCTGAAAAATGTGGAAAAGAATATTTTTATGTCAAAAATAGAAAGGACATAAAAGAGAAAAGTGGAATTATTTAAAATATTAAAGATATGACTTTTGTAGAGACAGATCTTTGTTATGATTCAAGGTCTTTCCACATCATCACAATTTTCAAATGTAACTGGGCAGCTATAAAGATCAGAGTTTATATTTAGAATGAGTCTTTAGAATCAGAGGGTTAGTAGAGAAGGAAGAAGGAAATTTTGTAACATTAACTTTTCCCCTCTGGTAGGAAGCCTCGAAAATGACCCCAGTGGTTCCCTACTCCTGGGATTCATACACCCATGTAATCCCTTCTCCGGTAGCAAGGGCTGGACTTATTGACTCGTTTCTATTAAATGGGACACTATAGAAGTGATTGGATGTCAGATGTCACCTCAGAGACTAGGTTATTAAAAGACTGGTTTCTGTGTGGATGTTTTTTCTCTTGCTCTCTCAGTTCACTCACACTGGGGGAAGCCAGCTGCCATGTCAGGAGGCAGCCCTGGGGAGAGGCATATGTGAGTGAGCTCAGAAGAGGATCCTTCATAGTTGAACCTTGAAATGAGTGCATTCCCTGTGACAGCTTCATTGCAACACTTGAGAGACTCTGACCAGAACCACCCATCCATGCAGCTCCCAGATTCCACCAGAAACCATGAAATAAGCAAAGTTTGTTGTTTCCAGATGTTCAGTACCAGGGAATTTGTTACACAGCAATAGATAACTGACATATATTCCCCAAGGTTTTCACTGCATTTTTCAGGATACAGGAGGACACAATTCATGAGAGTTTAGAAGTAGAGAGCCCAGCTACCTCAGCATGCCAGTGGCAAAGAGGATGATAGCAGAAGTGCACAGGAAGGAAATCCCACCTCCTCAAGCAGGTTTTTCCAGATCACTTTAAAAGCTGTTAAATTCCTTTGTCTCTTAGTCGGATTGACTTAAATTAGACCATCACACTTCTGTCCTCTGAGAATAGTGATTGCATAATTAGTCATCTAAACACTGACAGGTCTGAGAGTGGCATGATGTAATAATTGCATCAGAGCAAATGGGCAGATAAGGATGGCTGAGTACCTAGTGGAGCAGGGGGAAGAATTTGAGTGCAGGAGGGAGTTAGGAAAGGCCATCTTCACAGAATCAGAGGGAATGGTACAACTTGTGGAGAAACTGACTTATGTGGGAGGTATCTTGGTTGCAAAAGATTAGAGAGAGAGTCTGAGGAGAAGATTTTCCAGAAAGTGAGTGGGGAAAATTGAAAACTTCAAACTTTGACAGATTTGTCCAACTCTCAAAATAAGAATGAAAGTCATCTTCCAAACACTATAGATGAACATTAAACGTGTTGCCATCAAGTCAATTCTGACTCATAGCAACCCTATAGAATAGGGTGGAAGTGTCCCATAGGGTTTCCAAGGCTGTAATCTTTACAGAAGCAGACTGCCACATCTTTCTGCTGCATAGAGGCTGGTGGGTTCAAATCGCCAAACTTTCAGTTAGTAAGTGGAGTGCTTAACCACTGCACCATCATGGCTCCTTAGATGATTATCACTGCTGGTGATTTAGGCTAAATGTCAGCTTTTCTACCCATTAAAACCAAAAACCAAACCCATTGCCGTCTCATAGCAACCCCGTAGGACAGAGTAGAGCTGCCCAAAGGGTTTCCAAGGAGCAGCTGGTAGATTTGAGCTGCCAACCTTTTGGTTAGCAGCTAAACTCTTAACCACTGCACCACCAGGGCTCCATTAAGACAGGGTAGAACTGCCTCATAGGGTTTCCACACGTTAAGGACATGCAAATTCAGTTCCCAGGTTGCATCTGGTCAAGGGTTTCAAAACGGGGATGTCCTTGGCCTATATGAGCATGCACACCAGAGTTGAACCCTAAAGAGGAGGTCAGCAGAAGACCTGGGTGTGTTCGGGAAGGTTATCACATTCAGAATGGCCACCAGGACTCTAGTTCCTAAGTAAAGGATGCCATGCCTGACACAGAGCAGTGTGGAACCAGGAAACCATTCAATACAGAGATATCCTGGTTCAATTCCTGTCTGTGTGATTTGAAAGCCATACATTTCAAACAAGGAAAAAGTGACTATGAATATGAATGTATGCATGTAAGTATACATGTGTATGTTTGTATAAACCATACTTAAAATATATACTCAATTGAAATCCATTCCTTGAAAATTAGTCAAAGTATAGATTAACAAAACTTTGATTTACTAACAGATACAAAGTGTCACATTTATGACCTCACTGCCCATGCTAAGTAAAATTTTCCATAACATGTATGAAAAATGTCTACAAATAAAGCTTCTCAGTGGCCAAAGTGTCCCATTAAGCTGCCTTTAATATTAAAGTCTTAGTTCACTTGACTGTGTGACTTTGGGTAAATCAATTTACCTACTTAGGCCTATGTTTCCATAATTTTTAGATTTTTTTTTTTTTAAATCAGACAAGGAAAAGATTTTCTTGTTGGTTGTCACTTTCAGTGGATGCCCAATAATCTACTGAGTGGATTTTACTGTAATTTAGCCACCCCCTAATTTCTTAACATTTCATTTACTATTTTGCATTATTATGGCTCAACAATAATAAACAGTTTGTGCTTATGTTTTTTATTCTTGTTAATTATATCCATGGCATAAATTCCAAAAAAGGAGATATCTAGGTGAGAAAATGTAAAATGTTTATGGCCACATATAACTGTTTTCTGATTGTGCTCCAATGGAAATGGGTACTGAGAGACGTTGGACAGACACTCTTCCAAATGAAGAATCAAACTTATGAACTTATAAATATATGTATCTGCTTATAGTTAAAATCAAGCTGTGAAGGATACCTATAGGAGGAAGGAGAAAAGACTGTGTAGCAGAAAAGGATACAAGTTAGTATTTTTTGAAAATACTTTCTTCAGAAGATATGCCTCTGGATTCAGGTAAAAATTTTACATAGTAAAACAAAATTACTTTTTTTTTTATTGAAGTAAACTATATAAGACAAAAAAATTGCCATTTTAACCATTTTTAACAATTCGGTGACATCAATTATATTCACTATATTGTGCAACCATCAACACTATCTAGTTCCAAAAGTTTCTCATCATCCTAAACACAAACTCAGTACCCATTAAACAATTTGCCCATTCCCTCATTCGCCCACCCCTCTAGCCTCTGGTAACTACCAGTAAACTTTTTTTTTTTATTGTACTGTACATGAAGGTTTACAGAACAAATAGTTTCTCATTAAACAGTACACACACTGTTTTATGACGTTGGTTAACAACCCCGCGACGTGTCAGCATGCTCCCTTCTTGGACTTGGGCTCCCTATTACCAGCTTTACTGTCCCATCCTGCTTTCTAGTCCTTGTCTCTGGACTGTTGTGCCCCATTAGTTCCACTTTGTTTTAAGAGGCTGTCTAATCTTTGGCTGGATGGTGAACCTCAGGAGTGACTTCATTACTGAGCTAAAAGGGTGTTTGGGGGCCATACTCTCATGGTTTCTCCAGTCTCTGCCAAGCCAGTAAGTCTGGTCTTTTTTTTGTGGCTAGAATTTTGTTCTACATTTTTCTCCAGCTCTGTCGGGGACCCTCCATCGTGATCCTGTTCAGAGCAGTCAGTGGTAGTAGCCGGGCACCATTTAGTTGTACTGGACTCAGTCTGCTGGAGACCATGGTAATTGTGGTCCATTAGTCCTTTGAACTAATCTTTCCCTTGTATCTTGTTTTCTTCATTCTCCCATGCTCTTGAAGGGGTGAGACCAATGAGTATCTTAGATGGCTGCTCACAGGCTTTTAAGACCCCAGGCGCTATTCACCAATGTAGAATGTAGAACATTTTCTTTATAAACTGTGTTATGCCTGTTGAGCAAGATGTTCCCTGAAACCATAGTCCCCGCAGCCCTCAACCCAGCAATTCAGTCTCTCCGCGAGTTTGGATGTGTCTATGGAGCTTCCATCACCTTTCCTTGTACAAGTTTTGCTGGATTCCCCAGTATTGTGTTCTGTCTTACCCTTCACCAAAGTTACCACTTATCTATTGTCTATTTAATATTTCCCCCTCACACCCCTCCCATGATATAGTATCATATTATCTGCAAATAGGGACAGTTTAACTTCTTCACTACCAGTGTGGATGTCCTTTATTTCTTTGTCTTGGCTTATTGCTCTAGCTAGGACTTCCAGCACAATGTTAAATAGGAGTGGTGATAAGGGGCAACCTCGTCTTGTTCCTGTTTTCAAAGGGAATGTTTTCAGCCTCTCTCCATTAAGAATGATGTTGGCCATGGGTTTTACATAGATGCCCTTTATTATATTTAGAAATTTCCCTTCTATACCTATTTTCTTGAGAGTTTATATCAGGAATGGGTGTTGGAGTTTGTCGAATGCCTTTTCTGCATCGATTGAGATGATCATGTGATTCTTATCTTTCCTTTTATTTATGTGGTGGATTATATTGATTGATTTTCTAATGTTGAACCATCCTGGTATACCTGGCATGAATCCTACTTGGTTGTGGTGTATTATTTTTTTGATATGATGCTGAATTCTATTGGCTAAAATTTTGGTGAGAATTTTTGCATCTATATTCATAAGAGATATTGGTCTGTGATTTTCTTTTTTTGTGGTGTCTTTGCCTGGTTTTGGTATCAGGGCTATGCTGGTTTCATAGAATGAATTTGGAAGTATCCCTTCCTTTTCTATGTTCTGAAATAGTTTGAGTAGTACTGGTATAAGCTTTTCTCTGAATGTTTGGTATAATTCTCCAGTGAAGCCATCTGGGCCAGGGCTTTTTTCTGTTGGGAGTTTTTTTTTTTTTTTTTTTTTTTTTTTTTTTTTTTTTACTACTTTTTTAGTATCTTCTCTTGTTATGGGTCTGTTCAGATTTTCAACATCACTTTGTGGTATTTTGGGTAGGTAGTGTTTTTCTAGAAATTTATTCATTTCCTCTAGATTTACAAATTTGTTGGAGTATAGTTTTTCATAATATTGGGTTATGATCCTTTTTATTTCAGTTGGGTCTGTTGTAATGTCCCCCATTTCATTTCTTGTTTGGATTATTTGCATCCTCTCCTGTTTTTCTTTTGTCAGTCTGGCCAGTGGTTTGTCAATTTTGTTGATCCTTTCCTCAAAGAACTAACTTCTGGTTTCGATGATTCTTTCTATTATTTTTCTATTCTTTATTTCATTTATTTCTGCTCTGATCTTTTTATTTCCCTTCTTCTGGTGGCTGTGGGCTTTTTTTGCTCTTCTCTTTCTATTTGTTCGAGTTGTGTAGTTAATGTTTTGATTTTGTCCCTTTCTTCTTTTTTGATGTGTGCATCTAATGCTAGAAATTGTCCTCTGAAGTCTGCCTTTGCTGTGTCCCAAAGATTTTGGTATGATGTATTTTCTTTCTCGTTTGATTCTAGGAATTTTTTGACTCCATCTCTGATTTCTTCTACTACCCAGTGGTTTGGAAGCAGGGTGTTGTTTAGTTTCCATGTAATTGATTTTTTTTCCTTGCTCTTCCTGTTGTTAATTTCTACTTTGATGGCATTGTGGTCAGAGAAGATGCTTTGTATTTTCTCAGTGTTTTGTATTTTGTTAAGGGTGGCTTTGTGGCCTAAGATGTGGGATATTCTGCGGAAAGTTCTATATGCACTGGAAAAGAATGTGTATTTTTGCAGTTGTTGGGTGGAATGTTCTATGTATATGTCTGTGAGGTCAAGTTGGCTCTTTTGTATCTTGGTTGAGTTTCTTTCTAGTTGTTCTGTCCTTTACCAAGAGTGGTGTGTTGAAGTCTCCTACTGTTATTGTGGAACTTTCAATTTCTCTTCAGTGCTGTGAGTTTGTTATACGTATTTAAGTCCTGTCACCGGGTGCATAGATGTTTATTATGATTATGTCTTCATAATAGATCATCCCTTTAATCACTATATAGTGTCCTTCTTTGTCCTTTATGGTGAAGTTTGTTTTAAAGTCTATTTTATCTAAGATTAGTATTGCCACTCTTGCTCTTCTTTGGTAGCTGTTTGATTTACATATTTTTTCCCATCCTTTTATATTAATAAATTTATGTCTTTGTTTCTAAGGTGTGTCCCTTGTAGATAGCATATTGATAGATCCTGTTTTTTGATCCGTTCTGTCACTCTCCATCTCTTTTTGGGTGCATTTAAGCCATTTACATTAAATGTAATTATTGATATGTGCGAGTTTATTGATGTCATTTTGTAGTGCTTTTCTTTGTGGTGATGATGTTTTCTTTGTTCCTCTTACTCTCTTGTGCTGAATTCCTTTTGTTTGTGGTTTTTTTTTTCATTTCTTTTGTTTTGTAGGTTTTGTTTTATCTGAGACTTTATGTTTTTCTTCTTTATTTTGATGAGTAGATTTGTTAACTTTCTTTGGGGTTACCTTGCAATTTACACTTATGTTCCTAGGTTTGAACCAGTCTATTATTACTTGGTATCACCTTGCCTTCCTCTCCATTAGAAGGTTCTATACCCACACTATTTATTCCTCTTTTATTGTTCTGATGTTGTCATTTACAGATTAACCTCTGTGGTCCCCTATTGTAATTCTTTTGGTTTTCCATAGTCTTCGAAAGTTCATTTCCTAGGTTGGTATCTTGCTGGTATGATCCTGCATCATAGATTCAGCCTGTAGTCTGATGTTTGTTCTCAAACTGAAGGAATCCCTTTAATTATTCTTGTAACTTTGATTTGGTTTTTACATAGTCTCTTAATTTCTGTTTATCTGAAAATGTCTTAATTTCACCATTATATTTGAATGAGAGTTTTGCAGGATAGATTATTCTTAATGGGCAATTGTTTTCTTTCAAGATTTTATATATGTCATCCCATTGCCTTCTTGCCTGCACGGTTTCTGCTGAGTAATTCTAGCTTAGTCTAATTGTTTCTTCTCTGTATTGACTTCGTTTTTCTCAAACTGCTCTCAGGATTCTTTGTTTGTCTTTGGTTTTAGCAAGTGTGATTATGATATGCCTTGGTGATTTTGTTTTGGGGTTTTATCTTATATGGGGTTCGCTGAGCTTCTTGGATGGTCAGCTTTTTATCTTTCATGATACTGGGGAAGTTTTGTGTCATCAGTTCTTCAGTGATCCTCTCTGTGTTTTCTGTTTTCTCCCCCTGTTCTGGAACTCTGATCACTGGCAAATTTTTGCTTTTGTTTTATTCCACATAATTCTCAAGGTGTCTTCATTTTTCTTTTTTCTGAATTTTCCCCAGAGTTTTTCCTTATGTTTGTCTTCAATTTCGCAGATCCTGTCTTCCATCATTTCAACTCTGCTCCTCAGCCCGTCTATGAAACTGTCCAGTTTTGAAATCTTGTTGTTTATATTTTGGATTTTTATTTTTTGTTTTTGTATGATTTCTAATTGTGAGTTTATTTTGGTATTTTGTTCCTGTATTATTTTCCCGAGTTCTTCCATTTCTTTGTCTGTATTTTCCAAGAATTTGTCTTTTTTCCTCATTTTTGTCTGCTTTTTGCTTCAACTCTTGGATAACTCTGGATATTACAGATTTGAATTCCTCATCAGGTAACTCTATTTGCTTTTTCTTCTACTGGAAATTCATATGCTGTTTTATTTTGGATGCATGAGGGAACCATCTTGTCCTTTTTTTAATATGTTTTAATATTGTCTGCTGTCTTCGGGGCATTCAGTAGTTATTTTCCTCATTTAGTGATTGTATATTTATTTATTTCATCCTGCTTTTTTGTTTGATTATGTCTGAGCAGGTGGGCTGTATGTTCTTTGTTTTTCTCTGATCTGTGGGCATGATACTTTTTGGCTCCTTGTCCAATTGGCATGGTTAGTCACTTAGCTATGGTGCAGCAGGGCAGGTCCCACGGAAGGGGAGTTGCTGAGATGGGTTGTTTGTGACACATACTAGGACTGACAGGGTAGGCTGCGAATCTGTGCAGGTCATGTTCTGGTAGGCCTTGCCTGTGCTGCTCAGGGGTGTGATGTTCAGCACATGGTGCAGGCAGGCAGGAAGGAGGGGGGAGATTGGTACTTGTGGAGCTAAGATGAGTATGGGAAAGAGGAGAGAGAAAAAGGAGCCAAAAACAAACAAGCAAACAAAAAAGAGTGCTAGGGGAGCTTGCCATTGGAATGGAGTGATAAGAGACCAAGAAATGGAGAAAAACAAAAAGGAAAAGAGAAAAAAAAGGGTAAAAGAAAAAATAAATAAATAAAAATTAGAAAAAAAAAAGAAAAGTCCCCAGGGATCCCACTAATGCGGCTGCTATGACTGGAGAAGTGGCTTCCGGGCTGCAAAGTACAGCTTGGCTAGAAGGGGTAGAGGTGTCACACAGCGCCAGGTATTTCAGGAGACAGAAACAGAAGGTAAGTATACAGAGATGAGAAACTGAGAAATGAAGAAAGACAAAAAGGGCAAAAGAGAAAAAAGAATAGAAACAAACAAAAATAAAAAAGGAAATGCCTCCCAAGGATCCCACTGTGTGGCTGCCCAGACTAATGAAGTAGTTCCCAAGCCATGCAGTACAGCCTGGCTAGAAGGGGCCCCCAAGCTGAGAAAAGAAAAAGAGAACGAACAAACAAATCAAAACAAATAAACAGAAAGCCCCGGGGATCCTACCGGCATGGGGGCGTGGGCCGGGAAGTAGTTCCACCGTTGAGTGGCATGTCACAGCCTTTCAGGAAGCAGCAAAGAGGGCACACAGAGCCAGGTATTTGAGAGAAAGGAGGGGGAGGTGGTGAGAGGTATGTAAGAAGCCAAAAGAAGCTGAACAAAGCAACACCAGCAACAAATAATTGACACTCCAGGATCCAGCCAGTGTGGGTGGGTGGAATCCAAGCTGAACAAGGCCACCAGTAAAATTTTGTCTCTAGGCATTTGCCTATTCTAGATATTTCATGTAAGTGAGATCATACAATATTTGTTCTTTTTTTTTTTTTTTTTTTTTTGCTATTTTATCCATTTATTATATACAGTATTAAGGCACAAGTTTAAGCAGCAAAGAATAGGAAAATCTTTGGCTGACCAACAACATTAATATTTGCTGTGGGGTATATGTCCTTTTTTATTGTGGTTAAAATATATACATATTTATATATATACATATCTATATGTATATATATCTAGAGAGAGAGAGAAATATAACAAAACATTTGCCACTTCAACCATTTTCACATGTACAACCTGATGACATTAATTATATTCACCATGTTGTGCAACCATCATGCTATCCGTTTCCAAATCTTTCCATCGCACTTAACAGGAATCCAGTGCTCCCTAAACAATAACGTCCCCTTTCTCCCTTCTTCCCACTCTGGTAACCACTAATAAACTTTTGTCTCTATGCATTTGCTATTCTAGATATTCATATAACTGGGATCATACAATATTTGTCCTTTTGTGTATGACTTATTTCACTCAGCATACATAACATTTTCAAGGGTCTTCCATGTTATAGCATATATCAGAACTTCAGTTCTCTTCAGGGCTGAATAATATCCCATTGTAGGTATATACTATATTTTTGTTTATTCATTTATCTGTTGGCGGCCATTTGGGTTGTTTCCATCTTTTGGCTATTATAGATAGTGCTGCAATTAACCCTAGTGTACAATTATCTATTTGTATCCCTGCTTTCAAATATTTTGGGTTTATACCTGGGTGTGGAATCCCTGGCTTAACTTTTTGAGGAACCACTAAACTGGTTCCACAGCAGCTGCATCAATATGCAATCTGACAAACAATGGATGAGTGTTCCAATTACTCCACATTCTCAACAACACTTGTTGTTTTTCAGTTTTCTGATAATAGCCATCCTAGTTGGTATAAAGTGGTATCTCATTGTGGTTTTGATTTGCATTTCCCTAAAGACTAATGATATAGAGCATATTTCCATGAGCTTATTGGGCATTTTGTATACCTTCTTTAGAAATATATCATCTTTCCATGAGATTATTGGCTGTTTTGTATATCTTCTTTAGAGATATTTTTAAATTGAGTTGTTTGTTGATGAGTTGTAAGAGTACTTTATATGTTCTGTATATTAAATCCTTATCAAATATACAGCTTCCAAATATTTTCTCCCATTCTGTAGGTTGTCTTTTTACTTTCTTGATTAATGTGTAGAGATTTTATTGATCTTTACAAAGGATCGATGTTAGGTTTCACTGAATCTCTATCATCTTTCTAATTTCTGTTTCTTTTATTACTGCTCTAATTATTATTATTTGTTTCCTTCTGTAGCTTTGCCTTCATTTGCCTTTTTTTTCCTAATTCCTCAAGGAGTAAAATTAGAGGATTGATTTAAGGTCTTTCTTTTTTTTTTGTTTTTTAATATACACATTTACAGTTATGAATTTCCCCTAAGCACTGCCTTTGCTGTGTTCTGCAAATTTTCATATGTTGTGCTTTCATGTTCATTTGATTCTAAGTATTTTCTGATTTCTCTATTGATATGTTCATTACCTACTCGTTGCTTAATAACTTGTTTCTTAATTTCTATATATTTGTGAGATTTTTACTTTTCCTTCTGTTATTGATTTCTAATTTTATTCCATTGTAGGCAGATGTCTTAGTCATCCAGTGCTTATATAACAGAAGAAATACCACAAATGGGTGGCTTTAACAAACAGACATTTATTTTCTCACAGCTTAGGAGGCTAGAAGTCTGAAATCAGGGAGGCAGCTCTAGGGGAAGACTTTCTCTCTCTGTTGGTTCTGAAGGAAGGTCCTTGTCTCTTTTATCTTCTGCTCCTGGGTGATCGTCATGTGGCTTGGAATCCCTCTTCCCCCATCTCTGCTTCCTTCAATTGCTTGTTTAATTTTCTTTATATCTAAAAAGAGATTGACTCAAGATGAACCCTACACTAATTCTCTCATTAACATAACAAAGACAACCCATTTCCAAATGAGATTATAACCACAAGCATAGAGATTAGAATTTCACAGCACATATTTTTGGGAGTAATATCACACACAAGTAAAATTTTGCTGAAGATCATTCAAAAGCTGTCGTAGCAGTATATCAACAGGGAACTGCCAGAAATTCATGCTGGATTCAGAAGAGGACTTGGAACAAGGGATATCATTGCTGATGTCAGATGGATCCTGGTTGAAAGCAGAAAATACCAGAAAGATGTTTACCTGTGTTTTATTGTCTATGCAAAAACATTCGACTGTGTGGAACATAATAAATTATGGATAACATTGGGAATTCCAGAACACTTAATTGTGCTCTTGAGGAACCTGTACATAGACCAAGAGGCAGTCATTTGAGCAGAACAAGGGGATACTGGGTGGTTTAAAGTCAGGAAAGATGTGTGTCAAAGTTGTATCCTTTCACCATCCTTATTCAATTTGTATGCTGAGAAAATAATCCAAGAAGCTGGACTATATGAAGAAGAATTGGACATCAAGATTGGAGGAAGACTCATTACCAACCTGCAATATGCAGATGACATAACCTTGCTTGCTCAAAGTGAAGAGGACTTGAAGCACTTACTGATGAAGATCAAAGACCATAGCCTTCAGTGTGGATTACACCTCCACATAAAGAAAATAAAAATCCTCACATCTGGACCAATAAACAACATTATGATAAACAGAGAAAAGATAGAAGTTGTCAAGGTTTTCATTTTACTTGGATCCACAATCAACAATCATGGAAGCAGTAGTCAAGAAATCAAATGACACACTACACTGGGCAAATCTGCTCCAAAAGACCTCTCAACATGTTAAAAAACAAAGATGTCACTTTAAGGACAAGGGTGTACCTGACCTAAGCCATAATGTTTTCAATAGCCTCATACGTATGTGAAAGCTGGATAGTGAATAAGGAAGACCAAAGAAGAATTGATGCCTTAGAATCATGTTGTTGGCAAAGAATATTGAATATACCATGGAGTGCCAGAAAAATGAGCAAATCCATCTTGGAAGAAATACAGCCAGAATGCTGATTAGAAGCAAGTATGGGGAGAATTTGTCTCACATACTTTGGACATGTTATCAGGACGGACCACTCCCTGTAAAAGGATATCATGCTTGATAAAGTAAAGGGTCAACGAAAAAGAGGAAGACCCTCAATGAGATGGACTGACACAGTGCTGTAACAATGGGCTCAAGCATAGCAAAAATTGTGAAGATGGCATGGGACCTGGCAGTATTTCATTCTGTTATACATAGGGTTGTTATGAGTCGGAACCAACTCGATGGCACCTAACAACAACATTTTGGGGGGACATAATTCAATCCATAACATAAGAGAAGTTACTTTGTATGATTTCAGTTTTGTTTTTTTTTAACTTAATGACATTGCTTTGTGGCTTTACATATGGTCTATCTTGTAGAATGATCCATGTGCACTGTAGAAGAATATGTATTCTACTCTTGTTGGGGGGTGTGTTTTATATATGTCTGTTAATCTAGTTTATGTATAGTGTTGTTCCAGTCCTCTATTTCCTTATTGATCTTCTGTCTAAATGTGTTATCCATTATTGAAAGTGGTGTATTGAAGTCCTCAACTATTACTTATCTCTTCCATTCTGCCAATGTTTCATACATTTTGGGACTTTGTTGTTAGGTGCATATATAGTTACAATTGTTTTAATTGTTATATCACACTTAACATAATATCAGTATCCCCTAAGCAATGGGTCTCCTTCCCCCCTCCCTTTCACCTATCCCTGGTAACCATTAATAAACATTGGTCTTCGTACATTTACCTATTAGCATTTCTTGTATGAAAGATCTTGTGGTAATGAATTCCCTCAACCTTTGCTTATCTAGGAAAGTCTTAATATTGCCCTCATTTTTGAAAGACAGTTTTACTAGATACAGAATTCTTGATTAAAAGTTCTTTTTCTTTCAGCACTTTAAACATGTAATTTGTTAAAAATAAAATCTATTGCTCTATGATTTAATAAACAATTTTCAAATTTCCTCATGCAAGAGGAAACCACTTCTATAGAATGGAAATTTTACAGACTTAAATAATTTTTGCTTAATGACTACAAATTTCCATGGTGATGAGGTACTTAATGGTTACTGAGTTAGCATTAAAAAGAGGTACTTGAAAATTTGGTCCTATACCCATTGGTAGATATGAGACCCCTTGAAAATAAATTTGAGGAAGCCCAGAGTCTTTTTCATTAAATTTCATTTCAAAGCAGTCTTTTTGCTCAAAGGCTACTCTCTTTGAGCAAAAAAAAAAAAAAAGTTTAACCATGCTGCAAGGTTGATTAGCAACTTTAGGTGAAAATTTTGATTAGCAACTTTGAGTAAGAAAAAAAGGTCAGGAAAGCTGCAGGCAAGATCAATTTTGAGTCAGGTATTTTTAGGCTTGTGGGTAAGAAAACCCTCTTTTAAAAAAGTAAAATATCTATTTTTAATTTAAAAAAATTTTCAAACTTCCCATTGCCTTCTGGTTTCCATGGTTTCTGAGAAGAAATTGGTGTATAATCTTACTGAGGATCGCTTGTCTGTGGAAATTTGCTTCTCTCCTGCGGCTTTCAAGATTCTCTTTGGTCTTTGCTTTTTGAGAGTTTGATTATAATGTGTCTTGGTGTAGATCCTTTGTTTTTATCCTACATGGAGTTCCTTGTGCTTCTTGGAAGGATAAATTCATGTCTTTAATCAAATTTGGCAAGTTTTCCACCATTAGTTTCTCAAATATTGTTTCTGTTCCTTTTTCTTTATCTCCTTCTGGGACTCCCACAATGTATTTGTTGGTCCCCTTTATGGTGTCCCACAAGTCTCTTAGGCTCTATTCACTTTTCTTCATTATTGATTCTTTTTTCTCCTCAGACTCAATAATTTCAATCATCCTGTGTTCAAGTTCACTGATTCTTTTTTCTTCCAGTTCAAATCTTACGTTGAATACTTCTAGTGAATTTTTCATTTCAGTTATTGTACTTTTTAGCTCCAGTATTTCTATTTTGTTCCTTTTTATAGTTTCTGTATCTTTATATTTTTGTTTTGTTTATGTATTCTTTACCTGATTTTCTTTAGTTCTTTGTATTTTCCTTCAGGTCTTTGAGCATATACAGGACTGTTGTTTTAAAGTCTACATTAAGTTAGTCTGTTATCTGAGCTTCCATGAGGATGGTTTCTGTCACTTTATTTTGTTCTTTTGAATGGGCCATCCTTTCCTGTTTCTTTGTATGTTTGAATATTATAATATTCTAAGTCTGGAAATCAGATTAGTCCCATTCCCCACAATTTGCTGTTTTGTTTTTTTCTTTTTAATTTAATTATTGAATATTTTAGTCATATGTCTATTTATGGAGCCCTGGTGGTGCTCGGCTGTTAACCAAAAGGTTAGCAGTTCGAATCCATCAACCACTCCTTGGAAACCCTATAGGATAGTTCTACTCTGTTCTATAGGGTCGCTATGAGTCAGAATCAACTCTACAGCAATGGATGTCTATTTGGTGACTTCCTCTTACTATTTTTACAAAGACTGCCTTTCTGGATGTGTGTAGATACTGAAGTCTTATATTCAACTAGTGTTTTTAAAGAGACTTCCTTAAATTCCAGGGAGAAAACAAAACAAAACAAAAATTTCTCCCCCCGTCTTTGCAAATTGGCACTGTGCCCAGGCCCTCCTTCAACACTTAATGAGCTTGCTCTAAGCCTATAAATCAGCCTGAGGTTAAAGCATAGGATCTTCTTAGGTAATTTCTAAGCATGTGTCTTTCCCCATGCATGTGTGTGACCATTTCAATTCCTCTGTATACATGACACTTTTTAAAGTCTTAATCTTTGAAAGAAACCCTCTCCCTGGTTTCTTTTTTCCAATCTTTAGATGCCTATTTTAAGCCTTAATTGCACTCTTTAGTCCCAGGTTATAGCCTTTGCGTATTGTTCACTGTCCCTCAGTCCTCTGTGAGATCTGAGACAGGCCAAACTGTGATGAATGCCATCCTTCAGGCCTACCCCAGTCAGGTTAGAAGAGACACACAGTAATTTCTGAATAAAGTCAGCTCTGCTCCATCTAGAGCAAGAGACCAGGCTCTCTCTGGGAGTGCAGGCCACCACTGCCACTTTAAAATGCCCATGCCAAGCCAGAATGTGTAGAAAACAAAAGCTTTCCTGCTGTTTAGGCATTACCTTTTTTTCAATTCAGTATTCACTTAATTTTTATAACCCTTGACTGGTTTCTGGAGTTCTGACAAAGTTGGTTCTGCCAGTTTCTATTTTTTGGGTTTTTTTTTTTTTTTTTTTTTTTTTTACTGTTTTCATGTGGAGACAGGAGTGTAGAACTGCTCATGCCGCTATTTTTCTCTTGACTCCAAAAGTACATTTTAAAACAATCTCTAAATCTTAAAAGAAAAAAAAGATAAAACAAAAAAAACTAAAATGTGTAACCAATTGATAGTATAACCACACAGAGAAAACTGTCTTTAGTAACATTAAAGCACAGAAAACTTGTCTGTACATCCCAAATGAGACATATCCTAGGACAAATAGAGCTAAAAACATATATTAAATCATTTTCAGTAATCATATTATTACTAGTAGACTATTATTCTGAGACTGTCATGAATGTATTATAGGATACAGTAATGAGGACATACATGATATTCTAATTCTATCATTCTGATAGCACAGAGAAAGAAAGTCTAGGCTAGGCATTTTTTTTTTTTTTTACAGAACAAAATAGCTTCTCATTAAACAGTACACATATTGTTTTATGACATTGGTTAACAACCCCACGACTTGTCAACACTCTCCCTTCTCAACCTTGGGCTCCTTATTACCTACTTTCTTGTCCCTTTCTGCCTTCTAGTTCTTGCTTCTAGGCTAGGCTAGGCTAGGCTAGGTCTAGGATAGGCTAGGGCTAGGGCTAGGCTAGGCTAAAGCTAGGGCTAGGTTAAGGCTAGGGCTAGGGCTAGGGCTAGGCTGAGGTTAGGGCTAGGGCTAGGGCTATGGCTAGAACTAGTGCCAGGGTTAAGCTAGGCTAGGCTAAGAGCATTTCTGTAAAGATACACATAAAACTAGTATGGGTTGAGGTGGGGCAAATATGAAATAGTAGTCAGACACTTCCGCTGATCCCTCTTACAACAAAGATCCGAAAAAACTAGTGAATCAATTATACATGACAATCTAGGTGCTATGAACATCAAAGGCATAGTTGAGGATTGGACTGAGTGGCAGTGGGAGGAGGAGATGTTCGGAAACAGTGAGGAGTTGCCAGACCTGACACGGTGGGAGCTGGAGCCCAACCAGGTCAGCTCCTGGTGCATGGCGAGGGATCCGTGGTTTTCAGGAATTCTTTTCCAAATCTGAAGACCCAGAGACAGAAAGTCTACTCAGCCATCCAGAACCAGTGAGAAGCAGCCATTGATCAGAGAAAGATAAGTGCTTGCATCTGGCCTACCACATGGATCACAAACACCCCCATTGGTGAAAAAATCTCACTCCCATTTACCTTGCTGCTCCCTGCTCTGCACTGGGTCCGGGATGGCTTTGGCCATGACCAAGTCCTCTTGGAAAGAAGTAGGACCAGTCTTGAGCCCTGAACCATTCTCCTTGCCTTGGAGAGGGAAAAGATTAACAAACGGGGAAAAAATAATCTGCCAGCTCCCCTAAGCCAGGAACTCAGGGTAGACATGGCTCCTTTGCCTAGGCACAAGCATAAGGGGTCCACAGATTTTGAGTGCCTTTACTCCTGGAGAGACTTGTTTGGGCCCATTTCAATGGTCTAGGCCCTCATTACCACAGTACAACAGGGTATATACCTTAAGTCTAACTTCCACTGTTTCAGCTGTGAAGTGGCAGGTCTGAGACATTTAACACTGCTCTGCCCATTAAGCAGGGTCTTCACTTACCCACATTAGGGGTCTGAAGACTGGTGGCTCCACTCATGTCACCTAGCCACCTGCGATGGGGGCCCAAGAATAAGTGGTGCCCCCAGTCCTTAGAGCCAACAGCATTGGGTACTTATAGTTCAGCTGTAAAACTCACCCACCTATGCACTCCAGGGAAGGGGACACACTTTCCTCCTGGACACTTGGGAGCAGCCATTGGCCCCCTTCCTTGCATAGTTGTAACCTCTGCTGCAGTCAGATGCCTCTGCCTACACCAATCACCCATGCCCATCTAGGACTGTAAGTGAGAGCATGCACCAGACACTTGGTGGCTGACTACCTGGACACATGAGCTGAATCTATACAGGAGGAGTGGATTGACTCCTGGGCTCACATACTTACTGGCAGGTCTAGCTACCTGGTGGCAGGACTTTGGAGCTTCAGGGTACCAGTGATTGGGCTAGCTCACATGAGCAGCCTATTTTGGCATATGAAACCAATACAAAACAAGAAGCTAGTACAGATTAAGCAAACATAAAATGAATAAGTATAATAACTTATTGATGGCTCAGAGACAACAGTCAATATCAAATCACATAAAGAGATAGACCATGATGGCTTCAGTAAGCTCCCAAAATAATCAAGAAATTTTCCACAGGAAGGGAATTTCTTGGAATTACAGGAGGCAGAATACAAAGATTAATATACAGCACTCTTCAAGAGATCAGGAAGGAAATCATGGAAAATGCACACTTAACAAAACAGAAACTTAAGAAGATTGTAGAGGAGCACAATGACTAATTTAACAGGCTGCAAGAATCCATAGAGAGACAGCAATCAGAAATCCAGAAGATTAACAATAAAATTTCAGAATAGACAACTCAATGGAAAGTCATAGGAGCAGAACTGAGGCAATGGAAGTCAGAATTAGTGAGACTGAAGATAAAGCACTTGACACCAACTTATTTGAGGAAAAATCAGATAAAAGGATTTTTAAAGATGAAGAAACCCTAAAAATTACATGGGACTCTATCAAAGGGAATAACATACAAGTGATCTGAGTACCAGAACAGGGTAGGAAAACTGAAAATACGGAGATAATTGTTGAATATTTGTTGGCTTAAAACTTCCTGGATATTGTGAAAGATGAGAAGATATCTATCCAAGATGTTCATCAAACCCCAAGTAAGGTAGATTCCAAAAGAAATTCACTAAGACATATTATAATCCAACTTGCCAAAACCAAAGATAAAGAGAGAATTTTAAACTTCTAGGGATAAATGAAAAGTCAGCTAAAAAAGAGACTCGATAAGACTAACCTTGGACTACTCAGCAAAAACCATGCAGGCAAGAAGGCAACGAGATGAAATATATAAAGCCTTGAAGGAAAAAAAAATTGCCAGCCAAGAATTATATATCAAACAAAACTGTCTGTCAAATATGATGGCAAAATCAGGGCATTTCCAGATAAACAGAGGTTTAGGGAATTTGAAAAACCAAACCAAAGTTACAAGAAATTCTAAAGGGAGTCATCCAGTTGGAAAATCAATAACATTATATAACAACCCAAGACTATAACACAGGACAGAGAAAGCAGAATCAACCCAGACAGGGAAGTCATAAAAATCAATCAAAGCTAAAATCCTGAAAACAGGGAAACAGGGCTGTCAATTTGTAAAAATGATAATATTAAATAAAAAAGAGGGACTAAATAATTTAGACATAGATTTTTCATATAGAGAGGAAGTCATGGCAATATAAAGAAATAAAAAACTGGTTTAAATTTAGAAAAATATGGGTAAATATTAAGGTAACCTCAAAAGAAACTAACAACCCTACACATCAAAATAAAAAACAAGAAAAATATAAAGACTCAGCAAACACAAAGTCAACAACAATGAAAAAGATGAAAAGAAAATACGTAAAGAAAAACTACTCAGCACAGAAAATTAAGTGGAACAAAAACTGTCAACAATACAAAAAAAGACATCAGAATGACAGTACTAAACTCATACTTAATAATAATTACGCTGAATGCAAATGGACTAAATGCACCAGTAAAGAGACAGACAGTGGCAGAATGGATAAAAAAACATGACCCATCTATATGCTACCTACAAGAGACATATTTTAGATTTAAAGACACAGACAAACTAAAACTCAAAGGATGGAAAAAGATATACCAAGCAAATAACACTCAAAAAACAACAGGAGTGGCAATATTAATCTCTGACAAAATGGACTCTAAAGTAAATCCACCACAAAAGATAAGGAAAGACACTATATAACAATTAAAAGATCAATACACCAGGAGAACATAACTATAATGAATATATATGCACCCAATGACAGGACTCCCAAATGCATAAAACAAACTCTAACAGCATTGAAAAAAGAGATAGACAGCTCCACAATAGTAGTAGGAGACTTTAACAGACCACTTTCAATGAAGGACAGAACATTCAGAAAGAAGCTCAATAAAGACACAGAAGATCTAAATGCCACAATCAACCAACTTGATCTCATAGACATATACCCAACACTCCACCCAACAGCAGCAAAGTATACTTTCTTTTCCAACGCACATGGAATATTCTCCAGAATAGAAAACATATTAGACCATAAAGCAAGACTTAACAGAATCCAAAGCAAATATTACAAGCATTTTTCTGACCATAAAGCCATAAAAGTAGAAATCAATAACAGAAAAGCAAGGGAAAAAAAATCAAACACATGGAAACTGAACAATCCCTGGCTCAAAACCTACTGGGTTATAGAAGAAATTAAGGATGGAATAAAGAAATTCATAGACTCAAACATGAATGAAAACTCATCCTACCAGAACCTTTGGGATACAGCAAAAGCAGTGCTCAGAGGTCAGTTTATAGCAATAAATGCATACATCCAAACAGAAGAAAGGGTGGTAATCAAAACCAGAACAAGTAGAAAGAGAGCAGCAAAAGAAGCCCTTGGGTGCCAGAAGAAAGGAAATAATAAGAATTAGAGCAGAATTAAATGAAATAAAGAATAGAAAAACAATTGGAAGAGTTAACAAGACCAAAAGCTGGTTCTTTGAAAAGATCAACAAAATTGATTAATCATTGGCCAAACTGATGAAAGAAAAACAGGAGATGAAGCAAATAACGCATATAAGAAATGAGATGGGTGATATCACAACTGAAATTAAAAGAATCATAACAGAATATTATGAAAAATTGTACTTTAACAAATTTGAAAACCTAGAGGAAATGGACAAATTTCTAGAAACTCACTACGTACCTAAACTAACACAAACAGAGGTAGAACAACTAAATAAACCCATAACAAAAGAAGACATTGAAAAGGTAATTTAAAAACTCCCAACAAAAAAAAAACCTCTGGCCTGGACGGTTTCACTGGAGAATTCTATAAAACTTTCAGAGAAGAGTTAACACCACCACTACCAAAGGTGTTTCAGAGCATACAAAAGGATGGAATACTCCCAAAATCATTCTATGAAGCCAGCATAACCCTGATACAAAAACCAGGTAAAGATATCACAAAAAAAAGAAAAGTACAGACCAATATCCCTCATGAACATTGACACAAAAATTCTCAACAAAATTCTAGCCAATAGAATTCAGCAACATATCAAAAAAAAAAAAAAAAATTCACCATGATCAAGTGGGATTTATATCAGGTATGCAGGGATGGTTCAACATTAGAAAAACACAATCAATGTAATCCATCTCATTAATAAAATAAAAAATAAGAACCACATGATCCTATCAATCAATATAGAAAAGGCATTTGACAAAGTCCAACACTCATTCATGATAAAAACTCTCAAAAAAATAGGAATAGAAGGTAAATTCCTCAACGTAATTAAGGGCTTTTATACAAAGACAACAGCCAGCATCATCTTAAATGGAGAGGTTGAAAGCATTCCCCTTGACAATGGGAACCAGACAAGGATACCCTTTATCACCACTCTTACTCAACATTGTGCTGGAGGTCCTAGCCAGAGTAACTAGGCTAGAAAAAGAAATAAAGGCATCCAAATTGGTAGGGAAGAAGTTAAAGTATCTCTATTTGTGGATATTATGATCTTATACATAGAAAACCCCAAAGAATCCACAAGAAAACTACTGAAACTAATAGAAGATTTCAGCAAAGTTTCAGGATACAAGATAAACATACAAAAATCCATTGGATTCGTCTACACCAACAAAGAGAACTTTGAAGAGGAAATCACCAGATCAATACCATTTACAATATAGCCCCCAAGAAGATCAAATACTTAGGAATAAATCTAACCAGAGACTTATAAGATGTATCCAATGAAAACTACAAGACATTACTGCAAGAAACCAAAAGGGACCTGCATAAGTGGAAAAATGTACCTTGCTCATGGATAGGAAGACTCAACATTGTGAAAATGTCAATTCTACCCAAAGCCATCTATAGATACAATGGAATCCCAATCCAAATTCCAATGGCATTTTTTTAATGAGATGGAGAAACAAATCACCAACTTCATACGGAAAGCGAAGAGACTTTGGATAATTAAAGCATTACTGAAGAAGAACAAAGTGAGAGGCCTCATACTACCTGATTTTAGAGCCTATTATACCATCAAGGTAGTCAAAACAGCCTGGTACTGGTACAACAGATACATAGACCAATGGAATAGAATTGAGAATCCAACTATAAATTCATCCACCTATGAGCAGCTGACATTTGACAAAGGCCCAAAGTCCATTAATTGGGGAAAAGACAGTCTCTTTAACAAATGGTGCTGGCATAACTGGATATCCATTTGCAAAACACTGAAACAAGACCCATACCTCACACCATGCACAAAAACTAACTCAAAGACCTAAATATAAAATCAAAAACGATAAAGATCATGGAAGAAAAAAACAGGGACAATGTTAGGAGCTTTAATACATGGCATAATCAGAATATGAACCATAAGTAACAATACACAAACACCAGAAGAGAAACTCAATAACTAGGAGCTCCTAAAAATCAAATAGTTATGCTCATCCAAAGACTTCATCAAAAGAGTAAAAAGACAACCTACAGACCGGAAAAAAATTTTTGGCTATGACAAATCCGATCAGTGTCTAATCTCTGAAATCTATAAGATACTGCAAAATCTCAACAACAAAAAGGCAAATAACCCAAATTTAAAAAATGAGCAAAGGATATAAACAGGCACTTCACCAAAGAAGACATTCAGGCAGCTAACAGACACATGAAGAAATGCTCACTATCTTTAGCCATTAGAGAAATGCAGATCAAAACTACAATGAAATACCATCTCACCCCAACAAAGCTAGCATTAACAAAAAAAAACACAAAATAATAAATGTTGGAGAAGTTGTCGAGAGACTGGAACACTTATACACTGTTGGGGGGAATGTAAAATGGTACAACCAATTTGGAAATCGATTTGGCACTTCCTTAAAAAGCTAAAAATAGAAGTACCATACAATCCAGAAATCCCACTCCTTGGACTATATCCTAGAGAAATAATAGCCTTCACACGAATAGATATATGCACACCCATGTTCGTTGCAGCACTGTTCATGATAGCAAAAAGACGGAAACAACCTAGGTGGTTGTTTGGATAAACAAATTATGGTATATTCACACAATGGAATACTATGTGACCATAAAGAGCAATGATGAATCATGAAACGTCTTATAACGTGGAGGAATCTGGAAGGAATTATGCTGAGTGAATTTAGTCAGTCACAAAAGGACAAATATTGCATAAGACTGCTATTATAAGAACTCAAAAAAAGGTTGAAACACAGAAGAAAACATTATTTGAGGGTGGGAAGGGAGGGACAGGGTTATTCACTAACTAGATAGTAGACAAGAATTCTCTTAGGTGAAGGGAAGGACAGCACATACTATAGGGGAAGTCAGCACAACTGGACTAAAGCAAAACAAAGAAGTTTCCTGAATTCAACCAAACACTTCGAGGGGCAGGGTAGCAGGAGCAAAGGTCTGGGGAACATGCTTTCAGGGGACATCTAGGTCAATTGGCATAACGAAGTTAATTAAGAAAATGTTCCACATCCTACTTTGGTGAGTGGCGTCTGGGGTCTTAAAAGTTAGTGAGTGGCCATCTAAGATGCATCAATTGGTCCCAACCCGCCTGGAGAAAAAGAGAATGAAGAACACCAAAGATACAAGGAAAGTATTAACCCAAGAGACAGAAAGGACCACATAAACCAGGGACTGCATCAGCCTGAGACCAGAAGAACTAGATGGTGTCCAGCTACCACTAATGACTTCCTGAAGAGGAACACAACAGAGAGTCCCTGTTGCAGCAGGAGAAAAGTGGGGTGCAGAACTCAAATTCTAGTAAAAAGACCAGACGTAAAGGTCTAACTGAGACTGGAGGAACCCCAGAGATCATGGCCCCTGGAATATCTGTCAACTCAGCACTAAAACCATTCCCCAGGCCAACTCTTTAGTCAAAGATAAGACTGGACTATGGGACATAAAAAGATATTCGTGCAGAGTGTGCTTTGTAGCTCAAGTAGATACATGAGACTAAATGGGCAGCTCCTGTCCGTATGTGAGATTAGAAGGCAGAAAAGGTCAGGAGGTGGTTGAAAGGACACAGGAAATCAGGGGCGGAAAGGAGGAATGTGCTGTCACAGTATAGGGAGAGCAATTAGGGTCACGTTACAATGTATGTATAAAATTTTGAATGAGAGACTAACTTGAATTGTAAACTTTCACTTAAAGTACAACAATACAACTTAAAAAACTGGTAGGGGCATTATATACTTTGAGGATGAGGAATTGGGAGACAAGGAAACTTTTCGTAGACTGTCTTCTGCTCTTATAATTATCATGCATATGCATTACCTGTTGTATTAAACATAACTTTAAACAATAGAAAGTAAATATATTTCAATAAAGAAATAGAAAATGTTATCTTCTTAAATTTTCAGAATTTATTTTTTCTTATGATTCAAGGTCAAATAAAAGACCAAAAATGGAAAATTCCATATCTTTTATATGGCATCTTTTAAATTTTCTGATAATTTATCAAGATATTTTTTCAAATTGTGATATGCATACAATTTATATGTGAATTTTAATGGAAATAATTGTGTGACATGCAGCTGTCTATTTCAATGGAGGCTGTAATGTTTCAAACACTGTATTGTAATGATTTTAATTTTAATTATTTTCAGCTTTATCCATCCATTTTTGATGTAAAAAAATGAAAAAGAAATGAAAGCAATTTTTCAAACACCTCTGTGAAATTATTTCAGCTTCATATTCTATACTTGTTACACTATGTGTAATTTAAAATCTGATGAGTGTAGAAACATTCATTATTCCTTTAATTCAGTGGCGTTTATTCAAAAAACTATTTATTCCCTGCTTCCCGCAGACACAGTCGTTTGTTCGAGAAACACCAGCTGCTTGGATTCCACTAGCCAGCACTACCTGGCTCTCTGCGTGCCATTTGTTGGCTGCTGGTGTTGCTTTTTTTTTTCCTGCTTCTTTTGATTTTTTCCTTACCTCTCACCACCTCCCCCTCCTTTCGCTCAAATACCTGTCTCCATGCTCCATCTTTGCTTCTTCCTGAGGGGCTGTGGAGCTCCATTCGAGTGTGGAGCTGCTTCCCAGTCTGGGCTGCCCCGCTGGTGGGATCCTGGGGCTTTTGTTCGCTTGTTTGTTTTGAATTGTTTGTTTGTTTTCTTTTCCTTTTCTTAAGTTGGGAGCCCTTTCTAGCCAGGAGGTGCTGCATGGCCTGGAGACTATGCCGGCGGCTTGCACAGACGTGCAAATAGATCCCTGAGGGCATTTCTATCTTCGTTGCTTTTTTTTTTTGTTCCTGGTTTTTTTGGGGGGGGGGGGTTCTTGTTCTTTTTTTTTTAATTTGTTTTGTTTTCTTTTCCCTTTTTTTCCGTTTTTATCTTTCTTCGTTACTCAGTTCTCGTCTCTCTATATCTTCCTTCTCTTTCTGTTCCCTGACTACCTGGTGTTGTATACCTCTACACCTTCTACCAGGCTGTACTGCAACACCTGAGAGCAACTTCCCCAGTCCTCATAGCTGCACCATGGGATCCCTGGGAACTTTGCAGTTCTTTAACCTTTCTGATTTTTATTTATTCATTCTTTTCTTTTCTTCCTCTTCCCCTTTCTGCTTTTCTCCATTTCATATTCTCTCATCTCTCCACTCCAATGGCATGCTAACTTAGCATTCATTTTTCTTTGTTTGTATGTTTTTGAGTCCTGTTCCTCTCTCCTCTCTCCCATATCCATCTTAGCTCCACACATAACAATCTCCCCACTGCATCCTGCCTACCTGCACCATGCGCTTGACATCACACCAACAAGCAGCAAAGGCACAGCCTACTGGAACATGCCCTGCACTGATTACCAACCCACACTCGTGGCTGTAGTATGTGCCAAAAACAACCTGTCCCAGTAACTCCTCTTCAGCTAGACCTGCCCTGCCGTACCATATCTGAGTGACTGACCCTGCCAATTGGAGAAGGAGGCAAAAAGTATTGTGCTCACAGATGAACAAAACACAAACAAAATACAGTCCGCCTGCTCAGACATAGTCAAATCAAAAAAAAAAAAGGACAAAACAAACAAATCTACAATCAATAAATGAGAAAAATAACTAATGAATGTCCCGAAGACAGCAGACAATATCAAAACACTTACAAAAACAGGACAAGATGGTTCCAGTAGATGTCCAAAATAAAACAACAGATGACTTTCCAGTGGAAGAAAAGGCACTAGAACTACCTGATACGGAATTCAAATCTCTAATACTCAGAATTCTCCAAGAGCTGAGGCAAAAAGCTGACAAACATGAGGAAAAAATAGACAAATTCATGGAAAATGCAGACAAAAATTGGAAGACTTCAGGAAAATAATACAGGAACAATGTGCCAACATAAATTCACAACTAGAAATTATACAAAGACAACAATTAGAAATCCAAAAGAAAAACAAGATTTCAGAAATGGATGGTGTCATAGTAGGGCTGAGAAGCAGGTTTGAAACTGTGGAAGACAGGATCAGTGGAATTGAAGACATACACTTGGATACAACTCTGCTCCAGGAAAACTCAGAAAAAAGAACAAAGAAAAATGAAGAGACCCTGAGAGTTATGTGCGATACAATCAAAAGCAAAAATCTGCGAGCTATTGGAATTCCAGAACAGGGGGAGAAAACAGAAAACAAAGAGAGGATCATTGAAGAACTGCTGACAGAAAACTTCCCCAATATCATGAAAGATGAAAAGCTGGCCATCCAAGAAGCTCAACGAACCCCATATAGAAGAGACCCAAAAAGAAAATCCCCAAAGCATATCATATTCACACTCACCAAAACCAAAGACAAACAAGGAATCCTGAGAGCAGCACATGAAAAACAAGAAGTCACATACAGAGGAGAAACAATAAGACTACGCTCAGATTATTCGGCAGAAACCATGCAGGCAAGAAGACATGGGGATGACATATATAAAATCCTGAAAGAAAAAAATTGCCAGCCAAGAATAATATCTCCTCCAAAACTCTCATTCAAATTTGATGGTGAAATTAGGTCATTTCCAGATAAACAGAAATTAAGGGAATATGTAAAAGTCAAACCAAACTTACAAGAATTATTAAAGGGAGTTCTTCGATCTGAAGACAAAAAAGTTCAGCTCACAGGCAGAATCTAGGATGCAGGATCATACAAGCCAGATACCAATCTAGGAAATGAACTCTTAAGGACTATCCAAAACCAAAAGAAATACAACAGGGAATCAGAGCAGTTAATCAGTAAATGACAACAACATCAAAACAATAAAAGAGGGAATAAATAGCACAGGTATAGATCCTTCTAATGGAGAGGAAAGCAAGGAAATACCAAGTAATAGTAGACTGTTTCAAACTTAGAAAGATAGGGATAAAATTCATGGTAACCACCAAGAAAGTTAACAAACATACTCATTTAAAAAAAGAGGAAAAACATAAAGTCTCAGCAAAAACAAATGAAAAAAAAAAATCCAGAAGAAAAGTAACTCAGCACAAGATAGTAAGAAGAACAAAGAAAACTTCAGCACCACAAAAAAAGCACTACAAAATGACAGCAACAAACTCATATCTATGAATAATTACACTGAATGTAAATGGATTCAATGCACCCATAAAGAGACGGAGAGTGACAGAATGCATAAGAAAACAGGATCTATCAATATGCTGTCTACAAGAGACACACCTTAGAAACAAAGATGTGAATTTATTAAAAGTCAAAGGTTGGAAAAAAATATATCAAGCTAACAACTACCAAAAAAAGAGCAGGAGTGCCAATACTAATCTCAGATAAAATAGACATTAAAACAAAACCTACCATAAAAGACAAAGAAGGACACTATATAATGACTAAGGGGACAATCCATCATGAAGTCACAACCATAATAAACATCTACACACCCAATGACAGGTCTCCAAAATACATAAATTCTAACAACACTGAAAAGACAAATTGACAATAATAGTAGGAGACTTCAACACACCACTCTCAGTAAAGGACAGAACAACTAAGAAGAAACTCAGCAAAGATACAGAAGACCTAAAGGGCAAAATCAACCAACTACACCTCATAGACATATATAGAAAACTCCATCCAACCGCTGCAGAGTACACGTTCTTTTCCAGTGCACAGGGAACATTCTCCAGAATAGACCACATCTTAGGCTACAGAGCAATCCTCAGCAAGATCCAAAATGCTGAGATAATTCAAAGTATCTTCTTGGACCACAATGCCATCAAGGTAGAAATTAACAATAGAAAGAACAGGGAAAAAAAATCAATTACATGGAAACTGAATAATACCCTGCTTACACATCATTGGGTAATAGAAGAAATCAGAGATGGAATCAAAAAATTCCTAGAATCAAATGAGAATGAGAACACATCATACCAAAACCTTTGGGACACAGCAAAGGCAGTCTTCAGAGGACAATATACAGCAATAGATGCACATATCAAAAAAGAAGAAAGGAATAAAATCAAAACATTAACTACACAACTCAAACAAATAGAAAGAGAACAGCAAAAAAAGCCCACAACCACCGGAAGAAAGGAAATAGTAAAGATCAGAGCAGAAACAAATGTGATAGACAACAGAAAAACAATAGAAAGAATCAACAAAACCAAAAGTTCGTTATTTGAAAGAATCAACAAAATCGAGAAACCACTGGCCAGACTGACTAAAGAAAAACAGGAGAAGACACAAAAAACCCAAATAAGAAATGAAACGGAGGACATTACAACAGACCCAACTGAAATAAAAAGGATTATAACAGAATATTACAAAAAACTATACTCCAACAAATTTGAAAACATGGAGGAAATGGATAAATTTCTAGAAACACAAGGCCTACCCAAACTACAACAAAGTGATGTTGAAAATCTGAACACACCCATAACAAGAGAAGAGATGGAAAAGGTCATAAAAAAACTCCCAACCAAAAAAAGCCCTGGCCCATATGGCTTCACTGGAGAATTCTACAAAACATTTATAGAAGAACTTGTACCAGTACTACTCAAGCTATTTCAGAGCACAGAAGAGGAAGCAACACTTCCAAATTCATTCTATGAAGCCACCATAACACTGATACCAAAACCAGGCAAAGATGTCACAAAAAAAGAGAATTACAGACCAAAATCTCTCATGAATATAGATGCAAAAATTCTTACCAAAATTCTAGCCAATAGAATTCAGCATCATATCAAAAAAATAATACACCATGACCAAGTAGGATTCATACCAGGTATTCAAGGATGGTTCAACATTAGAAAATCAATCAATGTAATCCACCACATAAATAAAAGGAAATAAAAGAATCACATGATCATCTCAATTGATGCAGAAAAGGCATTTGACAAAGTCCAACACCCATTCCTGATAAAAACTCTCAATCAAATAGGTTTAGAAGGGAAATTTCTCCACATAATAAAGGGCATCTGTGCAAAACCAATGGCCAACATCATTCTTAATGGAGAGAGGCTGAAAACATTCCCCTTGAGAACAGGAACAAGACAAGGATGCCACTCCTATTTAACATTGTGCTGGAAGTTCTAGCTAGAGCAATAAGGCAAGAAAAAGAAATCAAGGGCATCCAAATTGGTAATGAAGAAGTTAAACTGTCCCTGTTTGCGGATAATATGATACTATACATAGAAAACCCTAAAGACTCCATGAGAAATCTACTGGAACTAATAGAAAGATTAAGCAGAGTAGCAGAATACAAGATAAACATTCAAAAATCAGTTGGATTACTATAACCAATAAAGAGAACAATGAAAAGGAAATCAGGAAAACAATACCATTTATAATGGCCCCTAAAAAGATAAAATACTTAGGAATAAATCTGACCAAGGATGTAAAAGACCTATACAAAGAAAACTACAAAACACTACTGCATGAAACCCAAGGGGATATACGTAAATGGAAAAACATGCCATGCTCGTGGGTAGGCAGACTCAACATTGTAAAAATGACAATTCTACCCAAAGCAATTTACAAATACAATGCAATCCCAATCCAAATACCAAAAACATTCTTCAAAGAGATGGAAAAACTAATCATTAACTTTATATGGAAAGGGAAGAAGCCCTGAATAAGTAAAGCACTCCTGAAGAAGAAGAATAAAGTTGGAGGACTCACACTACCTGACTTCAGAACCTACTATACAGCTACAGTAGTCAAAACAGCCTGGTACTGGTACAACGACAGATACATTGACCGGTGGAACAGAATTGAGAGCCCAGATGTAAATCCATCCACCTGAGGTCACCTGATCTTGGACAAGGGCCCAAAGTCCATCAAATGGGGAAAAGACAGTCTTTTTAACTAACGGCACTGGCAAAACTGGATATCCATCTGCAAAAAAATGAAACAGGACCCATACCTCACGCCGTATACAAAAACTACTTCAAAATGGATCAAAAACCTGAATATAAAGCCTAAAACTATAAAGTTCATAGAAGAAAAAATAGGACCAACACTTGAGGCCTTAATACACAGCATTAACAGGATACAAACCATAGCCATCAACGCACAAACCCCAATAGATAAGCTAGATAACTGGGATCTTCTAAAAATCAAACACCTATGCTCTTCAAAAGACTTCACCAGAAAAGTAAAAAGAGAACCTACAGACTGGGAAAAAATTTTTGGACAGTACAAGTCAGACAAAGGTCTAATCTCCATAATCTACAAGAAAATCCAACACCTCTACAACAAAAAGACAAATAATCCTATTAAAAAATGGGCAAAGGAAATGAACAGACACTTCACCAAAGAAGACATTCAAATGGCCAACAGACACATGAGGAAATGCTCGCCATTAGAGATCACTAGCCATTAGAGAAATGCAAATTAAAACCACAATGAGATACCATCTCACCCGGCATTACTGGCACAAATCAAAAACACTGGAAATAACAAATGTTGGAGGGGCTGCAGGGAGATGGGAACTCTTATGCACTGCTGGTGGGAATGCAAAACGATACAACCATTTTGGAAAATGATATGGCGCTTCCTCAGAAAGCTAGAAATAGGCATACCATTCGATCCAGCAATCCCACCTTAGGAATATATCCTAGAGAAATAAGAGTCGTCACTCGAATAGACACATGCGCACGTGTGTTCATGGCAGCATTGTTGACAATAGCAAAATGATGGAAACAACCTAGATGCCCATCAACAGATGAAGGGATAAACAAAGTATGGTACATACGCACAACGGAGTACTATGCAACGAGAAAGGACTACAATGACTCTGTGAAGCATCCCATAAGATGGATGAAACTGGAGGACATTATGCTGAGTGAAATAAGTCAATCACAAAAGGACAAATATTGTATGAGACCTCTATTGTGAAAACCCATGAAAAAGTTCACACACAAAATGTAACAATCTTTGTTGGTTAGCAGGGATGGGAGGGGTGGGGGGGAAATACTAAATAGGCAATAGATAAGTGGTATCTTGGGTGAAGGGTAAGACAGTACATAATACAGAGGAAACTAGCACAACTTGTACAAGGAAAGGTCATGGAAGCCCCATAGACACATCCCAACTCCCTGAGGGACTAAATTGCTGGGCAGAGGGCTGTGGGGACCATGGTCTCGGGGAACATCTAGCTCGGCTGGCATAATACAGTTTATAAAGACAATGTTCTACATTATACCTTGGTGAGTAGTGTCTGGGGTCTTAAAAGCCTGTGAGCGGCAATCTAAGATACTCGACTGGTCTCATCTCTTCGGGAGCAAGGGAGAATGAAGAGAACAGGATAAAAGGAAAAGATTAGTCCAAAGGCCTAATGGACCACAGCTATCCAGGCCTCCACCAGACTGAGTCCAGGACAGCTAGATGGTGCCCGGCTACCTTCACTGACTGCTCTGACCAGGATCACAACAGAGGGTTCTGGAGAGAGCTGGAGAAGGATGTAGAACATAATTCTAACTCACAAGAAAAAGACCAGATTTACTGGCCTAAAAGAGACTGGAGAAACCTCGAGAGTATGGCCCCCAGACACCATTTTAGCTCAGTGGTGAAGTTATCTTCGAGGTTCAGCCTGGGAGTGGACAACCCCGTAAAACCAAATGGGACTAATGAGGTACAGTAGTCCAGTGATAAGGGCCAGAAGGCAGAAGGGGACAAGGTAGCTGGTGATAGGGAATGCAAGGTTGAGTTAGGGTATTGTTGATGCGTTGTGAGATTGTTAACCATTGTCATAGGACAACATGAGTAGTAACTGTTAAATCTAAAACTATTTTGTTCTGTAAGCCTTCATCCTAAGTGAGAATAGCAGCACAATTGGAAGAGTGTAGTCAATGTCACTGAAGTGTGCATGTAGAAATTTTTGAAATGGTGTATCTTTGGCTATGCGTATTTTCACCAAAAAAAATGTTGAGAAGTTAGAGGGTTGACATGTTGTAGGGTTGTTAACCAATGTCGTAAAACAATGTGTGTAAAAAAAATGTATATGTATATTTATTCCATTTGTACTTGTGTAACTAACTATCTTCATGTTAAGAAACTCAGATAGTTGGTTCCTACAAAAGAGTAAAATAAAAAATAAAGAATCGATTTGAGAATGTATAAAGAATTTCTAACAAGAGGAAAACAGAAAAATGAGCACTTCAAAAGAGAATATCTCAAATGAACAATAAGCATATGAAAAAGTGCTCAATCTCACTATTTGGAAATGGAAATAAAAACCACAATAAAATACCACTACTCCCCCACCTGAATGGACTGATAAGATCTAGTTTTTCTGAGCATTTAGAGTAACTGAAAGCTCACATATGTCTGAGGCACGTAAATTAATACAACCATTTGAAAACAATTTTGTACCTTGGGACTGTGAGCCCAGGTTTGATAGATCTTTATCCGTGAGAATCTTATGAGGCCTTTGGTTGAATATGCATTTCTCAGAGAAGATCAGCATTTGTCTGCCAGGCACTTCAAGGGATTACCAAGCCAAGACCACTTCGATTTTTTGACATGGGATTTGTTTTTTTAACACAAAGGGAATGTGAACTTTAACTGGAAAGTCATATAAAGGAAGGCTTCTGGAACCAATTATCAGGAAAGATATGTTTTTTCTACCCAGAGTTCAGTGCAAGACATGCAATATTCTTGTTTCCTCCCTTTATAGCAGGAGGGTTTTTCCCAGCTTGCCCTTTGCTGAGTGGTTTGCCCCTCAGGGCCCAAGTTCCATGTAGTCTTGGTTCCAACAATTACTCTTGTAAGGACTGTGCCTTATCTCCTGGCCGTATTTCTGCTATCTAACTCAGTCCTCTTTGCTTCTGAGATTGGCAAAGCCCCCAAAGCAGCCACACACTGAGACCATTTTACCATCTGGGCTCCAGTTTCTCTTCTAGGAGGGTTTATTTACTTTCCTGAGAGTTCAGCTCTGCATTTAAAAAGAATGTCATTGCAATTTGCCCAGAATTTTGGGTGATTTCCTATGGCAGTGTGTTCAAGACAACTGGCCCATCCTAGTTCAGTTCCACTGTGTCCAGGATTACATGTCTCCATCTTCCTTGTTTCTTATCCTTCTTTCCTGGAGTATATTCTCAAGTAATTTCCTTAGAATGAGTGTGCAGAAAGTGAACTTTCTGAGCTCTTCTATGTCTTATAATATCTCACTTTTACTCTCCCACTTGATTGATAGTTTGTCAGTGGAGCAGAATGAGGTTCAGAATAATTCTCTCAGATCTTCAAAATTCTTTCTCAAATTCAATATGGTGATAAGTACTCTGATGTCAGTCTAATTCCCGTTTTTTGGGGTGTCCTGTTTTTCCTCCTCTGGAAAATCTTAACAGATTCTCCTTCCTCTGAAATTCTCTAATTCTCACAATGAATACAGACAAATAATGTTTCATCTTCCGCACTCTATGTTGTGCCCTTGTGAGCTAAGGATTTATTGCATCCTACTGCTCTGGAAAAAAAAAAATTATAGATATTCTTTGACAACTTCCTCATGCATTAGACCTCTTGTCTCTTTCTAGATCTCTTGTTAAGCAGATTTTGGATGTCATAGATTGAATCTCTATATCTCTTAGATATTTTCTTATTTTTTTAATAGCCTTGTCATTTCACTCTACATTCTGAAGGATTTTTTTTAAATACAAATTTATCAAAGTATCTTGCTCATGATCTATGCATGCAACATCTTCTCAATTCTAAATACATTAGTAAGATTTCTTCTTTTTCTCTCTCTCTCTTTCTCTTTTTTTATTTCTTGTTTCCTGAACACTCTTTTCTGCAGTCACTTGTTCTGCTGTTTATTTCTTTCTCTTTCATGATACATGTTATCATCATCTGATAATTTTTAGTTTTCCATCCATATTTAGGAAAGACAAATTGTATGAATGGATCTGTTACTTTCTCTGGTTTTCCTCTAATATCATGTGTGTATGTGAGTGTCCCAGGATGTTTCTTCTCCGAGCAGGGAGTCTGAGCAATATCAGAGGTGCTGTAGGGGCTTGTTCACTAGCTGGCAACATTGTAAGGTAGGCAGCAGAGACCTGGGGCTCCACAAATACCATAAAGAGAAAAGAAATGTTTTCCTCTGGGCATCCTGCATGCACACTGGAGAAGTCTCAACTCCAATCCCCCATCTTCAAGCTGTCACCTTCCTCCTTCTGAACTTCAACTCACTTTGATGTTCCTTCCTTGTCCACTTGAGGGTCCCTCCAGTTCACCTAGACACTGGTTCTTTCCCTACATGGCCCACAGCTCTATACGAATAAGTACAACTGCCTTGTATCCAATCACCCAAGTAAATGGTGTTCTTATGCTTTCCCTTACTTTTCTCATTATTATTAATGTGCTTGCCAGGTCAATTTCTGGAGCATAAGAATTCCATGAGTAGTGGCTCAGCATAAATTAGATACTCAGACACATAAAGTTGGTACAGCATTTACTTATTTCAAGTAAAGAGTATAATAGGAAAGAATGGAGAGGGCTTGGCTCCACAGTACCTTCCCTTTCCCAGCACTACTGGGAATTATGTGAGCAGCACTTTTAGTCCCTATAACCCAGGAAGTCATGTAATCAGTGTCTGAGCCTCAATCCCTGGAACATGCAACAATAAACTACTCTGTAATTACTGCTCTACACACATCTACCATCTTGGACAGGTGTTAGATTTCTGAATGTGCCACAGGACCTAGGGCTGTACACTAAAGAGCGACTCACAAAATCATAGAGTTTCACCCACAGTACTGCAGCTTCTCACCCCAGGGACTGTCTGAGTGCCAGGCTGGCCATGGCCAACCCTAGTATTGACCACAAAGTCCCCCAGGTACCATGGTAGGATGCCCACCTTACTATGGCTACACAAACCCCAAACCAAGGTGAGTGTATCAGCCTTATTACCTGATGCACCCTTTCCTCATCTATATCCTTAACGTTAATGAAGAAATGCTCCCTGTCATAGTATCTCATTCTTGCTGACACACCAACCCTTAAGGCCCTTGAGCTCCCACTGCAAAAAACTATCAAACCAATAAGTCAAATTTCCTGAGTTTGAAGACATGCATATGATTTTCCATTTTATCTGAGTATTTCTATGTCCTCATCTTCATTATGAGAATGCCTCAGTGGGTAGGGGAATCCTGGTGGGGGGGTCCTGGTGGGCAATAATCCTTGTACATCACATAGAAAGGGATAGAACAGACCTTAGATCTACATGTAAAGGAAACTAGTTGTAGGCTGCATTGAGGTTACTTGGTTGTAAGAGTTGATTTGCCCCTAACTGGCCTTGCACTGAGCCTCAGTTTCCTTGCATGCAACACTAAGGTGCTTAATCATTATTCTCTAAAGTCTGAAGTTCCTTCCACTTGAATAAATAATTACTCTGGAATTTGAAAGAAATTCCCAACAGCTATCAGAGAACAGGGTTAATTGGTGTCTGGGGACAGAATTCCCACAGGAGCCTCCAGAAGCAATTACAGAAGGACAGGCATTTATGTCGTCAGGTTTTTCCCAGCCTGATTCACAATCTCATATTTAATCCTCATTTTCTGGAGGGATCACAGCCCCATTGCAATGTGGCGTTCCTCGTTCAGGATGTGTTTCCTTCTGCGGCTATCAAACTAATCATCTGAGTGGATTTTCCACAAAGAATAAGCCTGACACTAAGAGAAGAGGCTAAAATTTCCCAAGGTTGATGCTGCCTGGGCATGAGCAGGTTTCAAGGCATCTATTTTGTTGGGAACAATAATCTGGTCCTTGTCAGGTAGCGATGCGAAGCTCATGTCCACGACAGTTCTCTCAAGGTGTTAATTTGTGCTACCTTCAACTTCAAATTCCACAGTCCCTGAATATCTATCATTAGGACAATTCAGACACTAAATCTGAGCAGGCACACTGGTTTCTAGATGGAGTCATTGAAGAGGCGAGTTGGGGCTGGAGGCTTCACCTTACTTAAGGCAGGGCCTGAGCTGGAAGACAGGCACTGGGGCTGTTATGGATTGAATTGTGACCCTCAAAAATATGTGTTGTAAATCCTAAACCTCTATACCTGTGGTTATAATTCCTTTTGGGAATGGATTTTCCTTGTTATGTTAATGAACCAGTATTAGTGTAGAGTATGTCTTAAATCAATCTATTTTGAGGTATAAAAGAGCAACCTAGAAAGCAAACACAGATAGGGGAAGACAAATGCCATGCCACATGAAGATCACCAAGGAGCCAAGGAAGAGAAGCAGAATAGAGACAAGGACCTTCCCCCCAGAGCCAACAGGGAGAGCCTTCCCCTTGAGTTGGAGTGCAGATTCCAAACTTCTAGCCTTCTAAACTGTGAGAAAATAAATTTCTGTTTGTTAAAGCAACCCATTTGTGATATTTCTGTTATAGCAGCACTAGATAACTAAGACAGAGGCCGGCAAGAGAAAAGACCACCGTGTGATGTCATTCCCCACTTACTCCACCTTCCCTTCTTCAACGTTTTCCCAGACCCTGTATTCCTGACTCAATTCTCAGTTAAGATGAGAGATAGGATCAGGGGACTGTGGGTGTGGGTGGCCGTGGGTGCTGTGGGGACTGAAGTGGTGGAAGTAAGTGGAAGGACAGGAGGGGACAATGTAGCTATGCAAAGTTGTATGTGGGAAAGAGATGACACACCCACTCTGAGTCAAACAGCCAGGTTCAAATCAAGACTCTATATCTGTCACCCATTTGAACTTAAGAAGTGTTAACTATTACTATTTCAACTATTTTTCTCTACCTTGTAAATTGGCTTTTGTAAATGTCCAGACATTTATTTTAAATTTAATAATTAATTATTTATTTCTCTTCATGTTTTGGTCAAAACAGTATAACTCTGGCAACACCTGGTCAAGAAGAGAACCACGTGGGACCAATACAACCCATTCAAGTCTAATGAAAACCAGCCATCTGTATTAACAATTACAGAGACTATGAGATAGCAGACTCTGGTCACGCATTCCAGCATCTACTAGTTCTAGCTCACAACCTGATCCACCCACGCTTTAAGGCTGACTTATGTTGACGTTCTGGGAAAATCAAGAGTAATTTTTTTCTCATCGATGACCCTCTACATTTAACCAGACTCAAGAAGGAAATATCACAATTTTCATTTATATCGGTAAGTACTTAAGATAATATCAATGGGATTCCCAGGAGGGACTGGTCCTAATGAGTTTTTTCTCTCTTCTCCCTCCCTCTCTTCCTCCCTTCTTTTCTTCCATCAACAGTATTGGGTAGTCTTATATGCCAAGCACCAATGTCTTAGTATTGGAGAAAAAAATATAAATAAAACAGTCATGTTTCTGACAGGCTAAGAGCAGAGTATGCAGACATAAGAACAAATAGCTGTAACAGCTTATTATTCAGGTACAGCAAGGTTCTGAGAGAGCCTAGATAGGGGTTTTGTTGATGAACAGTTCCAATAGTGACTTCAGTCATTTCAGGATGCCCACTCACCTAAGAATCTATTACTCTAACACCAGACAGTGTTTAAGATTAGAGCTAGTGATTTTTATGTTAAAAACACCGCATATAGAGGACTTTTAATGGTTCTTCCTACACCCGCATCTGCACCGCTTTGAAAGTGGAGTTTACCTTAGTGCATTGCCATTGAGTTGATTCCGACTCATAGAGACCCTATAGGACAGAGTAGAACTGCCCCATAGGGTTTCCAAGGAGAGGCTTGTGGATTAGAACTGCCAACATTTTGGTTAGCAGCCAAGCTCTTGACCACTGCAACATCAGGGCTCTGGAATTTACCTTAGAGGGAATTAAATCATCAACTCTGTCTCAGAGGGAGAACTGGTGCAGCCAGGCCCTTAAATGCAGAGAGGCAGAGTATAAACAATGCTCTGCTGGGTAGGAGGATTGTACAAATAGGCATGGACCCCCCAGGACTGCTGAGCACTGAAGGCAGAGCTGGGGTAAAGTATCCTGTGGGCACTGAATAAAGAAGGAAAGGACACCAGAGACTAACACCCACATCTCCTATTTCATTGTTCCAGCTTTGTGAAGGAGACCAACACTAGGCATAATCTCAGATAGCTTTAGATGGATCCATAACTGCAACCAGGGTCATGGCAATTACACTGGCATTCATCTGAATGCTTACAATTACCCAAGTGCAGGCTTTTACATAGTCAAAGTATACCCAAATTCAATAACTATATTTTTGCTTACACATTTGGATATTTTGAATTTTTTTAATCCATAAATTGCGAACTCATGTATCTTCATAAGATAGATTTAATTTAAAAAAAAATTTTTTTTAAATGATGTGGCCAGAGGTAAGACAATAGGAAGTGGTGGCAGCTGAAGTAAACTGGAGAATGCATGATCTCTTTAAATGCAGTCAAATTACATTCTTAATGTTTTGGGCAAACACAACACATCAGCATGCCAAATTTGGCCCTTGGCCCCCCTGTTTGTTTTTGTTTCTTTTTTTAAATTTAGAACAATACCTGTGGTCAGAGAATAAGCTCAGCTTTCTTCTAATTAAATTTAAGAATAGGAGAAAAGTTACCTTGCTTGAAGTACCATGTAATGTTATTTGCCCTTACTTTTGAAAAAAAAATCTGTGAAATTATGTTAGTGCACATGGGCCAAAGCTACAAACATTCCATGTTTCACACCCTCTATTAGAAGCGATTATTGAACTGACTTGTGTCCACTGGGGTTACCATATCCTTCAAATTTGAAAATAAGTGCCTTAAATGCATGCCACATACAGACCAGAGACCCAGAACCTTCCAGATTTTCTATAGGCTTCTTGGGTATGAGGATTTAAGAGGGAGCTGAGCATCTCTGGCTCTGAGTCACAGCTTCTACTGATTTCAGACACTGCCTGGTTTATGTTACCAACTCTTATGTGCAACCTCTTTTCTGTATCACAACACCCCATTCCAAACACTGCCCTGCCCTCCTCTCTCACTCCCCAGGTGCACGCAACACAAGGTTACATGTGTAGCAAACTGTCGAAAGTTCAAGGAAAATGAAAGATATTTACCTACCAGAAACACAATACACACACACACACACACACACACACACACACACACACACACACACACAATTAACATGAATAATACGCATTTCTGTTCTTAAAAGACATTGGCCATCCTACCCCATGTGATTTCTAACCAGCCACTGTTCTCCAAAAAATCCAGTCACTACAACTCTCTCTGACCTTTCCCTCTGGACAGTTCATGTTTCCACCATCTGCAAATCCAAAGCTTGTACATCTTCCCGTCTTCAGCCTCTGAGTCTCACTTTTCATACCCAGGGTTGCCTAGTAAGGTATTTTCCAAAAAAATAGACAAAGTGAGAGAAAGAACTTATTTAATAAAAATCTCTGGTGATGTTAAAAAGTTTTGGGTTTTATTTTGTTTTGTTTTTGTTTTTGCATTAATATTGATGTTCATATGAAGTGTTTTGATAAAGTTATAAGAAAATAAAAGCTAGAACACCTCACACATTGTTTTTCATTGTTTTCTCTACACCTTCTAGTTCCATTCTGAGACAAGAGTATGGAGAGAGGGAATGAAACTCTGACTTATTTCTTCCTTTTGAGGCTTTTCCCAAAGCTGCAATATATCAGTATCCTCATCACCTCCATTCTTCTTGTCTACATAATCTCCTTCACTGGAAATGCCATACTTACCCTCCTCTTCTAAGTGGACTCCCACTTCCATGCCCCCATGTACAAACTGCTCAGCCATCTCTCTCTCATTGACTTGGCCTTAATTTCCACCACAGTCCCAAAAATGGTTGTCAACCTTTTCTTTGGGAAGAGAAACATCTCAAAAGTTGGTTGTGGAACCCAGATTTTCTTCTTCTTTGCCCTTGGGGGCAGTGAGTGTCTCTTTTTGACCCTCATGTCTTATGACCACTATGTGGCTGTTTGCCACCCCCTGAGATACCTAGTTATCATGAACCCTAGAGTCTGCCTGCACATGGCCCTGGTGTCCTGGGGTAGAGGTGCCTTGAATTCCGTCATCAATACCATTTATACAATGCATTTCCCCTTCTGTGGCTCCAGGGAGATCCACTCCTTTTGTGAGATGACTGCTGTCCTGAAGCTCTCTTGTGAAGACACTTCCTTGTATAAGACAGTGGTATCTGTCATCAGCATTGTGTTTGTTCTTCTTCCCTTAGGACTCATCGTGGCTTCCTACATGCTCATCTTCCTCACAGTCCTCTGCATGAATACATCAGAGGGAAGGAAGAAAGCTTGCGCCGCCTGCTCTTCTCGTCTGGCTGTAGTGATCCTCTATTACAGACTAGCCATGATCATCTATATGACCCGCTACTTCTTTCACACTTCAGAGCAAGACAAAATACTCTCCATGATTAATACTATCTTCACCCCTCAACCTTCTCATTTGTAATCTGAGGAACAAGGAGTTGCTGGCCGCTCTGAGAAAAACAATGAACAGAAGATTTATTTTGAGGTAGAAACCAGTAGCCTCTCATAGCTACAGAAACTCTGACTACAAAACAGAAGACAAGCAACATCTTCACATTTATAGTATCTAGGAGATAAATATTTATCTCTTAAGGTGTCCGCTTGACCTTGACTAATAACTTAGCATAACTTATCTGAGATTATGAATACTTAGGCATGACTCTGGCATGAACACTTGTCAGCTATGTGACCTAAGAACTTTATTTATTCTCTGCGCCAATTAAAGAATTGAACTTGACCTTGAAGATAATTTTCAGATCTAAAATTTTTCATGATTCTATCTCAAAATTCTGTGACACTGATAGGGGCTGCACAAGCCTGAATCTCTGGTTCATACTTCAAAAATGGACTTAAAAATACTTGTTTAGTTGTAACTATTCAGACTTTGCCTCAGCCATTATTAAGTTGCTGTTGGCTTTTTGGTAGAATTATGATTTCCCCCCAAAATTGTATGTGACCAATTCATTAAGAAAAATATTATCAAAAGGAAAACAAAAAACCTGCAGATTTTGAGCCAACACATCCTGAGAACCAGAAATGAGTAATTTGTTCTACATATGCCATATCCCCTGGGAGATCATGGGACCAGCCTGTTATTTTTATAGCTTGTCCTGGTTTGAAAAACAGTGCCTTATGAGAACACTGTGATTGAAAAAGTAGCAAGGAGCTGGTGGTGGGCTGCTGCCAGACTTGCTGGTCACAGCTGTGGCCTATTGCTATCTGCAAGTAAGGACTGCTTAGCACTTAAAGAATCATCTCTAGCAAATTCTGAGTTAGATACTCCATGACTGTAACTGGTTGAACTAGTCTGTTCAAATAAAACATAAGTCAAAAAATTTGTCAAACCCATAGTTGCATACTATGTAGACCAAAAAAGCATGTTCCATAAACTAAATATCTTATTTCTTCTTATGATGGTTTGGATATCATGGATGCACTAAGTTCTGGGTTCTCAGAGATTGAGGAAAGATATTCTCATCTACTGTGCTGAAGTCTCCACAAAAATAATGCTTTGGGTTCCTTTCTCCTCATTCCTGCCTTCCTGCCTGATCAGTGTTCTTCACAAAGTTAGTACTTACTAGTATTATTAATTAACTGTATGAGATTAGAAATGAATCTCATTTCTGAAAACATATGAGCTAAGATAAGACCACATCCCTGTAATAGCCTCTTTGCTCAGCTTGGGTTGTTAATTTAATGAAGGAGAGGGGAAAAAAAAAAGAGAGAAGGCAAGAAGTAGGACAAGGAAGAAGAGGAGAAGGAGGAGAATTATTTTCTTCTTTAATAGTGAAATTTGCCCAATTTCAGTCACTTCACTTTAAAACGTGAGCTATTATCTACAGTTGGAAATGGCTAAGGGGAAGAAAAATTTGTCAAAAGTCATCACCACTCCTAGCTAATGTTCAGTGAGGAATGATTTAAACCAAAAACGATAAAGTTGATTCTGACTCATAGCAACACTGTAGGACAGTCGAACTTCCCCCATAGGGTTTCCAAGTCTATAATCATTACGGAAGCACACTGCCACATCTTTCTCCCATGGAACAGCTGATGGGTTCAACTGCTGACCTTTCAGTTAGCAGCAGAGTGCTTAACCACTGTACCACCAGGGCTCCTGTGAAGAGTGATTTAGCGACCATCAAAACCCAAAGGCAGACTATCACCCAGAAGCACTATAACGGTACAATGGAAGATACTTAGCTTGAGTCACGATGAATTCTAATGCTGAACACAGCAATAATTAGTATATCACATTGGTGACAATCACAGCTCTTGTCACCATCACCAACTCTCACATTTTAACAGTGTACTGCACATTTCTAAGAGCTTACCTGGACACCAGGAATTGATTTTATAAAGTTGGGTGAGTAATTTTTCATTTATAGTTATTGTTTTTGAATTAACATTTATTTGCCACTTAATAGTTATGTTAATTAGTGATTTACTCTTTGATCTTATACTAATTAAAATCAGTGACATCAAACAATTAACATCTATGGGCCTCGTTTTCATCATGTAGGCCAAAAATAGCATCTTTTTTTTTTTTTTTCGCTGCAAAGGACTTCTTTATTTATTTTTTTATTGTACTTTAGGTGAAGGTTTACAGAACAAGTAGTTTCTCATTACACATATTGTTTTATGACATTGGTTGACAAATCCACAACATGTCAACACTCTCCCTTCTCAACCTTGGAGGACTTTTTTTCTTCTTTGGTGAAAATATACATAACCAGAGATACACCATTTCAAAAATTTCTACATGTACAAATCAGTGACATTGATTACATTCTTCCAGTTGTGCTGCTATTCTCACTATCCTTTTCCAAATTATTCCATCACCATTATCTTCAACTCATTGTCCCCTAGGCTTCCCATCAAACCTTTTGAGTTGCTGTTGTCAATTTGATCTCACATAGCTAATTCTTTTTTTTTTTTTTTTTTTTACCTTAGATGAAGGTTTACAGAACAAATAGTTTCTCATTAAACAGTTAGTACACATATTGCCCTATGACAATGGTTAACAACCCCATGACATGTCAACACCGTCCCTTCTCAAACTTGGGTTCCCTATCACCAGCTTTTCTTTCCCCTCCTGCCTTCTAGTCCTTGTCCCTGGACTGCTGTGCCTCATTAGTCCCCTTCTGTTTTATGGGGCTGTCCAATCCCCAGCTGAACAGTGAACCTCGGGAGGGACTTCACCACTGAGCTAAAAGTGTGTCCAGGGGCCATACTCTCAGGTTTCTCCAGTCTCTGTCAGGCTAGTAAATCTGGTCTTCTTTTTGTGTGTTAGAATTTTGTTCTACATCCTTCTCCAGCTCTGTCCAGGACCCTCTGTTGTGATCCCGGTCAGAGCAGTCAGTGGTGGTAGCCAGCCACCATCTAGCTGCACTGGACTCAGTCTGATGGAGGCTATGGTAGCCGTGGTCCATTAGTCCTTTGAACTAATCTTTTCCTTGTATCCTGTTCTCTTCATTCTCCCTTGCTGCCGAAGGGGTGAGACCAGTGGAGTATCTTAGATGGCTGCTCACAGGTTTTTAAGACCCCAGATGCTACTCACCAAGGTAGAATGCAGAACATTGTCTTTATAAACTGTGTTATGCCAATTGAGCTAGATATTCCCCGAGACCATGGTCCTCACAGCCCTCTGCCCAGCAATTCAGTCCCTCAGGGAGTTTCAATGTGTCTGTGGAGCTTCCATGACCTTTCCTTGTACAGTTGTACTGGCTTCCCCAGTATTTTGTACTGTCTTACCCTTCACCAAAGTTACCATTTATCTATTGTCTATTTAGTATTTCCCACTCCCACCCCTCCCATCCCTTGTAACCAACAGATTCTTAGTTTTTGTGTGTAGACTTTTTCATGAGTTTTTACAGTAGAAGTCTCATACAATATTTGTCCTTTTGTGATTGATTTATTTCACTCACATAATGGCCTCCAGTTTCATGCATGTTATGAGATGCTTCACAGTCATCATTGTTCTTTATCATTGCATAATATTTCATTGTGTGTATGTACCATACTTTGTTTATGCATTCATCTGTTGATGGGCATCTAGGTTGTTTCCATCTTTTTGCTATTGTCAACAATGCTGCAATGAACATGGGTGTGCATATGCCTATTCATGTGACAGTTCTTGTTTCTGTAGGATATATTCCTAGGAGTGGGATTGCTGGATCACAAGGTATTCCTATTCCTAGCTTTCTAAAGAAGTGCCATATCATTTTCCAAAATGGTAGTATCATTACGCATTCCCACCAGCAGTTCACAAGAGTTCCAATCTCCCCGAAGCCTCTCCAACATTTGTCATTTCCAGTGTTTTTGATTCATCAGTGTTTTTTTTTTTGAGGTGCTGACTTTTTCTTTGTTCCTCTTACTCTCCTGTGTTGAATTCCTTTTGTTTGTGGATTTTTTTTCATTTCTTTTGTTTTATAGGTTTTGTTTTTTCTGAGACTTTTATTTTCCTCTTTATTTTGATGAGTAGGTTTGTTAACTTTCTTTGTGGTTACCATGAAATTTACCTTTATCTTTCTAACTTTGAAGCAGTCTATTATTACTTGGTATCGCCTTGTCTTCCTCTCCATTAGAGGGTTTTATGCCTACACCGTTTATTCACTCTTTTATTGTTCTGATGCTGTTGTCATTTACACATTAATTGCTCTGATTCCCTCTTGTATTTCTTTTTGCTTTTAGATAGTCCTTAAGAGTTCATTTCCTAGATTAGTATCTGGCTGGTATGATCCTGCATCGTAGATTCAGTCTGTAAGCTGATGTTGTTTGTTCTCAGATTGAAGGACTCCCTTTAATAATTCTTGTAATTTTGGTTTGGTTTTTACATAGTCCCTTAATTTTTGTTTATCTGGAAATGACCTAATTTCACCATCATATTTGAATGAGAGCTTTGCAGGATATATTACTCTTGGCTGGCAATTTTTTTCTTTCAAGGTTTTATATATGTCATCCCATTACCTTCTTGCCTGCATGGTTTCTGTTGAATAATCAGAGCTGAGTCTTATTGTTTTTCCTTCGAATGTGACTTTTTGTTTTTATCGAGCTACTGTCAGGATTCTTTGTCTTTGGTTTTGGAAAATGTGACTATGATATGCCTTCGTGATTTTCTTTTGGGGTCTATCCTATATGGAGTTCATTGAGCTTCCTGGATGGCCAGCTTTTCATCTTTCATGATATTGGGGAAGTTTTCTGTCAGCAGTTCTTCAATGATCCTGTCTGTGTTTTCTGTTTTCTCCCTCGGTTCTGGAACTCTGATCATCGGCAAATTTTTGCTTTTGTTTGTATCCCACATAATTCTCAGGGTCTCTTCATTTTTCCTTGTTCTTTTTTCTGAGAGCTGTATCCAAGTTTTTGTCTTCAGTTTCACTGATCCTGTCTTCCACCGTTTCAAACCTGCTCCTCAGACCTTATATGACACTGTTCATTGCTAAAGTCTTGTTGTTTATGTTTTGGATTTCTAATTGTTGTTTTTATATGATTTCTAGTTGTGAATTTATTTTGGCATTTTGTTCCTGCATTATTTTCCTGAATTATTCCATTTTTTGTCTGTATTTTCCATGAATTTGTCTGCCTTTTCCATGTATTTGTCTATTTTTCCCTCATTTTTGTCTGCTTTTTGTTTCAACTCTTGGATAGCTCTGAATATTAGAGATCTGAATTCCCTGTCAGGTAGTTCTAGTGCCTTTTCTCCTACCAGAAAGTAATGTGGTGTTTTATTTTGGATGCCTACTGGACCGTCCTGTCCTGGTTTTGTAAATGTTTTGACATTGTCTGCTGTCTTTGGGGCATTCAGTAGTTATTTTCCTCGTTTATTGATTGTAGATTTCTTTGTTTTATCCTGCTTTTTTGTTTTATTTGGTTATGTCTGAGCAGGTGGGCTGTGTGTTCTTTGCTGTTTGCTGGCCTTTGGGCACGATACTTTTCACCTCCTTCTCCAATTGGCATGGTCAGTCGCTCAGATATGGTACAGCAGGGCAGGTCTACCTAAAAAGGTGTTGCTGGGATGGGTTGTTTGTGGCACTTACTATGGCCACCAGGGTGAGCTGGTAATCAGTGCACAGCAGGCTCCAGTAGGCTGTGCCTGGGCTGCTTGGTGGTATGATGTTCAGCTCATGGTGCAGGTAGGCAGGATGGAGGGGAGAGACTGTGATGTGTGGAGCTAAGATGGGTATGGGAGAGAAGAGAGAGGAACAGGAGCCTAAAACATACAAACAAACAAAAAAGAGTGCTGAGGAGTTTGCCATTGGAGTGGAGAGATGAGAGACTATGAAATGGAGAAAAACAAAAAAGAGAAGAAAAGAAAAGAATGAATAAATAAAAATTAGAAAGAAAGAAGAAAAAAAAGCTCCCAGGGATCCCTCTGGTGAGGCTGTGAGGTCTGGGAAAGTTGCTTCCAGGCTGTGAAGTACAACCTGGCTAGAAGGGGTAGAGGTGTCATTCAGCACCAGGTATTCAGGGGACAGGAAGAGAAGGAAAGTATAGAGAGACAAGGAACTGAGTAATGAAGAGAGGGAAAAGAAAAAAAACAAACAAATTGAAAAAAGAAAAACAGAAAGAAAAAAACCCAAGAAAACAGAAATGCCAATCCCTCTGCACTTCTGCACAAACTGAGGGGTAAGCCCCCAGCCGTGCAGTACTGCCCAGCTAGAATGGGCTCCCAATTGGAGAAAAGAAAAAGAAAACAAACAATTCAAGACAAACAAACAAAAAAAGGCCTGGGATCCCACCAGTGTGGCAGCACGGCCCAGGAAGCAGTTTCACATTCAAGCAGAGTTTCACAGCCTTTCAGGAAGAAGCAAAGATGGCACACAGAGCCAGGTATTTGAGAGAAAGGAGGGGGAGATGGCGAGAGGTAAGGAAGAAATCTAAAGAAGTGGAAAAAAGCTACACCAGTAGCCAACAAATGGCACTTAGGGAGCCAGCCAGTGCAGGCGGGTGGAACCCAAGCGACACTATGGTGAAGGTGGTGCTTCCCGGCCAACATACTGGCCACAGGAAGCAGAGGAGGCCGAGTGGGGTGAAGAAGGGTGGGGGGGTGGAAAAGCCTATATCACTGGTTACTGGTTGTTCTGTCTCCTGCTGGAAGCTCCGTGAAGCTGCTTTCTCATACCCGCTGTAGCCGATCTCTGATAGGAGTCCAAGGTGGCACATCCGTGCTGCGTTAGCTGATAGGGGAACCCTGCATGTATCTCTCCTTGCTCTCTGTTCTCTGTCAGTTTCTTATTCCATTCGGTGCTTGGCTGAGTTCTTTATATCTTCATTTGATGCTTAGGGTTTCAGGATTTCTGTTTTCTCTGTTTGGCTTAGTTTTTTGGATCTTTGCTGTGGAGGGATGGTGTGGTGCTTCTGCCTATGGTGACATGTTGCCTGGAAGTCCAAAACCAGCATCTTTACATAATATTTCCAATTCTAAAATTTTATTATTTGATAGTGAAATTAGAGAAAACAAATTACAAATAAAAATGTATGAAATATGTGCATCAGAAAGGATAATTTAATGTCAGAAAACTTTCTGCCAAATGCTAAAGCATATTATGTAGTAAGCCATCCCCATAAACTAGGAAGTCTATAACATGATTCTAATATCCTACAGTTGATGCTGGAAGTCAGGCTAACTCCCTGAGAGAAAATGGAACTCAAGGATTTCAGTTTTGTGTTCCGGTCCAGCTTGGCAATCATTCTTTATTGACGACCTACCCAAAAGCAACATAAGATGAGGCTTTTTCATTTGCGTTATTTCATTTACACACAACCCAACAGCAATGCAAGGTAGTTTTTCTATCCTTTTTGAGTGTTATGGACTAAATTGTGTCCCCACAAAATATGTGTTGTAAATCCTAAAGCCCTGGAGATGTAATCCCATTTGGGAACAAAACTTTCCTTGTTATGTTAATAACACTATATCAGTGTAGGGTGTGTCTTAAGGCAATCACCTTTGAGATATATAAAGGAGCAGATTGGACACAGAGAAGGAAGCTCAAATGGGGTAAAGACAGATGCCACGTGAAGATCGCCAAGGAAACAGGAACAAACGCTGAAAAGAGACAAAGACCTTTCCCCAGAGTCAGCAGAGAGAGAGAGAGAGAGACTTCCCCTAGAGCCAGAGCCCTGAATTCAGACTTCTAGCTTCCTAAAATGTGAGAAAATTAATTTCTGTTTGTTAAAGCCACTCATACGTACTTCTGTTATAGGAACACTAAGAAACTAAGACAATGAGTCTCAGAGACATTTAGTAATTTAGTCCATTTTACAAGGGATTATGAAGCTAGATTCTTTTCTGACTCCAAAGGCTTTTTACCAGGCTCTTCAAGAATGAACCTGAGAATGGTGAAGATCAGAAATTGAGGGTATAATATTTAGGATGACGGTGGATAATGATAGAGAAAGGAGGCACTTTTCCACCATTAAACCACTTTAGACTCCCTTTGCGTGTTCAGTATTGAGGAAACAAGGCAATATATTTCAGAAGTGGTGTACCCAGTTGTGTAATGTATGTGCGTGTGTGAGAGAGAGGCAGAGAAAGAGAGAGAGTCATGGTAACAAGGGGATACGAAAGGGCTTCGAAAAATGATGAAACAAGCTCACATCTAGCAACATGCCTTTCAAACACTTTCCATGATCAGAGAGTTGTATGGATTGGAATACAAATATTATCCTACAGTGTGCTGTAAAATTCATTCACAGAATTACCTAACTTAGACAATTAAATTTCTTTCCTCCTAGCTCCTGGCCACACAAAGAAAAGATAACCTAGAACCAGGCAGGTTAGTTAAAGAAAAGACAGGTCTATGTTGAATGCTTTTATTTTGTGAAAGGCCGGTATGAAAGCCCAGGCTCCTAAGTGTCATAAAGGATGTGGCTATGAGATGCAAAATGATATGTTCCAAGGACAAAGACCCACTTCTTTTCATTTCTGGTCTTCTCGTATATCGCTGCAAAGCCTCCCCTATGTGCCTTAGATCCACACCGTACTGTGTACCAGACAAAATAACAAACATTAACTTAATTGCTTATGTAATTATCTTTTGTTTTTTTTTGTTTGTTTTCTCTGTTTTTAAGAATTGGTGAATTTATTTCCATGAAATTATAACAAGTCATGGTGTTGTAAGCTGGGAGATCCTAGAGTTCTCTATGTATTCATAGTACTTTGCCCCAGCCAATCCCCAAACAGCTATTCTTTGATAATAGAAGAACATGGAGAGGTAAGGATATTAATGTGAATTAAGTTACTTACAGAATTTCCCCAGAAATGCAAGGTTCAGCATAAGGAAATCTATCAATGCAATATATCACATTACTGTAATAAAGAAAGACACACATAATAATTTCAGTTGATGCAGAAAAGCATTTGATAAAATCCAACACCTTTTCATTATAAAAACACTCAAAACCAGGAGTAGAAGGAAACTTTCTTAACATGAAAAGACCATTTATAAAAAACCCACAGCTAACATAGCATCATACTCAGTGGTGAAAAACTGAAAGTTTTCCCCCTACCATCAAGAACAAGAAAGGATACTTGCTTTCACCACTGCTATTCACCATTGAACTGGAAATTCTCATCAGAGCACTTAGGCAAGAAAAAGAAATTAAAGGTATTCAGATTGGAAAGGAAGAAGTAAAACTATTTCTATTCACAGATAAAATGATTCTACACATGGAAAAACCCCAAAGAATCCACAACAAAAATTCTGGATTATCTCAGGCAATAGTTTCAGGGGTTAATCCAGCCTCCATGGCTCCAGGAAGTCTGGAGTCTACAAGAATTTTATATTCTGGTCTGCATTTTCCCCTTTTTGATCAAGATTCTTTTGTGGAATCTTTGATCAAAATGTTCAGTAATTGTAGCTGGGCACCATCCAGTTCTTCTGGTCTCATGGCAAAGGAGGCAGTTGTACACGGAGGCAATTATCACACATTCCATATCCTCCTCCTATTCCTCACTCTCCTTCCTCTGTTGTTCCAGATGAACAGTGCCTTGGAGAAAATAACTTAATTTTTGATTATCTGTGTTGAAATATTTGTGAGTAAAATTATATTATGTTTGAAATTTACTTCAAAATAATCAGGAGGGGGACAGAGATGAAATGAGGTTGGCCATTATTGATAATTGGTGAAACTGAGTGATGGGTGTCTAAGGGTTCATAATACTTTTCAGTCTAAATTCATAAGGTTTCAAGTAATGACAAAAATAAAAAGAAAAATAGGGAGTCATCCAGTTTGGAAAGCAGAGACCCATGGAGCACACACAGATAAGAGACAGCAGGCATTCTAGGGAGGGGTGAGTGTCCAGTGCTCAGGAAGCAGAGGAACAACACAGAGGGCTGTGTCTCCCATGAGTGGGAGGGTGGAGGTCAGGACACAAGGGGGCAAAACATGAAGTAGAGGGAGGGTGGGCCCTGAAGGGGTGCAGAAGATGGAGGCAGGGTGAGTTCTGGGGGAGACGGAAGGTGCACAGAGGGTGGGTCCTGAGAGGCAGGGCGTGGAGGAAGAGTGGCTCATTGGAAGGGGAGGCAGAGAGTGGGTCCTGGGGGCACATAGGGTGGAAGGAAGGTGGATTTGGGGGGAAAAAGCAGAGGGTGCAGATGGGGCAGAGGAGGGTGGGTCTTGGGCAGCAGTGGGTGGAGAGAGGGTGGAGGGAGTGTGAGCCCTGGGGGGAGGGGGCAGAGGGATACACCTCCTCCAGCAGACTCCACCGTTGGCCATTCCCCACAACCTAGACCAGGAAACCCCCGTACATACCCTGGTCCCTCTCTGCCAGCTGGCTCACTTACCCTGACTCACCACTTCTCCCTTCAGTGCCAGCACAGCTACATGGCAGCCCGTGGTGAGTGTCAGCACCATGTGCTGTCTCCTTGGGCTGGGCTGCAGGGCTGGGTCTTCTGCTGCTTGCAGAGAGCCTCTGCCAGCCGAGGCTGGTGGTCACCAAGGCTTCTCTCCAGCACCAGCCAGGCAGGGAGGGCAGTCACCAAAACTTCAACTAGGGGACCAGCTGGGCCTAGGCGGGCATCACCCCAGCTTCATCCTGAGAACCTTATCTGCACACTGAAGGCCCTGCCCAGGCATGAGGAAGTGGCTTGAGGCCGAGTCCCAAGTCCACCCCTGAACTCATCTCCTGCTCCTCCTAGCTGCCTCCTACAGAAGTGAGCACATCATGAGCGCTTGCTGAGCCTCCAGGCCCTCATGCACACAGGTGAGATCCACTCAGGAGGGGACAGTAAGGTCTCATCTGGTTGTAGACCAGCTGGCACCAAGTTAGTGCCACTGCCAGGCACCACCTTGGGAACCTTCCTGGGTTTCAACTCTGTTAGTGTGAGTCTGAGAGAAGGGAATGGCAGGGTTTCCAGTGCCTGCTACTTGTCAGATGCCCACTAGGTCCTTTAGATTCATTTGCTCACTAATTAGAGGCAAGATCTCCATCCCCCCCTGCTCTTGCTAATCATAATGACAGTGCTATCCCCACAGCCCTCCTGAGCACAGCAGGCTTTCATGGCCTAACTCACCTCACTCTCACTGAGAGCTAGTAGTATTATTCAACCCAGTTTATAGATGAGGAGTTCAGGGTGCAGAGAACAAGAGTGATGTGCCCAAGGTCACACTGTGGTGGATGGTGGAGACAGAGTCTGAGGCCAGGGCTTTACTCCTATGGAAACTCTTTTACAAGAGCAGAAGTTTCTGCGCCGATTCTGAGAATGCTGGAAGGTTTTAGTCTTTGGACCACTCTGTTCCTTCTTACAGGGATAAAAGTTCAGGCCCGAAGAAAGGAATTACAGGCATTGGGAAGATTATGGGCAGTTTGTTTTGTTTATGCTGCAGAAGGGTTTCTCCTTGTGCTTCCATTCAGGGTAGTTGTGGCTCTGGGCCTCCCCCACCACCCCACGGGTGTATATCTAGTTGAGTTGTTCCAGCCTACCTCCCCTCTCCCACAAATCCTGGGAAACTCACGGCCTGCACAAAGGTAGGAATGGGCCATGAGGCAAAATAAGAGTCATCTTAGCCTTAACAGGTTGCAATGCCCTTTTCACACTTTGTTCCATGGGAAACAGTGGCAAAAAAAATCGAGTGACTCACTCAGCTGAAGGCAAAGCCAGACAAGACACCTGTTTCATTTTGTTTTAATTTATTCTTTTTCTCTCATCACCCCTCCCTTTCACCTCCACCTATATGCATCCACCTTGGTAATTTTATTACTGATGTTTTGAATCAACCTGCCCTATAATAATTTAAATTTTTTCCCTGAAAAATAATCTAGTGTTATTGTGTGCATTTTTATTTACAAAAATGCTATTTTTATGCAGAAACCTCATTGTTTCTTAGCTTTTCATTCAATGCTATATCTGAGATCGATTTACAGTTCTGTATGGAAATCTAGTTCATTATTTCTGGCTGCCATAATAATTCAATGTTATGCATTTACCACCCTTGATTTCTCCTTTCCTCAAGGGATGGGCATCAACGTTGCCTCCAGTTCCTCCAGGAACAGCCTCATACGTGTCTTTTGATGGATTTGTGGGAAACATTCTTTGGGCTTTATCTTTATGATGAAACTGCATGATTAATGTCCTCGATGCCAGATTGCACCAACCTACACACCAACAACTACACAAAAGTTCTCTGATATCCCCACAGCCTTGCCAGCACTGAAGTCAAACAATATTCTAATTTACTCCAAGTCAATCATTATCTAGTTACAACTAGATCTTTCCCTTTGCCGACAAGCGAGACTAAATATCTCCTCATATATTTATTAATCATTTGGGCTTCCCCTTCTGTAAATTGCTAAAAATTGTCTGTTGGGGTCTGAAGGTGATAATTATTGCTTTATTCCCCACTTCAAGTCAGAAGTATAAACAGCTGGAGATCAAAATATCACCTCTGTACTGGTAAACATATTGGAAGTGGCAGCCTTAAAACTGTGTCTAATTGCACGTACTGAATTAGATTTATCCACCAAAGCACAGGCTGAGCTGGGCATACACAAGCCACACCACACACACACACACAACCTTCCCAACATAGGACCAGCTATTTATGGAGTTCCCCAGGCCAGGCCAAACAAAGAGAGAGAAGCCAGCAGGCTACTCCCTGAGAGTTCACCTACCAGCATATCACTTCTCTTCCTCTAGAACAGTATGTATTTGGGGTCAGAAGAGGGATATTCTCCAGTACCTCATGACACCAAGCATTATCCCCTGTGGTTGTTAGGTGCCATTAAGTCGGTTCTGAATCGTAATGACCCTGTGTACAACAGAAAGAAACACTGCTCAGTCCTGCACCATCCTCACAATGTTTGAGCCCATGGTTGCAGCCACTGTGTCAATCCATCTTGTTGAGGGTTTTCCACTTTTTTGGTGACCCTCTACTTTACCAGGCATGATGTCCTTCTCCAGGGACTGGTCCCTCCTGATAACATGTCCAAAATACTTGTGACAAAGTCTCACCAACCTCGCTTCCAAGAAGAACTCTGGCAGTATTTCTTCCAAGACAGACATGTTCGTTCTTCTGGCAATCTGTGGTATATTCAATATTCTTTGTCAGCACCATAATTCAAAGGCATCAATTCTTCTTCAGTATTCCTTAGTCATTGTCCAGCTTTAATATGCATATAAGGTAATTGAAAATATCATGGCTTAGGTCAGGTGCACCTTAGTCCTCAAGGTGACATCTTTGCTTTTCAACACTTTAAAGAGGTCTTTTACAACAGATTTGACCAGTGCAATACATGGTTCAATTTCTTGACTGCTGCTTCCATGGGCATTGATTGTGGATACAAGTAAAACGAAATCTTTCAAGACTTCAATATTTTCTCTGTTTATCATGATGTTGTTCATTGGTCCAGTAGTGAGGACTTTTGCTTTCTTTGTGTTGAGGTGTAATACATACTGAAGGCTGTAGTATTTGATCTTCATCAGTAAGTGCTTCAAGTTCTCTTCACTTTCAGCAAGGAAGGTTGTGTCATTTGCATATCAAAGGTTGTTAATGAGTCTTCCTCCAATCCTGATGTTGCATTTTTCTTCGTATAGTCCAGCTTCTTGGATTATTTCTTCAGTGTACAGACTGAATATATATGGTGAAAGGATACAACCCCAACTTATACTTTTCCTGATTTTAAATCACTCAGTATCCCCTTGTTCTGTTTGAACATCTGCCTCTTGATTTATGTACAGGTTTCACATGAGCACAATTAAGTGTTCTGGAATTTCCATTCTTTGCAATGTTATCCATAATTTGTTATGATACACGCAGTCAAATGCCTTTGCATAGTCAATAAAACACAGATAAACATCTTTCTGATATTCTCTGCTTTCAGCCAAGATCCATCTGATATTAGCAATGATATCCCTCATTCCACGTCCTTTTCTGAATCTAGCTTGAATTTCTGGCAATTCCCTGTCCATGTACTTCTCCAACTGTTTTTAAATTATCTTCAGCAAAATATTACTTGCCTATGATATTAATGATATTGTTCAATAATTTCTATTTTCTGTTGGATCATCTTTCTTTGGAATGGGCACAAATATGGATCTCTTCCAGTCAGTTGGCCAGGTGGTTGTCTTCCAAATTTCTTGGCATGGACAAGTGAGCACCTCTAGCACTGCATCCGTTTCTTGAAACATCTCAGTTGGTATTCAGTCAGTTCCTGAAGCCTTGCTTTTTGCCAATTCTTTCAGTGCAGCTTGGACTTCTTTCCTCAGTACCATCGGTTCTTGATCGTATGCTACCTACCTCCTGAAATGGTTGAACATCCACCAATTCTTTTTGCTACAGTGTCTGTGTATTGCTTCCATCTTCTTTTGATGCTTCCTGCATCATTCAGTATTTCGCCCATAGAATCCTTCAAAATTACAACTTGAGGCTTGAATTTTTTCTTCAGTTCTTTCAGCTTGAGAAATGCTGAGTGTGTTCTTTTCTTTTGGTTTTCTAACTCCAGGTCTTTGCATATTTCATTATAATACTTTACTTTGTCTTCTCAAGCTGCCCTTTGAAATCTTCTGCTTAGCTCTTTTATTTCATCATTTCTTCCATTCGCTTTAGCTGCTACCTTATGTTCAAGAACAAGTTTCAGAGTCTCTTCTGACATCCATTTTGGTCTTTGTTTCTTTCCTATCTTTTTAATGACCTTTTGCTTTCTTCTTATATGATGACCTTGATGTCACCCACAACTTGTCTGGTCTTTGGTCATTAGTGTTCAATGCATCAAACGTATTCTTGAGATGGTCTTCAGATTCAGGTGAGATATATTCAAGATCATGCTTTGGCCCTCATGGACTTGTTCTAATTTTCTTCACCTTCAAATTAAACTTGCACAAGAGCAATTGATGCTCTGTTCTGCAGTTGGCCCCTGGCCTTGTTCTGAATGATGTTATTGAGCTTTTCCGTCATCTCTTTCCATAGATGTAGGCAATTTGATTCTGTGTATTCCATCTAGTGGGGGCCTCATGTATAGTTGTCATTTATGTTGGTGAAAAAAATATTTGCAACAAAGGTGTCTTTGGTCTTTCAAAATTCTATCATGTTGTCTCTAACATCGTTTCTATCACAAGCATCATATTTTCCAACTACAGATCCTTCTTCTATGTTTCCAACTTTTGCATTCCAATCACCAGTAATTATCAATGCATCTTGATTGCACGTTTCATTATTTTCAGACCGTAGAAGTTCATAAAAATCTTCAGTTTCTTCATCTTCAGCCTAATTGGTTGGTGGGTTAATTTGAAAAATAATCATATTAACTGGTCTTCCTTGTAAGCATAGATATTATCCTATCACTGACAACATTGTACTTCAGGATAGATCTTGAAATATTCTTTTTAATGAGCAATGTGATGCCATTCCTCTTCAATTTGTCATTCCTGTCATAGTAGATCATATGATTGTTTGATTCAGAGTGACAACACCAGTCCATTTCAGCTCATTAATGCCTAGGATTCAATTTTTTGTGTTCCATTTCTTTTTTGATTACTTCCAATTTTCCTAGATTCATGCTTCATATATTCCCTGTTCTGATTATTAGTGGATGTTTGCATCTGTTTCTTCTAATTTTGAGTCATGCCACATTAGCAAACGAAGGTCTTGAAAGCTTGACTCCATCCACGTTATTAAGTTTGACTCTACTTTGAGGAGGCAGCTCTTCCCCAGTTGTATTTTGAGTTATCACCTAACACCTTTGATTTACCATCAAGCTTAGTGATTAAGCCTGTTATACACCATGGGTGGCCTGGAGAGGGGAGTAAGGAGTAGTTACAAGTGGGAAAAGACTCAGCAGTTTCTCAGGAGATTTCTGCCCTCCTTATACCAATATACTCTGCTCTTGCTTTCGAACCACATTGCAAAATTGGTTTTTGCCACCATCCCCCAACATCACATCTCTGAAAATGGCCAGAACCTCATGTTGTTCTTCTTCTTCTTATTGTGCGCCATCCAGTCAATTCGGACTCATAGTGACCCCATGTGACAGAGTAGAGCTGTCCCATAGGGTTTTCTTGGCTGTAATCTTTACCACCAACTTTTCAGGTAGCAGCAGACCCCTTAACCATTGTGCCACCAGGACTTCTTAGAACAGCACATGAGGTAATTTAACTCCAAGCCCCTGCTGTACCCTACCCTGAAAATTTGTGCCCTATTTTATTTCCCATCCCAAATGATACCTGGTCACACTATTCAGTTAAGCTCACCAGAGGCAAAGTAATAAAATTAAATGACAGCAAAAGACCAAAATAATTCATTGTCAGCAATAGAAAAAAAAAAAGTCCTATATTTCGATATATACCACTCAGCTAGCAATTAAAATCAAAAGAGATTCTAAAACTTTTACATTAAAATACAAACAAATTAGATTCCAAACAACATGGGCTTTCTTTCTTCTCTAGGCTAGAGGAATCTCTCTCATACATTCACACAGGGTTGGGCTCCTTTGACAAGCCCCAGGGGTAAAGACTCACTCAAGGCTACTTAGTAGAAACTGAGATCTACAGCTGCCCCCTAGCTGCACTGAAAGTCTCTGACTCTACCTGCTCCACCAATCACTCTGGTCCCCAAATGTCAGGGCTTGTGCCTTTTTTAAGGTTCTTGGCCCAGGCACTTACAGTCCTAAACCCTGAGCCCCTTATTCTGCCTTCAGAATCAAGTAATAAAACACAGGAATCACACACATGTAGATCATATATGGAGAATACCATTAGACCCTTGGCCCCAGTTGAGCTCTCATTTTATATCCTGGATTGAATCGCCATCCACTCTTCCCCAGGCCTCAGGCCGCCCCTTATAGTGACAGAGTGGAGACTGTGTGGGTTTTCTGGGCAAGTACCTCTGAAAAGAGAGAGAACCGGGGATCTGAGCAACATGGCTCAGTTTCTACCCCTAATTTCACTCAAATCCTTGCCTTCCCAACCCAAATTCCCACCATACTAGGATGATCTGAGTTTTTGTTCCAAATTCCTCTGTATATGCTCTTCTTTGACAATTGCTTTTGTAGCTAACTTAAGATTTCCTTAATGTTCTATAACTATTGGCTTTCACCTGAATTCATTTCCCTTTGTGCCAAGGCAGTTCTTCCAAGACCTTTCATAGAAGGTCTTAGTTAGCTTGTATGCCTAGGAGCATACTTATTTCACCCTCACATCTAAATGAAAATCTTGCTGAATTTAGCATCTTAGGTTCAGAGTGTTTTTCCTTCATGCTCCACTGTCTTTTTGTATTTAGTCTTGCTGTTAAGTCAAATGGAAGTCTGACATTTGTTATAGGTTATCCACCCTTTCCTTCCAGAAACTTTAGAATATTCCCTTTGTCTTTAATGTCATTATATTTCTCTTAACTACACTTAGGCTTGTTTTCCCCCTAAGTATTCTTTTACACAATCTTTTTAAGTCTGAGTCTTAATTCTTTAATTTTGAGAAATTCACATTATTTACTTCTTCCAGTATTTCCTTTCTGCCAGCCTGTACTCACTGTAAGTGCTTCCCCAACCCAGCTAGACACTCACACTGGTCTCTTTTTACCCAGAAGAGCTCTTCTGGCCCTGAGCTGGTCTGCTGTTTTCTACTCTGCAGTGGCAACAGGGTGGACAAAGACTCACCTGGGACAGTGAGGACAGGAAAAATGAGTACATCTAGAAAGCTCTCAGCCACCTGCTCTACTTCTGTGGTTTCTGATCCTCTCTGCTCTAACATACTGAATTCCTCCCACACTAAGACACTCTCCTTAAAGGTACGTTAAGGTCTCACTGTCAATTTCCTGAGGCTTTCCTTACTGAATCAACATCCACTCCTTCCTGTGGCATGTCTAAGCTAGGTTTTAGGAAGAAGCCAGCAGACTGTGTTAGCTCTCCATCTTGTTAAGAAATGGAAACTGTGTCCTTCTCATCTTTACTTGGCTTTGAGGAATCAGTATAAAGGGACCAAAATACCTTTCTTTATTTCTTTTCTTGGTTTCACTCTTCATATGCCTCCCATCTCTCTTTCTTCTCTTCTGGATTAAGATATGACATAATTCAGACTCCGCATCAAAGCATGTGAATTCTTTAGAGAGCAGGATAAAGGAAGGAAGACTTTTGCAGGGAGATTTACTTGAGCAACTCACTTTCTGATGCCTGGATAGTGAAGGTGTGGCAGGTGTGGACTCAAGCCAAGAGGCCCTGAGCTATTGCCCCACAATGCTGTGCATGGAGCCCTGACTGAAAGTACAAGGATGCTGTTTCCACTTCTAGATTCTAGCACCAATTAATGTGTGGCCCCTTTAGCAAAAGCCTGTTGACTCTGTGGAGGTTGGTCTTCTCTATTGCCCAAACAAGATCTTAACACTTTATCTGCTTAATTGCAAAGACTTTTGGGAGACACTATGAAATAATGTACATAAAGCGTTTTAGTAGATTATAAATAGATACGCAAATGTAAAGAGTTCTTAGGGCAGAGAGGAGGATTTAGCTCTCTCTCCTACACCCAGGCAAATAATCATGTTTGCATGATTTCTTTTTGTAGGATTGCATGAATTACATTTGGAAGAAACAGACTTATGGGCAGAAATGTATTACCTGTGAGCCAGCAGAAAAGAGAAAGTGAGAGACAGAATCAGAAATCTTTCCAAATGACACTAGTCTGCTTGTCCAGGGGATTCCCCAGATGCCTAATACAACAGAAGACACAGATTTGAGTGTATTAGTCCCTGATGAAGAGCAGGCAAAACTAACAAAATTGGACCAGAACTGTCCTTGCCCAGATCAAGGGGGAGAAAAGAAAAAGGGCACAAATTTAGGAGGCAGTGGTGGACACAGCAGTATCCAACAGCATCTCTCTGGACCTCATTCTTCCTCCATAAGACATGTCTTTGCCCTGCTACACAAAATCAAGATAGAAAGCAAAAGGCACAATCCATATGTCTTAGTGTCTTAGGCTATGTTCTCTAGAGAGGCAAAACTAGTGAAGTGTATATGTGTGTGTGTGTGTGTGTGTGTGAGTATAGACAAAACTGACTGCCGTTGAGTTGGTTCCAACTCATAGTGACCCTATAGGAGAGAGTGGAACTGCTCCACAGGGTTTCCAAGGAGAGGCTGGTGAATTCAAACTGCTGACCTTTTGGTTAGCAGCCATAGCTTTTAACCACTATGCTACCAGGGTTTCTGTGTGTATATATTGATAGATACACATACATACATTCATAGAGAGGGATTTATCTCAAGGAAATGGCTCACACCGTTGTAGAGGCTGGCAAGTTCCCCACATAATAATATCCAAGTGTCAATTTTACCAAAAAACCCTATCGATGTCTATTTTCAAACGACAAGCCAAACAGTACCCACGTTTGAATGTGAAAAAGAAGTTCCCCAAGAACTGTCCAATGACAAGCAATGTCCTGTCTGCAAAGTCACAAGAATCAGGGACTGATCAGGAAAACTCAACTATTGTCTGCCCAAACAATGTGCTTGACTATCCATGGCAGTATAACATTAGGTATTTCTTCACACTTGTGTTTCTACAATTGGGTGGGCTTTCCCAGAAGAACAACAAAAGATGAATATCTGGGGCAGGGGTGGTGGGCCAAAAAAATATCCTTGTGCTTTCTCAAGAAAGAAGGAGATGTCCGGTTGTTTCCTGACCTCCAGTGAATGAGTCAGTTGATCTTAGAAGCTTATTTTTCCTTTCTTTTTGCAAACAGTGAAGACCTGTGTTATGGATTGAATTGTGTCCCCCAAAAATGTGTATCAACTTGGCTAGGCCATGATTCCCAGTACTGTGAGATTGTCCACCATTTTGTGATATGATGTGAGTGTCCTACGTGTTGTAAATCCTAATCTCTATGATGTTAATGAGGTAGGATTAGAGGCAGTTACGTTAATGAGGCAGGACTCAATCTACAGGATTAAGCTGTATCTTGAATCAATCTCTTTTGAGATATAAAAGACAGAATCAAGCAGAGAGGAGAGGGACTTCATTACTACCAAGCAAGAAGAGCCAGGGTGGATCTCGTCCTTTGGACCAATAGTCCCTGTGCTAAGAAGCTCCTAGACTAGGGGAAGATTGATGACAAGGGTTTTCCTCAAGAGCCAACAGAAAGAGAAAGCCTTCCCCAGGAGCTGACACCCTGAATTTGGACTTCTAGCTTCCTAGACTGTAAAAGAATAAACTATTTGTTAAAGCCATCCACTTGTGGTATTTCTGTTACAGCTGCACTAGATAACTAAGACAACCAGTGTCTCTTGGTTTAGTTGAAAGAAATGATGCTTTATCTTATTCAAAGACAGCATTTCAGTGAGTGGCAGTGAAGAAAAATTCAGGTCTTTCTTTATTCCATGTAGATGTGAATCAGATATCACTTGGGAATCAAAGATAAATTGATACAGGCTGAGTTCTCGATCACAGTACAGGTATTTCATCAGTATTGCAGCAGGAGCCATGGATTTCTCTTCTTGTAGTAGTGTTAGAAACTTTTCAAAGTAGGTTTACATTGCTCCAATCTTTAGACTGCATTCCTTCTATGTGAGAATTTTGAATATGTGCAGATTTTGGAGGTATGGATTACAGATTTGCCTCCATCAGATTATCACAAAACCTCTCTGGTAGGTCTTTAAAATATTTATATCAGTAGGAAATAATGCTCCAGAAATTATCCCTCATTATCTAAGAACTTTGCCCCATTTTTCCTGCTTGTTAACATTTATATTAACAGGTGAAAGCTGGCTTAGAGCAAAGTCAATCCAACTCTTTTCATTCACAGTTGAGGAAACTAAGGCCCAGAAAAGTGTTTCCAGTTGAGTAGGTGGCAAAACTTAGATTTAAATCCTGTTCTCTTGAGGCTCAGTTCTGAGATTTTTCATCAAGCTAGGATGTTTTTTCAAAATATGGATACATTCTTACATGTATGCTTTGTTTCCAAAGCACTCAGACATAGTTTCTTACACTGTTGAAGCAAGCCTTTCATTTATGATCCATGAGTTGTATTTAACAGGGGAATTGTAAGCCGGGATATGGTGGTGTTTGGATTTAGTTTGTATTCTTGACAAGGTAAGGAGAGGTGTGAAACACATGACAGAATTGTGTTTATCTTATAGAGGAGAGCAGGCAGAGAAGTAGCATTAAGAACACTGAGATGACAGTTGGTTAGCATAGGGCAGCAGCTCCACCATGGTGCTCTGGCAACCTTCCACGTATCCGCATAGGCCACGTAAGCAAGACTGAACCTTGGCTGAGCTGTGTCTTGAGAGAACGCCTGTTATCCTCCCAGAACATGAGAGGCTTGTGTGACCCTGCTACAAGGCTATCTTCCCACTAGCCTCCCCATAGTCTCTGGGAGGCTGTCATGAGACAGTTTCTCATGTCTTCTGGGATCTGATGAGGCAAGAGGCTTCCTGTCTGCCTTCTTTAGGGTCCAGCTGCAGGCTATAAAACTACTTAGTAGCTGCAGCATGGAATTGGTTTCTCAGCAACAGGGCATCTGTATCATTTATGTTGCAGTCATTAGGCTTCTTTTGTTGCCTTGTCACCCTGTGGGAGGGCTTCGGGGAGCCAACATCTTTGGCTTCTCTTCTTTTTACTGTATATGTAGGTTATAAACTGAATCTAAAAGGGTTGTTTCTTTGCTGGCTGAATCTGTCAGGCCTAGTCCTTCCCCTGTGCTTGACAGTTAGGAATCATGAACCCAAAACCATAGGTGATGCGGGTCACAGATTTATTCAACAAATTCTAGAACGCTAAACCTTGGAGTTCTCCTTACTCAAAGAAGTAGTTTCAAGCCTAAGAAACCAGAGCCCTGAGGTAGAATTCAGTGTGGGGGGGGGGGGGGTGGTTAGAGCCACTATAGAGAGTTTTAAAAAAAAAAAACAAAAAAAGAACGCGTTGCTGTCGAACAGATTTCGACTCACAGCAACCCTATAGGACAGAGTAGAACTGCCCCATAAGGTTTCCAAGAAGCACCTGGTGGATTCTAATTGCCGACCTTTTGATTAGCAGCCACAGCTCTTAACCACTGGTATAACAAGCTGATTTCCCTATTATAGGTCAGATAGGCCACTCTTAAGCACTATGCAACCAGGGTTTCCATAGAGTGTTTAGGGGGTTCCAAATCTTTTACACCATGGGATCTTCCTCTAGCAAAGAATCATTTTCTGGTCTGCCCCTGTGAGGTTCTGGCTATATTTTAGTAAAAACCCAACTGCAGGGAAGGGAATTTGTTATATAGGAAAGCTCTCATAAATATTTTTATTTCTCTATCTCTTCTACAGCCAGTGATGTGCTGAATGTTACTTAAAGTATTATGTTGCTAAACAGTGTTGTGAAGAAAATTTCAGTGACCTAGACAGTTATCCTTTTAATATCCTTCAGAAGGGCTGCCAGCCCAGCCTCACATTTGGAGAGCATTATGGAGTCCTCAATCCCAGGCTTGCTAGTACTCCTCCTGAAGACACTTGTTTTCTGATCATTTCCCTACTCTGTGTGTGTGTGTTTGTGTTTGTGTGTGTGTGTGTGTGTGTGTGTGGCATTCATTATTTGGTTCATAAGTTCTTGAAGTTATCAAATTTTATAGTTCATTCATTCTATATGTTCAGCTGGACTGTGGTGAACATCTGGTATACATTCCATCTCAAACATCAGTGTGGCCCGCAGTAAAGCTTACAAGAAACACAAGCCACCCATATGGCTTGGTGTACATTTCAAATACATCTATATATTTTTGTTTATATATATACACATGTATATATACATATTTAACCAAAATAAAAAATTTATATTACAATTGTTAGCCTTTATGTGTGTACTATTCTATTGTATTCTATTCTTTTTCATTGACAAAAAAAAAATGTTGATCATAACTCATTCAATAGATTTCTCAGCCATCTAATGGGTCTTGACCTGGCATTTGAAAAACACTGCTACGTAGGCTACTTTGGGAGAATATAGAAGGAACTTCATTAAGAGGTTCACAGTCTAGCTGGAGAGACAAGGCAGACTCAGTACATATGATTTGTGCTTCCATGATTTTTCAACACATTGCACATAGGCTAGTTAGGAAAATGGGTGCAACCACTGGAGACAAGTGACCAAAATGCACAAAAGGGAATGAAATTATCCCCACACACACACACACACCAAAGCCCTGCTGTGAAGAGGAGAGGTTGATATAGTTAGGTTTGGGCCAGACCCTGGGCAGCTGGATGGGAGAGTGGAGTCAGTTTCCATCTCGCTTCACAGGACTACTCCTAGACTATAACTCCTCTCCTTGTGTAAAATCTCTTCTTTTGAGGCTACAGCTGTTGGCTGCTGCAATCTCTGCACATCCTTGTCGATAACAGCTATTGACTTAGTTCACTGATAGCTACAGCACCTGCTCTTCTTTGTACTGTCTATGAAGGTAATATACTACCTAAGTCTGGAAATCTGATTCAGGATCCTTATGAGTGCTCCATCCAATACTCCAATTTCATCTTAAGTGATTTTGTAATTCATTTCAGTCATCCCCTCTTGTAGTCATATCAAAAATTGTGCCATCACCAAGAATTATTTCCCTCTGAAATCTTTACTTCAGACACCTCATTTTTAACAAAACCGCTGACTTTCCAAAATATGCTATTTTCAGGACTGTTCCCCCCCCCCCACTACCCATTATACTCTGCGTTTTTCATGTCTTTATCTACTCAGCTTAGATCTCCATAAGGAATTTATTCTAGTAGTTCTCTAGGTAATATCATGCACAACTTCGTCCTGTGTGCTTTAAGTCACATTCACCTGGAAAAACTCCAATCCTGAATCAAACAATGTGCTAACCTCCCTGGCTGCTGAGTTCTAGAGAAAAACTACACAGCCTTCTAAACAGCCATGGTGTACAAATTCAAGTGGGAATTCTAATGTTACTTTGTAGACCTTCTAGATTTTTCTAGTTAACTTTATCTCTCATTCTACAAAAGGGCTATTTTGATCCACTGCCACCCTCCTTATATCTCCGGCCTCACTATCTCCCAGTTCCCTTTAGAAGTGGAAAAATTCTAAGATGGCCCAAATCCCTGTGCCCTGCTTTACACACTCTGTATAATCCTCTTGAATGCAGGGGGGACCTGTGAATTTGATAGAATGGGTTATGCTATTTGAGCAATGCGATGGGATAATTGCTCCTATGATTATGTTGACATTATATAAGACTCCATCCTGATGGACTATAGAGAAATTCTCTTGCTGACACTGAAGTGCCATGTTTGAGAGGGCCAAGTGCCTAGGACATGAGGGTGGCCTCTAAGAGCTAAGAGCAACCCTTAGGCATCAGCCAACAAGAAAACAGACCTCAGTCCTAGCAAGGAACTGAATTCTGCCAATGACCTGAATGAGCATGGAAAAGAACCCTGAGACTCCGATGAGATCCCAGCGCTGGCCAACACCTTGATTTCACCTTAGTGAGATCCTGAGCAAATGACTAGGTAACTTGTGCCTGGATTCCTGACCTACAGAAAGTGAGATAATAAATTTTTGTTGTTTTAAGCTGCTAAGTTGTTCCTTCTGCTTTACAGGGACATAGAATCCAGCAGAAGGAATCATTTTTTCAATTTTTTACCACTAAACTTTCAATTTATCTCTCTTTTCCTCCTTTGTCCCCATCTCCCTTGTGATGGTTAAGATTATGTGTCAACTTGGCTGGGCCATGATTCTCAATGTTTATATGTGATCACTCCCATGATTGAATATGCTGTGAGTAGCCAATCAGTGGAAAGGGAGTTTCCCTGGGGGTGTGGTCTGCATCTGAATATAAGCAGATGTTCTGCCTTTTGCTAGCTCTGGATCCTGCAGCTGCCTCCTGTTTGTCTGACATCCAGTTCTTGGGACTTAAGCTTATCTGCTGAACTTGGGATTTGCCAATCTTCACAGCCTGTGAGTGGAACCCTGCTCTGTGACCTGCCGATCTTGGGTTCACCAGCCCCTGCAGCCATGTGAATCAGGAGAAACTTTGAGGTCTTGCTTGCCGATCTTGGGCTCGCCAGCTTCTGCAGCTGCATTAATTGAGAGAAGACTCTACCCTGATCCATGGACTTGGGATGTTCTAGCTTCTACAATTGTGTGAGCTGTTTCCTTGATATAAATCTCTCTCTATATATATTTATACACTTTACTGGTTTTGCTTCTCTAGAGAAGCCAGCCTAAGACACCCCTGTTGCAATAAAAAGTGTGAACTAGTTTCTTCTCACACTCCCTACGGGCTTTCTGAGACAAATATTTAAACATGTGTCCATCTTTCTTACTTTAACACAAACTCCTTCAATCCCACGTCTTGATCCAGTTAACTTCCTTTTTCTTTTCTCAAGGATGCAGCCAAGATTCCCAAATTTGAGAGAGCCTAGGGTCAAGATCTTCTCCTTCATGGAACATATATAAAATTATAGCATTTTTTTCTGCATACTGAGATAAATATGTGAGGCTACTAAAACATAGAGACAACCAGTTTGGGTGCTCCACACACTCCAAGGTAGTGGTTTTCATTGTGTGGTCCCTGGGTGACGTGCGTCAGCATCACCTGGAAACTTGTCTGAAGTACAAAATCTGGGGCCCAACCCCAGAACTACTGAGCCAAACTCTGGGAGCAGGGCCCAGCAATCCGTGTTTAATAAACCCTTTAGGTAATCCTGATACACACCCAAATTTGGAACCAGTGCTGGGAGAGAGAAATTTCAAGATGTTCCCTCACCTGTAACCCATTCTCAATGCACTGGTTGAGAAGCAGTAGTTGACCTACATTAACAAATTCTACTTTCTCAGCTATCAATTCTAAACACAACAATCTAGGTTTACTCTCACCAGACCACTGAAATTGCTACTACCAAGATTACCAATAATTTTCATATCCAAAGAATGCAAACTAGTTCCAAATTGGGTACAAGTTTGTTGAGTAAAGAAATAACTTGGTTTGATTAAGGTGAAATAATTTTTAATAAGGTAAAAAAGAGGAAGGGCTAGAGATGTGAAGTCATGGTGGATTTCTATCTATAAAGGAAGAAGTCTCCCTACTCCTCATGTGCCGTGTTGACGGACATTCCAACATAGATGTTCACTAATCACTCTAGGTCCTCTTTTAAAAGTAATAAATAGAGAGAGGTGGGGCCAAGATGGCGGAGTAGTCAGATGCTTCCTGTGGACCCTTTTACAACAAAGACTCGAAAAAACAAGTGATTCAATTATTTATGGCAGTCTGGGAGCCCTGAACATCAAAGGCAGAGTTGAGAAACCAGACTGAGTCGGGGGCGAGGGGGAGATGGTTCAGAAGCAGCAAGGAGTTGCCAGACCTGACCCGGCGAGAGCCTGGGCCCTTCAGGTCTGATCAGCTCCTGGGTGAGCAGTGATGCAGGCAAGCAGACATGCTCAGGAGGCATGTTTTATGCACTGGGAGAGACCCAGCACCAGAGACTGTACACGGCCACACAGAACCAGTGAGAAGCAGACCTCCAAGAAAGATAAGTACTTACTGCGAGGATCATTAACACCCCCTTTATGGAAAAACCTCTCTCCCATTTACCTCCCAGCTCCCTGCTCTGCACTGGGTCCTGGACTGTCTTCAGCAATTGCTGAGTCCCCTGGGCCAGAAGTAGGATCCATCACATGCCCAGAGCTATTCTCCCTACCTTGGAGAGTAGACAAATTAACAAAACAGGGGAAAAAAACTGCCAGCTCCCCTAAGCCAGGAACCCAGGGTAGGCACAGCTCCCTTGTCTAGGCACAGGCATGAGGGGTCCACTGACTCTGAGTGCCTTTCTCTCTGCCGAGACTTGTGTGAGCCCATTTCAACAGCATAGGCCCTCGTTACCACAGTACAACAGGGTATAGACCGGAACTCTAACTTCAACTGTTTCAGTTGTGAAGTGGCAGGTTCTTGACATTTGACACTGCTTTGCCCATTAAGCATGGTCTTCACCTACCCACATCAGGGACTCGATGACTGGTGGCTCCACCTATGTCACCTAGCCACCAGCAAGAGGGGCCCATGAATAAATGGTGCCCCCCAGTCCTTACAGAAAACAGCATTAGATGCTCATAGTCCTGCTGCAAAACCCACCCACCCAAGTGCTCTAGGGAACAGGGACATGCCTATCTCTTGGACACTTGGTGGTGGCCTTCAGCCCCCTGCCTTACACAGAGTGTGTCCCCCTACTACAGCCAGATGCCTGTGCCTACACAAATCACCCATGCCTGTATAGGACTGTAAGTGAGAGCCTACACCACACACTTGGTGACTATCTACCTTGGCATCTGAGATGAATCCATACAGAAGGAGTGGGCAGACTCCTGAGATCACATACCTAGTAACAGATCTAACCACCGGGTGACACGACATTAGAGCTTCAAAGGTGTCAATAATCAAACTAGCTCATGCAAACAGCCTATTTGGGCATACAAAAACAAAACAAAAAGCTAGGACACAGTAAGCAAACATAAAAGTAATAAATATAATAACTTATTGATGGCTTAGAGACAACAGTCAATATCAAATCACATGAAGAGGCAATCCATGATGGCTTCAGCAAGCTCCCAGAATAAAGAATCTAGAAATTTTCCAGAGGAGGAGAATTTCTTGGAATTACAAGAAGCAGAATACAAAAGATTAATATACAGAACTCTTCAAGAAATTAGAAAGGAAATTAAGCAAAAGGCACGCCACGCAATAGAGGAAATTAAAAAGATTAGATAAAAGCATAATGACAAATTTAACAGGCTGGAAGAATCCATAGAAAGACAGCAATCAGAAATCCAGAAGATTAACAATAAAATTTCAGAAATATAAAACTCAATAGAAAGTCATAGGCAGAGAATTCAGGCAATGGAAGTCAGAATTAGTGAAACTGAAGATAAAGCACTTGATACCAACTTATTTGAGGAAAAATTAGATAAAAGGATTTTTAAAAAATGAAGAAACCCTAAGAATTATGTGGGACTCTATCAAGAGGAATAATCTATGAGTGACTGGAGAACCAGAGCAGGAGGGGATAACAGAAAATACAGAGAGAATGGTGGAAGATTTATTACAGAAGACTTCCCTGATATCATGAAAGATGACAAGATATCTGTTCAAGATACTCATTGAACCCCACATAAGGTAGATCCCAAAAGAAAGTCACCAAGACATATTATAATCAAACTTGCCAAAACCAAAGATGAACAGAGAATTTTAAGAGTAGCTAGGGATAAATGAAAAGTCATCTACAAAGGAGAGTCAATAAGAATAAGTTCAGACTACTCAGCAGAAGCCATGCAGGCAAGAAGGCAATGGGATGACATATATAAAGCCTTGAAGGAAAAAAATGCCAGCCAAGAATTATATATCCAGCAAAACTGTCTCTCAAATATGATGGTGAAATTAGGACATTTCCAGTTAAAGAGAAGTTTAGGGAATTTGCAAAAGCCAACCAAAATTACAAGAAATACTAAAGGGAGTCAGAAAATCAGTAACATCAGATAACAACCCAAGACTAGAACACAGGACAGAGCAACTAGATATCAATCCAGATAGGGAAGTCACAAAATATAATTCAAAGCCCAAACACTTAAAATAAGGAAACAGATGTCAATACTTAAAAGATGACAACATTAAAACAAAAAAGAGAGACTTAAAAAATGTAGACATAGATTTCTCATATGGAGAGGAAGTCAAGGCGATATAAGGAAATAAAAGACTGGTATAAACTTAGAAAAATAGGGGTAAATATTAAGGTAATCACAAAGGAAACTAACAATCCTACAAGTCAAAATAAAAACCTAGAAAAATATAAAGACTTGGCAAACACAAAATCAAAAACAATGAAAAAGACGAAAAGAAAATACTTAAAGAAAAACTCAGCACAGAAAATTAAGTGGAACAAAGAAACTGTGAACAACACACAAAAAAAAGACATCAAAATGACAGCACTAAACTCATATTTATCAATAATTGCACTGAATGTAAATGGACATAATGCACAAATAAAGAGACAGACAGTGGCAAACTGCAAAAAGAAACACTGTCCACCTATATGCTGCCTACAAGAGACACACCTTAGACTTAAAGACACAAACTAAAACACAAAGGATGGAAAAAACATATCAAACAACAATCAAAAAAGAGCAAGAGTGGCAATATTAATCTCTGACAAAATAGACTTTAAAGTAAAATCCACCACAAAGGATAAGGAAGGACACTACATAATGATTAAAGGGTCAATACACCTGGAGGACGTAACTATAGTAGATATTTATGCACCCAATGACAGGGCTCCAAAATACATAAACTCTAACAGCACTGAAAAGAGAGATAGGCAGCTCCACAATAGTAGTAGGAGACTTCAACACATCACTTTCAGTGAAAGACAGAACATCCAGAAAGAAGCTCAACAAAGACACGGAAGAGCTAAATGCTACAATCAACCAACTTGATCTCACAGACATATACCGAACACTGCACCCAACAGCAGCCAAGTATACTTTCTTTTCCAACGCACATGGAAGATTCTCCAGAATAGACCCACATATTAGGCCGTTAAGCAAGCCTTAACAAAATCCAAAGCATCAAAATGTTACAAAGCATCTTTTCTGACCATAAAGCCATTAAAGTAGAAATCAACAACAGAAAAAGCAAAGAAAATAAAATCAAACACATGGAAACTTAACACCTTGTTCAAAAACTACTGGGTTATAGAAGAAATTAAGGATGGAATAAAGAAATTCATAGACTGAAACAAGAATGAAAACACATCCTACCAGAACCTTTGGGATACAGCAAAAGCTGTGCTCAGAGGTCAGTTTATAGCAATAAATGCATACATCCAAACAGAAGAAAGGGTGGTAATCAAAACCAGAACAAGTAGAAAGAGAGCAGCAAAAGAAGCCCTTGGGTGCCAGAAGAAAGGAAATAATAAGAATTAGAGCAGAATTAAATGAAATAAAGAATAGAAAAACAATTGGAAGAGTTAACAAGACCAAAAGCTGGTTCTTTGAAAAGATCGACAAGATTGATCAATCATTGGCCAAACTGACGAAAGAAAAACAGGAGATGAAGCAAATAACCCATATAAGAAATGAGATGGGTGATATCACAACTGAAATTAAAAGAATCATAACAGAATACTATGAAAAACTGTACTTTAACAAATTTGAAAACCTAGAGGAAATGGACAAATTTCTAGAAACTCTCTATGTACCTAAACTAACACAAACAGAGGTAGAACAACTAAATAAACCCATAACAAAAGAAGAGATTGAAAAGGTAATTTAAAAACTCCCAATAAAAAAAAGCCCTGGCTGGCCCGGATGGCTTCACTGGAGCATTCTACCAAACTTTCAGAGAAGAGTTAACACCACTACTACTAAAGGTATTTCAGAGCATAGAAAAGGATGTAATACTCCCAAAGTCATTCTACGAAGCTAGCATAACCCTGATACCAAAACCAGGTAAAGACATGACAAAAAAAGAAAATTACCAACTAATATCCCTCATGAACATTGATGCAAAAATCTTCAACAAAATTCTAGCCAATTAAATTCAGTAACATATCAAAAAAAATCATTCACCATGATTGAGTGGGATTTATACCAGGTATGCTGGGATGGTTCAACATTAGAAAAATAATCAGTGTAATCCATCTCAATAAAACAAACGACAGGAATCACATGATGTTATCAACCAAAGCAGAAAAGGCATTTGACAAAGTCCAACACCCTTTCATGATAAAAACTCTCAAAAAAATAGGATTAGAAGGGAAATTCCTCAATATAATTAAGGGCGTTTATACAAAGCTAACAGCCAACAGCATCCTAAATGAAGAGACTTAAAAAGCATTCCCCTTGAGGACGGGAACCAGACAAGGATGCCCTTTATCACCACTCTTATTCAACATTGTGCTTGAGCTTCTAGCCAGAGCAATTAGGCTAGAAAAAGAAATAAAGGGCATCCAAATTGGTAGGGAAGAAGTCAAAGTATCTCAGTTTGCAGATGATATGATCTTATGCACAGAACACCCCAAAGAATCCACAAGAAAACTAGTGGAACTAATAGAAGATTTCAGCAAATTTTCAGGATACAAGATAAACATACAAAAGTCAGTTGGATTCCTTTACACCAACAAAGAGAACCTCAAAGAGAAAATCACCAAATCAATACCATTTACCATAGCCCCAAGAAGATAAAATACCTAGGAATAAATCTTACCAGAGACATAAAAGATCTATCCAATGAAAATTATAAGACACTACTGCAAGCAACCAAAAGAGACCTGCATAAGTGGAAAAACATACCTTGCTCACGGATAGGTAGACTCAACATTGTGAAAATGTCAGTTCTACCCAAAGCAATCTACAGACACAATGCAATCCTGATCCAAATTCCACTGGCTTTTTTAATGAGATGGAGAAACAAATCACCAACTTCATATGGAAAGGGAAGAGGCCCCGGATAACTGAAGCATTACTGAAGAAGAACAAAGTGGGAGGCCTCTAACTACATGATTTTAGAACCTGTTATACTGCCACAGTAGTCAAAACAGCCTGGCACTGGTACAACAACAGATACATAGACCAATGGAACAGAATTGAGAATTCAGTCATAAATTCATCCACCTATGAGCAGCTGATATTTGACAAAGGCCCAAAGTCCATTAAATGGGAAAAAAGACCTCTTTAACAAATGGTGCTGGCATAACAGGATATCCATCTGCAAAAAACTGAAACAAGACCCATAGCTCACACCATGCACAAAATGGATCAAAGACTTAAATATAAAATCGAAAATGATAAAGATCATGGAAGAAAAAATAGGGACAATGCTAGGAGCCCGAATACATGGCATAAACACGATACGAACCATAAGTAACGATGCACAAGTGCCAGAAGAGAGACCAGATAAATGGGAGCTCCTAAAACTCAAACAGTTATGCTCATCAAAAGACTTCACCAAGAAGTCTGTGCTGTAGATAAGATATACATAGAGTTAGAGAGGAAGCTACTTGATTACACATTGTCACACCCTTACAGACAAGAGATTTGTTTGGTTGGTTAACATCAAGAATAAGTATATGGACTCAATCACTACTACAAGGGATAATAATATTCTTAGTCTACATCCTGATAGTATTAGGCATAATAAAATTTATCCTGTATTGTCTTACACACCTAAAGGGCAAAAGAAGGCCTCAGGCTAAAATGTTGATGTACACTGAGTCTGCTCACTCCGGCAATGCCATTGATGGGAATATCCCTCTTACTTAGTAACCTGGTGAAGAACCAGATGCTATCCTGTGGAAAACCAGCACAGTGAGTTTAAAGAGCCCGCAATGGCTGACATCTAGGAGCTTGACTAAGCCCAGGTATTGATCATCAATGTGTTATCTCCAATCTCCGATCAAAAGGAGGGACTGATTTAGGAAATAATATTGGAGTTATTATTCCCTCTCCTTAAGCATGAAGAATTGTGACCCAGCTGGGGCTGAGCCCTCACAGACTCACAAAAACACATCAACTGGGCCCTGAGATAAGACTAGAGATGGGACAATCTCAGAAATTATCTTAAGGAAGTTTTCACAAAAGGGCACTAAAACCTAACCCAAAGGACTTCTCACCTTTTGTCTTTTTCTATTAACATTTACTGAATAGGAATTTGTTGGACTTGTGAAGACCCTCCTGACTTTTGTAACTGAAACCCATACCAATGATTGTTAAGAAAGATGATTCAAAATGTAAGATTACAATTTCTAGCCAGTTAGTGAAAACATGATGCTTTCAATGATTCTACCCATCTTGTGATGTTGATATATACTGATGATTCTGTAACCTTCCTTGGACTCGGACAGACTTGGTTGTGGCAGCATGCTTATCCGTTTTCCCATTCTTGTGTATTCTGTAATATTCTTTGGACTCAGGCAGACATGCCTCTAGCAGCATGGTTGTCTGCTTCCCACTTTTGTCCTTTTGAATATATGCCATATAAAACTTTCTTTTTACTTTAACAAAAAAAAAAAGACTTCACCAAAAGAGGCAAAATACATCCTACAGAATGGGACAAAATTTTTGGCTACAAAAAATACGATCAGTGTCTGATCTCTAAAATCTACAAGATACTGCAAAACCTCAACAACAAAAAGACAAATAACCCAATTAAAAAATGAGCAAAGGATATAAACAGGCACTTCTCCAAAGAAGATATTCAGGCGGCTAACAGAGACATGAAGAAATGCTCAAAATCATTAGCCGTTAGAGAAATGCAGATCAAAACTACAATGAGTTATCCTCTCACCCCAACAAAGCTAGCATTAATCCAAAAAACACAAAATGATAAATGCTGGAGAGGTTGTGGAGAGACTGGAACACTTATACACTGTTGATGGGAATCTAAAACGGTACAACCACTTTGGAAATCGATTTGACACTTCCTTAAAAAGCTAGAAATAGAAGTACCATATGATCCAGCTATCCCGCTCCTTGGAATATATCCTAGATAAATAAGAGCCGTCACAGAATAGATATATGCACACCCATGTTCATTGCAGCACCGTTCACAATAGCAAAAAGATGGAAACAACTTAGGTGCCCATCAACCGATGAATGGATAAACAGACTATGGTATATCCACACAATGGAATACTACGCTACGATAAAGAACGATGAAGCTGTGAAACATCTTATAACATGGAGGAAGCTGGAGGTCATTATGCCGAGTAAATTTAGTCAGTCACAGAAGGACAAATATTGTATAAGATCACTATTGTAAGAACTCAGGAAAAGGTTTAAACACAGAAAAAAATATTCTTTGATAGTTACAAGGGTGGGGAGGGAGGGTGAGGGTTGTTTACTAACTAGATAGCAGACAAGAATTATCTTAGATGAAGGGAAGGACAGCACACACTACAGGGGAAGTCAGCCCAACTGGACTAAACCAAAGCTAAGAAGTTTCCTGAATACAATCAAACACTTTGAGGGACAGAGTAGCAGGGGTAGGAATCTGGGGACCATGCTTTCAGGGGACATCTAGGTCAATTGGCATAACAAAGCTTATTAAGAAAATGTTCTGCATCCTACTTTGGTGAGTGGCGTCTGGGGTCTTAAAAGCTTGGAAGCAGCCATCTAAGATGCATCAATTGGTCCCAACCACCTGGAGTAAAGGAGAATGAAGAACGCCAAAGACACAAGGAAAGTATTAGCCCAAGAGACAGAAAGGGCCACATAAACCAGAGACTTCATCAGCCTGAGACCAGAAGAACTAGATGGTGCCTGGCTACCACCAATGACTGTCCTGACAGGGAACACAACAGAGAGTCCTGGATGGAGCAGGAGAAAGGTGGGCTGCAGAATGCAAATTCTAGTAAGAAGACCAGACTTAATGGTTTGACTGTGACTGGAGGTACCCTGGAAAGCATGGACCCTGGATTCTCTGTCAGCCCAGAACTAAAACAATTTCCGAGACTAACTCTTCAGACAGGGATTGGACTGGACTGTGGGACATAAAGTGATATTTGTGAGGAGTGTGCCTCTTAGCTCAAGTAGATACAAGAAACTAAATGGGCGCCTTCTGTCCGGAGGTGAGATGGGAATGCGGAGAGGGTTAGGAGCTGGTTGAATGGATGTGGGGAATCAGAGGTGGAAAGGAGGAGTGTGCTGTCACAGTATGGGGAAAGCAATTAGTCATATAACAATGTATGCATAAATTTTTGTATGGGAAAAAAAATTTAAAAAGTAATAAATATCTTTGAATGGAGTAGTGTACATGTCACCTACAATATAATAAGAATCGTTAGATGTTATTGTTCTTGGACTGAATGGAGTGAAGGATATTTAAGGCATTTGACTGTTGTGATTACGAAAGTCCAGCAAAAATGTGCTTAAAAGGTATGGAAGTACTTCAGGAGGAGCATGGCAGCTGGAAACCTGTGTTGATGCCCATCAGCCAAGGAACACATTTTTAGTCAACAAAGTTAGGTTTATTTATTACTTGCTGCAACAAAGAAGACAGCCACCATAAGGAACCATAAGATGCTTTCAAAAATGATGAATCAAAGTCAAGGTATTTATAGAGTTTGAGGTCTGGATAGTACAAAATTGGTCAGAACCTATAAACCAAAGAGTTGCTGAAACAGTAAATGGTCATATCTTTAGAACATCTGAGTATATGTGAAGTTACTGTTAGATCAGTTTGTCTGTGTTCTTATATTGAAACACATGAGTCTGAACTTAGTAGTGTTAAAAGTCTCTGAGCTTGGGTAGTCTATGATGGACATCATGATTAGGTACAGTGTATCTGTTTTACAAGCCATAGTGCAGTCCATTTTGAAAAGCTGTGCTTTTTATTTCAATTCACAGTTTCCCCTAATAAACTAACTAACAGCTGGGCAATTTTTCACTTTATCACCTGTGTACTGAAGAACTGTGCCCAGAGTGCTATCCATCACCTGGTGGATTTTCTCAGTAAAAGCCATGCCTATGAAATGGTGAATAATGGAGAGCATAGATGCTAAAATCCCATATAGGGTTAATCTCAGGGTCCTGGGGAATTGAGAAGATAAGTTAGGGTAATGACAGTGACCTTGCTTCAGGGTCAAAAGAAAAAACAACCAATGCAGCCAACCATCATACTCTTCAATCATAGTCAGTGGGACACTCGGACTTCCAGCTGGGATAACAGCAGTACTCGATCTCTTGACATGGGGATGAGTACAGAAAGGAAGCTGACAGTAGCCCTTCTGTGGCCCCATTGCCCCAGATGGGACCTCCTAGTCTCAATGAATCATTTAATTCCAGTCTTACAAGGCAGGCTTTCCAGGAGGTGTTTGTATTTCCTCTCTTCATTTGTTAAGAATGGAATTTCTACTCACAAACTGCCATTTTATAGCTGTGCTGTCCCATATGGTAGCCACTAGCCACATGTGACTAGTGCTGCTGAAGAATGAATTTTTAATTTTATTTTATTTAAATTTAAAAACTGATATTTTCATTCAGCTTTTGGAAAACTTTTGGGTGTATGGAAAAACTTGGGTACGTAAATCTTCTTTTGTAACTATAAATTTTATGAAGGCTAAATGCAAATCTAGGATTTCCAATGAAAATGTAGCATCCAAATTGAGATGTGCTGTGCTATCATTGTAAAATATATCACTGATTTTGAAACCTTCGTGCTAAAGAGAGAGAGAGAATAGAAAGTATTTCATTAATAGTTTCTATTTCATTACATGTTGAAATGATAATGTAGGTTTAAATAAAATATATAACTAAGTTAATTTCCCTTGCTTTGGGGTTTTTGTTTTCCTTCTTCTTTTCTTAATGTGGCCGCTAGAAAATTCAAAATTATATATGTAGTTCACATATTTTTATTGGATGGCATTGGTCTAGATTACCGGCAGTCCAGTGAGATATATGCCTTAGATATTTTCTATTTCTCCCCTTGTGAAGTGATATGCTGCCTCTTCATCTATCACTTTACTTTTTTTTGCTTTCTTATCGTTTTTATCTTCTTATCTTATCAGTATGTGTTTTGCCATATTCTCTTCCCCTGCTGTGGTAACTGTGGAATCTTGCTGAGATGGAGCCTTCATCAGCCTGGGTCCTTAGGAGGACCCAGAGCTTCCTGTCACCATGTGGCAACACAGTATGGGTGAGAAATTATCTTCCATGGTGTTAAGCCACTGAAGTTTTCTTTTTTTTTGGTAGGGGGAGGGTAGGAGAGGGCGGGTGGGGAGTTGTTACTACAGCTAAACCTGATCCATCTGACTGATGCATAATTCAGAATTGGTAACTGAAGCCAGAAAGTCATGAGATAAAGACATCACCCAGGCATATTCTTGCATGTGTGTTGCTATATCATAATTGTTGGCTTACTCATGAATCTCTTTCTCTCTTTCTTACTGGATTCTGAGTTCCTTGAGGGCAGAAGCTGTATGCTTTTCATCTCTGCACACCACCACAGGATCTGACACATAGTAAGAACTAAATAAATACTTGATAACTGAATAGAAAATAATTGAATAGATGAAAGAGTCTTATAACAGGTGACTCTGCCAGTTGGACAGGGAGATCTCTCAGAGTGGAATAGAAAAGGAAGAATAAAAAAAATCCCTGAACTAAACTCAGAGATCAATTGAGGGTAATAAGCTTAAGTTTGTTACAGCATGTACCTGCAGGGATGAGAGGTTTTTTTTTTTTTTTTTGCTTGCTTGCTAAGTTTTGTTTTTTGCAAGCCATGTATGTGTTGAATATCTGTATACCTGTATGACTCCAGAGTCAAATGTTTGCAGGTCATCTGACAGAAGATGGACACTAAGGCAGCAAGGGTGTAAGCCAGAGACTAAAGGGATAGTAACTGTGGTCTAGACTGGATCAACAATGAGTTGAGAAAATAAAAGGACTCCCTGATGGAAGGGGACAAAAGGATTGGTTCAAAGGAGTTAAGGTATTGACGGGACTTGAGAAAGTAAAAATCAGCTTCAACAGAACTGACTCTAAAGAGTTAAAATCTCTGCCGTTCATTTGGCTGAGAACACGCACAAACAAAGCCAAGTTCAAAGTTAACAAAAGTAATAATTCTTCAAAGGACACACTTCAGTTGTGAAGTGTCATAACAACCTCCTCTTTGAGTGATGACTGCTATCTTACTCACTGAAAAACTTGCCTGGGGAAGCTAAGATCACTGTCTTAGTCATCTAGTGCTGCTATAACAGAAATACCACAAGTGGATGGCTTTAACAAAGAGAAATTTATTCTCTCTTAGGCTACAAGTCCAAATTCAGGGCATCAGCTCCAGGAGAAGGCTTTCTCTCTCTCTGTCAGCTCTGGAGGAAGGTCCTTGACATCAATTTTCCCTTGGTCTGAGAGCATCTCAGCACAGGAACCTCAGGTCCAAAGGATGCACTCTGCTCCTGGTGCTGCTTTCTTGGTACTCTGAGGCCCCCCTGTCTGCTCGCTTCTCTCTTTTGTATCTCAAAAGAGACTGGCTTAAGACACTGTCCAATCTTGTAGGTCTCATCAGTATAACTGCCACTAATCTATCTTATTACATCGTAGTGATAGGATTTCCAACACACAGGGAAATCACATCAGAGGACAAAATGGTAGACAATCATACAATACTGGAAATCATGACCTAGCCAAGTTGACAGATACTTTGGGGGGACACAATTCAATCCATGACAGTCACTTTGACAGAGAAGCAACCTCGATCTTCAACCCAGGTGCAAAGGTGCAGATAAGGGGTTTCTGGATGCCACATTCCCCATCTATCTTAACTTTGTAGTTTTCAAGGAAACAGGACCCTACATCCACCTCAGAGTTCAGACCGGGTGTTAACTCATTTACATACAGCTTTGCTTTGTTCTGAATTTCATTTAAATTTTGCATAAATTTCCCTCAAATCCTATAATAATTCTTTGTTTGGTGAGATGCCCCACAGTTCATCAAACCAAGAAACTTAACTACATCGGACTACAGCTTTGTCCTTGGTGGTCTTTAATTGGTTGGACTAGATAAGGGTTTCTCAATCTTACACTATTGACATTTTCAGTCAGATAGTTCTTTGTTGTGAGGTGGTGGCAGAAGGGGTGCCCTGTACATTGTAGGATGTTGAGCAGCATCCCTGGCCTCTAACTACTAGATGCCAGTAACACCCCTCCCAGTTGTGACAACCAAAAATGTCTCCAGACATTGTCAAACATCCCCCAGGAAGGAGGGGACAGAATTGCTCATGACTGAGGACCACTGGGCTAGGACATGCATTCTCAGTGGGGGTGATTTCATACACAAGGGGCAAAATTGTTGGGGATTTTTGGTGGGGTGGGGGGAATCTTACATATTACAATGGTTCATGGCCCTTAAAAGGATCACAGTACATAAACAGAGAAACATCATGTCTGTGGTATTAAAATTTTATGGGGAAAGGCCAATTAGGAAAAAATGTCTTAAAAGGCTTCTTCCAAAAAAACCAAACCAAACCCGTTGCTGTCAAGTCAGTTCCGACTCTTGGCAACCCCGTATGCGACAGAGTAGAACAGAGCTCCATAGGGCTGGGTTTTCTTGGCTGTAATCTTTATGGAAGCAAATCACCAAGCCTGTCTTCCACAGTGCTTCTGGGTAGGTTTCAACTGCCAATCTTTAGGTTAGCAGTTGAGTGCAAAGCACTCACTACCTAGGGATCTTGAAAAGGCTTCTAAGGTGGGGATAATGAAGGAAAAAAAAAAAAAGTTGAAAAACCAGGGTTTAGGACAGGCTGCAGTGAAGGGGGAGCGAGAGTGCTCAGGGAACTGGAAGTGGGAGAAAAAGCATAAGTAAATGGCAGATTCAATTCAGGAACAGCAGCTCTAGGAAGTTAGGAATCTTGTGTGACTGTCTGTGGAAGCAGGCTGTGGTAGTGGAGCACAGGCGAAAGGCAGAAGAGAGGAACTCAAGATGATGGCTCTAGGGTTTGCTGCTGTTCAAATTTACATTAGTTAAAATTAAATAAAATTAATCCAGTTTCTCAGTCTAGCCACGTTTCAAGTGCTCTATATCCACATGTGCCTCATGGCTACTTATATTAGTTTCCCAATGCTACTGGAGCAAATTACAGTGAACTGTGTGGCTTAAAATAGTAGAAATTTATGGTTTCACAATTCCAGAGGCTAGAAGTCTGAAATCGGGTGTCATCAGGTCTGTGCTACCTCCAGAGGCTCTAGAAGAGAATCCTTCTTTGCCTCTTCCAAGGCTGTAGGTGTTGTTTGGCTTGTGATCACATCAGTCCATTTTCTATCTTCATGGTCACATTGTCTTCTCTTCTCTGTGTCTTCTCTGTGTGTCTGTCTCAAAAGTCTCTTTGTCTATATTTTATAAGGATACCTATGACTGCATTTAAGGCCCACTCAGATATTCCAAGATAAACTCCTTTTCTCAAGATCCTTAACTTAATCACATCTTTTGCCATATAAGGTAATATTTACAGGTCCTGTCGATTAATATGTGGATGTATCTTTGGGGTCAACATTCAACCCACTATAGTAGTGTAAGAGATACAGAACATTTTCATCACTGCAGAAAGTTCTTTTGCACAGTGCTGGTGTAGAAGAAGGTTATGAACAAGGCTCAAAACACTTGATAAATGGTCAGAAGTGACCTAGTGGCTGGTAAGTCTACCACAAAAAATGAAAAAGGGGGTGAAGGCTGTAGTTATAAACGTCAAAGAAATAGGGTTTTTGTAGCTGCTAAAAAAGCAAGGCCTGAAGGCAGCAGTGGGTCAACGGGGAAAATTCTAAGAGTTTTGCACTCAAAGGTAGACGGGCTCCTACATTCATGTAACACATAATGACAGTGTGTTTATGTCCCAGGCACAGTGCTACTGACTGGGCATACGGTGAATGATGCATGTGCACCAGGTCCCTGTTCTCTTAGTGTACAGTCCAAGGAGGTTGTGGGTACACTCGAAGATATTCTGAAGTGTCAAAATACTGTAAATGTACTGGATGGTGTGCAAGCGGGAAGGGAGGGCAGAGAGTAAGCATCTGGATACTTCGTCAGAGGTGCTTAGAGTAGGGGAGAGGGTCAGCCACAATAAGACTTCTTTACTTCCTGAAAGCTAGTGGAGGGGAGGTGGGTGGGCAGCTCTGAGATCCGAGAACCAGAGAATCAGGAAAACAGGGACTCTTACTTAACTTCTCTGCTAGAGTCCCTGTAAGGGGCGGGTGGGTAGCTATGAGAACCAGAGAAATTAGAAAAACACGAACCCTAACTTCTCTGCGGAAACCCTAGTGGCATAGTGGTTAACAGCTACGGCTGCTAACCAAAAGTTCGGCAGTTCGAATCCACCAGGAGCTCCTTGGAAACCCTACGGAGCATTCCTACTCTGTTGCCTCCACAGCAGGCCACCAGACTGGCAGAGGCTCCGCCCCCAGCGCGTGCGCAGTGCGTTCAGATCAGTGCCGGAAAGCCCTGCGTCCAGGGTTCGCTGTGCCAGGTAGGTACGTGTGCTCCGCAGTCCAGCAGGTCGCGGCCCACACTGCCCACATCCACAGCCTGCCGATCATCCTCGCTCTTGAGAAAAGGAAACAACAGGTTCAGAAGCTCCTGCCAGGCCTACAAGGCTAGGCGTCTTCTCCGAGGCCCAAGGTCACCCGGCATCATGAGGCCAAGTGTGTAAGGAACGTTTAGGGGGCAGCACAGAGCCCACTTGCGTAGGAGGGTGGCCCCGGGGGGCTGCCTGGTTATGCCCCTTGTCAGGGAATTCAGTTTGGCTCATTGGCTTCTCTCTTTCACAGAGAAAGAGGACGTGCCTTCAGCCATGTGTCTGGCCGCTCTGAGGAGCTTCCTCTTGGTCTGCAGCCTTGCCTCAGCGCCCTTCCTTGCAGGTAAGATGGCCCTGCCTGCATTCCCACCTAATCCCTCCCGCCTTTCTTCCTGGGCCTTCAGTCTTACCTTCTCTTGTGCTGTTCACAGCTTGCCACCTGCAGTGAATAAGTCGTTGTGATTCCAGCCCTTATAACGTTTACAATCTGCTGACCAGTGCTGAGGCCTGAATCCTGTTTGTCACCTTCAGAGCAGCCACTTACTGACTGCCTGGCCTCAGACAAGCTCCTGAGCCCATCTGTGCCTCTGTGTCCTTATTGAACAACTAAGAATTATGGTTCCTGCCTCTCGGAGGAGTTTTGAGGAATAAGTGAGATAATGAAGGGTGTCACAGTGCCTGGCACTTAATAAGCTCTCATTAAATGATAGCTTTTTATTTGTTTTTCTCCAGAGACCACTTCATATTGAGGAAAGGAAAAAAAAAGGAAAATGTTCACCACTGGAACCTAAATCATCGGCCCTCTTCCAAGTAGTTCTGTTTCTTAAAGAATAATGCTGAGCGTTATGGGGTACTGTGTTGTTGTTGTTAGGTGCCATCAAGTCGGGTCTGACCCATAGCGACCCTATAGGGTACTGTGTGAACAACCTCTAACTACCCTTGATTACTCACCAGATGCAGAAGGTTCTCTAACTACTTATGGGAAGGAGTAATTCAATTAATACCGAGTAATCATTTGAACATTTCCGCTCTTATTGCCAGCGCATCCTGGGTCAGCTCCCAAGCTGATCTCCTACATCACTAGGATAGTCCACTAATTCAGTCGCAGTTGCCAGGGGTTTTGACTGTTCATGCCGACTCCCTCACGCTTTCCCTTATGCCCCCATCCTCACAATTTTTCATCTTTCCTTTGATAGGAAGGGGAAGGGCTGACTGAAAATAGACTCGCCACTCATCTTCCAGTGGAGATAAAGTCCTCCACTGGTGGATGAACTATCACAATATAAACAGTTATCAATTAGTAAGAATTCGTTATGAGCCAGTTTGGAATTTTTGATAAGGTCAGTATAATTTTACATAAAACTCCAAATCTTTCTATATTATTTTTTCCTCCTTCCCCACTTTCCACTTCTAAGGAAAGGTGACAGAAAATCACATGTAAGATGTGGGAGTTTATCTTGGAGCATTCAAGTCTTCAAGTTCTTTTCTCCATTCCCCAATTTCCGTCTTCCACACTCCATCATATCTTGCCTCCTCCAGAGCCCAAAGCCAGCTTCACTGAATTTTCCCTATCGAAGCTTGTTTTCAGAGGAGGATGGGAAAATCATTGTTTCTCCTGCTATGAATAAACGAGAACAGTGTTATTATCTTGTCCAAGGTGATTTGCATTTTAATAGAAACTAAAGCCCAAAGCTAAAATTAAATCTTTTTACTGGAATATCGAGCATAAGAGAGTTTGTGGGATGTGCATTTGGTTGTGAGCAGGGACACCTGTCCGTCTGCGTATGGCACACTTTGTATTTCCTTCCAGTTCAGGTGCAGTTACCTTGGGAATCAGTACCCCAGCTGGGTACAGGAGTGGTAGGGAAGGTGTGAGGGCAACTTAGCCAGGGTGACCACTTGTTTCCTCAGAAGTGTCCTTGTTTACTCTGCTGGACAGAGCTTGCTTTGTGTAGTGATTTGTAGTGAATTTTGCTGGAATATTTTCTGTATTTTTGGGGGGAGGACAAAAGAAAACTTTAGAATCCTTTTCCTATTGTTTTTAGTTATGTTTTAATTGTATAGCTTTTTCAATAAGTACTATATATCCACGGTATAAAATGCAAATTCTATAGAGTGGAGAGTCTCTCATCTTCTCCTCTCTTTACTCTAGCCTCCCAGCTCAACTCCTTGGAGGCAACCATAGTTATCAGTTTCCTGAATACCTTTCTAGAGATGTTCTTTATGTTTACAAACATGTCCAAATATGTCTTTTTTTTTTTTTTTCTTCCAATGCTAGCCTTTTATACCTAGTGTTCTACCCCTTGCTTTTTTCCCTTGAGGTACATCTCGGAGAGCCTTTCATATCAATGCATATAGAATGCCCCATTCTGTGTATGGCTGTGTACACTCTTCCAGGGATATGCCGGAATCTATGTATAACCATGACCATTTAATTCATTTCCAGTCTTTTGTTATAACTAAGAATGCTGCAGTGAATGATGTTGTACAAATACAATTATACATATAGGAAAATACCTAGGAATTTCTAAATTAAAGGGTTTATATAATTTAAATTTTGATGCTGTAAAATCAAATTGCCTTCTATAAAAGTTGTACTAATTTACCCACAACAAATAGATGGGGATGCTTATTGCCCCACACTTTTCCCAACACACTTTTAATTTTGCATTTATCTTATTGTGAAACACTCTGAAGCAGTGCTGTCCAGGAGAACATTCCACAGTGATCAACATGTCTGTATCTGCACTGTCCAATATGTTGTCCACTAGCCATGTGTACTGTCATTATGGTTTCACTGGCCAATTTTTTCAAAAGTAGATCACCAGGTCCTTCTTCCCAGTAAAAGTAGAGGGTCGGCAAAAAAGAGGAAGACCCCAAAGAAGATGGACTGACACAGTGGCCACAACAATGGGCTGAAACATAGCAACAATTGTGAAGATGGCACAGAACCAGGCAGTGTTTGTTCTGTTGTCCATAGGGTTGCTATGTGTCAGAACCTAACAACAACAACAGCCATATGTGGCTACTAAACATTTGAAGTGAGGATAGTGCAACTGAGGAGCTGAATTTTTAATTTTAATTAATTTAAATAGACACATTGGACAGGGCAGTTTCAGAGTAGAGTGGGGTATAGAAGAATTTGGAAAGAGAAAGGAGGATATAGACATATTGCTGAGAAATTAAAAATTGGAAAGTCCCTTTAATGTTAATTGTTGGGATTCTTTTTTATGTTGTTTTGTGTTTTAAATTAATCTTAGCTCTTTGGACTGTGCATCCTCAAACAAGACTCTGTAGAGAGACCAGGCCAAGTTAGCCTGGTTGTACTGCCTTAAAGATCCATCCAGAGAGCCATCTGGGCATCTTCAGGCTCCTGACCCTTAGTGTTCCGCTCCTATCCCCCACCTCCCAACTCCTATCCCCCACCTCCCAACTCCTATCCCCCACCTCCCAACTCATGCTTCTGCCCAGGGCCTGGAGCAAGGCTACAAATGGAGGCCCACAGACTATATGGTTCAGTATTTAAAAGGTAAGCCTTAAGCTAAAAAACTGTTAAAATAGGTTCCTTTCTTTTTCCTGGACAAATATACCTTCAGAACTAAAGGATCTAGAATTTTCAAACTCCTCAGACTTCCATGCAAGGGAATAGCAACATTGAGACATCCTTACCCTGGCCCCCAGCCCACCTCCTTCTCTTCTCACCCAGACTTCCCCTTCTCTGTGAAGGGCATCATGATCATGTGTGTGGACACACCAGCCCTCAAATGCAAGCTCCCCACTCCTACTTCTGCCAAGTGCTTGGCTAGTGCTCTGGTCTGTTTGAGCAAGAAATTCCGGCATGGTTAAGGGAGGGTGTGCAGGCTTCTGGTGAGCATGCTCCCTTGGTATCATGCACTACTCACCCCGTAAGGAGAGGCAGATCCACAGGCGGGTCTAGCAGAGTTACTGGTGGAGGGGGAGGGTGTCTTAGTTATCTAGTGCTGCTGTAACAGAAATACCACAAGTAGATGGCTTTAACAAAGAGAAATTTATTCTCTCACAGTCTAGTAGGCTACAAGTCCAAATTCAGGGCACCAGCTCCAGAGGAAGGCTTTCTCTTTCTGTCACCTCTGGGGGAATGTCCTCGTCACCAGTCTTCCCTTGGTCTAGGAGTGTGTCCATGCAAGAACACTAGGTCCAAAGGAAGCGCTCTGCTCCCAGCGCTTCTTTCTTGGTGTTATGAAGTCCCCATGTCTCTCTGCTTGCTTCTCTCTTTTATTTCTCAAAAGAGATTGACTCAGGACACAGTCCAATCTTGGAGACTGAGTCCTCTTCCTTAACATTACTGCCGCTAATCCCATCTTAGTAACATCGTAGAGACAGAATTTACAACACAGGAAAAGCACATCAGATGACAAAATGACAGTCACATAATACTGGCAATCATGATTTAGCCAAATTGATACACATATTTTTGGGGTACACAATTCCATCTATAACAGAAGGTAAACAGATAGAAGCTACCTTTTGATAGCCTGAGAAGAATTCTTTTACTCCCATTTTCCCCCTTGCCCTTAACTTTCCACGAGTTATCACCTCTCCATTCGTAGTTCCTTCCACTCTGCTCTGCCTTGGGACATCCTTCACAGGAACAACCAAGCCCAGTCTTTGTCCTTGACAGCTGGTTTCATGGGTGCCAGTGGGGATACTTGGGTAGAGATGGTGGTTTGATTGACTTTGGTTCACTAAGAAATTGTTAAGAAGCCCCAAAGGCACAAAATGAAGAAGGAGCTTAAGGCTCCTTGTCAGTTGGGGCCCCTTCTGTGAGCATTCTGCAGGTGCCTCATTCTTTGACCTTTACTTGTAAGATTGAACTATTCTGTGTAAGTGGTTGGAAGTAGACCTCTTTCAGGCCTTAACTCAAAAAATGTCACCTTTTCAGTGAGGACTTCCCTGACCACCCTAAAAATTGCAACACTAGTTTGTACTTTCTATCCTGTTTTATTTTTCTCTGTAGTATTTATCATTATCCGACATACCATGCCTTTTTCTTATTTGTTTTTGTCACCTCCTTCACCAGACAGTAAGCTCCAAGAGGGCAATAATTTTTGCTGTAACTCTAGTGTTGAGGTGGATGACTTCAGGGGTGTCACCTGAGGAGTGCTGAAGCAGGGAGTAGGGCAGGGTGAATGGGGTAGACCTAATTCTAGAGTCTGCCCTGTGAGATGGGTAGATTTCCCTGCCATTGGCAAATAGCCAACTGGTTTTCTTTTTCTTTTTTTTTTTTATAACAGTCTCCTGGGAGATAAAGATGAGTGACCTAGAGGAGAAGGATGTTGATGAATTCAGCTCCAATGGTCTTAAGTGCCCAACATGCTTTGCAGTGCGGGGAGGAGACTGTGACACAGTACTCAAATGGTGTGCAAAAGATAAAATAAAGTGTGTTGAATTCCATGGCATCATAAACACAGGTATTTTTCTAGCATTCAATATTCTGTGGACACAGAGCAAGTGGTACCCTCACAAGCTTCTAGGCTGTGTGTCCCAAGTGTAGGATTGAGGAGGAAGAAGCTTTTGTCCAAATCTCTTAAAAATGAGAAAACATCAGTGGCCAGACTCTGAAAATACATTCAGTTGGCTTTCTCTCACTCATTCATTCATTTATGAATTTATGCATGCACTTATTGGCAGACTCTGCTAACTGAGGAAGTTGGTTCGGCATATTTGATGAATCTTCATCCTTTGCAGACTTTGGTTAATTTTTTAAATGCAGGAGCAATTTGTGTTTCTTCCCCTCTGAGTTTTTTTGTTTTCAAAGTTAAAGCTTTGAAGAGAGTCAGTGACTAAACTTAAACATTCTTCAGAGTGATAGTAAAGCATACTTTACTTTGTTTGCTTTAGAAAAATCCAATACAAAATTCTAAATGAATTGAAGACATAATTAGGAATGAATTAGGAGTGGTAGCATGGTGCAGCATAAAGAGCAGTGGGCTGAGTTCCATGAGGGGTGGGTTGTTTTCATAGCTCTTTACCATCTCACTCACTTCTCCTGCTGCTAATTGACTCTAGGGAGCTCAGCCTTCTCCAAGTTTATAATCAGTGAGGTAATTGCAGGGGTTAGTCATATCATTTGGTCTCGTGGATTCCTATGTTTCTACTTTCTGTAATACACGTAGCAGTGTGATTCTTTGCTTTAAAAAAAAGCACTAACTATGACACCCAGAGGAAGCCAGACAAAATCATCAAGAGCGTAGAGTAGCTGCCATGTGAAAGAATCTGTCTAAAGGCGCTTTGAAAAGCAGGAAACACGATCAAGATGACAGCTTTTTTAAAATGAGTATTAGTATTTCTTAAAAGATAACTCACACCAAGGATAAGAGGAAATTAGATTTGTGTCCTTAAAATTATAAAAGGTGTGGATAACTCAAACACGGGTGCATCAAATCCCTGAGTATCAGTAGCATACAGAATGATCCTAACAAAGTCATATGAGGACTAATAAGAGGAAGAAATTCTTACTACCATGGTCATAAAATGCCTATAAAATATTACGCTAGAATACCAAGGGATAATACGGGTTGGAAAAAGTTTACTTAAAGATTTAGGAAAATCTTGGGATATTTGGTTGATGGTTGGTTGTGAGGGGATTTAGGGGTTAAGTGGCTCTGTGTTTGGATGATGCCATGCCAGTCCCTTGCCTTTGCCAGAGAGAACCTTGTTGGATGACTTACACACTTGACTGTGGCCAGGCTTATATCCTACTCTAGACTAGCAGTAAACGGGAGTATATAAGGAAGGAGGAGAGTGAAGGTCTCATTTATGCTTTCTTGCAGGTATTAGCAACGTAGCAATTGAAATGAAGAGCTGCATAAAAGCAGACCTATGCAAAGAGTCAGTAACTTCTTATATGGATTTGCCAGTTGCTAATGAGAGTATACGTTGCAGATCAGCCACCACAAATGGAGCCAAGATTCGGCCCTCAACTCCCATCTTCTTTATTCTCTTCGTGGAAAAGCTATTTCATTGAGCTCCTGCAAGGGCCCAGCCATCTCCATTTATGAATTAAACATGCTTTTTTTTAAATTTATGCACTCTTTCATGTTTATTTCTCCATAGGAATAGCCAATTGTCCATTTATTTCCTCATTAAACAAGGTTTACCTGTTGTGTACCCAGCCTCATGCAAAGTGGGTCAGGGCCAAAGTCAGTCACTGGGTCCCTGCCTTTGAGGTCCCAAGCCATTTAGGGAAATGAGGACATGTGCAGGAGAGAGCAATGAGGAAAGCAGGAAAGAGTGGTAGAGCTCTGCTCAAGTAGCTAGAATGGTTGGTTTGGACATGGGGTAGAAACAGAAGAAGGTAGATTTGATCAGGAAAAGGTGTAGGAATTTGATGAACTTTGAATAGACCATACTATTTGTCAGCAAGAGAATGGGGAGTGAACAGCAACTGAGGTTAATGGCAGGGGAAGTGGGGAAGAAGAAGATATCAGTAAATATACAGGCTCAATTGGAAGAGTGATGGAAGGTGCCACCCGTGGGTGAACACAGTGGCCTTATTGAGCATGGGAGCACAAACATGCACCCTCCTTAGTGGAAAGCAGTTTATTTTGGTCCACTGACAGATGGATCTAAAGGTTGAGGTCTCTTTCTGGCTCTCACTCCTGGCTGCTTGTTAGAATTACCTTGGAACTTTAAAAGAAGAATGTTCATCCCAAGCCACCACCAGACTTCTGATTTAAATTATCTGGATTGGGCCTTGTCCTGGACCTCATTTTTGTCTTTCTTATTTTATTTTTATTTTCCCTAGTGAGTCTAATTTGCAGCTACTGTTAAAAACACTGAGGTGTGAGGAAAAGAAAAAAATTGTTGAATTATGTCCCCCAAAAAATTACATTGAAGTCTTAACCCCTGTACCTATAAATGTGACCTTGTTTGGAAATAGGGATATTCTTTTGTTGTGTTAATGATATCGTACTACAGTAGGGTGGGTCCTAAACCTAATCCCTTCTGAGTGGTGTCTTATAAAAAGAGCAGAATTAACACAAAGACACACAGGGGAAGACTCCATAAATGCATCTATAAGCAGCAGAGGAACACCAGTAGTTGCTGGCAGACACCATAAACTAGGAGAGAGGTACACAGAAGAAACTGACACTGCTGAGACCCTGATTTGAACTTCTGGTCTCCGGGACTGAGAAATAAATGTCTGCTCCTTAAAGCCATCCACTTCTGGTATTTTTTGATTAGGCAGCACTAGGTAACTAACACAGTGTTATTTTATACAAAATTTTAAGTTAAGCCAATAATTGCATGTAGAACAAAGAACTTTCTAACAATATCAAATGTCAGTTCCTAGAAAATTTGAAAAATTGCAAGTACTTTTCATTAGCTTTAGATGAGTCCTTCAGTATAAGAACACTAACCAAATTAATACATTTTTGTCTCAGAGGACTTCCAAATATATGAAGAAATGTCAATTCATAACCAAAAAAAATCAAACAGCATAGATATTTTTAATCTTTTACATCTGTCAAAATTTTCAGCTAAATATGATTAGTTTATATCATGATGAATGGTGTTCAGCACCATTCAGTTAAATATCAGGATTTATTGAAATTATAAAAGAGACATATTTTTCTTATTGCTCCATTCTACTATTGATACATATTGAAAATAGCTGTCCTTAGTTTTCAGAAGCAAACTCTATGAAAAATGTCATGGTTAAAGTTGTTAAAATTGTTCGATATATGCAGGCAAATGCCGTAAATCATCACCAGTTTATGGAACTGTTCAATGAAATAGAAGGCAGTGAATGTAATGATCTATATTTATAAATGCAATGGCATAAAGTTATGTTTAGTATTCTTTTACACTAAAAAATGAAGATTCTGTATCTGTGGATTCAATCAATTTTATTACTCTTTTTATTCAGACTCAGCAGAATGGTGCATATTTTACTGTTCTTTTCAAAGAACTGATATAACTTTTATTCATCACTTTTATACTTTTTACTTTCTCATTTATTAATCTCTACTTTCATTTTTATTAATTTCTTCTTTATATTCTTAGTTTATTTTCCGACTTTTTTAGTTTGTTTCATTTATTTTTAGTCTTTCTCAAGTATTAAATCCTTTAACACCATAAATTATTCACTGACTACTGTTTTATATGCATCCTATAAGTTCTAAAACAGTGTTCTAATTATTAATTTCTAAATTATAATTTCTATTTTCTTCTTTGACCTAAAATTAGTTTTATAAATATTAATATTTTCCAGATAATTATATTTTTTAAATTTTTCATGTAATTTTTTCTGTTTTTATTTCATAGTGGTCATAGAATGTGCTGTATAGAAATTCTTTGGAGACTTTTTTTGTTAAATAGCTTTAAACATATCACTGTAAATATTCCATGGTTATTTTTAAAAAATGAATTATGTTTATGGGTGTAAGTATATTATTGTTGTTGTTAGATACTGTCAAGTCTATTCCATGGTGACCCCATTTGTGCAGATTAGAATTACTTCATAGGGTTTTCAAGGCTATGACTTTTTGGAAGCAGATCACCAGGCTTGTCTTCTGAGGCGTCTCTGGATGGGTTCAAACTGCCAACCTTTTGGCTAGTATTCAAACACTTAACAATTTGCAACACCTGGGGACCCAGATGTGTGTTGTGTGTGTGTATTTTCAGCCTTGTTATTCTGTCTTCAAATCTTCTATATCCTCATTTACTTTTTATCTACTTATTCTTTGAACTAGGTCTTCCATTATGATTTTGGAATTACTGCATTACTAACACTATTTGTCTTATATATCTCAAAGCAACAACCAGGCTCACACATGTAAAACTTCAAGGCAGCGTTCAGATCACAGTCCATGTAAATGATATCCCTTGGAGTTGAGGGGGAAGAAGCAGGGAACCACAGGATAGTGTGTGAATGGCACCTGAGGCACTGCACAGTGCTGCACTTCTGAAGGGTATTTCATATGCTTGGTGGATTGTAAACTTTTGTCAATAAAAAATTTCTTTAAACTTTTAATGCCTTTTGTCCAAAATTCTACTTTGTTGTTTAGTTTGCTACCTCTGGTTTTTGTTTGCATTCTTTTGGAGTGCAATAAGGTACTAGTATAGGGAAATTTCAAAAATTTACCTACACACATACACACATGCATATATGCATACACACACACACATACACACACTCTTCTGTATCTAGCAGGGAGAAAGAAAATCACTTTGGTGAAGATTCTTGCTATTGTGAGAAAATCTCATGGGTGGCTGTGCTTAGTTATGAACTGTAGGGAAGTAAGCCAGTTCTTAAGAGTCCTTCCAGTCCTTGAGAGTCTTACTGATGACCAGTCACAACATAATGGACTTATTTTTGTTTTGTTTTGTTTTTAATGTCATATAGCCAGTTAGTGATTCCTTAGGTTTTTTTTTGTTGTTGTTGTGGTTTTAATTGTACTTCAGGTGAAGGCTTACAGAACAAATAGTTTCTCATGAAACAGTAGTACACATATTGTTTTATGACTGGTTACCAATCCCACAACATGTCAACCCTCTAACTTCTCAACCTTTTTTTTTTTTTTTGGTGAAAATACGCATAGCCAAAGATACACCATTTCAAAAATTTCTACATGCACACTTCAGTGACATTGACTATGCTATTCCAACTGTACTGCTTGCTATTCTGAAGACGAAATAGTTTCTCATTTAACAGTTACTACACATGTTGCCCTATGGCAATGGTTAACAATCTCACAACACATCAACAATATCCGTACTCAACCTTGGGTTCCCTATCACCAGCTTCCTTGTCCCCTTCTGCCTTCTGGCCCTTGTCACTGGATTACTGTACCTCATTAGTCCCATTTGGTTTTACGGAGCTGTCCACTCCCAGGCTGAACAGTGAACCTCAGAGGTAACTTCACCACTGAGCTAAAAGGGTGTCTGGGGGCCATATTCTCAAGGTTTCTCCTGCCTCCTTTAGGCCAGTAAATCTAGTCTTTTTTTTGTGAGTTAGAATTATGTTCTACATCCTTCTCCAGCTCTGTCCAGAACCCTCTGTTGTGATCCTGGTCAGAGCAGTCAGTGGTGGTAGCCGGGCACCATCTAGCTGTACTGGACTCAGTCCGGTGGAGGCCTTGGTAGCTGTGGTCTGTTAGTCCTTCAGACTAATCTTTTCTTTATATCCTCTTCTCTTCATTCTCCCTTGCGCCCGAAGGCATGAGACCAGTGGAGTATCTTAGATGGCCACTCCCAGGCTTTTAAGACCCCAGACACTACTCACCAAGGTATAATGTAGAATATTGTCTTTATAAACTGTGTTATGCCAATTGAACTAGATGTTCCCCAAGGCCATGGTCCCCACAGCCCTCCACCCAGCAATTCAGTCCCTCAGGGAGTTTAGATGTGTCTATGGGGCTTCCATGACCTTTCCTTGTACAAGTTGTGCTAGTTTCCCCTGTATTGTGTACTGTCTCACCCTTCACCCAAGATGCCACTTATTTATTGCCTATTTAGTATTTCCCCCCCACCCCTCCCATCCCTGCTAACCAACAAAGATTGTTACGTTTTGTGTGTGAACTTTTTCATGGGTTTTTACAACAGAGGTCTCAGACAATATTTGTCCTTTTGTGATTGATTTATTTCACTCAGCATAATGGCCTTCTGTTTCATCCATGTTATGAGATGCTTCACAGATTCATTGTTGTTCTTTCTCATTGCATAGTACTCCATTGTGTGTATGTACCATAGTTTGTTTATCCATTCTTCTGTTGATGGCCATCTAGGTTGTTTCCATCGTTTTGCTATTGTGAACAATGCTGCCATGAACATAGGTGTGCATATGTCTATTCGAGTGATGACTCTTATTTTTCTAGGATATATTCCTAGGAGTGGGATTGCGGGATCATATGGTATTTCTATTTCTAGCTTTCTAAGGAAGCACTATATCATTTTCCAAAATGATTGTATCATTTTGCATTCCCACCAGCAGTGCATAAGAGTTCTGATCTCCCTGCAGCCTCTCCAACGTTGTTTGTTATTTCCAGTGTTTTTGATTCATGCCATTAATGCTGCGGTGAGATGGTATTTCATCGTGGTTTTAATTTGCATTTTTCTAATGGCTGGTGATCGCAAGCATTTCCTCCTGTGTCTGTTGGACGCTTAAATGTCTTCTTTGGTGAAGTATCTGTTTCCTTTGCCCGTTTTTTAATTGGTTTATTTGTCTTTTTGTTGTAGAGGTGTTGGATTTTCTTGCAGATTATGGAGATTAGACATTTGTCTGACTTGTACTGTCCAAAAATTTTTTTCCCAGTCTGTAGGTTCTCTTTTTACTCTTTTGGTGAAGTCTTTTGAAGACCATAGTTGTTTGATTTTTTGAAGATCCCAGTTATCTAGCTTATCTTCTGAGGTTTGTGTGTTCATGGTTATGGTTTGTATCCTGTCAATGCCGTGTATTAGAGCCTGTAGCCTTTGTCCTTTTTTTTCTTCTATGAACTTTATAGTTTTTGGCTTTGTATTTAGGTCTGTGATTAATTTTGAATTAGTTTTTGTATATGGTGTGAGATGTGAGTTCTGTTTCATTTTTTTGCAGATGGATGTCCAGTTTTGCCAGCACCATTTGTTAAAAAGACTGTCTTTTCCCCATTTGATGGACTTTGGGCCCTTGTCCAAGATCAGGTGACCGTAGGTGGATGGATTTACATCTGAGTTCTCAATTCTGTTCCATTGGTCAATGTATCTGTCGTTGTACCAGTACCAGGCTGTTTTGACTACTGTTGCTGTATAGTAGGTTCTGAAGTCAGGTAGTGTGAGTCCTCCAACTTTATTCTTCTTCTTCAGTAGTGCTTTACTTTTTCGGGGCTTCTTCCCCTTCATATAAAGTTAATGATTAGTTTTTCCATCTCTTTGAAGAATGTTGTTGGTATTTGGATGGGGATTGCGTTGTATTTGTAAATTGCTTTGGGTAGAATTGTCATTTTCACAGTGTTGAGTCTGCCTATCCATGAGCACGGTATGTTTTTTAAATGTATGTAGATCCCTTTGGGTTTCATGCAGTAGTGTTTTGTAGTTTTCTTTGTATAGGTCTTTTACATCCCTGGTCAGATTTATTCCTAAGTATTTTTTCTTTTTAGGGGCCATTATAAATGGTATTGTTTTCCTGATTTCCTTTTCATCGTTCTCCTTATTGGTGTATAGGAATCCAACTGATTTTTGAATGTTTATCTTGTATCCTGCTACTCTGCTGAATCTTTCTATTAGTTCCAGTAGATTTCTCATTGAGTCTTTAGGGTTTTCTATGTATAGTATCACATCATCTGCAAACAGCGACAGTTTAACTTCTTCATTACCAATTTGGATGCCCTTTATTTCTTTTTCTTGCCTTATTGCTCTAGCTAGAACTGCCAGCACAATGTTAAATAGGGGTGGTGATAAAGGGTATCTTTGTCTTGTTCCTGTTTTCAAGGGGAATGTTTTTAGCCTCTCTCCATTAAAGATGATGTTGGCCATTGGTTTTGCATAGATGCCCTTTATTATGTTGAGAAATTTCCCTTCTATACCTATTTAATTGAGAGTTTCTAATCAGGAATGGGTGTTGGACTTTGTCAAGTGCCTTTTCTGCGTCAATTGAGATGATCATGTGATTCTTTTCTTTCCTTTTATTTATGTGGTGGATTACGTTGATTGATTTTCTAATGTTGAATCATCCTTGCATACCTGGTATGAATCCTACTTGGTCGTGATGTGTTATTTTTTTTTTTTTTTTTTGATATGATGCTGAATTCTATTGGCTGGAATTTTGTTCAGAATTTTTGCACCTATATTCATGAGAGATATTGGTCTGTAATTTCCTTTTTTTGTGACGTCTTTGCCTGGTTTTGGTATCAGCGTTATGCTGGCTTCATAGAATGAATTTGGAACTGTTGCTTCCTCTACTATGCTCTGAAATATCTTGAGTAGTACTGGTACAAACTCTTCTGTAAATGTTTTGTATAGTTCTCCAATGAAGCCATCTAGGCCAGGGCTTTTTTTGGTTGGGAGTTCTTTTATTACCTTTTCAATCTCTTCTCTACTTATGGGTCTGTTCAAATTTTCAACATCCCTTTGTTGTAGTTTGGGTAGGCCGTGTGTTTCTAGAAATTTATCCATTTCCTCTATGTTTTCAAATTTGTTGGCGTATAGTTTTTCATAATATTCTGTTATAATCCTTTTTATTTCAGTTTGGTCTGTTCTAATGTCCCCCATTTCATTTCTTATTTGGGTTGTTTCTGTCCTCTCCTGTTTTTCTTCTGTCAGTCTGGCCAGTGATTTGTCGATTTTGTTGATTCTTTCAAAGAACCAACTTTTGGTTTTGTTGATTCTTTCTATTGTTTTTCTGTTCTCTATTTCATTTATTTCTGCTCTGATCTTTACTCTTTCCTTTCTTCCAGTGGTTGTGGGCCTTTTTTGCTGTTGTCTTTGTTTGAGTTCTGTAGTTAATGTTTTGATTTTTTTCCCTTCTTTTTTGATATGTGCATCTATTACTATAAATTGTCCTCTGAGGACTGCCTTTGCTCTGCCGAAAAGGTTTTGTTATAATGTGTTTTCATTCTCATTTGATTCTAGGAATTTTTTTATTCCATCTCTGAGTTCTTCTATTACCCAGTTATGTGTAAGCAGGGTATTATTCAGTTTCCATTTAATTGACTTTTTGTCCTTGCTCTTTCTATTGTTAATTTCTACCTTGATGGCATTGTGGTCCGAGAAGATGCTTTGAGTTATCTCAAAGTTCTGTATCTTGTTGATGATTGCTCTGTGGCCTAAGATGTGGTCTCTTCTTGAGAACGTTCCGTGTGCATTGGAAAAGAACGTGTACTCTGCAATGGTTGGATGGAGTGTTCTATATATGTCTATGAGTTCAAGTTGGCTGATTGTGCCCTTTAGGTCTTCTGTATCTTTGCTGAGTTTCTTCTTAGTTGTTCTGTCCTTTACTGAGTGTGATGTGTTGAAGTCTCCTACTATTATTGTGGAACTGTCAGTTTCTCTTTTCTGTGTTGTAAGAGTTTGTTTTATGTATTTTGGAGCCCTGTCATTGGGTGCGTAGATGTTTATTATGTTATCTCTTCATGATGGATTGTACCCTTAATCATTATATAGTGTCCTTCTTTGTGTTTTATGGTAGATTTTGTTTTAAAGTCTATTTTATCTGAGATTAGAATTGCCACTCCTGCTCCTTTTTGGTAGTTGTTAGCTTGATATATTTTTTTGCAACCTTTGACTTTTAATTAATTCACATCTTTGTTTCTAAGGTTTGTCTCTTGTAGACAGCATATTGATGGATTCTGTTTTCTTATGCATTCTGTCACTCTCCGTCTCCTTATGTGTGCGTTGAGTCCATTTACATTCAGTGTAATTATTCATAGATGTGAGTTTGTTGCTGTCGTTTTGTAGTGCTTCTTTTTGTGGTGCTGAAGTTTTCTTTGTTCTTCTTACTCTCTTGTGCTGAGTTTTCTTTGTGGGTTTTCTTTCATTTCTTTTGTTTTTGTAGGTTTTGTTTTTGCTGAGACTATGTTTTTCCTCTTTTTTTAATGAGTATGTTTATTAACTTTCTTTGTGGTTACCATGAATTTTATCTTTATCTTTCTAAATTTGAAGCAGGTTACCATTACTTGCTATTGCCTTGCCTTCCTCTCCATTAGAAGGTTCTATACCTGTGCCATTTATTCCGTCTTTTGTTGTTTTGATGTTGTTGGCATTTACTGATCAACTGCTCTGATTCCTTGTTGTATTTCTTTTGGTTTTGGATAGTCATCGAGAGGTTATTTCCTAGATTGGTATCTGGCTGTTACGATCCCGCGTCCTAGATTCTGCCTGTGATCTGAAGTTGTTTGTCCTGAGATCAGAGAACTCCCTTTAATAATTGTTGTAAGTTTGTTTTGACTTTTACATATTCCCTTAATTTCTGTTTATGTGGAAATGACCTAATTTCACCATCAGATTTGAATGAGAGTTTTGCAGGAGGTATTATTCTTGGTTGGCAATTTTTTTCTTTCAGGGTTTTATATATGTCATCCCATTGCCTTCTGCCTGCATGGTTTCTGCTGAATAATCTTAGGTTAGTTGTATTGTTTCTCCTCTGTTCGTGACTTCTTGTTTCTCACTAGCTGCTCTCAGGATTCTTTGTTTGTCTTTGGTTTTGGCGAGTGTGATTATGATACGCCTTGGTGATTTTCTTTTGAGGTCTCTGCTATATGGGGTTCTTTGAGCTTCTTGGATGGCCAGCTTTTCATCTTTCATGATATTGGGGAAGTTTTCTGTCAGCAGTTCTTCAATGATCCTCTCTGTTTTCTGTTTTCTCCCCCTGTTCTGGAATTCCAATCACTCGCAAACTTTTGCTTTTGATTGTATCCCACATAACTCTCAGGGTCTCTTCATTTTCCTTTGTTCTTTTTTCTGAGTTTTCCTGAAACAGAGTTGTATCCAAGTGTTTGTCTTTAATTCCACTTATTCTGTCTTCCACCGTTTCATATCTTCTTCTCAGCCCTTCTATGACAGCGTCCATTTCTGAAATTTTGTTGTTTATGTTTTGGAATTCAAGTTGTTGTTTTTGTATAATTTCTAGTTGTGAATTTATTTTGGCATTTTGTGCCTGCATCATTATCCTGAATTCTTCCAATTTTTGTGTGTATTTTCCATGAATTTGCCTATTTTTTCCTCATGTCTGTCAGCTTTTTGCCTCAGTTTTTGGAGAATTCTGAATATTAGAGATTTGAATTCCCTATCACGTAGTTCTAGTTCATTTTCTTCCAGTGGAAAGTCATCTGGTGTTTTATTTTGGACGCCTAGTAGAACCATCCTGTCCTGTTTTTGTAAATGTTTTGATACTGTCTGCTGTCTTCAGGGCATTCAGTACTTATTTTTCTCATTTATTGATTTTAGATTTGTTTGTTTCATCCCTTTTTAAAAAAAAAAAATTTGTCTATGTCTGAGCAGGCGGACTGTGTGTTCTTTGTTGTTTGCTCATCTGTGGGCACAATACTTTTCACCTCCTTCTCCAGTTGGCAGGGTCACTTAGATATGGTGCAGCAGGGCAGGTCTAGCTGAAGAGGAGTTACTGAGACAAGTTGTTTGTGGTACTTACTACAGCCACCAGGCCGGGTCGGTAATCAGTGCAAGGCAGTTTCCAGTAGGCTGTGCCTGTGCTGCTTGGTGGTATAATGTTAAGTGCACAGTGCAGGTAGGCAGGATGTAGCAGGGAGATTGTTATGTGTGGAGCTAAGATGGATATGGGAATGCTAGGGGAGCTTGCCGTTGCAGTGGAGAGATGAGAGACTATGAAATGGAGAAAAACAGAAAGGGGAAGAGGAAGAAAAGAAAAGAATAAATAAAAATCAGAAAGTTTAAAGCACTGCAAAATTCCCATGGATCCTAGCAGTGTGGCTATGAGGTCTGGGGAAGTTGTTCTCAGGTGTTGTAGTACAGCCTGGCTAGAAGGCATAGAAGTATACAATGCCAGGTATTCAGGGAACAGAAAGAGATGGAAGATATAGAGAGATGAGAAACTGAGTAATGAAGAAAGACAAAAAGGGGAAAACAAAATGAAACAATTTAAAAAAAAAGAACATGAAAAGACCCCCAAAAAACAGAAAGAAAAAAAACAGTGGAAAAAGAAATGCTCTCAGGGATCCCTCTGCAAGTCTGTGGAAGCTGAGGGGGTAGGTTCCAAGTCACACAGCACCACGTGGCCAGAACGGGCTCCCAACTCAAGAAAAGGAAAAGAAAACAAAGAATTCAAAACAAACAAACAAAAAAAGCCCTGGGATCCCACCAGCATGGCAGCCCAGACTGGGAAGCAGCACCACACTCGAACGGAGCTCTGTAGCCCCTCAGGAAGAAGCAAAGATGGCGCACGGAGCCAAGTATTTGAACAAAAGGAGGAGGAGGTGGTGAGAGGTAAGGTAGAAATCAAAAGAAGCCGAGAAAAAGCAACAGCAACAGCCAACAAATGGCACTCAGAGAGCCAGCTAGTGCGGGATGGTGGAATCCAAGCAACCGGTGGTTCCTGGACAAGAGATTGTGTCCGCAGGAAGCAGAGGATGCCAAGTGGAGGTGAAGAAGCGTGGGGGATGGGAAAGCGTATATCACAAATCACCAGTTGTTTTGTCTCCTGCTGGAAGCTCCATGAAGCTGCTTTCTCGTACCCCTTTGCCGGTCTCCGATAGGAGTCCAAGATGGCGGATCCACACTGCATTAGCTGGTAGGGGACCTCTGCATGAGTCTCTCCTCGGTCTCCGTTCTCTTGTCAGTTTCTCACTTCATTTGGTGCTTGGCTGAGTTCTTTATCTCTTCATTTGGTGTTTTAGGTTTTCAAGATTGTTGTTTTCTCTGTTCGGCTTAGTTTTTCAGATCTTTGCTGTAGAGGGATGGTGTGGTGCTTCTCCCTAGAGCGCCATTTTGCCAGAAGTCCCTCTATTGCTAAGTATTTTATCATCTTGGGGACTATTGTAAATTGTATTTATTTGGTGATTTCTTCTTTGAAGTTCTCTTTGTTGGTGTATAGGAATTGGACTGATTTTTGTTTCCTGATACTTTGCTGATTAGTTTCAGTAGTTTTCTTCTGGATTCTTTAGGGTTTTCTGTGTATAAGATCATATCATCTGCAAATAGGGGTACTTCTACTTCTTGCTTACCAATTTGGATGCCATTTATTTCTTTTTCTAGCCTAATAACTCTAGCTAGAACCTCCAGCACAATATTGAATAAGAGTGGTGATAAAGGGCACCCTTATTTGGTTCTTGTTCTCAAGGGGAATGCTTTCAGACTCTTCCATTTAGGAAGATGTTGGCTGTTAGCTTTATATAAATGCCCTTAATTATGGTAAGGAATTTCCCTTCTATTCCTATTTTGCTGAGAGTTTTTATTATGTATGGGTGTTGGACTTTGTCAAATGCCTTTTCTGCATGAATTGATAAGATCATGTGGTTCTTGTCCTTTGTTTTATTTATGTGATGGATTACATTGATTGTTTTTCTAATGTTTAACTATCCCTGCATACCTGATATAAATCTCACTTGGTCATGGTGAGTTATTTTTTTGATATGTTGCTGAATTCTGTTGGCTACAGTTGAGGATTTTTGTGTCCATGTTCATGAGGGATATTGGTCTGTAATTTTCTTTTTTTGTGGTGTCTTTACCTGGTTTTGGTATCAGGGTTATGCTGGCTTCATCGAGTGAGTTTGGGAGTCTTCCATCCTGTTCTATACTCTGAAGTACCTTTAGTAGTAATGGTATTAAGTCTTCTCTGAAAGTTTGATAGAATTCTCCAGTGAAACCATCAGGGCCAGAGGTTTTTTTTGTTGGTAGTTTTTTAGTTACCTTTTCAATGTCTCCTTTTATTATAGGTTTATTTTGTTGTTTGACCTCTATTTGTGTTAGTTTAGGTAGGAAATGTGTTTCTATAAATTTGTCCATTTCCTCTATGTTTTCAAATTTGTTAAAGAGTACAGTTTTTCATAGTATTCTGTTATGATTCTTTTAATTTCAGTTGGATCTGTTCTGATATCGCCCATCTCATTTCATTTTTGGATTATTTTCTTCCTCTCGTGTTTTTCTGTTGTCACTTTGGCCTACGGTTTATCGATTTTGTTGATCGTTTCAGAGAACCAGCTTTTGGTCTTGTTAATTCTTTCAGTTGTTTTTCTAGTCTCTATTTCATTTAATTCTGCTCTAATTTTTATTATTTGCTTTCTTCTGGTGCCCGAGGGCTTCTTTTGGTGCTCTCTTTCTATTTGTTCCAGGTGAAGGGTTAACGTTTTGATTTTAGTCCATTCTTCTTTTGGATGTGTACATTTATTGCTATAAACTGACTTCTGAGCACTGCTTTTGCTGTATCCCAAAGGTTCTGTTAGGATGTGTTTTCATTCTCATTTGAGTCTGTGAATTTCTTTATTTCATCCTTAATTTCTTCTATAATCCAGTAGTTTTTGAGCAAGGTATTGTTCAGTTTCCATGTGTTTGATTTTTTTTCCTTGTTTTTTCTGTTATTGATTTCTACTTTTATGGCTTTATGGTCAGAAAAGATGCTTTGTAATATTTCAATGCTTTGGATTCTGTTAAGGCTTGCTTTATGGCCTAATATGTGGTCTGTTCTGGAGAATATTCCATGTGCATTGGAAAAGAAAGTATACCTTGCTGCTTTTGGGTGGAGTGTTTGGTGTATGTCTATGAGATCAAGTTGGTTGATTATGGCATTTTGATCTTCTGTATCTCTATTGAGCTTCTTTCTGTATGTTCTCTCCTTCACCAAAAGTGGTGTGTTAAATTCTCCTACTATTATTGCGGAGCTGTCTATTTCTCTTTTCAATGCTGTTAGAGTTTATCTTATGTATTTTGGAGCCCTGTCATTGGGTGTGTAAATATTTATTACATTTATGTCCTCCTAGTTTATTGACCCTTTAATCATTATATAGTGACTTTCCTTACCCTTTGTGGTGGATTTTACTTTAAAGTCTATTTTGTCAGAGAGTAAATATTGCCACTCCTGCTCTTTTTTGATTGTTGTTTGCTTGATGTATATCTTTCCATCCTTCGAGTTTTAGTTTGTTTATGTCTTTAAGTCTAAGGTGTGTCTCTTGCAGGCAGCATATAGATGGATCATGTATTTTTTTATCCATTCTGCCAGTGTCTGTCTCTTTATTGGTGCATTTAGTCCATTTACATTCAGTGTAATTACCGATAGGTATGATTTTAGTGCTGTCATTTTGATGTCTTTGTGTGTGTGTGTGTGTGTTTTTGACAGTTTTTTGTTCCACTTAATTTTCTGTGCTGTGTTGTTTTTCTTTATGTATTTTGTTTTCATCTTTTTTATTGTTGTTGATTTTGTATTTACTGAGTCTTTATGCTTTTCTTGTTTTTTATTTTGATGTGTAGGACTGTTAGTTTTCTTTGTGATTACCTTAATGTTTATCCCTATTTTTCTAATCTTAAACCGCTCTTTTATTTCTTTATATCACCTCAACTTCCTCTCCATATGAAAGATCAATGACTACATTTTTTTCGTCCTTTTTTGTTTCAATATTGTCATCTTTTACATATTGATGTCTCTGTTTCCCTATTTTCAGTGTTTTAGCTTTGATTTGCTTTTGTGACTTCCCTATCTGGGTTGATATCTAGTTGCTATGTCCTGTGTTCTAGTCTTGGTTTGTTATCTGATGTTTTTGATTTTCTAACCAGAGGACTGCCTTTAGTATTTCTTGTAATTTTGGTTTGGTTTTTGCAAATTCCCTAAACTTCTGTTTATCTGGAAATGCCCTGATTTTGTTATCATATTTGAAAGACAGTTTTGCTGGATATATAATGCTTGGCTTGCAATTTTTTTCTCTCAAGGCCTTATATATGTCATCCTATTGCCTTCTTGCCTGCATGGCTTCTGCTGAGTAGTCCGAGTTTAGTCTTATTGACTCTCCTTTGTAGATGACTTTTAATTTATCCCTAGATGCTCTTAAAATTCTCTTTTTCTTTAGTTTTGGCACGTTTGATTATGTTTTGGTGAATTTCTGTTGGGATCTACCTTGTGTGGGGTTCAATGAGCATTCTGATATCTTCTCATCATTCATGATATCAGGGAAGTTTTCTGCCAACAAGTCTTCAACAATTCTCTCTGTATTTTCTGTTACCCCCCTGTTCTGGTACTCCAGTCACTCATAGGTTTTTCCTCTTGATAGAATCCCACATAATTCTTAGGGTTTCTTAATTTTATTTAGTTCTTTTGTCTGATTTTTCCTCATATAAGTTGGTGTCAAGTGCTTTATCTTCAGTCTCACTAATTCTGACTTCCATTGCCTCAATTCTGCTCCTGTGACTTTCTATTGAGTTGTCTGATTCAGAAATTTTATCGTTAGAACTCTGGATTTGTGTTTGCTGTCTCTCTGTGGATTCTTGCAGCCTGTTAAATCTGTCATCATGCTCTTCTGCAATCTTCTTAAGTTCCTCTATTGCTTTGTCTGTGTTTTCCTTGGCTTGTTCTGCTTTTGCCTGATCTCCTTCCTGATCTCTTGAAGAGTTCTGTATATTAATCTTTTGTATTCTGCCTCCAGTAATTCCAAGAAGTTCTCTTCCTCTGGAAAATTTCTTGAGTCTTTATTTTAGGAGCTTGCTGAAGCCATCATGGTCTGCCTCTTTATGTGATTTGATATTGACAGTTGTCTCCAAGCCATCAATAAGTTATTATATTTATTTATTTTATGTTTGCTTACTGTGTCCTAGCTTCTTCTTTTGTTTTGTTTTGATATGCCCAAATAGGCTGCTCTTGTGAGCTAGTTTGATTATTGGTGCCTTTGAAGCTCTAACATCCCGTCACCAGGTGGTTATATCTGTTACTAGGTATGTGAGCTCAGCAGTCCATTTACTTTTCTTGTATGAATTCAGCTCTCTTGTCTAGGTAGTCACCAAGTGTGTGGTGCAGGCTCTCACACCTACAGTCCTAGATGGGCAGGGGTGATTGGAGTAGGCACAGGTATCTGGCTGCAGTAGGGGGCCACTCGCTGAGCAAGGCAGGGGGCTGACAGCTGACCCTGAGTGTCTGGGAGGAAAGCATGTCCCTGTTCCTTGGAGCATGTAGGTGGGTAGGTTTTGCAGCTGGACTATGGACACTCAGTGCTGTTGTCTATAAGGACTGAGAGGCACAACTTTTTCTTGGACCCATGTTGCAGGTGACTAGGTGGCTTTGGTGAAGGCATCAGTCACCAGGCCTCTGATGTGGGTAGGTGAGGAACCTGCTTAATGGGCAGAATGGTGTCAAATGTCACAAACTTGCCACTCCACAATATAGCTGATACAGTTGAATTTATTCTTCAGGTGTATACCCTGTTGTACTGTGATGATGAGGGCCTATGCTGTTTAAATGGGCCCACGTAGGTCTATGCAGGGGTGAAAGGCATTCAAAGTCTGTGGACCCCTTATGCCTGTGCCTAGGCAAAGGAGATGTGCCCCCACTGAGTTCCTGATATAGGGGAGCTGGCAGATTATTTTTTCCCTGTTTATTAATTTGTTCCCTCTCAAAGGCTGGCAGAATGGCTCAGGGCACATGACAGGTCCTACTTCTGGCCCAGAGGACTTGGCACTGAAGCCACTTGGGACCTGGTGCAGAGCAGGGAGGTGGAAGGTAAATGGGAGAGAGGTTTTTCCCAAAGGGGGAATTTTTTTGATCCACATAGTATGTTAGACACATGTACTTATCTTTTGCCAATTGAGCACTGCTTTTCATTGGTTCTGGAGTCTTAAGTAGAGTCTCTGCCATTCAGTCTCTCCCAATGTGTAAAACTCATCCCAAGTGCCTCTGCTTGCCTCACCATGCATGCCTGCCGATCCAGCCTGCAGGGTGCAGGTTCCTGGCGAGTCAGGTCTGGCAATGACTCACTGCTTCTGAACCGTCTCTCCCTCCTCCTACCACTCAGTCTGATTCCTCAACTTTGCTTTTGATGTTCAGGGCTCATAGATCGTCATGTATAGTTGGTTAACTTGTTTTTTCAGGTCTCTGTTGTAAGAGGGACCACAGGAAGCATCTGACTACTCTGCCTTCTTAACCCCACTTCCTGGTTACATTCTTCACGTTGTATCACCATTCTCACTATCTCTTCCCAAATTATTTCACCACCATTAACTTAGACTCACTGCCTCCTAAATTTCTCATCTATGCTTTACAGTTGCTATTATCAATTTGATCTCATATAGATAATTCTGTAAAAGAATGCATGCTCAAGGCAAACATTCTTTACTAATTGAGCTAATCTGTTGTTTTGTTTAAAGATGACTTCAGGGGATAGTTTTGTTTCAAGGTTTAAAGATTATTTTAGGGCAATAGATTCAGGGGTTCTTCCAGCCTTGGTGGGTGCAGTATGCCTGGATTCCATAAGTATTTGAAACTGATCAACATTTTTCCTCCTTTTGTTAAGAATCCGTTTATTGAATCCTTGATCAAAATGTTCAGTATTAGTAACCAGGTGCCATCCAGATTGGATTATTGGCAGGACTGTGGAAATGACACACATTCAAAATGGCATGGTTGGCTGCCATCTTTGAGTGGAGGACTGCTGCCTGTTTCCTACTTGGTCAAAAGCTGGCACACAAGAGATTTGGTTGCTATGCAATGCTTACACAGCCCTTGTTTCCACTGATCAATACTGAACTGTTTAGAATTGGTTCGAAGCCCTGCTTGTTACACCCTTTTCGGTTATATGGTTCTTGAAAATATCCCAATCTGTAGGTTGTCTTTTCATTTTTTTATTGAAGTCTTTTATGAATAATAGCATTTAATTTTTATTAGGTCTCATTTATCTATTTTGTCTTTTGCTGCTTGTGCTTTTGTTGTCATTCTTATAACTCATTGTTAAAAAATAGGCCCTGGAGGCAGAGCCAACATGGCACCCGAGAGAGATGCAGCATGCTTTCCCTCTGCAGCAAAGACCTGAAAAACTAAGTAAAACAGATACAAACATCAATCCTGGAACCCTAAGCATCTTTATTCCTTCATAAAGAACTAGATCAAACACCAAATGGAAGAAGAAACTGAAGGAGAACAGACAATGATAATATAAGTGTGTCATTTCCACAGTCCTGCCAATAATCCAATCTGGATGGCACCTGGTTACTAATACTGAACATTTTGATCAAGGATTCAATAAACGGATTCTTAACAAAAGGAGGAAAAATGTTGACCAGTGTTTCAAATACTTATGGAATCCAAGCATACTGTACCCACCGAGGCTGGAAGAACCCCTGAATCTATTTCCCTAAGATAACAAACATGACACAGCATTGCCATCTTGGAGCCCAGCCAGAAACGACCCCAGATGGCGAGTACGAGAAGGCAACTTCATGGAGCTCCCAACAAGAGACAGAGTACCCAGTAACCAGAGAAACATGCTTTCCTACCCCACACCATTCTGTTGCTTACACCATCCCCACCTCTTCCTCACAGGCCAGGCCACACCACCCATCTAGAGAGCTACTGGCCTGCCATCGCCCTGGGTCTGCCCCACCTGCACCCACTGGCTCCTGCCACACTATTTTTTTTTTCTTCTTCTCCATCACACCTGGCCCTGTAAGCCACTTCGACCCCTTCCTAGGGGGTCACACCACACCACTGCAGGTAGAGAGCTACTGGCTTGCCACCACCCAGGGTCCCCTCGACCCCACACACTGGCTTCTGCTGTGCCATTTTTTTCTTATTTTTCCTTTTCCTTCTTTTCTTTCTCCCTCCTACCTAACCCCATACCCCTCCTCTACCCCTTACACTGGGCCATGCCATGCCACCTTGGCTCAAGAGCCACTGGCACACCACCAGCCTGGGTCCCCCACCCCCACTCACCTGCTCCTACCATGCCATTTTTTCCTTTTTCCTCCTTTCTCCCTCCCACCTAGCTCCGTATGGCATCTCTACCCTTTCTCACCAGGCATCGCCACACCACCATCTGTAGAGAGCTACTCCCCACCACCCACCTGCTTCTACTCTGCCATTTTTTTTCTTTTTTTCCTTTTCTTCCTTATCTTTCTCCCTCCCACCTAGCCCTGTGCACCACCTCCCCCTTCATGCCAGCCCCCAGGTTTGCCCTACCCTCACCTGTCAGTTACAATTTTTTCTTTTTCTTTCTTCCCCCCACTTGTACATCACCCCCTCTTGCTGCTGGCCCTCACCATGCTACCACAACTAGAGTATCCATAGCCAGGACCATCATTGCTCTGGCCCTGCACTGCCCCTCCTCTCCTTCCACTCGACCAGCTGCTGAATGGTGGGAAGCCCATACCGCTTCCTGTCAGACACCCCCACCTATCTGGCAAGGGGTTGACCACATTTCCACAGTACTGGACCAGCATCAGAAGGCAGATGGTACCTGCTCAGTTAGACCTCAGCCCCCTCACCAATCAGCCTACAGCAAAGAGGGCTTTCCCTGCCTGCTGCTGCCCTGGCCACCCAGACAAGGTGGTGAAAACTACTGTGCAAACAGACAAGCAGCAAAGCACACCTGGACCCCCCCACCCCGACATCAAAACAAAACAAAGAAGCAGGACAAAATAAATGAATATACAATCAATCAATAAAGAAAATAGTACAAAATGTCTCAGCAACAGCAGACAATATCAAAACATAAAAAATCAGGACGAGATGGCTCCAGCAAGTGACTAAAATAATCAGATGACCTTCTGGTAGAAGAAAAGGAAGTGAACCTAGCTGATATGGAATTCAAAAGATTAATATTTAGGGCTATACAAGAGATTAGGAAGGAGATCAGGGAAAACAGAGACAAAACCAATGAAGGCATAGCCAAAAGCAAGTAAAACACAGATAAAACCAACAAAAACATAACCAAAAGCAAGTAAAACACACAAAGCAATAGAAGAACTCAGGAAAATCATACAAGAACAAAAAGTCAAAATAAACAATTAGAAATCATACAAAAACAGCAACTAGAAATCCAAAAGATAAACCACAAAATTCCATAAATGGACAACTCAACAGAAGGTTTTAGGAGCAAATTTGAAACAGTGGAAGACAGAATCAGCAAGATTGAAGACAAATCTATAGTGCTACTTTGAGGGAAAATCAGAGAAAAGAATGAAGAAAAGCTAAGAATTATGTGGGACACAAGTGGAAAAATTTATGCATGATCAGAGTTCCACAACATGAGGAGAAAAGAGAATACACAGAGAAGAGTTTTGAAGATTTGCTAGCAGAAAACCTCCTAAATATCATGAAAGATGGAAATCTGACTCTCCAAGAAGCTTAATAAACCACATATAGGATAGACCTCAAAGTCACCAAGACATATCATAATCACACATGCCAAAACCAAAGACAAAGAATCCTTACAACAGCTTGAGAAGAACTAAAAGTCACTTACAAAGGGGGAACAATGAGACTAAACTCTGATTTCTCGGCAGAAACTATGCAGGCAAGAAGGCAATAGTATGGCATATATAAAACTTTGAAAGAAAAAACTTCCAACTAAGAATAATATATACTGGAAAACTCCCTAACAAATATGATGGCAAAATTAGGACATTTCCAGATAAACAGAAATTAAGGGAATTCGTAAAGACCAAATGAAACTTACAAGAAATTTTAAAAAGAATCCTTCAATTAGAGAACCAACATTAAACAACAACCAGAGTCTAGGACATAGAATAATATCAGCCAGATACCAACCCAGATGAAGAACTCTCAATAATAAAACAAAGCTAAAAGACTTAAAACATCTTAATTGAAGCAGAAAAGGCATTCGATAAAGTCCAACACCATTCCTGATAAAAGCTGTCAATAAAATAAGAATACAAGGAAAATTCCTCAACATAATAAAAGGTATCTAATAATAAACCAACAGTCAACATCATTCTCAACAGAGAGAGGCTGAAAACATTCCCCCTGAGAACAGAAACAAGGCAAAGATGCCCTTTTATCACCACTCCTATTTAACATTGTGCTTGAAATCCTAGTTAGAACAATAAGGCAAGAATAAGGGCATTCAACTGAAACAAAGAAGTATAACTATCCCTATTTGCAGATGATATAACACTATACATAGAGAACCCCAAAGATTCCACAAGAATACTACTAGAACTAATAGATTCAGCAGAGTAACAGGATACAAAATCAACTTAAAAAAAATTAGTTTCCTATACACCAATAAGGAGAACATTGAAAAAGACATCATGAAAACATTACCATTTATAATAGCCTCTAAAAAAATAAAATACTTAAGAATAAATTTAACCAGGGATGTAAAAGTCCTATACAAAGAAAACTACAAAACACTACTGCAAGAAACCCAAACAAGACCTACATAAATGGAAAAATGTCACAGCAGCGATGGTTGTCAGGGCGGCGGAGACAATAACCAATGCCACAACTCTTACAGAGAAGTGGGGCCAGGAGGGTCACTCTGAGGAGTCGAACCCCGGCTTCAGTCCCAGGAGTTTATTTTATAGTCAATACAGCAAGCAGTGAAGCAAATAACAGAACGATGGTTTTTGGGTGAGTAACAATAAGTTTCAGGCAAGGGAGAAGGAATTCAGGTTAACAAGCCAATCAGTAACAGGACAATAGGTTTGGGAAAACAAGTCGTGCCTAATCTCTTTCTCATCACTGACAAGTTTCCAACATGTCGTACACAGCATAGAGACCTGTGGGGGCTGCAGTTGTCACTAGTGCAGCCATGTTTAAATGGCATATATCCCCACAGAAAAACATACCATGCTCGTGGATAGGTAGACTCAACGTAAAAACGTCAGTTCTTCTCAAAGCAATCTACAGATATAATGCAATCCCAATTCAAATACCAACGGCATTCTTTTACAAGATAGAAAACTAATCATTAACTTTATATGGAAAGGCAAGATGCCCCAGTTAAGTAAAGACTTACTGAAGAACAAAGTGGAGGCCTCACACTACCTGGTCTCAGAACCTCCTATACAGCCATGGTAGTCAAAACAACCTCATACTGATACAATGACAGAAACATAGACCAATGGAACAGAATCAAGAACCCAGAAGTAAATCCATCTACCTATGGTCAGCTGATCTTTGACAAAGGATCAAAGTACATTAAATGGGGAAAAGACAGTCTTTTTAACAAATGGTACTGGGAAAACTGGATGTCATTCTGTAAAAAGAAAAAGAAATGAAACAGGACCCATATCTCACACCATACACAAAAACTAACTCAAAATGGATCAAAAACATAAATATAAAACCTAAAATGATAAAGATCATGGAAGAAAAATTAGAGACAATGCTAGGGACCCTAATAAATGGCATAAATTCAATAAAAGCCATACCTAACAATTCACAAACACTAGAAGACAAACTGAGATGTCTTAGAAATTAAATATGTATGCTCATCAAAAGACTTCGGCAAAAGAGTAAAAAGAGAACCTACAGACTAGGAAAAAATTTGATGGTATGACATATCCAACAAAGCTCTAATCTCTAAGATCTATAGAATACTTCAACATCTCAGTAACAAAAAGACAAATAATCCAATTAAAAAGTGGGCAAAGGATATAAACAGATACTTCACCAAAGAAAACATTCAGGCAGCCAACAGGCACATGAGGAAATGCTCTCAATCATTAGCAATTGGAGAAATGCAAATCAAAATTACGATGAGATACCATCTCACCTCATAATTACTGGCACATTTCAGAATTTTATAAACCCAGAAAATAACAAATGTTGGAGAGATTGTGAGTAGATTGGAACTCTTATGCACTGCTGGTGGGAATGTAAAATGGTTCAACCACTAAGGAAAACGATATGGTTCTTCCTTAAAAACTGGAAATAGAAATACCATATGAGCCAGCAATCTCACTCCTAGAAATATATCCTAGAGAAAAAAGAGCCATCACACAAATAGATGAACACTCATGTTCATTGCAGCGTTATTCAAAATAACAAAAAGATGGAAACAACCTAAATGTCCATCAACAGTTGAATGAACAAATTACGTTACATACACAAAGTATGTTACATACTACGCAATGATAAAGAACAATGATGAATCCTTGAAACATTTCACAGCATGGATGAATCTGGAGGGCATTATGCTGAGTGAAATAACTCAGTCACAAAAGGACACATATTGTATGAGCCCACTATTATAAAAATCCAAGCAAAACATTTATACATAGAAAAAAAATAATCTTTGATGGATACGAGAGAAGGGAGGAGTGGGGAGGGGAAATCACTAACTAGATAATAAAACCAAAAACCAAACCTCTTGCCATCAAGTCTATTCCAACTCATAGCAACCCAATAGGACAGAGTGGAACTGCCCCATAGGGTTTCCAAGGACTGGCTGGTGGATTTGAACTGCCAACCTTTTGGTTAGCAGCCAAGCTGTTAACCACTGTGCCATCAGTCCTCCAACTAGATAATAGTTAACTTTGGGAAAGGGAAAGACAACACACAATATAGAGGAAGTCAGCACAACTTGACCAAGGCAAAGCCATAGAAGCTTCTTAGACACAACCAAATGCCGTGAGAGGTTTAGTAAATGAGGGCTAAGAGGTGGGGACCATGATCTCGGAGGACATCTAGGTCAATTGGCGTAACGTAGTTCATAAAGAAAACGTTCTACATCCTACTTTGATCAGTAGTGTCTGGGGTCTTAAAAGCTTGCTAGTGGACATCTAAAATACATCTATTGGTCCCATCAAGTTCGGAGCAAAGGAGAATGAAGAAAACCAAAGACACAATGAAAATATCAGTCCAAAGGACTAATGGACCACATGAATCATAGCCTCCACCAGCCTGAGCCCAGAACAACTAGGTAGTGCCCAGTTACCACCACTAACCACTCTGACAGGGATCATAATACAGGATCCCGGAGAGAGCAGGAGAAAAAAGTAGAACAAAATTCAAATTCACGAAAAATATCAGACTTACTGGTCTGACAGAGACTTAGAGGAACCCCCGAGATTATGCCTCCCAGACAGCAAGCTAACTCAGAACTGAAGCCACTCCACCTTTCAGCCAAAAATTAGAGACGCCTGTAAAACAAATAACATATGTGAGATACATGCTTCTTAGTTTAATCAAGTATACAAGGCCAAAGGGACAACACCTGCCCAAAAGCAAAGACCAGAAGGTAGGAAGGAACAGGAAATCTGGATGAATGGACACGAAGAGTCTGGGATGTAAAAGGAAAGTGAGAGAGTGCTGACATTGTGGGGATTGCAACCAATGTCACAAAACAATTTGTGTAAAATTTTTTTTAATGAGAAACTGATTTGCGCTATAATCTTTCATCTAAAATACACTAATTTTTTTTTAAAAGGCCCTGAAGTCATGCCTCTATACTTCTTTTAAGAACTTTATGGTTTTAGTTTTCACTTTTAGTTCCTTGATTCATTTTGAATTGTTTCTTGTGTGCAGTATTAGGCATGGATCATGTTTCATTCTTCTGCAGTTTTCCTAGCACAATTTATTGAAGATTTCTCCTCCCTTATTGAATTAACTTAGCCCGCTCTTTGAAAGTCAGTTGATCATAACCATAAAAAAAAAATGAAACCCATTGCCATCGAGTCAATTCTGACTCATAGCGACCCTATAGGACAGGGTAGAACTTCCCCATAAGGTTTCCAAGGAGCAGCTGGTGGGTGCAAACTGTCAACCTTTTGGTTAGCAGCCATAGCGCTTAACCACTATGCCACCAGGGCTCCCAGTTGACCATAGATGTATGGATATGTGCCTGCATTCTCAATTCTGTTTGATTGGTCTGTCGTTATACCACTACCAGGCTATTTTAATTGCTGTGGATTTATAGTATGTTTTGAAGTAAATGTGAATCCTCCTAGTTTACTCTTCTTCAAGATTGCTTAGCCCTGCAGAATCTCTTGTCCTTCTATATGAATTTGAGAACTGGCTTTTCTTTTTCTGCAAAGAATGTTGTTGAGATTTTGATGGGGATTTGTCATGGATTGAATTATGTCCCCCAAAAAATGTGTGTATCAACTTGGCTGGGTCATGATTCCCAGTATTGTATGATTGTGTAATCTGATGTGATTTCCTTATGCGTTGTAAACTGTATCACTATGATGAGGTTATACTGATGAGGTCTACAAGATTTGATAGTGTCTTAAACCAATCTCTTTTGAGATATGAAAGAGAGAAGCGAGCAGAGACACATGGGAATCTCATACCACCAAGAAAGCAGTGCCAGGAGCAGAGCGTGTCCTTTGTATCCTGCACAGAGAAGCTCCCAGACCAAGGGAAGATTGATGACACGGACCTTCCTCCAGAGCAAATGTAGAGCGTTCCCCTGGAGCTGATGCCCTAAATTTGGACTTGTAGCCTACTGGACTGTGAGAGAATAAACTTCTCTTTGTTAAAGCCACCCACTTGTGGTATTTCTGAGCAGCACTAGATGACTAAGACAGGATTGCGTTGAGTTCATGAATTGCTTTGGGTAGTATTGACATTTTAACTATATTAAGACTTCCAATCCATTAATACGGACTGTCCTTCCGTTTATTTAAGCCTTCTTTAATTTCTTTTGAGCCCTGGTGACACAGTGGTTAAGAGCTACAGCTGCTAACCAAAAAGGTTGCCAGTTCAAATCCACTAGCTACTGCTTGGAAAGCCTATGGGGCAGTTCTACTCTGTCCTATAGGGTCGCTAGGAGTTGGAATCAACTCGATGGCAACAGATTAATTTCTTTTAGAAATATTTTACAGCTTCCTGTGTACAAGCCTTTCACCGTTCTTGGATAAATTTATTCCTAGGTACTTTATTCTTTGACATGCTATTGTAAATCGTAATATTTCCTTAATTTCTCTTTTCACTTACTCATTGCTAATGTATAGAATTCTGTTTTTTGTGTGTTGACCTTGTACCCTGTCACTTTGCTGAATTATTTTATTACTTCTAATACCTTTCTTTGAGGTATTCTACGTATAGGATCTTATCTGCAAGAAGGAATAATTTTACTTCCTCTTTCCCAATTCTAATATTTTTTTTTTCCTAGCCTAATAGCTCTGGCTAGATCTTCCAAAATGATTGTCTTAGGTTGGGTTCTCTAGAGAAGCAAAACCAGTAAAGTGTATAAATATATATATAGAGAGAGATTATATCAAGGAAACAGCTCACATGATTCTAGAGGCTAGAACGTCCCAAGTCCGTGGATCAGGGTAGAGGCCTCTCCCAAGTCACACAGTTGCGGAAGCTAGCAAGCCCGATATCGGCAGGTCGGAGAGCAGGGCTCCCACTCATAGGCTGTGCAGATTGACAAATCCCAGGTTTGGCAGATAAGCTGACAGCTCAAGTCCCAAGAACGGGAGATGAGATGACAGGAAGCAGCCGCGGGATCCAGAGAAAGCAAAAATCCAGAAAGTCTGCTTATATACAGATGCAGGCCACACCCCCAAGGAGACTCCCTTTCATCTAACTGGCTACTCAGAGTATATTCAATCATGGGAGTGGTTACATGAAAACACTGAGAATCATGGCCCAGCCAAGTTGACACACAATCTTAACCATCACAGTCCACCCCTTGTCAACTTGGCACATGTACTTGTCTCCTTAAACCATACATAATCTTTGAATAAAGACAATCAGAAAGTCATACTTGTGCCTAACATGATACAACTAACATGCATACAATCGAAAATGCACTAGCCCCGTTTACAGCTTATATTTTATAAGTGAAGGAAACAAAAATATTTGATGCACACATACAAAGTAGAAATACAGCAATCACAGTCCCCATTTCTGCAACTGGTCACGTGGCCATAACTGGTATTTAGAACTACCTTCTTCCACCACCCATTCTGTATTCCCTTTGCCCTCAGCAAGCACCTCGGCTGGTCGTGGTTCTTTGCCTGGTGGGGTGACCCAAACCTTCATTCCTGAAGGGTCTGGGTCATTAGTAGTCATGTCAGAATTAGGTTGCTGTGGTTTTCCATTGACTTTAATCACAGGGCATGGTAATACTAAGAGATGCCCCAAGGAATCTCCTGCATTCCAGACATACTCTTCTTTACCTCCATTATGTAATATCAGTCTGATTTCCTCTTGGTAATCAGGATCAATCACACCAGCCAGTATGGTAACTCCCTTCTTTGCCTGTTGATCCAGAGGCATAAGGAGCCCAAAATGGCAAGGTGGCATTCTTAACTTCCAGTTCGATGGAATCAGTGATGTGTCTCCAGGTGGGAGCATTCCTCCCTTTGGAACTAAGACCTCTAGGCCTGCACAGCATAAGGTCGAGGGGACGGGAAGCAAAAATCTTGCAAGTGGGTCACTAGGTCATACCCATTTCCACCCCTTGATTCCTGGACCCGTGAATCCTGGCTATGGGAGAAACAGCAACATATATTGGACGCTGGTTTAAAGTGTATACAGCCTCCTGGAGAACATTGCCCCAACCCTGCAAGGTATTGCCACCCAGCTGGTACTGTAATTGTGTCTTTAGAAGGCCATTCCATCATTCTATAAAGCCAGCTGCTTCAGGATGATGGGGAACGTGGTAAGACCACTGAATTCCATGAGCATGGGACCACTGCTGCACTTCATTTGCTGTGAAGTGAGTCCCTTGATCTGAAGCAATACTGTGTGGGATACCATGATGGTGGATAAGACATTCTGTAAGTCCATGGATGGTAGTTTTGGCAGAAGCATTGCATGTAAGGAAGGCAAATCCATATCCAGACTAAGTGTCTATTCCAATAAGGACAAAATGCTGCCCTTTCCATGATGGAAGTGGTCCAATGTAATCAACTTGCCACCAGGTTGCTGGCTGATCATCTTAAAGGATGGTGCCATATCAGGGACTCAGTGTTGGTCTCTGCTGCTAGCAGATTAGGCACTCAGCAGAGGCTGTGGCCATGTCAGCCTTGGTGAGTGGAAGTCTATGCTGCTGGGTCCGTGCATAACCTCCATCCCTGCCACCATGGCCACTTTGTTCATGAGCCCATTGAGCAATGACAGGAGTAGCTGGGGAAAGAGGATGACTGGTTTCACAGAACGCATCATCCTATCCACTTGATTGTTAAAATAATCCCCTGCTGAGGTCACCCTTTGGTGAACATTAACATGAGACACAAGTATCTTCACTTCTTTAGTCCATTTGGAGAGGTCTATCCACATACCTCTTCTCCCTAAATCCTTGTCTCCAATTTTCCAATCGTGTTTCTTCCAAGTACCTGACAATCCAGCCAAACCATTGGCTATAGCCCATGAATCAGTATATAATCGCACATCTAGCCATTTCTCCTTCCAAGCAAAGTGAACAACCAGGTGCACTGCTGGAAGTTCTGCCCATTGAGAGGATTTCCCTTCACCACTGTCCTTTGGGGATGTCCCAGAAAGGGGCTGTAGTGCTACTGCAGTCCACTTTCAAGTGGTGCCTGCATATCGCACAGAACCATCTGTAAACCAGGCATGAGTTTTCTCTTCCTCAGTCAACTGATCATAAGGAACTCCCCATGAGGCCATAGGTGCAGACTGGGATATGGAAGGTAACATCACAGGAGTGGAGACCATGGGCATTTGGGCCACTTCCTCATGCAACTTGTGCCTTCAGTTCCTGCTCAGGCCCGAACTCGAATATACCACTTCCATCTAATGATGGAGTGCTGCTGTGTACGTCCAACTTTATGGTTCTATGGGTCAGACAACACCCAGTTCATGATGGGCAGCTCAGGCCTCATAGTGACTTGGTGTCCCATGGTTAAGCATTCAGTCTCTACTAAGGCCCAGTAACAAGCCAAAACTTGTTTCTCAAAAGCAGAGTAGTTATCTGCAGAGGATGGCAGAGCTTTGCTTCAAAATCCTAAGGGTCCGTGCTGTGATTCACCAATAGAGGCCTGTCAAAGGCTCGAAACAGCATCTCTATCTGCCACTGCCACTTCAAGCACCCCATTGGATCAGCTGGATCGTATGGTCCACGTGGCAGAGCGACTTGCACAGCAGCCTGAAACTGTTGCAGAGCCTTCTCTTGTTCTGGTCCCCACTCAAAACTAGCAGCTTTTTGAGTCACTTGATAAACAGACTGGAGTAGCACACCCAAATGAGCAATATTTTGCCTCCAAAATCCAAAGAAGCCCACTAGGCATTGTACCTCCTTTTAGTTGTGAAAGCAGCAAGATGCAATAACTTATCCTTCACTTTAGAAGGAATGTCTTGACATGCCCCACACCACTGGACCCCTAGAAATTTCACTGAAGTGGAAGGTGCCTGAATTGTTGTGGGATCAATCTCCCACCCTCTAGCATGCAAATGTTCTACCAATAACCCAGAGTCATTGACACTTCTTCCTTACTAGGTCCAATCAGCATAATGTCATCTATGTAATGGACCAGTGTGATGTCCTGTGGAAGGGAAAGGCAATCAAGGTCCCTGCAGACTAAATTATGACATAGGGCTGGAGAGTTAATGTAACCCTGAGGTAGGCAAGTGAAGGTGTATTGTTGGCCTTGCCAGCTGAAGGCAAACTGCTTCTGGTGGTCCTTTGAAACAGGTATGTAGAAAAAGGCATTAGCCAGATCAATAGCTGCATACCAGGTACCAGGAGATGTATTAATTTGCTCAAGCAGTGAAATTACATCTGGAACAGCAGCTGCAATTTGCTCAAGCAGTGAAATTACATCTGGAACAGCAACTGCAATTGGAGTCACCACCTGGTTAAGTTTTCGATAATCTACTGTCATTCTCCAAGATCCATCTGTTTTTTGCACAGGCCAAATAGGAGAGTTGAATGGGGATGTGGTGGGAATCACCACCCCTGCATCCTTCAAGTCCTTGATGGTGGCAGTAATCTCTGCAATCCCTCCAGGAATGCAGTATTGTTTTTCGTTTACTATTTTCCTAGATTGGGGCAGTTCTAATGGCTTCCACCTGGCTTTTCCTACCATAATAGCCCTTACTCTATTTGTCAGGGATCCAATGTGGGGGTTCTGCCAGTTGCTGAGTATATCTATTCCAATTATGCATTCTGGAACTGGGGAAATCACTACAGGATGGGTTCAGGGACCTACTGGACCTACTGTGAGATGGACATGAGCCGAGACTCCATTAACAACCTGACCTCCATAGCCCCCACTCTGACTGGTGGGCCACAGTGACGTTTTGGGTCTCCTGAAATTAGTGTCAGCTCAGAGCCAGTATCCAGTAATCCCCAAAAAGTCTGATTATTTCCTTTACCCCAATGAACAGTCACTCTTGTAAAAGACTGTAGATCCCTTTGGGGAAGTCTGGGAGAAAGATTTATAGTAAAAATTTTTTGCAGTGTATTGGAGTCCTTCCTCAAGGGGACCCGACCTCCCCTTCATTCAAGGGGTTGTGCGTCTTTAAACTTGCTCAAATATGGGAATTGATTGAGGGACCATGACTCTGTATTCTGGCGATTCAAGTTAGACTGCTGTTCACCTGAGCTAGAATTCATCTGTTTGTATAGATCAAGTAAATATTTAGTAGATTTCCTATCTATTTCACTCCTAGGGACACCATGACTAAGTAGCCAATGCCATAAGTCCATACGAGTCAGACTATTCTGATTACTGATTTGACTCCTCTGTCCATTACTGTAGCCACGCCCACCTTGTCTTTGTCAATTGAGTGCAGCCACTTGGCCTCTACTACCATGGGGTCCAATCAGAAACACTGAGAATCATGGCCCAGCCAAGTTGACACACAATCTTAACCATCACAATGATGTTGAATAGTAGTGATGAGAGTGGGCCTTCCTGTCTCATCCATGATTATAATGAGAAAAATCTCAGTATTCCTACACTGAGTATATTAGCTATGAGTTTTTCATAAATCCCCCTTATTATTTTGAGGAATTTCCCTTTTATTCCTATCTCGTCCAATATTTTTATCATGAAAAGATCTTGAATTTTGTCAAATGCCTTTACTGCATCTATTGAGATGATCATGTGTTTCTTTTCCTTTGTTCTGTTAATGTGGTGTATTACATTGATTTATTTTCTAATGTTGAACCACCCTTGCATTCCTGGGATAAATCCCATTTGATCATGATGTATAATCCTTATGATATTTTTTTATTTGGTTTCCTAGTATTTTGGTGAGTATTTTTGCATTTATATTCGTTAGGAATATTGGTCTGTAGTTTTCTCGTGGTGTCTTTGTCTGGCTTTGGTATCGGGGTAATGCTTGCCTCATAGAATGAGTTAGATATTGTTCCATCCTCTTCTACTTTTTGGAAAAGTTTAAGTAGGATTGTAGTCACTTCTTTGTGTGTGTGTGTGTGTGTGTGTGTGTGTGTGTGTGTGTGCAGGCACACAAGTGTCTTTTAGGTAAAGTTTACAGAGGAAATTATTTCCTCATTAAACAGTAAAATTGTTTTGTGACATTATTTACCAACCCCGCAATGTGTCATGGCTATCCCCTTTTCCACTCCAGGTTCCCTGTTACCATTTGTCCAGTTTTCCTCTCCCTTCCTGACCTCTCATCCTTGCTTTTGAGCTTGTGTGCCCATTTAGTCTCCTATACATGATTGAGCTACAAAGCACGTTCCTCACGTGTGTTATTGTTAACCATATAGACCTGTCTAATATTTGGCTGAAGGGTGAACCTCAGGAGTGACTTCAGTACTAAGTTATGTCTGGGGGCCATACTCGTGGGGTTTCTCCAGTCTCTGTCAGATCAGCAAGTCTGATCTTTTTTTGTGGATTTGAATTTTGTTCTACATTTTTCTCCCACTCTATCTGGGACCCTCTATTGTGATCGCTGTCAGAGTAGTCTGTTGTGATAGCTGGGCACCATCTAGTTGTTCTGGGTTCATTCTGTGGAGGTTGTTGGAGTTGTGGTCCATTAGTCTTTGGACTAATTTTTCCCTAGTGTCTTTGGTTTTCTTCATTCTCCTTTGCTCTGGCCAGGATGGGACCAGTAGATGTATCTTAGATGGCCACTCACAGGCTTTTAAGACCCCAGATGCTACTCACCACAGTCAGATGTAGAACATTTTCTTTACAAACTATGCTATGCCAGTCAAGCAAGATATCCCCCGAGACCATAGTCTCCAGCCCTAAGCCCAGTAACTCGGTCCCTCAGGGACTTTGAATGTGTCTGTGAAACTTCTATGACCTTGCATTAGTCAAGTTGTGCTGACTTCCCCCAGTATTGTGTACTGTCTTGCCCTTCACCAAAGTTACCACGTATCTAGTATCTAGTTAATATTTCTCCCTCCCCACTCCTCCCATCCCACGTAACCATCAAAGATTATTTTTCTGTGTGTAAACATTTTCATGAGTTTTTATAATAGTAGTCTCATACTCTATTTGTCCTTTTATGATTAACTTATTTCACTCAGCATAATGCCATCCAGATTCATCTATGTTGTGAGATGTCTTGCAGATTCATCATTGTTCTTTGTCGTTGAATAGTATACCATTGTGTGCATGCACCATAGTTTATCCATTGATCTGTTGATGGGCATCTAGGTTGTTTCCATCTTTTTGCTATGGTAAATAATGCTGAAATGAACATGGGTGTGCATCTGTCTATTTGTGTGACGGCTCTTTTTTCTCTAGGATATAGTCCCAGGAGTGGGATTGCTAGATCATAAGTTTTTCCATTTCTAGCTTTTTAAGGAAACACCATTTCATTTTCCAAAATGGTTGTACCATTTTGCATTCCCAGTAGCAGTGCTTAAGAGTTCCAAGCTCCCCACAGCCTCTCCAACATTTGTTATTTTCTATTTTTTTGATTGGTGCCAGTAATGTCGGTGTGAGATGGTATCTCACTGTGGTTTTGATTTGCATTTCTCTAATGGCTAGTGATCGCCAGTATTTCCTCACATGTCAGCCACCTGAATGTTTTCTTTGGGGAAGTGTCTGTCCATATTCTTTGCCGATTTTTAAATTGGATTATTTATCTTTTCATTGTGGAGGTGTTGGATTTTCCTATGGATTTTAGAGATCAGACCTTTGTCAAATATGAAATAGCCAAAAAAGTTTTCCCAGTCTGTAGGTTCTCTTTTTAGTCTTCTGATTAAGTCTTTTGATGAGCGTGTTTAATTTTTAGAAGATCTCAGTTATCTAGCTCATCTTCTGGTGTATGTGTATTGTTAGTTATGGTTTGTATCTTAGTTATGCCATATATTAGGGCCAGTAGTGTTGACCCTATTTTTTCTTCTATGATGTTTATAGTTTTTGGTTTTATATTTAGGTCTTTATTTTGAATGAGTTTTTGTGTATGGTGTGATGTATGGGTCTTGTTCCTTTTTTTACAGATGGACATCCAGTTTTGCCAGCACCGTTTGTTAAAAAGACTGTCTTTTCTCTCATTTAATGGACTTTGGGCCTTTGTCAAAGATCAGGTGGCCATACGTAGATGCATTTACATCTGGATTCTCGATTCTGTTCCATTGGTCAAAGTGTCTGTCGTTGTACCAGTGCCAGGTTGTTTTGACTACTGTAGCAGTATTGTAGGTTCTGAGGTCAGATAGTGTGAGTCCTCCTACTTTGTTCTTCTTCTTCAATAATGCTTTACTTATCCAGGGCGTCTTTCCTTTCCATATAAAGTTAATAATTCGTTTTTCCATCCTGTTAAAGAATGCTGTTGGTGTTTGGACTGGGGTTGCATTGTGTTTGTAGATTGCTTTGGTTAGAATTGACATTTTCTCAATGTTGAGTCTACCTATCCATGAGCATGGTATGTTTTTCCATTTAGTATGTCTTTTTTTGGTTATGTGCAGTAGTGTTTTGTAGTTTTCTTTCTACAGGTCTTTTACCTCCCTGGTTAGATTTATTCCGAAGTATTTTATTTTTTTAGAGGCTATTATAAATGGTATTGCTTTCCTGATTTCCTTTTCATAGTACTCTTTATTGGTATATAGAAATCCAACTGATTTTTGTATGTTTATCTTGTACCCTGCTAACTCTGCTGAATCATTCTATTAGTTCCAGTAGTTTTCTTGTGGAATATTTAGAGATCTCTATGTATAGTGTCGTATCTTCCACGAATAGGGATAGTTTTACTTCTTCCTTATCTATTTTGATACCCTTTATTTCCTTTTTTTTTTTTTTCTGTCCCTTATTGCTCTAGTTAGGACTTCCAGCACTATGTTAAATAGCGGTGGTGACTAAGGTCATCCTTGTCTTGTTACCGTTATCAGGAGGAATATTTTCAGCCTCTCTCCATTTAGAATGATGTTGGCTGTTGATTTATTATAGATGCTCTTCATTATGTTGAGGAATTTCCCTTGTATTCCTATTTTATTGAGAGTTTTTATCAGGAATGAGTGTTGGACTTTATTGAATGCCTTTTTTGTGTCAACTGAGATGATCATGTGATTTTTTTTTTTTTTTGTCCTATTTATGTAGTGGGTTACATTGATTGTTTTTCTAATGTTGAACCATCCTTGCACACCTGGTATGAATCCCATTTGGTCATGGTTTATTTTTTTTCTATGATACTGAATTCTATTGGCTAGAATTTTGTTGAGAATTTTTCATCTATATTCATGAGAGATATTGGTCTGCAATCTTCTTTTTTTTTGTGGTGTCTTTGCCTGGTTTCAGTATCAGGGTTTTGCTGGCTTCATAGAATGAATTCTGAAGTATTACTTCCTTTTCTATGTTCTGAAATAGTTTGAGTAGTACTGGTTTGAACTGTTCTCTGAATGTTTGGTAGAATTCTCCAGTGAAGCCATCTGGGCCCAGACTTTTTTTTTTGTTGTTGTTGTTTGTTTGTTTTATTACCTCTTCAATCTCTTCTCTTGTAATGGGTCTGTTCAGACTTTCTACCTCAGTTTGTGTTAGTTTAGGTAGATAGTGTGTTTCTAGAGATTTTTCCTTTTCCTCTAGGTTTCAAATTTGTTGGAGTAGAGTTTTTCATAGTACTCAGTTATGATCCTTTTTATTTCACATGAGTCTGTTGTAATGCCCCCTATTTCATTTCTTTTTTGGGTTATTTGATTCCTCTCCTGTTTTTATTTTGTCAGTTTTGCCAGTTGATTTTGTTGATCCTTCCCAAGAACAAACTTTTAGTTTTGTTGATTCTTTCTATTGTTTTTCTGTTTGCTATTTCATTTATTTCTGCTCCGATCTTTATTATTTCCTTTCTTCTGTTGGATATGGGCTTCTTTTGCTGTTTTCTTTCTGTTTGTTATAGTTGTAGGGCTAACATTTTGGTTTGTCTCTTTAGTTTTTGAAGTGTGAGTCTATTGCTATAAATTAACCTCTGAGCACTGCCTTTGCTGTGTCCAAAAGGTTTTGGTATGATGTGGCTTCATTCTCACTTAATTCTAGGAATTTTTTTAATTCCGTCTTTGATTTCTTCTATTACCTGGTAATTTTTGAGCAAGGCATTAATGAGTTTCCATGTTTGTTTTTTGGTTTTTTCTTGCTGTTCCTGTTATTTATTTCTACTTTTATGACATTGTGATCAGAGAAGATGCTTTTTATTATCTCATTGTTTTGGATTTTTTTAATTGTTGCTTTGTGTCTTAAGATGTGGTCTGTTCTGGAGAATGTTCCATGTTTGTCGGAAACGAATGCATAGTTTGCTGCTGTTGGGTGGAGTGTTCAATATATGTCCATGCGATCAAGACGGTAGATTGTGGCCTTTAGATCTTCTATATCATTGCTGAGTTTCTTTCTAGATGTTCTGTCCTTTACCAAAAGTGGTGTGTTGAAGTCTCCTACTATTATTGTGGAACTGGCTATTTCTCTTTTCAGTGCTGTTAATGTGTTTGGATCCCTGTCATTGGGTGTGTAGATATTTATTATGGTTATGTCATCATGGTGGATTTTCCCTTTAATCATTATAGTGTCCTTCCTTGTCTTTTATGGTGGATTTTTTCTTAAATTCTATTTTATTTAAGATTAGTATTGCCACTTCTGCTCTTTTTTGGTTGCTGTTTGCTTGATATATTTTTTTTCCATCTTTTGATTTTTAATATGTTTATGTCTTTGTGTCTAAGGTGTGTCTCTTGTAGACAGTATATTGATGGGGCATTTTTTTTTATCCATTCTGTCACTCTTTGTATCTTTACAGGTGCATTTAAGCCATTTATATTCCGTGTGATTATTGATAGGTGTGAGTTTATTGCTGTCATTTTGTATTGCTTTTTATTGTGCTACTGAGGTTTTCTTTGTTCCTCTTATTCTCCTGTGCTGAATTCCTTTTGTTTGTGGATTTTCTTTTCATTTCTTTTGTTTTTGTAGATTTTGTGTTTACTGAGACTTCATGTTTTTCTTCCTTATTTTGTTAAGTAGAGTTTGTTAACTTTTTTCATGGTTACCTTGAAATTTTCCCTTATTGTCCTTAGATTGAACCAGTCTTTTATTACTTGATATCACCTTGACTTCCTCTCCATTTGAAAGTTCTATACCTACACGGTGTATTCCTCTTTTTAGTGTTCTGACATTGTCCTCATTTAAAGAGTGTTGTCTCTAGTTCCCTGTTTTAAGTCTTCTAGTTCTGTTTTATCCTTGAAAGTTCTCTACCTAGGTCGGTGTCTAGCTGATACTGGCCTGTGTCCTAGAATCAGGTTGTTGTCTGATAGTGCTGATTCTCTGACCAAAGGACTCCCTTTAATATTTCATGTAAGTTTTGTTTTTACAAATTTCCTTAATTTCTGTTTATCTGGAAATGTCCTAATTTCGCCATCATATTTGAGAGTTTTGCAGGATATATTATTTTTGGTTGGCAATTTTTTCCTTTCAAGGTTTTATGTGTGTATGTATGTTTTTATGTATGTCACCCTATTGCTTTCTTGCCTGCATAGTTTCTGCAGAGTTTAATCTTATTGTTTTCCCTTTGTAAGTAACTTTTAGTTTTTTCTGAAGCTGCTCTGAGGATTCTTTCTTTGTCTTTTGTTTTCGCATGTGTGATTATGATATGTCTTGGTGATTTTCTTTTGTGGTCTATCCTATATGGGGTTCATTGAGCTTCTTGGATGGTCAGTTTTTCATCTTTCATGATACTAGGGAAGTTTTCTGTCAGCAAATCTTCAACAATCCTTTCTGTGTTTGCCATTTTATCCCCCTGTTCTGGAACACTGATCACATGCAAATTTTTACTCTTGATTGTACTCCACATAGTTCTTAAGTTTTCTTCATTCTTTTCTGTGATTTTTCCTCGAAGTGGCATCCATGGATTTATCTTCTGTTTTGCTGATTCTGTCTTCCACTATTTCAAGTTTGCTTCTAAAACCTTCTGTTGCATTGTCCATTTATGAAATTTTGTTTTTTATCTTTTGGATTTCTAATTGCTGTTTTTGTATGGTTTCTAATTTTTTATTTATTTTGACATTTTGTTCTTGTATTATTTTTCTGAATTCTTCTACTGTTTTGTCGGTTTTCCTTGAGTTTGGCTATGTTTTGGTTGGTTTTGTTTGTGTTTTCCATGATTTTGTCTGTGTTTTCTTGATCTCTTTCCTAATCTCTTGAAGAGCCCTGAATATTAGACTTTTGAGTTCCCTATCAGATAGTTCCAATGCCTTTTCTTCTGCCAGAAGGTCATCTGCTTTATTTTGGTCATTAACTGGAGTCATCTTATCCTGTTTTTTTATATGTTTTAATATTGTCTGCTGTCTCCAAGACATTCAGGTATTACTTTCCTTACTTACTGATTTCAGGTTTGTTTGTTTCATCCTACTTTTTTGTTTGGTTTGTTTTTGTCTGGACCAGGGAGCTGGGTGTGCTTTTTGCTTGCACTTCTGTTGGCACAATAGTTTTCACCACCTTGTCCAGGTGTTCAGGGCCAGTTGCTTAGCTGTGGTGCAGCAGGGCAGGTAGAGCAGTGGGGGAAGGAGTGGAGACGTGTCATTGGTCTGTGGTGTGAACTGGGCCAGGGCCAAGGGCTGGAGTGGGGCCCCCAAGCTGGGAAGCCCCATTCTGCTCAGGGCCATGGGGTGCAACAAGGCAGAGGCCGAGCTGGTGGGGAGGGTTTTGGGGTTCTGGGCCAGTTCCCTTTGGTGCCACAGGGCACCATGATGTGGGGTTTAGATGGTGGGGAGAGGTCTAAGGGTCCAGGCCATTTCCCCTCAGGGCCATGGGGCACAGTGACACAGGGGCTCAGCCAGTGTGAGGAGTCTGGGGACCCAGGCTGGTTCCCCTCAAAGCCACAGGGTGTGATGATGCTGGGACTGAGCTGACGGAGAGTGGTCTGGGAGTCTGGGCTTGTTCTCCCTGGCACCACAGGGTGCAGCAACATGGGGTTCCAAGCTGGTATGGAGGGCTGTAGGGGTCCAGGCTAGTTCCCCTTGGGACCACGGGCACTGAGACATGTAGGCAGGGGTCTATGGATCTGGCCAGCGGGGCTGAGGAGAGAGGCAGGAGGGAATTGAAGGCAGGAGAATAGGGGGCTTGATGGAGGAGAGCAATCAGGTGGGTTAGTACTGTGGTTCCTGGCAGTTGAGGCTGCTGGAATGGGGGCAGTTCTTGCCACTATTCACCAGTAGGGTGAAGGTTGTAGGAGTGTGCTCCTGTGGTTACCAAGTGGGAGAATCTGGGCTCCTCCTTGAGTTACAGCCAGCAAACATGGTCTTACTTTGCCCTGGGTGTGTCTGCGCCATACCTCTATCCTCATATTGGGAATTCCATGGAGGTGCCTTTCTGCCTGCAGGGTTGTTGGCTTTATTCCAAGATGGCCACACTGAGTTATGCCATTTGGCTGAGAAACTCCATTCTATATCTCTACTCCTTCACCATTTTCTCAGTTTCTTCTTCTCAGTGTCTTCTGATCTAATAATTCATCCTTTCATGTAAGGTTCAAGGTTCCAGCATTGATGTCTGTATTTGTTTTACTTGGTTTTTCAGGTCTTAGTGGAATGACTTCATGAGTCTGACAGTCTGCCATCTTGGCTCCACCCTCTGTAGTCACCTCTATAAATTTTGGTAAAATTCCTCATGAAACCATCTTGTCCAGGACTTTCCTTTGGTGGAAAGTTTTTGATCATTGATTCAATCTTTTCATGTATTACGGATCTATTGACATCTACTATTTCTTCTTGAGTTTGTGTAGGGAGTTTATGTGTTTCAAGGAATTTGTCCATTTCTTCTAAGTTATCTAATTTGTTAGCATACAACTGTTCATAGTATTCCTTTACAATCCCTTTTCATTTCTGTAGGGTCAGTTATAATGTCCCCACATTCATTTCTAATTTTAGATATTGCATCTTCTCTTTTTGTTTGTCAGTTAGTTAAAGGTTTGTTAACTTTATTGATCTTTTCCAAAAACCAACTTCTGGTTTCATTGATCCCTCAACTTTTGTTTATCTGGGATTGTCTTAATTTCTCCTTCATATTTGAAAGACAGTTTTCCCAAATATAAACTCATTGGTTGATAGATTTCATTTTGTTTTGTTTTCTTTTCTTTTCAGCACTTGAAATATATCATCCCATTGCCTCCTGGCTTCCGTGGTTTCTGATGAAAAATTGGCTGTTAATCGTATTTAAGATACCTTGTATATGACAAGTCACTTCTTTCTTGCTGCTTTCAAGATTCTTTTTTTTTTTTTTTCCCCTTTGGTTTTCAAGTTTGATTATGTGTCTTGGTGTGGATCTCTTTGAGTTTATCTTATTTGGAGTTCATTGAGTTTCTTCAATGTGTAGATTTATGTCTTTTGTCAAATTTGAGTTTGGAGCCATTACTTTTTCAAATTTTCATTCTGCTCTTTTTGTTCTCTCTGTTCTCCTCCTGGAATTCCCATAATGGTGTCCCACAAGTCCCTTAGGCTCTGTTCACTTTTCTTCATCTTTTTTCTTTCTGCTCCACAGAGTTGATCATTTCAATTGTCCTTTTTGATTCTTTGCTGCCTGTTCAAATCTGCTATTGAGCCACTGTAGTGAATTTTACATTTCAGTATTGTACATTTCAACTCAAAAATTTCTGTTTGGCTCCTTTTTATAATTTCTGTCTCTGTATTGATATTTTCATTTTGTTCATGCAGTTGATATTTTGAGCACTGGAGAACATGAATTTTTAATCTCTTCTTTTCCCAAGATTGTACACTTCTCCATATATACACTTTATTGAACACACAGTTCTCTGTATATTTTCCCCACCTGTATATATACACTTCTCTGTATATTTGCTCCACCTGTATGTACACCCTGGGTGTATACACCTCTGTGTATACTGCTCTTCCACTACTCTCTTTGCTCACTATACTTGGCCCCAGTTGGTCTTCTTGCTCTTCTTTGAGCAACCACGCTCCTGCACAAAGCCTTTGCACCAGGTGTTCTGTCTTCCTGCATTGTTTGCCTGCAGTTACACATGGCTCCCTCCCTCCCTTTCTTCAGGTCTTTATTCAAAAGTTCCCTTCTCAGTGAGGCTTTCCATGGTTTTTCTGTTGAAAATGTTAACTCCTTTTCTCACCAGCATTTTATATTCCCTTCCTTACTTTATATTTTCTTCTAAGTGTTATACAACCTCAAATACTACACATTAGCTGATCTAATTTACAGCCTGTCTCTACTCTCCAGAATGAAAACTCCATGAAGGCAGGAATTTTTGTCTGCTTTGTTCACAACCTATCCTCTACACCTGGAAGAGTGCCTAGAACACAGTATACACTGAAAATTTTTGGTTGAATCAAGGGATGAACAAATGCAATGGTGGGTGGATGATCCAATGAATGAGTAAATGGAAACAAAGCTTGGTGTAGTTAGTAAGTACACCAGGAACACAAAATGGAGATGCTTCTTAATAAAAGTTTGTTGCCATTTTTCTTTTATAGTTCCATTTGCCTTTCTTCTCTCTGTATTTGTGTTGGAGCCTTTTATCCCTATAGACATGCCTTGGTTTATCTATATCTGTGTGTATGTTGGTCTCTTTCCTTCTCTCTTGAACTTTGGCCATTCCTTGTAAATTTGCATACATCTTCCACTCAATCCACATAACTTCCATTTGGTAGGATAAGGGAAATGAGTTAGAACTGAACTAGATATTTATTGTTTAGCCTACTGAATAATGTTATTACTTTAATAGATAAATCATTGTTCATTTATTTAATGAATAAATACCACATTTGCATTTTTACTCCTAAATTAATTTTATAGACTATTTAATTTAGAGCAGTTTTAGGTTTACAGAAAAAAGTATGCAGGAAGTACAGAGCATACCTATATATCCTCCCACCTCCCTGAACACTGTCTCTTATTATTAACATCTTGCATTCCTGTGGTACATTGTTATAATTGACGAAACAATATTAGTAAATTATTATTAACTAAAATCTATAGTTTACATTAAGATTCCCTCTTTGAGTTATACAGTCCTGTGTGTTTTGACAAATGCATATCGTATGTCCACTGTTACAGTAGTGTCATGGATTGAACTGTGTTTGAAGCCATCCATTTGTGGTATTTCTGTTATAGCAGCACTAGATGACTGAGAGAAGTAGCATAAAGAATAGTTTCACTGCTCTAAATATATCCTGGAGCCCAGGTGGTGCAGTGGTTAAGAGCTCAGCTGCAAACTAAATATATCCTATGCTACACCAACTCATCCCCCTTGACCTGAATCCCTGGCAACCACTGATCTTTTTACTGTCTCCATAATTTTGCCTTTTCCAGAATGTTATATAGTTAGAATCATACAGTAGGTAGCTTTTTTGGACTGGCTTCTTTCACTTACCAATATGCATTTAAGGTTCCTTTGTATCTTTTCATAGCTTGATAGCTCTTATTTATTTTTAATTTTTTATTGTACTTTAGGTGAAGGTTTATGGAAAAAATAGTTTCTCATTAAATAGTCAGTACACATATTGTTTCATGACATTGGTTAATAACCCGATGACATGTCAACACTCTCCCTTCTCAACCTTGGAGGACCTTTTTCTGGTGAAAATATATATAGTCAAAGTTACACCATTTTGAAAGTTTCTATATGAACAATTCAGTGACGTTGATTACATTCTTCCAGTTGTGCTGCTGTTCTCACTATCCTTTTCCAAATTATTCCATCATCATTATCTTCAACTCACTGTTCCCTAGCCTTCCCATCAAACCTTTTGAGTTGCTCTTGTCAGTTTGATCTCACATAGATAATACTTTTTTTTTTTTTTGTACCTTAGGTGAAGGTTTGCAGAACAAATAGCTTCTCGTTAAACAGTTAGTACACATATTGCCCTATGACAATGGTTAACAACCCCATGACATGTCAACACTGTCCCTTCTCAACCTTGCGTTCACTATCACCAGCTTTCCTGTCCCCTCCTGCCTTCTAGTCCTTGTTCCTGGACTGCTATGCCTCATTAGTCCTGTTTTGTTTTATGAGGCTGTCCAATCCCCGACTGAATGGTGAACTTCAGGAAGGGCTTCACCACTGAGCTAAAGGGTGTCTGGGGGCCATACTCTCGGAGTTTTTCCAGTCTGTCAGGCTAGTAAATCTGGTCTTTTTTTTTTTTTTTTCCAGTTAGAATTCTGTTCTACATCCTTTTCCAGCTCTGTCCAGGACCATCTATTGTGATCCCGGTCAGAGCAGTCAGTGGTGGTAGCCAGGCACCATCTAGCTGTACTGGACTCAGTCTGGTGGAGGCCGTGGTAGCTGTGGTCCATTATGTTTTTCTTTGGACTAATCTTTTCCTTGTATCTTGTTCTCTTAGCTTATTTCTTTTTATCACTGAATAATATTCCATTATACTGTGCACCACAGTTATTTAGCATTCACCTATCGATAAACCTCTTGTTTCCTTTTAATTTTTAACAATTATTAATAAAGCTACTATAAACATTCATGTATAGGAATATGGCAATAACATTTTCAAGTCATTTGGGTAAATATCTAGGAGCATGATTTATGGATGGTATGGTAAGACTATGTTTAGCTTTGTAAGGGTGTGGGATAATGGTGCAAGGAACATTAAGTTGGATAACTCTGAGTTTATTGATATGGGCCCACTAAGCACAGATTCTTCATCCAATTTGTCTCAGGCCAAGAGATTAGAAAAGGATCTAATATTTTATTTGGTTGGTTCACTGAAGCATGGATTAAGCCAAGGCCTACACTAAATCAAGTTGAAATGCCAGAACTGCCTTGGTATACTCTAGAAGAAGGTGTCCAAAGGCTTAGGGAAATTGGTATGTTTGAGTGGATTTATCAGGTTGGACCCACAGACCCACGCAGAGAGTGCCTGGAGGACACACATTTCACCAGAAAGGTGGGAAACAAATTTGTAAAGGGAGCCATGGCATCCTTGAAGACTGCTGTGATTGATATTTTGTGTAAGTCAGATTTGATCATCGGAAATTCCCTGACTGAATTAAGACACCTAACTACAATTAGGCTAATTGGACCCTAAACCACTGAACTAGAAATTAAAAATGACACTCAGCCACTTTGGACTCCTCATGACTCTTGATCAACACGCAAAGAAGGTAGTTACCATATTAGCTGGATGTTTGATCCTAACTATCAAGTGGAAACGGATTGATATTACATAATAGAAGTAAAGAAGAGTATATCTGAAATACAGGAGATCCTTTCGGGCATCACTTAGTACTACCATGCCCTGTGATTAAAGTCAATAGAAAACTACAGCAACTAAATTCTGGCATGACTATTAATGGTCTGACCCTTTAGCAAATGAAGGTTTGGGTCACCTCACCAGGCTAAGAACCACGACCAGCTGAGGTGCTTGCTGAGAGCAAAGGGAATACAGAATGAGTGGAAGAAGAAGGCAATTCTAAATACCAGTTATAACCACAAAACAAAGACAGTAAATGTTATGAGTATTGTTTCCTTGCTTTGTTATGCATGTGTGTACATAGATATGTGTATATAGTAACTAGTTTTTTTTTTCTTTCCCCCCTTACTCTATTACTCATTATAAAATATAAGACATAAAATGGTGCTAGTGTGTTTTCAGTTGTACCTGTGTTGATGTATTGTATTAGGCT